>CM027661.1:2500000-5000000 GCA_015731905.1 Salix dunnii
AGAAAATGTAAAAGAACAGACTGGTAGACATTAACTCACCAATTCATTTACGAGAGAAGTAGTTATCTTCTTCCCAAGCAAACTCAACTGGTCTAACATTGTTTCTGCATCTCGGAGTGAACCCTCAGCATTCAAAGCAATTAAATCCAGGGCATCCAATTCAACATCAAGATTCTCCTCCTTAGAAATTTTCCTCAACCTCGCTACAATATCTCCATCTTTAATTTTGCTGAATAGGTACTTCTGACACCGTGATTGTACAGTACGAGGTACGTTGTCAGGATCGGTTGTTACAAATACGAACACAACTCGCTGTGGTGGTTCTTCAAGAAGTTTGAGAAATGCCAGCCACATCTTAGTGGGCAACAAGTGACATTCATCAATAAGAAAAACCTTGTAACGTGAAGAGCCCGATGGAGGCCCGTGAGAAATTTTCTTCAGAAGATATCTAACTTTATCAATTCCCTTCTTGTCGGTGCCATCAACTTCCCATAGATCCCTGGTCTTCCCAGAACTGGAATCATTGCATTCCCTACAGCGTCCACAAGGTTTTATTTCTTCAGTAGACATGCAGTTTAAAGCAGATGCAAAAATCCTCGCTGCTGATGTTTTACCGGTGCCTCGTGGACCTTGGAAAAGATAAACCGGAGCTATTCTTCCCCTATAAATAGCAGTGATAAGTGATTGAACAACATTTTTTTGCCCAATCAATTCACTGAAGAAAGCTGGCTTGTATTTCTGGCTTAAGCTTCTGATATTTTCAACCGTACCTTCATCTTCTCCGTCTCCATGTAAAGCCAGGATCTCCAACCCGTCTTGACTCCGGCAACTGGACCATCTCCTACCATCCAATCTGCACAACGCCTCCAAATCAAGTTCCCCGTAGTTTGTAGAAAGCTCGTCATCGCTATGACCAGTACCTATCGATGACCCTGCTTTGCCATAACCACTGTCCGTAAGCAAGGGGAGAAATGCTTGTCCAGTTCTAGAACCAATTCTGCGCTTATTAGAAATTGAACATGAACGCCGGCGTCTATGATACATCGACTGACTACCACACAACATGCTTCTTCCTTTTCTCCTTAAAGTATCTGAGAGGGAAGGTGAGCAACAACTACTCCCACACACACCTCTGTATCTTGGTGTCCGTTTGGACCAATAGCAGGGAATCCCGCATCCATGGCGACCAGGTAAATCTAAGTGATCACCATCCTCGTCATCCCCGTCATTCATTGACGCTGTGGTGGCATCCCAGGATCCAACTATGCTCGGGTTGCGATTACGGAACCTGTTATAAGAACTAGTTGACAATGGAGGTGTGCTGTGAGAATAAGAAGAGTCCTCTTTTCGACGAGTTCTCAGAAATTTAGAAGGAGAGTGTGGCCAGTTCTTATGCTTAAGTTTTAGTAACAATGGCGATGCCCCGGAAATCTTTCTTAAATCCTCTGAATCACTATATTCTTCAGTATCATCAAATTGGTCAACAATAGCATCCCTTCCTAAACCTAAACTCAAACCCATTGAAGGATGGTCCTTGACTAATCTCCTCAACTTCATCTCTTTTTCTTGATATCTAGACAGAACATCCAGACGGCTATTAGTTTTCTTACCCTTTTTCTTGATCCCCGTTGCTCTTCTCATCGATGGCGACACGAGATTTGCATCTCTACGTCTGAAAACCATTGCGGCAGACCTTGTCTCACCCAAATACGTGTCACTCTTCGAATCCCCGACGTTTCTTGCATCACTCAGGCTATCATCAAGGCTCTCTTGCATAGAACAAGACTCATAGTCATCATCAGCATCATTCCCTGGCAATGCGCTCTTCTCACTGGAATATTTCTGCGACTTCCAATTGTAAAGGAACACTCTTTTGTCACTCCCATTATTATTGAACCCGCTCCTGCAATGGGAATCCAAACGGGTGCTGGTATTGTTACTGTGACTAGCAGTAGTACCACCATTTTGGATTGCATTCCAATTCTCAAAATGTTTCCAAGCAGAAGCTGCTGCTGCAGATCTAGCTGTATTGAGAGGTGACTTACACGAAGAAGTTGTACCTGGATCTCTCAAAACTCTAGCTGCCTTTCTGATTTGAGTAAGCTCCTTCTTTAAGTGAAGTCTACTTGGATCAGAAAATCTCATTTCTGACATTTTTTCTTCTTTATTTTCAGAATTATCTAAGCAACCAAACAGACACTCACTATCTAATTAACAAGAACCAAGAACCAATCTTGAGGATCAAGAAAAACAAAAAACAAAAAATGAATTAGACCCACATTCCCACTTCTTGAACAATGCACCCCACATCAATCATTTGATTTTAGAAAGAGTAGTGAAAATGGAGAAAGGAAGGGTGCTTCTTTTTCTTCCTTTTTGGAAGGTGGGAGTGATAATTGCAGATCTGACAGAGTTTGTCTTTGATCACTTACTTACACTATGATGATTTACTAGAGTGGGGCTAAGCAATTGAATGAAAAATGATCCAAGTAGTTGTGAATGTGATTGTATTTTACTCCCACTCTCTCTTCTCTTTTCACGAACACCCCCTCTTTCTATGGTTTCTCTCTCTCTCTCTCTCTCTCTCTCTCAGTAGGGTTCGTTTTGGTTTGGCATTTCCTTCAGTTGGCGCCCCAAATGAGTTCTTGAAAGTTGGATTTGAATCTTTTGAGTGTTGTGCTGTGTGTCGTGTCTCTCTTCTCCTGTCGCTTTGTTTGTGAGGAAGAGAGCAAGGGGGGTTGACTGGTGAGGGAGAGATTTCTCGGGCTTTGTGCATGAGAAGAGAAATAGAAGAAAGTAAAAGGGCGTGGAAAGCTACCTGCAAAGTTCCTCTTTTTTTTTTTTTTTTTTTTACTAATTTGTTAATATTTATAAATTTTTTTAATATTAAAAAAATTAAAAACCGAACAAACACGTGTAGTCAAAGTTTGTTTATTAAAAATTTTAAATTTATTTTTTTATTTGTTATTATCAAAAAATAAATTTTAGCAAATAAAATATGTTATTTTAATCATTTTCAAATAAAATAATATTTATTACACTCTCAAGTCTCAACCATGTCCGAATGTTTACATTGCGAACAAAATGTAGTGACCAGGAGTTTGACATTGCTATGTAAATGTTCACCAGGCAGTGGTGCAATTGAAACATTTTATAGATGAGGGATCAAAAGGAAACTTTCACAATAGTTGGAGGGCTTGAATGCAATATTCCCTAAAAATAAAAATAAAATCATGGATTGAAAGTACGAGTAGGCATCTATCTATGTTTTTATAGCTCTCTGTTACCACGGAGGAGGGCAAGAATGATGGTGATAATTGATAAGGATATTATGTTTAGGTCAACACAAATCTCCTAATTAATACCAATCAAATCAATACATTTAGGCCGCAAATCACTCTCCAATAAACCTCTACTAGAGTTTAATAAGTGGCATATATTAAAAAAAAAAAAAAAAACTAAATGGTATCTATTATTCAGTGTATTTATACACACAGTTCAATTGAAACAATATGATTATTATTATATTTTTTTGTTCATGAAATTTAATTATTTGGTTTAGAGGTATTTATGTCTTTTTCATTTTATTTTGAATAATAAAATTATTGTTTTGCCCTAAATTTGATATAAAAAAATTATTAATTGAGCAAGGATGTTATATACATTTTATTTTTCAATGAGTAGTAAAATAACTCTTTTATTCTTGACCAAGACAAATAAAAAAAAATAAGGGTTGTCACAAGAATATTGTTGGTTTTTTTTTTTTATGAACTGTGAAAGCACTTATTTGCCCTTGGAAATGACAAAAGCAACGGCTGGCCCAAGTGTATTTTGTTTTTTGCATGTGTTTTTTTTTCAGTATTAGAATGGACTCTAAGCGTGTTTTGGAGATTTCATATTTTCATACTTTTTTTAAAAAAAACACTGTGGACACGTTTGTCTGACGCGTCAACTGTTTTCTTTTGTCTGCGTCGTACATGCGATATAAGAAGCATCATGCGGTGGCAAAAAATATTCAATTATCATCTCACCATGTGTGTTATCATGGCCTCTTCACCATGGTGTTGCGCATATTGGCTCATGGTGGTCAGAGACTTCTTGATGGTTGATTGTTTTTTTCTTTTCTTGTCTCCTCGAATGAAAAATGCATATAAGTCCTTTTTGATTTTTATTTGTGCTTTTCAGTCCTTCGTCTTTTGATTTAATTTTTCATCATCATTTCTTCTATAGAAGTTTTTATTTGTTACAATTTTTCCTTCAATTAAAATTGATCATATGCTTTATTTTTATTTCAGCCCTTATTCTTTTAATTTTTAGTATTTTTTTTAATTCCTTTAATTATTTTGGTCATTCTAGAGCAATTCCTTTTTTCTTTTTCTTTTCTATCTATATTTGTGCATTTATACTCTTAATTTTAATTTTTATCATTTTCTCTTTTGTTGAGGTTTTATTTTTATTCAAATTAGTCCTTCAATTTTAATTTGTGTTAATGATCATTTTAAAATTGATATTTTTTTCCCTTTTTTTTTAAAAAAAAAAATTAAATATGACAAAATGATAAGTATTATATATGTGCATGTGTTTTATGTCAATATTAATGTATGTATATATCACATTGTATTAAATAATCTAAATATTCCTATATAATATAAACAACTTAGCCCTGTTTGGCATTGAGGTTGTCCCGCTGTTTGCTCAAAAAAAATTTATTTTAAATGAAATTTTTTTAGTATTTTTAGATCATTTTGATGTGTTGATATCAAAAATAATTCTTAAAAAAAAAAAAATTATTTTAATATATTTTTAAATAAAAAATACTTTCAAAATCAACATCAACCGTACTCCAAACACCCCTTAATTTGCTGGATGTTGCAGGTATCCTTAGACATAGGCTTCAGCAACTGCACCATTGCCAAATTCTATATTTATATTTTAAAAAAAATCTAATTTTTTAAATTTTTATATCAAATAAAAAAATGATGGTTTTATATCATTATTATATGTTAATAATAAAAATATTTTTAAAAAATAAAAAAATATTTTAATATATTTTGAATAAAAAATATTTTAAAAAATAATATTAATAACAATCCATAACCGAGTCATAAGTTAAATCAAGGGTTTGGCTTGGGTCATGTTCTTGCCTTCTGGGGGCCTGTTTTTTATCCAACGAATGATGTTTGCCTCTATCATATAGATTTATTTATCCAAAATTCCCAAGGGGTTCGGTTATCTCTAAATGTCATATAGATTTATTTAAAATTAGATAAAGGTATGGATAATGACAATTTTGACCCTTTTCTTATTTCCACGTGAAATAGAAAACTAAAAATCTTGATGTGATTTAACAATTACATAAGAGCCTTAGGAACCGACGAACAAGGGCACCGGGAACAGGGTGCCATTGATATCGCCGCCAGAAACCTGCTCGAAACGGTTGAGAATGAATGGGTGGAAGCTACCACCCCCACCCCCACCCCCGGCCACGGCCACGGCCAAGTCAAGGCACCAAGCTTATCCAACGCCAACCAACGGAGACCATTGCTGACACAAAATTTCATGATAACCTACAGATTACAAACGTAAATGAGCCAATCTCTCTTAAAAATATCATAACAATCAAAGTGCATGGTTTGTTGCACTTTGTGAGTGAGACTGTCGCCTTTACAAGTTTTCCCGCTCACCCCATTTCCAGTCCACCGCCCGTCTGACAAACCTGGCGTTCAGCATCTCCGGCACCCCTCAAGGACCGAGCCGTGATATTCACATAGATGATACAGCTATTCTTTGATCTATTTATTTCATGCAATACTAGTAACACATACAGCTACAACTAGAATCTGACAAAAATTCTTTGGAGTTCGGAATGTTGTTGAGCTACGGCAGATACTCTCTTCAAGCTCCAGAGGATGAATTGCTTGCCTCCCTTTCTCGATCCAGCTATATTTGTTCCATACTTCGGAGCTCTTCGCTTCAAATCCCCTTCTGTTGGATTTTTTTTCCAAATAAAATAAAAATAAAAATGAAAAGATTTCCACCCGTCGACCTGGAGGAAGAGGAGGGAAATCACTAGGGAGGAAATCGAGGAAAAAAAATATTGCATCCACGCAAACCAAAAGATGCAGCAGCAACAACATATAAATAGAATAGCTATTGTTGCCACCGGCTATTCAGAAACACAATTTCCAAGAAAATTTGACAAAAGGATCCATGAGTAGCCAAACTTGAAAAAAAATCCAATCTGCAGTCATTCAAATTCATTGACTAAAGTAGGCAACTGGCTCTGATCAACTTTAAAACGCTAAAGAAAAAGTTCTACCCCTTGTCTGCTTTGTTCAAGTGATGTCCATCTTCGACTTCAGCATCTAACTTTAAACTCTAGCCCTCTTGCCACTGCAACTTGGGCACTTGTACTGCTTGATATGCTCAGCTTTGGCAGGTGTAATCTTGACGCATTTCCCATGGAACCATTTCTCGCATATATCACAGCAAATCCAGAATTCATCAGTGCCATAGCTTTCACCACATGCTCCGCAAGTAGCACCCTGTTCGTCATCTTCTTCCTCGTCTTCCCCACTCTCATAATCTTCCTTGGGTGGTGCAGATACCTTTACTGCCTTAGTCTGGGACTCAGGTTGCCGGGATTGCTTAAAGGTCACATTCATACAGTAAAAGAAATTGTAAACAGAACATCATTAAGAAAGGAGAAGCTGCTGGAATTAAATGCAACCCATAACTTCTTACCATCTTCCCGCTTGATTTGCTTTTGCCACTGTTGTTGTGAGTGGCAGATTGGTCCTTAGGTTGTTTAGCATTTCCAGACACAACCTCGAATATTGTGGGGAGCTCATTTATCATCTGGAAAAGCCTCTTCCTGCCAAGTCAAGGTTCAATTAGAATGACATTTATTTATTTATTTATTGATTGCATCTCAAGTTGCTTGCTAGAGAAGGGGGGTTGTTTCACGGATTAACATGGGGATTTGTTCAACTTGAAATAGTAATGGCTCTTGTGCTGGGAAATTAAGAAGAGCAAGGTGAAGCCTTCCTTTCTGTGATAGGAAATGCTCAGCTCTATTACACGGAAAAAACAATATAAATATGAAAAGAATTAAAACAGCAAGAATGGGGTAAATTATGAACAGACGAAACACAAAATAACAAGAAAAGAGATCAAAAGAAAGAAAAATAAGCGGAAAAGGAGTTCAATTGAAGGATTGGGAGTCTAAATGACAATATTTTTTAAGATTGAGATGTAAAAATTTATCACTAGAAATTTATGAAGAGTTGTTAGATCTTTCAGATCCACCCAAGAAGATTTCATTACCTTGTTTTCCACGAGTAGTTCATGCCCAAACCAAGCAAATTCCATTTGATTTTAAAGACAAGCAAATCCTAGAAAAGAAGAGAAGCTATTGCACAATCTCTTATTCAAGCTGAATAACTGATACAAGGTAAAGGAGTAAATGTCAAGTCGATAATTTCTTGATCACTGGTTTAACGCTTTCTTTTATGCCAAAAAAGCATGTTTGGTTCAGGTTTTAAGCCAAATAAGTTAACCCCAAATCCAATCACCTAGAAAGAAAGCTCACACCTCTAAGATTTCACCAGCTCCCTATTCTAATTAAAGCACTTCTTACGAGAAAGGAAGCACCATAGTGATTTGAAGCCATGGAAACAAATAAACTACAAAAAAAAGGAAAATGATTCCATTCTAAATAGCATTAACACCCCCAAAAAAAAAAAAAAAAAAAAAAACAGAGAAGAAAAAGACAGTCATTCTAGTTCTAGATACAGGTGAGCAAATCAATAATTGAATGTTTATCCTTCAAGTATGGTCCAGTATAAATATGTGTCTTGAAAGTGTTGTAATCCAAGTCCAAAGGATTTCCTAATTTGAGAGGAGCAGCGTAATATAAGAATGAGAGATGTGTTCCACCATGCTTTCCTCCTCTTCCAAGTTTTTTCTAACACTAGATATTTCCTGCTTCATGTCAACCGCCAAAAATATGCAGGCATGACTGGATGATAGATCACGAGCAAAGTGAAAGCTAAATTAAAATGCAAAAACAAGTCAATCCAAAGGAAATGCACAGGGAAGACAATCAACATGCCAGATACTGGTTTCCTCAGTTGATTAGGAAGAACAAAACTAGAACCTACTAGAAGAGTTTGTGCCAGGTGAAATTATACATTTCAGGGAAAATACAATGACATGTTTGCACTTGTAAATTTTAAACTTAAACTTGGCAAGATCAGAAGTAAGCAGTAACTTATAGCCATATTGTCAAGAAGAAAATTGGACCATACCTTTCATTCTTTCCAAACCCAAACCGTGCACCAAAATAAAATGCAACAGCAAGCAACCATGAATCGCTGTGAACTGCAACAAGGGATAGCCAGTCTTTCTCTTGCATCCCATCCCTAGCAAAATTTATACCCAGTGCAGGCTCAGGAAGCTCAGGGGGCACCTCCTCCACAGGCAGATTAACTTCCCATGTTTCATTTGGGAGTCCATATAGGCACAAGTTCTCCTTATCTGCAAACTCATATTTGATATATCATCAGAAAGCTGATACATTCAAACATGTAAGAAATTTCATGCAAGCTGATAACTCATGCAAATGCTTAAGCATCTGTAAGAATGACCAGTCATTTGGTAGTAACCATAACTGTGCAAAATGGATTATATCTAGCTATGAGCTTAATGTAACTGATCTCAAATTCATTATCCTGATTGTAGCATTTATCATGCTAACTCTGTGACTCAAAAGGAATGATAGTTAAGAATACGATTATTTTTTCACTCAAAAGGAATGATAGTTAAGAAAACGATTATTTTTTCAAGTGCTAAAGGATCATAAATGTCCAGGAATAGATGTTTTTAAAGGCGAGAATTTATGTCACTTTCCCAAACACTTTCTCATGAGAACACACTAAAAGCAAGCGTGTATACTATGAGAGCCAGTATCAATATCCATGAAAATCCCTGCCTAGCTATAAATGCAAAAATGATAACTAAGGTAAGACATGAAGATGTATTTATTCATTCAAAATGAATATAATCAATCACAGAGATCTCCACAAGCATAGCATATATGTAATAGGTGGAGTTGGTGCACACACTATAATTCCCACAAAATCATTGACCTCCAACCTTCTTTTAAAGTTCATGTTAGAGATATCTTCCCCAATCCGACTAAAAAACACCACATAAATATAAATAAAATGGAATACAATTGCTACTTGAAAAGCATTTCATTTCGCAAAGCACACAGAAGAAGCTATAAATGATATTCCTGCAACTTATGATAAGACATTGCATCAATAAAAAAGATATTGCTTAATTCTTTCTTCTGAGACAGTGATAAAGCTTGTTATACATATAGAGACATGAACACACACATGCACATGCTATGATATTTATTTTCAGTCCATGTACGCATAGTTTCTTTAATTCAGTCCACAATTGTAGCAAGCTAAAGCCTGAGAAAAATCACCCATGCTCATGGATGTCTTCAATTCCCAAAATGGTAAGTTTTCACAAAATGGTGAAATAATGAGATATCGCATTGCTCACTGATTTTAAACTGAACTATGAAGCTCTGCAATCTGTAATTGAGGTGCTTGTTCCAAATATAGTAAACATAACATGCTCAATAATTAATTTGTCAATGCAAGTAATCCCTTGTTAGGCTTGCAGCAGTGTGAGTGGACAACAGATGTCAATTAGCAACAACTATAGAACTAAAGGAAGTAATGCCACCTTAAAACGCTAGAGATTGGGGATATATCAGATTACACAGACATAAGCAGTGAAGCTTGCAGTCACAGCATCCCTGAGGTGATCTGATTTTGAGATTTCTATACATGAAACATCCGTTTGCGAATAAGAAACAACTAGGACGTTAGACTGTAAGACCATAGTAATTGCTAAAAGACGCAACCACTGTATTGTGTTAAAATCAAAACCATATTAAGCACAATTAGCACAGTACTTTCACTTCTCACAAAATCACTCAGCGGTTGCGGGGTATGAAGGCACTGAAAGCATAGCTTAATAACACAGCGGCATCAATAGAAAGACAAAGGTTAAGACATCCTCAACTCAAACATACCCAAATTTGAAAAACGAAAAATTGATACTCTAAACCATCAAAAACACCTTAAAATAACAAAATTAACGAAAAAATTCATAACTTTAAAATATAGACTCGAAAAAAGAAAGATTAAAAAGAGAGAGAAACCCACCAGGGTCACACTGCTGGTAAAACTTCTCAACATCTGTAAGAAAACAAACCCAAGAGTAAATTGAAAAGTAAAAGAACAAACCCATTTAGCAAATATAGAGAAAGCATTTTCAAAAGAAGCTATATCAGTCCAAAAATAAGAGCGATAAAAAAACAAACAAACCGGTAGTGAGAGCCTTGATTAAACCAGAGCGTCTTCCTTTAAAATCACTAAAAACTTCTTCAACAGTTCGCGGTATTGCCTCCATTCACAATCTCTCTCTCTCTCTCTCTCTCTCTCTACAAAATTAGATAATGATAATAATGCAGTTTTTTGGGTCTTAGTTGAAGGAATGAAGGAATTAATTAAGGTTTTTTGGGTGCTTGTTAATGGGAATTTTGCTTGTTCCTCCCACTCCTAGGGTTCGCTGCTCTTCTTTTCGTTTCCCTGTCTTAATTTTTTCGATTTTATTTGTGGGCGAAGATAGACGGTCTATTATATATATATATATATATATATATATATATATATATATAAACACAAGTTTTTTATTTTAGAAAAGATATTATTATTATTATTATTAAAAATTTAATTAATTTTTATTTTATTTTTTTGAATAATCAAGATATTATTATCGGATAATAAATTTGGAATTAATCCGAGGTAATTTACTATAATATTATTTTAATATTTTTTATAGTATAAAATATATCAACAATAATTACATATTTTTTAAATGTAATTTTTTTATCCGCAGCATAACGAGAAATAATATAGTTTTCAAAGTAGATTGCATGATGACCGAACTAAATCTACCTTTTCAAATGATTTACAAACACACATCCTATTTTTAGTATAATATAGGGACGTTTGTCACCATAATTTAAAAGTGTTTTTAAAAAATATTAATATTTATTTTATTTTTTAAATTAATTTTTTTAGATTATTTTTATATATTAATATCAAAAATATTTTTTTTTAAATAAAAAATATTATTTTAATATATTTTTAAATGAAAAAAACTTTTAAAAACTGTTGATCAGATAAAATTTCACTGATTTTCCTCAACAAAGGATTGATTTATTTTTTATTATAAAATTGATTTATCTTTTATATTATCAATCAAAACTTTAAATGTGAGTGAAGTTTCAAGATTCATTTAAAAATTATAATTAATAATATAAATATGAGCTTAATACGTAAACTCTAATCAAAATGCTCTAACTAAAAATAAACAAAGCAAAGGGTATATGCTTTTTAGTTCTATTTCTACTTAAAAAAAAAATACTTTCTAGAATTTATTCTTATTTTTTTGAGTTGTGATAATATAATAATAATAATATATGTAGTTGTTGTGGGGTGGGGTTTGGGCATCCACATTGCCCCCACCGTTATTATATCAACGTTAACAAAACTTACAAGACAAGGTATTTGTATTGTAAGGTCATACAATGTAGAATGAAATGATGTCTTGGAAGCCCTCAAGCTCAGTGACATGTTAAGATTCTTCCTCCACAAATTTCAATGGTTGACTCTAGTCCACGCAATAATTTGAATCAACAAAAGTTTCAATTTCATTATGATATAAATCTCGATCAAGAAATTGTCTCCTCTGCTTGTGTTTTCTTGAAATGGGTTCTCAACAATGGTCATAGATTTGTGATTACTCTTCTCGGTATCTCCCATGACTCCTTTCTTTTACCAATTGTCAAGTTAATTCTTGAATATCCCTATTTAATTTTGTAATTTTCTTCAACGTTTCTTTCCCAAAATAGAACATTTTCATCCCTCTTATCTAAATATGTTTTGTTTGATCACCTTTTCCAGCCATGGTTTTTCCAGCACACAGCAAGTAAAATACCTGGGATCGTCGAGGTTTGATACCACTTAACGTAGACAGAAACAACACAAGAAACATAGCAGGCATAGACCTCATCCATGCACTAAAGAGCCGAGCATGTCAAAGTTCAAGCCAGTGAGGAAATGGATCAAATTGGCACAAGTTCCAGTTGCAAACAAGCAAAGTGCCTTTCCAAGATCCTGAGCGGCTTATACAAAATGCAAGGCATGCGTGAAATTAACATGGGGAATTTTCATGTTGGAAGTCACTTTCCTTCAACTGTAAATTTGCTAAATAATTGAACAATTTGAGCTAGCTGCTGCTTCCAGCAAACTCTGAAATAATATATCAAGAAATGTCGCATTTTCACATAAACACAGACTGATTTGCTCTGTAAGTTTGATGTAAACAGTCACCTTTCAACAGTATCATCTTCTAAATTTTCATTACTTTACATACTTCCACTAAGTGTGCATTTAACGGTTTCCATGTTTCTTTTTTCTCTCTTTTTTCCCATCATCACAGAACATTTTTGTTTTATGTACAAGACTGTAGAAATTAGTCACTGCTACAGATTTCAGATAGCTGGATCATACACGGTACTGATATTCTTTTCCTCTGGGCCCATTACAACTAGAGCACATGAGCCTTAACCGCTCTCAATCAGGTTCACCTTATTGTCTAGAAATATACACTGCAGCCACAAGATGAAATTGTGGAGGCAAGAATCACAACAAGTAAACGAGCAAAGTGATCACCGCAGCTACTGTGAACGTTATAGCCTGCAATGTTCATTGTAATTGGAAATCATATAAAATAAAAGACAGATAAGTGCATGCATATTACTTCATGAACAAACTATATAAACACAAGACATGTCCAATAGATTAGATAATAACTCCATACAACTCTAGAAGCACCAATTAGTGCAAAGGTTGGCAGTCACATTGAACCACTGGTCTCAAGATTAAGTACTTTCCAGTTCCATGCCTATCATAATTCACAGTAACAGTGTTTATGTGATTGAAAAATGCGTGCTCTGCACGGACATGAACTGTCACCGCATCATAACATTGCCTTTTCTATGACAGGAAACTACAATGTCACCACCCAGTTGCTTTTCATTTTCTTGTTACCTATTTCATTCCTGAAAAGCCCAGCCTGTATCTCTTTTGGGTTTGGAAAGGCTTCTTTCATCAATTAAGTGGAGCAGCCCATGTATAGCACGCAGTAGAAGAAACACCATGAAGTCAAGGACAGAATGCGTACCATTTTACAAGTCATTCTGACTTAGAACTAGATGGCAATCTAACCCACTGATGCTCTGTCAAGCCTTTCCAATGCTAGAACCCAGGAATTCATGTTTTTCCCAAGCTATGGAGTTTAATAATGGCATAGTAATAATAGAGACAAGTATCCTATTTGATGTTACATCAGCTGCATGACCAAAAATAGTGTGACAAACCACGCTACAAATAATTAATAATTAAGTTGAGCACTCACAGCTATTGCACAGGCAGCAAGGCCAGATCGCTCCCTTGGATCCTTGTTATAGTACTTCCCGAAGTACAGAATTGCTGAGAAGTACCACATCAGCGGGAACACAAATCCAAGCAGAAGGCTTCAGAGAAACGGCACATGCATGAGAAAAGAGTGGGAACACAAATCCAAGCAAAGAGGCAGCAGTAAAAGGGTGCATCCATGAGTGAGAGCACTAAGGGAGAAGAAGGGAAGCGATACTCACAAAAACCATCCAATTCCACATCCAAAGCAAGGAAGGGGTTTGTCAAACATCCCCAGTTGGGCATCCTCCACATCTCTAATGGGAACATACCCCTCTTCTCTATGGTTCATGGCATCAGTGGAATGCCCTGTGTTCAGCAAAACACCTTAAGCAACTTGTCTAGATAGATTTTTCAAGGGTCTCAAGAATAATAACAAGCATTAAGCATCTTGAATCTCCCATTCGCTGATTCAAAAGTTACTGTAAGAACCAAACTCATTCACAAAGACAGTAATTGATTCAAAACCACCTGAAATAACCATTTCACAACATAGCATGAGCCTAAACTATTCTGTAAAGGAAGCTGAAATCTTAAAGTTCACAATGCTGTTAGATGAGGTTCATGACACATAATTTTGTAGTTCAAATAGTCAAGGACTGCAAAAACTAAAATCATTCACAAGCCAAAAAAATATTGATTACAATCCATCGAAAAGAGTTATTTCACAGTACAGTAAGGGGGCTTAATGGTTCTAAAAACGAAGCTTAAATTTTGCAGATGGCGACACAGTCATATGAGAAAAAACAGTAGTTTCTATCTTATTTTATTTTATTTTGGCTAAATGTAATGGCCTGTCACATGATATGGAAAATAAAGACTTCCCATGTCCAAGATTCCTTTTAGCAAAGAACCTAGTTGCATGAGAATATAGAGAAGCAGCAAACTCTCTTTATGGCTACAGATTTTCACCCTTCTCAAACACCACCAGTTTAACTAACAGGTATAAGAAACTAAACATAGGCATATTGACTATAACATTTAGATTTACAAACTAATAAATATTGCATCAAGCCATCACCAAACAGCTAGCTGTTGCAGCAAGACTAACAGAAAGGCTCTTTTTTTCTGATAAGGGTAAATTGCACTGTGCGCCAAAAACAATACATATGCAGGAATAGAGTACCCTTGTTCATTTATCCCAGAAATAAAATAGAAAAGCTCGTGTTTCAGCTCCTGTCGATACCTCCTCTTATAATCTTACAAAACAAAATGAAATAGCTGGATGTTAAAAGCAATGTAATATGCTGGATATTGAGTATCAACAAAGAATTTAATGCTTTTAATACAATGAAGCCTCTAACATGAAGAGTATGGAGAGTAATCAAATCAATCAGGTAATCTAGATTTTTAACATATGAAAACAAAAGAAGATCCCACCTTCTATGAAAAAGAGTTAAATCCTAAAACAGAAGCCATGTAGCTTAAATGAAACAAATAGCATTTTGCAGGTTAAAAAATAATCAGCAACTATGAATTAAGAAGTCACCAAAACCCATGAAAGAGACATGAGAGATTGTAAGAAATGAGCATAATTTTCCAAGCAGTGAAAACCTTAGACAATCACTAACATCGACATCCATCTGTACCAAATGTTACATAAATCCCTCCCTGATTTGGCTCCCATCAAACTACAGAATTACTGGACACACGGCCATAGAATGGTTTGTGTGAAAAGTGCATTCCCTTATCACAAATGAATAGATAGAATTACTAAAGTTTTACAAGCAATGCTCTAAAGCTACTTCAGGAAAGAATGATGAGAGAGGATTATTTGAAGAAGCAGTAGCCAGGCAATGGTGACAAATTTGCAACCCCCATTAATAAACTAAATACATCACATAACCATAACAAAATAAAACAATGATTTATGCAATCATGGATTCCGTGAATATGTAGGAGAAAAGGGCAACTTGGCAGAATCGACAAAAACCAGGTCCCACCAAGAAACTACCACGTGGGGTAAAGGGAGAACCTCGTTTACGAGAATTTAAGAAAATAGAATCATCAGATTGCTTGAAGTAGAATACAAACAAGCTCGATAACAAGTTCAGTCTAACAGTCAATCCAGATATACAAAATAATGTTCAGTGAAAATCCAACATCAAGCGGCAATTTTTACGCACTCCGATTGTGTCCATCACAAAGTATTTCAATAAATCCCACAAAAAAACAATCGTTCAGAAGATTAATTGAAGATTCAAACTGTTCTTGTAATTATAACAACCACTACAGAGGCAACACAAATAAACCCCTTTATATACATTGTAAATCATCCAACAAAGTCTATATCTACAAAAATATCCCCAAACATAAAATAAAAAGAACCAATCACTCTCAGAAATTTAGTTTAGCTAGAATTTCTAAAACGATCTTACAGTGACCCCCAAAACCAGCAAGAGCTTGAAAATGATAAAAAAGGAAAAAGAAAGAAAGTGAAAAGAACCCATATTTCAGCGAAGGAAATGTCTCTAAACTTCTAGCCTGGCATCATTGTAAGTTGGAAAAGCTTATTTTAGCATGAAGACCAGCAAACAACCAAGCTAGTAGATGGGGGAACTACTTTTTTATCTTGAAAATATCAATATCAACAAATTATCCATATTGCAATGAACAATGAAAAAACATCCATCAAGAAACATATGATAAATAAGCTTAATTTTTCATCTCATCAATACCAGGAAACAAATACTACAAATTTTAACGAGCAAGATTTCTTTGTTTTTTTTTTTATTGAAAAAGTGTGTGTGTGTGTGTGTGTGTGTGTGTGTGTGTGTGTCTAGAGAGAGAGAGAGAGAGAGAGCGCTTACAGTATAGGTGAACTTTGCACAAGAAATAGGAAGAGGTTGCTCTAATTTCTTAGTAATTCCTCCATTTTGATGAAGATCAAGAGAATATGCGGCTGCTTAGGGGGAGTGGGTGAATTCTGTGACTCTGTTTCTAAATGCACTAACTTTATTTTTTTTTTAAATATTGTTTTTACAGTATTGGATTAATTTTTTTTACATAAAAAAATATAACATATACTAAAAATATCAGAGTTAATTACTGTAACATAAGATTAAATTCATTGTAAATTACAATAGTATTGCTTAGTCAATTCGGTTTTTAGTTTGGTTTAGTACATTCGAGTTGCCGATTCTTTTTTGTAATATTGCATAATAAATTAATCATTTTACCCCTCCAAAACAATAAAAATCACCAGCTATTGGGGGTACCAAGATAATTTCTCATTTCATTGTACAGTAAAATAATCATTTTACCCTCATATAGGATAAAAACTATGGTTTGCATGCAGGGATGTTTCAGATATTGCATATTTTTTAAAAATATCTAAATACTAATCTACCCCAAAATAAGATAAAATATAAGAGATGTTTACAGTGGTGTTTAGGTAATTTATTATTTTTTAATTAGTATTTACTGTCGAGTATTGTGTGCGTGTTTGACATACACACTGATAATAATTAGTCTCATGCCCGCTTCGGGCAGCACATGCAAGGTCATACGGTGGCAAAAAATACCCTTCAAATGTCTCAACCCAATGCATTGCCATGTAGTCTTCTTCATGGTATGGCGCGTTACGGCACCAGATGACAGGTTTTGTGATGGTGGCTGGTTGAACTTTACTTGACCCTTTTCTCTCTCCTCCATTCTAAAGTACACGGCAGCCCCTCAGTTTTATGGTTGTTTCCTTTCAGTCCTTAAACATTTAATTGTATTGTATGGACTTTATTTCTATTATGTAAATTTTGATTTGTTTCAATTAGGTCATTTGATTGAAATTGATTATATATTTAAGTTTCAATTCGGTCTTTATTCTTTTAATTTTAGGATTGGTTTTAAATCCCTTAACATATTTGGTACAAAAGTTTTGATTTTTTTTTAATTTTGTCCTTTGATTGAAATTGATAATATATTTGATTTTCATTTGCCCCTTAAATTTTTTATATTTATGAGATAATTCCTCCTTTCGTCTTTGTTTATATATGTGTGCTCTTATTTTTTATTTTTAATTTTCTTATACAAGGTGGTATTTTTTTTAAAAAAAAATAGTTCTTAAATTTTAGTTTGTATTTATGATCATTTAAAAATTGATATTTCTATTTTTTTTTCTTTGTTCTTTCTTTTAGTTTTTTTTTTATCAGTTTTTTTTCTTATTTTCAAGTCAAATGACTCTTTTCAACTAATAATTTTTATTTTTATTTTATTATATATTTTAT
This sequence comes from Salix dunnii, assembly GCA_015731905.1. Taxonomy (NCBI): domain Eukaryota; kingdom Viridiplantae; phylum Streptophyta; class Magnoliopsida; order Malpighiales; family Salicaceae; genus Salix; species Salix dunnii. The sequence goes on from CM027661.1 coordinate 2,517,855, forward strand.
TTTTTGTTTGCTTATTTGTTAAAGTTTTTAGGTTTTTTTATTCCTTGAGTTAATTTTTTTTTCATTATTAACGCAATAACAACAAAAACAACAACAATAATTTTACTTTTTTTCTTGCTTATTCTTTTGTTGAGGTGATATTTTTTTGAAAAAAAATAGTTCTTAAATTTTAGTTTGTGTTTATGATCATTTAAAAATTGTTATTTCTATTTTTGTTTTCACTTTGTTCTTTCTTTGGGTTTTTCTATTAGTTTTTTTTCAAGTCAAATGATTTTTTTCAACTGATAATTTTTATTTTTGTTTTATCATTTATTTTATTTTTTTGTTTGCTCTTTTGTTAAAGTTTTTAGTCTTTTTTTAGTTTTTGATTTAATATTTTTTTCATTAATAATGCAACAACAACAACAATAATTTTAATTTTCTTGCTTACTCTTTTGTTGATGTTTTTTTATTTTTTTTCTCGAGGTAATTTAATAATTTTATGGTTTTTGAAGTAATAGTAATGATAAGTTTAGATGTTAAAACTTCGATGTTATTGTTATTATAATCGAGTATGTTGATCTGTTTCATTATATTAAACTTTGCATGTGTGTGTGTGTGTGTGTGTGTGTGTGTGTATTATATTATTTTATTTTGAAATTAGTATATTCTATTAATTGCTTTAATCCAAACAGTTATAAAAATTATTTGTTCGGCTCGCAATGTAATGCGGGCAATTTAACTAGTAATGTTCCAAGCGTTGTTAATATATTTTAATTGAAAAATCTAATTATTAATTCAAAATATGTTATCATTTAATTAAAAAAATCCTTATATATTTATACAATGATATATCAAATAATATTTTTAAAAATTATTAAGATAGTGATATGTTGAATTAATATAAGTTAAAATTTACAACCTAGGTAATGAAATTGTTATAGTTCTATAAAAAAATTAAAATAAATTTTAAAAGCTAATTTTCAATCAATAAAATATTGAAGGATAACATTGCAACAACTTGATTCTATCTAAGTTATTTTGTCAATCTTGCAATTAGAGTTATAAAATTTGGATAACCCCATGGAAAAAAAAAACAAATACAAGGCCAATTTTTCAATCAACTTGGTGCTTAATGATGAAATAAAAAATTAATTAAAAATAACAAAAAATTAATCCGAGTCACTCTTGATTAATATGTTCAACACATGATTTAGGTTACGAAACTAAGATAATTTCATAAAAAAAAAAAAACTTTATTTTCAACATATCAAATGTTGAATTTTGAAATCAAGAAAAAAACTGAATTTATGAGATAAAGATAACTTTATTATAAAACTCAATTATTAAATAATGTGATATTGAAAAGTATTTAAAACAAATTGAGACCCTAATCAATAAGCTAAACTCATGTCCTATAGAAAGAAAATTAAACATAATTACAAAGCCCAACAAAAAAAGGGCTTGAAAAATAAATGGAGTCAACCATGTCAACTTGTTAAACTTGTGATCTAGGTTGTAAGATCAAAATAATAATATATAAAACAAATAAATTTAGCTTTCAACAAACTCAATATTGAGTGATAAAGTAAAATAAAAATAATTACAAAAGTTGTAGGAAAAACTACTAGGTTCAAATTATATTCGCATATTAAACATATAACTCAAGTCATGAAATTATAATAAATTCATAGAAAATAAATTTTATATATATATATATATATATATATATATATATATATATATATATATATATATATATAATTCATTTTTTATGAATTTATGACCATCTTATGTTAAAGGATAATATCAAGAAGTAAAAACTATATTCATAATATTGGTGTTTGAAAATACTTGGAAAAAAACTAATATTTGAAAATATATTTATAGTTTTTTTTTTTATCAATTTTGGTTAATTATAAAATAGTGTTTAATCTTGGTGTAGAACTTAAATAGCTTACCATTAATTAAAATGCTTTTCTTTTTAAAAAGATATATTTTAATTTAGTACATCTAGAATATTGAAGCTTTTTCTTAATTTTGAAAAAGACAATGGATGTGTCCTATTCATCTAAATGTATGTTAGATGTTTGTATCCTCATCAAGAATTTTCTTTGTGTATCATATCATCTTTAAGCATTTTGCATTTTATATTCTTCTCAAAAGGTTCGCATTAGATCCTTAGTTTGTTTTTAAGATTTGTTTTTTTAGAAGGATTAGTTTGAGCTACAACAACCAAATTGAATCCTTAATTTATTTCTTGATAGTGTTTCTACAAAATAGGATCCCTTGGTAGAACAAATGGTACATGTTTTCTAGCACTATTTTTTAGTGAACATCTTGTCAGCTACAAAGTGTGTGGTTCTATGGGAAGCATATGCAGGCAGCACTGAATTTTATGTTGTCTTACAGGATAAAAAAAATATAGGCTCTAAGGAAAGGAGATGATCCCTTCTCTCAGAAGGATTTATACATGAAAATTGAAAATGCCCCAGTAAACAAGGAGGCTCTTGAAGCCACGGTGCACAAAATATTTCTCTATATATTTCTTTTGAAGCTTGAAACTACATTATAATGATATGGTGAGTGAGGATTTAGCATTTGAAGAGTTGGAAGTAATAGTTGTAATTCACTAATAAAAACTTGTGTCATTAAATTCTTCCTAGTTCATATTAAATACATCACTTATCTTATAAGGTTTAAAGATCAACTTTTTATGTACGGTGCCTTTTCTACTAGGAACCATCAATTCCTGAGCACCTTACACCAGAGATTTATGGACATTTTTAATCCAAAATTAAGAAGGTTGTCAGTTTACAAAGTTGATCTTGTCATTAGTTATGTTTTGGTTCTTACTTTATATGCTGATGATTTCTAGACTTTTCCAGCAGATATAAGTAATGATCTAAGAATGAATCTTGTTATTGTGAATATTGATTTTCACAATTTAGGTTGCTAGATGGAACGTAGGAAGAACAAGAATTCGTTAATAATGTATATATGGAAAGAGCATTACAAGATTTATAGCATATTAATAATTTATGGAAAACAAATTGTAACATGAATTTAATTCGAGCTCAATTGAGAAGATAAGAATTTTTTGAAGACAATTGAGAGTTTAATTGTCAATTAAGGGCCAAATTGCGTGAATCAGGAGTAAGGGATCAAAGTGAAAACGGTGCGCAAAGTCAAGGGTAATGTTGAAATTCGGATAGGGTCACAATAGCATAAAATTACAAATTTAAATCCAATTGAGGGTAAAATTAGAACAATCATAAATTGAGGGACTAAAATGCAACTATGTCCCCCAGAGCTGTCATTGCAATTCCCGTATGCTGCCTTTATTGCACTACCCACCGACCAGCCACCACGCCTGCTGACAGCCCAGAGCCGACCAGCAGCCACCATACCGTCTGTCCCAGCCACCATAGCAGGTCAATTTCTCCTATAAAAGGCAAACATGGATGTTGCATGCAAAGGGGGGCAAAACTGGGAAAAACGGAGGGCTGAAAACTGAAGAAAAACAGGGAGAATTGGTAGAAAAATGGGGTGAAAAACTGGGAAACAGGGGATGAGCACAAAGAACACATGCAGAGATAAAAAGCTGCCTCTTCATCTCCCTCGGTTCTTCTTCTCCAACGCTGGCAAAGCAACTCCAACAAAGCTCTCTCTCCTCGTGTAACAGCGTCACAGCTCCTCCCTCCCTCTCCTTTCTTTCCCGTCAACCAATAGCTACCTTTCTCTCTCCCCGATGACTGCTCTCTCTCTCTAAAAAATAGTCGGTTGGCAGCCCTCTCGCTCCTCTAGCTAGTTCCCGGTGACCATCAAACACCACCCCCTCATCACCTTCAACTTCACCTCAGCCCCGACAACCTCACCGTGACCTTCAGCTTTTTCTCCGGCGACGAGCGCACCAACAACCACGAATTCCAGCACAGATCGGCCCTTTTCCGATGCCTACTCCAGCCACCATAGGTCATCATTTTCGACGCCACAATGACAGGGAGAACCACCTTGACGTCCTCTACCCGAAGGCAGTGGCAGGTCACCTTTTCATCGTGGTCGGCTGACCACCATTTTACTGTTCACGTAACACATGAACAATATTTCACGTATTACAGTTTTCCTTTTCCTTTTTTTTTCTTTTCTCTTTGGGTTAGGTGAGAGCAGCCCAACCCATTTTAATTGGGCGTTGGCCCATCTTGTCTAGGCCCTGATGGGCTTCCAGACCAGTTCACAAACCAACTAGGCTTCTAGCCCATGAGGAATGGAAGCCTAACCCACTCAGGGCGGGCTGTCAGCCCACTATGGTTGACACCCAGCCCATAAATAAAATAAAAAATTAATAAAAATAAAAAATAAAAAATACAAATTGACATAAATAAATAGTTTTATTTACTACTATTATTACTATAAAAAAAATTTCAAAAAGAAAATATATAAAATATGTTATTTTCATGCATACGGCCGAATTCCAAGATTTTGCAAGATTTTCCAAGTATATTTTTCATAAAAAAAATATTGCATCTTTCTCATGTTTTAACACAAAATTAGGTATCGTAACTAGTTAACGATTATCCGTTGGTATTCGGCCAAAATATTAAAAATAATTTAACAATTATTTTGTTTTAGCTTTCACGGTGTAAATTTACATTCTAAAGTACACCTGCAAATAAAAAAAAATTTTTAACTACGATGTAAAATTACATTGTAAGGTACATCCGTAGGTAAAAAAAAAAAGGTTTTTAACTATGGTGTAAAATTACATCGTAAAGTACACCCGCGGATAAAATTTTTTTTAAATGTAGTGTAAAAAATAAACTTAAGAAAAACAATCAAATAACAATGTAACTTGCCTTAGGTAGGGTGCACTGGGGGTGACGCGTCTTCTCCTTGCACAACAAGTCCCCATACCCAAGACTCTCGCAGACCAATAGGTTCCTAGTAACCTTAATACTAGGTGGCGACTCTATAATTATAGTCATAATTTTTACGGCTATAAAACACCTCTATTTTCACCGCGCACCGTTGTCTTCCCAAAATGGGAAGACGGCGGGGCACGAAGCGCGTAAAAAATCACCATCATGACATAATCGATAAAGGCTTATTGTTTATATGAATTCAGGTATTGCTTCTATTGCTGCCACAATTGTGTGCTCGTCGTCGGCACCAGGATCTTCATCAATGGTGAGCTCTTCATCGATAACTCTCACTTCTGAGATTGTGTAACAAATGATTGTCCCTGCCTTCTCTGTAATCGGGTTTCAAGGTGAAAAAAATGAATTTAATTCTTTCTTGGATTCAGCACATGATAAACAATGGTTAATGGATTCAACAACATCAAATCACATGACAACAATTGAAAATAGGTTATATAATGTGCAAAAATGCATGGGTAATCAGCATATACAACAAATGGTGATAATTTGTCCATTTCATCGATTGGTGATTCGGGGTCTCATTTCAAAAATATTTTTGTGTCACCAAACTTACCTATAAGTTTTCAAAAAGTGATCGTGAAAAGGTCTAAAATGGAATGATTATTTCCAATATAATTTTTTGTTCCTAATATTAATTCCTGTGCTTATTCTACTTTCATTAATTATCATTAATTTTGTCATAAAAAATTAGGGCATTTTAATTATAATGTATTGACTCATCTTATGAAATATAGTTATTTGGCGAATAAAAATTCTTTTTCAACAATTTTTTTGGATTGAAGCTCTTAAAAATTGGGTAAAATCAAATTATTCTTATTTTTGTCACATGGTAGCCAGGCTTCTAAATGTTTTGAAATTATTCATACTGATGTATGGGGAGTGAGCCATGTTTTCTCTCATGCTCAGTGTAAATATTTTGTCATGTTTATTGATGATTTCAGTCGTTTCACCTAAATATATTTTATTTGATCTAAAGCTTATGTGCTCTAAACATTTCAAGCTTTCGTTGCATTTATTGAAACTCAATTTTTTGCTCATATTAAAAATATATGCTCTAACTCTTGGGGGAAATATGTGTCCAATGAATTTCAGGAATATCTTAAAAACAAAGGGATTCTCTCTCAAAGATCTTGTCCTTACGCTCCTCAACAAAATAAAATTATTGAGCATAAGAATCGTTATCTTTTAGATGTTGTCCGCATGTTATTAATCGATTCTTCAATACCTATTTGATTTTGGATTGAAGCTCTGTCAACAGTTGTTCATCTAATTAATTTTTTGCCTTTCCTAAAATTTCAATCTCCATACTCTATTTTATTTGATGTTATTCCTGAGTGTGATTCTCTCTATGTTTTTGGGTGTTTTTTTTTTGTTCAATTACCATTTAAATGACGAGTGAGGATTTAGCATTTGAGACGTTGGAAGTAGTAGTTGTAATTCACTAAGAAAAACTAGTGCCATTAGATTCTTCCTGGTTCATATTAAATACATCACTCATCTTATAAAGTTTAAATATCAACATTTTATGGATGGTGTCTCTTCCGCTAGGAACCATTAATTCCTGAGCATCCTACGCCAAAAATTTATGGACTTGTTTAATCTAGAATCAAGAAGGTTGTTAGTTGACAAAATTGATCTTATCATTAGTTATGTTTGGGTTCTCACTATATGCTGATGATTTCTGGATTTTTCCAGCAGATATAAGTAATGATCTAAGAATGAATTTTGCTATTGTGAAAACTCATTTTTGCAATCTAGGTTCTGAGATAGAACGCAAGAAGCACAAGTATTTGGTAACCCTTTCTGTCCCTCTTGAGTTTCCACAACCATATAGGAAGTTTCAAAAATAATAAATTATTTTCATTTCCCATCATTGATTTTTGAATGCAAACTGATCTTAAGGTCTTATGCTGGCAGAAAGTGCGCGGGTTCTATGCTGAATTTAATCTCCTCAGTTCTAGGAATAGTTTCAGAATGGAAACAAATTTTTCTGATCAGGATAAACCCAAGTTATACAGTAATTTTAGATTTTATACATAAATTTTTCAAATTTTATACAAATTTTAGATTTCAGTATTGTTAAGGAACCATCTCACCCAAAAGCTTAAACTATTAGGTGAGGTATTAGAATATGATTTATATTATTTCTGACACATCCTCTCAAGTGAAAACCTTTGGGGCTTGAAACTTGCTCACAAGCCCACACTATCTTCTGCTTGATTTTTATCAAATATAATGAGGGTAGTAAGATTCAAACTCATGAACGCTGGGTCAATAATGTTGTGATACCAAAATTTTCAATTAGAAGGTTAAATTGAAACTAAAAATAACTTAAATAAAATAAAAATAATGTATAAGGGTCAAAATGAAAAAAAAAACTTAAACTTTGATTGAATGATAAAATCAAAAACCAATAAAAGTTTAACATAACGCCCAAGGAAAAAAAAGAATAAAGATTTAAATAAAAAAAATAACACACAAGAAATTGTTATTAAAAGACTAAATTGTAACAAGCAAAACATTTATAAAAAATAATAATGAAAAGAATGAGGTCTGGAATTGAAATACCTAAAACAATGAGGACGATTGTGTATGTTTCCTAATAGAAGAGAGTAAAGAGTGGAGAAAAGGACTATCAATGACAAATCATCCATCATCTATCATCACTCGTCATACTAGAATAATGATGCTGTGATGCTTTTAAAGATATGATAGAATGTAAGGTTTCGCTTTTAAGTAGTGTCTCATATAATACCCAAAGAATGTTAATGCCAACAACATATTAGGGTGTACCAAGCATGCTAGACCAACTTTTTATAATAACACATTCAACGTGTAAAAATACCAAAACACTTACAAATAATCTCTTGTGAATGGAAAAAAATCGTTAAATATACCTTATTGCTTTAACTATAGCATAAAAAAACAATAAATTTTTTTTGGCAAAAAACTCTTACCTTTTTTTTTTTTTAACTTTGGAGTTAAAGAAATATTTTAATTGTTTTATTTAAAAAAAAATATGATCAATTATTTTAAATTTTATTAAATTAGGATAAAATCATAATATTAATGTACAAAAGATAAAAAAAAACTTATATCCTCTAAATAATTTTTACTACGAATAAACCTTTTTAAAATACAAAATTACCATCAAACACAAATCCCTTCATTTTTTTAACCCTAGAGCAAAGTGGCAATTAATTTCACTATAAGTAAAATTATGTATGTAGCAGGGTTGTCAATACCGTTCTGTTTCGACTGGAACGGTCAAAATATTCCGTACTATTAAAAAAACCGAGACGAAAAGATATCATTTTTGTATCGGTTTTAATTCCAATCCGTTCCGGAAATTCCGGTCAAATTCCAATCGGAATGTCTCGGTACCGTTCCGGGTGTGCCGTTTTGGCCTTAAAATCCTCCTTGTTTTGATTAACTTGTGATTGTGTTTTTAATTTTGAGATTATATTTATTTAACTTTGTGTTTGTATTGTATAATTTAAAGTTAATTTCTTTTAAATTTTAATTATACTTATTAAATTAATATTTTAATTTTTTTCATATATATATATAATTAATTATATATAAATAATAATAAAACAATGCGATAAAATACTTCCAAACAAAACAGGACGTACTAATAAAAAGCTGGAACGGTATTAACAATGTAGGTGAGGAGTGTAGGGATACAGTTTTTCTTGTTAATTTTCTGACTCAAGAAAAGACAACCTCCTCAAATGATGTCAGATAATTAATTACATGTATACGTGTCCCTTAAAGGACCGCATTGAATCGATTTCTGTCCATTAAGCTTAGTCCTTTAAGTTTGAAGATTTATAACTTAGCTTCTGTTGACTGTGACCATTATAAGTATTTTATTGCCTTTTTTTCCTGATATTATCTTTTAAAAGTAATTTTTTAATTTGTTTATTTTAAATTATTTTTTTTTATTGATATCAAAAATAATTTTTATAAAATAAAAAAATATCATTTTAATATTTTTTTTTTAAAAAAATTTTAAAAAGCAACTTTAACAATATTCCCAAATATTATTTTTATAAATTTTTAATAAATAAGTCGGTGGGTAGTTGTACAATTCATCTATAAAGTTTTGAGATTAAAAATGCTTTTAGTTACTGGTAAATTGCTTAATTATTTTAAAACTAATAATTATTTTCTAGCATATATATATATATATATTATCGAATTAAATATATAGGGACTAAATAAATAATTAAAAACACGAAGAAAGGAAAGCATTTTCTACATATTCTCTCTAGCCTTTTTCCTAGCCCCAGGAAATAAACATGAGAGAAGAAGAATAATGAAAATAAAATCTGGTAGCAAAAGAAAATTAGCTGAAAACTCATCATAGTTTCACTGTTTCAGTATTTCCAAGCCTCTTCATCAGTTTCAACTGGTAAGCAGATCAATCCTTCAATCCTTTCTTTCACAATATGTGATTTTCTTTTTCATTGTCTAGAGAGAGGGTCTGAAGTTCATATGTGTTTTCTGTTATGCTGTATAGAGGAGATTGGTCGTTCTTGCTTATTGAAGAAGAACAGTAGAGAGGAGAAGCATAATTCAAGACAAGCTGAGATGGGATTGCCTTAGATCCAGGAGAACCTAAGTTGTACGTGGAAAAGGTCTTACCTTCATAGGACTTTTCTTGTGATTATCTGGAGAGGATGTTTACTCCTTTCTTGTCTGTTTAATTCCCATAACCAGGAATCTTGCTTTGTATTTCTTGGGATCTAAGTAAGAAGTCTTGATCTTTATTTTGAGGGTTGGTGGAGATAGGATTTTGTTATCATGGTAAACAAAAATATTGAAGAATTTGATTAGCTATGGAGTTTTAGGATAACTGGAGTAAGAATTAGAGAGTCAGATCCATTATTTCTCACAGATCTGGTTGGACCAGTCATTCCGCTTAGGTTCCTTGATTTGATTCCTGTATATTCATTTTTGTGGGGAAAAGATTGATGAGTCATTGAGATTTCGTTTGATGGAAGAAGTGTTAGAAGTCTCAAGCTTTATTGGATGTTCAGAGGTGGAAGGAGATGAAGAGGATAGGATTTGGTAGATTCTTTGAGTTGTAATTTTTATTGAACTTATAGACAAAGGATTTGATGGAAGAGATGTCTCCAGCACTTGCAATGACACTTAGTTTAGGAAAATCGACGTGCGATAACTCCGGGGTTGCAACCCATGTAGAAATTACACGGCTAAAGCTTGTAACAGGGACTGCAAGCTTGCTGTCTGATTCTGTAAAGGTGGTCGCTGAGGAGTCTCTTTCTGGGGGAGGTGAAAGCTGCAGTTGTGCTATGAATGAGCTGAACTTGACCACCATGACAACACAGGATGATGGCGGCAATAGAGAAACTGTTTTTCTGAATATGTTGCTCGAGAATAAAAATGGTTCCATAACCAGTGATGCTGTGATCCAGGAAAGTGACGTGGATGAAGTTTTGTCAATTGTGGAAGACAGTAATGGAATTATCACCAAGGGGTTATTGGTACTGAATGCAGCATCTGAAATAAGCTTTCCAAAGTCCGTTGAAATGGAAAATCCCAAAATCATTGCTAAGGCTATTATTGTGGAGTCAACAAATGAGGTGCAGGTGCCCGCGGCAAAACTCCTTATTGGAGCAGTCAGCCCAAATGCAGAAATCTCTGATGGATCTGACACGAAGGGATCGGCAGTGCTTCTTAAATTGCCTAGTGAGAAGAATCCCACTGGAGGACCTACCCGGAGTGTTTTTAAGCTTGATTGCATTCCTCTTTGGGGTTCTGTATCTATATGTGGAAGAAGACCAGAAATGGAAGATGCTGTTGCAGCTGTTCCTCGATTTGCAAAAGTTCCTATCAAGATGCTCATTGGTGATCGTGTTGTTGATGGCATCAGCGAGAGTTTGACACACTTAACTAGTCATTTTTATGGTGTTTATGATGGCCATGGTGGCGCACAGGTACATCTATAAAGCTAGATATCTGTTTGCCTTCCCTCATAAATGATACTGTGGCTCCAAATCTATGTGGGATTTATTGAGGCACATGACCAAGCTTAATGAATTTTGGAGGATTTGGAAAGAATTGCAAGCTGAGCATGTGTAATTAGATCAATGTATTTTTGTTGTGATACCTCATGCATATATAGAACCCTAGCATCTAGTGTTCAGCACTACCTTTTCTTAGCTAATCTTTTCAGTTCTTTACCTTTGCAAATGATTTATTATTGGCAACACTGTTTTACTCCAGTCTGCAGCGTGTAGATTTGTTTTGCGAATGATTGAAGAAACGACTTTAATTTTTGCATATTTAAAACACATCCCATTGGTTAAATATTTGAGGTACTCCATAAGGTGAATAATTGCTCGGTATTGGATATGTGAGCATGATTTGGAGGGGTCTCATGCAGGTTGCTAATTATTGTCGTGATCGAATCCATTTGGCCTTGGCTGAAGAGTTTGGAAACATTAAAAACAATCCTAATGGTGGGATTATCCGGGGAGATCAGCAGCTGCAATGGGAGAAAGCTTTCACTAGTTGCTTTCTTAAGGTTGATGATGAGATTGGAGGAAAGAGCATTAAAGGCATCGTTGAAGGTGACGGAAATGCTTCTATTGCTAGTTCTGAGCCCATAGCGCCAGAAACAGTTGGATCTACAGCTGTAGTTGCCTTGGTCTGCTCGTCCCACATCATAGTTGCAAACTGCGGAGATTCAAGGGCAGTACTTTGTCGAGGAAAAGAACCAGTGGCATTATCAGTGGATCACAAAGTAAGACATGTTCTTTACATGAATAATAACAAAAAAACTTTACATGAATAATAACAAAAAAACTGTCTAGATAACAATTCCCCCCTATCATTTCCAGCCAAACAGAGAAGATGAATATGCCAGGATCGAGGCATCTGGAGGCAAGGTGATACAGTGGAATGGACATCGTGTTTTTGGTGTTCTTGCTATGTCGAGGTCGATTGGTAGGCTTACCGCTCTCTTATCATGGATGTAAATCCTGCTTATATTGAAACTATTATGAGAGCTTGCTTACTTAATGCTAAGGTCTGCTAGCTTTGCTTTATCAAATGTTAGAAGTTCTTTTTATTTTCCACTATCAGAACATTGAATGGCAATTTGTGTTCAGTCATTTTGTTTTGCCAATGATGCTTTAGCTTTATATTTAACAATATTTGAAGATTGATCCATGAGGAAGATAGAATCAAGCGTAGCTCATACTTGCCTGATCATTTTTATCTAACAGGTGACAGATACTTAAAACCATGGATAATTCCTGATCCAGAAGTCATGTTTCTTCCTCGTGCAAAAGATGACGAATGCCTCATTATAGCGAGTGATGGGTTATGGGATGTTATTACAAACGAGGAAGCCTGTGAAGTGGCTCGAAGGCGGATTCAGCTATGGCACAAAAAGAATGGGGTTGCTACTCTTCTTGAAAGGGGCAAGGGTATAGATCCCGCAGCCCAAGCAGCAGCTGATTACCTTTCGATGCGTGCCCTCCAGAAGGGAAGCAAGGATAACATCTCTGTGATTGTGGTGGACTTGAAAGCTCAAAGGAAGTTCAAGAGCAAATCTTAAGCAAGGCTCACTCCGTTATCTAGTTCAAGTCAAGATACCTATATATTAGAAACTTACATCTTTAATTAATACATAGTTTGGTCCATTCCTTTTTTTCGTGGGCTTAATGTGTGTACAAGAATAGAAACTAGTGTGTACTAAATAGCTAGTTTATCCGAACTCCATATTCCCTGTGTTTTTGACACACTCCGTGCCAAAGTTCTGGTTATGTAAATTTTAGCTGTTGCTGGCAAGCTGAGTATGGAGTTCTAGTTTTAGATTTCTTCTGTTCTGCTCTCCGGTCTCGGTCTGTCTGTCTGTCTTTCTCAGATTTCTTTATCATAAGAATGTCTGGAACATGTTCATAGGATCTTACCTATGGCCAAAGAAGGAAACCAACTCCTGAGTGGTTTGTAGTTATGTGGTTTGTTGACCTTAGTTCTAAGACTTCGAGAAAGAACACACCATCATTTTAGCCCTTGAGCTTGGTATGCAAATCACGGTGGCCATATCGGGAGTGAACAGTGCTCGTGATTCAAGGACTCTAACCGGTTCAACTCGTGGTGCCAACCAAACCAATTGTCAAGATCCAAGAGGTTTGTTATTAAAATGGGGCATCATTGCAAATCAGATATTTAGGTTTTTAAACCCATCCCATCTGTCCCTTTCTTGAAGTCTTTCATGGTTGCCACGTGCCAGCAAGTAAGAACCTACACCATAAAGAGAGCATCTTTTTCACACCATCAAATAGTCAAACAACACATAGAAAGTGGACGAAAATTGAGACGATCTTATCTCAAGATATATCTTTATCAGAGAGAAATCATATTTAAAGCTTTATAACCTGTAAAAGATGATAAGTTGACCAGATTCTAGCTCGCAGGAACGTATATCATTTTTGTTTGAGTTTGTTTTTGAGAATATTTTTTATTTATAAATATATAAAATAATATTTTTTATTTTTTGAAAATTATTTTTAATATCCACCCAAATATAAGGGCATCCGATTGAAATTTTGATAAAACTATAAATATCAAGTCGAAACAAATTACCTTGTCCAACTAAAAAAAATAAAATAAAAATTAAATGATTAAATTAAAAACAAATTAAACAAGAAAAATCAATAAAGATCCAATCATGAAGAATCAATTTTGAAATAAAATAAAAATAAAATCTTAGGCAAGGGGACTTGGTTTGCTCAACGTGCCTAGGCCTATAAAAAAGAAGCATAGGTATATAGGACTTATTTAGTCTACATTCTTGTGCTTGTTTATTTTATATATATATATATATATATATATATATATATTTTATAGGTATACAACTTTTTCTTAAAAAAAATAACAAGTAAATTGCAACCTACTCCACTTAGATTCAATCCATATGAAGATAGACATAAGTGTCTTACTCTTGAAAAATACATTTTCAAACATTATGTTGACACTTAAACGCTTAAACAACACTTTAAAACAAAAAAAATAAACTTGTATATTCCTTCAAATAACCCAAAAAATGGTTTACAAAATAAATCAACTCCAAACCTAAAAACTATGAGGCTAGATTTGATTTTTAGATAATTTTAAGGTGGAAGATCACCCTAGTTGAACTCTTCTTATCAAATGAAACCCGTACACACTAATATCAGCTATTTTTGTGGTAAAAAATCATTGTCAATTTATATTATCTCATAACCACTGTAATCCAATGTTTTTTCTCAAATTGGGTTTTTACTGTTCAAAGGCATAAACATGTTTGTTTATATTTTAATTTTTGTTATAGTTGAAGAATTGACTATAAGTATAACAAGTTGTCAAATATGATATTTTTAGATTTAGCTATGTGCTGAGCTCAATCAAACATTAATATAATGAGTTGCCAAATCAAATATCTAGCTACATGTCGAGCTTAAGTGGACTTGATAAGTTGTCAAACCCAATACTCTTGATCTTAGTTGCATGTCAAGCCTAATTAACATGAGTTTAACGAACTATCAAATCCAATACTCTTGATCTTGGTTGCTTGTTAAGCCTAAATAGCATGAATCTAATGAATTATCAAACTCATCACCTTTAGATTCGGCTATGTATCAAGTCCAAGTGAGTGGGTAGTTAGTCTAGCTTCTTGTTATACCTAATGACTATGGGTTTGACAATGTGTCAAGCACAAATTGTTAAAGGTCTGAAGACTATTATAGGTCTCATGTTGGTTCATAAGGCTCTGTTTGTTTATTCTTATGTTTTTTTAACATAAAATATAAATGTTAGGAATAATTGTCTCCAAACATCCATAGATATATAAAAAATCTCTCGACGACCTATCATATTTCCATCTCATTAATCTTGTGTAAAATATATTTGTCTCTCATTTAATATTATGTATGGGATATTTATTCCTTACTAATATTATGTAAAAGATATTTACCTTCTATTAATGATATCAGAAGAAAATAACTCTTCAACTCCTTTATTTCACCAAAACAATAAAATTCAGGGGCTATATATATCTTTTGAACCATCCAGATAAAAATTCATAATTTTTATCATGCAGACACCAATACTCTTAAATCCTAAAGCATTTAATAAACACTCTTGGTATTATAATTTAAAGCTTAATTCTTTTATTTATTGCAATTTCTTTCTTAAAAACTATTAATTTTATCAATGGTCACTTAGGCCCCGTTTGTTTGCTGGAAAGTGGTTTTCTTTTGGAAAGTGAATTCCGGGGAAAATAAATTCTTGGAAACTGAATTCCTAAAAAGTGAATTACAATGTTTGACAGTGTTATGGAAAATGAATTAGAAAACACTTTCCAGTGTTTGTTTATGTTATGGAAAATGATCTGAAAAATAATTTATTAATAAATTTTTTTTTTCAAGTTTATTAAAATAATGAGGAACAAATCTTACAAATTAAAAAGTTGAATGAGAATGAAATTGAAAAAAAATATAATTTCATAAATTATCTCAAATAAAATAAATAATAATCAAAATAATAGAAATCAAATCTAATTTTTTTTTAAAAAAATAAAAGGTGAATAAATTAAAATAATAATAATTAATATTTCATAAATGATTTCAAATAAAATAAGTAACAATAAAAAAAATGAGGACCAAATTTGATAGATAAAAATTTTCAATAAAAAAATGATAAGAAAAAAGAAAATAGCAATTATAAAAATAAGAACCAAAATTAATATAAAAATTAAATTTTAAGAGATGGAATTGAAAAATAAATATTCAAAACAAATTATATATAGCAATCAAAAGTTTGAGGATCAAATTTGATATAATTAGCAAATAATGACATTTCTAAATTTTTCACAACTTTCGGAAAGTGTTTTCCGCCCAAATTTTCCGGAAAACACTTTCCTGAAAACCAAGCCAAATTCTTCTTTGACCAGATAGTGTTTTCCGTTGACCGGAAAATGTTTTCCGTTGACCAACTTTCTGGAAAACAAACAAACACAGGAAAGTTTGGAAAATGGTTTCCCGGAAAGTGAATTCCGGGAAACAAACGGGGCCTTAATCTCACTAAAAAAAAAATTGTTTTTCAGTATTAGATTTCTTACCACCAATCATTCACCTCGTAAGTTTTGATGAATGAAATATTGATATGAATATATAATTATTTATTATCCAAACACTGGATTTTAAAACATCATTCATACGACATTGACTACATTGTTATGGGTGCTTCCACCAGGAATCCGCTAACAAGGTACGCCCCTCTTTCTGCGCTTGAGCACGCACATGCCCAGACACAAAATTTCAAAAATTTATGTATCAACGCAGGTTTGACACACAAAAGATTGTATGGAATCAAATGAAGTCTGCTGCAGTTCTTGGCTTCATAGATTCAGGTTATCTTGAAAAATATCAGTAACTATTATAAGAGAAAGCAACAGCTGTGCATAGATCCACAATATTGCTCATATATACTTTAATGGGTGCATGTCAACTGAGAAAAAAAAATAGATTGATTGGAAATTTGACACTATTTCCTCATGGAAATGAAGTCTGCTGCAGCTCTTGGTTCATTGAAACTTGCTCCAGAATCATGTGAGGTATATATTATATCAAAAGCAGAAGTTCAGGAAACCTTAAACATCTGCTAGTGCTGCTAGTAGTCCAACGCCAGTTCGAACACCTAGAGGTGCTGCTGCTATTACTCCAGGTCGGCCTCCAATTCCTACCAATCCTTTTGTTACTCTCAGGCAATCTAAAACACAACCTAGTAATGTTGTTACTCCGCAAACAAAATCATCAGGGTTTTGTACCACATCTTTTATCCAATAGACTAAAACATGAAGGTATGTCTAGGTAAGTTTAGGAACATGGTATGGTCATATTTTTTTCCTTGTTGAATGCCATTACTTCTGTTTTGACAGTAAAATCTTTCAAAATAACTTTCATTAATCCTCGAGACGGGCTGAAAAGAAGGAAAAAATTCATTTAGATTCAGCTTTGGAGTGTTCCCATTGAATCTCAAAAGATTTTATTGAGTACTATGGCCCTAGTCATATGAAACTTCCGTTCATCAATTGACAGGAATGCACATTGTTCAAATTGCATTATATGCCTTCCACTCAGAAGTGCTATGCTTCTTGCTCACCGAAATTCCACTTACTAGTGGAGTTATAACTCAGGTCATGGAAGTTGAAAACCAGAAATCCCCCGTCAAAGGCTCCGCGAGAGGGGCGTCCTTTCGACTGTAAGACTCTTATAACGTCAATAGATGGTCGAGCATTGGATATGCAAAATTATAATAGGAGTTATTGGGGAAAGGTAATAACTTTTGTGGACAAGTTGGATGTTTTTGGCTTTTCAAACCATTTTTAATTCAGTTTTCATCGCTGTGAAAATGTAATCAAGTCAACGCAGGCTTTAACTAGACTTGTCAGAGATCATTTGTATTTTCAGATTCCTCAATGTCAAAACCAAACTGCATGTATAAAATTCAAGCATGAAACTTATTTTGTTTCAACAGAAATGATTAAGAGTACAGTTCAGCAACAATCATGTGAAGGTCCTGCCTAGGGCTTATAGAAATTTTAGAATTCCATTCAAGAGATAGACATCACAATATTATTGGAATAAATATCGTCCCTTGTTGCAGAATGTGATGGAAGCAGTAATACTGAGGCTGAAACTTGAATTGAAGCAGTCTATGGAAATGTATAATTCAGTCTGAAAAGAAGCTGTTTTGGCCACATAAATGGTAATATCATATCATAGCATATACATGAATTATGAGCCAATTGATCTGAGTGTATATAAATGAGTTTATTCTATGTTTGTTTCCAGGCAAGAGAGCTTCAACATTTGCACACATTGAGAGCACTTAAATTAGATGAAGCCAAGCTTGCTGATGAGGCTGCATAGTCATTGGCAGAGCCGAGACAACTATAGACTTAGAAAATATGGCACAAAGGCTAGCACTAATGGAAGTTTAGAAGAGACAGTAAGCAGAAAAGAGGGCCATACAAGAACGGAATATCTGGCATAAAATATTGTACGATATTGGAAATTACTATTGAAGGGATGAAAGAAACAACAAATTACTTCGCAAGCTCGAACAAGATTGGTGTAGGTATTGGTGTAGGTGTCACCAAGGGCATTAAGTGATGGAAAAAAGCTTGATATTTGCACAGTAGGTCTTGAATTCTAGTCAAGACGTGTATTTCCTGTAAGAGTCTGGGACAGTTAGGATTTTATTCACTCATTTAGACTCACAAAGTATTTTTTCAGGGAATTAAGTTTCCTCGAATCTTAAAAAAAATAAAAATTGGTGTAGGTGGATATGGACCAGTTTTCAAAGCCACACCAGATCACACTTTTATCGTCATCAAAGTTCTGAGATCAGACTCGTCACAGGGCCAGAGACAATTTTGTAAAGAGGTATTGCATGCTATTTTGTTAGTGTAGCGTGCTGCATAGAATGTAAGCATAAACAAAATGATTTTAATTTCTTTCATTTTTCTTCCATATCATCGAAATATAGGTTGAGGATTTGAGCAACAGAAGACATCCAAATATGCTTATCGTGCTCGGTGTCTGCTCAGGGTATGGATGCCTCATGTATGAGTACATGAAAAAGGCAGCTTGGGAGATCGCCTCTTTGGGAAAGGCAAAACTCTTCCTATTCCATGGAGAAAACGTTTTAGCATAGTTTCTGAAATTACCACCGACCTTCTATTTCTTCTCGAAACAAAACCAGAACCCTTGCTGCTTAACGATCTTAAGCCTTGAAATATTCTCTTAGACAAGAATTATGTGAGCTAGATTTTGGACAAGAATAATGGGTTTGACCAGGCTTGTTCCCCTAGTTTTATCTTACAATGGTACTCAATATTGTTGAATTTCCTGAATATCATAGGAACAATAAAATAAATTTACTTGAAATCTTTATCTAAGATCAGATAAATCTAGAGTTGTTTAAAAGTTTATTATACGAAGATTTGATCTCCTTTGACTTTGAATTATTTTTTAAAAGTTAAATTATCATAAATCACAAGTCGTTTAATTGCTTGACCTTTAATTATAATTCACACGAATCATCAACGAAAAATATTTTACATCTCTATTTAGAAGAGAGAGATTATTTCTAATTGTTCAACCTCTAATGGTAATCCACACGAATCATTAATGAGAAATCTTCTATATTTCTATTTAGAAGAGAGAAATTATTATGTTTATAGTGCTAACTTTCTATCCATGTCTTATGTATTTTTTCCTTGTGTAACAAACAACCATCACATAAAAAAAAAAAGGCATAACTGACCATTTCTAAAAAAAATTGAAAAACTTTATAAATTGGTAAGATATCAATTTACCATAAATAATATCTATATATTGATTTAGGACAATTTCAGAAACTAATTCAATCAATCTTTTACTTGATTTCTCTAGGTCTAGGAACATAATCCATATAAATTAATTATAATTTAGGCTTTAGCTTCTAAAATATATTGTAATCTAGTCATACTTAATTAAATAATCATAGTTTAATTTTTGACCAATAATTTTTAATGTGTGTGACCCATTAGATTCATAATATATTGATTTGAATATAAATTCTAATTTGTAGTTAAATAGAATTAAATAAATCAAAAATTTTAATTTATTATCAATTCAATAATGAATTAATTTATATTTATAGATCAGGTCCATTGTCTAATAACGTGTTATGATTCCTCAAATATTAAAAAAATCATCAATAGTTTGACCTAACTTTTCAATGATCGGTATTTTAGTGTAATTAATATCCTCTCATCAGTAATGTTTTCATCTAACATTAAAGAAAATAGTTGTTTGTTATGTTAAATAATGTTTCTCTATATATAATCATTGATTATTTGAATAAGATTTGAAACTCTTTTCATTTCTCATTTCACCTTAGCAAATGATTTTTCAATCAATACTATTTGAGAATAGATAAAGCATTTATCTAATTTACCTAGGGTAATGAATACTTTTTTAATAGCTCAGATACTTTATATATAATTCATACTATATCCAATGTCTGCCATTTTACTATCTCAATGAAGATAACGTGTAACAAGATCAAAGCATGATATTCTCTATATAAGATAATTTAGTGATCTCAAGTATGAGGATCATTTACATGACCATTATGTGAGTTTTTTCTTAGACATAGATGATCGCTCCATATAAAATTTTCATGCGGTCAACTTAGTGTACATGTATTTTGACAATCATCTACATATTACTTTTAAGTATCCCTTATACCTCATCTTATGAGTACAACTACTCTTTTAATAAATAAAAACACAAAATGTATCAATCTTTACAACTCTACTAAATATCAAATAATTAAGAGAGCACTAACTAAAAAAGTTTTTAGCAATAATATTTTGATGCAATAAGAATTTCGTAATTATAATAACTTTATAATTTTCTTTGTAAATCATTTTTGTCCCATAAACTTGTACTCTAAATTTATAAATCATACATTATAGAAGCATTATTAGATTTATAATATTAGATTCATTCATGTATTATTATATGAATATCAGAAACAAATTAAGCCTTTATCAATAATAAGTATATATTTACATGAATATGATAATATCACCAACGGAAAACAAAACATTTTTAACTAACAATTACAGAAGCAGCTGCAGCTGGTGCATTTTGTTATGTTGATCTTGAATATCAGCAGACAGGAATGTCAAGGGTCAAGTCAGATGTAATACTGCTGCAACTTCTCACAGGAAAGAGTCCTGTGGGTTCTAACCCACCAGGTTGAGCAGGCCATTGAGAAAGGAACCTTTTCAGATGACCAAACACAGACAGATCGGCCTGTAGAAGAGGCATTATTACTCTGCCAAACTGGCATTGAAGTGCTATGATTTGAGGAAAATTAAGGATAGGCCAGATCTTGCTTCAGTTGTTTTGCCGGAGCTGAAACCCACCAAGAGATAGCATGCATGGCCTCCTCTCTTTCCTTACTGAACAATGCTTGGGCAAAGATTGGAAAAATCCTATTCAGACACAAAATTGGAGGCCATGAATGTGCTTCAAGGTTGCTGCAAATGGATTGGAGAGGCATAATAATCCTGTTGAAGGGTGCCCTGTGTTTTCACAAAAGGGGTTGATGCTCCAGAATTTCCTGAAATAGTTTTAGTTCACTTTACAGAGTATCAGGAAGAAACGAGAAACAATCCTAACTCGTAATGGAAAAATCCTACGCAGATCTCAAAAAGAGGACGGCAGCGGCGTTTCCAGTAGTTGTCCAGGTTCTGGAGTTTAAAGTCCAATGGCAGTTCCAGCAGCAGGAAAGCTTGGATCATTCCGACGCAGAGTGGAAACCGAACAAGGAAGAAAATATAGACATGAAAATATTCCATGGCTGCAGCTTGCAAGCTGTGCTTCAAATCCTAATGCTCCAATCCAAAGATTGAAGTCATTTTCATAAACAAAGTTGGAACTCTATAGGTCAAATGAACTGGACCTGCTGCGCTCATTGTGTGTAGGAAGACAATCTTGGCAGCCATCTGATAAAATTCAAGTATATGTGAAGGCAATCACAATCAATCCTTTTATTAGTGAAAAACGTTATTTTAAAAAAAAAAACATTATTTTATTTTTATTTTTTTAATTAATTTTGCTGGTGTTTTTAAATTATTTTAATATGTTGATGTCAAAAATAATTTTTTTTAAATAAAAAAAATTATTTTGATGTATTTTTAAACGAATAATACTTTTAAAATAACTACAACCACACTTCCAAATATACTCTAAATTTCAGTGGTACTTAATCATTCCAATTAATTTCCAAGTCATCTTGAACTCTATGTTGCACTGTGGCCAAACCTGTGTTTGGCTGCGGTTGACCCTTTTGTTTTTTTTTATTTTTATTTTTTAAATAAATATATTTTGGTGTTTTTAGATTATTTTGATGTGCTAATATCAAAAATTATTTTTTAAAAATAAAAAAATATCATTTTGATGTATTTCAGCACGAAAAATACTTTGAAAAGCAACCGCAACCACACTCCCAAACACCCTCTATATGCAAGATTTAGTTTGTTTATCACAATAAATTCTAGATGTATTTATTTATTTGGAGTGTTTTTGCATGCATCTTTAATTGTTTTTTTCTTACAAATCTTTAATTGACATTAAATTTTAGAGTATTTTTGAAAAACATTATAAATTTTTTATTTTAATTTATCTTAAATTATATATTTTTTAATATTATCATTTTCAAGTATTAATATTAAAATTAATTTTAAAAAAATATTATTTTAATACATTACAAATAAAAAATAATTTCAAGTAAACTACAAACCAGCCTATTCATTTCCAATCTTCACTCCAATGTTATTTCTCTTGAATACTGTCGCACCCCAAAAATATGAGATGCGGTGTCGTGGCGACCTTCCCCGCGTGCGGGGAGAATTCATATGTCGAGGGTCTAATTTTTATTTTTTGTGGAAAATGGAGTCGCCACCTAGTATTATGGTTACTAGAAAACCTAAACTGGTATTTCAGAGATTCTAGGGTAAGGGACTGGTTGCGTAAAGGGAAGATTTTAGCACCCCTAGTACACCCTATCTAAGATAAGTTGCTTGATGTTTTGTTTAGTTATGATTTGTTATGATTTTAAAGAATATGTTGGTTAAATGATGAATGAGATATTATTCCGCCGAATATTTTGGATATTAACCCCTTAAGATTTATTTATCAAAATATCGACAGTGGATAATAGCATATCATTCCCTCAGAATATTTTGGATATTTATCCCTTTAGGATTTAGTTATCCAAACACCAACAGTGAATAATAGCATATAATTCCCGTCGAATATTTTGGATATTAATCCCTTAGGATTTATTTATCCAAATACCGACAGTGAATAATACAAATCACCAAAAAAGTTTTTATATTTTTTTGAATATTGGCCAATACCTTTTGGATTTTACAAACATGTTGTAAAATCCAAAAATACAAGAAATGATTTTTTCTTTGTAAAATCAATGCAAAAACTCATTTTTCTCTTATATATATATATATATATATAATTTTTTTTTTTTTAAAAAAAGACAATTTCCTTTTTAAAATATGCTAGTGTATTGGCCGTATGCAAGAAAATAATACATTTTTTTTTCTAAATATTTTTCTATTTTATATATATATATATATATATATATATATATATATATTTTCGTTTTTTATTTATTTTATTGGCGGGCTGGGCTCCAGCCCGCCTGGGGCTGGGCTTGGTCTTCCAGCCCGAAGCCCGTACTTATTTATTGTTCGGGCCGGGCTTTGTGCCTGGCCCGACCCGACCCGACCCGGTTACTGTTCACAAACAGTAACCGGGATTTCACGTAAAATGAAGAAGATGAACAGTAACAGGGGGATTTTTCGAGTGTGACGAAATGCTTACCTGTTAACACCTTTGGGTAGAGGACTTCGATGTGGTTCTTTTGGTCGTGATGGCGTCTGAGATGGTGGCCTGAGGTGGCCGGAATAGTCATCGGAATGTCTGCTGTCACGTTACAAGGGCTGCTGCTATCGCGGTTGTCGTCGCCTCTCCCTTCGCCTGAGATGATGGAGGAGTTACTGGGGTTGAGGGGCGGCTTATGGTGATGAGAAGGAGGAATAATGGTGGTCGACAGTGGTGATGCACGGCTGGCCGAGAGTGAAGAAGAAAAACAAGGGGTTTGGTTTTTTAGAGAGAGATGCAGAGGACCCGAGAGAAAATGCTGAAGGCGGGGAAGGGATTTGACTCCAAATTTTTCTCCTTTTCTCTGCGTTTCATACACTATATTTCTCACGTATTTCCCCTTATGTCTGCTCTCCTTCTCTCCCCTTTCTCCTCTTTTTTTCGCTTTCTCGTTTCACCGTGCACGCTGCTATTTATAGCAGAGAAGACCCGAGTTTGGCCATGCATAACGTTTGAGGAAAGTGTATCAACATCGATAGCAATCAGCGGAGAATTAGGAAGACAGGGAGGAGAATCAAAAACAGTATTGATGGAGATAATTTGGGAAGAAAATCACGATGGATATAGGAAGAATTTTGATCTGTTTTGCTGATTGATGGAGACAAAACCGGGAAGAAGATCAACACAGATATGTTTTGCTGTGATCTCGCCTGAAAATTTAATGCAAAGGCATGCCGGAACAGTGCATGCAGATTTTAAAATTTTTAGAAGGTAAAAATCTGATTTGGTCCTCCAATTTATAATTTCTTTAATTGCACCCAATTGAACTTGTGATTTTGACGCAATTATATCCATCAAAAATTTGATCTCAACCTTAGCTTTGCGCGATCTTTTTATTCTGGTCCTTGGTTCATGATTTTCGCGATTTAATCCTCAATCGACTGTTAAACTCTCAATTTATTCAATTTTGCCCCCGTAACAAGATATTTTTGGATTTTCCTCTTTTTTTTATATTTTTTTGTCTTTTTTCGAAACATAAAAATAAGTGGGTCAAAATTTGGGTAGCAACAAATACAATATTTTAAAAATTAATTTTAATAAATAAATTATTTTAATATATTTCTTAAATAAAAATACAAATAAAGTTTTAATCTCGAAAATACCCCTATTACTGAAAAAAAAAATCAAGGATAAAAGTGGTGTGAGATTTCATAAATTATAGGCCTAAACTGTAAATTTCACATTCCTTGAAACACAAACTCTCCCCCCTCTTACGTACCCTATTAACTTTCTCAAAGCTTCCAACTTTTCTTGCAAATTTTAGGAATGTCCTACTCCGATAGCAAGTCGGATCAATCCTCACCGGCTACCCGTCTCTACAATCCCTATCAGGATCTTCACCTTCCTTCCCAAACTCTCTACAACCTTCCCACCTCGCCGGAATTCCTCTTTACCGAAGAATCAATCCGCCAACGCCGCTCCTGGGGCGAAAACCTTACCTTCTACACCGGCTCCGCCTACCTCACCGCGTCCATTGCTGGCTGCGGCTCCGGTTTACTCTCCGCCCCTCGATCTTTCGAGCCCACCGACACCCTCAAGCTCAAGGTCAATAGGATCCTCAACTCCTCCGGCCATTCGGGTCGGGTCTGGGGTAACCGGGTCGGAATTGTGGGTTTGATTTACGCTATGGTGGAGAGTGGCGTCGTAGCAGTCACCGATAGGGATGATGTGTGGAGTAGCGTGGCAGCTGGGCTTGGAACTGGGGCGGTTTGTAGGGCGGCCAGAGGGGCTAGGTCAGCGGCCGTGGCAGGTGCTCTTGGTGGGCTGGCTGCTGGTGCGGTGGTGGCTGGGAAGCAGGCGTTGAAGAGGTATGCAATGATTTGAAGGAAAGAGAGACCAAATTAAAAGAAAAGGGAAAAAAGGGTTTTTAGGTTTTTTTCTTATAAAAAAAATTAGTCAAATTTGTTTCAGTTGTGATAATGAATCTTTTGATAGTTATCTTAATGATTAAAAACCTGTTGGAATCATGAATTTCAAAGCAAATTATTAGCATAAGAATGACACACACTGATGTTACTTGTGAACTGGTCTGATTGATGATGAATAACATGCTTGCTTGATTGTATCCTTAGAATGCTTGGTAGTGCTATTTAGTTTGATGTTTCGCAATTCGGTAGTCTCTTGTTTGATTTGCTTGAATGGTCCTTTTTGTGCCGGATGAGGTTTAGTTGGTGATGATGATGGCTTTTCTTCTTTCCTAGTATGTGCACTTAAATGTGATTTACAAAGGTGATTGCTTTTAATCGAAAGAAAGCATTAGAAATAGGGTGTAAAGATGACATGATGGTGATGTTCAGACCTCCAAATTGTTGTTACTCTACCCTACTCCAATCTGCCATGAATTTGGATTCCATATCCATCCGCTCTCACTGAAATAGGAGAGAATTTGGATTCAAGTTTTTAGATGTGCCAGGGCTAGCTTTGGTGCCTTTGTTGGGGAATATGCTAAGATTTGTTCCTTTTATTGGATTGTTGGCGTTTGAAATGAATTTAACCTATGTTGAGAGTAATAATTATGCTTGAGTTTCAGGATGTGGGTTTTGATTAAATGTGTTATCAATCTAATTTTCTCGTTGTTGCTATTTAAGCTTTCAACCTGTTTCTAGACTTATCTCTATTATCCTTATTATGTGGGGATTGAATCCTGCCCTCAACATCTATTTATGTAATCACTGATGGGTAATATAGTTTTTCTTCTTCTTTTTTTGTTCATTAATCAACTTTTGATGAGAGTAAGTATTTTATTGTAAGAAAACTGTTAGTGACAAATATAAATTACCACAATCTCTATAGTGACTACAGGATGTATTTGTAAGTCGTGAGGACCAAATCTTTTGTTTCCTACTTAATATCTCCTTTTATAATTAAATTAAATTAAATTAAATTAGAAAGAGATCTAAGTCGAGTGTGATTTTCACTATGAATGCACTATAACATGTGAGAAGATTTATTGTGAATTGTATTAGTACTTTTTTGTCTTTTTTTACTCGTGATTGATGATTTTTTTCTTCCTTTCATATTCATCCTTATATGCTGTGTTGTCTTGGAATTTGTAATTTCCTAAGAGAGAACAAATCTTGCTATTTCTCATTCTACTTTGGAATGAAGTGTTCAACTCATTAAATAGAGGATTGTTACAATTTGTTAGCCATAAAATAAGGAAACAATCAAACTAGAAAGGAGAAAAATCCTCCACCAAACTACGAAAGGATATGCCATGGGATATGGTCATATAATGTTAGTTTCCCCTTATTAACTAATACCAAGCATATCTTATAAAATCCTTAAAATTACTAACTTTGATCATGATTTCAACATTTCCCCTCAAGTTGGGTTGTAGATTTTGTACATGCACAACTTGTGATTTAATTCTTCAAAGTTAGTTCTTGGAAGAGCTTTAGTGAGTGCCTATTGTTTGAGATTTTGTAGGGATATAAACTAGTTGAACAACTTCCTTTTCAATCATTTTTGAAATGAAATGTTGATCAATCTCATTGTGCTTTGTTCTGTTATGGTGAACAAGGTTCTTTGTGATACTTATAGCAGCTTAATTGTTGCAAAATATCTTGATAAGATTTACCAATTCCACTCCTAGCTCTTTAAAGCAATATTTGTATCCATATTCACTCACATATGCCAAGAGCTAGGGCTCGATACTTAGATTCCGCACTATTTCTAGACACGAGTGATTGTTTCTGGCTTCTCCAAGTCATAAGATTTCCCTAAACATAGGAGCAATCTTCCACCCAGTTTGCATCTAAGAAGATTTTAATGTTTCTATTGTCATTCTTCTTGTGTAAGAGACCTCTGCCAGTAGTCATCTTAAAATACCTTAAAATTCTATTCACAACCTTCATATGCTCTTTTGTTGGTTTTTTCATGACCTTACAACACTAACATAGAAACCAATATCAAGTCGAGTGTGTAAGAGATAAATAAGTCGTCCTACAAGTCTTTAATATCTCCCCCTACCAACCAATGCACTTTTTGTTCCTATCTTCTTGGTTAAAACCATAGGATTATCTGCAGGTTTACATTCAAGCATGCATGTTTCTTTTAGTAAATCCAGAACATGCTTTTGTTGGGAGACAAATATACTTTTTATAGATTGTGCCACACCTATGCCAAGAAAGTATCCAAGATAATCGAGGTCTTTGAATTCAAATTCTCTAAAAGTTTCTTCAATCTTACTAGTTTCTCATCATAATCATTAGTTAAAATGATTTTATCAATGTATACAATTAGTATTGCTATTTTCTTTCTTAATGAGAACTGTACAAACAATATGTAATATGCTTGACATTGGGAGTATCCATACTAAACTATTGTTTTTTTGTAAACTTGTTAAACCATGCTCGAGGAGATTGTTTGAGTCCATATAATGATTTTCTCAGCTTACACATTTTCTTGTAGTTGAACGATGTTTCTAGTCCTAATGGTATCTAACGTGTACTTTTTCCAAATCACCATTTAGAAACACAATCTTGACATCTAACTGATGTAACAACCAGTCTTGATTAGTTGCAAGGGACAAAAAAACTTTGATAGTGTTGAGTTTGGTCACTAGAGCAAATGTTTTTTATATAGTCTATCCCATAAGACTGAGTACAACTTTTGGCAACAAGAACTTTTAACCTCGCAATGCTTCCGTCAACCTTATGTTTGATAGTACAGATCCAATTACAACCAATTGGTTTATTTCCAAATAGAAGTTAAGAAATTTTTCAAGTGCCATGTTTCTTTAATGCACTAATTGCCTTTCTTTGTTTTGAGTCTTTGAGAGCTTCTTGAATAGAATTAGGAGCCTATACATTATTAAGAGCTGAAACAAATGCATGATAAGATGGTGACAACCCTCTATATGAAACAATTTGATGGGATGATTTGTGCATGATCTAAACACCTTTTCTCAAGGCAATTGGAATATTTGAATCATCAATACTAGGTGCAATATTATAAAGATAAAAATTTTCCATACCTGAGTGTATTTTAGCAAGTTTTGGACTTGGTTCAAAGTCTTGGTTAAGAGTAAGAGGTATTGGGTACTTTATCTCCTTTATGGGTCCTCTTAGCATAGACATGTAGCTTATGTTTTGGAATTTGTATTGATTTAAGATGATTATGGATAAGGGATTGAATTGGAGTTACAGGAGTACTCTCGGTTTGTTTAGTTTGCTCAAGAAGGTTCAAATGATTTGGAATGATTATGAGTTATCCTCAGGCTGAATTGAGTGGTTAGATTCAATGTTAGAAATGACCTAAAGATATTATGTCATGTAGGATTGATGCTTGAAAAATATTACATTATAAATGTATACTTTTTTGGTGATGAGAGAATAACATTGTGACCTTTTTGGTTTAAAGATTACCCAAGAAAGATACATTTGATGAATTTGAGGTCTAATTTATTGCAATTTTGTTAATATATATGGAAAAAAATAGAGCATCCAAGCATTTTAGGATCCAATAAAGTGATTATTTTAGAGTGATGAAATTGGAGGAGGACTTGACAAGGAGTTTGGAATTTGAGGACTCTAGAAGACATTCTATTAATGAGATACATAGCAGTAAAAAAAACCTCTCCCCATAAATATTTTGGAACGTTAGTAGAGAACATAAGTGATCGAGCAACCTTTAACATGTCTTTTTTTTTTCTTTTTTGCAACTCTATTTTATTATGAAGTGTCAACACAAAACTTATGTGAATAATGCATTGACTAAAAAAGAGCTTCAAGGACAAAATCAAAATACTCTCTGGGATTATCGTTTTTTAAGATTTGAATCTTGGTTTGGAATTGTGTTTGTGTTATAAAATTAAAGTTTTGAAAAAATTGGGCAATTTCATATTTTTCTTGCATAAAGAATAACCAAGTCAATCTAGTATGATCATAAACAAACGAAATAAATCACTGAGTTGTTATATTTTTCACTTTTAAGGAAGCCCACACATCACGATGAATCATGACAAAAGGATTGATGGCTTAAATGAGATGCTAGGATAGCTATTAAGAGGATGTTTGGATTGAATTTTTATAGACATATTTCACAACTAAAAGATTGAATTTTTATTGATAAATAAAAAAAAAAAGTTTTATTGATACATGAATTGCATTCAGAGCTTGTCTCTTTAGAGAAGTACCATCATTGAGGACATAGTCCTAAACACATATTAACACTGTCAATCTTCTTCCCTGAATTCAAATTCTAAAATACACACAAGTTGGAAAAAAATTAGCAACACAATTCAAATCACGAGTCAATTTATTGATTGACAGTAAATTATATTCCAAACTAGAAATATAAAAAAATAAAATTTAAAATTACATCCTTTAAAATTCTATTTAGGCACGTGCCCTTAATTTTGGATATTCATCAGCAATTCTGACTATAGTTCTCATCACACTGGTTGTATTTGTTAATGATAGTTGCATCTTTGTCATGTGATTTGATGTCTGAGAGTTAATGATCCATGAGCTTGAGTATCTTTTATTAATTGTAAGGGCATTTGAGAAATTACTTTTCTGTGCTAATATGATAGATCTAGTGACTAACGTACTTGCCCGAGGTAATGAATTCTATCTAAAAAGTTTTTGTAAAACTTCAAGTCATTTTTTGGTGAAAGGACTTGTCTCAATTTATGAGTTTGAAGTGGCAACAACATTCACATAATTTTTTTTTCATTTGTTGGTCGTGATGCTTTCCAATCAAATGGTTTGTCATGAATTTTCCAGCAAGTTTTTTTAACATGCATGCTTGTGATATTGATCACACTAGGGTTTTTCTCTTCTCTGTCCACTCTTGTAATTGTTGTTTAGAGGTCCTCAAGTGGTAAGGGAAGATCCTTCCATTGTCGGGGCTATGTTTTAAGGTTCCGCCATTACTTTCTTTTTATTTTCTTCACGTCGAACTTCTGACAATGTTTCTATGAGGTTTGGAAAGGGCGTGGTCCCTGTCATTATCCCTCTAATTTTATCCAAATTTTTATTGAGCCTGAGAAGGAATTTGAATGCTTGTTCTCTAGAATACTTATATACAGGGTTATGTCTTTACAGCATTTATAGGTGTAGACTTTAAACATATCAAGGTGTTGTCATTGACAAAAAAAATGTTGAAGTATTGAATTACTGTGAGATCTCTTTGGTGTAAGTCATGTAATATAACTTCAATCTTAAATAGTTCTTATGTACTTTTAGAACTTGAGTATGTTTTCCTTGTTGCATCTCAAATTTCCTTTGTTGTTGTAGGAGGAATTCTTCTCCTACCTCATCGATCATTGAATTAACCATGTAATTCTTTGTCTTCCATGCTCAAAATCTAGGATCATTTTACTCTAGTATGATGACTTCGACTGTAAGGTAGTCTTCCCTGCCCTTCTCGTAGAGAAACATCATTATCGATAACAACTATTGGAGGTAATTATATATGTTGAGTTTATGACATGTGATGATTAGGGATATACCTTCTATTCCTCTAGGATTGCATGCAACTGGTTCATTTTTTGGATTGGTTGGAACCTAAGGTAGAGCTTTGTCTTTTGATAGTCATGTTGTATTTAGTCATAAGAAACAAGTTTGAGAATAAGAGCTCTAATATCATGTAATTTTATAAGAAAGAGAACTAATCTTGTTATTTTTCATACTACTTTGGAATGAAATCTACAACTCATTAAATAGAGGATGGTTACAATCTAGTAGCCATAAAAACATGAAACAACCAAACTAAAAAGAAGAAAAATCCTTGACAAAACTTGGAAAGGATAAACCATGAGATATGGTCATATAATACAAGTTTCTACTATTGACTAATACCAAACATATCTTATAAAATCTCTAAAATTACTAACTTTAATTTTGATTTCAACAAAATTGGACTTTATAATTTGTTTTAGTTGTCCTGGAATTGAATTTATAATTTGTTTTAGTTATCTTTCTCTATGGTTATTTTGGTTTTAGAAAAATTCTTCAATGTTAAGTTGATGCTTGATTTTATTGGTTTTAATGACAGAAAAAAAATCAAGAAAAAATTTTTAGGATGAGGCAAAAACTAGTTTTTTTCTTAAGGCATGGTTTGTCCAACACATTTTTGGCATTTTTCCTTTAAAGTATTTGGCAAATTTTGTTTTTCATCTTGCAGATGCTTTTTTTTTTTTTTTATCCAAAATTTTACTCTATTTTTTGGAGTCCTTATGTTGGAGGAGGAGAGAAACTAAAAAATCAAAGAAGAAAAAATCGTTGGTTTACTATATTTTAGCAATAAAAAAATTGTTTTTAATGTCACTGAGTTTCTTACAATGAGAAGAGTTTTATTCCATTAATATGTTTTTTTATATTTATTTTCATCTTGCTAAGAATAATAGATTAGAGGTTGGAGAAGTTTTTTGAAATCAGGTAGATTTTTATATATTTATTAACTTATTAAATGTTATTTTGATATCATAGATGAGTTTATGAGGTTTTATGGTTTTTTTAAGTGAAAAATTGATTTAATTTTTTTCCCTAAGGTTTTTATATTCAAAATCATAACTTTTTAGTCATATGAGGTGGTTAGGATTAAATCATAAAAATGTTTTATCTAGTTGTTTTTTGAAGAAGAAAAAGTTAGTCAAACAACATGACTTAACAAAATAAAATGAGTTAAACAGGAGGCTAGTGGGCTTAGAGTCGGATGGGAGGTTTATGGGCAAGCCCAAAGTACTTGTCCTTTATTTAGGCTATAAGTTGATCTATCTAGTCTTTCTTAACCTTTTTAAATAAGATTTTTTTTTTTGTAAAACCAATTTTTTAAAAAAATTATTCCTGTAAACACCATTTAATTTGAATTTTATTTTTAAATGAGATTATGATATTTTTAAATCATCTTAAGATAAAAACGCTTAAGTGTGTAGGCCAAGAGCACTTTTAGGCATCTCATTCATCAAGGGAGATCTTTATAAATGTGTCTCTCTTTAACAAACCTTCATGGTTATCGATAAGCCCATGACTTACAAGGCTATTCTAGGAAGACTTTTTTTACATTAGATAAATGTTACTATCAACACTAGATACTTGATGTTGAAATTCTCAAATTCAATTGGATTGATTATAGTATGAGATCATTAGATAACCTTAAGACAATGTGCCTCTACCTCTTAAAAAGACAACTTTGATATGAGACCAACAATGGTCCTTAAAAGAAAGGGTGAAGGTTAAAACTCAAGTTGTAAAAGAACTGAAAGATATCATTCTAAAGGAGAATGAGCACAAAATCACCAAGGTGGGTTCCACCATAACATTAACACAATAACTGTCATTAATAGAGCTAATTCAAGTCCAAAAACCCAAATTTGTGATTAATAGTTTTGATATACCTAGAATCAGTCTTGAAATTACTTTTCATTGATTGAGTGTAAATCCAACTGTCCATCTAGTTAGATAGAAGAAAATGAGTTTTGAGGGTGAAATATAGAGGGCTATAACTCAAGAAGTATGTAAAATTATAACAATTAGCTATATTAGAGGTAATGTATCTTACTTGAGTAACTAATATAGTAATAGTCAATAAAATTGATGACAAATGACAAATGTGTGTGGATTTCATATACTTGAGTAAAGTTTACCTAAATGATAGTTATCCCCTTCTTAAAAGTGGTCAATTGGTTGATTCCACTATAGATTATGAGTTTTAAAGTTATTTGAATGCAAATTCTAGCTATCATTAGATCCCTATGCACTTAGATGATAAGAAAAAATAACTTTCATAGTTAATAGGGGGACATTATATTACAAAATTATTCCTATTTAGGTTGAAAAATATTAGAGCTACTTATTAATGGATGATGAAAAAGTATTTAAGAATCAACTTAGAAGGATTATGGAGGGATATGTTGAAGATATACTAGTAAAGAAAATGATATTTAAACATCTCTTAAACTTAAAATAATTTATGTGTTTAACCGTCATCAGATAAAACTCAATCCTTCTAAATGTGTTTTCATTATCAAATGAGAAAAGTTCTTAGACTTATTAGTGAGCAATAAGAAATTAAACCTAATAAAAAAACCAAGTTATTATTGACATGACTCCTATTAAAAAGTAAAACGTCTTACAGGAAAATTGACAGCCCTTAATAGATTCATAACTTATATGGGGTAACAAGTTTTACCTTTTAAAAAAACTTTAAGAAATATATACAATCTTAAGTGGACTTTAGACTTCAAAAGGCTTTTAACGTGTTTAAAGTTTATTTTTCATCACGAAAGACATTGTCTCAACATATGGAAGTGAAAACCTTTTCCTTTATTTAGAAATACTAGAATCAACAATAAGCACTATTTTAGTTAAATAGGATGAAGGTATACAATGTCCAATTTATTATTTAAAGATGAAACCAAATATTTAAAGATGAAGAAAATGGCCTTTGCCTAGTAAGCACCTTTAGGAAGATCAAACCATATTTCTAAGCTCACCGAGTCACAGTATTCTCATATCAACCCTTGATATAGATTTTACACATGTTAGAGATGTATGAAAGCCGAGTGAATAGGCCATTGAACTGGGAGTTTAGATTTTAATATATTCTTCCCTTTACTGGAAGTAATTCTTAAAAATATTCAAAAAAAATTTAATAATAAAAAAAGATGAAGATTTTTTTTTTTATCTAAAGAAAAAAATCCTCTGTAGAGAGATTTTGTTTTCTTATTGGAATTTAAGACTCCCAAGTCAGGAAATGCAGAGTGAAACTTTGATAAAGGTAAAAAATAAAATTGAAGAGAGGGTTTATATACAGGCCACAACTTTTTTCTTCTAGCAATAAATTAAAGACATATGACATCATGTTATAACCCTAAAAAAACTAAACTTCTACTGCATTAATTACTCGTCATTAAATAGTCTTCTAAAAAAACTATTTCGCATTCCTCATGACACCTTTTCAAGTAAATATCATCTTCAAACTCTTTTTTCTAGGAAAGGCAAGATGCCATTTGACCAATTATATCCTAAGAGGTCTTTCAAGTTCTTGCATATCATATGCATAAATAT
Organism: Salix dunnii; assembly: GCA_015731905.1. NCBI lineage: Eukaryota > Viridiplantae > Streptophyta > Magnoliopsida > Malpighiales > Salicaceae > Salix > Salix dunnii. The sequence goes on from CM027661.1 coordinate 2,552,337, forward strand.
TTGTGGGTAACTAATGAGTCCATGTTTTTTACTCAATATTTTTGTGCATTAAAAAATTCCTACAATATGGTTTTAGCAACTGGCCATACCTAATACACTTGGATCCAACCATCAACCAAACCCAAGATAACATGAGTTTGACAAGTTCTTAGACTCAATACCTTTGGGTTTGAACACCAGTTTAAGTCAAGATAACATGGGTCTGACAAGTTATTAAACCCTTAGGCTTAGTCATCAGTTGAACATAAGGTAACATATGTCTAGCCAATACACTCAGGTTCAAAAGTCAACTAAACCTAAAGAAATATAGGCTTGGCAAGTTGTCAAACCAAATACACTTCGGTTTGTTCATCAATTGAGTCTAAAGTAATATGAGTTTGGCAAGTTGCTAAACTCAATACACTTGGGTTTTCCTATTAGATGAGCCTGAGATAATATAGGCTTGACAAGCTGCAAGACCAATAAAATTGGGCATAATTAATTAATAACAATCAATACATGTGATTTTAGCAATTAGTTGAGTCCAATGCAACATGAATCTGACAAGATGTTAAATCCAATGCACTTGGGTTCGAACATTAACAAAATGTAAAGTGCTATGAATTTGATGAACAACCATCATTTTTCATCTAAGTTGGTTACATGTCTGATCCAATTGATCTTAGAAATATAGAGCTTTAATTTTGACACTATTAACGTGAGTTACTTGTGCTAGGAATAATCATTTATCTATATTAATCGATGAATGAAGGGTCTTTATAGGAACCTACTATATTTTCATTTAATTAATGAATTATAAAAGATATTTACCCCTTATTAATGAAATGTCACAAAAAAAAAAAAACAATGATATGCAAGGGATCTTTATCTTTCATGAGTGTCTTCAAAGAAAAAAACCTTCCAATTTTTTTTTCAAGTCCCACCAATGAGGATTATTTTTACAGGTGCTTGGATTTTCACCATCAATATGGTACTTCCTAAGCTACAAACAAGAGAACATCTTAATTAACTACTATCAAAATACCAAATAATGTGTCCCTAAACACACTTAGATTTTGGGACACAATAAAAAATCAACAAATGATGAGTAGTTGCTACTTATTTATATTATTGGTTGATAGTGGTTTTTTGACACTTTATATTGATATTTGAAGGGCTTTTTTGTCTTTCTACAAAAATAATGTTTAGAAACTCTTGTAAAGATTTGAGCGTGATCCAATGATCATATAAAAAAAGATACGATTTTTTTGAGCAATTATTATGGTTTGGTGTGACCATATCTATTCTGGAGTTTAGACTTGTACTACTAGTTTATAATGCATATGATAAGTCATTCATGTAATTTATTTGGGATATATCATTATTTAGGTATGAAAGATCCACACCTGACTTTTCAAAATCACCTGTTACCACAAGTTCAACTATGCCATTGACTTTTAAAAGCTAAGAACAACTACCATGTGAACAATAATTTTATGAGATTTAATTAGAGTTTATTTTATAAAGATGTATATTTTGACTTATAAAATGTATTTATAATGAAAAAGTTTATAAAATTATGATATTTACATAGTTGTAAAATCCGTTCCGGGTACCGTTCCGGTTTTTTGTTTGGAACGGAACGTTCTGGTTTCGGTGCATTCCGGCGTTCCATTCCGGTTTTGTACTGTTCATATTTATTTAATTATATATATGAAAAAAATAAAATATTAATTTAACAAGTATAATTTAAATTCAATATAAATGAACTTTAAATTATATAATACAAACACAAAGTCAAAAAAACATAATCTCAAAATTAGAAACATCTCTAAAATTCCAAAATATTATGAAAGTAAAATGTTCGAAAATAAAAGAAATATAAATCAAACATCTTCTACATCATTAATAAAAGAACCATTTTTTTTTATCTTATTTTAAATAAAATTCAAGTATTTTATATATAGTTTAATGATACAATTAATTATATAATAAATAGGAGTAAGTTATATAATTAAATAATTTCTTTTGAAAAATCCTCCAACAATAAAATTATTATTTTTAATTATATTTAAATTAAAAAATAAATAAATTTAAATATAATTAATAGACCCACAAATTTGAGATTTGAAATTTAAAATAATATTTAAAAATTAACCCTAAAAAAAAAATACTATTCTTATTCTTCTTCTTCTTATTATTATTAATTTATAACCCCCCCTAGAAAGTTAGAAACATATTTTTATTTAGTTATTTATTATTATTATTATTATTATTACCCCTCCCCCGTATAAACCTACTTTTTTATTATTATTATTATTATTATTATTAATAATTTATATAACCCCCCCTAAGAAAGTATTATTATTATTATTATTATTATTATTAATTTATATAACATAACCCCCTGTAACTAGAAGTCTAGAAACCTACCTTCTTCTTCTTCTTTTTTTTTTTTTTATTATTATTATAATAAGTAAGTATAAAAGGCAAAGCCCCAACATAACCCTAAAGGCTACTAAATCCCCATCTCCTTCTCCCAGCCGTTGCCCACCCTCATTTCCTCATCTCCTCATCTCCTCTTCTCCATTTATTGTTCTTCCTCCTCATCTCCTTTTCTCTCTTCCTCATCTCCTCATCCTCTTCTCCATTGTTTTTTCTTGGCTCCGTTTTGAAGTTTGAACCGGTGGCAGAATGTATTTATTTTAATTTAGAGTTTTATTTGGAATTTTTTTGAACCCGGAACGGAACACCCGGTACGGAACTGGGGCTTTCCGGCCGGAATCCGGCCGGATTTTCCGGATCGGGAAGGGATTTTTACCGGGACAAAAACGTCGCTGTTTTGTCCCGGATTTTGCACTGGAACAGAACGGGATTGATAACTCTGGATATTTATATGAAACAACTGATTAATTATTGCAAATGGATCAAACTAGTAAACCAATTAAGCTAAATCAATGGAGTTTCACTTTATCGCGTTTCTGAAAAGTGAAATTTAATAAATATTGTTATTTAAAACCGTGGCATGGTTAAATTGTGTTGTTTTTCTATTTTCTAGAACATTATTATTCTGTTAATTATTCTGTGTTTTTTGTGTTAATTTTTTAAACAAGAAAAAGAAAAAAAGAGGTTAAGGTATTCTCAGCCTGCCAACCCATGCATCGATTTTTATTTATTTATTTTATTATAAGAAGCTCGCACACAATTACAGAGAAATATGGATTTGAGAACAATATTAAACTCGCTTGATTTTAAGCTCATTACAATTTGGACGATGATGACAATAGCCATTTAGACATACAATAAAATAAAATAAAATAAAATAAAATAGACAATCATTTTGTTGATGATTTAGCAATAAAAGTCTAAGATTAAGAGTTTGTTTTTCCTGTAGTTTTAGATTTGGGTTTAAACCTGTAATTATTAATATAATAATCATTAAAAATTTATATAATTATTAATTTTAAAATATATAAAATTAATTAAATATATATAAACTAGCCTAAACATTTATATTAATAAAAAAAATAAAACAGGCAAGAAGAAGAATATGGATGCGAAAGGTCAAACACAGAAAGTGATAGATTTACCCAAAAAGGAATTATCGATGCTTTAAAGGATGAAAAATCAAACAAATTTTTATTGATTTATCAGTTTGATTTTTTTTACTATTATTATGCATAAACATTATTTTTACATCTTTTAATTAAAAAAATTAAAAAAATTGAAAACGTACTATTTATAATATTGACACCCGATGTTATAAATTAACTAGATATTTTTAATTGATTTTAAATAAATGGGTAAGTCTTGATATAATTTAGTTTGCCGGTTATGTTGTACATTTATTTTTTAATTAAAAATATATTAAAATAAATTTTTAATATTATCATATTAAAACTATATATAAAGTATTTATTTAATTAAAAATATAGTTTTGAGAAAAGGAGTTAATGAAAACAAGAGTGTTATTCAAAAGAAAGAAAGAGTTCAAATCAGGCGGTGGAATGTAGGTCATGAATGAGCTCGTGGGGGCCGAAAGTAGCACTTTCCACGGCAGCGTGGTGGGTCGTGGTGCCACGTGCCATAAATATGCATGCGACAGCACCGTCCACTTTTTGTCGAAAGGCACGATGGGCGGTGATGAAGTAGGTCCCATTAATTTTGTTTGAAGAATTAAGCATGGGACCCATTCCCCCAAAATTAATCATCCCTCGCCTAGCAATTAGCACATAAAAAAAAATAAAAAAGTTTTGCCCAAATTGCATACTTTGATTATGTCATATTTTTAAAATATGGTATTTATTAAATGTTACTATTTCTAAATATAATAGGATAGTTATTGTGCTTTAAAGCAATGATATTTAATAAATATTACAATTCTAAAATGAAATAATACCAAATTATAATATTCTTTATCAAATCACTGATTCATACAAATAAATAAAACGCATCCATTGATCTAAAAAAAATATGGAAAATATCAAAACTACAAAAATTACAGGGTCTTATACAAGATTTTTGATATCTAAAGACCTGATAAATCAAGTAGCAATGCAATAGCTACCATAGGGGAAATAATATATGGAACCCCTTGTAAAAAATTGATTATGATCCAATAATCAGATAAAATATTTAATCTTTTTGAGATGTTATTTTTGTATAGCACATCCAAATTTTTTATTGGATTTAAACCTATTTCACTAATCCATAAATATATATGTTAGGTCATTTTATATAATCTATCCAAAATAGATTCTTGTGAACAATACTTTATTGAGATTTTAACTAGAGTTTATTTTTAATCCTATAAATTGGATAAAAATATGTATCTTGATTTATAAAACATTTTTGAAAAGAAAAACTTGATAAAATTATGGTTTTTAAATGAAATAATCAATCAGTTAATAAAACTAGATTCACGACCAGATAAGATAAAATATTTTTTAATTACATTAAACTCCTTGTAAATAAGAAAAAAAAAAGTCATTGACACTTTTACTTTTTTTTTTTTTCCTGTTGACATAGACATATGGAACAACCCAATATTTGAATCTATGTTTTTGGTTAGGCGGTTGAATGTTTTTTTTGTTTGTTAAAACTTGAACTTTTTACACTTAAAATTATTTATATATATATTTTTAGATTGTTCTGATATCAAAAGTAATTTTTTTAAATAAAAATATTATTTTAATATATTTAAAAATATAAAAAATATTTTTAAAAACAATCTAAATAACACTTCTTTAATACATGGTAATATTTGGTTGCTGCGGAAAGCTTTGAGCATGTCATTGCGTGGACGCACATGCTTTTTAATAGAGTTTGCCAACTTATGTGCAAGCACGTACTTGATTGAATTATTTTCAGAAATTGAGATACTGAAATCACAAAAAACTAAAGTTGATGTACTTGATTGATACAATCCCTAAATTTCAAACACTTATTAGTTCACCCTGAAAAAAGAGAGTAAAATTCCCCACATAGATACCCTTGTCTGACCCCATAATCCCCTATCACTTCATCGTTTTGCTTTCTACTTTGCTATAATCCCCCTTCTTGCTGCGTGCTTAATATTTTCGTTTCCGTTATTCTTTTAAAATATATTTTTATTTACAAATATAATAAATAATATATTTTTTAAATTTATATTTGATATCAAAATAATACCGTCATTATTTTTCTTAAAATCAAATCTTTGACGTACAATATTCAAAACAGAGTACCAAACACGTTGTCAGAATGAAGAGCTTCCATGGCTGCCGATTTGTGTTGCTGACCAGACATAAGTCTACATTTGGCTGTCCATTTAGAAATTAACTGAGCTTATTATATATATATATTCTCGAGCGAGACCGCTGTTTGGAGCATCTGTAATAAAAGGGTGCGTGCGCACATGATCTTTTGTTGTATTTACTTGTATTCTTCTGGTTAAGTTTTTTTTATTTAAAAATATATTAAAATAATATTTTTTATTTTAAAAAAAATTATTTTTGGTATTAACATATTAAAATAATTTTAAAAAATATTTAATTTAAAATAATTTTTTCATATTTTTTAAAATTATTTTTAAAATACATTGACAAACCTGCTTTTAATATATAAATGATCGTTTAACAATGTACTTTTTTTACATGATGGGCTGGTAATAATTGAAACAAACAACATGAAATTAAAAATGTATTTTCTTTTTAATATGTCAAATTAAAAAAGTTTTCTCTTTTTATTAATTTATATTTAATATGATGAAATTAAAAACATTTTTATGTTTTTGAATGGGTCCACCCAAATCATCAATACTCGAAGCTAATCAGAATATAAAATAATATAAGTGCAAATCCACTTAATTAATACAGGCTACCTGGTTAAGTTAGAGCTTCCCTCCTTATTTTTCTATTCAAGTCAAGAGCGTACAAACTTGAATTCCAAGTTAATGAACACAAGCTGCCTTAATCGTCAATGCCACTTAAAAAAAAAAAATTAAAATAATATGTTTTTTTAAATCATTTTTAATATCAATATATAAAAATAATCTAAACATATTTAAATTTTTTAATTTAATTTAAAATAAAAAATAAAAATAAAAATAAAATTCAATTTTTTTTAAAAACACTTTTAAAATATAATGCCAAACAAGGTCTTAATAGTCTATATCTAACTGAATATTCATTTTAACAATAAATATATTTCAACTAACTTAAAAATTAGCATCCATTTTTCTTTATCCTAAGAAAAAAAAGCCTTTCAATCAACATTTATTTTATATAAAAAATAAAAACAATTTTTTTTAATTACATTCATAGTTTACACCACTCTTTTCTACTTTTCTTTTCATATTTTCTATTTAATAAAGTAATAGAAAGTATTTTGGATTTTTTAAAAATATATTTGCTTTAATTTTAATGTTTTTTAATATATATTAATGATATAATAAATTGTTTAAATATAATAAAAAAACACTGATAGAAGAAGACTTTATGCACCACAATCATAAACAAGCATTAATGTTTTTTTTTTTTTTAAAGCATAAAACAAGAGAAGAGAGGCTAGCTAAACACACACACATACTGCATTCTCTGAGATCTCTTTACTTTCTTTCCCAATCGAACAGGCATTCATTTTAGGTGAAATTGTGCTGTCCTTTCGATCGAATTCAAATGGGTAATCCATCATCTCTTCAATCCATTCTATCTCTCTTTAACGTCTCCTTCAATTATTATTATCATCATCTACCGGATTGGTGTCTCCTCGGCTCAATTTGTAACTGTTCTTTCGGTTTCTTACTTTCTTGTTGATGTTAAATTTGTTGAATTTAGTTACCCTGCGACTTTTTTATTGAATTTGATTCACTTTTTGCGGTTTTTAAGAAGTGTTGTGATTGCAGATTGATAGTTATCAGTTTTCGTGTATGTATGGAGTTTGGATCCTGATTTTACTTTGATGCAAATGTGAATAAGAGGAGAGGATTTTAGATCTTGAAACTTTTTGTTTTTTTGATTTGAGGATGAGTTTGAAAAGAGTTTACAACTTTAGAGGGCTAAATTAAAGTGAGTTTTCTTTTATTCAAATGATTTGAAATTGAATCAGTAATTGCCATTTCATACACAATTATGGCTCTGTGTTTTTTCTCCTCCCCTGTCTTCTCACTTCTTCTTGGCGACCGAACCAAGGACTGATACATGTTTTGAACTCTGAACATGTTTGGTGATGCGGTTGAAAGTGCTTTTCCTTAAAAAAAAATAATAATCAAATTGATGTTTTTTTCGTGATTTTCAATGGTTTGACGTGAAAAAAAAAAAAACTCAAAAATCACCTAAGAAAACAATCTACTGGATGCCTTTTCAGACAATAAGTCTTTTGAAAAGCACCCAATTGCAGTGCCAAACAGTCCCTAACTGGTTTCTAATGGGGTATAAGTATTACTTTAAGTGTGAAAACCTCAACTTGATGGCTTTAAGGATTCTCTGTTTTGAATTGTACAAAGATTCGTGTATTCTATTGCTGTTATCATTAGTTTGTATGGGAAACTTTCACAGATCGATATGGCATGGAACTTTTGAGCTGTTAGTTGTTTTAAAGGTTATATGCTTATGTATTCACTGTAAGATATGCAATCATCTCGAGTCTATAATTTTTGCTTCGAAACTAATATGTGTAACGTTTGATTTTCAGAAAAGAGTGATGGTTGTTCCGCTCACCTTATTGATGGAGATGGTACGTTTAATGATACTGGATTAGAACAATTAATCAAGGAGGTGAAATTGGGGGAATGTGGATTGTCGTATGCTATAGTCTCCATTATGGGCCCACAAAGTAGTGGTATGAACTTTTTTCATTCGTTAATGAGTTAACCTTTTGTTTATTTCTCTCTGGCTGTCCTTATTTTTGTCTGGTTAAAAGATTTTCATTCCAAGATCTGATTTGCCAAATTGCTTTACTCTAGATGTTAGAACAGTATGATCAGTCCTGTAAAGATGGTACGAGACGGTTTTGATTTTGAGACTCATTGCTGCACTTTTTAATATGTTGTCAACCTGGAATAATTAACAGCATAGCTGGTGTATATAATGCGAATTTGAATGTTCTATCTAGTTTTATCAAGCTGTCTCTGGTCTTAGTTCAATTCAAGCTCCACTGCTTTTCCAGTTTTATTGGCTGATAATTTACTCCTGTTATTAATGGCCTGTGTTGCCTGAAGAGTTTTACATTGTTTTCTTTGGACTGGACAGGGAAGAGCACTTTGTTGAATCATTTGTTTGGTACTAACTTCAGAGAGATGGATGCTTTTAAAGGAAGGCACGTTCTTGCATTGCTCTCTCCAATTGGATTATCTTTTATTGCACTTTTTCCTTGAACATGGCAAACTTTCTGGAATTGCCAAAGCTGATAGGTACCATTTATTTTCAGGTCACAAACCACCAAGGGAATTTGGTTGGCAAGATGTGCTGGTATTGAACCCTGTACTCTTGTAATGGATTTGGAGGGAACTGATGGAAGAGAACGTGGAGAGGTGCCTTTATTATAATTTTTGAAATAACTTCACTTTCATTTCTCCCTCCCTCCCTTTTTTCTCTACAGCTCCATTTAAAGTTTTCTGGGCTTTTCATTTCTCTGTAATCTTTTTATACCTTGTTTAAATTGTAAATTCATTTTGTATTACACAAATGCAGCTATGTTCTGAAACTGGTTATGTTATATTACCTTCTTAGATACTCAGCTCTCCATTCCTCTGCTCTACATTCATGAAGCTTTTTTCAGTATAGAATGAGTAAATTAATTCTCAAAAACTTGCAGTGAACTTCTGAATCCAAAAAACACTAGAGAATGCAGTTTTAACCTAAAACATGCTTTGGATGACAAGAATACCTTTTTGGTCATGAAGACATCCTTGAGCTGCCTTTGAATTTTTTGATGATTCATGCGCATATGATCCTTCTAATAGTCTACCAGAATGGTTTGTCAGTTATGGTTAGGATTGTAATTGTATTGGCTGCATTTAGATGTATAATTTGGAGCTGTTTGTTTAAGATTTTATCAATGTAGATTTGGAAATGCTGAGCATTACATTAGTGAAATTATTTTATATCTAACCTCATTGGATGTAAGTGAACAATCCTCTAGTCAAGGGTCAAATAAATGGTAGGTGGGAGAGTTGTCTTTCTGTTGCATGGTAGCATAACCTGCTCAATATATTGACTTCCACTGAGAGAAATAGCACATTAAAGGGTCTTTCCTGGAAGAGAGTTTTTTCTTCTCACGAAACACTAAATGGATCGGTATATTGTTGTTTACTTTCTCTTATCTAGTGTCCATCTCTTCATTTTTAGGATGATACAGCATTTGAGAAACAGAGTGCTCTTTTTGCCCTTGCTGTCTCAGATATCGTATTGATTAACATGTAAGATCTCTATCTTGCACTGGACCTCAATTTTTCGTATTTCTTGTAATGTTTAGGTTTTCCATAATTTGTATACATAACTTTTCTAAGAAATATTTATCTAGGTGGTGTCATGATATTGGTCGTGAGCAAGCTGCAAATAAGCCTCTTTTAAAGACTGTGTTTCAGGTAACCTTGCTTGTGTTGTCTGCGAACCTTCAGTATGGATTTTATGAAGTTCCCATGGTTTTGAAATTTGATGGGTTTTTCTCTCTCTCAGGTCATGATGCGATTATTCAGTCCTCGCAAAACAACTTTGATGTTTGTCATACGTGACAAAACAAGGGTGAGTTTCTCTGCTTCATGCTAGTTAATGTTGTGGCTTGACTGTGCTTTTACTTGTATCCATCTTATTGATCTATGGTTGTTTACAGACACCATTGGAGAATTTAGAACCTGTTCTAAGAGAGGACATTCAGAAGGTAAATGAAACCATGCTTTCCTTATTTACTGAATGAAGGTATTGTCTTTAACCTTTTTTCTTCTCTGTAACTGCAGATATGGGACTCTGTTCCTAAGCCAGAAGCTCACAAGGAAACTCCATTGAGTGATTTTTTTAATGTGAGATGTTAAGCTTTTGTCTGAACTTGTTTTTGAAATGTCCTTTTTAAAAGGGGGAGATGTTGAACATTGATATTTGACTTCGCAATATTTCTGATAAATTATGTCCAGGTTGAAGTTGTTGCTCTTTCTAGTTATGAAGAAAAAGAAGAGCAATTCAAGGATCAGGTAGAGAAAATATGTTTCTTGTGCGACTCCTAAGCAATGTCTGAACACTGGACATCTTGTCATTGTTGCGTTCTTTTCTAAAACTTAGTCTTGAAGAAATAAGGATGGCTGGTATCTGTTTTTTTTTCCTTTTTCCTCCCCATTGTTTGTGTTGCATGAAAATTAGATGGATGTTTGTATCCGCTCATCCCATTTTAAAGCTCTTGCATATCAAAGTTTACATGTGTGAAACTTGTTGCCTACCATCTGGATTCTAGTTTGTGATCTAAACATTGAGCTGGAACTTTGCTAGCTAACTTTGTTATTTGATAGACTTCTTCTTGTGAATGAAGGTTGCTAGTTTGAGACAGCGATTTTTCCATTCGATTGCACCTGGTGGGCTTGCGGGAGATCGGAGGGGTGTAGTTCCTGCTTCAGGTTTCTCTTTCAGTGCACAGGAAATCTGGAAAGTTATTAAGGAAAATAAGGACCTTGACCTTCCTGCTCACAAGGTAATTTGGTGAATATATATGTAGCAGAGGATTAGAGTAAGTACATCCACATTTTATTAATGCCATATGTGATTCCCATAATCTTTTCCACAAGGTAATTTTATGAATATTTACTTAACATGAACATGGAACAAGTAAATCCACATTCTATTAATGCCATTTTCAACCCCCAAATTCTTGCAGGTTATGGTTGCTACTGTACGTTGTGAAGAAATTGCCAATGAAAAATATGGTAGTTTTGTTGCAAATGAGGTACAGGCTCTTAAAGTATTCTGTCATTCTTTCTTTTCTTATTTCTACTTCCCAATCTCTTGATCTTATCCATAGTGTGAGCACTGACACTGAGAAAATGTGCTTTATTATCTCCCACAGAAGTGGTGTCAAATGGAAGAGGCTGTAGAATCTGGTCCAGTCTCTGGCTTTGGAAAGAAGCTTAGTGCAATTCTAAATATTAGCTTGTCTGAGTAAGTGTTTTTCCTTGTGCAATATGTAAATTTACAGTGGCTCTGCTACTGATGTGTTCCGGTGTAGGGATAGCAGAAAGCTTTAGAAACTGCCTTAAGCTTTGAAAGATATGAAGTAACTTGGTTGAAGAACTGAAAGCTGTATCTCTATTTTTGCAACGTGCTTATATGCAGGTGGCTTTGTGCTTAGCTCCACATGTCTCATCCAGCAAGAGAGTATTAGAAATTTAGAAGTATTGTTAGATTCTAATGGAATTTATTTTCTCTAGAATCCTAATAAAAGTGGTGAACAAGATGACCACTGTAACTGGGTTCATATCTAATAAAGCTGATTAGATTATTTTTGCTGGTTGATGAAGGGATGGCTGGGTTGACTTCTTGATTATAATGTACCAGATTTCATATCTTCATATTATCTGTTGCCTTCAGAATTTCTTTTTCCCTTACCACAAAAACTTGTTTTAAGCTGGCCCTTTCACTTTTTATGTGCCATGAAATATAGTATCTTATGATTCTAGGTAGATCTGCTTCATCTTTGGTTGCATCTATAACTCAATTTTCTATACTGTCATTATCTGAGAACCTTTTGTTCTGACTTAAAATATGCTTTAAAAACCTTATTGATTTGGTTATAAATAATGGCTTGTTTAAATCTAGGTATGATGCTGAAGCTATTTATTTTGACGAAGGAGTAAGATTGGCAAAGCGAAAGCAGCTTGAGGAAAAATTGCTCCAAGTAATCAATCTCAAGAGTTTTTTTTTTTTTTTTTTTATGTTATGGTGTTATGATTGATGAAAATCTGAGATATTGCCTTAAAATTGAAAACTTAGGAAATGAAGTACAGTCAATGCTTGTCCATTTGGAACTAAAAGCATGTCAATATTTAGGCTACTAATTCTTTTGATTTGTGTATAAACTATTAACATGATCATTTTAAAGTCCAGAAAAGTGGCCACTAATTGTAACATTTATATGGAATTAGAATCAAACTAAATTACTCAGTTGATTTGAGCTGTATATTAGAATGCATGTGGAACGTTGAATGTATAAGCATGTGTCTTGATATCAAACCTTTTTATGTGACTGCTTTCTTATTACATCAAAGCATTCAACCCAAAAAACTCAAGCTATTTGGCAGAGAGGCCTGTGTATCATGTCAAGTTATTCTTTGTGGAAATGAGAGTTCTTTGCACATAAGAAGATTAGATGTATGAAATACAAAGTATGATCTATAAGCTTTTGGTATGGTGGAAATGCACCTGAATGAGGGTAAGTTGGGGGAGTGCATTTTGAGATGGTTAGCTCATGCATAGATATACGAAAGCATTGGTGTAGAACTTTTATTGACTGCATGTCCTTGGAGTAAAGAAGGGGTGGAAATGTTAGCTGAAATGGTGAAAGTTGAAAGAAGATGTAATATTAAAAAATTATCAAGCATATTCGTGCTCATCACATGATGGATTGTAGTTTCCTTATTGGCCACTCAATTCATGTGCTCTGAGGATTGTTTTTGCAGAGTGCTGTTTATGGGTTTTTCTTCTGCAGCTTATTTATAGCAGTTCCAACTGCTTTCTTATGTTTGATATCAAATTTATGAATAATTAATTTGATTATCTGTTTTCTTGTGCTTTGTAGCTTGTCCAACCGGCACATCAATCCATGTTGAGTCATATAAGGTCTGGAACTCTTGAAAAATTCAAGGAAGCATTTGATAAAGCTTTGAATGCGGGAGATGGGTTCTCTTTGGCTGCTCAAACTTGCACTCAGTCTTACATGGCTCAATTTGATGAATGGCACGCAGGTATGATTACATGACATAAATATATCTTGTCTTTTCATTATTAGCTTTGATGATTTGGAAAACAAGGCTTAGAAAGCAAGGCTGTGAAACAAGTGGAAAAACTTCATCACACTTTATTTTTAGGGAAAAGTAATATCAAATAGGCTGTTTTAGGATTAAAAGCACATGGGTAATATGAGCAGCCTTTTGTTTAATCATCCATGTAACTAATTTGAAAGTATTGAAAAACTAGCTTTACTGTCTAGGCTCAATAAAGTATATCTTCCCTTTGAAATGCTATATCACAGATGCTGTTATTGAACAAGCAAACTGGGACACATCTAAAGCGCGGGACAAGCTACGGCGTGACATAGATGCACATATTGCGTCTGTCCGTGCTGCCAAACTCTCTGAACTTACTTCATCATTTGAGGTACAATTTTCTATGATTATCCTTTCTTGCTTCTGTGTGCGCCAGCATAATTTTCTGATTGTCTTCATTTGAAGATAAGTTAAAATTAATATGGAAAAATCCTCAAGGAATATGGTTGTGCCTGAAGTTTAGTCTTTGCAGGTCAACAATTAAAATGTTTGCTGTATTGTTTCATGCATTATGGATTTTATATGTTGTGAAACCTTGTTAGACACTGATATCTTATCTATAAAGTTGGGTGAGGTGAATGACAATGGTCAAATGGTTTGGACTTTCTCACAAAAGAAACTCAATATTTAATATGTGCTATACAAATTTTCTTGACCTACAGGCAAAACTAAATGAGGCATTATCAGGGCCTGTTGAAGCTCTTTTAGATGGTGCTAATAGTGAGACATGGGCAGCCATAAAGAAACTTCTGCGGCATGAGACAGCATTGGCTGTTGCTGGGTTCTCTGATGCAATCTTTGGTTTTGACATGGACGGACAATCCAAGGAAAAATTAATTGCAAGTCTGGAGAATTATGCAAGAGGTGTAGTTGAGGCAAAAGCAAGAGAAGAATCTGGAAGGGTCCTGATCCGTATGAAAGACAGGTAACAACCCCTTGCAATTTTTCATTTAGGTTATTTGTTTTGTTTCATATCCATCTTATGGAGAGTGAATGTAAACTTTGCATGCAGGTTTTCAACATTGTTTAGCCATGACTCTGATTCAATGCCACGGATATGGACCGGAAAGGAAGACATTCGAGCAATTACTAAAACTGCTCGCTCTGCAGTATGATGAATACATATTTCAACAAATGTTGATTCTCAAGTTTTGTTTTCAATATGGATCTCAACTAATTTCATTTGTTAAACTTTGCCAGTCGTTGAAGTTGTTATCTGTAATGGTCGCAATCCGTTTGGATGATGATGTTGACAATATTGAGACTACACTATCATCTGCTTTGATGGATACAAAGAACAATGCTGCTGTTAAAGACAGAAGTATCATAACATTAGACCCGCTGGCCTCAAGCTCTTGGGAAAAGGTGAGCTATTCTTATTCCTGAGCTTTTTCCTGATGCTTTTGTTAACATGTCATCAAACTTGCTTGTTATTGTCAAAGGGAGAGTATGTTATCAACAATTATACTTGATCATTTTTCTAGGATAAATTTTCAAAAAAATCCTGAAAGGTTTTTAGTTTATTTGCAACTCTTGTGAACATTTTTTAATCAGTTTACGGATGACATTTGCATGAATGAGGTCTGCCATTCTAAGTTGATCAACGAATCTCTTTAATTCTGCATTTCAAGAAGATGGTGGAACTTGTGATAGTGGATCCCATAAATAGTGCACACTAGGCCTGTAGCTACGAATGGGTCTGTCATGCTGGTGCAGAGGATATGTCAGATGTCTACAAATGCATTTCTCTTTGATAAATTAATTGGGAATTGCCTGATGTACATACTGGCACCATAGTATTGATTGATCATTGCTTAACACCACTCCCTTGATTTTGCGTGCACTGATACCATTGGACTCTTCTTTACTTGCCACTTTTTATACTTGGAACTGGTTTTGCTACTGCAGATTCCATCCTCGAGGACATTGATCACACCTGTCCAGTGCAAATCTTTGTGGAGGCAATTCAAGACAGAGACAGAGTACACTGTTACCCAGGCCATTTCTGCACAGGTATGGTATCCTTGCATGTGATTAGGTTTGCAAATTTATTTCATCTTTTCACAGTTGTCTTTAGATTACGATTGTCAACATAGAGATGGAACATAATGTACACCGTTTTTGCACTTTCATGTTTACTAAGCTGTGCCTGGGATAAGGCTTGTCCAAAGAAATAAAACTCGAGTTCCTAGTTCTGATTGGTCAGTTGCATGAAATGCTGTACATTTAGTGATATCTGGTTCTTAAGAGTGCAGAATATCAAGTTTGCATAAGATGACATTTTAAAGGATGTGGCAGGTGCAGTGGCACAAAAATGTGACGAGCATTCATCTAGTGGCCTTATATAACTGTATGAATATCGCTATAAAAGTGTTGCCACTATATCGAGCAATTTAATGGCTTTAGATTTCGTGTCACAGTCAAAACCCTTATGCTGCTGCAATGAGTGTTTTGCGTTTTATAAATGTTATATTGCTAATTCTTGGAATTTGATTATTGTGCCACTATAGTTGATATAAATGAGTAAATGTCTATATCAAATATCTGCTGTTTCTGGTAGTTCACACACACACACACACACACACACACACACACACACACACACACCTGTGTGTGGATGCTTTGTTAATCTATTCACCTTTTCAATTATCAGGAAGCTCACAAACGCAATAACAACTGGTTACCACCCCCATGGGCAATTGCTGCCTTGGTTGTGCTGGGATTTAATGAGTTTATGACACTTTTGAGGTAACATGGTTGTGGAATTAGATATTTTTGGTTGACAGATTATATCGCTTGTTTGCTGATATTATTTATTTTGGCATTCTTATCTGTTGCAGAAATCCTTTGTATTTAGGTGTCATCTTTGTAGGTTTTCTACTCATTAAAGCCCTATGGGTGCAGTTAGACATTTCAGGCGAATTCCGCAACGGTGCTGTAAGTTTCAAATCACAATCTCATTGTTTGGTTCTGATTTTCAACTCACGTCTTGCTTTTGACACTCCTTTTACCCTTGAAACTAGTATCTTAATGATACCACCAAACTCTCCATACTGGCTTTTATATTCTTGTACTTGTGCAAATTGCTCGTGGAGTATGCTTTCTAAACACTCCCTGTCTGCATGTTCACAGCTTCCTGGGCTTCTTTCCTTATCTTCAAAGTTTCTTCCCACTATTATGAATCTTCTCAAAAGACTAGCAGAAGAGGGGCAGAAACCTGCGACTGCAGATTCTCAGAGAAACACAGCAAAAAGTTTTCAGAATGGATCAAGCCCTCTTAGTGATTCCTCAAGTCCTTCCTCATCAAGTGCTTCCTCTGGGGTTATTTCACCAGAAAACGGGACCGAGTGCTCAAACAACTCAAAAGATGACTAGGTGGAAATAGCTATCGTATTGGAAAGCATTTTTGTTTTTCTCCGTTTGAAGACGCAGGCATTCTGCTCTTATTATGGTGGGTTGCATGTGAATGGTACCACGATTTTCAACTCATGCAAGCATTTGGGAAGAACAGATTTTGAAGGCATTAATTTTTGTATAAATGCCGCATACAGGGGGCTGGTTTATTGTGAGAAAGCCCCCATTAAATAGCTTCGTGTGTATCAACCCTAGTTGTTGCTTTCATTTATTTCTATGTCGGGCATGGCTCCTCTTATCTAAACACTGGTCGTGGTTGATTCTACTGCCTCGTATGCAATTGTCTTTGTGAGAATCATAACGCTGTGTCTTCTTTTGCATCTTGTGTTTCTTTTCGGCTCTACTTCAAAGGAGGGAAAAAAGAGAGGATATATATATATATATATATATATATATATATATATATATATATATATATATATAAACTCTACATGAAATTAAAAAGAGCAGACAAGTTATTTCTTATGCCTTGTGGAATTTTCAAGGGCAAAACCAAAAGAGAAGAAGATTTGAAGAAAAACGAAATGCAGAAGGTGCAATTGACGATGATTGCTTCATGGTAGTTGTATTTAATATGACAAGCTCGTGGGTTAGGCTATCTCAGAAAATGCAACTATGATTTCCCAACACGTTCCATCCAAAGTTGCTGAAATGAGTTAAAGGGATCAAATTTATACGCCATTATTCACAAGAAATGGCAGATTGTAAGTAGCAACCACCTGAAAACTCCAATTTTCTGGTAAGCAGCTACCTTCAGCCTCCAATTTTCTGGAACAAGACAGTGCGTTGGCCATGTATGCCTGGCCTTGAAGACACCTGATCAACCAGCCATTCAAGGTAGGAAGTAGGAACTCAGCTTTGAAGTTATGGCCAGACTCAGAACACTGATCCTAACTTACTTTGGATGATCAACCGCTCAGTTATTGATGTCCTCACTAGGGTCAAATAGTATGATTTAGAGGAATCTTAAAACCTGAAGCATCAGTAAATATTGTTCACAGATTCACATTCAAGCATATGCATGTAGAGGACATGATGAATGTTCAGAATAAAAAAATCAGGATAATTTTCTTGAAATGAAGAAACTCTTAGAATCATAAGTAGGTGCTCTTATTTCAAATACTGCTCTACAAAATGCTAAATACACATCACATCCAATTCAGAAGAGAATTTTGTTTTATTTTGCATTTAATAATGAGGACGAAATTGCTAATGAAATGATTTATTCTCAACGCGGTGATGCAACTTTTGCAGTTAAGTTGCTCATGTCATTTGATTTTGAGTTCATCTTACATGTAATGAAGAATGTTACGAGAAATACTTGCATGCTTTGTCCAGTCTTGCAATAAAAGTCTCAATATATTTTAAATGCTATGCATTTGGTGTCTATGATGAAGACATTGATCCAAAAACCAAGCAAAATGATTGAAAAAATTCTTTTAAAAAGGTGACATCATTTTGTAAGCATCAAGACATTGAAATTCCGAATATGGATGCTTATTTTATTGATGTGAGATGATCTCACCGTACAAATTTTTAGTAGCAGCTTAGATATCACTACCGAGTTGATATAGTCACAGTTACCATTGATCAACGATTGCAAGAGCTAAATGATAGATTCAGTGAGCAGACAATCGAGCTTCTTATGTTGAGCACAACTTTGGATCCAAGAAATACCTACACATTATTCAATGGTGAAGATATATGCTGGCTTGTTGATTAGTTCTATCTTGAAGACTTTCTGGACCAAGAAAAAACTCAGTTGAGAGATTCGATTTGCAACATTACGAGGCTTATTTTGACTCTGTGTCTCGACAATAACTATTAAGCAACATCTTTCACCAATAAAGACTGTTGAAACAAAACTTCTCAATCAGATGGGTTGATGATTTTCTTAAAGATTATTTGACTGTTTATATAGAAAAAGACATTGTTAAGAGATTCTCAATAGATTTGATTTGTTATTTCTCTTATCCTCTTTAGCCCATATCATGTATGGTAGATTATAATATTTCTGTCTTGTTATATTAGCCCCCCTCCCCCACTAAAAAAAAATGAAAAATTGGGAAGTTATAAATATTGTAAAACCTAACCCAAAATCCACCCAAACCTAATCTGAAATATATATTTATATTCATAGATATATTTGTAGAACATATAATTTTTTCCCCATACAATATGATATATACATATCTCAATATTGATATAAAATCATATATGTATAATATTTATGATTTTATCATTTAACACACACACATTTTGAATTAATATTTTAAATTTTTTGTTTTTCATTGAATAATAAATAATAGCAAAGCATATTGGTCATTGCTCCTAGCTTCATAAGGTTACTTTCATGATTTAATAGCATGAAGATCCTTCCTAATATTTTTGTAAGAGTGAAGTGCTTGCTATAAATTTCATAAAATTTTCTCATCTAAAAATTTAAATTATTAGGTTAGATTAAAATATGATTTATATTATTCTCCAGCACATCTTCTCAAGTAAAAATCTTTTGGATTCGAAACTTGCATATAAATCTACATTACCTTGTATTTCATTTTTATCAAATAAAATAAACAAGTGAGATTTGAGCTCATATCTATAAAATAAAAAAACTCTACTATTATGTTAAAAAACCATCTCATTACCTCACGGTATCATTACTATTATGACATCATTACTATTATTCTCGCTTGCTAGAAACTGAAGCATGACGTGCTATCTTTCAGGTGACAGATCTCTGTATGAAACAGTCACTCCGTTCTTCGATATCGTGTGGGAGGTACTGTATCCTATTTTCCTCTTGGAAACTAATTACACTTTTTTGTTCACATAAAGTGCAATCCTGAGCAACTTGAAACAAGTTGTCTTCCATGAGTGCATATAGATTTCCTCAGCAATGCAGTGTAACAGTTTTGGTTCAGGCTACGACAGAATATTAAAAAGCCTAGGCTCCTTCGAAGTCCGCCTTTCGTTGGCGATTCTCAATCATTTCTGCCTAGGAGTTTAGACAAGGCGGCTTCCGGTAAATTGATTTTTCAATCTTTAGACAGATTTCTCTTTGTTATTCATATGTCAATCTGACAGGAGATGTTTGAGAGTGTGGTAGTGATTGTTTTATAAAAGTATTCAGATAGCAAAAACAACACAAAACACGAAACAAGATAAAAGAACCCCATCTTTTACTTTACTTGATTGTTGAAGTGGAAATCAATTCCAAATTCCAAAGTGACATGAGTGAATTTTGCTTTTTCTCAGATGAAAAAATTGTATTAATCTCATCCCGCATCTGATCATTCCTGGCTTTACTTGAAAATTAAACTTGAAATCGATTCCAATGGCCCTATGCTTGAACCCCTTAACAGGAACACGTAGATACCAGTGTCAGGACGACAAGAAACGCATCACTTTCTCAGCTTATAAATAGAAACCTGTAAGCTCACATTGATATCTTCTTCCCTCATAAGATAAAAAACTAAACTCACTTTCCCTCCTTTCTAGGCTATTTGTATTTTCCCATCTCCCAAACACTCCCTTATGAGTAACTACAACATGAATGTATCATTGTCTCCCAAGGTCAGCAAACGCGTGGAGTGTCTCAGACATCTTCAGGTTTGTGTATATAATCATCTACATTCCACAAAAACATTGTGCTGTTTATGTTTTCATAAGCTTGTGTTATATATAGCCCAGTTTTCAACATTTTTGTAAGGTTTTATTACATGTATACATGATGATCATGATACACTTAATTACATACGCGATTTGATGTCTTCTGCAGAGCCAACATGATGAGCTGGAAGCACAGTTTCTCGAGGAGAGAAAGGCATTAGAAGCTAAATACCAGAAGCTTTATCAACCACTGTACACTAAGGTATATATTGTCTTGCATTAATACTTCTGCATGTGCTACGTGAATGTTGAATCAGAGGTAGCATGCATTACAATTTTTATTCCTTCTTTATGTAATTAATTTAAATTTTTGATGGGCACTCGGCGCAGAGATGTGAGATTGTGACTGGTGTAAAAGAAGTTGACGGGGTTATGTCTGCTGAATTATATAGCATAGAGGAGGATCAAGGTACGAAAGGTATTAACGTATATTTTTAACAGTGCATATCGTTTTTCGAAAACATAATGGAGTATTTGAAAGCAATGCCTTATATTGAACTTATGAGTATAGGTCTTCAATGCAGAGAAAGGAGTGCCTGAATTCTGGCTCACTGCAATGAAAACTCAAGAAGTACTAGCAGAGGAGGTATGCTAGGCGTGCACACACATGCACAAATACCTTTCATCCTTTTGGACTGATCACTGTGTAATGTGAATTATCAATTGATTCTTGCAATAGATTAAGGGACACGATGAAGGAGCTCTGAAGTTCATTAAAGATATCAAGTGGTCGAGACTTCAAAATCCTGAGGGTTTCAAGCTGGAGTTTTACTTCAACCCTTGTCCTTACTTCAAAAATTCCGTCCTGACAAAGACTTATCACATAATTGATGAATCTGATCCAATTTTGAGCCAAGCAATTGGGTAGTTTATTATATAAATGTTGTTGTGCTGACAATTTTTAATCTCTTCCTTTCTAATTTTCTTTCTTGTAATGCTTCATTCGATTATTTAGGACGGAAATTGAATGGTATCCTGGGAAATGCTTGACGAAGAAGGTTGTGAAGAAGAAACCAAGAATGGGGTCAAAGAAGACCAAAACCATCACAAAAGTTAAGAACTGTGAAAGTTTCTTCACATTCTTTAATCCTCCTCACATACCTGAGAACTTGGATGACCTAGAAGATGATGCTGTAAGTTCTGCTTCGTTATGTACAAGAAAAGCAATGTAACCGTTGATATGTTAATTGATGTCGTAGTCTCTCGTGTTCACAGTATGATGAGCTTCAGGACCGGATAGAAAATGACTACAACGTAGGGTAATTCCCTCGTTCTTCTGTGATCTTCATTGGGTCGGTTCTGTGCATCTTTCTTCTTTTATTTTCTATAATTTGGACAAGTTTTTGTGGGTGGCAGTATAATTGTTCGGGACAAAATCATTCAGCATGCTGTGTCATGGTTTACTGGAGAGGCTATCGAGGATGATGAGTTGGATGGTATAGATTATGATGACAATGATGACGGTGACCAAAAAAACAAGGATGAGAAGAATATTGATGCAGATGACAATGGTGATGACGACGACAAAGAGGACAAGGATGAGAAGAATAATGATGCAGATGACAATAGTGATAATGATGAAGAAGAAGATGAGAAGAATATTAATGCGGATGATATTGAAAGCAACAAAGAGGCTGAGCAAGAAAAGAAAAGAAAACAAGGTGTGAAGAATAACAGCAACAAAGATCATGACGAGGATAAGCAAAGAAAATGGTGGTTGAAGAAGGATGTCGAGGATGAGAAGAATAAGGATACGGATGACTATTGGTAGAAATCGCAAGTAAACGAATCATAGTAAATAATAAAATGATGAATACAGTATTATCTCATAAGGATTTACAAAAATTATCAATAAGTATCAAAATTATTAAATCCCTCTCTATTTGATCATTCATTTATAAAGGTTTACAAAACTAAGAATAATTAAAACAAACAAGCAAAAGATTAAATGGTGTGAAATCAAGTTTAACGGATCATAGGATTTTTGATTTCACCGTAACTAATCTTATGTGGATTTTTTCAATTGAATTAATCCTCTTAAAATTTCTTTCTTATAGTTGATAATCAGATTTTACTAATTTAATCACTAATTTCTTGAGCATTAATGAATTATTTTAACAAGCAAACTTCCTACCTCTCGGTGAAAATTCTAAACTCGTCAAAATACATTAAAAATGATAAAACCTTGCACGATTACACAAGTTTCATAGATATCTCTATCCTATAGATTTTTTATGGTATTGCAAACAATGGCCGAAAACAATTATCACTTTCCATTCTCAAATTGAATCCTAAATAATGCAAACGGTGATCAAACATACACAAACATTAAGCATAGAATGAAACATTCAACAAGTATTAGATTTTCAATCAAAAAACTTGTTCACATATTCATAGCCAGGCTACATAAAAAATCCCAGAATTAAAATAGCGAAATTAAAAATAAACAAACTTAATACGATGAACATCACTCAAGAGTATAGGAAAATTGGAGAGCTGGATGTTTTGGAGGGGCTGTTGTTCTTGACTTCTTTCCTTCTGATTTGATTGCTTCTTATCCTAGATGCTAACTCATATATTTTGTAATGTGTTTAGGGTTTTCTCCTATCAAAAAGATTCTCATTAGCTGCTGCCTTGCCATATATATATGTGCTAAGTTTTTTCTCCACAGGAAAACATGGATTCTGCTCCTTCCTGATATTGAAAGCTAATTTCAGGGAAGTAAACATGTGAATTAAGACTCCTCTATTTCTTGAAAGATGTATCAAATCCAATTTTATTTCTAGTGGACTTGATCTTGAAATTTTGGGCATTTATAACTCCGGATATGGTCCAAAATTTGAGATAGTGTCTGGGTCGCATGGACTCCTAGTCGATTCAAACTTTGCATTTCGACTCGCTTTTTGGACTTCAAAACAGTAAAACTGGATTCGTCTCATTACATAAGAGTTGTAGGCATGTGTATTCTCTTTTCATAAAGGTAAAAAACACATGAAACAAAGTTGTATAGCTCCTATTGTACCTCAAAAACCAATCAATGCTTAGGCATGTCTAGGCAGACCAACTAGTGTTTTAATTCTAAGCTCATCCTATTGTTTGCCTTTTCATATAATCTCAATTTCTGCATATTACAGTAGTTAAATACCTAAAAATACATTAAATTTTTAAGAAGTGAATAATTCTAAAAGATACCTAAAACTGTAGATAATTTGCTAAAAATCCAATGAAATTCTCTAAAATAGAGCAACAATGACTTAAAATATGTATGCAATATATTCCTTTGTCAAATATGCCTAAATTTGAATGTTTGCTTGTCTTCAAGCAAAAGAAAACCATTAAAATGGAGAGCAAAGATTTTATCTAGATGCAACTTTCAACACCTAAGGAATCCATTATGCAAACATTAACACCTTAACTTTCATAGGCAATATCAAATAAAGAAAAATTAAGTTTACCTACTTCCTTTAGTTCAAATCTTTGTACATACTTCCAAACTTTGTCATATGTGTCATATAACCAATATAATTGAATCATGCAATATTTTTCCTGTAATTACTCCTTACTACTACTACAAACAGGGTAGCAAACTAGAGCAATAAATTCTTGTTTTTTTTTTTAAACAAGTTTTCTTCAAGTTATCACTTGTCTTTTGATGCAAATATAAACAATTGTGATGAACACACTCTATTACTTAACATGTCACAAACTAAAAGTGCTTTGCATACTCATATTTCAAGTTGCCGTTTGAGGTAAAAGCAAACATTTGTGATGAATACCCCTAGTTACTAAGCAACTCGAAACATTGCAGTAGATAAAATTTCAAATATATGTATTCATTGAATTTCTCAATTGCTATCACTCTTATTTACTTAAACCTTGTTTAGGACTAGATCAAAGGGATAATCTCAAGAAAAACATCACACTTATCTTTTATGCTTAGCCACACAACTCATATAACTATGCAAGAAAAGATGTACTTCAATAATTCCCAAGAAAATGAGTATATTTAAACTTGTTTTATAAGATATTGCCTAGTCGAAGCTGAGGAATATCATGCCTAACATAATAAAGAGCTTCAAAGTGTTAAGTTGATCCTAAGTGCATCTTAACTCACCCTTCGTTTTAAAAAAATTATTTCAACCAAAATTTAGGCATAGGTGATTATGCATGCATCCCCCCAAACTTAGATTTCACATTGTCCTCAATGGGAACGGGAAAAGAAAAAAAGAAAAAAAATAAAGAGAACGATAAACAAATACTTCCCTTTTTACTAGGCTAGCATATAGTGCTGGTTGCAAAATAAATGTCTACATGAATACTCAAACTTGCGCAACACCATCAAAGAAATAAAGGTGAATTTAATAAGTTTTTTTGGGTTGCCTCCCAACCAATGCTTAGTTATAGCCAGTAGCTTGACTCTTCACATGGCTATGTTGGGGTAAGATGGATGACATCCTTCTTACCAATTGACTGTTTATTCACATAATGCTTTACACGCTGCTCATTTAATGTAAATGTTCCCTTCTTATCATGAGTGACTTCCATTGCTCCAGAAAGAAATACCTTAACAACTGTGAATGGTCCTAACCATCATGATTTAAGCTTACCAAAAAACAACCAAAGCTGTGAGTTGAAGAGCAACACTTGTTGACCAGGGAAAAATTCCTTATGTGTAATATGCTTGTCATGCCATGCCCTAGTATTTTCTTTGTAGATTTTAGTGTTCTTATAAGAATTATTACGGGATTCATCCATCTCATTGATTTGCAAAATTCATTTATCACCTACAGCTTGCAGATTTATGTTCAACTACTTCATTGCCCAATAGGCCTTATGCTCTAATTCATCAGGGAGATGACGTGCTTTCCCAAAGATTAACCAATTTAGAGACATTCCTAATGGTGTTTTAAATG
Organism: Salix dunnii; assembly: GCA_015731905.1. Classification (NCBI taxonomy): domain Eukaryota; kingdom Viridiplantae; phylum Streptophyta; class Magnoliopsida; order Malpighiales; family Salicaceae; genus Salix; species Salix dunnii. The sequence goes on from CM027661.1 coordinate 2,577,819, forward strand.
TTATTCGATACACCCATAATGCATCATTTAGATTTTTTTGCCCAGTCCTTTTGGTAATCCATTCAAATCCTCTATTCAGTTACCGTTCTAGTAGGTATTAATTTGTTATCCGTATCCTTTAGCACTTTCATTCTTCCTTTACTTGTCACAACTTAAACCGGGCTCACGTATGAGTTGTCAGAGATTGGATAAATAACACAGGTATTTAATCATTTCAAAACTTTTTTTTGAACTACCTCTTTCATTGTCAAGTCAAGCCTCATTTTATGTTCTATTATTGGCTTGACTTCATCCTCTAATAGAATCTTGTGCATGCAAATGGAGGGACTGATGCCTTTGATATCCGCTAATACCCACCCAAGTGTCGCCTTATGTTTTCTCAACACCCTTAGCAATTTTTGTTCTTTTGCATTAGAGAGATTTGAAGAGATGATGATCGATTAAGTGGAGGCTTCTCCAAGTATGCATATTATAAGTGCTCTGGCAGAGGTTGCAATTCCAGAACCAGTGCTTGTTCACCGGTTGATTTTGGCTTTGAAGGTGCTTGTCCCAAATCTTCAAAGTACTTCCTACGGTTAGGTTAAAAAGAGTACATCAAACATGTATATAATGCTATTTCAGCATCCTCTTCCAGTATATTATTTACCAGACATGCTTCCAATGGGTCAGTCAGAAGCTTGACTTTGTCATCAATTAATAAGTCCACCACTTGAATGTTGAAGCAACTCTCCCTCATATCCGGTTGTTTGATGGCTTTGAACACATTCAAAATTACCTCCTCTTCATTCACCCTCAATCATAACTCCCCTTTCTTCACATCAATTAATGCACCTCTAGTGGCTAAGAATGGTCGGCCAAGCAAGATAGGGATCTCACTATCCTCTTCCATATCCAGTATGATGAAGTCTACTGGAAAGATGAACTTACCCACTTTCACCAGTACATCTTCATTTATTCATTTTAGATGCTTCAATGACCGATCAGCTAGTTGCAGTGTTATTGTGGTTGGCCTTGCTTCACCTAAACTAAGCTTCTTAAAAATAGATAAAGGCATGAGATTAATACTTGCACCTAAATCACATAAAGCCTTTTCAAATATAGAATTTCCAATGGAACATGGTATAGTAAAACTCCCTGGATCTTTAAGTGTAGGAGGCAATTTTTTCAGCAAAATTACACTGCATTCTTCAGTGAGAGCAACAATCTCATATTCTTCTAGATTTTTTTTTGTTTAAGAGGATGTCCTTCAAAAATTTCACATAGCTTAGCATTTGTTGAAGAGCAACTGCTAAAAGAATGTTAATCTGTAATTTTTTAAACACATCAGGAAATTTAGAAAATTGCTTATCAAGTTTATTCTTCTTGAGTCGTTGTAGAAATGGAATTCTCTGCATTATTTCTTGCGTTGGTTTTGGCAGGGGATCATATTTTTTTTTATATTGTGAAGTGGATTGGCCACTTCTTTTTTTTGCTTGTACTCTTGTTTCCAACAGTATGCTCCACTTCTTTTCCACTTCTTAAAGTTATGGCCTTACATTGCTCCTTAGGATTAATTTCAGTTGTGCTTGGTATATTTCCTTGTTGTCCACTTGTCAACATGTTGGCTAGCTGACTAACTTAAACCTTTAAATTTCAAATTAAAGCGCTTGGTTCTACAAATTGGTGTTTGTTTCAATCATGAATCTGCTGGTGTTGTTTACTAATGATGTCATAGATTCTTCAAGTTTTGATTTCTCCTTCATGTGCTTACTTGAGGATGACATAACTAGACTCTTCATGATATTTTGATTGTACCATGAGAAATTAGGATGATTTCTCTAACTAGGATTATATGTTACATTGTAGGGGTTATTCTGCCGGCTGGAATTTGACACAAAATGAGCATGTTCCGTTTAAGAGAAAGGGTTATCATCTTGACACTCTTCACTTCTATGATTTCCATGGTGAAAGTCACATGTTGTATGGATGAAATTTGTTGTCAATTGTGTGGCCTTCAGTTGTTGAGTCAATGAATGAACTTGAGCTGTTAATGCCATGGTTGCATCAATTTCATGCACCCCAATAATCTTCTTCTATATGCTTCTTTAATTTGACCATTAGTGATTGTTCATGGCCATTTCTTCCAATAAGCATCATCTTATGACTTGTAAAAGTCCTCCTGGAGCTGCATCAATTAATGTTCTTGTGGAGACATTTAGTCCATTGTAAAAATTCTGCACTTACATCCATTTTGGCAGTCCATGGTGAGGGCATCGCCTAAGAAAATCCTTATATCTCTCTCATGCTTCGTACATTGGTTCACTCTCAGGTTAGGCAAAATTAGAGATTTCAATACACATCGTTGTTGTCTTGGCTGGTGGGAAAAATTTAGCAAGGAATTTCTGAGCTAAATATTATCAATTGATGACTGAGTCACAAGCATAGAGTTTAACCAGTTCTTCGTTTTATCTCACGAGAAAACAAAAAAAAAAAAAGGCGAATGACATCATTAGTAACGCCATTATGCTTAAATGTGTCACAAATCTCCAAGAAACTTGCAATATGAGCGTTAGGATCATCACTTGGCAATTTTTTCAACAAAATTACACTGTATTCTTCAATGAGAGTAATAATCTCATATCTTCTAGTTTTTTGTTTTGTGTGAGAGGATGTCCTTCATAAATAAAGTAATAAAGTGATGACTAGAGTATCATCCTATGAGGATTTGTAAAAATTATCAATAAACACCAAAATTATTAAATCCCTATCTATTTGATGAATTAATTTTAAAGGTTTATGAAACTAAGAATAATTAAAACAAACAAGGGAAAAAAATTAAATGGTGTTGAAATCAAGTTTAACGGATCCTAGGATTTTTTATTTTACCATATCTAATCTTATGTGAATTTTCTCAATTGAATTAATCGTCTAAAATTTCTTTCTTATTGTTGATAATCAGGTTTTACTAATTTAATCACTAATATCTGTCGAGCATCAATCATTATTTTAACAAGCAAACTTCCTACCTCTCGGTGAAAATTCTAAACTTGTCAAAATACATTATGAATAATAAAAGATGATTCTTATAATGAGAAAAGAAAATGGGTCCTAAAAAAGGATGTCAATGATGATGATGATGAGAAGAAAAATGATTCGGATGATAATGACAATGGTTTTTGGGTTGGGTATCAACCTTTGAGGTTTAGGTTGTGAAGAAGATGTCACTATTTCATAAAGCTACTAGAATGTTTGGGGGTGTTTTAATCTTTTTCATGTATTTGTACATAATATAAATACTATTTTTCTTAACGATGAAATCATGTTAAAAATATAATTGTTCTTTTTTCTCTTATTCTTAATCTATCTTCCTAAATTAATTTGATAGGAATTACAAAGATATTTATATTATAGTAGCACTGAAACGACAATTAATATTGGGACAATAAAATGAACCAATAACTTTTTCTTCTTTAGTTCTATATTAATACTTTAAACTTTTTTTTTTATTGTAGAAATAGTTTTTTTTAAGTGGTTTGTAAGACAACAATGTTGTCGTAACCCAATTTTGGGTCACTCCCCAAAACTACCTGAAAATAATAAAAAAATAAAATAAAGGGGTCTAATGTCAGCAAGTCAATCGAGGTGAAATATTGGATGTTTTTGAAAACTCGATCGTATCCCTTTTGCACCCGAAAATAAAGAAAATCGCAGATTAAAGGTCGAAATAATTTATTATCGGATAAATCTGCGTAAAAACTAAGCAAAAAAAAAATATATATATATATTTTACAGGTCAATTCGATCTAATTGTTGGTTTAAATTATAATTGTATTTTCAGAATTAATTTTTTGGGTCCAGTTTAAGGATTTAACTATACTTTAAATTCTTCAAATTAATTTTACTAAGGGTTTCGTTAAGAAGAAATCAAGTTTTTTAAATTTAATTTGGTTTCAATTGATGAAATTGAAATTTTCGGAGACCAATTTGATTTTTCAAGTCAATTATGCAAAATCAGGGGCCGAATTGAATAAGTTGAGAGTTTAATGGTCGATGGAGGATTAAATCGTGAAAATCAAGAGCCAAGGACCAGATTAGAAAGTCGCGCGAAGCCAAGGTTGAGATTGAATTTTTGATGGGGTAATTGGAGAAAATCAAATTTAAATCCAATTGAGTGCAATTAGAGAATTTTTAAAAGACAAAATCATTTTTTCCTAAAAAATTTCGAAATCTGCATGCACTGGCGTGCATTGAATTTTCAGGCACGCCATATTGATCACAGCAGATCAATCAAATTTTTTTCCTAATCTATCTTGATTTTCTTCCCGTTTCACCTCCATCACAGCAAGGCAGATCAGAGTTTTTCCCTAATCAATCGTGATTTCGTCCTTGATTTATCTCCAGCAATATCGTTTCCTGATTCTCCCCCATTTCTCCCCGATTCTCCTTTGATTCATTTTCCTTAAAAGTTTGGGTCTCAACTGCTTTAAATAACAGTTTACACATGGAAGAAAACAAGAGAAAAAACGCAGAAACGAAGAGAAAAAAACGAGAAACAGAGGAGGATTTACAGAGAGTAACGAAGACAGTAGAGTGAAAAAGAAACCATGAAAAAAACCAAGCCTTTTTTGTTTCAATCAGCCCCGGCATCAACAGCTCTCTTTCCTTTTCTTCTTTTTTTTCTCCCTCTCGGTCGTTCGATCGTCTTCTCTCTCTAAAACCAGAGAGCTTCTGTCTCTCTCTCTCTCTCTCTCGGTGCAGTTAACTCCGGCCACCTGTTTCCGTCCACCTTGCGCCGTTTTATCATCACAGAAATCATCCTCAATTCTCCAGAAACTCATCCAGCAGCTCAGGAAAGGATTTTGGCAGAACAGCCCGTCGACTACAACGTGACCACGAGTTTCCGATGGCTTTTCCGGCCACCACAGGCCACCATTTCCAACGAGACAACGACCAGAAGAACCACCTCGATCTCCTCTACACAAAGGTGTTAACAGGTAAGCATTTCGTCACACTCGAAAATCTGCCATTGTTACTGTTCATCTTCTTCAAAATTTAACGTAAAAAAACCGGTTACTGTTTGTGAACAGTAACTGGTTCAGGTCAGGCACAAGGTCCGACCCGGGAAAAAATGGTACGGGCTTCAAGCTCGTACGCCCAGCCCAGCCCGCCAAAAAAAATAATATATAAAAATATATAAAATTTTTTTTTTAGAAAAAATACTTTAAAAAAATGTATTATTTTCTTGCATACGACCAATACACTAGCATTTTTTAAAAAAGGAAATCTTTTTTGTTTAAAAAATATATATATTATCTTGGGTTTTGAAGAGAAAAATGTGTTTTAGCATTGATTTTACAAAGAAAAAAAATCATTTCTTGCATTTTTGGATTTTACAACATGTTTGTAAAATCCGAAGGGTATTGGCCAATATTCAAAAAAATATTAAAACTTTTTTTGGTGATTTGTATTATTCACTGTCGGTATTTGGATAAATAAATCCTAAGGGTTTAATATCCAAAATATTCGGCGGGAATGATATACTATTATTCACTGTCGGTATTTGGATAAATAAATCCTAAGGGGTTAATATCCAAAATATTCGGCGGGAATGATAATTTATTATTCATTATCGGTATTTGGATAAATAAATCCTAAGGGGTTAATATCCAAAATATTCGGCGGGAATGATATATTATGATTCACTGTTGGTATTTGGATAAATAAATCCTAAGGGTTGATATCCAAAATATTCGGCGGGAATGATATCCCATTCGTCATTTAACCAACATTGTTTTGAGAGATCAAAATCATAACAAATCATAGCAAAACAAAAATACCAAGCAGCTTACCTTAGGTAGGGCGTACTGGGGGTGCTAAAACCTTCCCTTTACGCAACCAGTCCCTTACCCTAGAATCTCTGAAAGACCAGTTTAGGTTTCCTAGTAACCATAATACTAGGTGGCGACTCCCTTTTTTATGAAAATAAAGATTAGAACCCCGACATTGAATTCCCCGCGCACTGGGGAAAGTCATCACGACGTCGCAAACCAAATTTATTTTTTTGGGGTGCGACAGAATGGCGACTCCACTGGGGATTTTGGACTAAGCTTGATAATTTTGTTTGTTTATGATATTTTATTATTTTCATAATTGCTATATGGATGGTTTATAGAAGCTTTAACTTGCATCTTTACTTCCTGTCATCATAATATGCCTTGTCATGCATCACTTTTATTATTTTGAAAGCACACACTAAACTTTAAGTTAAGTGGGGGACTAGCAGCTTACCTATGACTTGAGTCAAGGTTGAAGTTTGTGTAAACCCCAACTCTTTGCTGAGTGTTTAGACTGGTAGTGATTGGTATACGAGCCATCCCGCTATCTACTAAATCCCCATATCACCTTTACGAGAGTGATCACCGGGACAACAAGAGACCCTCTTTAGAGACCAAGTAGTAAACCTACCCTATGTCTCACGTAAAGGAACTAGGACCTATCGTTAGAATGTATGCTCTATAATAATTTTTACATAAAAAGAAAAACCCTAAAAAACATTTTTGCCCAACAGGTCTTGTGAACGAAATGGCCACCACTACTAAACTTTCCATCATGGAATATGGGAGAAGTTCTGAATTGTCATAATTGACTGAAGGAGACTGCCTTAAAGGCAATGCTATGAGGCTATCACCAATCAAGAATCTGGATTGCATTATAAATGAGGTGAACAGGTTAACGACATATTTTCAAGATGTAGATAAGGACACATTTTTTAGGAAATACGGACGCCTAATGGAGATTGCGAAGATAAACGTTTTAAGCCCAGCGGTGCGAGCTCTAGTTCATTTTTGGGATCTCGACCACCGTTGCTTTTCTTTTGGGAACATAGACCTATGTCCTACTATGGAGGAATACGGGATGTTGACTGAGTTCCCAAATAATCTATACAGAATTTATTTCCCTTTGAGAAATGACAAAATCATTCCTGAACTGTCAAAGCTGCTTAGGATCTCCAGCTTGGAAAGGTTTTTAGAAAAGAAGGCTGCTGGTCTGAGATGGAAGACGCTGGAGTTGGAACTAGAACAGAAGTCTGGATCAGAGAAAGAAAGATTAATTGCCTTAGGCATATTTGGCCTTGTGTTATTCCCAAGTCGGACAGGTATAGTAAGCTTGGAAGCTGCTGCTGCTTATGTGGAATATGAGAATGCACAAATCAACCCAATGGCTTCTATTTTGGCTGAAACCATCATAACGCTTAACCATTGTCGAAGAAACGGGAAAGGAGCAGTGAGATGTTGCACACAGTTGCTATATATCTGGATGGTTAGCCACATTGAAACAAAAAAACCTGTTTTTAATAATTTGTGGTGGTTCAATGGAAAACCATTAAAGATAGTGGAAGAAGAAGAATGGGGAGATCTAGATAACCAAGGTTGGGCAGAAAAGCTAAACGCTATACCTAGTAGTGGTTTCAAATGGAAAGCTCATTGGGCCAAGGCAGTGAGTGTTTTAATGAGTTGTGGGCAAAGATGTTGGGTTCCGTTGGTGGGGATTATAGGCTATGTGAGTTATGCTCCTGCTCTCGTGGTAAGACAACATGGGGGCATGCAATTCATTCCAAGGACCAAGGGAAGTGCTCAATTCTTTGGTCTGTTTAAGGAGCCCGTTGCACAAGAAGTCGTGAAGGCCATCAAACAAGATTGGAAACATCTAGTTTTGGGGGAAATAAAAGGTTTAGGAGATCCCAGTGCAAGTGAAGGGTATGCAAAATGGAGAGACTTAGTTGCCTCAGCTGCGACCAATGAAGAAGGCAAGTCTCCCCAAACTGAAGAAAAGTCTGCTAAGAGGAAAAGAGTCGACAATGAAGAGGAATTGAGGAAACAAATCGAAAAGCTTCAGATGGAATTGAGCAAATCCCGAAGAGACAAGTTGATAATGGAAGAAATGGTGTTGGAAGGTGATAAAAGAAGAGCATTTTTAGATGAGCAATTGCAGTCTAGAAATGCGAAAATAACCAAGCTCGAGCTGAAGATGGTTGAGGAGGAGAATGTTAGGATGGGAATTGAGAGAGAACTAACGGAGATGAATCTGAAGTGGATGCAAAGTTGCTCTGAACTCGGTGCATTGAAGATCGAACATAAGGAATGCCAGGAGAACATAGAATATTACCAAGAGAAATTTGCAGAGGTCTAGTGTGAGTTGATGGATAGAATTGAAAAGTATGAAGAATTGCATAAGAAGTATGTAATGTCGGAAAGTCATTTGGCGGAGTCTGTGGAAGATAAAGCTGCCGAAGTAGAATTGCCAATTAAGGAAAACGAGATAGGAACTTTGAGGATGAAGCTCGGCAAAGAGAGAGAAGAGTTGAAACATCTGGATGAGAAACTAGCATTGATAGAAAAACATAAGGATCAAATCGATGCTAATAATACTTCATTGAACAGAACCAATATGTTGCTCATTGGAAAAATATCCAAGATGGATGAACAGATGGATGAAGCTGCGGCGCACGCTCGGGTCATTAGAACCAATGCAAGAAATGTAGGGAGAGACATCATCCGTTACCAGTGAAGTCTAGCTTAGATCGATGTTTTCTTGGAGACAATCAAGAACCGCGGATTCGCTTTCCTACCCTTGGCTAAAGAGATGGCAGAGGAAGAATATTAATTTGTTTTTGTGTTTTCAAAAAAAAAAAATGTAGCAAGTTTATCCAATATAAATAAAAAGAGCGTTGACCCATCTCTTATGCAAATTCTGTTCTTTTGGTGAATATGATTTAAGCAAATGACCCGAAAAGCAGTACTCCCAGCGGAAATGTGATAAGAAACCCATATTCTATGAAGTGTTGGCCATTAATAGTTCACAAGCGAAATGCACTCATGCATTACTTAAAGCATATTCATCATAACACATGCATTTATCATACATTCTTATACATTTATGCACACAGCTCAACTACGAAACATAGGTCCCGTTGCGAAAATCCACAACACTCGTTTGAGAAAAAGAATGGAAAACGAAGGAAGGATAGAGCCAGAGTCCCCATACCAAAAAGTGCTCGAAGCTGTCAGAAATGACGTGGCACGTTTAACCAGCCTTCTCGAGAAGGCTTTAAGAACAAGAGATGGAGAGGGAACGTCAGCTCAGACGGATGAAGCACCACCGGCGGTTCAAAGCCCGGGGGCACCTCATATTCTAGGGACAAGCTCACCAAAGAAGTAGCCTGAATCCACTCGGTCCATCCCAATTCCTATTACTTTGGATTTAACGGATGAGGAATCGCAAGATGCTAGATTCTCTGACCACGCAAGATATGACAAGTGGTCCGCACTAGAAGAAAGGATAAGAGCAGTTGAAGGGAATGATCTATCTGATCCAGTTAGGGCAGCCGAAGCATGCTTGGTGCCTAACATCGTGATACCGTGGAAGTTCAGGGTTCTGGAATTTATCAAGTATACTAGGATAGAGTACCCAAAGACTCATCTTCGTTCCTACTATAACAAGATGGCAGAGGTCATACACGATGATAAATTGTTGATATATTTCTTCCAGGACAGCTTGACAGGGTCAGCCCTTAGCTGGTATATGAGGTTAGATAACATCAGGATTAAAAAATGGGCAGACATGGCAGATGCTTTCTTAAAGCAATACAAGTTTAATATGGAGATTGCTCTTGATAGGACTAGCTTGATGACCATGGAGAAAGGAGCTCAGGAGTCCATAAGGACTTATGCTCAAAGATGGAGGGACCAAGCTATAAATGTACAACCTCCATTAATAGAGACAGAAATGGTGACTCTATTTGCCAATACGTTTAGGGCCCCATACTATAAGCACCTGATGGGAAGCTCTGCCCAGCATTTTTACGATGCAGTACGAATCGCTGAGAGGATTGAGCAAGGAATCCGGAGCGGGAGAATTATGGAACCCATAGAGAAGAGGGGTTTTATCGGGAAAAGAAAAGAAGTTGAGGTGAATAATCTGGATGATAGATAAAAGGAGAAAGATAAAAATTACAAAAGCTATCAAACACCTGCACCCTAAACCACCAGCGTCAACTTTTCCAAACCCTCCAATCCAAACCAACCTTTTTACACAAAATTCCCCGCACATAACCGAAATAATTTCCAAAGGAGAGATTATCAACCGAAAGAACAACTACCACCTTTGCCCATGACCTTAAAAGAGTTATACGCGCAGTTGCTAAACATCGGACATATTGCTCCCCTACCACTACCCCCTTTGAAACCACCTTTCCCTGCATGGCATAACCCCAATTTGACTTGCGAATACCATGCTGGTAATGCAGGTCATAGCATCGAGACCTGTGTAGCTTTTAAGAGGAAGGTATTGCAATTGATCAAGATCGGATGGGTCACCATTGAGGATCCACCCAATGTGAACCTGAATCCCTTGCCCAAGCATGCTGCAGGAAGTAATGAGGTAAATGCAGTGGAAGCTAATAACAAAGAAAGGGTTCTAAAGGTGACCATGACCAGATTATACAGTATGTTGGTACAATCTGGACATTTGACGGGATCAACCAAGCACGACAAGGGCAAAAACAACTTTTGCCCGTTCCATAACGAGAAAGGGCATCACATTGATGAATGTATCGAGTTTCATCAAAAGATCACGAGGATGTTGACTTTAGGGGAGCTAAGGATCGAGAATATGAAAGGTAGTGGAGAGATAGCAGGGATAGAGAAGTGTAGGATCCAATCAACAGCTAGTGGGCTCTCGAGGTTGGTACTCTACAAGCCTTCATATGCAAAGGAGACAGACTATAGGGCAGCGCTAGGAAATTATGTTGCTACCTCAAATGATGAAGCTTTTTTGTTACAAACCGAGATAGGAAAACCCGAAGCGGTCGTTGTTTCACACCCGAGGAGCTGGAAAGACAAAGAAAGGCTAAGGGCAAAGAGGTAATGGATTTTGAAAAAGAGTTGGAGGTAAACAAACCTGTGACAGAGGAGGAAACAAACGAGTTCCTAAAGCTGATGAAGCATAGTGAGTACTGTGTGGTGGACCAGTTGAAAAAGACCCCTGCCAAGATCTCCATCATGTCTTTAATACTCAGTTCTGAGCCGCATCGTAATGATTTACAGAAGGTACTAAATGAGGCTTACGTACCTCAAGATATTGAACAAAAGACTATGGAGCACTTAGTAGGGAGAATTCATGCTTCAAATTACTTGTATTTCACTGAAGATGAACTCGACGCTGAAGGAACTGGACACAACAAGCCTCTGTATATCACAGTCCGATGCAAGGTTTGCCTCATTGGTAAAGTTCTCATTGATAATGGCTTAGCCCTTAATGTGTTGCCAAGACATATGTTGAATGAGATGCCAGTAGATCCCTCTCATATGCAGCCAAGTGTGATAATGACTAGAGCATATGATGGTTCACCAAAGCAAGTGTTAAGGTCGATCAAAGTTGAACTAGCCATGGGTCCACAAGTCTTTTTGGTAACCCTTCAGGTGATGGACATCCACCCTTCCTATAACATGCTGTTAGGAAGACCATGGATACATGCTGCAGGAGTGGTTACCTCCTCACTGCATCAATGTTTGAAGTACATTGCCAATGGTGTCCTGGTTACCGTTAAGGCCGAAGAAACCATATCGATGATGAAAAATATGGCGGTCCCTTTCATTGAAGCTGAAGATTGTGTGGATGGAAACCTGCATGCGTTCGAGGTTGTGAATACTGAGTGGGTGCCTGAGAATACTATAAGAAGGAAACCAAGGATCTCAGAGGCCACTAAAATTGCCGCTAAGAGCCTTTTAAAGCACAAGATACCTGCCCAATTTGGCGCAAGAAAAAGGAAGGTCGAGTGGATTGGTGTAACAAAATTGAAGGCTGCAGAGCAAAGATTTGGTTTGGGGTATAAGCCTAGAAAGGAGGATTACCAGCGGGCTGCTGTTGCAAGAAGGGAGAAGAGAATGGTGAGGATTGAAGGAAGGAAGCCCGAAGAAGAAATTTTTTTCATTCCTCCAATCAGGGTCTCATTCCCAAAAGCTGCTTATGTGATACAACCTGACCCAAGACATGAAAGCTCTCTTCAGAAGCTCTCATCCATGAGCATAAACACGATGGAAAAGGAGGAAGTTGCTGGCATTACCAGGAAGATTCGATCTGAAAGAAGAGATGAAGAGCTGCCGCAATTAACCATCTATGCTTTGGAGGAAGCTACGACCTATACCTGTATCCGGAAGCTAGCCAAGGGAGAGAAGTTCCAGAAATGGGTGACCTAAGAAGCTCCATTGGTTTTCAGAATGTAATGAGCAGTGTTTGTTTGTTTTTGTTTTTAATTAAAGGCTCAATAGGCCCATCAAATTTTATCTTTGTTTTTGTTGTGAATCGATTTTTTTAATTTAAGATCATGCATTTTTAGTTCATCTCTCTTTTTGTTTATTTATTTTGTGCATTTACACTCATTTTCTGTTTTCAAGAACCCTGAAAGCGGAACTTCCACAACACCACCTGCACTTTACAGTGAGAATGAATGGCTGAATTTTAAAGAACACATAATAGCTGTAGAAAAGGAAGAAGGGGATGAAAATAACATTAGGGAATTCACAAAATTAATAGAACAACACGAACAAGTTTGGAAACCCGCTAAGGAGGAACTTGAAACCATAAATGTGGGTACTGAAGAAAGCCGGAGAGAGCTCAAGATAGGAACTTTGGTCACACATAAGGAAAGAGAAGACTTGATTACACTGCTTCGAGATTATGTGGATGTTTTTGCTTGGTCTTATGAGGATATGCCTGGATTAGATAATAATATCGTAGTACATAGGTTACCATTGGAAGAAGGTTGCAGACCGATGAAACAAAAGCTAAGAAGAATGCATCCAGAAGTTTTGATCAAAGTAAAGGCGGAAATTGAAAAACAATGGAACGCTGGTTTCTTAGAGGTGGTCAAGTATCCGCAATGGGTGTCCAACATAGTAGTGGTACCCAAAAAAGAGGGCAAGATTCGAGTCTGTGTGGATTTTAGGGATTTAAATCGTGTTAGCCCTAAAGATAATTTTCCTCTACCACACATAGACATGTTAGTTGACAATGCAGCTCGTAGCTCCACATCTTTCTTTATGGACGGGTTCTCAGGCTATAATCAGATAAAAATGGCGCAAGAAGATAAAGAGAAGACAACCTTTGTGACACCATGGGGAACTTTCTGCTATAAAGTCATGCCATTTGGGTTAAAGAATGCCGGTGCCACTTACCAAAGGGCTATGGTAACTTTATTTCACGATATGATGCACAAGGAGATTGAAGTATACGTGGACGACATGATCGCTAAATCTGGAGAAGGAGAGAATCATGTCCAGATATTGAAGAAATTATTTGAAAGGTTAAGGAAATATGAGTTGAGGCTTAACCCTGCAAAGTGTTAATTTGGAGTGAAATCTGGGAAGTTGTTAGGATTTGTGGTGAGTGACAAAGAAATAGAAGTGGATCCTGAAAAAGTAAAGGCTATTCAGGCCATGCCAGCTCCGAAAACTGAAAGAGAAGTAAGAGGTTTTTTAGGAAGGTTAAATTACATTGCTCGATTCATATCCCAATTAACCACAACTTGTGATCCAATCTTTTGTTTGCTAAGAAAGAAGAATCCTGGGATTTGGAATACAAAATGCGAAGAGGCTTTTGAGAAAATCAAGCAGTACTTGCTAAAACCACCTCTGCTTGTCCCTCTTGTACCAAAAAGGCTGTTGATATTATACTTAACAGTGACGGAAACAGCAATGGGATGTGTGCTTGGACAACAAGATGAATCTGGGAGGAAGGAAAGGGCCATTTATTACCTAAGCAAGAAGTTCATGGAGTGTGAGTCTAGGTATACTATGATTGAGAAGTTATGTTGTGCACTAGCATGGGCTGCATAAAGGTTACGACAATATATGTTGTACCATACCACATGGTTAATTTCCAAATTAGACCCGTTGAAGTACATCTGTGAAAAGCCGTACTTGTCCAGCCGAATTGCCAGGTGGCAAGTTCTGCTATCTGAGTATGACATAGTGTACATGACAAGGAAAGCTGTAAGAGGGAGTGTTATCGCTGATCACCTGGCCGACCATGCTATGGAAGATTATGAGCCGTTAGACTTTGACTTTCCTGATGAAGATGTGCTTTCAGTCGAGGAAGGAAAACTAGAACGATGGACTATGTACTTTGATGGTGCTGTGAATGTATGTGGTAAGGAGCAGGGGTAGTGATAATATCTCTTGATAAGAAACAATATCCAGTTTCAACTAAATTGCAATTCGGTTGCACTAACAACACAGCCGAGTATGAGGCCTGTATTCTGGGATTAGAGACTGCGTTGGAGTTGAACATAAAGAAGATAGATGTGTATGGGGATTCAATGCTAATTATTTGCCAGGTAAAAGGAGAATGACAAACCAAAGAAGAAAAGCTAATACCCTACCAAGAATATCTATCTAAATTGGCTGAAGAATTTGAAGAAATAGAATTCACACATCTAGGAAGGGAAGGAAATCAGTTTGTAGATGCCTTGGCCACACTAGCTTCTATGGCTAGAATAGACTTCGGGCGAAACTTACAGCCAATACACATTGACATCAGAAATAACCCAGCTTATTGTTGCTCAGTTGAAGGAGAAATAGATGGAAACCCTTGGTACTACGATATCAAAAACTTCATCCAAAAACAGGCTTATCCCATGGGGGCATCCAACATCGAAAAGAAGACTTTGAGGAGACTAGCAATGGATTTTTATCTTGATGGAGAAGTTTTGTATAAGAGGTCATCTGACGGGATTTTGTTGAGATGCTTAGATGGAGTTGAAGCTAGAAACGCGTTGCGAGAAGTTCATGAAGGGATCTGCTCGACCCATGCTAGTGGACATATGATGGCTAGGAAAATACAAAGAGCTGGTTACTTTTGGATGACATTAGAAAAGGATTGCATTGACTATGTCCGCAAATGTCATAAGTGTCAGATCTACAATGACAAAATGAATGCCCCTCCGACCCCTCTATTTAACTTGTTATCTCCATGGCCTTTTGCGATGTGGGGAATCGATGTGATTAGACCTATCAACCCGAAGGCCAGCAATGGTCATAGGTTCATTCTTGTGGCAATCAATTACTTTACAAAATGGGTAGAGGCCGGGTCATTTGCTCATGTAACGCAAAAAGTGGTACAGAAGTTTGTTGAGAGAGATTTGATATGTCGGTACGGACCACCAGAAAAGATTATAACTGATAATGCACAGAACTTCAATGGGAAGTTAATAACAGAGCTCTGTGCTAAATGGAAGATCAAGCATTCAAATTCCTCTCCTTATAGACCAAAGATGAATGGTGCTGTAGAAGCAGCTAATAAGAATGTCAAGAAGATTGTTCAGAAAATGGTAGTCACCTATAAGGACTGGCATGAAATGTTGCCATTTGCTCTTCATGTATACCGTACCGTAGTTTGGACCTCAAAAGGAGCCACTCCGTACATGTTGGTGTATGGGATGGAGGCAATAATGCCTTTAGAGGTAGAAATCCCATCATTAAGAGTATTGATAGACTCTGAACTAGATGAAGCAGAATGGGCAAAGGTCAGATATGAACAATTAAATTTGATCAGCAAAAAGAGGTTAGCTGCAATCTGTCATCATCAGTTATACCAAAGAAGGATGGCCAAATCATATGATAAAAAAGTCCAGCATCGAAAATTCCAAGAAGGCGATCTAGTATTGAATAAAAAATTGTTTGTGCCAGGGCAAGATCAGAGTAAATGGGCCCCAAACTATGAAGGCCCTTACGTGGTGAAGAAGTCATTCTCGGGAGGAGCTTTGCTATTATCTAGAATGGATTGAGGGGATCTAGTTAGGCTTGTGAATTATGATTCTGTAAAGAAGTATTATGCTTGATATTTTGTAACCTCCCCAATCAATAGGATAAAATTCGGTCATGAATTCTCATCGCAAGAAATTTTTCACAAAGCACATGATCTTATAATATTTATTTATGTTGTGTCAGTTATTTTATTTGAATTTGACATACCACACCGAGGGCAAAAAAAAAATGGTGTTTTGCATTTAAAAATATCAATTTGCATAAACAAAACATGTTTAGAATTTGTATTTTAAATATATGTCGGTTTGAGTTTTTAAAACATCGAAAGGAAACTTCAGTGGAGCTAGAAAAGGCCCCATGAGGAACGGAAAAATCTCTTCACCAAGCGTGAAAATACACCAAGCGCGAAGCACATCCTATGAAGGAAGACTACAACGAACAGGGGGGACCTATGTTTCTAAAGAGGTAACAAAAACATGCATATTATTGTCATAGCACTAACCTGACAGGAAAGGCGTGATGAAAGCTGATGTAATTTCAAAGTTTTGGAAAGTATGGAGAAACAGAATTTCAGGACAACAAGATCGTGGAGAGTGAATTGAAGATCGTTGCTACTTTGTTCCTCGAGCCGGGTAGGTCACCCAGAAAAATGAGACCATGCTAACCGGGTAGGTCACCTAGAAAAATGAGACCATTCTAACCGGGTAGGTCACCCAGAAAAATGAGACCATTCTAATCGGGTAAGTCACCCAGAAAAATGAGGCCATTCTAACCGGGTAGGTCACCCTGAAAATAGGACCAGGCTAACCGGGTAGGTCACCCAGAAAAATGAGACCAGTCTAACCGGGTAGGTCACCCGTCAAAATGAGACCAACTTCATTTTTTCTTTACAACACTTACTAGTTAAAGTCTTTTACAAAGACTCTAGTCGTAAGTATTGTAAAGAAGGGGGCAACTGTCGTAACCCAATTTTGGGTCACTCCCCAAAACTACCCGAAAATAACAAAAAAATAAAATAAAGGGGTCTAATGTCAGCAAGTCAATCGAGGTGAAATATTGGATGTTTTCGAAAACTCGATTGTATCCCTTTTGCACCCGAAAATAAAGAAAATCGCAGATTAAAGGTCAGAATAATTTATTATCGGATAAATCTGTGTAAAAACTAAGCAAAAGAATAATAATAATTATATTTTACAGGTCAATTCGATCTAATTGTTGGTTTAAATTATAATTGTATTTTCAGAATTAATTTTTTGGGTCCAGTTTAAGGATTTAACTATACTTTAAATTGTTCGAATTAATTTTACTAAGGGTTTTGTTAATAAGAAATCAAGTTTTTTAAATTTAATTTGGTTTCAATTGATGAAATTGAAATTTTCGGAGACCAATTTGATTTTTCAAGTCAATTATGTGAAATCGAGGGCCGAATTGAATAAGTTGAGAGTTTAATGGTCGATGGAGGATTAAATCACGAAAATCAAGAGCCAAGGACCAGATTAGAAAGTCGCGCGAAGCCAAGGTTGAGATTGAATTTTTGATGGGGTAATTGAATAAAATCAAATTTAAATCCAATTGGGTGCAATTAGAGAATTTTTAAAAGACCAAATCATTTTTTCCTAAAAAATTTCGAAATCTGCATGCACTGGCGTGCATTGAATTTTCAGGCACGCCATATTGATCACAGCAGAGCAATCAAATTTTTTTTCCTAATCTATCTTGATTTTCTTCCCGTTTCACCTCCATCATAGCAAGGCAGATCAGAGTTTTTCCCTAATCAATCGTGATTTCCTCCTTGATTTATCTCCAGCAATATCGTTTCCTGATTCTCCTCCATTTCTCCTTGATTCTCCTTTGATTCATTTTCCTTAAAAGTTCGGGTCTCAACTGCTATAAATAAAAGTTTACGCAAGGAAGAAAACAAGAGAAAAAACACAGAAACGAAGAGAAAAAAATGAGAAATAGAGGAGGATTTACAGAGAGTAACGAAGACAGTAGAGTGAAAAAGAAACCACGAAAAAAACCAAGCCTTTTTTGTTTCAATCAGCCTCGGCATCAACAACTCTCTTTCCTTTTCTTCTTTTTTTTCTCCCTCTCGGTCGTTCGACCGTCTTCTCTCTCTAAAACCAGAGAGCTTCTGTCTCTCTCTCTCTCTCTCTCTCTCTCTCTCGGTGCAGTTAACTCCAGCCACCTATTTCCATCCACCTTGCGTCGTTTTATCATCACAGAAATCATCCTCAATTCTCCAGAAACTCATCCAGCAGCTCAGGAAAGGATTTTGGCAGAACAGCCCGTCGACTGCAACGTGACCGCGAGTTTCCGACCACCACAGGCCACCATTTCCGATGAGACAACGACCATAAGAACCACCTCGATCTACTCTACACAAAGGTGTTAACAGGTAAGCATTTCATCACACTCGAAAATCTGTCATTGTTACTGTTCATCTTCTTCAAAATTTTACGTAAAAAACCGGCTACTGTTTATGAACAGTAACCGGTTCGGGTCAGGCACAAGGTCCGACCCGGGAAAAAATGGTACGGGCTTCAAGCCCGTACGCCCAGCCCAGCCCTGCCAGACCGCCAAAAAAAAAAATAAAAAATAAAAAAAAAATATATAAAAATATATAAAAAATTTTTTTAGAAAAAAATACTTTAAAAAAATATATTATTTTCTTGCATACGACCAATACACTAACATTTTTTTAAAAAAGGAAATCGTTTTTGTTTAAAAAAAAAATATATTATCTTGGGTTTTGAAGAGAAAAATGTGTTTTAGCATTGATTTTACAAAGAAAAAAAATCATTTCTTGTATTTTTGGATTTTACAACATGTTTGTAAAATCCAAAGGGTATTGGCCAATATTAAAAAAAATATAAAAACTTTTTTTGGTGATTTGTATTATTCACTGTCGGTATTTGGATAAATAAATCCTAAGGGTTTAATATCCAAAATATTCGGCGGGAATGATATACTATTATTCACTGTCGGTATTTGGATAAATAAATCCTAAGGGGTTAATATCCAAAATATTCGACGGGAATGATATATTATTATTCACTGTTGATATTTGGATAAATAAATCCCAAGGGTTGATATTCAAAATATTCGGCGGGAATGATATCCCATTCGTCATTTAACCAACATTGTTTTAAGAGATCAAAATCATAGCAAATCATAGCCAAACAAAAATACAAAGCAGCTTACCTTAGGTAGGGCGTACTAGGGGTACTAAAACCTTCCCTTTACACAACCAGTCCCTTACCCTAGAATCTCTGAAAGACCAGTTTAGGTTTCCTAGTAACCATAATACTAGCTGGCGACTCCCTTTTTTTTTTTTTTTTTTTTATGAAAATAAAGATTAGAACCCCGACATTGAATTCCCCGCGCACTGGGGAAAGTCGTCACGACGCCGCAAACCAAATTTATTTTTTTAGGGTGCGACAAATGTGACCATCCCTCGCCAAATCATGGGCTAAGGATCAATTCTTTACAATCATGATGATCGCAAGGATCATCAATCCATCACTTACAATATGATCACACGGTGAGTCATCAACCAATATTAGGTTCCTATGTCCTTAGTGTACAAAGGATATAAAGGTAAGATGATTTGATGGATTAAATGGTATAACTTGTTCCCGACATAACCATTTGAAACAATATCACCCTGAGTCATCATTCTTGGTTTTTTGTTCCATGGACTACTATAAATTGATTAAATAACTATGAATGATCATGGTTGTTCATTTTTTTTTCATTTTGTTTACTTATTAATATTTAAAATCATCAATTGTTACACCAAGTTTCTGTTATGATGATAGTTTGATGAGAATCTCTTGAACATGTGGTAAAACAACCAACACACAAAGACACCAATTCTTGAAAAGCCAAGTAAATCTAGTTTGATAAGAGTGTGAGATAAAGATAACTTGTACCTAGACATCAACATTATTGGATTCAAACCAACACCCAATGAATATCAATTCATGAATGAGAAGTATGGACTGACCCCATGAAGATATTATCTATGTTGCAATCTAAACTATAAGGATCTGATGTGATTATAGATAAAAATATGAACTTCAGCCTTATACACAATTCCAGTGACAAGTTATAAATCATGAGTATTACCAGCCAACAAGAATAAAGAGCAACAAATAAGGTGAATGAATTGAATCCATTTGTATATAAGCCAAGATGCATGTTCCTTGCTTCTACTAAAAACAAAGGATACACATAGTCAAAGTGTTCAAGGCTTAAGCATTGGAAGAGTACACCATCACTCCATTAATTGCATCATGTGAATGATGTCATGTACTCAATAATTTTTGGTAACATGAATAACCTCTACAGTCTAGGTGTGATTGAAAAGTATCTAAGTTTTCTATGTGCGAATAAAGTATGTCATTTGATAGTTATATGTTTATAATGAGGATGCCAACATGCTTTGCACTCGATCAACTTTTTATTTTTCAAGGTAGTACAACATGTCGAAGTTTGGATACATGTCAGTTTCATGACATTCTAGATTAGAGGATTTCAACATAGATTTGTCAACATAGAAGTTATCTTTTAGCCTATTTTCTTTCAGGTAAAATGTTTCTCACCCATTTGAAAATTTTGTTGTAACTGACACCACTCAACCCATAATTTGATTTGATGGTGAACACTTGTTCTATGATCAATAATTTGTTATTATTTTTGGAACCTTCATATAATGGTTTGTTGTAGTCTTTTAAAAGATAAAAATCTTGGTTGTTTTTGTATCAAGTTTTTCATGTTTGATTGAACATTCACCTAAACCACTCTAATTCATTTTCATCGCATCCATAACCATATTTCCTTAAGAATTACTATTGACATCTACAACTTCATGCATGTTGCTAGAATTAGAAATTGACCCAATGATTGTTTCTACTATGGTTTCATGAGGAGCAAATTCTTCTATATGAGCATTGCAATATAAGTATTCCTCCATGAACCCTTTTTGTAGAAGATGTATCATGACAACATTTGAATTGATAAATATTTTGTTTTTATACCTTTTATAGACATTTAATACCTGCTTCTCTATTGTTTATCAAATTAGATATTGCATATGTAATAAAATCATGAACCCCATTGCAATAATTCATCATATATATACCCTTGAGGTGATACATCCATGAATGATCCTATATATATATATCAAACCTATATACAATAATCATGTATTAATTAAATACATTAACTAAACAAATATAATTTTATAAAATCTAAAATAAAACCTTAACATGTACAAATCATAAACCAATACAACAATTTAATTGCGTACGTAATAGGATGGATGATTCACTTTTCCATTTTGATACATCAATTAACACATAGTATTAGCTATGCATGCAATATTTTAGCATATTTATAGGGAAAAAGAAAATGTTGTAGATAATTATTTGGCCAAGCAAGAAGTTATTAATAAGACTAATTTAATTGTATGGTTATAGTATTTTTATTATAAAGTTTTTTAATGTTTGAAAGATATTGTTTTGGAGCTAATTTATTTATTATCTGACCTGGATTTATGTTTTTAATGACTATAACTTTGACTTATGTATTTTATAATAATAATAATAAAAATAAAAAATAAAAATAATAATAACAACAAATTGTTAATTTGATATAATGACTTCAAAGTCATTTCTCACTCTACTTTCTCTCTTATTTATCATGAAATAATAAGTAAAGTGTATATGATTATGATTATGATAGAAAATAAATTGAATTTTATGAAATAATAAATAGTTCAATCACATACTTGTTGTAACATTAAGTAAAGTAAATACTTAGGCTTTGTATTTATGATTAGACAAAATCTGCTATATAACAAATAAGGCAATTTTATCTTTTAACATGAGAAAAAACTAAAAATAAGTAAATATGTGATTAAATTATTTAGTTTGTTAAATGGAAAAAATATATCACTATAAATAATTATAATAATTTTATCTTATAATTTGAAAAATAGATTTTATATGTTTTGTACTTAATAATTACAAAGACAACTCACCTTTCTTTGTTTCTAAATTTATGAAAGGAAGATAAATAAAAAGGCAGCCCACCCTTAGGTTGGAGCTTTATTGGTGAGATCTAATCTCTAACATACATTTATGGTACATGATACACAACTCTATTATTAATTTTGTTTCTAGCACGTTGATGTCGTGGATCAACCTCTCTGCGTAGCATTTTTATAAAAGTTTTCCAAAACAATTGTTAAACCAACAAAAATGGAATTTCTAGGCTGGATAATAATAATAATAATAATCATAATAATAATAAAAGTTGTAAGAAGTCACAAGACTAAAAGGGTGAATAATGGAACACTGCTTTGGTATTTATACTAGTTAGATTGCACGTACTATGTTGCAAATTAAACAAATAATTTTTATGATTGCTGTGATTGAAATAATTAATAGGTTTTACTAGTTTAAAAATAAAATATAACATCTATACATGCAAGATTTGATATAATAAAATATATCGATATACTCTATTATAACAATAATAACATTGAAGACTTAATATATAAAATTATAATTATTATTACTGCTAAAAAAATAAAAATTATTAAATTATCTCAAGAAAAAAACACTAAAATTATTATTATTATGATTATTATTATTATTATTATTGTGTTAATATTGGAAAAAAATTAAATCAAAGAATAAAAAAAGCCTAAAAACTTTAACAAAAGAGCAAACAAAAAAAATAAAATAAATGATAAAATAAAAATAAAAATTATCAGCTAAAAAAAAATTATTTGACTTGAAAGTTAAAAAATATGAAAGAGCAAAGAGAAAGAAAACAAAAAAAGAAATATCATTTTCAACTCATCATAAATACAAACTAAAATTTAAGAGCCATTTTTTTCAAAAAAAATACTACTCCAAAAAAAGAGAAAATAATAAAAATTAAAAACCAAAGCTAAGAACACATGTATATATATATGGACAAAAATAGAGACTATTTTAGAAATATAAAAATAAAGAAATTAAAATAAAAAATTAAAAGTATAAGGGTAGAAATGAAAACCATATATATTATCAATATCAATATCAACACTTATATACTGAAAATAATAAGGAATTGAAAACCAAATCCAAAATTAAAAGAATAAATACTGAAATGAAAATGCAATATATAATCAATTTCAATTGAAAGACACAATTAACACAAATCAAAACTTATATAATAGAAATCAGAACCATAGAAAAAAAATAAAAGAATAGGGATTGAACCGAAAAACCTATAAACATAGGGGTCTGCTGTGTCATTTAGCATGCTAGAAAGAGAAAAGGGCAAGAAAAAGCTCAACCGACCATTGTCAGGACGCTGTCCACCGTGTGCAACATGCTACACTATAAGGAAGAGTAGTACACGTTTACGCATCGAGTGAGATGCTAGATGAACATTTTTGACCACTAGATGTTGTCGCCCACGCCACCCAAAGTGTGTGTGAGGTTGAATATCATTGACGCGTGTGTCAGATGCGCACATAGAATTTAGCAGAAAAGAATAATAATAAAATAATAAATTACCAAAATACCCCTACAACCAACTCTTGTATTTAAAATATATGAAATATTTGATACACCCCCGCAGGCAACCCTTAGTTTTTGTCTTAGTGGAGGCTAAAAGTGTTATTTTGTTGTGTAGTGGAATGTGAAATTACCGTGATACCCCCCGACAACTCTTTTTTTTTCTTATTTGAGGGTAGAATGATTATTTTACTGTGCAAAGATATATAAAAAAATCAAAACAAATCGTGACTCGTTCGAAACTAAACCAACCCAAAACAACCATTATAATCTATAGTGAAAACACTCACAATGCACAATGAATGTCTGATCTCTTTTAGTATATAGTATAATATATTGTATTTCAATTATTTTTTTATGTGAGGAAATTCCATATTCTAGAAAGTATTTTTATTAGATCCAGGTGAGATAATAAAATTTTAATTGTCTTAGGTTCTCACAAAGAATGCATGTCTTAACTTGAGCTCTAAATTACTGTACAGATCGTAAATTTTTTATCATCACGTCATGCTCCTGTAATCTCCAATGTATTCAAAGTGGCTAGGAAATTATATTCAGAAAATATGTAATAAATTTATCAGAATAATTAATAACCGTAAGATTTGAATGCCAACTACAAGTGTAGATGAGCTAGACACATCCTAAAATGGACAGAAATGAGAACCTGGGTTCATCGATCGGCTTTTTTCCCTAATACTCCGGCGGTGGCATTCATGTCGTCTTTAATGAGATTATTACAGATGTAGTTTCAGCCATGCAATATCTGTCAGAGAGAGCAGCCTGCATCCTTCCTTATGCTACATTTTATATAAATATATTCCTTCCTTCTGTCTGGAATTACGCGTATATATCTTGTATTATTTTTATGAATATATAATTATTTCAAATATAATTTATATCATTCTCAATTTATTTCAGATTTCTGTCTAATCTTACTAGAAATATTCCAGTTTTTGTTCCGTGAATAATGTTTTTTGTTCCGTGAATACTGTTGTTTATTTTTTTTCTTGGTTATATAATATCATCTCGAAATACTCAAAATATAAGATGTATTGTTTTAATTAAAGAATTAAAATATCAATTACAATTGAATTGAAAAACTTATTCTTTACAGCTCAAAGCACACGGGAAGTTATGTCAACTTTTTGTTTGTTTATGTATTTTGAATCTAAATTTTATAGTATTATTAAGAGAAATTAATAAATATATGAAGATATATTTGTTAAAATTATATATTATAAAAATTAATATCAATTGACGTATAGCATGAAATATATGCCTCACTGTCTAAAAATAATCTTCACAACTCACTCAGTAAATGGATACTGATTAATATGGTCAAATAATGAATGATAGATGCCATTTCATGATGAATTTACTTATTTATTTATACAAGTGTTGTGTCTGTATGGTCTAAAGACCAAGTACATATATATATATATATATATATATATATATAGAGGGTGTTAAGACACAAAAAAAGGCCAACCAGAGGCAGCCACATTGAGGACTGAAACAGTAAGCTTCTAGTTCTGCTGCCGCTGCCGAGTCTTTAGTTCTCTGGCTTTTGTCCGCCTTCAATGGCTTCTGTTTGCACACTACCGAACCAGCTCTTTCTGTTCTTCCTTCTATGGCTTTATACACTCTCTTCTTCTTCTCAAGGTTCGTTTTGCTTCTAGCTAGCCGCTAATACTACCTACGTACCTCTCTATGATCACTATTTACATGCATCTTTGGTTTAGTTTAAATTCACTGTCCCTTGACCTCTTTTAATCTATGCTTAATTTCCATCTCGATCTTTCCACTCGGATCATACACATGTTTGTTTTTCTACTCGCATATATAGAAATTCTACTTCATTTTTGTTGGTCAAGAAGAGGTCACCAGTCTTCTCTAGTTAAATTAAATTTACATATGAGAATGAGCTCCATTATTTTCAGTGTCTTTGCACCATCATGGCTTTAGAGAAAGCTTTCAATTTTTTTCTCTCTCTAAACTTGGCATGCATCGCATGGATGGATGTTTATTTGAGTATCCCCTTCCCCCCTTTTTTTTTTCTCACACACAAGGAGTCAGAATATAAATCTTGTGAGTTTAAGAAAAAGAAAATAGAACTAATTTTCATCTTTTTTTCCAAAAAACCGCAAGACATTTGAACTGATTCATTGCATAAATGTCTTCCTCTTCCTCATCTTCTTCTTCTTCAAGAGCAAAAAAGGAAGTCACCTCGAGAATCGGGGTTGAAATTTTGCTTTATTTTTTACAGCTTAATCAGACGGGTTGATGGGGGTAGGTGGTTGTGATTCGCGAGTACATTTACTTTCACATAAATGGTAACCCTCTAATAGCTGTTGGAAGATTGGTACTATACTATGCATTTATTTTCTTACCACAGAAATTATTGAAGGCGACTTTCCAAAATAGATTATTTAGTTGATGCGCTGAGATGACAAGAGAAAAAGGGTTGTGAATTCTTTTATTGACATCAATGTTGCCATGCAGCTGTGCACCATCAGTACTCCTCTGAATTCAGATACCCATTTATCAAGAAAGCAAGCTCATTCTCGTCAAGTGGCCATGGAGATCCTGCATATGACTATATAATTGTGGGAGGTGGCGCAGCTGGGTGTCCTTTAGCTGCCACACTCTCTCAGAAATTCAATGTGTTATTGCTTGAAAGAGGTGGAATGCCTTTTGGCAATGCAAATGTCTCCTTGCTGAAGAACTTCCACATTACCCTTGCGGATACTTCATCAACTTCTGCTTCCCAATACTTCGTTTCTACTGATGGAGTCCTCAATTCTAGGGCTAGAGTTTTGGGTGGTGGTACTTGCATCAATGCTGGGTTCTACACCAGAGCAAGCACAAGGTATGGTTAATTTGGAGTTGCTTGCCCTTTTTTTCCTCGCATATAATACGACAACTTACTTTGTCTCTACTTTTAACCCTTTTTTTCCACGACGAACATGTATTCAGTGGACTCTCCTAGATCCCACATGAAGTTAGTTGTAGTTTTGAGGTAGGGAGAGATGACTTAGAGAATAGAGCATCTTGTCTGAAAAATATAGTAAAATAAAAAAGATTTTGAAGAAAAATAAATACAATAGCTATAATTAACTTTGTCATTTCATTAGGACCCCGTTTGTTTGCTAGAAAGTGGTTTCCTTTTAGAAAATGAATTCCAGGGAAAATGATTTCCTGGAAAGTGAATTCCTAAAAAGTGAATTTCGATGTTTGGCAGTGTTATGGAAAATAAACTGGAAAATACTTTCCAGTGTTTGTTTATGTTATGGAAAATGATCTGGAAAATAATTTATTAATAAATTAATTTTTTTTTCAAGTTTATTAAAATAATGAGAAACAAATCTTACAAATTAAAAAGTTGAATGAGAATGAAATTGAAAAAAAATATAATTTCATAAATTATCTCAAATAAAATAAATAATAATCAAAATAATAGAGATCAAATCTAAATTTTTTTTTAAAAAAATAAAAGGTGAATAAATTAAAATAATAATAATTAACATTTCATAAATTATTTCAAATAAAATAAGTAACAATAAAAAAAATGAGGACCAAATTTGATAGATAAAAAATTTCAATAAAAAAATGATAAGAAAAAAGCAAATAGCAATTATAAAAATAAGAACCAAAATTAATATAAAAATTAAATTTTAAGAGATGGAATTGAAAAATAAATATTCAAAATAAATTATATATAGCAATCAAAAGTTTGAGGATCAAATTTGATATAATAAGCAAATAATGACATTTCTAAATTTTTCACAACTTCCGGAAAGTGTTTTCCGCCGAAATTTTCCGGAAAACACTTTCCTAAAAACCAAGCCAAATTTTTCTTTGACTGGAAAGTGTTTTCCGTTGACCAACTTTCCGGAAGACAAACAAACACAGGAAAGTTTGGAAAGTGGTTTCCCGGAAAGTGAATTCCGGGAAACAAACGGGGCCCTAGTAAACATAAGTCAGGTCATAAAGTTCGTGTTTCATTACTGTTTTTCATCTCTTAAGAGATGGATACCATTGAGATAAGAGAGAAAATATAAGCGATATAACTGTTTTCTATAATATGTGCCAAAAAAAAGAGATTATATTTGTATAATGTTTAGTTATAGTAAACAGCACAGTAAAATATGAAAACAAATCTATTTTACGTTTAATATATATTACTGTAATATTTATATATTTTAAAAAATAATTAGATAATATTTTTTTAGTTTAATTTATATTTAGCATTGAAATTAATAATATTATAATAAATCTATTTATAAAACCATATTTAACTTGAAGAATTGACCTGAATTTTGTCTCTGATCGACTCTCAAATCAAGTTTTAAAATTATATTAATAACCACTTCTATTCATGTGTTGACTCAGAATATGCCAATGTTTATACTCCTGACCCATGACCCACACCTTGTCTCGGTCGACCTCCCGAGTTGGATTTTAAAATTACGATAACAATAATTTTTATCTTTACATTGATCTAGATCAATCCGGGTTGACTTTTTTGATGTATAACCCCTAAAACAAGTTTAATACTATGATAATAACCAACCAATTTTATTTTATATTGACTTAGGTCTATCCAAGTTTTCTTTCGTCACAGGTAACCTGGGTTTTATCTAGATTTGACTTTTGAGTTGGGTTTGAAGACTATAATAATAATTATTCTTGTCCTTATGCTAATTAGGATCAATGATACCACACTCAATGATAATAACCCTGGTCCTAGCTTAATCCTTGAATACAATTTTAAAATTATAATAATTATTATTTTTATTCATACGTTGACTCGGGTGACCCCAACTTGTGACTCGAGCCTTGACCAGTGAACTCGAGTTGAGTTTTCTAAACTATGATGATAACTTTTTATAATTTTACATGTTTTAGTAGGGCAATTTTAAAATTAAGATTCTTAGGAAGATATTTTATAAATAAAAAATAATAAGTTGTGATTGAAATAAATATCCTCTCTCTATCTCTCATATTAACCAAACATTATTTAATAAACATCAACTTCAAATAACGTGTTGGATATTCCCCTCCTTAAAAAAGAGGGTTTTTTTTCTTCTAGAATCTGAACACCTGAGAAACCCTGTCCAGAAATAAAATTAGAACATGAATCCGTCGGGTTAATGACAGTGTTAAGGATTATGTAAGATGTTTTTTCCTGTTTGGATCATGTTGATGCCACAAAACCAAGCTTCATACAATGGTCTCTTCTATAGGGTCATGTTTAAAGGGATGTTTTACACTGAGTTTTAAAAACATTTTTTATTTTATTATTTTAAAAAATTTATATTAAAGTTTTTGAGAGGTATATATCATTTTTTATATATTGATATCAAATAATTTATAAAATATAAAAAATATTATTTTAATATATTTATAAATAAAAATATTTTAAAAATCAACAAAAACATCGACCCTAAACACTGACGAAGTCACCCAACTTGAAGGTCACAGCTGCACCGCTGGGAAGTCATTTATTAGGGTTTAGAGTAGTGATGGTCTTCATGAAATCATTGCCATGGTTCCCACTGCAGGCATAGCATTTATGGCTGCTCACTCGAGCATGGTGGAACTAGTTTCTATAATTGAAAGCTATTTATGGTCTAAATATTTGAATCGTGGTTGTGGTGCCTTTCTATGCTTAATTAATGAGAGTAATTAGGTGGAGAGTTTCCTAGAAATCAACTGTCATATTTATGGTGACCCATCAAGATTCAAGACAATTGAATGTACAAACCAAGACTGTTTACAGCTCACTTTTGATATCTTCTGTCTCTTGTAATTACAGCTCACTTTTGATAACTTCTTTTGTTGGGAGCTGAGACAAAAGTTGTCTGAATCGTTTTTTTACATGATATGTAAATATAAGAGTAAAATTATAAATAAAATATATTTTTTAGAAAAATTATAAAATTATAAGTGAAATATTAATAATATAATACAATTATATCTATAAAACTTTATTAGTTGAGGTTCATATATAATTTAAAATAATTTTAAATAATAATACAATACAAAACAATTATATTTATAAAATTTTATTAGATAAACTAAAAACACTCTGTTTGGGAATCATGTAAATTAAAATCACTCTTATTATTTTTATTTTTCTTGTATTTCTAAAACATTTATTAAAAATCATTACTATTAAAATAATTATTATTACTATTAATGAATATCAACACGGATATTGTGAAGATATTGTGAATATAATTGCTATTGCCAGCTCCAACTCCAGATAATATCAGCAATATTTAACTTCGAATTTCTTGGAATAGAACACTCATTAAATTCGTTGTAACAAAACCTTTGGAAACGTTGAAGAAATTGTTTCTTGCAGGTTTATAAACAAAGTTGGGTGGGATTCGGAGTTGGTGAATCAGTCATACCCTTGGATTGAGAAGCAAATTGTTTACAGGCCTGAGGTTGCACCTTGGCAGGTTGTTGTAAGGGACAGTCTTTTGGATGTTGGAGTGGCACCTTTCAACGGATTCACTTACGATCACATTTATGGAACCAAGTTTGGCGGTACCATTTTTGACCGATTCGGCCGTCGGCACACTGCTGCCGAACTACTTGCTGCTGCTGATCCTCAGAAGCTCACTGTGCTGGTGCATGCCACAGTCCAAAAGGTTTTATTTGATACATTAGGTATGTTAAACTGCTCAAGTACTTCACAATGTTATTGTAAAAGATTGCGGATACATATAACTTAGGAGATCATAATGTTCAACCCAGGAAAACGACCAAAAGCAGCTGGAGTCCTATTCAAAGATGAAAATGGAAACCAGCATCTAGCGTTTCTGTCGAACAGCCTGAAGAGTGAAGTAATACTGTCATGTGGAGCCATTGGCACCCCTCAGATGCTATTGCTTAGTGGTGTTGGGCCAAAAGCTGAACTTGAGGAGATGAAAATTTCATCAGTCCTCGACAATAAGTTTGTTGGGCGAGGCATGGCTGATAACCCCATGAATGCAGTTTTTGTTCCCTCTAAAAAACCAGTAAAGCAATCGCTCATACAAACTGTCGGGATTACCAAGATGGGTGTGTACATTGAAGCTAGCAGTGGATTTGGGCAGTCCAATGACAGCATACAATGTCACCATGGAATAATATCCGCAGAGGTAAGAAACATTTCAACTTAAAGGAGCAATATTGGCACGTTAGCATATCCTTTTAATTTATGCACAATGCAGCTCCTTTAAACAATGATTTTGATCAAGTGACAGTGAAGCAAGAATATAAAGTTTATTTTTCCTTGTAAACAGATAGGGCAACTATCAACCATACCTCCAAAGCAAAGAACACCTGAGGCCATCCAAGCATACATTGGACGAAAGAAGGACATACCACATGAGGCCTTCAGGGGAGGCTTTATCCTTGAAAAGATTGCCGACCCAATTTCCACTGGCCAGCTCAAATTGATTAGCACAAATGTCGAAGATAACCCATCTGTCACCTTCAACTACTTTAAACATCCACATGATTTACAAAGCTGTGTTGATGGTATCCGCATGATTATAAAGATGGTGCAATCAGAACACTTTACTAATTTTACCCAATTTGACAAGCAGACCACAGACAAGATTCTTAACATGAGTGCCAGTGCTAATGTCAATCTTATACCTAAGCATACCAATGACACCAAGTCCCTAGAGCAGTTCTGCAAAGACACCGTACTCACAATTTGGCACTATCATGGTGGGTGTCATGTTGGCAAGGTGGTGGACCGCGAGCACAAAGTTCTTGGTGTGCACAGGCTTCGCATTGTGGATGGATCAGTATTTGATGAATCTCCTGGGACTAATCCTCAAGCCACCATCATGATGATGGGGAGGTAGGAATATCTTAAAAACCCTGCTTAAATTGAGATACTGCTTCAAAGTAGTGCTCTTTCCTTCTCTAGAACACATCAGGTTAATTAAATAACTGTTTATATATTTTTTTAAAAATTGGTTTCTTCATTGTGATATGCAGGTATATGGGACTGAAAATTTTGAGAGATAGACTAGGAAAAGCAGCTGGTGTCTAGGGGCTGAGCCACCAGGAGCAATAATGGTTTGAGTAGTGCAAAATGTAATGTAGTTAAATATATTTATTTTTAGCAAGCATTTTGTCATGTGTAGAAATGACTTGCTTTTTAAAAACCTTCCATTTCCATTTGATTTGTCTCCTTAATATATAGTGGTGACTCTGTGACTGTGCGCCTTTTGGTTGTGAACATCTTGATTAAATTTAATCTTTCAGGGGGGTTGGCGGAAAAGAAAAAAGGAATGGAATCAAAAGCTCCCTTCAGCTTCTCACAATAACATCAGTTTCTATTGAAAGATTGAATTTGCTCAAGTAATTCTCATTGATACTGAATCGTGTATTTATAAAGGGAGATCGCAAATAATTCCTACAAGTCAGGAATCAGTTGCTGCATTGTAGTCTATCCAGTGATATATTAGGAATTACAATAGAAAGTTAATAAACACAAATCTTCTATTCTATAAATGTTTGCTATTTTATACATGGAAGGTTTGCTTTCCTAACACTTCTTCTAAGTTAGAGAGTGGATATCCTGCACTTTGAACTTGTTAACCATAAGAACAAAGATATCTTTTCTCCGAGGGGTTCGGTCAAGACATCTGCTAGTTAATGTGCAAAATTTACATGCTTTGAAGTAATGAAATCACCTTGGATCTTGTCTCGGATATAATGATAATCCATCTCAATATGCGTAGTTCTCTCATGAAACACTGGATTAGCTGTAATATGTAAGGCAACCTTATTGTCACAATATAACAAGGCAGATTCATGGTGTGAAATTCCCAAGTCACGAAATAGATATCGAAGCCATGTTAATTCATAGCTGACTCTTGTCATTACATGGTATTCTGCTTTAGTGGTAAAGAACGAAACTATTTTCAACTCAACTGCACCATAAGAAAAAATATTAGAAACAACAAAGGATCCCATCTAACAAGAGCATAACTTTATGAGAAAAAGTTTCAAACGCGAATAATAAAGAAAGACTTTGTCTCCAACATGAAATTATTTTCTTGTAATCATTTGGTCATGAAGACTCTTAGTATTTTGTTTGTAAATTCTTGCATTCTCATAAGTATCATTTCAAATATCTTCCAACTCTTGCAATTACAAATTTTCTTACAATCCCAACAACATTATAAGCCAAGCTACATTGTTTAATGGCTCAAAAAACTGTGTTCAAGCTTCAATGGTGAATAACATGTTTTTTCCATAAATCATCCTATTAGGTGACATTCCTATAGGTGATTTGTAAGTAGCCCGATAAGCCCAAAGTGCATCACTAAGTCATAGATTTCAATTTCTTCTGTTAGGCTGCACTATTTTCTCTAAAATGGATTTGATTTTTCGATTTAAAATTTTAGTTTGGCCATTTATTTGAGGATAATAGTTTGTAGATGTCCGACGAGTCATATGATCTTTGTGTAATAATTCTTTCATTGAATGATTGCCAAAATGAGTGTCATGATCGTTAATGATAGCTTTGGTCATTCCAAGTTTATCAAATATATGAGTCTTCACAAAATCTAAAATAACCTTAGAATAATTAGTTTATGTGGTTTCCACCTCAATCCATTTTGACACATAATCAACAATAATAATGATATAATGATTATCAAAAGCAAAGGGAAATGGACTCATCAAATCAATAACCCAAATATCAACAATTTCGCTTGCAAGAATATTTATTTAAGGCATTTGACTATTATGAGTAATATTCCATGTTCTTTTGCATTTTATACATGATTTGCAAAAGTGATAAGCTTCCTTAAAAACAGAAAGCCAATAGAGACCACATTCAAGTATCTTGTGGATTGTTTTTCTTGCTCTAAAATGCCTACCATAAGAATGAGAATGACAAAAGGTGAGAATGAAATGGACTTCATTTTGTGGTACATGTCATAATCCAATTTTAGGTTATTCTCCAAATTTTATCCAAAATAATTTTTACAACTATAAAACATCCCCTTTAACTGTGCACCTTTGTCTCCCCAATCCGAGGGATGGCGGGGCAATAATACATATTTCCTTACTATTTTATCCACATAAAATTTTCACAGATTAAAAGTGTTCTAAAAATAATATTTGATATCAGCTCATAACAACTTATCTTTTTTATGATTTAGACAAACTTGGAAGGAATTCTTTGGCGACTAAATAGTTCACCAAAACTTTGGATGTCATTATACCATAGTTTAATGTTTGATGATTCTTCAATTGTGCAACAATGAACTTAGAATTTAATGACTTCTATGTTTATTGGTTGGATCCTATCTCCATCAACATCACTCTTTGGCAGGCAAGTCTCCTTTCCCTTGTTAGTTTAATTCAAGTCTTGTTATTGCTGGCAAATATTGGCAGTAGTGGGGTGATGTGGACTAGATATCCAACCCATCAAGATGGGTTGAAGGTACAACCAGTTTAAAAACAATTTCCTTGGGCCTTTAGTTCGCCCAACTTAACCTGACCGAGTTGGCATATGGCATTGGTCCAACCAGCTTAACTTAGGGATTAAGAATGTGTTTGAAAAACGTTTTTTTTTTTTTGTCTTTCTTTTAATTTTTAACTTGTCTTTACTTTTAGTATTTAGTCAAACATAACTTTGTATAAATTGAAATAATAAAATTATATCAAAATGTTTTTTTTTTATCTTTGTTGTGTGTTATATATGACTAAATATCTCAAAAATAAATTCATGTTTTAATAAAAATTAAGTAGTTTTTTTGTTTTCTTCATTTGTCTTGAGATTTTATTAACAAGTTTATTAAATCTCTGAAAATTTGATCAATATTTATGAAAAAAATAATCAATCAATATTCTATTAATTCAGAAGAAAAAATGGGTAAATATTCTGATAATCAATACATTGGACCTATTAATTGGATGACATTTAAAATATTAGTGATAAACCTGGAGAAATTAGTCTTACCTTAATTCATGATAAGCAATAGTAGATATCTTAATATGAATATTAGACTTATGAGAAAGTTGATATTTAAAACATTAGCAATTTATCAAAAATAAATCTCAGAATTATCATGAATATTTATCCATTTTAATTAGTGATAATACTTTCTCTAACTATATCCCTGAAAAATAACTTTTGCTTAAATGTGAAATAAAATAAATGGAAGTAAAATAATTAATATATATATATATATTCTTAATAAATTTGGAATAGAGAATTTTCCTGTATAATAAATTCCCCGATCAAGATATTTCAGAGTAAAAATAGTTAACTCACAAATAAGGAGGGTTAGGTTAAACTAAAAAAATAAAGACTAGAAGGAGGAATGACCAAATTATAAAAGGAAAGGAAATGGGGGCCAAAATGATGCATGTGAGAAAATGGGGTCGAATTTATAAATTAGGAAAATTGGACTATAATACCCAACTCTTTCCTTCTCTTTGGGCCGCAGTAACTCTGAAATGCAAGGGAGAAGAAAAAAAGATTGAATTAAATTATTCCACCCACCAAATTGAGAGGGAGAAACCATAAAATCAGCAAGGTCCATATAAGATTAAGAGGAATTAGAAGGGAAAACATAAGAGTGGATATTTAGAGCTTGAAAGCTCAATCTCGAAAACTGAACAGATTAGTTCCCCTGACTCTAAGAGGGTATTCGAACATGATAATGACATAATTTGGGGAAGGTTTGTCATATGAAGGAAGTGTGGGCAAGTTATGATAAATTTCCAAAGACCAACCATGTTTGATTTAGAGTCCTATGCCTCCGGTTACTGCCCTCCTTCATTTTAGCTTCTGTTTCTCCTATGCAATCGATGATGATTTGGACCCATTGAATGTACATGCTGACCAGATTTTGGTCACATTTGCTAGAGCTTGCTCGGTGCATCCCTGCCACTTTTTAAAGTTTTTTGAAGGCTCAAGCATTGCTCATTTTCATTCCTCTCACTGTTTCTTGTTCCAGCATTGCTTGATCATCTTGAGTGCATCCCTGCCTCCTTTTGAAGTTTTTTTTTTTAAAGCTGAGCATTGCATTCCTTCAGCCCTTCCACCGTTTCTGGTTCGTGTCTTGCTTTGCTAATCGGGTGCTAGGAATGACAGATTTTCCAGGCTTTTCCTTCATCTTTTCAGCCTCTGCTTTACTCACGTTTGGTTCGGGAAGGGATCATGGAAGTTTTACAATGAATGAAGAGATAATCTACTCATGTTTGATTTAAGTGGTTTATTAGATAATCTGCTCATGTTTGATTTATTAGATAATCGAAAGCGTAGAATTTTGAATACTATTAAGTTGCCAGCCCTGCATGCTGCCATGCTATGCTTTTTCTGCTAAATAACTACGAGATTTTTTTCCCTCTACGTAACACTTCTTCGCCATTTCTTTGTTGTAGTAACAGATACACTTTCATTGTCGTTTCACTACAGGATGACTAGCCATTAATGCCTAGATGCATTTGCTGACAGCACCATGGATGGCAGCAATGTCAGCACTTTTACAAACAACTCGGTACCCTCCTCTACATTTGCGATTACAACACAATGGATTGCAGCCATCACCTAATTTGGCATTGCTGGTGTTCAGGAGGAGACACTTTTATTTTTTCTTCGCTGCTTGGTTTACTATGCCAATAATCTTTTGAATGTATATATTTAGCATGCCATATTCTTATCATCCATTTACATTATTAGCTTACGATGTGTCGCTTTTCCACCTATTTTGCATACGTGAGCACATACTATCTGAGATTTTTAGTGAGAAATCGTGTCCTAAAATTCTGCTTTTCTTCTTAGAACACATGTTTACCACGCTATCCATGCAGCTATTTAAGTTCGCCCAATTTCTTGCGTAAATCTCATTTACACATTGGAAGGTTGCCTGTGGAGGAGCGCGGACACCCTATTTAATGCTCCTTTAAAATGCAAGTGAAGTCCATGCATGGAGGTGAAGGTAGAAATGCGATTCCATGTGTTGTGAATTCTCTGACACATTTCATTAAGAGCACTGTAACCCTTTTACTCCAAGCATACACAGGAAATTTTGTATAGCAGAAGGATTCCATAATCTAAGACAAAAATTTAACTTTATGCAGCAAGAATGGAAACCAGAAATGCTGGGAATGTTTTGCCTGTCAAAAGAAACCAATATTTACAATAACGTCATGTATTGTATCTCATTGTGCTAATGGTTGCATAATTGAATCTGGAAAGCATAATGTTCATCTTCGTTGCTTCTTGTTAAGCTTCAATGACATTCAAAAAAGAAAAAGTCCATGTGAAGTCTTTTCAAGCTCTTTTCAAGATGCACAGGACTGCATCTTACATCTGCCTGTGTAACAGAATTTTTTCGCTTGTTTAGTCAAGGAAGCCCGCTTAACCACAGGGAAAGAGCTTACTGGATTTTACTGGATTTGTACCTGCATAACTGTTTCATGGCCATAATTTAAGAGAAAATCCATGCTCACTCATGCTGCCTCTGGATAAATTTCTTAATCTCTGCCAGAACTGCCTTCTTCCTATTCTCAATGTCCCTGAGCTAGCATGTCTCCTCAAGGACCCAAATTCTTGACCCTCAAATCCCAGAGGTGTGGTCAACAAATCAGATTTCGATAATGGTACAGGGCGATGGGGCTGTGAACTTTCCATGTTCTCACCTGAAACTCTTACATCCTTAATTTCTAAATCAGTTAGAAGATTCTCTTGGCTACAACCACTTGACCTCTGCATATTTGCATCGTCAAACTCATTACAAACAAGCTTCAGGGCCTGGACCACTTCACCCATAAAAGGGCGGTGAGAAACTTCTGGTTGCACACACATTGATGCAATTGCTGCTACTTTGGCTATGGTATCGAATGAGACGGAGGACTTTATAGTTGGATCTACTATCGCATCTAAGCCCTCCTTGCATGTGAGAAGCGGACGAGCATGCACAACAAGATTTTCCTGACCTGGTGGTTGAGACAAATCTACAGGTTTTCGTCCAGTTAGGAGCTCAAGGAGGACTACACCATAGCTGTAAACATCACTTTTCACCAGAAGGTGACCCATCATTGCATACTCTGGTGCCAAATAACTGGTAACAAGATATAGCATATGATAAGATATGTGTTTAAGTTGTAAAAAAAATCTAAAAAAAAAATAACCGGAAGCATGCCTTGATTCATCAATTCACTTCCTTAACTTCAAATAAATTGTGTAAAGATATATCAGAGTAAATTATACCCAAAAGTTCCCATAATATGTGTCGATATGTGTTTATTTCCCTCATTAACTGCTGGCCTAGCCAAGCCAAAATCTGAAACTTTAGGTGTAAAATCAGGTTCTAACAGTATGTTACTGGACTTGAAGTCTCGATGAATCACGCCAGGGCTTGAGTCTTCATGCAAATATGCTAGGCCCCGAGCTGCACCTAGGGCAATCTTCATTCGGGCATCCCAGTCAAGTGGATTTGTTTCCTGGTCAACTCCTACAAGCACAGAAAAACAGCACAGAGAAAAACCACTTCTTCAAGAAATCAATGATCTAGATATAAAAAAATACAGAAATATTTTTGGTTTTACCCACCATGTAAATGTGATTCAACACTTCCATTTGGAATAAGTTCATACACTAGGCAACGTGTATTCCCTTCTGTGCAAATACCAACCAATTTAACAAGGTTTCTGTGATGCAGACGGTTGAGCATCTCAACTTCTGCCAAGAATTCACGGCCACCATGCTGATCATATCTCTTTAAGACCTTCACAGCAACTTCTCTACCATCAT
Source organism: Salix dunnii (assembly GCA_015731905.1). Taxonomy (NCBI): domain Eukaryota; kingdom Viridiplantae; phylum Streptophyta; class Magnoliopsida; order Malpighiales; family Salicaceae; genus Salix; species Salix dunnii. The sequence goes on from CM027661.1 coordinate 2,615,993, forward strand.
CTAACAAGCCACTGTAGACAAGCCCAAATCCACCTTCTCCAAGGATTCGTGAAGCATCAAAGCTATTGGTGGCTCTCTCTATGTCATTCAAAGTAAAGGTCTTTGCAGATCCCGTATATGTCATTGCCCCAGAGCTGAGGGACAGCGATTCAGAAGTGGGCTTACTTCCAAAAATCAGAGGCCCAGTAGCCCCTGCCAGGTATAAATTGGAATCTATAAGCTCAAACATTACAGCAACAGACAAAGCTTGATTTTATGATGTAGAATGTACAATCATTACTATAAATGCAAGTTAAGTAGGGAAAACCTTTTTCATGCATGGATGCCAATTCTAACATCTCATTTTCCAAGCAATGAAAAAATTACATTATTTATCAGAAGAAAAGAAGAATTACATGAAATGTAGAAAAATAGTTGGAGAAACAATTTGAAATCACTAATTTCATTAGAAAAAAAATAAAAAGAAGATGAACATCATTATTTAAGCAATGCATAACTTTGGGGCTTTCTAAAGTTGTATATGATGATCAAAGTTTCTTTACCTGACGCTTTTACTGGTGACTCTAATTCACGTGGAACTTGTTGAGGTTCATGAACATGAGTTCCACATTTCAACAGCAAAAGCCAAGCAATTGCCATGCATATAACCAAGACAGTGAAAGAAGAGAGAATAATTACAGCCATCATGCTTCCACCAAGCCCCTTTTTTTCCCTCCTAGGTACATCAACTCCTAAAGGTTTATTTGTCCTTCCATTGTTATCATGGCCGCTATATGTTCCGTCATCAACAGTAGAAGTGCTCACAGGTGAAGGTGGAGATGGAGGAAGACCTGCTGGTTATATATGAGATTGAGAAGTCAGGAATCCAAGACAAGTATGAAGTCCAAATTCGGAATGAGTAGCTTGTTTTGAATGGCAGGGAAGAATAACCTATACAGGCCAACTGTATATCAATATGGCTTGTAGTTTTTTACGTTGTCAAAACAAGAGGTGATGAGCAAACATTGAGGAGCATGATATTTAGGAGGGAAAAAAAAGAGGCAATATAAGAATTGTAGCACCCCTCAATTATATGACATGAGAAAAGGCCCATATGAGCTTCTTTCATCAGACACTTCAGCAATAAAATGGCATCAATGAAAAGTCCCTCAAAACAAGTAGAAAGTGTCCAAGGATGAATCTAAAGGATAAATGATCTGAGTGAAGTTTGGCAAAGGTTAAATTTCCTCAAAATTTGGAAAAATAAAAAGATTTTCAGGGAAGTTAAAAAGATGACCTCGATAACGAACGTATAATACTTCATAGGCACCAAAAAGGGAAGGCCTTATGATAACTTGTCTGTTCCAAAATTTCTTGTAGATTGAAAATGCAGAAGAATCATCAAATTTTTCTCCTCGTGGAACCAGGTTGATGAGAACAGTGCTTTTCTCTAGCTCCTGACCAGCAGCATTTGCTCCCATGATACGGACTTGGCTGTGGTTCAGTGCAACACTTGCTGCAATTTCCTCAGCTAACTCTGTAACCAAAGTGAAGAATGTGTATATCGCGACACTAAAACGGAGTTTAACTTGAATTGGCCACACACATCCACAGGGTGATCCAGCAGCCGTATATGTTAATGGCTCTGAACATGTTAGTGATGTACAATCTGCAAATACCTCTAACATTAAGTACATGTGTGATATTTCAAATCTTAAATGATGGTGTAATGGATATATTATACTGTGCCACAAGGTGTGTGCATATTTTTACCTTCATTAGGAGGTGGAGGTGGCAGGGTCAGAATCTGTAATGGTGGTGGAGCCTTTATCTTCTTCAAGGATGAATCAAAAGGAGACATTGCAGGTGGATGAGCATGCACTTGCAGACATAAAACATGATCTCAGAGATATATTAGTAAGCAATCACCATAATGAAGTTACAGATTCCAAGATTATATCAAATACAAAAGAGTTAAGATCCTGTACAGGTAGAATTGCTTGCAGATGATGAGGCAGGTTCAGGAGACTCCCAGCTCGATGAAGGAGATGGAGAGGCAGAAGGGCCTAAAACAATTCACAGGAAAAATTTGTACTTGCTGAGGTAATGCTCAACTTGCAGATTAATTTAATGTGTTGATTAAGGTTCCACCAGGTTAGACACTCTACCATGTGAATTATATTCAAGGGGAGGGATCCGGTAGGATGGCTCGGGAATTTTGACATGGTTCCTCCCACGACCATGGTGTCTGTGATCTGAGATTGAAGGGGGATATGCAGGTCCATGAACCCATTCTTTTGCAGGAGTTCCAAAAGATGAAATGGAAGGTGCAAGTGCAATACTTGAAGGCCTAATGGAATGGTGTGGATGAAGAGCTACATCTGGAAAAGAATTTTTTAATTAAATCACATGTAATTAAAGGCATAGTATTCCATGAGGTAGCTTGAATCTTAAAAGCAGAAAAATTATGTTAGACTGCCCACTGACCTTTAGTTGGAGACTGATCCGAAGATGACGAAATGTGGGGCACTTTGTTAGGTGCGAGACCTTTGTTTCCATGTTTTCCCCTACTGAGGTTAGAAGGAACTTGCTTTGAATGGAAGGCAGAGTCTGTATCATACAATTTATATATATTTATATATAAAAAACAATCTGCAATCAATTTAAGAGGCGTCCATGTATTGTTCTTTGCTCTCCTCAGTTGAATGCAAGAGTGTAGAGATGCAGCTTCTGCTCCAAGATTATAAAGCTATATCATTTTTATCTTTTAAGAAAATCTTCTCACCTGGTTTAATGGACGGCTGTGGGCTTGGCCTGATTGGGGAAGCAGTAGGGGGCTTTTGAGGCAATCTGCTTGGTGACGGTGCAACTGGTACAGCAGCATTACAATATGAAGCACACAAAAGCGGTGTTCATCACATATGAAACAAAAGAATGGATCTCATCACACATGGGGCACAAAAGGATATAATTTGCAAGAGATTGATAATTGACTTGATTCCACAGGAGACATGCAAAGAGTGGGCTTGGTGCAAAATGCTACCATGAAGGTTTACCTCCAAGAAATTGAAATATTTTTCAACTTATTTATTTCATTGAATGATAAAGAACTGCTTGACTTCAGAGACTTGGCCAGCAAACGTATAGAAACAGCATAGTTTTGAGGTTTGGGGAACATGTGTCTTACTGTGAGTGTAAGTTGCATCAATTATATTTTCAACTAGTCAGCAAGCAATGGAAACGAAAATGTGTAAAGCATGTCGCTGCCTGATGAACAAAGCTCCATGGGACTACTGAGGCCAGGCGTGGAATGCTTATGGTAAACTGAATTGTGAGGTAAATCATCAACCATTATAATGCTGGCTGTATAACAGATAATTAAAACCAAAACTTGCAAATACATGCTCTTTCAGTTATATTCTGACTGCAAGATCAGGGAAGTCTTTATCTATTGGTTCTACTACTCTCTCTTTTTATTATTATTGTTGTTGATGTTTAGCGGTCAAGACAACGACAGATGATTAAGTTTTCAAGCTTCAAGTAATGACCATGGAGCTAAGAGCTACGATAATGCATTTGATGCTACAAATGCATGTTATTGACCCTGTCAGATTGATAAAGGCTGCACAACCTGCGCCATAGCTTTCTCAGAGTGAGATCAAGTACATTGATGAGCCAATGGGTGGTTTTCGTTTGTGATGGTAGACTGGTAGCATATACTCATGAAGATGCTACACAACGCCAGCTCACTGCCTGGCAGTAATAAATAAAAGCAGGGATTTTGGAATGACCACCACAGTTAAATGGCATTTTCACAGTTGATTGGGTAAACAATAAATCTACAGCTATCAGTAGACTTTATTAAGGTTGATAATGCAATCAAGATAGGTGATCCAATTAAAATGTGGAACAAAATTTCAGTTGTCATGAAAATTACTGCAATGACTGATAGCAGGTTGGATTAGCTCAACATCAGATTCTGCGCAGAAAGATCATGAAACGGGAATAAGAAGGTTCTTGCAAACAATTGAGTTGCTTCTATAGCTGATGATCCTAGAAACAACCAAGCTATCGAACCCAAATCCAGTCCAAATTCAAAATTCAACAGAAATTAACACGTAGTTTGTATCAGCTAGTGGATGGATCAAACATAATTGAATGCAAGAACCAAATAAGAAGGGTAAAGACCAGACCCCATTACCTGGAGATCCAAGAACAGACAAAGCACCAACAACTACGAACATGATTACAAGCAAAAAACCCTCCAGCTGCATCCCCATTTTCACCTGTAAAGAGACTGAAAGATCACCTCTTACAATCTCTCTCCTCTCACACAACCATCCAAGTGAAGGATGATGTATTGAAAAGAAAGTAGTAAAAACTCAAATGACATGATGATACAAAACATGAGTAGTAGATATGACTTAAAGGAACAAACTACCACACAGTGTACATGTCTTTAAAAGAAAAGAAGAGACCCACATGTATAGTAAAAGTAAAGTGATACGATGACACCACAGGTTAAAGAATAAAAGCACACGAAGAATGAGTTAGGTGGGGAGTACTCATGAGTGTATTTGACTCTTTTCCCCCCCTCGGACTCATGAGAAGTGAAAGTTTGCAGGGTTTGAAGAAGGTTTAAGGAATAGTTAGCTTTTGTTCTGCCAGTAGAGCTGATCAAAGCTTAAGAAGCAAAACAGCAGTACCCTTGAAACAACTGGGTTGGTGACGGACACTAAAAGCTAAAAAGGTTGGCGAGCTCCCAGAGGTTAGTGGACGTGTGGGATCATTCCATGGCTGAAAGTTATCATCGAGTGCTTTGAGCTGTTAAATATAGGGACTGCTGGCTTCTTTATCAGCTAATAGAGGCAAAATCATATCTCCGATCACTAATCCAGTGATCATAAAAAGTTCTGTTCGTAAATTTGAATTATAGCATATATTTTTTATAAAAATATTAAATAATTAAAATATTATTCATTTATCTAAATTTAAAATACACTTTTTAAAAATTAAAGTCTACTCTCATCCAACAAGATACAAGCGTTAGTGTCAATGTTTTTTTTTCTTCTAAAGTTAGGTTTGCTTTGACTCCATGTTTGTGGTTAGTGATAAGTTATTGCTTTGTTCTCTTATTTTAATTTATTTTATTTTATTTAAAAAATAAATAATCTCCACTGGCTGTAGTTTTCACTGATTTGTTTATTTTAAAATTGATAATATGAATAAATAAGATGATATATCTAATTGTAGTCTTACACGTATCAATTATATTGTGAATGGACGTCCCCACCTGGGGACAGGCACCGCTGGTGGGTGGTACTGGTTCTGGACACGTGTCGGTGTCAGTGGCACCCCATGTGTTAATTCTCACTTGGAGAGTAAACTGTAAAAGCGCACTGCTTCTCCATGGGTTAAGCTTAAATTAAATGTGTCGGTGAATGACTGCGGGGTTCTTTCCGCCGCCCATTACTGCAAAATACAAGCGCGCTTCTTCGATAGATTCAAGGTATATTTTATTCTTTGTTAGATCAACCCTATGTAGACATCACTATTTCGGGTCTGTTTTTCACTTGTTTTTTAAAATATTTTTTATTTAAAAATATATTAAAATAATATTTTTTATTTTTATTTTTAAAATATTTTTGGTATTAGCATATAAAAATAATATCAAAAAATTATTTTTAATATCAATACCAAAAAAACATTAATTTAAAAAAATCAAAAATATTTTTAAAATAAGGGATTCACTTATTAAATGTGTGATTTGCACAAATTATTACACAAATCATTAACTCTTAATATATTTCCTTCTTTATTAGATTGATTCAATCATAAATTATTATTTCTAAATTGTATAACGCCATGCATAACTGTATATATATATACACTAGCTAATGTCCCCATGCCTCGTTGCGGGCAGCACCATATTTTTTTCAATATAAAAAATATTAATTATGTGTATTTTTTATTGTAATATAAATTAAGTCAAAATAATAAATTTATGCAGAATTTCTATCAAGTTGAAGTTTTCTATAAAATATATGAATTTTAAATCAATATAAATTATGGTTTTCAACAAAAATAACCAGCATAAATTTATCATCATCATTAAAAAAACAAGAAGATTCGGATATTAGAGTTATTGAATTCACTATATTAAGATTAGTTCATTTTATAATTTAATTTAAATCAAACAAAAATAAAATATAAATTATGAAAATACCTGCAATAATCAAATAACAAAAATAAAGAGTTCATTTTCTATCCACAAAAAGACGAAAATATAAATTGAAAATTTATTTTTATGTTATTTTCATTATCATTGCTATAACATTGAAAATTATTATCAACATTACTATCCAAACTATTAAAATAATTAAATTGCATTGAGAAATCATTAAAAAAAGCAAAAGATTTTTAAAAAATATTCATTAAAATTATCATTATTATTGCGGAAATAGTAAATCACAAAAATCATCTAATACAAAGAACAAATAAAAATAACACAAAAATTAAAAAAACAAATAAAGAGAAAAATAGAGCAATATTAATTTAAAATGATTACCAACATAAATAAAAATTTCAGGATTGAACCGATTAAAAATAAAACTTCAATAAAAAAACTAAAAGCATAGATGTATAAATACAAATAAAAAATAAACATTGTGGAATAAAAAAAACTAAATGAATTAATATCAAATAAAAACCTGCAATAATCAAATAATAAAAATAAGTATTTAATTTTCTATCCACAAAATGACAAAAATAGAAATTAAAAATCCTTCCTTATGTTATTGTCATTATCATTGCTATAACAGTTAAAATCATTATCAACATTACTGTCAAAATAATTAAAATAATTCAATTGTCCTGAAAAATCATTAAAAAAAAAAACAAAAGATTTTTTTTTTAAATAATCACTACAATTATCATTATCATTGTGCAAATAGTAAAATCATAAAAATCATCTAATCCAAAAAACAAATAAAAATAACAGAAAACACAAAAAGAATGAATAAAGGAAAAAATAGAGTAATATTAATTTTTATTCAAGTTTAAATACCGAGGGAACCGATTAAAAATAAAACCCCAACAAAAAAAATTAAAAACAAAAACTAAAATCATAGATGCATAAATATAAATAAAAAATAAATAATGTCTAAGAATTGAACCAAACTAAATGAATTAATATCAAATAAAAAATTAAAAGAATAAGGACTGCAATGAAAAATAAAATATATAATTAATTTCAATTGAAGTTTAAAATTAAAACAAATAAAAACCTTGGGACCAAAATAAATAATAGAAATAATAGCGTCAATTGCTGAGTAACTTTATAAAAAAAAAAAAAAAAAAGGAGGAGGACTGAAATGAAAAATTGTATATATGACCAATTTCAATTGGAGAACTAAATTAAAGAAATCAAAACATCCATACTAAAAAAAATAAAGGAACCAAAAAGAAATCAAAAATCAAAAGAATAAGGATTGAAATACAAACTTCCTTATATAACCAATTTTAATTGAAGGGCACAATTGAAAATAATAAAATTTTCCATTACATAAATAAGTAGTAAAACCGAAATCAAAACCTTAGGGACTAAAATAAACTTTACACATACAACAGGGACCAGTACAGGCTTTGCGGCAGCAGGAGAGAGAAAACCGATAACCTACACAAAACTGTCCATCGTCGTTTACCCAGACACCTATGACCGGAACGCGCCGCGACAGCAGCCAGAAGACATAGAGGCGCACCGCCTGACACGACGGAAGTGAATTTTTGACCGCTTGAAGAATATGCACGCGCCGCCTTAAGGATGCGTTGGCGTGGAACACTGTTGGCGTGTCCGGACGACGCGTGGGCAGTTTCTCTGAAAAAATAATAAAATATTGACTAATTACCTATGCACCCTTGAAGCTACTTATATTCACGAAAAAATCGGAGGGGAAAATACGTGCTTGCCCCCGTTTACTGTACGCTAGTTTGTCTTTTTCAGGGGTTGTTTCTATTGATTCACTGTGCAAATAATTTGGAAAAACAGAAATAGCCCCTGATCCTTGCATCACTATTTTGTCGTTTTCGAGGGCTATTTGTGTTGTTTCACTGTGTAACAAATCCAATAATACCGCCTAGGTTCCGTGGAAAATTCGAAAATGCCCTTGGTCACGGGGGCTAAAATTTTTTGCTCCTGGGGTAAAATGATCATTTCATTGTAGCAATGAATAGGAAACTATGTCTATGTAAACAATGAAGAAATCTACAGTAAAAACATCACAGAATTTATTGTATAGTTAATATTAACGAATTAACCTACTTGCAGCAACATAGCATCAATAAGTAATATAATATACTATTAAGAGTTGTTTGGGAGTGCTTTCAGAAAATACTAATGAAAAAAATTTAAAAATAAATTTATTTTTCACTTTAAATTTATTTTTTTGGTCTTTTTAGATCATTTTGATGTGTTGATATCAAAAATAATTTTTAAAAAATAAATAGAAATATTATTTTGATGTATTTCTAAATAAAAATTATTTTAAAAAACAACCACAATAACAATCTCAAACAGGTACTAAGAGGGTGTTTGAGAGACAAAAAATTGTTTGAAAAAAATTGAATTTTTTAATTTAAATTATTTTTTTTGATATTTTTAATTTTTTTTAATATATTATTGTTAAAAAAAATTTATATAAAAAATATTATTTTAATATATTTATAATCGACAAACACTTTACTAAACATCTTTAAACATATTATTAAAAAAAAAAACCACTGAAAAAGGAGAATGAGCTATGCTCATCGAAGCACCCCCCATGGTTCGCAAGAAGGAAAAAGGACACATCAATTTGTCGGTGAAAAGTGGAACTTTTCTTATTAGCTACAAATCTTTGTTGCAATTAACGAGAGATGGTTTTCTTTTCCTGTGTAAATAAAAAATTATGAATGCAACTGTGCTCGTCCAGTTGCGGTCAACGCAAAATCAAAAGGAAAAGAGGGTGTGTGGGATCCTGTGGAGATGGAAGCCTTGGAAAAGCAGTCGTATGATATCATTTTAAAAATATTTTTGAAAGATTTTTAAAGTTTTTTCTTTGCTTCTAATTATTATTTTTTTATTTGAGGTAATTTTAAGGTGTTGATGTTAATATATATATACACATACACACATCATCATATGATTAGCCATGAAAAGTATATTAGTAAATTGTTATGTTTGGGCAATCAGATCATGCTCGCCCACATTACAAAATCAACACAAAATCAATGGATTCAGAAAAAAATTACAAAAATTATTGATTAATTATAAATGTTGATTTTACATGTATGTTTACACACTTGTAATGAAAAAGTTAAGGCATGGATTTTCTTTTTCATTGCGCAATTTAGAAAAGTTAAGAAGTAATCTGAAAACAATTTCTTTTCTTTTCATTTCTAGTTTACTTTTCTTTTCCAATAAAATTACCCAAAACAACTCTGATTATATAAAAAAAAAAAATTCAGAACAAAGCAAATTATGTCTAGGTATTGGTGTTTATGTTAGAGTATATAATAGATAGTATATAAGATGTATAAATAGTGATTGTAATAACACACATTCAATGTGACAAACATAATAAAATTCAAATTCTCTTCTCTCCCTCTCCTCTATTCTCTCCACTCTATTTTCTCTCTAATTATTCTTTATCAATTAAACAAACCTAACATGATATTAAAATTTTTATACTTGCACATATGAATTAATTGATCCAATCATCTGCTTCCACAATCTCATCGTAATACAATATCTAAAAAAAAATAAAAATAAAAAATCCAGATCGACACAGCGCATCTTTGTCTTCATCAGTAGAGACAACAAGTTCTTTGAGCTTGAGGATCGACGCTCTGTTATTCTAGCATCGCTTGGCTCACTCTGCTCTGCCGAAATCCTGCCAGTTCCCGCGGTAGAGGTATCATCGACGCTCGAAATCGAAGATGGGTCGACGAGATCGTTACCAAAAAGTTGTCCGCCAAAACACTGAAATGAAATAAGGCAAGCTAAACACAGTCAATAAATAGGCAAAAGAATGTGAAAATGGCTAAAGAAGGTGGACGAGAGAATCAAAATACTCATAGAAACTGGCGTCAAATTATGCCACCATTCTATTTTCCTTATCATCGGCGACAAGTCACGTGACTGGATTGTGAACCTTCATTATATGCTAAGCAAGGAAGTGGTGAAATCTAGACCGTCCGTTTTATGGTGATACGAGGATAAAATTAAACTTAGCAGTCACAAAAAAAGGCTGGATATGTTTCTCTGTTCCAGATCCAGTTCACGTCGCCTTCTAGAAAGTAGAGAGCAACAACAAGCAAAGAGAATTAGAAAGACACGACATGGTTCCGTTGAGGCATGACCTGGCGATTCAAAAGACTTTGTTTAGAAGGCAGTCAGAACCAACTGCTGGATACTATGACTCTACTGCTAACAAGAACTATGGCTCTTCCATTCTCTTCTCCTGCTATATACTCTCTCTCTCTGCATTTTCTAATGTCGATCAGTTGGTTGATTTTAGAATCAATGGTTGGCAGTCTCGTCGCACAAAGAGCAGTAGTGATCAGATTGCAGCAGGGAGTGTTTACGATGTGCCTAGTGACTAAAGACTTGAAGGCTACGATGGCCACTGGGGCTGTGTCTGAGAGCGAGATTGTGGAAGTTGAAGGAGCGTATTGTTGTGTCGAGCGCGCGAAGAAGGTCAAGGACCCTTACAGTTTTGTCTAGCAATTCTGCTGTACTTCCATCAAGTGCGGTGCTAATATGGAAGCTTGAATGTCGCATGATCTGAGTTAGCTGTGCCGTTGTGAACACTCGGGTAGAGACGTGAATTTTTTTATTTATACTGTGGTGTCATTTTGTGCATACCAAATGTGTGTTTTTGATTGGTTGAACAAAATAATAATAAAAAAAAATATCATCGAGAAGTAGAAAATGAATTCTTACATAAATTAAGAAATTCATCAACAAGTAGACAAATGAAATTCAAACAAATTCTATTCTTTCTTTTCCCTCTCGTCCCTCTTTTTTCAATTTCTTACACAGACAAATAAAATTCAAACAAATTTTATCCTTTTTCTTCCCTCTTATCTCTCTCTTTCTCAAATTCTTACAAAGACAAATAAAATTTAAATCAAGAAATATACAAATAAAATTTCTTCCCTCTATCTTCTTTGTCATCTGAGCATTCTTCTTCTTCTTCTTCGTCATCTGAGCATTCTTCTTCTTCTTCTTCTTTTTCTTCTTCTTCTTCTCAATTTCTCAAAATCTATCAATCAAATTCAAATTCATCTTTCTATTTTCTTCTCTTCTCTTTCTCTTTTCCAAACTGATTTATGCTATAAGGGATTAAGTACTCATGTGTTTCATATTCATTATTGCAATCTCATGCTTGGTTTATCAAAAGAAGAGATTGAGGGGGGGATGCTAGAGATACAATAAAGAGTATACAAAGTATATAAATAGTGGTTGTTATAACACATATTCAATGTGACAAACATAATAAAATTCAAATTCTCTTCTCTCCCTCTCCTCTGTTCTCTCTACTCTGTTTTCTCTCTAATTATTCTTCATCAATTACAGGATCCTGACAGCTTTTAGGATTTCTCATAGCTATAACTAAGCCCATTAGCTAAGCATAATTGAGTTGTGAATGCATTTTGTTTTTATTGATTTTGAGCCTTCTACTTTGTTTCATTGCGGTGCTTTCTGGTATATAATTGCATATATTTCAATTAATTTTTAGTGTTAGGACTATATTTTATAATAGATAAAAAATTATTCATATTGAATTATTAAAACTGCAAAAATAATAAGTGAAAATATACTTAAATTTATATCTGAAAGTCGCTATTTAGAGTTATATGCATGATCTTCTAGATTAATGCGTTCTCTTTTTGAGAGCCATTTGATTCTCTCTATTGCAACCTTATTTTCTCTCTTATGACATAGGATGTCAGAATGATAATGAAACAAGATGTGTAATATAGGAACTATATATATAGGTAACAAGCTACTCCTTGATATTCTCACCCTTCGGTATTCTTACCTTTTGATATTTCTATTTTAATCTATCATTAAAATAATAATAACTCTTTAATCTCTAAACATTAAAGGTCCATACCCTATTAGATATATTAAAAAACTCAATTGTCTAAAAATATTTATCTGATCATTTTTAATTAGATTTCATTTTATTTAAGAGTTCTTATACACATAATTATTCTCATATAAGCCCAATATTAATTAATAATCTAACATTTGAAACTAAGGCTTGGTTCAATCGTGTTTTATTTTTATTTTGTTTTTGAGAATATTGAACAACTTTTTCAAACTTTTTTCTTTTTTTTTTCATATTCTTCTTCCTTTCCCTATTAAGTTATATTTACTTTTCATTTAATATTTTATAAATCATAAAATGCAGGATGAGAAAAATACTAAAAATTAATAAAAACACAACATAGAAATCTGACACAGTCCAATGCATAATGCTATAATTACCATAATGTTTTCTTTTTCTTTGGTTTTTATTTATCATTTGATTTTTTTTATTATCAATTTAATCATTTCATATTAAATTGACTTGTGATTAGTTTTGATGTTCGGTTTCAATTGGCTTTACATGGGATCTCACGATGTTAAAATTATGTTTTTTTGGTAAAATAAAATTCAATTTTATTGATTCAAACAAAATAAAAGTTTAGTGATCGAATTTTAAACCAGGACAAATATTTAACTCTTTTTTATAATAAAAAAAATAGCATCTTCATGTCAATTTTTTTTAATTATAATCAATAAATTTACTGTCATTTATTGAGAAATATAACCCTCGATTTATTCTATTAAACACACGTAAGAACTTCCCAGCAATTTACAGTTAAAAGATCAACAACAAAAGATATTTCATTCATAGCGTAGCACAAATCAAACTACCAACAATGATTCAAGAATGTGATGATGCATGAATGAGAGGCAAGATTTCGCTATTATTTAGCAAAATAAATAAAAAACTCTGGCTATGGAATCATCAGTTTGCTGGTGTCTTGACTTCCATTTTGTCAATGATCGTTGAGGATATTGAAAGCAAAGACGGTGCACCAGTTCAAGTTGCGAATCGTTGTCACCACAGGCACGACGTGGTATCACACCACCAACCTGGTTACTTGCATATATTTGCAAGCTGAAAAGGCTAATTAGCACCACACGATGATTGACTTTACAGAAGGGCAAGGTCAGTGAGCTGATAGAGATCTGCGTCCTGGGGAACGTGATTTCTACATTGAGAGGGAAATGGAGTCCACAGTAGGGTAACATGGAGCCATCTGTGTGCTGTTATTAGATGGTATAGGACCCGTTTTCTTTCAAGAGCGTACGTTGGTCTCCAGTCTTTGAATTCTACGTAGCCTTAGCCTGTGCATGGCCTTCATTTAACTCCTATTGTTCATGCAATTTTCTCCAGCAACTTGGAGGTGATACCAGCTAGCACTGATTGAACATTGATATGAACTTATTCATCTTCTTTAACTAGATTGAAAGATAAACTTATTTTGATGTGCAGAAGCTGGTCCAATAACACCCCTAATATTAAAGAAGATTAGTAAATAGATCGAATCACCTAACATAATTACTAAAGATTAATACCTGATTGTTGGAGAAGGCATGTTTCATTTCTAGATTTTATATATTCAGACTTTACAATTGAGTTTTCTAAATATACTTCATCCATTAATTATGAACGTGGAGATCAGGGTGCTTTCAAGATTGCTTGAGAAAAATACCTATTTTCATTCATTTTGATTTATGAGTAAATAATTAGTAGATTGGGTCTCCAAGTGGTGTGGCGTGGTGACAAGAAATTTGAGATCTGCACAGTAGATTTTGTGTTCGAGTCAGGATATATATTTATTGTAAGAGTCCGGGACAACCGGAGTTTTACTCGCTTACTTGGACCTATAATATATATATTTTTTGGGGAGTAGAGTTTTCTCAAATTCAAAATAAAAAAATAGTAAATTGGTTATTTTCTTTCATTATATGATTGGGAAATTATTTTGATCATTTTGTTAATACGTACAAATAACTAAGAACTTGAACCTTTCTCGGCTATGATATAATTTACATTGCTTCAGCATAAAAGTAATCCTCTTTTCTTTCCTAAAAGCTTATGATTATCATGAGAGAAATTATTATACCAATCAAACGAGGGCACCAACACCTAACTAAATGATACAAAATTATTTCTTAAGAAAATGATTGAGATAGTAGCTAGGACACGACACATTTGGCGAAACATCATTTATATATATATACCATCCATGTTATCCACGTCTCGTCTTGCTGAAATTGTATTTTTTTCAATATAAAAAATTATTAATTATATGTAATTTTTTATTATAATAAAAATTTAGATAAAATAACAAATTTATGCAGAAATTTAGTGAAATATAATTTTTTATATAAAATATATGAATTTTAAATGGATGTAAATTTATCTGTTTAGTAGGTTTCAATTAAATAAGCAGTATAAAATTATCGTTATCATTAAAAAAAAAGCAAGAAGATTCGGATATCTAAATATTAAGATTAGTTCATTTTATAATTCAATTTAAATTAAACACAGCAAATAAAATATAAATTGTGAACAAATCTGCATAAATCAAATAAAAAAATAAATAATTAATTTTCTATCTGTAAAAAGAAGAAAATATAAATTGAAAAATCATCCTCACATTACTATAACAATTAAAACTATTATCGACATTACTACCCAAATATTAGAAATCACTAAATTGACCTGAATAATTACAAAAAATTGTTAAAAAAAATAATCACTAAAATTATCATTATTATTATATAAACAATAAAATCATAAAATCATTTTATTTGAAAATCAGAAAAAAAATAATAGAAAACAAAAAAAGAAGAAAAATGGAGCAATATTAATTTTAAAATGATCATTAAAATAAAGTAAAATTTCATATTGAACCGAGTAAAAATAAAATGATAAAAATTCAAAACCAAAACCAAAAGTTTAAATGAATGAATAAAGAATCATTGTCCAAGAAAGACCGAAAAAAAAGAAAGAAATCAATAGTAAATAAAAAATTAAAAGAATAAGTGCCAAAATAAAAAAAAATATATAATTAATTCTAATTGAATGAAAAAACTGAAACAAATCAAAACCTTGGGACCAAAAAAAATAAAATAAAATTTAAAAAATAAAACATAGTGTAACTAATATAAATTAAAATTTGAGAACGATACGTGATAAAAATAAAACCATAACAAAAAAAAATGACAAAAAAAAAATCTAAAAGCAAAATACATAAATATGGATAAAAAATAAACATTGTCCAAGAAATAAAAAAATACAAAAAATAATACAAAAAAAACCAAATGAATTGCACACACACACACACAGCCCATTTGTTTAACAAGTCTGTTAAATGTTTGTTTATATTTTTTTATGGTGCGAGAAAAACACTGTGGATGCCCTTATGCCTCCTCTGGACGGCACTGTAATTTTCTCAACGTAAAAAATATTAATTATGTGTATTTTTTATTGTATTATAAATTTAGCCAAAATAATAAATTTATTCAGAAATTCTGTGAAGTGTAAGTTTGCTATAAAATATATGAATTTTAAATTGATATAAATTTATTTATTTAGTAGTTTTTAATGAAATAATCAGCATAAATTTACTATCATTATTAAAAATTCATTGCATTAAGATTAGTTTATTTTATAATTTAATTTAAATATAAAAAAATATAAATTGTAAAAATACCTGTAATAATCAAATAATAAAAATAAGTAGTTAATTTTCTATCCATAAAATAATGAAAACATAAATTGAAAATTCATCCTTATGTTATTTTCATTATCATTGCTATAACAGTTAAAATTATTATCAACATTACTATTAAAATAATTCAAATAATTAAATTACCCTGAAAAAACATTAAAAAAAAGTAAAAAATGTTTATAAAAAAATTAAAAAATCACTAAAATTATTATTATTATTTTGTAAATAGTAAAATCATGAAAATCATCTAATCCAAATAACAAAAAAAAAAATGAATAAAGGGAAAAAGTAAGAAATATTAATTTAAAAATGATTACCAATGTAAATTAAAATTTTAGGATTGAACATATTAAAAATAAACCCTAATTAAAAAAAACTAAAAGCATAAATGCATAAATATGAATAAAAAATAAGCATTGTCCAAGAAAAAAAAAAGTAAATGAGTTAATATTAAATAAAAACCTGCAAAAATAAATAACAAAAATAAATAGTTAATTTTGTATTCACAAAAAGACGAAAACATAAATTGAAAATCCATCATCATGTTATTGTCATTATCATTTCTATAACAGTTAAAATTATTATTTATATTATTGTCAAAACAATTAAAATAATGAAATTACCCTGAAAAATCATTAAAAAAAACAAAAGATTTTATAAGAAAAGCGATACGAAATAATCATTCAAATTATCATTATTATTGCGCAAATAGTAAAATAAAAAAAATCATCTAATCCAAATAAAAAATAAAAATAACAAAAAAAAAACAACAAAAAAAAAGCACAAAGTAAAATAAATGAGCAATATTAATTTTAAAATAATTACGAACATGAATTTAAATTTCAGGATAGAACCAATTAAAAATAAAACCTGAATTAAAAAAAAGACAGAAATGAAAAACAAAAACTAAAAGTATAGATATATAAATATAAATAAAAAATAAACATTATCAAAGAATTAGAAAAACAAATGGATTAATATAAAATAAAAAAAAATTGAAGGAATAAGGACTGAAATGAAAAATACAATATATAATTAATTCCAATTGAAGGATAAAATTGAAACAAATAAAAACTTTGGAACCAAAATAAATAATGAAATAATAATGATGATTGCTGTGTAATTTTATTAAAAAAATTAAAAGAAAGAGGACTGAAATGAAAAGTTGCATATATGACCAATTTCAATTGGAGGACCAAATTAAAAGAAATCGAAACCTCCGTACCGAAAAAATTAAAAGAACCAAAAAGAAATCAAAAATCAAAAGAATAAGGACTGAAATAAAAATTTTCTTTTATAATTAGTTTTAATTGAAAGGCACAATTAAAAACAATCAAACGTTCAGTTAAAAAAATTAGTAATAAAATCAAAATCAAAATTGCAGGGACTGAAACAACCTTCCTACATACATCAGGGACATATCACACATTTCTGTCGTACAGAGAGAGAGAATTTGAACCTACACAAACTATCATCCGTCGCTTACCTGAACATTGAAGACCAGAACACATTGCGATGGAAGACAGAGGACATGGAGGTGCACCGTCTAATATGGTGGAAGTGAATTTTTGACCACCTGAATGAAACGCACGCGTCGTTTAAAGGGCACGAGGGCGTGACACTCTGTCGGCGCGTCTAAACGACGTCCCTGTAGTTCGTCAGAAGAAAATAATAAAATATTGGGTAATTACCTATGCACCCTTAAAGCTATTGATATTCACAAAAAAACCGTAGTGGAAAATACGTCCCTACCCCCATTTACTGTACGCTATTTTATCGCTTTAGAGGGCTATTTTTGTCGATTCACTGTGCCAAAAATATGAAAAAACCAAAACAGTCCCTAGTCCCTGAGTCACTATTTTGTCCTTTCAGGGGCTATTTGTGTCGTTTCATTATGCAAAAAATCCAGAAATACCATTCGTATCCCATGAAAAATTTAAAAATACCCCGGGCATTGGAGGCTAAAATTTTTTAAATTAGAAATAAAATAAAAATTTTATTTTCATAATAAATAATATTTGGAATAGGCGTGTACAATAGGAAAAGCATAATAAACATGGCACGGGTTTTATTTTTGAAAGTTGGTCGAGTTTCCGTACATGAACAAATGAAACCCCTTGTGATAAATTTCAAACCCCTTGTCGGAGCAAAGATCCATTCCAAGCCTGTTGATTATTAAAAAATAATTATGAGACGTCAATCAATTATTAATTCAATTGTATTTTGTACTTAAAAATTTATAAACCCGACTCACGATCTAAAAAATAATTTATATGATTATTGGTTTTAAAATTTATAGAATTAATTAAAATACATAAAAAATAATCCGAATAACTATCTTAATAAAATATATATATATATATATATATATATATATATATATATATATATATATATATATATATATATAGAACATCATCATCTCTTTCTTGATTTTTCCCCATGCGAGTCTCTCAAGCTATTCTTTGACCCCCTTGGAGTTGGAGTAATACTTTTGAATCTTTAATTGTAAAATACACTAAAAAAAATGTGTAGATTGTTATTGTTCATCCACTCATAAAACACAATGGGGACATATTGCTTGTAAATTATTATTATTTTTTACAATATGATCCTAATTTATTATATATATAGACACACACGCTCAATCTTTAAAAATAAGACAATTTATATAATATAGGCCTCTTTAAATTTCTAAAATTCACTGTTGATATAAAAATTCATTTGTAATACTTTATAGTCTCTCAATTAGAGAGAGGAGAAAGAGATGGGTCACCGAAAAGGAGAAAATTATTGCTCATATTGGCCTTTAAAATGATTTTTCTTGAAGTTTATGCGTTCATGTGACAAGAAAAACTTGGATAGTAGCTATTTAGAGCATAACGTTGTCTATAAACCATATCTAAGTTGATAGAGTTAAAACTAATCTATTTTAATTTCAGGTTTTTAATAGTTTTTTGAGTAATAACACCAGAACAATTTTTTTTTATTTTTTTATTTTAAATTGACATCTTTTCTTAAATTTATGTTTCAATTATATCCCCTTTTTTTTTTGTGATGTGTGTGTTTAATTTATTAAGAGATTATTCTAATTCATCTATAATTGTTTTAGATGAAATCTATTTTTAAATAAAAATAATTTTTATTTTAAGATAATATTTTTAATATATACAGTCTTACATTGTATTTTATTTCTTTTGTGTTTTTCAATCAATTTAATATATGTATGTATTTTTTTATTTTATTTTATTAAAAAACAACTAATTTTAATAAATAAACTCAACCAACACAAAAGGGTTAATGTGTCATCTTGTGATAATTAAATATCTTGATGCGTGTGTACCTCTTGATATTTCTAAATTTATGTTTAGTTATCATTAACAAGATAATTAAATATCTTGATGCGTGTGTATCTCTTGATTTTTCTAACTTTATGTTTAGTTATCATTAACAATAAAGCATGTGGCCTTTTGCAGTAGAGAAAACATTGTGTTGGATTGTTCACACACTCATAAATTATTGTTAACTTACTATATATTTTATTTTTATTATTTTGGTCCTCAAACTTTTATTTTTGGTGATTTGACCAAAAAATAAAGGTCAATCGCTTATGATTTCTTTGACAAAGGCAATATAGAAAGAAAAAGGTTCTAAAATGAAAAGGACAACCAAAATGTAACGTGTCTAAAGTTTTTAAGAAATACACTTTGGTCCTTAAGTTTTACAAATATTATAGTTTAGATCCCTTTGAACATCTAATATTTTATTATGACCTAAAACTTTATTTTTTTTATATTTTAGTCCGTAGTTAGAGAGAGAAAATCAATGTTTAAAATAATTTCAATAGCCAAAATTATCTATCTTTGTATTAATGGGTTGCAATGAGTGAGAAGGGTTCCACTTAGGTGTGTTTTAAGCCTTAGATTTGTTTTATATAAGCTTCCAAAGAGTTTTTGTTGAAGTTAATTTTTGTTTTTTAAATTTTTTATGGATATTTATGGGTTTCTTGAGGTGTTTTTTTTTTTTTTACATTTTACAAGTAAAAAAAAGAGGGATTAAAATTGGGTTTCTAAATAAATAAATAAAAAATATGAAATTATCAGTGAGTCAAAATCTAAGTAATTCCAAATGAAATATAATTTATTTTATTATATTTTCAAAAAAAATCTAGGACAAATGACTGGGTTAGGTGTCTAGCCTCGTTTACGAGGCCTAAAAAAATAAGATAATTAAGTGTAGAGGGTGTTTGGGAGTGTGATTGCGGTTGCTTTTCAAAATGCTTTTCGTTTAGAAATACATCAAAATGATATTTTTTTTTAAAAAATCATTTTTGATATCAGCACATCAAAATAATCTAAAAATACTAAAAAAAATTCATTTAAAATACAAAAAAAAAACAAATTTGAATTTTAATAGGCACTTAATAGTGCCTAGCCTGTTTTTTCTTAATATTTTTTTAATTTCTATATTTTTTAAAATTTGATTAATAACCTTTATTTTTTATTTTGTTTGCTTATTTAGCAAAAACCTTAATGTTTCTCTACTCTTTCAAGGCCGGAACACCTTCCCCACTCTTTTAATTAAGAAGACTCCAAGAGACACCTTGTTTTATCTTCTCCTCTTTCATTCCTCCCCCTTCCTTCACTCTTACCATTCTCTTTCGCCATGACAGACAGGGTTCACCCTTCTACTAAACCAACCACAAATGGAACAACAGCTACCAACCCCTCCTTTCCGGCCACAAAAGCCCAACTCTATGGTGCCACCCGCCCCACCTACCGCCCCCAATTCAACCGGAAACGCAGACGCAGCTGCTGCTGTGCCTGTGTTTTATGGACTACAGTGGTCATCTTCATTCTCATAGTCCTTGCTGCCATAGCTGGAGCCATCATCTACGTCCTCTACCGACCCCAGCTCCCCTCCTTCGACGTCTCCGGCCTCAAAATCTCCTCTCTCAACCTTACCTCAACTTCCCATCTCACCACCAACATCAATCTCAACATCACCGCTAGAAACCCGAATAAAAAACTTGTCTACACGTATACCCCCATCACCATATCAGTGACTACAGAAAAAGATGATATCGCTGTAGGCAGCGGTCTGCTACCCTCATTTGTGCATGGTACCAAGAACACAACCTTTTTGAGAGCCGCCATCACAAGCAGCGGCGTGCAGCTGGATGATGCATCTGCCAGTAAGCTGAAGGCTGATTTAAAGAGCAAGAACGGTGTCGCATTGAAGCTCGAGCTGGAGACTAAAGTGAAAGTCAAGATGGGAGCGATAAAGACTCCAAAAGCTAGAATTAGGGTCACTTGTAAAGGGATTAAAGCTACAGTTCCATCTGGGAAAAAAGCAACAACAGCATCTGTGTCAAATGCTAAGTGCAAGGTTGATCTGAGGATCAAGATCTGGAACTGGACTTTCTAGTAAGGAAAGTCTTTTAGATCAGAAGATACTGAGCTGCGATTCATGATCAGTGTTTGTTTGGGTTTTTTTGGCTATTTTTTTTTACAATTACAGATGTTTTCTTGTCTTCAACTGTTGGTGATAATAATTAATCATATATATATGTTTGTAAATGGAAGAAATCAAGTTAATCTGGTGATGTTTGTAATAAGAGAAAGATATTTTATTTAATTTTTAATTATATACAGATTTTTGTTTGATTAATTTGCTTCGTGATCTTGTTAATTAGTAATGGAGAAATATAATCTTTTCAAGCGGGAGGAGGGACCATCATATTTATGATCTAAATTCATGTTAGGCCGTGCTTTTAGCTTGGTGGAATCGTCAGAGAATGCAGCTGTCCCTAAAGTCAATGTCAATAATGGACACCTTTTTCTTTTGCAATAATAAAAATTAAAGCCATCTCCTCTACTTTCTCACTCAAATATAAGGTGGATAAATTAAATTAAATTAAAATAAAAAAATATATTTATACATCCAATCTATAATCATATTCGGTGGATGGATTGATTCCCATGGAAAACCTAATTACATTTTCATTTATATCATATTGTGTTCTGAATTTTATTTATTTATTTTTTTCAAAATCTTTTTTTTTTCTTCCATTTTTAACATATGATTTTCAGTATTATTCTCATTGTAATTATTATTATGGTATTTACTATTTTTTTGAGATGCATAAATAAGAATATTTTTTAATATAAGTGTTTTAGTTAATTTGTATGTACCTTGACTAATTTCATAAACTTTGAAATTATTGACTATATAAACTTATAATAACCATCAAAATCACAATATCATAAACCTCTTAATCGAAACTCTTAACACTCTTAATTGCTCTATATTTGAAATTCTGATATATTTTTATAACTTGATGTTTAAGTTGGTTTACGTGTACTATAACTAATTTTTGGATTTACTAAATATCCTATAAACCTAATAAATAAATAAAAAAACTGTAGAAATAATAAATATACATAATAAAACTTGAATATTAATACACAAGATTTTTTTTTCTTCATTAGACCAAAACCCCACTTGCAAATTCTGATATTCTTGATTGGCAATGCACCGACAGAATTCTGGGCACTGTACAATTGGTTTAGGTTGTTTTTTTTTTTTCACCGACAGAATTCTGCACACTATACATCTGGTTTAGGGTTTTTTTTCGTGCGTTCCAACCTTCAACTTCGTTTTAAATTATTTCTATTTTTAAAAAATATTAAGTTATTTGTTTATATGTTTATCAGGAATTTTGATAATTAAAAAAATGTATAATTAACACGTATAAAACTAATTTATCTAGCAAAACAAAGAACACTGATGGACCCATCTCTGCTGTCATTTTCTGACACTTGGAAGCTTTGATTCCTGAATTAAAATGATTGATCATGAGATATATTAAAACAAGAAATTCACTGGCCTGTCCTATTGTGTGAATCACATATATTATTATCTCCAAAATCTTGTATGAGGTGAGTGGTTGTCATGTCAATTCTACTTGTGCACACATAATTAGTTCTTTAATAAAATAATGCGATCCACGTAACATGTGAAATAATGTTGGCTGCATTTGATTTCCAGCTATATTTTTAGATGTTATTTTTTCATCATGTATTTGATAATTAATGGAAAATAATATTTTTAACTTAAATTCAAAACTAAACTAATTTATAATTTAAGTTTTAATTGCAAGTAATAAATTAGGAGTTGAACACTTGATTAATAATACACGTTGAAGAATTAACACATTCCCAAACATAATTAGTTGTCAAGTTACATTTATAACTCTTAGAAGTCATCACCTAGTATTAAGGCCATTAGAAAATATAATAGTTTGAGACAGTCTGGGTAAGAGAACTTGTTGTATAAGGAGAGAATACATCACTTCAGTGCACCCTACCTGAGATAAGCTGTGTTATTGTTTGATTGCTTTTTTCTAAGTCAGATTTTTTATTTGTTGATTTTTTCTAAGACTCAAAATAGATCTCTTTTTGTGAGTGAGTCTTTATCTCATTGGAAAATATCTAAAATATAATAAAAAAAACAAAAAAATATTTTTGATATAATTATGTTGTTTTTAGTATTTTCAATGTTGTAAATTTTAAATTTCTTTTCAACGCGTTCAACTTTTAACATGTTATTTTCAAAATTATTTATTTTTATCTTTGATTTGATGTTAATGGTTTTTTGTTTAAAAAAGAACAAAAAGTAATGATAAAATGAAAAATATCTAGACACGGGAGCCAAAATTGTAAAGAAAAAAAAGGGATATATATATATATATATATATATATATATATATATATATATATATATATATATATATATAGGAGAAAGGGAGGAGGAAATAAAAGAGATATTTTTTGGGAACTAGTTCTTACACTCTTAATCCCCATTTAGAAACCAAAAACACTAAAATTTTTGTCTTTGGGAGGTAATATTTGGCATCCCAGAGAAGTACTTTATACAAGCAATAAACAGGTAAGAAGATTATGGGTCGCCTTGTTTATCACAACTTTTACAAGGAAACAAACCATAAAATCACCATTTACACCAACGGAGAACATTGTAATTTCAACAAACCTCATAACTAGATTAATAAAACAGTTTGGGAAGCCAAACAAAAGTAGCAACTTTTTAAAAAAAGAATATTACACAAAATCAAATGCTTTCCTAAAATCAACTTTTAAAAGGCATTTTGGGGAGGAACTCTTACAACCATAATGTCAAAGAAGCTCTTATACCAAATGGATGTTATTAACTGGATGACAAGTTGTCTAATGTGAAAAAAACATGTCATTGTGTTTAATCTTTTTTGGTCACTTCCAATAATTGAAAAATAAAGTTTTGGGGTTTGGGACCTCAAAACCTATTTTTTTAAATTTATTTTCATGTGAAAACATCTAAAAGACGCTCTTAGAATGCCAATAAACCAATCTAGCAACCTAAAACACCCTTAAATTGGTTGAAAAATACAAAAATTAAACTTTTTTTTTGTTTCCCAACTACAATCTATTTGTTTTATGCCAGATGAAGGGTTAAAAACACATATTAGACCCCATTGACACCAATGTCATTTGTTTCAATGATAAAATATAATCAACCAATTATTTTCTCTCTTTTTCTTTATTTTCTAGCAAGTCTCTCACTCCTTTCTCAAATACAGGGACCAAACATTAATGTGTAAATCTAAAAGGATTAAAAATGATTTTGGAAAAAAATATTTTAGGCAAAAGATTGTTAAAAGAAAAAAAACCATTACATAGTTGTATTTTCCAAGCAATAAAAATATTTTATTTTGCAAAATTAAGCATTAAAATAATTTCTAAATGTTATTATAACACTTCACTAACTTCATAGAAATTAAATTAAAACAAACCATTAAGAACAATTCCCAATTAATATAATAAAAAATAATCAAATTGAAAAAAAAATACTATTTGATGATCAAATTAAATAAATTGTTAGAGAAAAAAAACAAGTTGAGTAATTTGCGAGTGGGTGCATAATGCTTTAAAAATATTTTCTCTATACCATTTAGGTTTTTTTTATTCAAATATCTCTAATTTCTAATAAATAAAGAAAAGAATAGACAAGAAAAACCACTCTTCATACAAATAGAGTAAATAAAAAGAAAAAAAAAGATAAAAAGTATGAAAAGTACAAGTGCTTAAAAAAATATAGTTCTGTACTAACATTACAAGGAATAGAAAGTGAGACAACAAAACCTATAAAATAATTTTTATTTTTATTTATTTTAACATTAAAAAACTTCAAATAATAATAAATCTTTTTAAATCTTTTGAAAATTAAGGTATGCATCTTAATTATAGATGGTGGCAGTTCCACCACTATAGCAAACACTAAATTGGTAGAAAAGTTGTATTTTCTCACTAACATCCTATACCTTATAAATTATACTAGTTGAATGATAGTGTTTAAATGAAAGTGAATAAAAAGGTTGTGGTTGTTTTTTTCATTGGTAAATATTGTGCCGAGGTATTGTTTAATGTTGTGCCAATACATACTAAACATTTGTTACTTAGTAGATTATGATAATATGGTAGAAGAGCTATACATGATGGAGTGGAAAACATATATTGTTTTTAATATTAATGAAGGAAGTATAACTCTTGCATATTTGATACCTAATCAATTATTTAAGGAGAAACTAAGATTGAAGAAAGCGAAGATGACCACAAATAAGAGCTTGTATATCAAGGGACCTTCTTTTCTAACAATGCTATTTTTAGTTTTGATGAAAATATTATTTTTCAGCTTGGTATTGATTTTTTTACGTTAGAAGATTTTTCCCATAACAAATATTTGAGGTGGGATCGTTTTAAGAGGGGAGGATGATTCAAACCAAGTTAGGATTGAATTTGACTTTAAAATATTTGTTGACAAATTTTATTAGATTAAGAATATCTTTCACACCTATATTGTATCATGTTGAAATTTTACAAGAATACACTAAACATATGAAAATATATTTTGAAGTCAAATAGAGTTTGAAAACATATTATTTAATGGATATAAATTAATAAATGAATATTGTCAAATCTGTCAAACTAGACCTTTATGCATTGTTTGTAATATATTTGGAGATATAAATGACATTTTACTGCAATCTAAGTTAGAATAAAATCTAGACATTTCAATATTTCTAACCATATATGGTAAGTACTATAATGCATCAAGATAAGAGAAACGATATATTTGAAGACATGATTGAAATCTGCCAAGAATATGAAAAAAATAAAGGTTCGGGCTATATATAAGAATTTTAGCATGAAGATTCCCTTATTCCTTTAATGCTTAATTCATTCAACACAAATACACATGTTCTCATCCAAAACAACTTATTACAATAAATTTTAACAAGGATAATCATAATCCCTTTCTTCTCATCAGTCCATTCAATGGCCAACCATGACCATTACTAAGGGACTCTCCTTTTTCTTTCCATTTATCTTGCTATTTCAACTTTATTTCATCCCATCACATGCCACAATCATCAATTTAATATAATCTCACATTCCCTCTCATATATTTTCCAAGAATTCTAACTCTAATCTCATGAAAAATTAATGAAATTTAACAATTAAGTCCAAAATTTTTTATATGGATGTGAGGAATACCTTACCAAAATAGATTCAAGTCCTAAATACTTGTAGAATCAAGATTTCCACCTTTTTTTTCTCCTAATTGTTGTCGGTCCTCATTCCTATTTTCCCCCATTTTCTTCTTCAAAAAACACTCATAATTCTTGTGTTTTTGATGTAGAGATGTGTTGATAACACTTACTTCCTCTCTTTCTTTGTAATCTCTCTTAATTTAACAAGAAAAAAATAAAAACACCTTTTCTTTCTCTTAAAATCTAGTATTAGCATTGAAGAGCGAAAGAGAGGGGTATTTATACCCTATAATTTCTCTTATTTATACTTAGGCCCTATCTTCTTAAGTGTATTAATTTTGCCCCCACATCTTTTCTTCTTATAATTAAGCTATACCTTTTTACATTTCTTATAATATCTAAGTTTTTCCCTTAATAGTTTAGTTTAATTGATTGTCTTTAATTTTACCCAACCCTTAATATTTGGGTTAAATTTATAATATCTCAAAATATTTTGTTCATAAATTTATATTTGAAAAATTTTGAATTATCTTTTATTTAAATCTACACATTAATTTCTTCACTTTTATTTTAGATTGTAAATTTATACAATTTTTTTTTCAGGTTTACATTTAAGAAACTATCAACCAAGGCCTTTTCTTTTTTCCTTCATCAATAACATAAATGCAAGAATCTTTTCATGCAAATTAGGCTGGTACACATGATGATTGATGAAGTCCAAGTGATTATGTAGTACTTTCAGGCAAGAACTTGATTTTCGGGTCAGCTAAGAAACAACCAATGAGTTCTAAACCATCTGGTATTAGCATTGAGGAACAAGAGGGGGGTATTTATACCCTATAGTTTTTCTTATTTATACTTAGGCCCTTTTTTTTAGTGTATTATTTTTGGCCTCATATCCTTTCTTCTTATAATTAAGCCATGTCTCTTTACATTTTTTATAATTTTATAATTTCACCCCTCAACTGTTTAGTTTAATTCATTGTCTTTAATATAACATAACACTCAATATTTCTGGGTTAAATTTACATCGGTCATTTGAAAGCACGTTCTGATTATCTCTTCTGTTTACATAAATGGCATCCAGCAATCTCAAGACTGCAATTAACTAATGATCATCTCTTCGTACTTTTACTGAGTAATGTTAAACATCAAGATATTACGTAAGAAAACAAAAACTTTTAAAAAATACACATTAATTAGTCGTTAATTCATGCCTATATAAATGAGACCATCCCTGATCCCTGACAGAAGAAGATTAATTGTAATAATTCATGCAAAGGTACAAGCTCAGAAATCAAAGCATGCATGCATGCTTGCGCACTTAATTAATCTAAATTTCTGTTTGTTGCAGCTGCATGAGTCATCTCTCTAAGCTTAAAAAATTAACAAGAATAATTGAATTAATTATTCGTAATATATGGTTACATTATTGATTAATCTACGATGATATAAGTAACTGCGTGGATGGTACGAACCTCATATCAACTAACTGATCTTGATCATCAGGCTCGAAGTTGACGTTGTTGGCATCAAGGACGTCCGGCTTCGAATGATCATCTTGCGTGCCACATTGATCGTTACCATTATAAGCTTGCTTGACCTGATCATCTAAGTAATTAGGCGACGATGATATCGACAAGCTAGAAATATCCTGCACGTTGGCCGCGGTGGCCCATGCATTTGCAGGATCCTGATCTTGTAAATGCAGTTGATTATTATCTGGATTATGAATGACAAATTCTTGCTGGTCCTGATGTGCTTGCGGGTATTGGTCATGGTATTGCATGACTGGGTCGTACATGTCGAAAGTATCTGTAATAATGATACCTTGGCAGTCATGATCGGTCTGATGATCAGGGGTCGCGGCGGCAGCGGCAGCTGCCGCTGCTTGTGCTTGGATCAACTGAGATTGGTGTTGGGCAGCAGCCTGGGCACGATATATAGCAAGTTGATGAAGAACAAAATCAAGCTCAGCCCTAGAGTATTCAATTTCACGTTGGAGATCTCGAATCATTCGATAACATCCTCCGACAGGATCATTTGCGCGGACATCTGATTGAAAAATGATGGTACGCATGGCTTCGTCCTTCTCAGGAGGGTTAAGGTTCTTGATGATCTTGCTAATATTGCTAACACCAAACAATTTATGGGCATTGAGGAATTGTCTCTGGCGATTGTGAGGGAAATAAGGGGCGAGAATGCAGTCAGGAGCGCACTTCCTGCGTTGGTATTTGCAAGCTGCGCAGGCTTGGGTGGTGCAGTTACCAGTCCTTGAAATATTGCTCATATTTTTTCTGTTTGCTATTGTTGTTTTAGAAATGATGAGAGAATTCGGATGCGTTGCCGGCGGGGCTGGTGCTGTTTTCTTATTTGGAAATGGTTTTCTCTTCTTTTTTTCTCTCTGCTGCTGCTTTTAGACCCTTTCTTTTCTCCTTGCCAACAAACCAAGGATCCTTTCTTGGAGGATGGAGAGAAAAACAAGAAGATAAACAAACACATATGATGATGATGATATACGACAGCCCAGAGAGAGAGAGAGACAGTGAATTATTTTTGGCGCATGCAATAATTAACAGATCATTGATTTACTTAATTATGATATATGATGGAGGAGTACAGCAATGGCTATTTTTGGCCATACGAGTATAGTAGTATTGAGAAAACACTACGTACAGACACAGTCAAATTTAGTAATTAGTTGCTCAAAATTAACGTGCGGTGTTCAAATTAAAGCCAAAAATAGAGTTTCTATCAGATTATCTGTATTTAGAATGCTTTACACGGTCAAAACAATCGCAACCAAAATGATTTACACGGACATTCTAATTACTTGTTTAATTAAATACAGTAGTGCATGCCCCTTAATCTGGATGCCATCAAATCCTGACAGTTTGCTATTTGAGAGCAGTTAAAATATTTATGATCTTGACATGTTAGGGACACGAAATTATTCTCTAGCAAGGTTATCCTTTCATTAACTGAATGGCTGATCACTAGGATGTGTTTTTGACCACCATGCATGCATTAAACCATAATAAATAAAATATAAATAATGTTATGTAAATTTTATTATATATAAAGTTTTACCAAAATTTCAGTCGAAATTCTAGTAGAGCCTCCCTTATACTATATATTTTAAGTTATTGACATATAACATATATTTTAATTCAATCTTGATCTAATTATCATAGATCTACAAAACCACAAACAACATCCTCATCACAACCATAATAAATAAACCATACATTTAACAATATTCAATAATTTGCACTAGAGTCAAGATAAATATAGTCAAATTTAATAGAATAGGAAAAAAAGAGAGTTAAAATTTCTTACATTCCAATTTTTCCAAAAACATTGATCATACATGTTAGTTTACCAACATTAATGTTATACAAAATATTACTATATACAAAAAGCTAAGAACCAATATATTTACTTCTTACGTGCAAATAGTGGACCTAAAAAGAAAATACAAGAAAATTCCATAAAATTTTTTTCGTAAAATAGTATTAAAGTTATTAAACCAATGGTATGCAATCATGCATAGTTATAATAATCAACATGCTATTTGAAACACAAACTAACTTCCTCACTTATGTATTGCTAATGCTAAGCACTGTCGATACCTTTATCACCCTACTGATATCAACAATCAGAGAAAACCCCTTATTGGGTCAATTGGAAAAAGAGAATAATGCTGGGTTGTGCCGTAGCCAACCTTTCCATTTATATACAATACATTACAGCTCAGCACATACACACAATAGTTACTGTAGAGACTACAATAGATAAATAATCCTATACACGCTATACATTCTTTAATATGCCCCCTCAAGCTGAGGGTGGGGAATCAACTCGAAGCTTGAACCTAAAAGCAGTAAAAGACGCAGTAGGAAGCGGTTTAGTAAAGACATCGGCAAGTTGATCCCGTGAAGGAACAAACCGAATTTGAATTTCTTTCTTGGCAACTCGATCACGTACAAAATGATAATCTACTTCAACATGTTTAGTACGAGCATGAAAAATAGGATTCGCTGAGAGATAGGTCGCACCAAGATTATCACACCAAATGGTAGGGGCAGAAACGGAAGGTACCTGCAGATCAGTTAACAAGTATTGAAGCCAAATGACTTTAGCGGTACCATCGGCAAGGGCTTTATACTCAGCTTCAGTAGAGGAGCGAGCAACTGTGCGTTGCTTTCCAGATTTCCAAGAAATCGGTGTCTGGCCAAAAAATACAAGATAGCCTCCTGTAGACTTGCGATCAGTGACACTACCAGCCCAATCGGCATCTGTAAAGCCATGGAGAGCAAAGGAGGAACTCCTAGTGATATGAAAACCATAAGATGTTGTATCTTTTAGATAGCATAGAATACGCTTAACGGCAGCCCAATGTGAATCTAAAGGAGCATGCATAAACTGACAAACCTTGTTAACAACAAAGCATATATCTGGACGGGTGAAGGTAAGATATTGAAGTGCACCTATGATTTGACGAAATCGTGTAGGACCTGAGAATGAACGATCCGGTAATGGGGTGACTTTCGAAGGAGAGACTGGAGTGTCAACAGGTTTGCAAGAAGTCATACCAGCTCGGGTGAGGATGTCAAGGATATACTTATGTTGACGCAGCATTAAACCCAAAGCAGTAGACTGAACCTCAATACCCAGAAAGAAGTGAACATCACCAAGGTCACGAAGCTTGAATTCGGAGCTTAGTAGCTGTATTAGCTGATGAACCATAGCAGAGTCGCTACCCGTAAGTAGAATATCATCAACATACACTAGGAGATAGAAGATATGAGTACCATTAGACAAGATGAACAGAGAGGTGTCAACTTTTGATGCCCGGAAACCAATGGAGAGTAAAAAATTACTGAGACGAGTGTACCATGCTCTCGGTGCCTGTTTTAAGCCATATAATGATTTGTGTAATTTGCACACATGAGATGGAAGAGAAGCGTCAACAAATCCGTGAGGTTGCTTCATGTAAACCTCTTCAGTCAGAACTCCATTAAGGAAAGCATTATGAATATCAAGCTGATGAATCTTCCAATTTCGCGACACTGCAATAGAGAAAACCAATCGCACAGTGGCCTGCTTAATAACTAGGCTAAAAGTTTCAGCATAATCAATACCTTCCTGCTGGCTAAACCCTCTAGCAACAAGACGCGCTTTATAGCGCTCAATACTACCATCAGCATGACATTTGATCCGATATACCCATCGACTGCCAACGACATTCATCGAGGGATGAAATGGAACTAGAGACCAAGTGCAATTAGAGCGCAGAGCGGCAATCTCATCACACATAGCATTATGCCAAACTGCATACCTATCAGCATCAGAGAATACACAGGGCTCCGAAGTAGGAGAAGATAAGACCCGGGTGGAGTCAGATGTGGCTGCAGCTAAAGCAACTAGATTTGCTGTCTTCGGCTGCCGCGGTCAGAGAGTCATAGGATGTCTACTGACTACTGACGGAGACGCAGGAGGTGATAGCTGCAGTGAAGGTACTTGTGGCAACTTATAGGAGGATAGATCCACCATGAGCTGCAAACCAGCTGAAGGGGATGATGAAGAACCAGCTGCAAGAGGAGAGCTGTTAGCCGAGGAGGGGTTGGAGACAGAGGCTGAAGATGGACTGGAAGATGCCATAGGACCATGAGGAGATGAAACCACGGGAGGAATTGAACCTGCATCACAAGGGTTAGATAAACAAGCAGGTGATGATGGCCAAGGAATGGGTGGAGGCTGTGGTCTGGTTGCTGTTTGCAACGGTATGGGTTGTGAGGTGGTTGTTGGGCGATTGGGTAGTGATGTAAAATTTTGCAAAATGGGAAGTGTGACAGTAGTAGGTTGAGTGGGTGTGGGAGTTATGTGCGAAACCTTTGCAATTTGTTCAGAGTTATCAAAAGGAAATACATGTTCATAAAAGCGGACATGACGAGAAATATAAATACGGTGAGACGCAATGTCAAAACATCTATAACCTAGATGCAAGGAACTATAACCAAAGAAGACACATGGAGAGGAACGAAAATCTAATTTATAGTTATTATATGGACGCAAAAAGGGAAAACAGAGGCACCCAAAAGTACGTAAAAAATTATAATCAGGAGACCTTTGAAATATGCAATCAAATGGAGAACGAAGACCAATAATGGGAGTAGGCATGCGATTTATTAGGTAAACAGCAGTTTCAAAGGCATAATTTCAAAATCGAAAAGGTGCTTTACACTGCCCTAAAAGAGTGATACCGGTTTCTACAATATGCCTATGACGACGTTCAACGGTACCATTTTGTTCATGAGTGTGTGGACAAATCAGACGATGTTGGATACCAATGGTTTGGAAAAATATGGACAATTTTCGGTATTCACCGCCCCAATTAATTTGAATGGATTTTATTTTTAAAGAGAATTAACGTTCAACAAGGGTTTGAAATTGATGAAATACCGCGTAAACATCAGATTTAGCAACAAGTGGATAATACCATACATATTTAGTATAATCATCAACAAATATAACAAAATAACGATATCCATCAGAAGAAAATAGGGGAGCGGGACCCCATACATCGCTAAAAATCAATTCAAGCGGAGCAAAAGTTTTGTGACCCGTAGGTCCTAAAGACAAACGCAATGATTTTCCTAAAGGACAACTTTGACATTGAAAATTAAGACGTTTGTTGTTGCAAATGATCTTACTTTTCGAAACTAACAATTGAAAAATACGTGAAGTAGGGTGACCTAATCGAAGATGCCATAAATCCGCAGAGGCAGAAGTGCACGGAGACCAAAACGCTTGAGGAAAAGACTTGACGAAAGACCGGGTCAAGGCATAGAGACCATCGTTACTTTGACCGGAGAGAAGTACTTCATGAGTGTTGAGATCCTTGACATAAAACACATGAGTGTGAAATTCAAAATACACATTATTATCACGATAAAATTTCTGAACAAAAAGCAAAGGTTTCGTAATTGATGGAACATGAAGTACATTAGATAAAATAAAAGAACGATGTGGTGTATATATTTTTGTATGGCCAAGATGAGATATAGGTAAACCCTTACCATCACCAACATGCAAATTATCATTACCCAGATACGGTTCGGCAGCGGTCAAAGAGGCAAGATCGGGTGTGACGTGCTGATTTGCACCGGTGTCCGGAAACCAATCAACAGAACTAGTTTGGGAGGGATTGCGCTACACCATGTTGGCAGTGGATTGGCCATAACTTCGCTGCTGGAATTGAGGACAATGAGGGGCTGTATGGCCAAAATTTTGACATAGTTGACAGCGTGGATTCTGCCCCCTATTGCGCTGCCATGTGCCCTGCCAAGAGCTTTGAGGGCTGTGATAATCAGGTTTGAAACGTCCCCTATTGTTGCTGGATTGGTTGGGACGCCATCCACCACTAAAATGCCCCCTGCTGCGACCAGAATTACCAAAATACTGGCGCTGTGCAACCATGGCAGACGGTGGAGTGGGCAGCAGAGGAGCATGAATTGCAGCTGAAGATTTGTGCAAAAATTCATGCGTGAGGAGGTGGCTGTGAAGTTCTGCATATGCTATGGGTTCTGCCTTGGTAATTAGACTTGTAACTAAGTCTTTAAATTCTCCCCGCAAGCCACGAAATACATACAAATTAAAATCTGCAAGAGAGATTGGTCTTCCCGCAGCAGCAAGTTCATCAAATAACACCTTTGCCTTTTGCATAAAAAGAGTGACAGACTCATCACCTTGTCTAAGCTCCTGAAGAGAGCTATGGAGCTGCATAATACGTGAGTTTGAAGTGGAAGCAAGGGCTTGCTCAAGTGTGCGCCAAGCTAAGCATGAGCTTTGACAACCAACAACGAGGTGCACCTCCATGGATAGAGAGGAAAGAAGTGCACTGAGAATGAGCTGGTCTTGTTGTTTCCAGCAAAGGAAGAGTTGATTAATCTGAAGAGAAACACCATTTTCAGCAAATACATGTGAAGGTGGACATATGGTAGAACCATCCATAAAACCAAACACTCCTTGGCCTAGGAGGTATGGCGGCATCTGTATACGCTAGTACAGGTAATTTGTATTTGTTAACTTGAGAGAGATGACTTGATGAGTGTGAGAAAGGGAGATAATGGTTGCTGTGGCAGATGCATCAGATGTGAGTTGAGAGAGTTGATTTGTATTTTGAGAGGTGAAGAGAGATTGGTCATGAGCCATGGCAGAGGAGAGATTTGGCTGTGAGGCAGAGGAGGTCATGGGATCGACTGCAGGGGAGGCAGTCTGCACTGCCAGAGAAGAAGACATGGGTGCAAATGAGGTTGGCGGCTGTTCCATAGAAAAAGAGAGGCTGGGAGAAAAGTAGGTTAATTGTTTAATGTGCTCTGATACCAAATTGGAAAAAGAGAATAATGCTGGGTTGTGCCGTAGCTAACCGTTCCATTTATATACAATACATTACAGCTCAGCACATACACACAATAGTTACTGTAGAGACTACAATAGATAAATAATCCTATACACGCTATACATTCTTTAATAGGGTCCCTCACATTCCTCCTCATTTTATTCGTGGATGTGCATTGATTCCTCCTCATTTTTTTTCCAAGAATTTCAACGTACACAAATGTGTATTGAACATTGTATCATAATCTCTGTAGTCGACATACATTGAACATATGTCAGTCATTTATGACGATCTTCTTATCCAGGATCCTAAAATACACTAAAATGCACGCTAGCTATTTTTGGAAATCCTTTATTCGAGATCCTAACATACACTAAATGCATGATAGTCACCGCTATGTCTATTCATTCGGTGCAGTCTACATTGACGATACTGCTATAACCTAACAATTTTACATATAAATCTGACTTTTTTGACACACATTCCTTAAACATCATTATTGATAAATCATATTTTTTTCAAACTTCCGCCAAAACTTTAAACATAATCCAAACATTTTCATTATAAAAATTAAATCAGAAAATGCAGGCACAAATGACCTACCTGTTATCGATGTTTTCTTATGATCCCCTATTGTTGTTGTTACACCACACTTGTGGTCCCTTTTGCAATGACAATATATTCTCCTAAGTAATTTTCGTCCAATTATACACTTCATAATAATCACACCAAAACAATCCAATAAACCTTTAAATTTATTATTCTTTCCTTTTTATTTTTATAACAAAATTTGTCAATTAAAATATCATTAAAAACACTCATTTTTGAACATAACTTGTTTCTTTTTCCTTAACAAGTCTAACTTCATCACTTCATTACCTCTCACTTTTATTTTTTTTCTTAAATCTACCAGTCGAGGTCGCAATCCGACCCCTGTCCAAATTTTTCACTATAATTAGAGTTATAGAACTTTGTTTTGTATCAAGTTGATCCTGTTGAAAAGCTAAAATATAGGAATACAACTCTCCTTCTATAAACTCTAGGAAATAAATGTATGTGTAAATTATAAACTAAATAAATGAAAAAACATAAAATTGGAAGAATTCAAGAACAAAATTAAATAAAATGATAATTCAAAATTTTTGGATATAACATTCGAACAAAATATCAAGATATTGTAGTTTTTGTGTCAAAATTAATTGGGGATAGTTTTAAATTAAAGAAAATAATTAAAAGAAAAATAGAATAGGTTTAAAAAGGGTGGAATTTAAAGAAATATAAAGAGTAGGATTTATTTTTAAGAAGAGAAGATATGGGGTAAAAAAGAAAACATTTAAAGGAAATGGGGGTCTAAGTGCAAATAAGAGAAATTGAGGAATATAAATATCCTCTCTTTTCTCTTATGTTTAGAGAGTGAGGGGAAAAAAGAGGGAGATTTTAATATTTTTCTTACCCAATTTAAGAAGACTTTTAAAGTCAAAGAGAGATTAAGTGTTACCAAAATATTCTACTATAAAAAACAAAAGAATTTGGAATATTATTGGAAGAAAAAATTAGAGGAAAAAAGGAGTATTGGGCTAGCAGTAGTAGGAAAAAAAAGAGGAGAGGAGATTGTGATTTCACAAGCAATAGGATTTTAAATCTTTCTTGGTATGGTGTTTTGTATATGCATAGAAAAATTCTTGATTTTATTGTTAAAATGCATGATTTTTTTATGAGATTTGGGTTAGGATTCTTGGAAATTTTGGGGGGAAATGTGCAATTTATGAATATGACATGAAATGAGATGAAATGAGATCTAATTGACAACACCAATGAAAAGTAAAAGGGGAGTCTCTAAGAAAGGACATGGTTGACCATTAAGGGCAATAATTAGAAGAAAAATATTATGTGTTTAGCAAAATAATTATTGTATATATTGTGTTGAATGTGAATGTTTTTATAATTAATGGATTGAACATGAAAAGATTGAGAGAAGTTTTGTTTTTTTAAGGTCAAGTTTCGGCCAAATGTATATGATGCAGAAGTTAAGAATTGAGCATATTCATCTTTTGACTTTTAGAGATCAATTGAGTGGGAAAACAAAGGAATTATAATTGATTTTTTACGTATGAGTTGCATTTATGGTTGTGTAACATCTAAGAAAACTAGTTTCATTTAATTTAAATTTTATAACTCTAGTTAAGAGTCATTGAATGTGAGGATAGACTCTGCAAAGAAGCAAGTTTGTTATATTTGTGATGTATTTTATGAATTATTGAGGTAGAATTGGGTTTCTCTACCTTCAAAAGATATGTAGCCCTGTATGTTATCTTTCCAAGAAAATCAATTTCATACAAAATAAAGTTCTAGAATACTCGTTTGACAATTTGGGAAGAGGTCAAAATACATTCATCAATTACATATAATTTCATATTTCCCTTAAAAAAATTGCAAAAACCCCAAACCCAATTCTCATAAAAAAAATCATACAATTTAACAATAAAATCAAGAATTTTTATATACATATAAGAAATATCATACTAAGAAAGATTTAAAATCTTAATTACTTGTGCAACTTCTCTTTTCTTCCTATTGTTGCCAACCCCAATACTTTTTTTTTCCCTTCCAATTTCTTCTTCCAACAATACTATAAATCTTTGTGTATTTTATGTTTGAATATTTTGGTAACACTTAATCTCTCTTTTACTTAGAAATTCTTCTTAAATTGGATAAAAAAAATAATCAAAATCTCCCTCTTTTTCTTCCCCTCACACTATCAAGCTTAAAAGAAAAGAGAGTGTTATTTAAACCCCCTCAATATTTTGATTTAGACGTAGACCCTTATTTCCTTTAAATGTTTTTTACCACATCTTATCTTCTTATCATTAAATCTTACTCTTCATATTTCTATCAATTCCACCCGTTTAACTTATTTTGTTTCTCTTTTAAATCAATTATTTAATTTAAAATTAACCCCAATTAAATTCAACTTAAAAACTACGATATCTTGAATATTTTGTTCGACCGATATATACTAAATTTTCAAATTCTCATCATATTTAAATTTGTTCATGGATTCTTTTCCTTTTATTTTCATCATTTATTTAGTTTATAATTTACACTTAGATTTATTTTTCAAGGTTTACAATCACTACCATAATTATTAATATCATAATCACTAAAACCATTATTATAAATTATTATTGTTATTATCATTATCATTATCATTAATAATATTACTATTATTATCATGATTACAACCGCTACAATTATTATTATTATTATTGCCTAAACAATAAAAATCATCAAATTATTTCATAGAATAAAATAAAAAAATATGAACTTTAAAATAGCAAGAAAAGAAAATGATAAAATTAAAATAAATATTATTAGTTTTAAAAAACCATTTGATTTGAAGAACAAATAAAAGAACAAAAAAAAAAAAAACAATAAGAAATGAAAAACAAAAATATCAATTTTAAAAAGATCACCTATGCAAATTAAAATTGAAAACAAATAAAACTTTAATGAAAGAGAAAATAATAAAAATTAAAAACCAAAACTAAGAAGATAGATACATAGATATAAATAGAAAATAGGAGTTGATTTAGATGGTCTGAAACAATTAAATCAAATTAAAGAAATAAAGGACATATGAGCAAATTCATTTAAAGGAAAAAATTAAAAAAATCAAAACTTATATAGAAAAAATCAGAACAAAATAAAAAATTACAAGACCACGGACCGAATTGTATAAATAAAAAACAAACAGGACTTGAATTGATATTAGGTTCAAGTGAGAAAAAACACACCAATTAACCACCTACAACTCTCCAACCATCATGCGCCGACACTCGTACCACTATAAGCAAAAGGACAATGTAGTGCATCTTTTGAGATAATGGTAGACCATTTATAGTCATCAAAGCGTCACACACCACCTGTATAGCACAAACGACTCAAAACTGTTGGCACGCCAGGCACACACGCTAATAGTTTTTATAATAAAACAATATTTTAAAAAATATAAAAATGCCAAAGCATCACCCTAAGTCTATTTTAATTATGAAAAAAATACATATAAAAATACCAAAATACCATCAAGGCCAATTCTTTGTTTTTTTCAAGGGTAAATCAGTGCTTTTACTATTCATAAAAACCAAAATGCCTAGAATACCCTTGCCTAGCAAACATTTTTTTCCTTCTGATTTCAGGGGCAAAACCATATTTTTACTGTTACAAAAATTAAAACACATACACCCGAAACAATTATTTAATAACAAAATATGGATAGAAAAATACTGAAATATTCCCAAATCTAAGAATTAATTTTTATAAACCGAAGGGTATGATAGTAATTACACTGTTACTGTGGAATTATATCCATATCTTTGTTCTTAATGTAATAATAATAACAATTCACATCACATGTTTTCTTATGTGAAGGAAAGTTCAAATCAATGCAGCTGTCCGGAGAATTTTCAAGTGTCAAACAATATTATCTCTGTTTTGTTAATCATACAATCCTGTTTGAACTGGGGGGTCTCATTCTTTAAATGAAGGAACAACCCCAATTACTCAATCAAAACGGTTGGTCCCTTGTACTTTGGTGTGGCATTGTGAAACAA
Source organism: Salix dunnii (assembly GCA_015731905.1). Taxonomy (NCBI): domain Eukaryota; kingdom Viridiplantae; phylum Streptophyta; class Magnoliopsida; order Malpighiales; family Salicaceae; genus Salix; species Salix dunnii. The sequence continues at coordinate 2,655,432 of CM027661.1, forward strand.
CTTGCAAAATAGCAAATTCCAAAAATATTCAATTTCAAGTCTGTGAAACATCAAGCACAAAGATATTTCATCCTTTTGTTATCATTCTGTATTCTTCCATGCTTGGTCCTACTTGTTTTTCGTATATAAAAGAGCATCAAGGGAGACATACATGTTCTGCAGGATACAAAACTAGGCATACAAAGATAGTGCATTCACCGGCAGCTATGTTCAGTGTGTGTGTGTGTGTGTGTGTCATTCAATAGAAAAGATTTGTGGATGGTTTGAGTTTCAGAATACAAACTATTCAAATGATGATCATGTTGTATAGATCAACATAACGCATGAACAGTTCACATATATGGTAGAACCTAGTGATGGAATAACAACAGAATCCTAGAGCAACTGTTACAGAGTTGTGTGCGGTTTGAGACCAGAAACGACAAAAAGCAATTAAGAATAATCCAAACGATGAACCATCAAAAACTTTCTTGCAAATCAGAGCGCCAATTTCAGGTGGTGTGCAAATTCACATCACAAACAAGCTCCTAGCTCGGATATATCATTGCATTATTCTGTAAGCTTTAATCGTGACAAATCATCTCAAGCTAGCCAATTTTGTTTTGATTCACTTTGTATTGATGGATGAAAAACCAAAGGTAAATTCAAGTCAATACTTTATATCATATTTTCAAGTAACAATTACTGAGTAAAAAAAACAGATGGTTAATGAAATAAAATACAAACCTATGAAGTAAGTTTACAAAGACATCAACGGCAACATTGTTACCCATATCAACCACACAGCTCAAGCAAATCCAAAAAACAATTAAGAGTTCCACTACCACCCAAAACAGTAGGTGGCTTCCTATTTTTGCTTAATAATTTGCTTTCACTTTACTGTTAGCAAACACTTGTCCGGTTTGAGTTCTAAAGTAATTTCTTACTCTGTGCTCGAGAGGGAAAAACAGTCATGGCTCAGACTTGAGAAGCTCTTCAACAGAATTTCTATACTTGCCAATTAGCTCCCTGATATTGAGATATAAATTAATTTAATGTATGAAGCCAGTCAAGAACAAAAGCAAAGAAATATTCTTTGGAGAGTATTTACCTCCTTTGATTTAGCAACTGTTCACTTTCCTCCAGCTTTCGCTTTTGTCCCTCAACTGTCTGCACAAAATAAAAAAATGTTTAAAAGTCAAAACATTGGAACTTTGATGGACAATTAGGCTTAATATAATAAACATCCTAAACTGGCTGTGGTTTGGTATTGCAATTTCATGGGAATTTGCTGATATATACACATCATGAATCAGGTCACTGATAATGAAGCCAATGCTCTAAATTTTCCATATTTCTTCTATCATCTCAACTCTAAATCATTGCATTTGTTCCACATTCTAAGGAAAACCAAACGCGATGTAAACAAATAGACACAACAGTATCTCCACAATGAAAAAACAGTATAAGAACGTGAATAATTTATAAACCATCAAAACTCTAGAGAAAATAGACCCAAAAACAACATGTATATAAAAAAGATTAATGCTTTAGAATAGATAATTACCATAGCTTTAGCGTTAATTGAGCTTGAAATGGAATTCAACAGGTGCTGGCACTTGTCAAAGTGAGTGTTCAATTCATTGACCTTTCCAAAAAAAAAAAAAACGTTTTAGGTCGAACCTTATAATCTCCTCTTTTCTCAATTCTAAAACACAATAAAGAAAAAGAAAATTCCCATGTTAATTCTTCTTCTTTTTAATTCTTTTTTTGAAAAAGAAAAGAAACAAACCAACCAAAGCATCAGAATGCTGATCCCGAGTTCCATTCTCAATAGCGTCAGCTAAGTTCTCCACCAACTGCAAACAAACAATCAATCAATCAATCAAAACAAAACCCTTAATTTTGCATAGCACAATATGTGTGTGTGTGTGTGTGTGTAGATAAAGAAGGCTGAGTTAGTAACATTTAAGAGATGAAAGTGTGAAGCCAATGATTGGTGGTGATGGTTCTGTTGCTGCACTTGTGGTTGTTGTTGAATGAAACGCTGTTGCTGGGGCTGTGGTTGCTGATATTGCTGCTGCTGCTGCTGAAATTGTTGTTGCTGTTGATTAAACTGCTGCTGCTGAAACTGGGTAAATTGTGGTTGTTGTTGCTGCTGTGGCGAGAGGTAAAACTGGTCTTGATTTGAGTGTGCAGGAGAGCCGCTGTGCGCCTGCACGCTTGGGATCATTGTCCAGTTCCCTCCTCCACCGAATGAATGATCCATTGGTATCTCTCTCTCTCTCTCTCAAACGCTGATGGTATCTCTCTCTCTCTCTCTCTCAAACGCTGAACCCTTCTTAGTTCTACACTTTCCTTTAAAGAAGAGGAAGCAGCCAAGCTCACGAAACTACACGTCGATTCGTATTGGTGAAACGTCAACTCCCCCATAAACGACACGTAGTTTCTCCATGGGCGTGTAACTTCCATCTAGAGATGTCAATTAATTTCATTATTTAATATACATTCAAAATACATTAAAAATAGATATTTTTTTTTATTAAAAAATATATTTATATTGAAAAATTCAGTAGTTTATTTTGAATTAATATAATAATTATAATTATATTCAATTATAAAAATCAGCACAAGTTTCAAGCTCGAAATTTTTTTATTTAAAGAAATATATAAAAGAATAATATAAATTATATTTTATAGTATTACTTAATAATTTTTTAAGTAAGGTTGTTTCTTAAAAGAAATAAATTAAATTTTAATTATTTTTTTTATAAATAAAAATTTTTAGTTATAAAATCATATTTTTATTATAAAAAATACTTGAAAAATACAAAAACACCCCTTATATTCAAATAATATTCATTAAAAAAATATAAATTACCTCTGAGTCAAAACTAAAATTAAAACAAGAGTAAAATAATAATTTACAATCAACAATATCATCTCGCATTTCCATATAACACACAACACAGGAGAAGACGAGATCAAGAAAGACAACATTTGTAGCCACAACAAGATACAAGGGGTAAAGGAAACTAAGAAAGAACAAGAAAGGTTGCTTGCTCTGCCTACCTTCATTATCATGTGTGTCTGCCGTTTGTCTTTCTCTCTCTCATTTTCTTTTTCTCACCCTAATCAACCATCTCTTACTTCTGACTTAACAAATACTTAACTGCTTGCCTCTGTTTTGTGCTTGTTTTTTTTTTTTATTTCTTTTCTATGTCTTGGGAAATCATGTATTGGATATTGAGGGTGAAATAAGTTCTGGGTTTTTGTGATCTGATTGTAATTTGTTCAAACTTTTTTTTTTTTATCAGTACCCTTTTGGATAATGCTTGGTAGCACAAAGTGAAAGATTTTGTAATAGGAAAGGTGTATCAAGATTCATATGATTGAATGTGGTTAGCAATATGTAAGAGATGAGAGTGTTGTGAATATTTTTAAATTGTTGTTTCTTTCATTGAAGCTTTTGCAAATAACTGTTCCAATCGTAATCTATTTAATGCTTTGCGTCTTATGGTCTGTGTTTGTATTTTTTAACACTGGTCTTACTCTTATGTGCTGGCTAATTTTGTCATGTAAATGAACAGTCTGCTATTTTCGTTAAGGTCTGAATTATTAGGGTTCTTTGCCAATGGGTAGATGCTTGAATGGAATGTGTGATAGCAGCGACTGTATTTCCAAAACTGTTGTACTTCTTATAGAAGAAATGAGAATGGGCACAGAAAGTTAGGTTGTTTATTTTAGTATTCAAGAAGGATATGTTTATGCTTGCTTGCTAATTAGGTAATTTGAAGGAGACTGCCTGCTTTGAGAGAATAGGATGGAATTGCAGAGAATTTTATCAATCTTTGATAGTTTTTCCTTTGATCATGTAGCTGTTATTATTTCAACATCATGATGAGATAGAAAGAAGGCTTCATTTTTGTTTGCCATCTCATGAAATCTCCAGCATTAGTTATATCATATATTCTAAGTTTATAACAATGAAAACTTTTGTTCTATTATTCTTCCATTTCTTCATGCCTTTCTTCAGAACTTTTTGGTGACAATTTATGTGATTAGCCAAGTGTGCCTTGTCTTTTCGACTTCGAAGGGCAGGGGAACTAAGAATGGTGTTTGGACTGGGATTGTGCTGTGTCAGTTACTGGACATTTATCTTTTCCATTTAGATGAAGGAAATGGAGAGAAGCTGCTGAAAAATATTTCTCAAAGCATTGATTTTTGCCCTCTCTCTCTCTCGCCTTCTTTTGAACTAATTCTGCGAAGGCAGTCACTCATGCTGATAACATGAGTGCTCTTATTCTTTTTTTAACTTTTTCTTTGTAAATTTTGAAACCTGTACTTAAACTTTGAGGAAGAAACTCTGTTCACATTCAAAAAAGCACATGAAGAAAGAATGAACTGGGGCCTCCACATGCTATTAATTGGAGCAGCAAAATCATACATTAGAACAGCTTTAGTTGGGTCAGGATGCTGTTATTTATAGTAATAAGTTGTTAATATTGGCCTTGGTGTTTTTGGTTGATATGCTAGGCATTTCATTTGGCATTTTGATGCAGCTCTGCTTGTGGAAATTGAAGGTTCTAAGCATTATTGAGGATCTAACACTACTAGATCCAATTGTCCAATAGATCCAATGGTCTGATAAGTGATGGATTAACAACTGGAAGGAAAACTGCACGTAAAATCACTTGGAAAAATTTGAACTCTATCCATTATTGACCATGCCATCCATATAAATCTCTATTTGGTTGTGTCATATCCTCACTTGAATTATTTTCAATTTCCACAAGCAGCTGTATTTGTTTGTTATTTTTATGAATGGGATAACCTCTTGATTTTTTTCACATAAATGTATTTTGCAGTTCCCATAAGAAATGGCAGTAAAACCAGCTGTTGCCTTGAGGGCAATACTTGTAGGAGGCGTAGCAATATTCGCAAAAGTAGCAGGTGCAATGAAGGCTGCTGGTGGTGTGAAGCTAGGGGCTGCTGCAGCAGCTGTCACAGCAGCAGCAACTGCTGCTATTCCTGGACAGAAAAAGGATTCAAATGACACTTCACCTTCAAAATGATTACTTTTCAGGCCTCGGTTCTTTCTCTGGTAATTTTAGTATGTAGCAAAGTTGCCAGTTCCCATGTTGAGAGAGGATGTTTGAACTTGATCACTAGATAGAATGTTTAAGCCAAGGAAATGAAAGAAAAGACTGGTTGATTTACATCCGATACTGCAGATAACATTGGTGAGTTGTAGGGATAAATATTTGTATAAAAGCCAGGCGCTGTTCCATTCAAATGATAGTTTGTTGAAAACCCCCCAAGCAGGTGTTAGTGGCAGGGCAATAATTTTAATTTTTTAAACTTAATCTAGTACAAATGATGCTGTTTAAACAGAACCATCTCTGGTATTCTCATTGATATTCGTCTAAAACTCAGTTCTGCCTACGCGGCACCATTTTGCTGATCAGTCTGCCATCCCTGTGCCAGATGTGCACCTATTATGCAAAATGCATCGTGTGCTCTTGATATTCAGAGTTTCAGCAATGCAAGTCAACTAGTCTCCCTGATGCAGCAAAGATACAAGGTGTAACCAAAGCTGATAAGTACTTGATTTACTTGAACCACATGTGAAGTCTGGGTGATCGACGGAATGGATGACAAGCTTAGGGTTGGGATAGTCCAATTCCAGTATAACCTATGAAGTAGAAAACAAGACAAGAAGTCAAGGCAAAAACACCTTTTGAAGGAAAAACTCTCCCAAATAGTGTAGTATCAGTCGTGCGCATAGGTGGCACGGTGCGCATAGACACGAGGAAGATTGTGTTGATTCCTTATGTCAACTAAGCAAACCACTTAGAAAGAAGTTGACAGCTTAATAATCTTGTATATTTTGAATTGTTTGCCTTAGAAAAACTATGATATCAAGAGACAAAGTTTGTGACTTCAATGCCAAGAAAATTTCATAACTAGTTGCGTATACTGAAAATTGGCGATCAAAGAAACTAATATGCGACTTATAGCATGTATACCCAGATAAAAATTAGCTTTCGCATTCCATACAAGAATATTCTCTCCATGAAGAAGGATCGGAGCGGGACATAAAGATTGCATTGCGGACCAAATGACTGCAACTTCAGAGGAAAATTGTACACAAAAGTATGAAAATAAATATCATAAAAAATTAGAGGACTGATAGCAAGGCTGGAAAATAAAAATTTAAGTTCTTTTACCGGCCAATATCTTCCTATGTTAAAATCATTAACAACTGCAATCCCTTTACCCCAACCACTGAAAGATATGAAAGTATCTTGAATTTGGTCTACATTCTCGATAAAGAAATGGCCAGTGAAGAATGCTGGCACTTCAGAAACATTCCCTGAAAATAAAAGCAAACTATTGTTGATTCACTGACATGTCCTGTTTATTCTTATTGTGCTTTAATAAATGACATGAACTTGGAACATGAGATGGAAAAAGGAGTAAACTACTGTTGATTCACTGACATGTCCTGTTTATTCTTATTGTGCTTTAATAAATGACATGAACATGGAACATGAGATGGAAAAAGGAGTAATGCGACTCATGTCTGACCATAAAACCAAAGATGGTGACCAGGAATTGACACCACAAAAAGTGACGCAACAACTATCATAGAGGATTGCTCATGCATTTTATACGAATTTGAGACTCACCAGATCTATCTTTTAACTCTGTCTGGGTTGATACTGAAATGGATCTAGAATGTGCGACTTGAATGATGGCATTGATTTTCGGAACCTCGTTCAGGTTGTGGAAAGGAATGGGAATCATTTTCCATCCATGCAAAATCCTCCCATCCAAACATACAGAAGACAAAATTCCCTGTAAAATATTTTCTTCAGCACTTTCTATCTCTCGTGCTGGTGGTGAATTTCTAGCTTTCATTGTCTGCCTGCTAAAATCTGAACATTAGGAAACTTTTCCAGCTAAAGACTATTTACAGTTGAGGAAGAATGCTGGAAAGTAATGGAAAGTTAAGAAAATAGTTAAAGACTATCCAATTTCTCAAGCAGCTGGACAGTCAACACTTCTTGTTTTTGTCCTGTTTTTTTTTCAAGTTGCAATAATTACATGCCAAGTTTAGGACTGTTATTCTAGAAAAAATCACGTTGTATTGTTTGTCATGTGAATTAAATGAGGATCCTTCAAAATCTCAGTCATACCCATGTCTTTTGATAAAGCTGTGTGGTGATATAGTCAATGTTTCCTCACTTAAAGTATAGCACAAAAGAAATGTGGTGTGAATTAAGCATTGAAATTAATGGGACTAAATCTAAATTTTCTTCACTTTCCTTCTACCTCTTAGATGATATTGCACTTTCCTTGTCACACGTCGCCACGTGGCGTCCTGGGAGGGTTTTGTCTCTATAAGGAGTTATTGAAGAGTCATCACCTGGTTATTAAGAGTTCCTAGAAAAACTCGGTTGTACTGGTCTGGTCAAAGATTCAATGTCAAGGGATTGGTTGCGTAAAGAAAATGTATTAACACCCTTAGAACGCCTTCCCCAAGGAATGTTGCATTGTGTATTTTGATGTGATTTTCAATGTTTTGATGTGCCGTATTTATTCATGTAAATAAATCTAGCTTTTAAAATTTTATTATTAGGTCATGAATCCAAATAAAATATCAAGAAAAAGATCCATGTAGATGCTATCATGGATGAGTTGATGAGTTTTCTGCAATTTTATGCATCGTAAAAAAAATATTCTGATTCAAAAAGAATCGGTCACCACTTAGAATAACTCTGAAATTTTTTTGATTGTTTTTAGATATTTAAATGTTAGCCTACTTGTAGGTCTGACATTTACTATCTGAATTTAACCATTAACTCTCATGAACTAATTTTGCCATTTGTTTCAATATTAGGCCAAATTCTCAAGATTTAATAAACTTGTTATTTAATCTAAGATAAATTTTCAGAAAATGCTTTGACTGTATGCAAATAAAACATATTTTTTATATTTTTATATTCTTTTTTTTCTTAAGAAAACAAGATAAATAAATGAAAAAATAAATACAACACACACACACACATTCTCTTTTTTTCATATTTTTTCCATTACATTTTACAAATAATAATTAAACAAACAATAGAAATTCAAATAAACACATAAACATAAAAAATTACAAAAAGACCTCGGGAATAGTTCTAGAGCAGCGACGGCAGTGTAGGGGCACTGGTGGTGCATCAGCCCACGCGCCCTCGTCATTGGCGGCCCATGGTTCCATGCGCCATTGCTGGTGAAGGTGCAAGACAAGGAGGTGTGGATAGCTCTTCCCTTCCTTCTCTCACTAGTGGTAGCACTCATGGCGACCTGAAAAAGAAAAAAACTAACACAACACAGGCAAGCAATGTTTCAGTTCCCTCTTCCCCTCTTCAGATCTACATTTTTTCTTCTTGGTTTTGACACCCTCTTCTTCCTTACTTTAGGTAGCTTCTGGTGACCATGTGATGGCATATGAGTAGATACGGCGCTGTGGAGGAGGTGGAGATGTAAGAGGCTATCACTGGCCGAAAATGATGGTGGTTGCTGGGGTAGGCTGGAAGCGGAGTAGCAGGTGGTGGCCAACAAGGAGGTAGAGATGAATCTGGTCGAGAGAAGGAGAGGAAAAGAGAGTGGATGGGGTTGCTATTGTGGTGGTTGGTCAGGAGAAGGAGAGGAAAAGAGAGTGGAAGGGGCTGCTGGCTGGAGAAAGAGAGGGGAGAAAGCTGCAGTTGGAGAAGGCAAGGAAGAGGTTGGTTAGTCGGTGAGAAAAGCTGGATGGCAAGGAAAGAAAAGAAAAGAAGAGAAAGTTTGGGGGGAGGGGGGTTGAGCTGCCAAAGGTGAGGGCTAGCGGTTGCAACCATTAGAGAGAGAGAGAAAAAAAGATGTAGGTTTAGGGTTTTTTTGTGTTTTAGGATTTTTGTGTGTGTATTTTTTTTGTCCCCTTATTTTATCTCTCACCAACTCTATTTATAGAGTTTTTTTCTAGCGAAAATTTCAAAAGTAGCCTTAAGTTTGCGCAGCTTTTTTAATTTGGTCACTGGTTTCTAATTTGTGCAATTTGACCCTCAATTGACCGTTAAACTCTCAATTTGTTCAATTTTGCCCCTGTACCAAGATATTTTTGGATTTTTTTCTTTTTTGATATTTTTTTTTTCCGAAACATAAAAATAGATGGGTGAAAAATTAGGTAACAACAATTGCCCTCTCTTAACAATGCTTACGACTAAAGTCTTGTAAAAGACTTTAAATCGTAAGCATTGTAAAGAAAAAGAGAATGATGGAGATGGTCCCATTATGACGGGTGACCAACCCGTATGGAAGATGGTGAAGAGAGTCTCATTATGACGGGTAAATTACCCGGATGGAAGATGGAGATGGTCTCATTATGACGGGTGACCTACCAAGATGGAAGATGGTGAAGATGGGGATGCAATGCATGATGATGCATGTATACTTACCTGAGAAATATAGGTCCCCTTTCTCTGATGCTCCATTGTCATAAGATGCCTTTGCCTAATCTTCAAAGCTTTGTTGTCATTCATCCACCCAACGTAAGTGCATTGCTTATTCTGGGCTATCTGCAATGATCTCTACTTTCATTGTTTATCAAGTTTGACTTTGTTCTCAAGTGGGGTGTTGCTTGATTCATCGTGAAGAAGTGTAACAAGTCATCCATTGTTTTGGATTCTCTCAATAACAGCTCTTTGATTTCTGTGCATTCTGCTAACAAACATTGCAAGTCTTGCTAATGTTGACCTCCTCTTTGATTGTCAATCAGTCATGGAGTTTTCATTAATTGAATTGTATTTCTTCCAGCATATGTCATCATCAACTTTCATGGAATTGCCAAGTCATCCAGAAATGCATCCAAAACTCATCAATACATCCTCAATGTTATCCACAATAAATTCCTCTATGCTCATGGGAAGAGATGTAATGTTATCGTTACCCCCAATCATGCAATGAATTGCGCCTTGAATTGATACAACTGTTCGATCATGCAATCTGAAACTCTTCATTGTAGACTTAATATCTTATGAACAAATTCTTCTTAGTCCATGCAAAGAATTATAATGATGTCATTAACGAGGTTCTTTCTATCTACCATATTCATGCGGTGAACTGAACCTTGAGTCGATGGGCTTCAAAACAAATTATTCCCTAGTCATTCCTAGTGCCACGCATCATCTTTAACATTTATCACAAACACAGCTCAGAGATAACATCTTTCTTTATATCACCCACATTCTGTAGTGAAGTGAAGCTTGAATTGATGGACTTCAAAATAAATTATCCCACAATTAGTCTTGGTGGCACATACACTCTTCAACATTTATCAAAATGTCTCCATGCAATAACATCTTTTTTGGAGACAATCAAATCTACAGGTAAACCAATATTTCAGAATCTGAAGATGCCCTTCATTTGTTTATCACCAAAATATATTTGTCATTGCTATAAATCTAATGAATTTCACTGAATTATTATTTGCTTGTGTTTCCTTGCCCCTAAGCTGACATGAAATTGTTTGCAAGATCCATATTATGGCCTCTAACTATGAGCTTCCCCATGATAATGAAGAATTGTCAATGTCAAGGAGTTTGCAAATCCGGTCAATGTTTTGAAATTAAGTCATCAATTTCAAAGATCATATGCATCCAAAATCTTATCCTTGCAATTAAATCAAAGAGATGTCATTTATTGAAAATCAAATTCATTTGGTCAAATACCCAACACACGATATTCAATGCATGTAGACCTGTAATTATTTTATATTTTGTTAATAATAATTGACCTATTGTGAGATTGAAATCGTTTTTTATGGTTTTTGTTTTTATTATGTTTCAATTTTAATCTCTGATTTTTAGGGCATGTCATTTGATGGTACAGGATGAAGTGATAATTTATGGTTTTCAAACAATTAGAGTGTCGAGTAAAGACCCTAGGTTCAATTGAAAATTTATCTCATTTTTCAGCACTTACTTTATAAATATGCTTAACAACTCGTAACTTAGTTCATGAAAGTATAACCCTTGTAAAAATACTCTAAAAATATTGAGAGCGCCACTTATTAGTTAAAATTGCTTGCTTGATCAAGAAGTACTTTCAAAAGCATGTAGCGAGACAATGGTTCATGGCTATAAGAGAAAAGGAAATTAATAGGCTCAAAAAGGTATTTAAAGGTTTTAAAGACATAGGATCACTATCATATAGTTGTTAACCCTCTTTCTCTTATTGTGTTTGTAGCAGAAATTAGATATAAATACGTTAATTATCTTAACATGATTTTTTTTATCAATCAACCAATGCTCTAAGAAGCTCCATAACTATCTCATTCATTTCATTGACAATTTCAAATTTAAAAGGGAAATACTAAAACTCAAACCATCATTTGTCATCTACTGTGATTCCATCCTTTGTTGCACTCAATATAGTCTAACAAAATAATTTTGTAAGATCTTCATTTGATGGATAGCGTATCTTGAAGACTCAATAATCTCAATAACATTTCTTCCCACACGAGGTTTGACCATAGATACCAACGGACATGGTATAGTTCAATATTCTCTTATGTTTTTTTTCATTTTTTTTTCATCTTTTTTTTTTATGAACTTGTCCTTGGCATCGACTCTTGGTTTTTGTCATGTCTTCTCTCAATTTGCTTGTTCACTAATGTTGAGTTTTTGCTCTTAACATCCCCCCTTCTGTTGATTCTAATGTTGTCACTATCTTCTCAAACTATAAATCTCTCATTTACCCCTAGTGTAAGGGTGTGATCCATTTCGGGTTTTTCAAAAAAATATCCTATTAGGCTCAAATCAGGATTAACAAAGGATATATATTTCAAGAATAGTGAAGGGAATAAAAAAAGATGACATTTTGTCATTTCAAGTAAGGTTGGTTTTAACTTATAAATTTTGACCTCATCCAATGCAATGATTTGGACGTGCCAGAGTCATGATTCGCGGGTCCATAACTGTCGAATCCCTCACATGTCAATATGCATACCGATAAAGCTTAGTTCTATGATGTGGTTCAAAAGCTCGGTGTATGGGCTCAAAAAATTGTTTGGTCACCTGATATTGGTTATCATGTCATTTAACAAAAGTTAGGTTAATTTTGTAATCAAAATACTTTTAATTTTTAGGAATGATAAGCTTTAAATTTTGCATGTTGGAGTTTGATCAAAATATTTTGTCAAAAATAAGAATGTTAAACATCTCCCGATTTCAAAACAACAAAAAGACAAGGAAAACACATGTTTCAATGAAATGATGATTTAACCCCATAACAAAGTGATAGCCGATGAGATTCTATAAGAAAATTATTGATGATGAGACATTTTTCTTAGACTTTTCAAACAATCATTTTTGTATTGTCGTTGCTCATTGATCTTGCTTATGCTTGTGATGATTTATCTTTGACACTGCCGATGATAACATCCTCTACAAAACTTGACTTGTCTTTTACTGATTAAACCTCAATACTTGATCATTGATATTCTTGCAACATTTCATCCTTCATCATCCGGATTATGTCACATAAGGAAGACATAAAATTTCCAATTTTTTTTTTGCTCCACCACGCTCCTCATTGAACATAAAAAGTGAATCGAGCTAGGAAGCACTCTAGAAAAACCACCAAAGTGTACAAATCATTAACAATTTCATCATACGATGAAAAGACTCTTTTTGTGGCATTTTCACCTCGTCGAGCAATGTAATCTTCCAGTGCGTATGCTTTGACTCTCAGACACCAGATCAGATTCAACAATACCCTGTTGTGTTTTCACACTCGAGATGTTTATCTTTACTTTAAAAGGCAGAATTGTGTGCAAAATAACATGGTTTATTATGCATGGTGGCATAAAACTCCTTGATTTATTAATGCCGCAATAACTCCACATAATCAGGAGAGAAATCAAATGATACATAAATGGATTAACAACTTCTTTGACTAATACTTGCTTTCTGAAAATAGATTCGTATATGAATTACCCGTACTTCTTAAAAGGAAACCTGAATTTTTCACAATCTCCATTGATGAATGCATTAACTCTTTGCAGATGATATCTGAGCATATGTCCAAACTGATTTCGTGGTAGAGCAAAGAACTTTGTTGTTGGTTTGCAGAAAAACACAAATAATATTTATGTATCGGTGTGAGTTCTCAGCAATGTCAAATGTCAATGACTTTTGACCCTTCGGAGGATGATAGCTTGAGGGACCTTATTTCAAACTGTGGGAATGCATGTTGAAATGTATATGTATGTTTTTTTTTTGTTTTTTTTAGGCTTGCCCTTCAAGGAGTGACACGTGGTCGTAACAATTGCATAATAAACAAAAATTTTGATTTTTGCTTAAACTCTACAATGAAAATTTCTTAAGTTAACCACCACTGTGTCGCCTATAAGTCTTGAATTCAAGATGCTTCAAGAAGGGTTTGCTTAATTTGTACACATCACAAGATGAGGTTGCTACATTGGTTTCTACACAGGGTCTCTTATTGTTCTAGTAATCACCTTCGTGAAGGCAATATGGGGGCTCAACAGGTAATAAGATGATACATATACCAATCACTACCAATTTAAACACAGAGTGAAGAGTTAAGGTTTACACAAACTTATACCTTGACTCAAGTCATAAAGTAAGCTGCTAGTCCCCCACTTAACTTAAAATCGCAAACCACAAGAATATTGCTCAAATAAATTAACAATGTATGGACATATGTACATATGAAACAAATAAAAAATGCAAAAACATAACTAAAAATAAACACATGTAAAAATTCAAACACATCAAAACATATAAATCACATCAACATAACCAAAACTTAGTCTAATATTTTTTTAAGAAAACTACCGTCCCCAGTGGAGTCGCCATTTTGTCGCACGTCGCCGCTTGGCGTCCTGGGAGAGTTTTTGTCTTGCACGGGAGGTGAGGAGTCACCACCTGGCTGTTCAGGGTCGCTAGGAAAACCCGGCTGCACTGGTTTGGTAAGAGATTCAAAGGTAGGGGACTGGCTGCATAAAAAGAAGGTATTAACACCCCTAATAAGTCTTATCTAAGGTAAACTGCATTGTGTATTTTGATGTGATTTTCAATGTTTTGATGGGTCGTATTCATTCATGTGAATAAATCTAGCTTTTGAAATTTTATTATGAGTTCGTGAACCCAAATAAAATATAAGGAAAAAGATCCATGTAGATATCTTAAAAGGATCATCTATCGTGGACGAGTGGTTGAGTTTTTCGCAATTTATTCATCGTAAAAAAACTTTCAGATTCAAAAGAATCGGTCATCGCTCAAAATAATCCTTTGAATTTCTTAATCGTTTCTAAATATTTAAATGTTAGCCTAGTTGTAGGTCTGACATTTACTATCTGAATTTAACTATTAATCCTCATAAACTAAATTTATTTCAATGTAGGCTGATTCAAAAAATAGGTCACCGCTCATAATAATTCTGGGAAGTTTTTTTATCATTTCTAGATATTTAAATGTTAGCTTACTTGTAGGTCTGACATTTACTATCTGAATTTAACCATTAACTCTCATGAACTAATTTCATGATTTATTTCAATATTAGGCTAAATTCTCAAGATTTAATAAACTTGTTATTAAATCTAAGAAAAATTTTGGAAAACCCTTTGGCTGTAGTGAATAAAATATTTTTTTTATCAAGTTCTATATTCTTTCTCTTGCCAAAACAAACGTAAATAAATAAAATGCAACACACTATTTTTATTCTTTTTAATCATCTAAGAAATGCTATTCAACTGGTTTTGCTTTCTTTTACAGGGAATTTTATCTTCTATTTTTTTGGATGGGAGGATTTTGCATGGATGGAAAATGATTCCCATTCCTTTCAACATCGTGAGCGAGGTTTCGAAAATCAATGCCATCATTCAAGTTGCACTTTCAAGATCCATTCCAGTATCAACCCAAACAGAGTTAAAAGATAGATCTGGTGAGTCTCAAATTCGTATAAAATACATGAGCAATCCTCTATGATAGCTGTTGCGTCATTTTTTGTGGTGTCAATTCCTGGTCAGCAAAATGGTGCCGCGTGGGCAGAAGTGAGTTTTAGCCGCATATCAATGAGAATACCAGAGATGGTTCTGTTTAAACAACATCATTTGTACTAGATTAAGTTTAAGAAATTAATATTATTGCCCTGCCACAGACACCTGCTTGGGGGTTTTCAACAAACTATCATTTGAATGGAACAACGCTTGGCTTTTATACAAAGATTTATCCCTACAACTCACTGATGTTATGTAGTATTGGATGTAAATCAACCAGTCTTGTCTTTCATTTCCTTGGCTTAAACATTCTATCTAGTGATCAAGTTCAAGCATCCTCTCTCAACATAGGAGCTGGCAACTTTTCCCTGCCACTAACACTTGCTTGGGTTTTCAACAAACTACCATTTATACAATGATTTATCCCAGAAACTCACCAATGTTGTCTGTAGTATCGGATGTAAATCCACCAAGTCTTTTCTTTCGTTTCCATGGCTTAAACATTCTCTCTAGATCAAGTAATCATTTTAAAGGTGAAGTATCATTTGAATCAATTTTCTGTCCAGGAATAGCAGCAGATGCAGTTGCTGTGACAGCTGCAGCCGCAGCCCCTAGCTTCACACCACCACCAGCCTTCATTGCACCTACTACTTTCGCGAATATTGCTACGCCTCTTACAAGTATTTCCCTTAAGGCAACAACTGATTTTACTGCCATTTCTTATGGGAATTGCAAAATAATTTTATGTTAAAAAAATTAAAAGGTTATCTCTTCCATAAAAATAACAAACAAATGCAGCCGCTTGTGGAAATTGAAAATTATAAGTATTCAAGGGAGGATCTGACACAACCAAATAGAGATCACAACAAACAAAAGCAGTCATTTCTTCATTGTTTTCTTTTTTACAATCTTTATTTTATTTTATTAAAGTTCATCATGAATCATTTGAATATTAATTTTTATGATGCTTTTGAAAACTCCTATGTTTGTTTTTCAAGTTACTACTGCAGTGGTTGCTGAAGAAGAATCAATAAATCAAGAGAGGGGAACAAAGTTTTATGGCTCTATTTTTGGACACAATATCGTCAATTGTGATAGAAAGGAATGTGAATTGAGGTTGTATAATGATTATTTTGCAGAAAATCCTAATTCATGGAAAGTTAGTTTCGAAGGAGATTTAGGATGAGTCATGGTGTTTTTCTTCAATTACAAATGCAATGGAAGCTCACAAACCATATTTCAAACAAATTACATAAGCATTTGGTGTTCTTGGCTTATCTTGTCTTCAAAAGATAATTGCAGCTCATAGGATACTTGTATATGATATTCCTACAAATCTTACTGATGAATATATTTGGATTGGGAAAAGCACTGCAAAAGAAAGTTTTAGAGCTTTCATCAAATAAATTGTTGAAGTTTTTAAGGATTAGTATCTAAGGGCACCAAACAAGTTTGATATTGGTCTGTTATTATCAATTGGTGAACATCGTGGATTTCCAAGGATATTAGGGAGCATTGATTGCATGCACTGAAAATATGAGAAATACCCTATTGCTTGGGATTGGATGTTTACTAGATATTATTATGAACCTACTATAATTCTAAAGGCAGTGGCTTCACAAGATCTTTGGTTATGACATGTCTTTTTTGGAATGCCTGGATCACTAAATGATATTAATGCTCTTAATCAATCACCTGTCTTTGCTGCACTTGCTAAAGGTCGTGGTCCTCCTATCAATTACACAATCAATGGACATGAATATGCAATGTGATACTATTTAGCAGATGAGATTTATTCAAATTAGTCAACCTTTGTTAAAACAATCCCAATGCCATTAGGATCAAAGAAAAAATATTTTGCAAGTAAACAAGAGTTTGCAAGAAAGGATGTGGAGAAGGCATTTGGGGTGTTACAATCTCGTTTCATAATAGTACGTGAGCCTGTGCGATATTGGGATGAAGAAACTCTTGGAAATATTATGAAAACTTGCATAATATGATTATTAAGGATAAAGGAGTAATGAACCTTGGATTTGATCATGAACGTGAAATTAGTTCTTTCATATTAGTGTCATTTGATGAAATACGAGAACTACATGATTTTCTTCAAACTGATAATCGAATCAAGAATAGAGCAACAAACTAACAACTCTAAGAAGTTTTGATTGAACATTTATGGGAACAATACGGTAGTGAGTAAATGATCATTAGATTTAAGCTTCTTATGTTATCATAATTTTCAAGTAATTGTATGTTTTTTTATGGTTGTTATATTTCAAGTTAATTAATCCTACTTATTGTTGTTGAGTGTTAGAAGAACTTAAAAAACAAACTAAATTGATATCAATTGTTTAACATAATAAAATATTATTAATTAATAAAATTAACATACTAAACAATATATTTAAAGTAACCAATAAGTTTGAACGTAATTAATTAAAAATACATTCCCTTACAAATAATTCAATCAGGTTAATTACAAAGTAAAACGCCTATTTATTATTATTTCCAATTTTCTGTCTTGAAAATACACAACAAAAATTGGATCCAATTTTGAAATATTCATTTTCATAATTTGTTCTTTCTCAATCCTATTCATTTCTTGTTTCTCTTAACTTTGTTTAATCATTATACTTGTTGCTCTAACATAATTTTTCTGTCTTGTTTTTTTAATCTTAGATTTCAACTAAAGTATATTTGAATTGTTGTAAAAAATTTATTACAGTTATCTCCCCAACTTTCTCTTTTCCTTGTTTACATTTAAGTGATTCATTTGCAGCCTTCTAATCAATTGGTCTATTTTGATAAATAAATGATTCACTATCTTCTCCTAAACTACCAAAATCAGGGGATGATGAAGTTGAAGAAGCTGGACTTGCATTTCCATGATTTTTTTTGTTTCTTGTATGACATTTGATGTTGACTTGCACGCTCAAATTGTCATTTTGGTTCTTTTTTTAAGATAACCCAATTATGTTCTAGTTGAAATCGTTTGCCAACACATGAAATATTTATTTGACGAACATCATTAATCTGGTAAAACAAAGTCAATAAATTAAACTATGTTAAAAAAAATATGTGAAACAAACAATTTAATATGGAAATAAAAAAAACACCCTTGATTCTTCAGTCATTCCACTTTGTTAACGGTTTTTTTATTTGGGTAACAAACGAACAAATTTACCAACTTCTCTATTTATTTCTTGCCATCTACTTGAGATGTTTATCTGAGAATGATTATTCAAGTTTCCTTTGTTCTCTACAGAGTAAGCATGTACTCGAGTCCAAAATTGTCTTATTTGTTGCTCAACTCCTGTGATTGGATCTTTGCTAGTATTTAACAATGCAGACACAAGTAAAAAATCTTCCAATTGGGAGAAGTTTTTACATCTTTGTGATTTTTTAATTGCATTGACAATTAAATTAGAGTCTCTAGAATCATAAGAAAGTTGAATAGGATCATTTGGTTGAGTTACAACATCTTCATACTCACTTATAAAAAGTTAGGTGATTGAGTTTGGCAAATTTGAGTCCACCTAACAAAAAAAAGAATTATGTTAGTTGATATGTTACATTCTATATTGATAAAATAATTGATTTATTAACAAATAACCACACAAGTTTTCTCACCACATGCTGTAATAGCATAGTCCAAGTAGTTCAAATTTGACAACATACAGCTACATGGAAAAAGCTAAAGTCGCCACACGCATACAGATTCACAAGTAAACTAAGGCTAGTTCAGTGTAATACACTAAGATTATGTGTAATATAAGAAAGAAGACACCATTTCAGTTGCATTACATTTCAATTATGATATATATCAAACTTATTCTAATAAAAATAAAATTAAATGAAATAGGTAGCACTAATACAAATTGACAGCAATAAAAGTTCTTTGCTAGAAGCAGAAAACATGGAACTTCTTGTAATTGACATAAGCAGAAACTCAACTTGGCCAACACTATCTAATAATCAAAAACATGTAACTAGAACTAGAACAAACACCAACAACAGTTTTGGATTATTTGGAACTTCTCATAATTGACATAAGTAGAAGGTCAAAGAACCAACATGTTAAATGAGATTCAAATTTAAATCTAATTAACTGCAATTTAACACAGTTGCAATCCTGATTAGATCACAAATGAATACTCATTGAAAAAGGATCTCTACTATATCACCTATAGTAATCGTCTTCAACTTATCAGAAAGGCTCTCAGCATCCTCTCTGTAGATAAAGAATATACCAAGAACTCAAACAACAAATTCACTCGTCTATACATGGGTGTGGCCTAGATGTCTATAATTAAAAAAGGAAACAACGTGTTTATTCCATCTATGTGCCTTCATATCTATTTAGTAGCAAAACTTGTATAGAAAAGAGGTTTAAGAAAAAAATGTCTAGCTATCTAGAGATATGTTTAATGACCAAATAATAACCATAAAACTTTGGAAGTCACAAAAGTTCATGCATTAATTTACATAACATTAAAGACATAAAATTTACATGTTTGGATACTGGATCAAATGCAAACTTCTATAGAATTTACATGTTAATGATATACCATAATCTCGATCAGCCTCTTCTTTTTTGTTTTTATTAATTCCTTACATAATTAATCTTCTGATTTATTCATCATAAGTAATTAAGCAAGCTACAGTATGCCACTAAATAAAGCAAGCTAGAAGCTAATGCCACCTCTTTTTCGATACCCTTCATAACTACTCTTAATATATATATAGACAATATTTGGTTGAAGAAAACTTTCTAGCATAAGATCATTGATGCATGTCTCCACCAATGTTAACCAAAACATAGATCACTAAGAACAACAGTTAAATGGTAGTTATATATCACAATTCCATAGCCAGCTGAAACAAATTACCATGAAAACAAAGAAAGAAGAAACACAATATTGATAATTCAAGAAAGAAACAACTTTGCAAGAGCAACAGGTACTTCCACAAGAAACACAGACTAATAATAGAAACTTGCAGCAGGAAAAACAAAATACAAAGGTCATAAAAAAAAATGACAACCTTCACAAATAGCTACACCAGGAAAAAAAATCACACTATCAACTTCAACTTAAAACACCAAATATAAAAAATCCCACAATCCAGACCACTCAAAATCCAGCAAATCAAACACTTGTTCTTTTATATATATATATATATATATATATATATATATATATATATATATATATATATATATATATTTTATTATTTTAATTTGTTCTTAGGATCGACTAATTTTTTTTTTTGCTCATAATATTTATTTTGGTTTTCATTTGTTTTTGTTTGTTCTTTTTGTTTTTTTAATTTTTTTTGTATTTTTATTATCTATCGATTGAATATTTAGTCAAACAGTTAAAGCATGCTTAATAATCAATTAGTTTGTTGTAGAAAGCAAAGAATTAATCTTTAATGAATTTTATCAATTGTCTGCTCATAATTCTATGAGTGCAGTTGTCTCTAATTTTTTATCTTATTTTTGTAAAATTATATTACTTCACATTAGTATTAAATATAAAACAATATCTTATAAATAATTTTTTTAATATTACTATAAAAAACTCACACTTTTGACATTTTTTGTTTCTTTTTTTAAAACATTTGATCTTACCTACAACAAAGTGCAAGGGCAAGTGCCTCGTTATCTTTTAAAGTAGAGGCGTGAAGGGCTTTTGTTAAATGGTTGTGGAACAAGCCATTTATAGTCACTAATCCAGACATGGAAAGGTAATACTAAAAACAATAGTTGAATTTTATAGGATGGTGGGTTTTTTATACACTAATCCTACCAGTTTAGTTGGTTTATAAGAGTGATTCTTCTAGTTAATGATTTAGAAATTCTACTGAGATAGAGGCAGAATACACATTAAAGAAGAAGCTATAACGTGTTGGGAAACTATGGATGCGCCCTCAGAAATGACAAAATCAAAGAGTTAGCACTGGGGGTATAGTTGTATTTTCATTTGTGTTTTTTTCTTTTTTTTCAAAAACATTGTTGGCACGTTAGTGAGAGGCCCGAGCATGTGTATTCCGTTCTCACCTTTCCAACGACACGTTCGGCGTAATTTGATAGTGAAAAATGTTCATCTGTCATCTCACTAGATGTGTTGTCATGGCCTCTTCACAATTGTGGTGTGTGTGTCATTTAATGGTGGCCGGTGGCTGGTTGATCTCCTCTCCCTTTTTTCTCTCTCCTGTAGGCAAAACTACATCTCAGTCCTTTATGTTTATGGTTTTTTTTTTCTTTCAGTCCTTTGACTTTTATTTGATTTTTCCTCTTGATTTTTTCTATAGAAATTTTGATTTGTTTCTTTTTTTTCTTTCTTCAATTAAAAATGATAATATATGTGAATTTTCATTTCAACCCTTATTCTTTTGATTTTTGATTTGTTTTGAATTCCTTTAATTTTTTGATCTCGAGGTATTGATTTGTTGTCATTTTTTCCTTCAATTGAAATTGATAATATATGTGAATTTTCATTTCAACCCTTATTCTTTTGATTTTTGATTTGTTTTGAATTCCTTTAATTTTTTTATCTCGAGGTATTGATTTGTTGTCATTTTTTCCTTCAATTGAAATTGATTATATATTTTATTTTTTATTTCAACCCTTATTCTTTTGATTTTTGGTTAGTTTTTAATTCCTTGAATTTCATTAACTATCAAAAACTTTCTTCTTGCAAATTAGAGCGCCAATTCTAGGTGGTGCGCAAATTCAAATCACAAACAAGCTCTAAGCTCGGATATATCTTTGCATTATTTTTTAAGCTTTAATCATGACAAATCATCCCAATCTAGCCAATTTAGTTTTGATTTACTTTGTATTGATGGATGAAAAGTGAGGGGTATTTGTACCCCTCAATATTTTGATTTGCACTTAGGCCTTATTTTCTTTAAATGTTTTTTTTACCACACACCTTCTCTCCTTATAATTAAATCTTACTCTTATTTCTTTCAATTCCACCCCCTCAAACTATTTTATTTATCTTTTAATTCAATTTTTTTAATTTAAAACTATCCCCAATTAATTTCAAGTTAAAAACTATAATATCTCGAATATTTTATTCGAATGTTAAATCTAAATTTTTCAAATTCTCATTTTTTTTTAAATCTATTCATGAATTCTTTCACTTTTATTTTCATCATTTATTTAATTTATAATTTACACCTATATTTATTTTCCGGGGTTTACAATCACTATTATAATTATTAATATCATAATCACTAAAATCATCATAATAAATTATTATTATTATTATTATTATTATTATTATTATTATTATTATCATTAGTAATGTTACTATTGTAATCATGATTACAATTGCTACAATTATAATTATTATTACCTAAACAATTAAAATCATAAAATTATTCCAAATAATAAAATGCAAAACATAAAACTTTTAAAGAGTAGGAAAATAAAATGATAAAATTAAAATAAATATTATTAGTATTAAAAACACCATTTGATTTGAAGAAAAAAATAAAAAAAGAACAAAGGGAAAACAATAAGAAATGAAAAGAAAAGGTGTCAATTTTAAAACTTCATCTACACAAATTAAAAATTGAAAACAAATAAAATAATAAAATTAAAAACCAAAACTAAGAGGATAGACACACGGATATGAACAGAAAACAGGGGTTGATTTAGAAGGATTGAAACAATTAGAGGATTAAAATCAAATAAAAAATTCAGAGCTAAAAAAAAAAACATATAACCAATTTCAATTGAAGGACAAAATAAAAAGAAATCAAAACTTCTATAGAAGAAATCAGGATAAAATAAGAAATTAAAAGATCAAGGACTGAAATGTACAACAAGCAGGACCTGTATGGATATTAGGTTCCAGGAGAGAAAAGAAATAAAAAAAACAATCGACCACCGATAACTCTCCAACCATCATGCGTCGACATGAGTACCACCATTAAAAAAAAAAAAGACATGGTAATGCATCTATTGAGACGACGGCTGACCATTTGCAACCATCTCATGGAGCTACCTGCCACTAGTTTTTTTAATAGAAAAATATTTAAAAATTATAAAAATACCAAAACACCATCCATAGCCCATTTTAATAATGAAAAAAATGCTTATAAAAATATCAAAATACCCACCAACTCTTTGTTTTTGTCTCTTCCTAGGGTAAATCAATGCTTTGATTGTTCATAAAAGCTAAAATATCAAGAATACCCTTGCATAGTAAACAATTTTTTTTCTTCTAATTTTAGGAGAAAGTTGTATTTTTACTCTTATTGAAAAACACAGACACCCAAACAATTATTTAATAACAAAGTATCAAAAGGAAAAAACTGAAATGCCCCCCAACCTAAGAATTAATTTTTATAAAATGAAAGTCATAATAGTAATTTTGTGATCTGACTGTAATTTGTTCAAACTTTATTTTTTTATCAATACCCTTATGGATAATGCTTGGTAGCACAAAGTGGAAAGGATTTTGTAATAGGAAAAGTGTATCAAGATTCATATGATTGAACGTGGTTACCAATATGTAAGAGATAAGAGTGTTGTGAATATTTTTAAATATCATTGAAGCTTTTGCAAATAATTGTTCAATCGCAACCTATTTAATGTTTTGTGTCTTACGGTCTGTGCTTGTATTTTTTAACACTGGTCCTGCTCTTATGTGCTGGCTGATTGTGTCATGTAAATGAATAGTCTGCTATTTTCGTTGAGGTCTGAATTATTAGGGTTCTTTGCCAATAGGTAGATACTTGAAGTTTGAATGTACAGCGATTGTATCTCCAAGCTGTTGTACTTCCTATAGAAGAAATAAGAATGGGCACAAAAAGTTGGGTTGTTTGTTTTAGTATCCAAAATGGATATGTTTATGCTGGCTTACTAATTAGGTAATTTGTGAGAATAGGATGGAATTGCAGAGAATTTTATCAAATTTTGATCATTTTTCCTTCGATCATGTAGTTGTCTTCATTTTTGTTTGCTGTCTCACGAAATCTCCAGCATTAGTTATGTCATATACTCTAAGTTTATTACAATGAAAACGATTTCTTCTTGCCTTTCTTCAGAACTATGTGGTGAAAATTTATGTGATTAGCCAAGTGTGCCTTGTCTTTTCGATTTCGAAGGGCAGGGGAACTAAGAATGGTGTTTAGACTGGGATTGTGTTGTGTCAGTTACTGGACATTTATCTCTTCCATTTCTGTGAAGGAATTGGAGAGAAGTTGCTGAAAAATATTTCTCAAAGCATTGATTTTTACTCTCTCTCTCTCTCTCTCTCTCTCTCTCTCTCTCTCTCGCCTTCTTTTGAACTAATTCTGCCAAGGCAGTCACCCATGCTGATAATATGAGTGCTCTTATTCTTTTTGAACTTTTTCTTTGTAACTTTTGAAAACTGTACTTAAACTTTGAGGAAGAAACTCTGTTCACATTCAAAAACGGACATGTAGAAAGAATGAGCTGGGGCCTCCACATGCCATTAATTAGAGCAGCAAAATCATACAATAGAATAGCTTTAGTTGGGTCAGGATGTTATTTATAGTAATAAGCTGTTAATATTGGCCTTGGTGTTTTTGGTTGATATGCCAGGGTATATCATTTAGCATTTTGACGCAGCTGTGCTTGTCGAAATTGAAGGTTCTAAGCATTATTGAGGATCTGACACAACTAGATCCAATTGTCCAATAGATCCAATGGTCCGATAAGTAATATATAAACTACTGGAAGGAAAACTGCACGTAAAATCACCTGGAAAAATTAGAACTCTATCCGTTATTGACCATGCCATCCATATAAATCTCTATTTGGTTGTGTCATATCCTCACTCGAATTATTTTCAATTTCCACAAGCGGCTGCATTTGTTTGTTATTTTTTTGAATGGGATAACTTCTTGATTTTTTCACATAAATGTATTTTGCAGTTCCCATCAGAAATGGCAGTAAAACCAGCTGTTGCCTTGAGGGCAATATTTGTAGGAGGCGTAGCAATAATCGCAAAAGCAGCAGGTGCAATGAAGGCTGCTGCTATTCCTGGACAAAAAAAAGATTCAAATGATACGTCAACTTCAAAATGATTGCTTTCCAGGCTTCGGTTCTTTTGTTCTCAGGTAATTTTAGTATGTAGCAAAGTTGCCGGTTCCCATGTTGAGAGAGGATGTCTAGAGAGAATGTTCAAGCCAAGAAAATGAAAGAAAATACTTGGTTGATTTACATCTGATACTGCAGATAACATTGGTGAGTTGTAGGGATAAATCTTTGTATAAAAGCCAGGCGCTGTTCCATTCAAATGATAGTTTGTTGAAAACCCAAGCAGGTGTCAATGGCAGGGCAATAATATTAATTTTTTAAACTTAATCTAGTGTAAATTATGCTGTTTAAACAGAACCATCTCTGGTATTCTCATTGATATGTGTCTTAAACTCCTGCCCATGCGGCACCATTTTGCTGATCAGTCTGTGATCCTTTCACCAAATGCGCACCTATTCTGCCAAATGCATCATGTGTGCTCTTGATATTCAGAGTTTCAGCAATGCAAGTCAACTAATCTCCCTGATGTAGCAAATATACAAGGTGTGACTAAAGCTGATACGTGCTTGATTTACTTGAACCACATGTGAAGTCTTGGTGACCGACGGAATGTATGACAAGCTCAGGGTTGGGAAAGTCTAACTCCAGTATAACCTGTGAAGTATAAAACATGACAGATGTCAAGGCAAAAGCATCTTTTGAAGAAAAAACAAGTTTGATACATCTCCCAAATAGTGTAGTATTAGTCTTGTGCATAGGTGGCATAGTGTGCATGGACACGAGGAAGTTTGTGTTGATTCCTGATGTCAACTAAGCAAACCACTGAGAAAGAAGTTGAAAGCTTAATAATCTTAAATGCTGTCATCTTAACGTTGGGTTCCAACATGGATCACAACTTTGATATCAATCGACAAAGTTTGTGACTTAGATGCCAAGATGATTCCATAAATAGTGCGGCGTAAACTGAAAATTGGTGATCAAAGAAACTAATATGCGTATTATAGCATGTAAACCCGCAAATGTCCCTGTGCATGTAGGTACATCCACATAAATAAGCTTTGGCATTCCATACCAGAACATTCTCTCCATGACGAAGGATTGGAGCGGGGACATAAAGATTGCATTGCGGACCATATGACTGCAACCTCGGAGGAAAATTGTACACAAAAGGAGGAAAATAAATATCATAAAAAAGTAGACTGAGAGCAAGGCAGGAAAAAAAAAATGTACGCTCTTTTACCGGCCAATATCTTCCTATGTTAAAATCATTAACAACTGCAATCCCTTTACCCCAACCACTGAATGATATGAAAGTATCTTGAATTTGGTCTGCATTCTCGATAAAGAAATGGCCAGTGAAGAATGCTGGCACTTCAGAAACATTCCCTGAAAAAAAAAAACATACTGTTGATTCACTGACATGTCCTGTTTATTCTTATTATGCTTTAATAAATGACATGAACTTAGAACATGAGGTGGAAAAAGGGGTAATGTGACCATGTCTGACCATAAAACCAAAGATGATGACCAGTAATTGACACCACAAAAAATGACGCAACAGCTATCATAGAGGATTGCTCATGCATTTTATACGAATTTGAGACCCACCAGATTTATCTTTTAACTCTGTCTGGGTTGATACTGTAATGGATCTTGAAAGTGCAACTTGAATAATGGCATTGATTTTAGGAGCCTCGTTCAGGTTGTGGAAAGGAATTGGAATCATTTTCCATCCATGCAAAATCCTCCCATCCAGAAAAACAGAAGACAAAATTCCCTGTAAAAGAAAGAAAAACCTGGTTGAATAACATCGGTTAAGACTATGAGGAAAGTGCAATATCATCCAAAAGGTGGAAGGAAAGTGAAAATTTAGATTTAGTCCCTTTAATTTCAATGCTTAATTCATACCACATTTCTTTTGTGTCATTCTTTAAGTGAGGAAACAATGACTATATCATTACACAGCTTTATCAAAAGACATGGGTATGACTGAAATTTTGAAGGATCCTCTTTTACAAAAAACAATATAATGTGAATACTTCCAGGGTATGACTGAGATTTTGAAGGATCCTCTTTTAATTTACACAGAAAACAAAACAGCTTGATTTTCTCCAAAATAATAGTCCTAAACTTGGCATGTAATCATTGCATCTTGAAAGCTAGAAATTCTCCACAAGCATGAGAGATAGAAAGCGCAGGCGACATTTTATAGAGCTGAAGAAAAGATTTTGAATTTTTGAGTTTCAACCACACATATAAAGAAACTGTAATACAATCATATTAAGAAATCATGAAGCAGCTTTAGCACATTAAAAAGGAGCAAGTTTACCTTCTTGTCAAATATGTATGGTCCATAATTCACGTGACCCTGATTTTCAACCTATCAGAATAAAAAACAAACTGATTTGATAAAGAATGCAATAATTTTCAATATAAAAATGCCACACACGCAGATTATGAGGACCCATCACCACAAAGGGAAAAAGATCTCAAAGAATCCCTTCATTAAAGTAAACAAAACCCACTGGGATTAAAGCTGTTGCTCGACGCAACTTTCTTATAATTGCTTTCAAGGCAGTTCATCGCAAGAATTTAAGTCATGTTACTGTATTTCAATGAATAAATGGAACAAAAGTGTAAAAATAGATAAAATTTCCCTTGTTAGCCAAAGTAAACTGAAACTCATGCAAGGCGTTAAGCAAGAAAATGATCTCAGAAGTGCAGCAATAAAATACCAATGGCTCTGTACAGCAACAATATTTCCATTAAACTACTTTAACTTCAATGTAGAGCTTGCATAACTAGCTAAAGTAAAACCACCAGTAATTTTTATCATGAGAAGCAGGATAGTCAGGTACCAAAATAAATAAGCTGATGTTCGAAGCACATTTGGCATTAGGAAGGCCAAGTGTTTTACTTGACCACCTATCAATTGAACCAACATGTGTTGGTCTTCTGCTATTTTCTTTGGAATGGCATAAAGTAAACACTTGAGCTCTATCATGCACCTGCAGCATACAATGTTGGGGAAAAAAGAAATTGTTTCATTTTATCAAACCAATAAAAGAAATGCAACTCGGACACAATTAAAATGACAAGCACTATCATTTTATTTCCTTATCATAAATTGAAAAAAAAAAAAAGAAATCTAACAAATGATCAAATTACAAAGTCTATGCATAGTTTTATACCTCTGGTATGAGAAGAACACTTTTATCATCCTTTGGAGTGTACTCAGAAATATATAATAGAAACCCAAACATCTGAATCGAAACAGTTTCAGGTAGCAAGCGGTTTTAGTTCATTAAGGATAGCTACAAAACATAAATTAGAAAAATATATAGATAAGATGATAAAGTTGACCACCTGTCCCACAGACTCCATTGAGAGTGGATTTTCGGATTCAACTACATCAGCTGGATTAATATTGTCAAGTAAATCAAACAAGAATGCTGTTTTCTGTAACTGAATAGGTCCATATCCCATCTTTCCATTATCAGAAGGAACTGACGGAAGAGATGCTGTAGTATGAAGCCCGATAACCCTGCGCAGCGCTGAAGCAAAGAGTGATCTATATATTAACTTGCTAGATAAGCACTGCTTAGAATAAAAATTTGAGTCCATGGTCATTAAAAAATATAATCTGAAACCAGTTTCAGAGACATGCTAGGCAGCTCGGAAACTGTAAGAACATTTGGACATGACTGAAATTCTGAGGATAAGAGCGACATTAATCTAGGAAAATAAGAGCAAGTCAAACACCATATTGTTAATAGTGCAGGACAGAAAATTCTGATGCAGCTAAAGATGCCAACTCCCTGTCTTATATGACCAATTTAACACAAAAATTACTATTTAAATCATCCCACATCTAATTTAACCACTCATAGAGTTACTTTTTCAAGAGCTAAAGAAAGAATAAACCAATGATAAAAGGTATAATGTAAATGTAGGCATGCACCCTATCAGCAATTATTCTTGCATGTTTCCGTGTTGAATTCCAAGCACAAGGCTTTATATCAAAATGCTCTGAAAATGTGATAGCTAAACAATATCACAGCTACCAGTGGTTAGGCCATGCCTCTCGATATGAGAAATAGAGATGCTCTGAGATGAATAATTTTTTACCCTCTCCAAGTTGAATGAAAATTTCAATTGACATTATTAACATAAGTGTTTGCTGTAAGAGTCCTCAGATATGCTTATGTATGATATTTATTCCTTTAAACTCAAGTGACATCATCAAGCACAATCAAGAGTTGGGCACACTACACTTTTACCTGTGCAATCTACCCACTAAACTCTCTTCTCCACCATTGAAGCGCCTATTGGCCTTCCAACAAAGTGGAAAGAGAAATAAGGAAAAATTAGGGGTCTTGGTCATAACAGAGCTGGCAATATTTATTAGAAAGTTTTTGTCCTCCCTGTTATCTTTTTCATAATCAGTAAGTGGAAACATTAAAATTATACCCCCAAAAGTAGCCAGGAACAAAAGCATCACACAGCAAGAAAAATCCAACGCTGTTGAAAAATGCAAGTTGTGTTATGTTTTATCAATCCTTAACACTCTAGGTTATTGTAACTCGGGAAGAAAGGTGCAAATAAACCAGATTAAAACTAGTCCAGAGTAATCAGAATCATTACAAAGTTGTTAGTAGAAGGACAGTTCACACAGCTCACCTAGAAAAAAATTATCCCTCTACCCGAGCCAAAAAATAAATCATACCATTGAATTTTGCATTCTTCACATCTCCAGATTCGCTGATTGGTGCATCCTGGAAAATTATCATTTTAGTCCAATATACATTCTATTCCATAAAATCAGTAATCCCACAAGTCAGTCCTCACATAATCATACGAAGTGATGTCTGGCTTGTAATCAGACTCATTGACACCAGTATTTGCTCCATTGTAGAATCCAAAGTTTGTTCCACCATGCACCATCTGGAAATTTTAGAGAAATCATAAAATGAAAAAACGTAATGCAATTACTTGCACACAAATACTTCAGCAGCAGAAAAAGGTTTGAACTAGAGGACATACATAAAGCACAACAGAACCATTCCGTGACAATATTTGTTCCAGGGCTGATGCGGTAAAATCAGCATCAGTCTTTGCATTCTTCTCACCCCAATGTGTCAGCCAACCTGTATAAAACTCCCTGGAAACACCTATGAATGTAGAACTACTGACCATTCAACATCAAACTATTTAATGAAGCACTTACGAAGAAAGTGGTGGTGATTTTCCAGGGGCATTGAACTCCTTTTGTAACTTGAATATAGGCCATGGATCACTACCAGTAGTGAAGTCTACAGCTGCAAATTGCATATAATCATAAATTATATGTCAAACATGTGATGCGTGCTTAAGATATATATACCATTCCAATAGAAAATCTGAATTTTGTAAATATGGAACTTCTAGATTTTCAAGGTTTAAGGAGTTTCACTCAAAGCACAGGTTATATATGGTTTAATAAGTTTTCACTCAAACACAGGTCATATACAAAAATAAATGGCCATATGTTCTTTCCTTGAGACAGACTTCATGGCCTTGTGGGGTCATATGCTAAGCGCCCCCCCCCCTGCCCCCTTTCTCTCTGATTATTTGCTATTCATGACTGTTTTTTCATGTAACCTAGGTGAAAACAAAAAAACAAAAAAAAAAGGAAAAAAAATGAGAACAAAAGAAACCGCCAGCCATAGGCAGCCAGAATATAACATGGTCAATTTCCCATAATTCACAAAAACAGGGTTGACTTTGATCACACTTTCTTCAATAGCTATTCAAATGGATGTGCTGCCAATAAGAGAACCTTTGACACATGCTCCGTAATATGTCTAGGTTACTTGGACTATTCACTTTACCCTAAAATAACAAACACCAGATACTCAAGCATGAATATTGACACATGTTCACTTGAAATTCATGGAAAATATGTGTACATATAATACAAATAATAGCATTTGTATGTGGAATATGTTATGGTTAGAATCTAATTGAAAAATATAAAATAGAATTAACTTAAGCTATCTTAGCAGCTTGGGTAATAATCAAGCACATATAAATTTGAAAAGAAACTTTATAATTTTACTTGAAAAGACAGCATCTCCTCGAATGGTTCCTTTCTCAAGATTTTCCCTCTCACCTCCATCTGTGGTATACCTAGAAATAATTAGTCAAGATAGGGACACTAATTATATAATTGAAAATGATCTGTGCACATATTAGTTAAATCAATTAAACTGAAGCTAGCGCTGTGGTTGGAATACATTTTGGATAAATGCAATAGGCAACAAAAGAATTTTCCACCATACAGCATCTTAAGGACATAACGCAATGATGTTTTAATTGATGAAAACATGAATACACATGGGATGCAAAGCATAGAGAATTCACAACATCTAATCAAATCAAATGTATTCGGATATGTAATCTAAAAGGAGGAACATATACCGAATATTTATATTTACAGAATATCAAAAGGAGATGGTACTGTATCCAAGAGAATTAACATGCATTTAATCAAATGCAATTATGATCTTAGGTTGGTGGTGATAGACGTCCAATTGGATGGGTTGAAAAATGCCAGAAAGATCAATGTGAAACTTCAAATAGTAGGCACTAAGGAAATTGCATTCCTTCGCCAATGGATAAAATGGTTTCTTAGATATCCTAATGGGATGGTAATGGCACAAAGTGATCCAAATCCATACAGTCCTAGCTGATGATATTTCCATGGCGAAAACTGTAAAATTCCAGATCAATGCCAGAAATTTCAATCAAATAATATCACATAAACTCTGAAGCTCTCTCACTGCCAAGTCAACAATTCCCCAAGTAACTGAATTGAATATAACAATTACAAACTAGATGTTATGAATACATTCTTTAATGAACAAGAAGGATACAATTACTGAGTCACAATCCTATTTCTACCCTCATGAGTCATGAAGAGAAAAATGAGTTATGGGTGCACTTTGAGAGTAATCACCTTATGCATGAAACAAAGGCACCAAAAACTAAGCCATAGACATGCAACCACATTGTATAGTACGAGCATATTATGGCACATACATGAAAGAAACAGCTGAATGAACTTTCCATGAAAGCATGAATAGAGGATTGAAGAGACCGAAACTCTTACAAAATGATATCATCACCAAGATGTCCTCGGGCCAATTCGACCAAGTGATGAAGATAAGCTTTGTCATCGCCATACGAACCAAACTCATTCTCGATCTGCAAGATAATCACTTTCATTGAAAAATACTTGTTTACAAATTCTGAAAGTATGCAAGCAATTTGGCATTGAGATCAGGAAATATGATCTAATAAAGGATTATGACATTTGTGAGATGATTTTGAATCTTTGATCATTTTTGGAGAATCTTAGAGGAAAATATATTTCCAAATGCCTATTACCTTCTTCTATCTCACACAATAGTGTTAGCTGCAATTTCTTGATGTAGAAAGATTAACTAATATGCATTGATTTAGAGAGCTTGATCTAGAAATTGATTGAATAGTTAGGCAATTACTTTTTAGAGAGATTGTAATTACAGTCCATGAGTGCTTGTAGAATATAATTATGTTAATACTTGAAAGTGAAAGATTCTCCATTAAAAGACATTTAAACCATTTTTATATGATATCATAGCTAAAATACTAAATTTTGTGCTTAACTCTTTAGGGGAGTATTTTTTTTCTTGGTCATGTTGTATTTTTCTTGGGTTTCTCTCTTAAGACTCCTTTTTGGTTTGGGAATATGGGCAATTTTTTGGTGTAAAGAGATTTTGTTTTGGCTAGACAGCACAGTGACATCATTGGGTTTTAAGAGTTTCCATTCTCAGCAGTTTGAAGTTCTTTTTTATTTTTTGACATGAAGATCTACTTTTTCACTAGTTCATTTATTTTTTTTATAATTTATCATGAAAGAAAAAAAAATTATATTGTTCTTTAAATGGAAAGAATTACTTCATTTGGGATTTTCAATTCAAGATATTTGTAAAGGGAAAAGAATTACAAGGTCACTAAGATGGGTCATTTACGGCTCTCACTAATCCCTTGAAGATGGATTATTTTGATTTTTGGAAGACTTCCAAGGATGCAAGTATTGTCTCTTGCCTACTTGGTTCTATGAAACAAATAAGGTGAATGATCTTCAATCATTCACTATCACTATGGAGAAGTGGACATATCTTCAAAGCATTTATTATGAATATAACATATTTTGAAAGTTTCAATTGTAGTTAGAAATTGATAACTATCACCCACATATTATTATTATTGAACAATTCTATTATGAATTTCTTAATTTATAGAGTGAATATGCTAGGATAGTTCATTCTACCAAACCTAAGGAGGTTGTAGCAACAGTACAAGTTATCCATCATAAGAGATAAAAAGATCAATTTTTGATGAAACTAAAATCAAAACTTGAAATTGCATACGCTAGCTTAATCAACTGTAATCATGTTTCTTCTTTAGAGGAATTAAGTGAAGAGCAACACATAGTCACTCAACTTGGCCTTAGCTCAAAAACCATGTCATCTATGTTAAGGTGCATATTGCATGGAAGAGGAAGATCCAAGTCACAAACCCAGTGCTACAGTTGCAAGAAGTTTGGACATATTGCAAAGTACCATAGAAAGAAATTTTGCAATTATTGAAAAAAAAAGGGCACATCATTATAGATTAATGAGTGCAATTTCAAAATCAAAACACTTTAGCCCTTTGTAATGCTATCAAGTCCAATTTAATGGTTGCCCCTTTGGTTCCTTCTTTGGATTTGTGATCTATAGGTGGTTCTTCATCTTATCTCTGTCAACAAACAACATGTTGACCGTTACCTCTTTCCTAATTTTTAGCCCACAATTGTTTTCTTATTTCTCCATTTCTTATTCTGTACAGATAGCATACATTATTTGACATATTATAGCTTACATATATATAGCTAGAATCATGTAGGAACTTATTTGTTTTCCATATATAGCATTCTTGTAACCTCTATATATAAGATACAGGACTTAAGGCCAAAGGCAGACTATTCTTTGATCTGTTTTGACATGGTATCAGAGCTGGGTTCAATATTTTTCTTGGTCTTATATTTTTGCGTGAATTTATTTCTTTTCGCTCCTCAGTTTTGTCTATCAGCACTTTATGTGTTGTTCACGGTGAACCTTCAGTCTCAGCATCTTGTTTTCGGTCTCTAGTTTCTGGATAGATGTTTTCGTCATCTTAAGTCTCTGGCAACTTCTGTCAACTCTCGGCATCTCACCAGGTCCTTCATTCCTTTTGTTTTTGTCTCCTTTATTTTGTGTTTTATTTACCTTGTCTTGAGATACATTTATTTGTGATGAACTCAGCACCTGTGTGTGTCAAGTTTTCGAGCACAAATTACTCAACTTGGGCCTTTCAGTTTGAACTTTTCCTCTAAGAAAAAGATCTTTGGGGTCATATTGATAGCACGGATGTTGCCCCACAATCTAATACTGATAACTCAAAAGATCTCAAGGCTTTTCTTTCATGGGTTGTACTTGATGCTCAGATTATGTCTTGGCTTCTTGGTTTGGTAGAGCCACATATTGTTACCAACCTACGGGCTCATCGCTTTGCTCAATCCATGTGGAATTACTTGAAGAGGATTTATCATCAAGTTAATGATGCTCATCCTTTTCAATTAGAACATGTGATTGCCATGTTTCAACATGGTGGTCTTTCCATTCAAGACTACTACTCAGCATTTTTGACTTTTTGACATGAATAAACTGATTTGGTTACAGTGGATGTTTCTATTGTCGCTCTTTCGACTACTCAGACTCTTCATGAGAATAGCCAACATGAAACTAATCACGGAATATGAATTTGTTCACTCCTCTATACTGAACAGGTCTCCTATTCCTTCTCTTAATATTTGTTTTGGTGAGTTGCTTCGCAAAGAACGACGACTTAGCACTCAAGCTATTCTGGAGCAATCTCATGGCAGTTCCAAGCTAGTAACTATGGCTTATTCTGGAGCAATCTGCAATGGAGCTTCAAGGTAAAAATTCTACTAAACTTTGGTACATAGACTTGAGGGCTAAAAATCACATGACGAATACTTTCACCGCCTTATGTCATGTTCAACCCTATGCTGGTCAATCTGTTATTCAGACTGCCAATGGTGGCTCTTTGTCCATAACTATTGTCGAAGATGCCTCTTCTACATTAACTAATGCGTTTCTTGCTCCTCAGTTTTCCACGAATCTTATTTTTATTGGACAGTTAGTTGATGACAATTGTGTTGTTCATTTTTCTAGTGTTGGTTGTGTTATGCAAGACTAGGTAACGGGGGAGCCGATTGCGAGGGGACCTAAAGTGGGGCACTTGTCTCCACTATTTTTACCTGTTCCAACATTTTCTTCAATTTCTTCTATTAAGTCTTCTGCTTGTAATAATATTCCTGCTCTGAGAATGGTGTGGCATCGTCGTTTAGGTCATCCCAATACTCAGATCTTATCTCATGTATTGCACCCTGGTTTTCTTGGTAATAAAGAATGCTCTTTATCTCTTGAGTGTGATTCTTGCAAAATTTGCAAAAACAAAATTCTTTCATTTTCTTTGTAGGCTTGTAGAGCTTTTCACTGCTTTTATCTTATCCATAGCGATGTTTGGGAACTTTACCCAATTGATTCACATTAAAAAATTAAATATTATGTGACATTCATTGATGATTATAGCAGATTTACTTGTGTCTATTGTCTTCGCTCTAAATCTAAAGTTCTCCATACTTTCAATGAGTTTTTAGCGTATGTTGTTAATCAATTTTCTATAACTATTAAGACATTACGCACAGATTCTGGTGATGAATATTTGTCTACTGAGTTTCAAGCATTCTTGGCTTCTAACGGTATTTTTCATCAGCGTTCATGTCCTGCTACTCAACAAAATAGAGTATTTGAACGTAAAAAGTGTCATCTTTTTTATGTGGCACATACTCTTGTTAGAATCCTCTGTTCCATCCATGTTCTGGGTTGAAGCTCTGAAAAATGCTACTCACTTGATTAATCGTTTACCCTCTCAAGTCTTACACATGGAGTCTCCCTATTTTTGTTTGTTTGCCAAGCAACCTAGGTATGATAATCTCCTTATTTTTTTATTGTCTGTTTTGTTCATTTACCACCTCATGAGTGCCATAAATTATCTACTCAATCTGTTAGATGTGCATTCTTAGAATATAATGTGTCAAAAGCGAGTTGTCTACTATGATCCTACTTTATGTCGTACACGTATTTCTGGGATTGTTATTTTCTTTGAAAATCAATATTTCTTTCGTGTGTCCTCTCTTTCTACTGTGGTACTTCCCTCCTTTGAGCAGCAGTTATCTGATCTTCATCCAGTTAGCTCTCGTTTTAAACCAAGTATTGCGTATACAAGACGCTCCTACCCATAGTCTCTTCCGGTGGCTCACTCGATATCTAATCCTACCACGCTTCAGATTTAGTTAGTTGCAACACCTCCAGAGCCTAGTATGTCACCCTTCTCGAGTGTCTGCCCCCCGGACAAGTATGGATTTCCCACTTCCAGGTTTGGCAAATCTATCTCAGCTCTTACTATTGCATTGTCTAATTTTGATATTCCGACATGCTACTCACACGCTACCATGCATGATTGTTGGCGACGAGCTATGCAGGAAGATATTGCAGCTCTAGAGGCCAATCACACTTGGGACATTAAGCCATGTCCTTCCACTATTGTTCCTTTGAGTTGCAAATGGGATTACTCAGTCAAGGCCCAATCTACTGGTAGTTTGGATCATTACAAAGATCGTTTTATTGCATTTAGGAATAATTAGGAATATGGTGTCAATTATGAAGAGACCCTTGCTCCTATGGCTAAAATGAATATTGTTTGTACGATTCTAGCTCTTGCTGTTTCTAGTGATTGGCCACTACATTAGATGGATGTCAAAAATGCTTTTCTTCATGAGAATCTTAAAGAATGAATTTATATGAAGCCACCTCCGAGATTATTTCCTTCTCCGACTTCACATGTGTAAGCTTCGTCACTTTCTTTATGGTCTCAAACAGGCTCCGAGGGCCTGTTTTGATAAATTCCGCACCATTTTATTACAATTCTCATTCAAACAGAGCAAGCATGACACTTCCTTATTTCTTCGAAAATTAGACATGGGTATTGTTGGTCATTTGGTTTATGTTGACAACATTGTGATTACAGGTTCTGATTCAGATTTAACTTGGTTGGCTCAAGACTCATCTCTCAAAGTCCTTTCATATGAAAGATCTTGGATCTCTCACATATTTTCTTGGTCTTGAGATGCATCGTAGCCCCTCTGGTATTTCCCTCAATCAACATAAGCATGCTAGTGACATGGTGGCTATAGCTAGCCTACAAGAGGCAACTTTTGTTGATACTCCCTTGGTATTGAATGTCAAGCTTCGCAAAGAGGAGGGTTACTTGGTGATCCCAGTTTATACCGGAAGTTGGTAAGTAGCCTAGTTTATCTCACCATTACTAGACCGGACATCTTTTTTGTTATACAACAAGTCAACCAATTTCTTCAGACTCCTTGTCATCTTCATTTGGTTGTTGTTCATAGGATAATACGCCACGTTTGAGGCACCTCAGCTCGAGATTTATTCTTCCCTGCAAACAATTATACTCGTCTTGCTGCTTATAGTGATGCTAATTAGGCTGGTTTTGCAGATACCTGTCGCTCCATCACTAGTTGGTGTTTGTTCTTAGGTGATGCATTGATCTCCTGGAAGAGTAAGAAGCAAGACAGAGTCTCTAAGTCATCTATGGAATCTGAGTATCGGGCGATGTCTCTTGCTTGTTCTGAAATCATTTGGCTTCAAGGTTTGCTTACTGAGCTAGATTTTTCTAAGACCGATCCTACAACTCTCCATGCCGATAATACAGGTGCTATTCAGATCACAGTCAATCATGTCAGTCATGAGAGCACGAAGCATATTGAAGTGGATTGTCACTCTATTCGTGAAGCCTTTGACACTCGTGTTATCACTTTTCCACATATTTTCACTGAACTATAAATTATTGATATCTTCACCAAGGCTCTCACTCGTCATCAACATTGCTTTCCAAGTAGCAAATTGATGCTGGTTGATCAACCTGCATCAATTTGAGAGGAGCTATCAACGGGCAGATTGTTGTCCGTTATCTCTTTCCTTATTTTTAGTCCATAATTGTTTCCTTATTTCTCCATTCCTTATTTTGTATAGATAGCATACATTATTTGACATATTATAGTTTACATATATAGGGCTAGAATCATGCGAGAACTTATTTGCTTTCCATTTATAACATTCTTGTAACCTCTACATATAAGATACAGAACTCAAGGCCAAAGGCAGACAATTTCAAACAATACCTTGATCTATTTTGACAATCTCACACCTAAGATGATATAAAATTTGATTATTTACACCTTCTATGTCTTCGGTGTACAAGGTACAAGGAATCTCCTTCTTCTTGGTTAACTAACTTCACAACCTCTAATCATATGACTGACAATAATTATGCTTTACATAATGTTGGCAAGCATGAGGGTAGGTAGCATATTCAAATAACCAATGACACAACTCTTCATATCATTGTGATTGGGGCTTTAGGGTCTTTAATAATATTTTTGTTTTTTTCTCCAAATTTATCTATTAATTTAAATTTTGTTGGCCAGTTGGTAGATAACAATTGTAAAGTTCACTTTAATTGTGATGATTGTCATGTGCAAAATCAAGCGTCAGGGAAAATTGTAAAATAGGCCCAAAACGAGTCATTTATTTCCTCTCTGGTTTTTCATTCCTATGTTTGTTTAATTTGGTTGTACTATAGTTGTTAATAATTGTCATGTATGACATAAGAAATTGGAATATTCCAATTATGTTGTTTTGATTTATCTTATGAAAGTTATTTGGGCAATTTTTTGATCTTTTATTGTCTTTTGATTGTGGTTCATGTAAACTTAGTAAAAGCAAATCATCCATTTCCTTCACACAACAGTCAGGACTCTACTTGTTTTGAGATCATTCTTGCTACCATAATGGCGTCAGTCTTGTTATTTCACATGCTATGTTTATTGATAATTATAGTCATTTTGTATGGGTTTTTTATTTTTGGTTCTAAAGTTGAAGTTTTTTTTGTCCTTCAAAAGCTTATTATCTTTGTTGAAAATCAATTTTCTGATTGTATTAAGACTCTAAGATGATTTAGGGGGAATATGTATCCAATGACTTTCAATTTTATCAATAAATGAAGGGTATTCTCTCCAAATATTATCCACACTCAATAAAATAAGGTTGCGTAATGTAAGAATCTTCACCTTTTAGATGTTCATACCTTGTTAAATGTGCTACTGTGTATCACTTATATTTTGGGTAAAAACATTATCTATGACTATTTAATTGATTAATTCTACCCTCCCAAGTTCTTAATTTTATCCATAAATATCCATCTTCTTTTATTCTCCTTATGACAATGTATAACCAATAGACAAGGGGAATTGGAAACAAAGAATAAAAGATATAATTTGAAAAGTTCAACTAATGCTGTGAATTTTTTATTTTTCTTTACAAGAGTATAAATCATTATCAAGGCAACTTCTTTCTCCCAACCATTGCAGCTAGACCACTGCATTCTTATGTTTTACGGATTTTAGCGATCGACGGTTAGAAACTAGTTAGTAGTGAGATCTACAGCTTTCTTTAACTCGTTAAAGAAACACTATCTTCTAAAAGGAAATATGTTTCATGTTTTGGATGTTGTTGATCAACAATAAGATCTACATCATTTTTACATTTATACTCTGTTATAAATCATAGAAGATGTATTAATAAGAAGTAACAAATACACTTACTTGAACCATTATGATTGGGCCTCCATTATTATAAAGTAACGGAGTTACCTTGGGAAGTAGGATTCCCCACCAGTTATCAACCTACAAAATTTAAGTCCATGTTGACTATGATGGGATACAAAATTACAACATTTAGTGATAATGGGATACAGAACTAAAGGAATTCAAACAATCACTCCATCATTATTAACCCCAAACAAATTTGCATTACCTCAATAAGTCATCATCAATCTCAAAAACAAAGTAAAACAGAGCCTCCCATTTCAAGGCCATATAGATAGTCAAATGAAACATCCTCACGAAAGTATAAAAATACTAAACCATCTTGTAAGTGTATTCTTATGTAAGAACTTAACAGGTAAACATATGTAACTTCAAATAAATAAAACACTAAAGTAGGGTGAAACAGATTGATCAATCCAAGCAATGATGAAGGTCGTCACTACAGAAAAGAAAAATTAAAAATAAAAATATATAGTCAATTCTTAAAAAGAACAAAACAATGAATACCACGTAAATCACCAACAATACAAAATGCAACTCCCTAGTCCACCATTTGAAATCCCCACCATAAATGTCACAAGTATAATATATGAACAATTTCATCATTACCAACAAAGTCATTGCGAACCATACCAATCGAAGGTATGCAGAATCAGACGATCTAAGTTTGAGAGGCGGTTCGATGGCTAGTAACCAGGCAGGAAATCCCCCCAAATCCCACTCTAACAAACAAACACAACTAATTAGACTGACGTTTAATGTAAGACCTCTCATAGCACAGTAAGTAACAAAGGGTAGATAAAACAGACCTCCACAGATATATGGGCCGGGTCGGAGCATGACAAGCATATCAAGCTTGTGGCAGAGTTTGAGAAAAGAGACAAGATCAGCAATCCCCTCAAACACTAATTTACCAGGCTGTGGCTCATGAAGATTCCAAGGCACATACGTTTGAATAGTATTCAATCCCAGTGCCTTTGCTCTCACCAACCTATCTTCCCAGTGCTTTTTTTTTAATAAAAAGTAAATAAGTAAACACAACAAAATAAATCCAGAAATTAATTCGTAAAAACAGAAAATAAATAAATAGAAAAATGCCTGAGGAAGAACGCGAAAGTAATGCAAGTCTCCTCCGATGATCCTGAAAGGCTCGCCGTCTTTCCAGAACTTGTCATCGTCGATCTCGAATGATCGAGGCTTAACCTGATTAGAGTAAGTTAATTGAAATGAATCAATGCTTCCTTTGATTATGAGTGTTGAACTTATATAGTGAGAAAATAAGTTACCGCGACGGTACTGGTCACTACCTTTCTGTGCTGGTGGCGGTGGCGGTGGCGATGAGAGAGAGAGTGGTGGGAGGAGAAAGAAGGGAGAGGAGCGAAGACGGGAACGAAAGCGAGAAAAGCAATGAGAGAGATGAGCAAGAAAAACAGTGTCGTTTTGGTTCTGCTCCTTCTCGCCATTGTTTTCCTCGAAGTAGTGGTGGTAGTAGTTTCAGTGAGCTGCGGAGGTCCGGTAACAGCTTTTTGCCGCTCCAGCCAGAGCTGTTGACTCATCGTTCCTCATATGACCCACTCATCAGCCAGATGATTGGAGTTCAAAGAGTTTATTATAAACATGGTCCCTTTAATTTAGTAAAACAAGTTTCTGGTCCTTATATTCTTATAAATAAAATATTTAATCCCTAAATTTTGAAACTTAAGGGAATGACTGAAAATAAATAGCTGCGGTGACGTTATGTAATATATACGTTTTTAAACTTAAGGGAATGACTGAAAATAAAGGGCATGTATTTTCTTTTTATTTTCTTACCATTTGAGTTTTATTCTTCAACATTTATTTTTATTTTTATTTTTTAATATTTTCTTTATTTTGAATCGCTTTTCATATTTTATTTCAATTTATTTGTTATAAATTTAGTGTAATTTCAAATAAATATTTTATTATTTGATTGATTAGTTTTTACCCTTTTAATTGGATTTAGATTTAAATATAATATAAAAATTATTATTCAATTTTATCATGTTCCTCGAATAATATTTTGATTTATCTATTTTATGTTTTTTTTCATGGATCATTCTTCTTCTTCTTTTTTGGGTAAACCATGCTTCATTTTTTCCTGCTTGTTTTTTTATTTTTTTGGGTAAACTTTACACGTACCCAATCTCTTTCTGTTTTTTTTTTTTTTATATTAAGTCAAGAATGCAAAAAGTTTCTATATAATCCCAATGTCATACCTTTGGCCCACTTATTAATTTTCCTTATTATGTTACCATACAATTTGCTAATAAAATAAAGTTTATAATAATAAATAAAATAGAAAAAAATTTCTTCTTTGATCTTTTAATTTTTAATTTTATCCTTCAACATTCATTTTTTTTAATTTTTTTCTTCAATATTTAATTTATTTTGAATTGTTTTTATATTTTTTTTCTATTAACTTTATATGAGATTATCACAATCTCAAAAAAAAAAATATTTCATCATTTGTTTGTTGCTCAATTTTTTCCCTTTAATTTTGATTTTATATTTAAATGCACTATAAAAAACTATTATTCAATTATGTCATGTTTCTCATATAATATTTTGGTTTATCTTTTATATTTTTGTTTCATTTTTTTTTTTTTTTTTGGTAATATTTACATGGACCAAACCTATTTTCTCATTCTTTTGTGTTTGAAAGATGATTAAAGGTTAGGAAGTGCATTCTATAGAAGAGAGAGATATGATCGAGAAATATATATATTATTTGGGTCGATATTCGAGGGCTAAAAAACACACCTTTGAACTTGTATTTCCTGTCCATATCACTTAATGATGTTCATTTTGGATTCACTTTCAACTTCCATATAGTTTGAGACGCAATGGCCTTCCTTTTGGGACTTTTAAAAGCGAAAATGTGACAAAAAATAGAGGGGGAGGGGACATCATCGTTTAAAACTATAGAGCTAAAGGAAATTCCACACAAGAGCTAAACTTGCCATGGTTTGTGAATCTGTTGCTCATGTGAGCTGTTAATACAGTTACTAAGACCTACCATGCTGACTATATCACTATGAGATAGAGGTCTGGAGCCCAGGAAATCTATAGTCAAGCCTTCATTTCCGCCATTGCTGCCACTCCCATGGTCATTTCTTGTTGTTTTAGAGAGTGAGTAACTGAAATTAACATCTTTCGTTGAATTCAGAACTCCGCTACCTAATGCATCTTCGAAGGAAGGCCCTTCAAACCCAGAAGCAGAAGATAAAGAATCCATCATGCCTTTAAGATGAGCACCTGAGGGGGGTGCACCAGTACTGCTAGCACCAGAAGGAACTGGCGGAGGTCCAGCTTTATTCCCAAAAGGAGCCGAGCCACTCAAAAACAAGCCACCACTTGCCAGCTCTTCACGTGAGGACAAATTCAGACCAAAACCAGCTGTGTTTGTATTTGAAACGTTGTCAGCATTGGCAGACACGTGAGCTTGTTCTTGTTGCTGTTGCTGGTAGTGGGGTCTCATCAAGCCAGTAGTTTTGCTGCTCACGGTTGCACCCATCT
This sequence comes from Salix dunnii, assembly GCA_015731905.1. Taxonomy (NCBI): domain Eukaryota; kingdom Viridiplantae; phylum Streptophyta; class Magnoliopsida; order Malpighiales; family Salicaceae; genus Salix; species Salix dunnii. Next base: position 2,698,905 of record CM027661.1, read on the forward strand.
GAGCTGCTTTCTGCAGCAATGCAGTGGCTGACATGTGAGGGGATGGTCCTGAATGGTACTGCGGTAGAGTGGGGCCAGGACTAGGGTTAGGGTTTGGACTCATATCTTGACAGGTTGGTGTGAACTCTTGACCTAACCTTGTTGAGAGGATTGATGGTGAGGATGAGGAAGACAGATGATCAATGGGTGATTGATACTGTGGTGGGCCAGGAGCCCCTAGTCCTGGTGAGCATGCTAGCCACGGTGGGAAATCTGGCCTAAAACGAAAACTACTTCGCTGTTCTTTTTCAAGTGAAAACGCATGCAGGTCTTGACCACTGAATTGGGGCATTTGAAGATTGACATGGGGATTTGAAGAACCTGGTTGAGTGGAAAGAAATTGGCTCGTCGATCCTGCCATAGTCCTTCCTTTCTCCTCCGCTAAAGCATCACAGAATGCTCTGTGAGTGACGAAACTGTCCCTCCTGAAGCACCAAGAACATGAATAATGAAAACAAAACCTAACACGCTAGAAAACAAAACCAAACCATCATAAACTATAAAGTGCCTTGTGTTAATAATGCTAGTATTTTTCTCTGTCATTTTTCTCTCTGGTAACTAAGTACTGATTGTCTTCTCTCTCTCTCATTGCTGTCAAAGTAGGACTCTGATACTTGCATTGCAACAAATGATATCCTCAGAAATTCAGATATACAATAATTCAAAGTCTATGGGTGTATATAAACTGCATGGGATTTTTTAGAGAAAACATTTAATGAAAATTCTTTTTGCCTGGTTATTCCTTTTTTCCTCACTCATGAGTTGATAAAAAATGATGACTACTGTCCTAAAACTGGCTTTTTGTTCATGTATAGATTTGCTAAATAATGATTTAGTGTTTGTTACCTCGAGAAAAGAGTTCCACATTCACATCTGTACTCTCTAGTGCCACAGGTCTTGGCGTGAGCTTTCCAATCTGACTGAACTGCATACCTCTTTGAGCACTTAACACATTTCCACTTCTTCTCGCCATGCTTTCTGCAAAAATGCTTCTTGATTCCTGTCAGGTCCCCAAGAGCCCTTGATGGATCATGGTGCACACAATTTGGTTCTGGGCACACATACACCTTCTTCCTTATCTCATTGCTTGTTCTTTGCTTCAGCTTCCATGGCAGGTTGTGCCCTCTTCTATGAAGCTGAAGATTCTGATCTCTCTGAAATCCCTTTTCGCAGATCTCACACACAAATCTATTTGTCGCCATCAAAGTCTTGGGTGACAAAGCTATCACTTCTGCATCTGGGTCTAAAATCACCAAGAATCCAAGCACCCAAAAAAGAAAGAAGACGAAAGTATTAGTAAAACTGAAAACAACTAGCAAGGTGTAAACGAAATAATTTCCTATAAAGCTAATATCTTTAAAGTCGGATTTAAGAACCTGGATTTCCTGGTAGGTTTCTCTTCTTTTTGACTGGAGCCTGGGTTTGAGCTGGAGGAGCAAAGTGTTGCTGAACTCCATATTTGGTTTCAGTTTCATTTCTGTTGCCTGAAGAAACACTAGCTTGATCACCAGAAGCAGAAGTCAAATTAGACATATTTTCCTCTTGCAGTATTTGTTTCTGTTGCTGATGAAACATCAAACTTTTCATCGTCTTTCTTCTCTTAATTCGATAAGCTAGCTGCTAGCTGCTTTAGAAATCATAAGCTTGCATATCACGGGACCATAGATCCTTGGTCATACATATATGTTACAAATAAAGAAAGAAAGAAAGAAAGAAAGGGTTTTGGAGTTTATCCAAAAGTGCCAAAAAAAAATCTAGAAAAAGCTAAAACAAGGGGAAAACTTACAAAGAGAAAGAGAACAAAAATAAAAGGACGTTAAAACTGATTTTTCTCAAATATTAGGCTTTGGATCAGATAGTTAAACCCCTTGCTCAGCATCATTCACCTTGATTGTTTCTTCTTTGTTTGGCTTCAACCAAAGGGACAAGTTTTTTCTGATAGCTCAAAAGAAACTAGGAGAAAGAAAAGGAGAGAAAGAAACGATAGCTAGCAGATAAATGAAAGTTCTGTTAAAACCCCAACCCCAGCAGATAAAGAAACCCAACCCCAGATCATCAACCCACTTTCCCCCTTCATTTTTCCTTCTTAAAACCAAGAAAGTTCACCGATAACCACACAAAACATGAACAAAAAAGGCGCAGCAAATAATGAAACTGCGTGTGCGTGTGCGTGTGCGTGTGTGTGTGTGTGAGAGAGAGAGAGAGAGAGGATAGCTGTAGATGAGAAGGGGTAGTCTGTGTTATCCTGAAGGAATCCAAAAACAAACACCACAAAACCAAAAAAAGAAAAAAAGAATCCCTACGGGCTGAACTCTGACGTTGCACTTTCTGTCTTTTCTGTTGTTCTCTTCCCAAACCCCAGAGAAATCTCTTCTTTCTTTATTGTCTATTTGATTCTTCTTCTTTTTTATCAAAGTTTTAATAATTCTCTGCTAAAAATGAACTTAACGATAGCCCTTTTCTTTTCTATCACCCCCAACCTTTTACCACCGTTCTTCCACAAAGCAAACAAGACCTGCTGAATAAATTATTCAAAAGGCATGCGGTATTCATATAAAAGACACCGTCATCTGTATAAGATGAGTAGTATCGAGAAAGAAAAAGGGATTTGTTTATGTTATAGGACGCGGTATTAATTCACTTGCATGATTGGTTACTGTAATTAGTAGACAATATTGACATTTTTCACAGCTTTCTACAAAAATAATCTAACAGTGGCATGATTGATTCAATGATTAAGTTTCTAACAGTCATGGCCAAAACCCATCTCGCAATCTATTTATGGTATATATTTACATGTTCTTCTTCTTAGAGTGCACGCCTAGCTAGCTTGACCACCTACTCTACTCATCATGATAGATAGTTTTGAAATGACATTAGTCAATGCAAAAATATTCTTAAGATCGTATGCCATAACCTAAAATTCATGAATGAACATGGGATGAATACAAAAACATGTGTTATAAATATATGTAGATAAAGATACGCAGTTTGTAGTTGACTTCATTGTCATGTAGTTTGAAACCCTAGATACCAGGTTCTTTATGAACAGAATTGAGGTAGCTAACTTAATAATTGTGGCTTAGTTAATTAATTGCTTGACTGATCATTGAGTCAACAAGGTAGCTTTAGAGCGGTGAAAGTAAGAAATAACTAGAAGACACGACACAAAGTGGAATTTTGGTAGAACTTTGAGAGCAGAATGCCTCTATTTTGTAAGTTTCTGATGAAATAATTAGAATTAGCTAGCTAGCTTGCTTGGCTATCTCATTATAAGTTAAACCACAGACTACCTGTCTGTGTCATCTGTCTCTAAAATATTGTGAGTTTACACTGTCTTTCTGCTAGTTGATGTTGCCGATGAGAGTTGATGTTCCCGATTACATAGTAGCAATAAGAAGTTGGGAATAAATAAATATTTTTCTTTCGTCATCTTCTTGTTTTATTCCCAGCGGTTTAGGTTTTGAAAGGGGATCTTGCTTTCGACTCAAGTCTCAAAATGCTAGCTCCCCCAGCTCATCTCTGCTTTAAATAATTAAGCCGGGTTTTCTATATAATGAATATTAATAATTTAAACTTGCTTAAGATAGCGAGAGAAAAAAAAAAGGATTTTCAACGTGTTCAAAAAACACTCATTTTGATCTTTAGCCAAATTAGAGCCAAGTGATAGGATACTGTATAGCTTGCAATCTGTGTAGTAAATTTTTAGTTTTAATTAAGTAATGTATTTTTTATAAAAAAAACTTAAATAATTAAGATTTTATTTATTTATCTGGATTTATAAAATATATTCTACTTACAAAAGACTTGAACAATTAGGATTTTATTTATTTATCTATACCTATAAAATATGTTTTATAGAGTAAAGTTTTCTAATATAAAAAAAAAAAAAAAAGTTTAGGGCTAGCCTCTTACAGTGTACATTAATTTCAAGTTTTTTTTAAATAAACTATTTTAATTAAATATAACTATCCAGTGTTGTAAGTAAAGGAGGATTTTCAACGTGTTCTACGCTTGCAAGTAAAATAATAATAATAATAATATTATGCATGTGGGCTAGTAAGGAAAAATCTACTTTAACACTCATTTTGAACTTTATTTTAAACGTTCAGGGCTAGCCTAAGAGACTTGTTATGATGTTACAGGGTTTGTAACAAGGTTGTTAATACTGTTCCGGTTATTGTTTTTGTTTTTCTATTAATATGGAATGTTTCGGTTTCAGAGCATTTTGGTGTGCCGTTTCGAGGTTGTACTGTTCATATAAAATTAATTATATATATATATGAAAAAAAATTAAAATATTAATTTAACAAGCATAATTAAAATTTAAGATAAATTAACTTTAAATTATACAATACAAACACAAAATCAAACAAATATAATATCAAAATTAGAAAAAAAATCACAAATTAATCAAAATAAAGAAGATTTTAAGGCCGGAACGGCACACCCGGAACGGAACCGAGACGTTCCGGCCGGAATTTGGCTGGAATTTCTGGAACGGACCGGAATTAAAACCGAGATGAAAACGACGTCGTTTCGTCTCGGTTTTGTTAACAGAAAATTCCAACCATTCCGGGCGGAACGGAACGGAATTGACAACCCTAGTTTGTAATTTATATAGCAGATTTCGAGTTCAAGTTAGAATATGTATTCTTTGTGCAAATTTAGAATAACCAGGATTTTACTTGCTCATTAAAATCGGCAAAATAAACTTTATAGAAAGTGGGTTTCCTTGTTTAAAAATAAAAAAGTTTAGGGCTAGCCTCTTACAGCTATACTCAAGTTATTTTTATGAAGAAAAAAAAGAGCATTTATGTGATTGATGCTTTTATGATATTGATAATTTTTATTTGGGAAGCAAAAGGAAGCTATTTATGTTTAACAAAGTAAAATTAATAAATAAATAAAATGTTAAGTCAACAAAAATATTTTAACAGTGATTGAATAATAAAGCACAAAGCTAGTCTTTCTAGTAAAACCCAAAGATAAATGCAAACACAAACATTTTACACTGCCTATCTTATTTTATATGTTTCAAGTTATTTTTATTTAGGGTTGATTTTCATAGTTAGCAATTAACAGTTTTATTTTATTAGAAGTGTGTCAATAAAATGCAACTCATTTATATAAAATATAAAAAAGAAAAACAATATAGAAAAAATTGATGAGAATGAAAATGCCATTTTTTTCCCCTTAATGCTTATTCTTTTATACTTATTTGGTTTCTAAATTGACTCAATATTTTTATATTTTTATTTATTATGCAAATGAAGTTGTTAAGTGAAAAACAAAACTCATTGGACAATTCTATACTTGCTTTGCAATTTAGGCATAACTATCTCATATGAGCTCCAATTGAGATGGTTCAAAATGATATGGAACACCAAGAGAAATCTCAACTTTCATTTTTTTTATTTTGAAGACATTGATTACATCGAGGTTGAAATCAAGAATTAAGTTGTTGAACTTGTTTTGCTAACATGCGTGCTGCACAAAAGTCATTTTGAATACTAGAGACAAATTAATATAAAGTTGAAATAACAGAATAAGCCATAATCTTTGATATAATTAATGATTGGCCTCGCAACTATGGACCAAAAGAGAGATTTTTTTCTCACACTATGAGAGTTGTTGAGGGAGAAAGTTGTATTTTATTCCAAAATCTTTGATATAATTACCTTTTAATGCTTATAATGAATTACCTATAATCTAAAAGCATGATATTTTCACTATGTATGCATGGATTGTTCATCCTTTCACATATTATTGTGGATGGAGTATGCAAAAAAAAAAATCCAGTTTAGTCCACAAGCTTTTTTTTCCAATGATTTTGTTCAAATTAAAGTCTTATTAATCTCGATTTCTTAAGAAACGGTGGGATTTAACGAAGAGGGGTCAAAATAAAAATGAAACCAAACATGGGTGGCATTCTATAAGTTTCAAAATAAATACGCTTTGATCCTCAAACTTAAAAAATTACACAAATTTTACAATTTTGGTACCTTAATATTTTCATATTTAATTTTATTAGAAAAAGTTTATTTTTGTTATTTTATAGTCCGTGATTAAGAAAGGAGTAAGGGAGGCCATTGGATTCCTACAGTAGAGAGAGAAGCATATGTTTGATATCAATTTAGGCCACCAAAACAAATGAAATTTGTATCAAAATATTTCATTTGATGAGAAGAGTTAATATTAGGTTTTCTATATTTAAAGTTGATGACAAAACAGGTTTGATCTTGGGTTGATTTTGTTTTTAGGAACATTTTTTTATTGATAGATTTATCATAGTTTTTAAATAGTTTTATGGGTGTTTTAGGTAAAAAAAATTAATCTGTAAATGATTTTTCGAGTAAAATATGCTTAGGCCCTAATAGTTCTACTATTCTGGCTGAAATCTTGACAAAATAAATCAACACGTCGTATCCCTCAAGAGGCATCGCGTTGTCTGGTTCTTTCTCATAAAAAAATAGATTGGATGATATGTTGTCAGTTATAGGTGGAATGAAAAAAGAAATTAGGGCCTAGTAGTATGGGCTTTCAAGTGCAGACAATGCTACGTGTATGCCTTATTTAAATGAGTCAAACCCAAAAACACTTAACTTTTTTTCGTTATTTTTTCCAATTAATGCTTTTTATATATTTTCTTATAAAAAGTATAGTAATTCCCCTTATTTATTTTATTTTTCTTAGAGAGCCTCTTATGAATAATGATTTTTTTTGTTTAATTTTTGAAGAATTTTTTTATATTTTTTATATAAATAAAATATATTTTTTAAAACAAAAAATATTTATTTTCATATAATGCTTCTAATATATGTAACCTTGTATAAGATTTCTATTTTGTTTTATTTAATCAATTGAATGTGTTTATCTATTTGTAGTATTGTTTGATTGAATAAAAACAATTTAATAAACAAAATATAACAAATTGCCTAAAATATAAATGACATGGCTATTTTACTATAGATTCTCCAACTATTCACCCTCTCATAATTAATTATTAATTGTAGCAGTGATTTTTATAATAAAATTTTATTTTAATTTTTTTAATAAAAGAAATTTTTCTCAAAAATTTTCTTTACACAATTAAGCCTTTTTGCACACCAAATTGCATATTTTTTGGAGGGAGGGTTAAAGTGAATGATAAAGAAATAAAGTGAAAAACTCATATGACATAAGTGTTTATTTAGATTTTATTTGAAAAGTACATTTTAGCCCTATCTTTTTAATTTCATAGTTAATTAAAATTAATTTATGTACCAAATCTTTTTCGTTATTTTTAGTTCTTTTTGGGTGTGAAGAGAGAAAGGCTATTTGATTTTGGCATAGAGAGAGAGAAAGTTAATGTTGCAACGATTCTAACCACCAAAACAGTTGATTTTTGTACCAATCACATTTCATATGATGAGGGAAGTTAAAATTAGGTGTTTTTGGCCCTCATACAAGCATTTCCTTATGGATGAGGCACTAGTTCTAGCTTACGAAGTCCACAACACCTTGCCTTGTTCTTTTTCCTTTTTTTATATAAATAACTATTTTTTTACATATATTTTTAAAATATTTTTTCTTTTATGTTTTGGTTAATACCTGTCTCTATAACATTTTAAGCTTATTTACCCTTTTTCAAATAACTATTTTTTTTTTTATTATATTGAGTGTGTTTAATTTTTTTATGATGTTAGTGTGATTCATCTATAATCTTTTATATTTTATATAGATTAAATTTATTTTAAACATTAATTTTTTCTATAATTTTCTTAGCAACCTTATATTTATTTTTGTTTTATTTTATTCAATAAATTTTATGTGTGTTGATTTTTGTTACAAATTCATAAATAATTACATTAAACATAATGGAGTAAATGACCCGTATTGTGATATTAAATATTTTGGCCCACATTTATCTCTCAATTTTTCTAGTTTATTTCTTTTTATATTATTGATGATTTTTTTATTTATATAAATGATTATCAATTTATTTGATTAATGTTTAAATGAGCTTTTTGATTTATACTTTGAATGTTTTTAGAAAATATATAAATTTACAACTCGCGGTGACGTGTAAGTAAAATAGCTAGTGGATACTATTAGATGACATTGTGTAATGTTCCATTTTAGGCATAAATATATTTTATAATAAAACTCCTAGTATGTTGAATGTAACCTTTCAAGTTTATGTATGTTTGATAATAATTTTATCATTTGAGATAATAAGTTGACAATTACTTATCCTATTGCATGATAAAAATAGTTTTGCCTCATCTCCATTATCACAATACAAGACAAATGAAAAAAAATCAAATGGTAATATAATAGTATGCAAAAACTTAATTTTGAAATTTAGAACTTCTCTTTATTAGTTAAAATTTAATTGAAATCATTATTATAATTAATTACATTATATATGCACAAATGGTTCAATTATTATTATTATTATTATTATGATTATCAATGTTAATCGCTTTCTCATATACTTTATTAATATTATAACCAACTATGACACACATATGAACTACTCTCACACACACACAAAAAAAGAGTCCTAAATTCAATTGTTTGGACAAATAATTGCCCATCCCAATCACATTTATTAGATGTTAATATCCTTTCTAAACTAAGCATATGATTTTAAATGACATTTGATTCGCCTTTTCTTCTTCAAAGAAGAACGTGTCTCTATATGGGATTAAGGTGTTTTAATTGGAATTTTTGATATTTTTAATTGAATATATGTTCTTATAATTTCTTCTTATTACACCCCTACTTACCTCTAAACTTTTATTTTTTTTTCAATTTTACCCTTGTCAAAATGACATTTCAACCTGTAAGTTGTTCGTCATTTTCATTATGGCTATTGGTTCTTAATTTATGCAATTTGACTCTTAATTCACCAACAAACTTCATTTTTTTTTCAATGTAGTTAATGATTCAAATAATTTCCAATCCCTGTGTTAATGCCCTTTTTCTAGTTTGGTCCATAGTTTTGGAATTATGCAATTTGACCTTAATTGATTAATAAATTCTTTTTTCGCAATTAAACCCCTAAATTAACCAAGTTATCTTTTAAAAATTGCAAATTAAACCATATATTTTAATTTCTTGCAATTAAGGCCTAATTGGACTAAAAATGAATTTTCCCTATAACTAAAACTCTAAAAAAATAAATCTTAAAAATGTAATTGGATCCTCACACATCCAAATCTCATATTTCACTTTTAAGTTCAGATGCTTCTTGTAAATAAGGCCTTTAATAAGAAAAGAAATGATTTTTTTGTCGGTCTTTGATACTTCTTTTTACAAACATATTTGTTTTTCTTTTTTTTTCAATATATATTTTTTGTAGTTTTTTTTTTGTCCAAAAATGGGTAAAAACAGTGATTTCAGTTGTTAATAATCCAACTCTTAAAAGAACAATAAAAGGTTTTTTTTTATCCATTTCCTATAGACAACGTCAATAATGATGCTTCAAAGAAATCCAAATAGCTAGGGGGTGAGACATATATCTTGGATTATTGGTTAATCTCTTGGATCTGACAATTTAATTCATTCTTTCTAGTCGAGGTGGTAAGTGGTCAATGCCCTAGTGTTTGTAAAAAGTCCCCTTTAGTGAATTTTGAAACTTTCATGCTATTTGGATTTTTGATTTATTTGTAAAAAAAAGAAAGAAACATTAACCTTACCAAACCCATTTGTGATTGGGTTAATGTTTGGATGAGCCTAAGGATACTGGATTTAATAACCTTCTCAGACTCATGTATTATTGGGCTCAATGTTAAGTTGTGCCCAATATTTTTTTTGACAATCCACCTGAACCCTAGTTTTTTTTAATAAGAATCTAGATAAAAAATAAATGAAAAATATTGATCCATCAATAAGATATTCTACTATCCAATCTCACCCTATTAAATCATCACCATACCTTTACAACATAAAAAAAATATTATAGTACTTATGACTTTTAATTGTTAATTCCAATATCAAGATTCCTTATATCGCTTCAACATCCTTAATGAAACTTGTGACCATTTTTTTCTGAGGCATCGTATCTTCCTTTTTTTTTTTTTCTCAATTTAAGACCATTTTTATTGGCAAATTATTAAAACCAACATCGTTATCAACAAACCATCCATGTATGAAATGATGTAAAAAGAACAAAGATGTTTATTAATTTCATCTAGTGGTTTGGTAGATACCACCTTCCTTAAGCTAGGCTTCTCAGTATCACCTAAATCACCATATTGGTTAGTATAAGGGTGAACACTTTTCTCATTTGGCATAGCCCATTCAATGTCAACCTTTATGTCTAGTTAGAGCTGATTTTGACTTGATCGTGTAAACCCCCAAAACCATTTTTTTAGTACCAAATGAGGCGGCCATCAACACTTCCATAAATCTTTTATTGCAAACGCCAACTTTTCCCCTTAATCTTTCAAACTTGGTTTTAAATAATGGTTTGGTTAACATATCAATAAGTTGATCTTCTATCCTACAATAAATAAGATGTACGTTTTCATTTTGCTTGACATTGAATTACTTCATTGTGCCATGGAAAATTAGATTGTTAGATATGGTTATTGCATCCTAAATATCAACACACACCTTAGTAGCTTTTATTTGTTCCATGTCTAAATCTATTAAGATCTTTCTAAGCTATAAGCTTGATTTGGAGTTACGGTAGCTACAACATACTTAGCTTTTATAGTTGATTGTGCAATAATTTCTTGATTTTTGGAACACCAAGAGAAAATTCTTGATTCGAAACTAAAACAATGGCTTAAAGTACTCATGTCATCAAAACATTCAATCTTAGTGAACTACATGTCATGATCAAATATACCTTTGATATACCTCAATTTTTTTTGTTGCCTTGAAGTACATTTCACTTAACATAATTGCATATTTTATGTGCGAATGCATTTTTTCCCCTTTAACATGACTAAATAAATTGTTAACTAATTATTTTTATTTAAATGATTAACTTTAATTATACACTCGAGAAATGGATTTATTTTCTTTTGAGGTACAAGTTGTTTAGAAGATATCTTTTTTTTCTACAAAAATATAAAATAAAATATTTATAAGGGAAACCGATTCTTGAGAAGTGACAAATGAGGACAAAGAGGATATTTGCAGAGGACAAAAATGTGCATATCTGGAGGTTTCATTCTCAATCCTATGAGACAAAGGAGTAAACATCCCAAGTTCTAACCTTTGATTCAAAATGTGGGCAAGATTACTTCGCAGTGAACCATATTACCTCTAATGATGAATTAAAGTTCATTCTTTTGACCCAGCAATGTCAACTTGAGGTCTATGCCTATCTATCTTGATTGTATCATTAAAAAAATTATATATGAACCTCAATGTGAACTGTTAAATGCCGACTTTGAATGCAGATGTTTAGGCTGCCTGATTGAGATAACCTGCTCTCGTGAATGGCCTAACTCTTGGTCAGAAAAACAACTGCCATAGAGCAATCTTTCTTAATCACCCCAAATGGCAAAGAATTCAACTCAACCAACGATTTTATTGTTCGATAAATCCTCTCAGAAACGCTTAGAAGTGAGCTAAATAAGTGAAACGCTTATAGATTCGTCTCAGCACAAGGCAGAAAAGTCAAGCACTACTCATAAGCCAGTGCTGAAAAGTCAAAGCAAGCAACTGGTATATTTCTAGATATCAAGCATCGATTACATACCTCAATGCTATTGCATACATTGTATGAACTAGAATTTTTGGCAAATGATTTAGAATATGCAAGGAGTAACTTTGTAAGCACAAGCTTAAAATATGCGAGTAAAAGGGGAAAATATCAGTCCTTGAATTGATTGAATCCGAGGAGCTCACAAAAAATGACTTAGTATGTCAATTGACATTTAAGGTTCAACTTGCATGCTAAGGAATTCCTTTACTGAGAACAAAGAATGGGGAGACGTGACAAAATCTAGAGTGTTACTGGCACACACAACCCATCATAGCTTAGCTGCACATCGAGACCTTCTGTCTCCATCAATTTTGCAAGATATTCGTTCACATTATCATGATCCATCAGGTGCATCATACCTTCAATATGGTTAATTAGGAAAAGAACCAAGTTAACCCTTGCAATTTCACTGAATGACAAATGACTTGAATGTGGCTATTAATGTAAATTATGGAATGATATGATTTAGATCATTTTTTGCAAAACCATATGTAAAGAAAGGAATGGAAACTTGTACAAGGCAGCGCTTCTAAAATGTATAAAAGGAGGTTACACATACCAGTGAAAAGCGTTCTCCTTGGTTGAATTTTCCGTACTTCTTCTAAGGCCTAAAAGAAAGAGATAATAAGCATAGTTCTGAAGTTCCTCATGATATAATCTTGTTACAAGAAAAGGCAAATAAAATATACCCTTGGAAGTCCAAAGTGTGTGGAAGAAGACCGATCAGGCCGCAAAGCATCCTGAATATATTTTAATATCATAAGCTAAAAGGGGAGCAATTTGCAATGAACCAGAAGAAATGTGAAAGCAAACATGTGTGTGCCATATTAAACCATGATATTTTTTTATGCCCGTACATGTTTGGGCATCAATGTGCATGCATGCGTGTGTGTGTGTCAAAGAGAGAGAGAGAGACCATAATCAGGAGTTCACAGTCCTTAAGGAGTGGATACGTTTCTTCAGGTATTTCACTAACATCACTGCATGAGAAAAATTAGCTCCAGGTTCTAGATAAAAATATCACAGACAGCATAACAGTTTCCAAAAGAACATCTGTGATACATTTAAGCCATACCTGATGTAACATATGTTACCAAAACGAAAACCAAGAGAACAATAATCACGACCATGCCACACTGGTAAAGGGGTAAACTGAAAGGAAATTAAAGAAAGATGTGTGAAGAGTTGTCATACGCAGACAATGAAACATCTCATGATCTCCTCTGAAGAAGGGTGGGTATTCAATCTTTAGTGATATTACCCTTGTAAATGTGTTGATCTCTATCCCCAAATGGGGAATAATATATTGAATGTATTTGTGTTTAACATTGAAGTAGAAAATTCAAAGAATTATCAAGACTGGGTCACTACACCCTCACAAGCAGGTTCACGTTATTACATAAATAAGCACACAATCAAAGAAGAAGTTTCATTACAAATCATATTTTTGTATACATAAGATCCCAACTATAAAAAGCACGTATTATGCAGGTAAAATCTAAAACAAGTGAGCCACTAGCCCATTCAATGAAACAATAAAAAATGATACTCTTAGTCTCAGATCTTGTCCGATAAGCCATATATTCACCAAACACTTTATAAAATGATGAAAATTTCTGTCATGTAAAGATTGACCATCAGTTCAGCAAAATCAACATTGTACACACATCCTTTTATTCTGACATGGTTTTACAAGATTCTTAAGCTCTAACTTCCAAACAGCAATTAAATAATTTAACCCTTAACTAAATCCTGGAAAATAGAGTTTTAAGAGAAGCTCTGCCATCATCCTCATTCGGCTATGCTACTTGATGCTGGATTAGTGAATAAGATGAAAATTGGCCTTGATTGCTGAAGAATTCAAATATCATAGGAGCATAATGACAGTAAAATTCCTAAGCTCAGCCTTGCAATATTTCTGTTTGCTGTCAACCTTCCCCAAATTTAGAATTTGCCATAAACACCATCAAAAGGACATAAATGCAAGTGTTTTTGACATCAATAACTTAAATTACTTGATGATGTATTGATGACTACATCGTCACAAGAACAGCTGGCCACAAAAGGAGAACCCTAGCTAGTAGGGGAAAAGTTTATCAGTCAAAATAGAAATTCAAACTTCATCACAGGCCTAAAAATCCCAAAACTTCAACTAAAAAAAGACCCCAATTTGATACTAACTGGAAAATTGATTAATACCTTCAAATCATTCACAATGAAGGGCTCTTTATGTATTATGTTAAATTGCAGCTCTGAGACAGCAGCACCTGGTGTAACCACACTTGTATCCACCAAATAATAATGAGTCTTCTTCATCACCTGAAATGATTTGAAAATCATACAATCAGTTCTCAGATGTGCCCATATAATAAAAAAGGTGTATGTTACCAGTTTACAATAAGGGGCAAGGTTACAATAAGGAGGCAAGTTCAAGTTCCATTACTGATGCCAGCATAGAACATAATAGCAGCATGTGCAGAATATGGAAAACATGAAGATCATGATTATTAGCCTCTGAGGAACCACACCAAAAGAGTAGAAGCAGTATTAGAAGAATTCCAATCTGTATTTGATGATCCAAAACATTCACCACCCATTAGAAGGTTTGATCATAAGATTCTTCTGATTCCAAAAGGCCATGTAGGCAAACAAGTGTAACATTGCGAAAAAACTTCAAGCTTAATCCCAGATTCTATTTAACTTACAAGGTGATCCAGAAAATCGGTGGTGCAGCATACAAATTGCAACTCCCATAAGGAGTTTTGATTCATCCAATCTTTCATGTGTTATTGCTTAAGAAGAAGGTAGGGAACAATGAGCTAATATCCTCCACATTACTAGCAATAGATAAATATGGAAAGGTGAAAGTGTCTCCCACAACAATTTTAGACAGAAAAATAATTAAGGTAACAGAGCTGCTACCATGGGTTTAGTGCAATGGTCCACCTTGTTTGATGAAGATGCCACATGGGAGGATTTAGAAAAGCTTAGTAAACAATTCCCAGAATTCTATCAAGATTCTTGATCCATCTTAGATCCTGTTTAGATTCTTAAGGACAAGAATCAATATAAAGGGGAGGCAAGTTTACAGTAAGGGGGCAAGCTTACAATAAGGAGGCAAGTTCAAGTTCCATTACTGCTGCCAGCAAAGAACAGAATTGAAGCATATGTAGAATATGGAAAACGTGAAGATCATGGTTATTAGATGAAAGCAGTTGGTTGTTGAGATAGTTAGTAGTTGGTAATTGAATAAAGTGGTTAATCAGTTGTATATTGTCAATTTTGTTGTATGTCTCTCACTGTGAGAGTACCTTTCATTAAATAGAATATTGTTCCATAATACAAGCCTAATATTGTGACTAAAAGCTAAATCATATCCCTAAACATATGCCTTATTGTATCCTAGTAGGATCCCTAAATATATCCCTGATTGCTTGCTTGCAACAGCTCCAATTTCTATCCCTGATTGCTTGCTACTAATAACTACAATCTGTCTCTATATATGGTAAGATATCTACAGCACTTATTATCACATATTAACAGCTATTTACAACATATATTATATTATACTATCATACTTAAACGGGTACGAAGAAACGTGTAATGCAAGTGAAAACTCAGAACAATTTCATTCAATCTCTTTCTCTGCCTTCTCTTTCTGTCTTCTTTTCCTCTCTCAATCCTATCGTTCTATTGTTGAGCTTAACAGTGTATTCAGTATAGGGATTCTAAGTATCAATTTGGATAAACGCACGTGTTTTCTACTAAAAGAACAGAACAGGATTTCATGCTCTAATGAACTATCATCACCTGAAATGATTTGAATATCATACAAGCAATTCTGAGATGAGCTCACATGATAAAATAAAAAAAAGGGGGTGTATTGCCGTTTTGATATCAACAATTTCAGTGAAAGGGTTTTAAGTATCAATTCAAACATCAATTCGGATAAATGTAGTGTTTTCTACTAGAAGAACAGAACAGGATTTCATGCTCTAATGAACTATTAGGCACAGTACAAGGGTATGAAAATAAGTAGATGAAAAAGACCTTATCGTAATAATTCTTATGCAGCTGAGAGAAACCATGATTTTCTGATATGGTTAATGGTGAGTCTAAGGAGTACTGAGAATTATAGTAAGACTTTGGCCAGCATATCATGAATTTCTAACCAATATATTGGTCCAGGAATTATCATTACATTAAAAGAACTTGTAATGTAGTTATAATAATATTACCAGTTACTGAACATGTTCAGATCCAAAAACAACAGAATTTGTATAAAAGAAATGCATAACCAGAAACTTGGAATTTATACCTCAAAATCACGCTCTGCAACATAAATTGGAATGTAAGGCTGCACATTGTTTGTCCAATCACGGAGATCATCCAGACCTGCAAGAGTGTATATTTTAATGAAGAAGAAGAAGAGGAAACTTGACACTTCATCTCAATTATCCTTATCTAGAACAAATAACATTAGAAAGCTCCAAGTTAGAGACCTCCAATTGCATCAGCATGAGAATGTGTAATAATAACCGCATCAATTGTTCTTAGCCTGACAGAAATGCAGCAAGTTACATAATGGCAAACACCTGAATAGACATGCAATATAAGAGAATCTGTTAAAGAACTACCAATTTAGTTAAGCATTCCCAACCCACCATTTTGAACTGTTACTCTGTTAGAGATCTTAAACGACAATATCAACATAATAAATACCTAAATGAAAAATTAAAATGTACATTGGTGCCATGTGGGACCAACTCATAGTTATTACAGAGGAAAAGTAATTCATATAACATGCTAAACATCACCATTGACAGCAGTTCATATTTTTATATTCCAGTGTACAAGTTATTTCAGTTTTTGACTTAAGGGCTAACCGTCGTTCAGTTGCTCTCATACTTCTATGACCTATGGTCATGCATACAATAAAAACGAAATACTCAACAAATGCAATTTCCTCTATATATGATGAAGTGGCTGTTTATGTCTCCATAAGAACAGGAAGAAAAAACTTGTGACCAAAAGGTAGAATAATGAAAATAGAATCCGAAAAAACTAAAGTACAACAAGGAAAAAGTACCAATCCATTACCTTATATACTTAAAGAATACACCATGATAAGCATGTATAATTACTACCTTATTTGTGCATGCGCATGTGTGTCTTCAAGTTTATGAAATCAAGTAGAAATTCAATCATATATCATTTATTCAAGGAACATTGATGGTTTCAATGCCTTGCCATCTTAAATATACACAAGTATACCATCCCTCTCCAGTTCATGCATAAAACCTAAAGATTCCTCTGTCTCATTCTGATTTATGCCTGCAACGGAACAACATTCCACACACACATTTAAGATTCCGAAGGTCAACGCTAACATGATACTTTATCTGAATGTTATCATAACAGAGTTATTTTATCTAAAGAAAAAGGCCACTGATCAAATTTGACTGGCTATTATCATCTGAATTAAAAGCCTTAAATATTTCAAAAGTATGAAGAGCTAAAACTAACCCAAATGCAGGAAACCATCGAAGAGAACTATGGTAGAAAAACCTGCAGAAAAGAAGTTGAAAGAAAGTCTGATCAAATAAGTATTTAGATATAGTAAAACCATGAAAATAATGCTAGCTAAAAAGTCATGATTAATCAAACCATAAGCAATACAATGACATGAAAACATAAAGCAGTCACAGCAGAACTTTCTGTCACATACTTGCCGACATCTATCAGAATGTTGCGCCTTCCAGAGGGTCCATGATAACGAATAAGGAGGCTTGTGTTAAGCCTCCTGTTCTTGTTACCTGGTTCCACAGCTTTCGAGCACACCTATGAAACCAAGAGTGACAGTCTTGAAAAAATCATGAAAACATAAACAGTTGGTGTCAAAATGTGGTTGTTTTGCAGCAGTACCGGACATTTATTTGAAGGATTGGTAAGGCAACTGAGACGTGGAATCCCTTCACTAGTCCCCGTCCCCATAAAAATAATTTCAGATTGGTCAGCGTGTAAATTTGCATCAGCATTTCTACTAGCATCTGTAAAAACTCAATGCAGTGGCACGTCAAAACTTATTGAAAAGCACAAAAATTTGCAATCAGCATGATATTATCATTGATAAAAGTACAGCACATCAACATCTCTTGTCGGGAAACAGAATCAATAATCTCAAAAACAAATGACACCTATTTGATTTGATTTGATTTCAGAACATCTAGGGAAAAAAAAAGGCACACGAGCCATTAAATCATAATCTAAAAGTGAGCTCATTTGTAGGTCCCAGGAATCCAATGGTTCATATATATAAAAGGTTTTTTCTTGTCGTGTTTTCTTAATATTTAGCATTTTTCGATAAAAAAAAAAAAAAGAGGTAACACAACCAAGACAGAGATATCTGAAACTAGGTGGTGTAGTTAGATGGTTGGCTAGTTACTTGATTGAAGACAAGCTTGAAGAATCCTTTTGAAGGGAGAAAACCCGATTCTTGGAAGTGCAAATGAGGAAAACTCATTTCTTGAGACCGAAGATGAGGAGAGCCCATATCTTGAAAGTGAAGATGAGGAAAGCCCCTTTCTTGAAAGTGAAGATGAGAAGAACCCATTTCTTGAAAGTGAGAATGGAGGAGAGGAGCGGACATCGATTTGGCGTCTGAAACTGGGCAGGGAAGAAGTTACGCGTACTGTGCCCAGATATTGAACCATTCTTGTGTTTTGTAGGACAGTCAGCAGTAAGCTCCCCTGTTCTTTGAATTAAAATTAAATAAATTGTGGAGAGGAAAAAAGGAGCTTTATGGGTTCGTTGAAAAGGAGGTGGGGACTGGAGACTGACGTCCACAGAGAGAGAGAGAGAGAGAGAGAGATGAAGATTCAGACGGAAAGTGTGAGAGGAGAGTGAACGACAGATCGTTTTCTACATTACTGTTTATTGCACTTCTCCGAACAACTTGTCGGTTTCCTTTTTATCTTGTTAGTTAATGAAGTTCAAAAAATGAATATTGTTAACCAAGATGATGATGGTCTGTGTGTGTGTGTTCTGTTTAAGAAATTTTGTGTCTCCTCTCTCAAAGAATGATTAAGGACACAATACTAATAATACTAATAATAATAATAATAACGAAAAAGAAGAAGAAGGCAATGCTTATGTTTTATATAACACACTAGCAAATTCAATTATTCAAACTAAACCAAAATGAAAATTAGAAAGAAAAAAAATGTTTGGTTTTTTATTTATTTTATTTTTAAATTGAATAAAAAAATATAATTATAAAACCAAATAAATAAATAAAATGGAACTCAATGAATATGATTTTATTGGATTGAGTTTTATTCATCCATAAACTTTGAATAATTATAATCTTATTTTTCATATTGTTAATTAATATATTTATTAGCATTTTTTTCTTTAAATAAAATACTTGAAAGTTGCATGGTGTCAACTCCATGATGGATTAATATTTATACTTATACATTTCCTAGATATTTATGCTTACATCCATAAAAAAAAAAGAAAAAAAAAAAGGCTTTTTCTTGTTTCATTATTCATTTTTGACTAAATTCCAAGTTATTTTTAAAAGTGACACACCAAAAAAAAAAGAGAAAATAATACAATGTAAAACTTATTTACTTTCTTTTTATCCTCATTTATCTTAGAAAATCTTTTTAATTGCATAGTTGCATACAATATTTGTAACTCACGAGCTATATGTAACGTACACCTCTAGTTCATTAAAACTTCGATTTTTTTTATCCTCATCCTTCTTAGAAGTCCTTCATAATTGCACAGTTACATACAATGTTTGTGACCCACGAGTTGCATACAATACTTACACCTCCAATTAATTAAAACTTAAAGTCTTTTTTATCCTTGTCCCCCACCTCTATCTCTCGCCAAACTGCAAAAAAAAGAAAAAAAAAAACATCTCGCCATCATGACACCACCACCACCTCTCTTTCCTCTCACTCTTCTATTATTAATTCTAGCCACCACTACTAATTTGCATCACTGTTATCATCCATTTTCAATAATTTAGTTATATTACACATTCTCCTCTATTAACTAAATAGTGTTTGTACTAATTTTTAATTTTGATTTTTTAAGGTTAAGATTTTCTTATGTTAGTATAGGATTTGCATACAATAGGATTTGTTTTTATGGTGGTATCATTATCAATATCAATAATGGTATCACTTGTAATGGAGTAACTAACAAGTTCATAGCTATTATATTAGATATGTATCTTATCAAGATTTATATATGATCGAGTTGGGTAGAATATGTTTCAAATTAAAGTTTATGTTAGTTAAAGGATGAAAGTTAAGGTATGTCTTACTCAGTACATCATGTACCAATTTCTAGTGACAACAATGTGAATTCAATATTTGAGTTACCTATTGAAAATGGGTTGTCAATTATAAAGCTATATTTGAATAATATATCTAAATGAGAACACTACTCTAGTATGGAGTTTATTTAGGTGCTAAATTACACTTTAAGGAGAACACAAACATCATGAATAATTGATCCATCTAATTTAGGTGGTGATATAATAAACCTAATATCACAACAAAAATTCATAGATATGGAAGCTTGATTGAGTATTAAATCTACTCCATATTGTTTTGGCAAATATGAATCATGTGGTGACAAAGATAATTGTCATGTTTATTGGAGTTAAGAAACATAAGGAAGTTGATTTAGTTAAGCCATTAAACCAATTCATAGAACCTCTTAATCTTGGATTTAAGGATGTGAGTGGGTATGCCTAAATGACATGGAATGATTAGTCTTTGAGTAATAGGAATTAAATCTTATTAGTGAAGAATTGAAGGTTGGATAAAAATTCAAAGACAAGTTTGGATGTATTATTACAGTTAAGCAATAACATATCAAGAATTTATTACAATATAAAGTGCAATGTTCAACCAAAATTTATATGCAATTGCAATGTATTCATCAACCAACTTTTAAATGATATTTGTATAGAGGTCTCACCAAAGGCTTAATTCATTTGAGATCTCAAAATTGAAAGGGCCACATACATGTCAAAACTCATTGGTTTCGCAAAGCCACTGTCAAAAGAATTATGAGCATCATATCCATATTATAAGGTATAGGTGATTAATAAAAACTATTAGACCAATTGTTTGGCATACCTAAAGAATCCTTTCAAATACTACCTAAAATATCACATCCTCTTATCTAAGATAAAACACCAATCATATATCAAACGGAAAACATGGTGATATATATATATATATATATATATATATATATATATATATATATAAAGTCTACTAAATTTTCAGTAGAGTCTCCTCTATATCGGGTGTCGCGACGATGATTTTTATCGCGCTTCGCGCCCCGCCGTCCCCCGAGGGTTTTGAGAGATAACGACGCGAGGTGAAAATGGGGTGTTTGTTTTATAGCCGTAAAAATTACGACTATAAATATAAGGAGTCACCACCTAGTATTAAGGTTACTAGGAACCTATTGGTCTGCGAGAGTCTGGATAAGGGGACTTGTTGTGCAAAGAGAATACGCATCACCCCCAGTGTACCCTACCTAAGGTAAGCTGCATTGTCTTTTGATTGTTTTTTTCTAAGTTAAAATTTTTTTTTACACTGCATTAAAAAAATATTTATTTTTTTTTATCTGCGGCTGTACTTTACAATGTAATTTTACACCGTTGTTAGGAAACCTTTTTTATTTTTTTTATCTACGGATGTAATTTACAATTTAAATTTACACCGTGGTAAAAAAAAATTTTTTATCCCTGGATGTATTTTACAATGTAAATTTACATCCTAATAGATAAAACAAAAATGGTTTTGATTATTTTTGATACTTTAACCAAATTCCAATGGATAATCATAAACCGGTTACGATATCCAATTTTATTTTAAAACATGAGAAAGATGCAATATTTTTTTTTACGAAAAATATGCTGAGAAAAACATTGAAATTTGGCCGTATGCACGAAAACAACATATTTTATATTTTTGAATTTTTTTTTGCATTTATATATATATATATATATATATATATATATATATATATATATATATTTAAATAAAAATAAAACCTAAAAAAAAGAAATAAAAAAAAGAAATGGGCTGGGCTGGCAGTCAGCCCACCTCCCTTATTTATCTTTTTTTTTTGGACCGGGCCTTGTGCCCGGCCCGACTCATTCGGACCCAGCCCGCCTCATTTGAATCCGACCCGCATGAATAGTGGGATGAAAATAACATCCCATTGCATGCAGACTTGGAGAAGACGATGAACAGTCGATTTTTTGACCGTGAAGAAAGGTGTACTTGATGACACCATTAGGTAGAGGGGATCGAGGTGGTTGTCCTGGTGGTTGTTGCGTCGTCAATGGTGGCCGGAGTAAGCCTCCAAAGTCACGGTGTTCACGTTGCAGTTGCAGAAACCGTCGCCGGGGGCCTCACCTGAAAGTGTATTTATGTTGCTGGTGTAGAGGGTAAACTCACGGTGTCAATAAGGGTGGTTTTGGGTGTTGAATGACATGCAACAACGGAGAGAAAGAGAGTTTGACGGGGCTGTTAGAGAGAGAGAGGGGCTGTTGAAACTAGGGAGAGAGAGAGCTGATGAAGAAGATGAAGATGATCCTCCTCTTTCGTGTGATTCTTCTGGCTTTTGTTCACTGAGAATCTCCTTGAATCCTCAGCCCTTCTCTTTGTTTTTTTTGTTTTCTTTTTTTTTGCGTTTTTTCTTCTCCCCCCCCTGCATGCAGCGTCCATGGTGGCTTTTATAGGGGAGTTTGGCTTGATACGGTGGCTGACTGGTCGGCGGCGTGGTGGCAGCGACAGATGGCGTGGTGGCAACTGTTGGTGGGCTGTAGGCAGTGGTGTTCAGGCGGCTGTCGGAAGGTGAAGGCTGGTCGGCGTGCATGTTGTGGCAGCTTTGGGAAGGTGAAAGTTCATTTTGGTCCCTTAATTTGTAATTGTTATAATTGCATCCTCAATTGGATTTAAATTTATAATTTTGTGCAATTGTGCCCTTGTTCGAATTTCAACATTACCCTTGGCTTTGCGCGCCTTTTTCATTTTGGTCCCTCACTTCTGATTCACGCAATTTCGCCCTTAATTGACAATTAAACTCTCAATTGTCTTCAATTTGATCCCTAATTATGCCAAATTAGCTTGGAAAAATTCAATTGGGTCTCCAAAAATTCTGATTTTCTCAATTAGTCCCGAATTAAATTCAAGAATTCAATTTTTCATCAATTAAGCCCTTAATAAAATTAATTTAACCAATTTAAAGCATAATTAAGTCCTTGCACTTAATTAAATTCTTCAATTCGGCCCTAAATTAATTCCCATACATAATAATACATTAAATTAGCCCATGATTAAATCAAATTGGCTTATAAAAAATATAATTATGATTTTTGACTTAATTTTTACCTTGAATTTGTATTTTGTCTCATTTTTAGGCATAAAAGAGATTTGATTCCCCTCAAAAAATTTTCAAAATTTCCACCGTGATTTTTCTACTGATGCCAAACCCCTTTTATTTTATTTTTGTTATTTTTATTTTATTTTGGGGAGTAACCTAAAAATTAGGTTACGACAGTTGCCTCCCTCTTTACAATGCTTACGATAAAACTTGTAAAAGACTTTAAATAGTAAGCGTTGTAAAGAAAAAGAAATGGATTTATCATACCAAGAAATTATTGATCCATCCGAAGCGAAAATGAGGGTTGTAAAACGCACTTAAAAGGAAAATGATAGAATAGGGCTAGAAAGCGCACTACCTAAAAATTTAGGGCCTAAAGAGGACACTCAAAGGGTGGAAGATTATGATGTTTGTGATTAGCACAGAAAAATAGTCTCATTGTAATGGGTGACTACCCAGGTGAAAATGATGAAAGGGGTGAAGATTTCATGAAATGGAAAATAGGGCTAGAAAGCTCGCTATCTAGAACGCACGACTAAGGGTTAGAAAATGCACTAAAAGAGGAGAGAAAGTAGAGCTGGAAGGTGCACTAATTGAGTTGATGGTCGAGAATTGGAACATGCACTCAAGGAGTGGGGAGATAAGGCTTGAAAGCGTACTATCTGGATTGATGGTCGAGGGTTGGAAAACATACTCGACGATGAAGGGAAAAATAGGGCTGGAAAGCACACTATTTTAATTGATGATCTAGGGTTGAAAAACACATTCGAAGGTGAAAGGAAAATAGGGCAAGAAAGCACACTATTTTAATTGATGATCGAGGGTTGGAAAACATACTCAAAGATGAAAGGAAAATAGGGCTGGAAAGCACACTATTTTAATTGATGATCGAGGGTTGGAAAACGCACTCGAATATGAAAGGAAAATAGGGCTGGAAAGCACACTATTTTAATTGATGATCGAGGATTGGAAAACACACTCAAAGGTGAAAGGAAAATAGGGCTGGAAAGCACACTATTTTAATTGATGGCGAGGGTTGGAAAACACACTCGAATATGAAAGGAAAATAGGGCTGGAAAGCACACTATTTAGTTAATGATCGAGGGTTAAAAAATACACTCAAAAATAAAAGGAAAATAGGGCTGAAAAGCACATTATTTTAATTGATGACTGCTAGAAAAATCACCTATGCTCAAGGGAGAGACATGGCTAAAAAAACATGCTATTTGAATTGCTTGATGATTGAAAGCACACTCAAATAAGAAAAGAGATAGGGTTGAAAAATGCTCCATCTGTGTTTGTTGAAAGGCTCACAAGCGCACTCAAGGAAGTGAAAATGGTAAGGGCTCAAAGGCGCACACAAAACAATGAGTGGAGGTTTGCATGATAACTCCCAAATTCAAGAAGGAGATAGGGTTGGAAAACACACTCAAGGAAATGAAAGAGGTGAGAGCTTGCAAGCGTGCATAAAAGTGATGAATGAAGGTTCGTAAATTACGATCCCTCCAAAACAATTGCTATATTCTCAATGGGAATGCAATGCATGATGATGCATGTATACTTACTTGAGAAATATAGGTCCCCCTTTCTTCTTCATGCCTTCCTTTACTGGGGTTTGGATCATTGGCTTTAACGGCTTCTCGCTTCTACTTACTCAAGCCGCAACTTAAGATTTTGACCACTGGAGATGACAGATTTTCATATCAACAGGCCCTCCTGAGTTCGATCCAGATTATTTGAAAAGGATTGATGGAGCTAGCTTCAATTGCATTTGTAGATTGCCCCCAGTCTGGTCATGCCTCAATAGTGTTTTAGGCTTCAAGTGTTTCCAGGAAAGGGATGGCTATTTGCAAAGATTTTTTATGTAAGATTTTTGGAATTTCAAAGCCATTCCAAGCATAAAAACCATTTTGATGCTTGTTTAAACAAACTTATTCTCAAAAGAATTCAAGTGATCTCGTTGTCAGGTTTTATGTCGATTTTGACAAGAATGTGAAATGATGTTTGTTTGCATGTCTTGTATTTCAAAATAACTTCGATCAGGTTTGGTGAAGCATTTGTATGGCTTATTTCTCATGGGAAAACATTGTCTATCGATCCAGATTGCTTATATTTGATCAGAAAGAGCTTTATCAGGCTTGTAATGTAGGCTTAGGCTATTGTCTACGAAGAGAAGATATTTGCAGACTCAAAAAGTGTTTAAAGGTTTTCTAGACTAAGGATCACTTCATGCTCACTCATAGAACTCCTTTTAGTCCTCATGATGGATTTTCTTGACATGCCCCCTAGCATTTTATTTGTGCTTTTGCCTAGACATGCCTCCCAGTATTTGTTTGGGCTCTTGAGAATGGGTTTTTAGCAATGTTATCATGTTGACTTGACATGCCCAAGTATTTTGTTTGGGCTTTTATTGTGACATGCCCCCAGAATTTTTAGGCTTTTTATGTTGGGTCTTTAATACTACTAAAATATTGAATTGATTTGCTAGTGTACTAAAAAACCTTTTTATGTTTATGCCCCCCAGCTTTCTTTGGGCATCTTTTGTCATTGAGGATTATTTTGTAATTGAGAGTTCTTCTCTCTTCGCACTTGCTCCCCAGTGTAGGGTGTGATCCTAGTTAGGGTTAATTATCAAGAAATAATTATCAGACTCAAATAGGGACTGCAAGGGATATTTGAGACTTCGTGAAGGCATATCAAAGATGGCCTCGCTTCATTTCAAAATACACGCATTATGAATCGCTAAGCTTTGCTTTCCCATATTTTTTGATTTTTTGAATTATTTGTTTAGCTAAGCGCTCAGCTTTATTATGTAGATTTTTGAGGTATGAGATCACCCTTCAATAAAATCCTTTGAATTCCCAAAACACATTTGTTAAACAAAAATCCAAATGGCAATTCTTTTAGTACTAGACTTTGATTTGCCAAAAATCTTGATGAAATTATGGGATCATGTATAATTTAGATGAAAGGATATAAGGAGCATTTGTGTTATAAAAAAGCGTCATAAACACAAGAAAATACATGATCATTGAAAAGAAATGCTCGCTTAACAAGAAAAATCTTGTGGCATTACGAGCAATATTGCCGACAAGTTAAAACATGAACATAGTGTGCGGACATGACCAAAATAAAAGGAAATCATCGAAGCAAACTTCATCTTCTGATTCGACACCCTCCATTTTCAAAAGCTTTTGCAAATGTCATTTTAAATGTGCAAACACTTGGTACCCCATTTTCGCGAAGCTTAATTGGGTGTAGGACTTGGATTTTCATCAAATGTTACCCACCCTGCTTTAATCAATTGCATGAGCTTCTTCTTGAAAGCACCACAAGTGTGAATGCTATGTCCTGCAGCTTCAGCATGGTATTCACAAGTGAGATCGGGTTTGTACCAATCAGGGTAAGGTGGTTACAAAGGTGTCTGAGGTTCAGGAGCTACTTGCCCAATGCTTACCAACTTTTGATACATCTCATTCAAAGGCAAAAGTAACGGAGGTAGCTGTTCTTGGGTTTTCTAGTAATTTCTTTTTGGGAAATTTTTAGGTGGATCTTTGGCTTGAAGATTGATGTTAGTGATTTGAGATGAAGAATTATTTTGGAATTGGCTTTTACTACCCTTGTAATTATCTTCAAAATGCTCTACATCTTTTCTTTTGCCTTCAAAGCCTTTTTTTTCCACAGGTGCAAAAATTCTTCCACTTCTGACTCCTTACTCTATTCGTTCCGCCATGGCTACAACATTGGTGAATTGTTGTGCTGAACTACCCATCACATGCTCGTAATAGGGTGCTCTTAGCGTGTTGGAAGATAAAGTCACCATCTCTTTATCTAGAAGAGGGGGATGCACCTGTACAACAAGATCTCTCCATCTCTAAGCATATTAACTTATGCTTTCTCTGTCTTTCTTCTCCAGGTTGGACAAACTTGTTCTGTCAAGAGCAATGTCTATGTTGTACTTATATTGTTTAATGAAAGCATCTACCAGATCTTTCCAACTACGAATCCTGGTGTTGTCTAGACTCATGTACCAATTCAAAGTTGCCCCACTCAAACTGTCTTGGAAAAAATGCATAAGTAATTTTTCATCATGCACTACTTCTGCCATTTTGTTACAGTATGACTTTAAGTGAGTGATGGGGCACTGTGTCCTAGTGTATTTGCTAAAGTCAGGAACATGAAATTTTTTTGGTATCACAACATTCGGAACTAGACACATCTCGGCAGCATGTACTGGGTCATATAGGTTCACCCCTTCAATGGCCCTTATCCTTGCCTCCAATGTCGCCATTTTATCTTGATTGATACCCTCTGATGATGTTATGACTGTCGGGGTTACGGCAGGTGTCGACACTGCTGATTGTACAAAAGCTGGAGTTTGTTGTGGATCCTGAACCCTTTTCTCCTGTCACCTCTTCGTGGTGGTTTGTTGCTTGTGTTGGGGCAGCCGTTGCGGGTCCAGTTGAAGGACCCTCGCCAGAGACATTTCTCAGCGCTTGCTCGAGTAAGCTGGTAAGGCGAGCCACACTATTTTTAAGAGAATCAAGTTCTTCTTGGAAATGAGCATCACGGCGTGCACGCTCTTCGTCCTCCATATTTCTTTGCTGGAGTCGAGTGGTAGGAACTTTTCGGGGACCTATATTTCAATCTGTTGATGATATGTTATGTACAGTGATGAATGCGTGCAAATGCAGATGTATGTACATACATATTGACAAATTATCAGAGAGTTCGTACCCAAAGTCAAGTTTTAGGCCATTACATGAGGGGTAGGCTTTCTATCTGGTCTCAAAAAGCTATGAACTGCCTAGTGACCGCCTCACGTGAAGGTGGTGTGAGGGTTTACAAGAAATGGTTAGGGCACAGTATGACCGTCATTATCAAGTAAACACACATATCATAGTTGGATGTTTCACGAATCTGAACCCCGACTGAAAGTCTTGAGGCAGACTGCTAATCCCCACCTAACTTAAAATTGGGTTTATTTAAGAAATAAAATGCATGAGGATATTAATTCAAACTCAATGATATGCATGACTTGAAATTAAAATGCATGCTAAAACAGTAAAAATGCATGTAAAGTGTAATGCGCTGAAAAATAAACAATCAAACAAACAAAGGTCAGTCCGGCAATGTCCCCAGTGGAGTCGCCATCTGTCGTGACGACAATTTTTATCGCGCTTCGCGCCCCGCCGTCCCCCGAGAGTTTTGGGAGATAACTGCGCGCGGTGAAAATGGGGTGTTTGTTTTATAGCCGTAAAATTACGACTATAAATATAAGAAGTCACCACCTAGTATTAAGGTTATTAGGAACCTATTGGTCTGCGAGAGTCTGGATAAGAGGACTTGTTGTGCAAAGGGAAGACGCCTCACCCCGAGTGCACCCTACCTAAGGTAAGTTGCATTGTCGTTTGATTGTTTTTTTTCTAAGTTAAATTTTTTTTTACACTACATTAAAAAAAATATTTATTTTTTTATCTGCGGGAGTACTTTAGGATGTAATTTTACACCGTTGTTAGGAAACCTTTTTTTATTTTTTTATCTACGGATATAATTTACAATTTAAATTTACACCGTAGTAAAAATCTTTTTTTTTCCCTAGATGTATTTTACAATGTAAATTTACATCCTAATAGATAAAACAAAAATGGTTTTGATTATTTTTTATATTTTGGCCGAATTCCAATGGATAATCATAAACCGGTTACGATATCCAATTTTGTTTTAAAACATGAGAAAGATGCAATATTTTTTTTATGAAAAATATGCTGAGAAAAACGTTGAAATTTGGCCGTATGCACGAAAACAACATATTTTATATTTTTGAATTTTTTTTTGCATTTTTTTATATATATATTTTTTTAAATAAAAATAAAACCTAAAAAAAAGAAATAAAAAAAGAAATAAAACAAAATCAATGGGCTAACTGTCCAGCCCTGATGGGCCGGACAGGCAGCCCGCTGGGCATGGGCTGGGCTGGCAGTCCATCCCCTGATGGGCTGGACTGGCAGCCCGCTATGAATGGGGCTGGGCTAACAACCAAGGTAGGCTGTCAGCCCACCTCCCTTATTTATCTTTTTTATTTGATTGGGCCTTGTGCCCGGCCCGACTCACTCGGACCTGGCCCGCCTCACTCAGACCCGGCCCACATGAACAGTGGGACGAAAATAACGTCCCATTGCATGCAGACTTGGAGAAGATGATGAACAGTCTATTTTTCGACTGTGAAGAAAGGTGTACTTGATGACACCATTAGGTATAGGGGATCGAGGTGGTTGTCCTGGTGGTTGTGGCGTCGTCAACGGTGGCCTGTGATGGCCGGAGTAAGCCTCCAAAGTCACGGTGTTCACGTTGCAATTGCAGAAACCGTCGCCGGGGGCCTCACCTGAAAGTGTATTTATGTTGCTGGTGTAGAGGGTAAACTCACGGTGTCGATAAGAGTTGTTTTGGGTGGTTGAATGACATGCAACGATGGAGAGAGAGAGAGACAGAGAGTTTGACGGGGCTGTTAGAGAGAGAGAGGGGCTGTTGAAACTAGGGAGAGAGAGAGCTGATGAAGAAGATGAAGATGATCCTCCTCTTTCGTGTGATTCTTCTGGCTTTTGTTCGCTGAGAATTTCCTTGAATCCTCAGCCCTTCTCTTTGTTTTTTTGTTTTCTTTTTTTCTGTGTTTTTTCTTCTCCCCCCTTGCATGCAGCGTCCATGGTGGCTTTTATAAGGGAGTTTGGCCTGACACGGTGGCTGACTGGTCGGCGACGTGGTGGCTGCGACAGACGGCATGATGGCAGCTGCTGGGGGGCTGTCGGCGGTGGTGTTCAAGCGGCTGTCGGGAGGTGAAGGCTGGTCGACGTGCATGTTGTGGCAGCTTTGGGAAGGTGAAAGTTCATTTTGGTCCATTAATTTACAATTGTTATAATTGCACCCTTAATTGGTTTTAAATTTGTAATTTTATGCAATTGTGCCCTTGTCTGAATTTCAACATTACCCTTGGCTTTACGCGTCTTTTTCATTTTGGTCCCTCACTTCTGATTCACGCAATTTCGCCCTTAATTGACAATTAAACTCTCAATTGTCTTCAATTTGATCCCTAATTATGCCAAATTAGCTTGGAAAAATTCAATTAGGTCTCCAAAAATTCTGATTTTCTCAATTAGTCCCAAATTAAATTCAAGAATTCAATTTTTCATCAATTAAGCCCTTAATAAAATTAATTTAACCAATTTAAAGCGTAATTAAGTCCTTGGACTTAATTCAATTCTTCAATTGGACCCTAAATTAATTCCCATACATAATAATACTTTAAATTAGCCCATGATTAAATCAAATTGGCTTATAAAAAATATAATTATGATTTTTGACTTAATTTTTACCTTGAATTTGTATTTTCTCTCATTTTTGGGCATAAAAGAGATTTGATTCGCCTCAAAAAATTTCCAAAATTTCCACCGTGATTTTTCCACCGATGCCAAACCCCTTTTATTTTATATTTTTTATTTTTATTTTATTTTGGGGAGTAACCCAAAAATTGGGTTACGACATCGGGGGTCTCAACATATATCCTATTTATAGTGCTAATATCTCACATCTCATAACTCAATCATGATTCAATCTTCCTAGGTCTCAATCCCCTAAATATCATCATCATCACAACCACAATCCTTATAACAAACAATGAACAACAAATATCGTTATAGAAGAATAAATGACATAAACACGTATTCAGGGAATATGATTATATGAATTAAGTCCATTTATTCATGTTTAAACATTAATTTTACAAATTAAGTTGTATAAACATTTTAATATTATAAAATACTAGGATATACTCCCTATAATTAGCTTAAATAGTGCGTTTTCTAGCTCTATCTCTCTCATTATAATTTAAATGTGTTTTTCATCCCTCAACTATAAATTCATATAGTGCGTTTTTCAATCCTACTTTTTTAGTGCATTTTTTAGCCCTCAATCATTAACTTATACAATGCGCTTTCTAGCCCTATCTCTCTCATTGTAATTTAAGTGTTTTTTTCATCCCTCAACCATTAATCCAGATAATACGTTTGTCAACCTTGTTTATCTCCTTGTTTGGGTGCACTTTCTAGCCCTCAACTACCAACTTAGATGATACATTTTTTAGCCTTATATCTCTTATTTGAGTGCATTTTCTCGCCCTTAACCATCAACTTGGACAATAATCTTTTTGACCCTATCTCTCTCTTTCTCATTTGAATACACTTTCTAACCCTCATCCGTTTTAGATAGTATGTTTTATAGTTCTATCTAACTCTCACATTCCATATAGCATTTTAGCTCTATATTTTTATTGTTCCACAACATCATTATCTTTTCACTTGGATAACTCACTCATTAAAACAAGAACATCATTATCCTTATCACTTTCACCTAGATGTCATCCATTACAATAAGATCATCCCCATCACTTTCACCTAGATGTCATCCATTACAATAAGATCATCCCCATCACTTTCACCTAGATAGATCATCTATTTTACTTGGGTAAGTCACCCATTACAATGAGACCACCTTTATATTTTTCAACATCTTCATCACTTTCACCTACGTATATCACCCATTACAATGGGACTACCTTTATAATTTTCATCATTCCCCCATTATAATGAGACTACCTTTATAATTTTCATCATTCTCATTATTTTCACCTAGATAGGTTACTGATTACAATAACATCATCTTCATCTCTTTCCTATCTAGGTAAGTCACCCAATATAATGATACCATTTTGAAAACATCATCATGTCTTCACTTGGTAGGTCACCCATTACAGTAAGATCACCTCCATATTTTTCACTTGATAAGTCAACCATTACTATGAGATAATTTTTTTGTCTTTTAGCTCTTCATAAACATCATCTTTCCCTTCACAAATTCAACTCTTTATTATTTAAGTGTGCTATTTAGCCTTAAATTCTTAGGTAGTGCACTTTCTATCCCTATCTCATTTTTTAATTCTAAGTGTGTTTCATAATCCTCATTTCTAATACTTTCAAATGGACAAACCATATCTTGATCTAGGAAGGGCATTCTCTTATTCTTTTTTCTGTTTTACAATGCTTATTATCAAAAATCTCTTATAAAACTTAATCGAAAGAATTGTAAAAAGAGGGGAATTATCATCACCTATTTTTAGGTTATTCCTAAAATTTAAGAAAAATAAAAATAAAAAAGGGTTGATGTGGTTAAAAATCAAGTTGAAAATTTTGGATAGATTTGATAGCCCGATTCTACCCCTATTATGCCCAAGAATAAAGAAACAATGTAGATCCAAGGTCAAAATATTTGTTTATCGAAAAATTATGTGTAAAAATTAAGTTTAGAAGCATAATTAAATTTTTTTTAGGTCAATTTGATTCAATCATGAGTTAAATTAATATATATATATATATATATATATATATATATATATTAATTTAACTCTTAATTAAATTCATTTGACCTAATTAAAGTACAATTAAGTCTATGCACTTTATTAAATCTTTCACGACCTAAATTGATTCTTACTTATATATATATATATATATATATATAAGTAAGAATCAATTTAGGTCGTGAAAGATTTAATAAAGTGCATAGACTTAATTGTACTTTAATTAGGTCAAATGAATTTAATTAGGGGTTTAATTAGTAAAAAATAAGTTTGAGAGTCTTGTCGCGACGACGATTTTTTCACTCTTCGCGCCCCGCCATCCCCCGGGTTTGGGGAGACAACGGCGTACGGTGAAAATGAGGGGTTGTTTTATAACCATAAAAAATTACGATTATAAATATAAAGAGTCGCCACCTAGTATTAAGGTCACTAGGAACCTATTGGTCTGCTAAGTTCATTTATTTATTTATTTTTACAATGCATAAAAAAAATATTTTTTTATCTGCGGGTGTACTTTACAATGTAATTTTACACCGCAGTTAGAAAATCCTTTTACTATCTACGGATGTACTTTACAATGTAAATTTACATCGTAGTTAAAATTTCTTTTTTTTATCCATGGATATATTTTACAATGTAAATTTACACCCTAATAGATAAAACAAAAATGGTTTTGATTATTGTTGATATTTTGGCCGAATTCCAATGGATAATCATAAACTGGTTATGATATCCAATTTTCATTTTTAAAATATGAGAAAGATGCACAATATTTTTTTTACAAAAAATATGCTACAAAAATCTTAAAATCCGGCCGTATGAATGAAAACAATATATTTTTATGTTTTTGAAATTTTTGTAGCATAATAAACAAAAAATATACATAAAAAATATTTTTTTATGTCAATTTGTATTTTTCATTTTTTTTGGGGGAGGCTGGGTTGTCAGACCAAGTGGGCTGATAGCCTGCCCTGATTGGGTTGGGCTTCCAATTCGGATAAGCTAGAGGCCTAGGCGGGTTTGGGCTGGAAGCCCATTTATTTTGGGCTGGGTTCAGAACCCAACCCATCTTTAAGTGATCGGGTCGGACCAAAGTCCGGCCTAATTTCCACTGTTCACGCATGTGAATAGTGGGATGCAAATCACATCCCACTATTCACTTGCAGTGAACAGTCGGAAAAACGGGGGAGACGATGAATAGTGAGGGGGAGTTTTTTCAGTGTGATGGACGACGTACCTGTTAGTACCGTTGGGTAGAGGAGGTCGAGGTGGTTGTCCCAGTGGTGAAGGCGTCGTCAACAATGGCCTGTGCTGGCCGGAGGAGGCGTCAGAACTCCACGGGTTCAAGTCGCTGCTACTGCCACCGTCCTTGTTGCCTCGCCGAAGAGTGTGGCTAGGTTGCTAGTATAGAGGGGAAGCTCACAGTGATGATGAGAAAGGTGTTGGGTGGTTGAATGGCCTCCAACGGTGGAGAGAGAGAGAGAGCTGGACGGGGCTGTTTTAGAGAGAGAGACGAGCTGTGAAACTAGGGAGAGAGAGAGAGAGAGCTGGTGCCGAGGAAGATGAAGATGATGGTGTTGTTTCGTGTGATATCTTTTTGTTTTTAATTGCTAAAGATCTCCATGAATTTCCATAACTTCCCCGTTTTTTTTGTTTTCCCTTTGTTTTTCTCCTCTAGTTTTCCTATGTTTTTTCCCAGTTTTCTTTTGTGTTCTCTCCGTTCTTTTCTTCTCCTCTCTGCAGCGTCCATGGCTGCTATTTATAGGGGATCAAGGCACTCCTCATGCATATTGCATCAGGCTGCTAGCCTCTGCCTTTGCATGTGCAGAGGGTTGAGGGCTGCAGCCTCTGCAAATGCAGAGTTGCAGAGGGCTGCAGCCCGTGTTTCTGCAATGTTCAGGTGCCAGAACAGTGCAAGCACATGCAAGTTTGGTTTTGGTAAATTGCAATTTGGTCCTTTAATTTGCAATTGTTCTAATTACATCCCCAATTGGTTTTCAACTTTTAATTTTATGCAATTATATCCCCATCAGAATTTCAAAAGCATCCTTAGCTTTGCGCGTCTTTATTTTGGTCCCTGGTTTTTGATTTGCACGATTTAACCCTTAATTGACCATTAGACTCTCAATTCATTCAATTTGGCCCCTGATTTCGCATAATTGGCTTAAAACAATTCAATTCGATCCTTGAAAATTCCAATCACATCAATTGAACTCGAATTAAATTCAAGAACCTGATTTCTCTTTGATTAAGCCCTTAATTAATTTGATTTGACCAATTTAAAGTGTAATTAATTCCTTGCACTTAATTAAATCCTTTAATTTGGATCCTAAATTATTCCCAACATAATTACTTTATATTGGCCAATGATTAAATCAAATTGACCTATAAAAAATATAATTATGATTTTCGGCTTAATTCTTACCTCGAATTAGTATTTTTTTTTCTCATTTTGAGCACAAAAGAGATGCGATTTGGCTCCGAAACTATTCAAATTTTTCACCTTGATTTTTTACCGACACCAGCCCTTTTTATTTTATATTTTGTTATTTTTATTTTATATTTGGTAAAATTTAGGGAATAACCCAAGATTGGGTTATGACAGTTACCCCCCTCTTTATAATGCTTACGACTAAAGTCTTATAAAAGACTTTAAATAGTAAACGTTGTAAAGAAAAAAAGACTGGAATTATCGAGCTAAGAAATGGTGAAGATGATGGAATGGAAGATAGGGCTAGAAAGTATGCTATCTAGGATCTATAGTTGAGGGCTGGAAAACGCACTGCTTGAGTTAGTGGTTGTAATGGGCGACCTGTCTAGGTGGGAATGATGACGATGTTAAAAGACACAAGAATGACCTTATTATAACGGGTGACCTTTCCAAGTGAGAATGGTGAAGATGGTCTTATTGTAATGGGTGACCTACCCGAATTAGAGCAAAAGATGGTGATGAAGATTTCATGGGATGGAAAATAAGACTAGAAAGCTCGTTATCTAGGATATATAGTTGAGGGCTGAAAAATGCACTCGAAGAGAAGGGAAGATAGGGCTGGAAAACACACTATTTTAGTTGATGACCGTGGGTTGAAAAACACACTCGAAAGAGGATGGGGATGGCAAACGTACTATTTTAATTAGTGGTTGGAAAACTCACTCAAAAGAGGAAGAAAAATAGGGTTGGAAAACAGACTATTTTAACTTATGGTTAAGGGTTGGAAAACACACTTAAACAAGGAGGATAGGGATGTAAAATGCATTATCTTAATCGGTGGTTGGAAAACGCACTCAAAAGAGGAAGAAAAACAGGGTTGGAAAAACACACTATTTTGGCTTATAGTTAAAGGTTAGAAAACACACCTAAACAAGGAGGATAGGGATGGAAAACGCATTATCTTAATTGGTGGTTGGAAAACACACTAAAAAAAAAAGAAAAATAGGGTTGGAAAAACACATTATTTTAGCTTATGCTTAAGGGTTGGAAAACACACTTAAACAAGGAGGATAGGGATGGAAAACGCATTATCTTAATTGGTGGTTGGAAAACACACTAAAAAAAATAGGGTTAGAAAACACACTATTAGCACTGAAGAATGGCTCACGAGAGCACTAAGGGAAGTGAAAGTGGTAAGGGCTCGAAAGCGCACACAAAAATGATGAGTAGAGGTTTGTAAATTACAATTTCTCCAAAACATTTCTTGGATTCCTAGGGAGATGCAATGCATGATGACATCCAAAATCAGGAAATAAAAAGAGGTGAGAGCTTGAAAGCGTGCACAAAATGATGAATGAAAGCTCATAAATTACGATTCCTTCAAAACATTTCCTAAATTCTCAATGAGGATGAAATGCATGATGATGCATGTATACTTACTTGAGAAATATAGGTCCCCTTTCTTCTTTCTAGCCTTCCTTTCCTGGGGCTTGGATTTCTAGCTTTGACGACTTTTCGCTTTTGCTTACTCGAGCTGCAACTTAAGATTTTGACAACTCGAGATGATAGATTTTCTATATCAACATGCCCCCATGAGTTTGAACCAGATTCTTTGAAAAGGAATAATGGAGTCAGATTGAATTTCATTTGAAGATTGCCCCCCAGTCTTGCCATGCCCCACAAGTGCTATGGGCTTCAAGAATAGTGTTTGCATGAAAAGGATTGGTTATTTGCAAAGATTGCATTTTCATGTGGGCTTTTGGAATTCAAAGTCATTCCAAGCACAAAAACCATTTTGATTGCTCCAGTCGGGTCATGTCACACCAATGTTTTAGGCTTCGAGTGTTTGCAAGAAAAGAATGGTTATTTGAAAATATTATTTTCATGTAAAACTTTTGGAATTTCAAAGTCATTCCAAACACATAAACCATTTTGATGTTTGCTTAAACAAACTTG
Source organism: Salix dunnii (assembly GCA_015731905.1). Taxonomy (NCBI): domain Eukaryota; kingdom Viridiplantae; phylum Streptophyta; class Magnoliopsida; order Malpighiales; family Salicaceae; genus Salix; species Salix dunnii. Next base: position 2,735,877 of record CM027661.1, read on the forward strand.
TTCTCGAAAAAATTCAAGTGATCTCATTGTCAGGTTTTATGTTGTTTTTGACAAGAATATGAAATGATGCATGTTTGCATGTCTTGTATTTCAGGAAAGCTTCAATCAGGTCACGTAAAGCATTTGTAAGGAATTTTTTTTTAATGGAGAAGCATTGTCTATCCATCCAAATTACTCGTATTTGATCAGAAAGGGCTTTATCAGGCTTGTAGTGTGGGCTTAGGTTACTGGTTACGAAAAAAAAGGATATTTGCAGGTTCAAAAGGTGTTTAAGGGTTTTCTAGACTAAGGATCACTTAGTGCTTACTCTTAGAACTCCTTTTAGCCCTCATGATTGATTTTCATAGTGACCTAGCATGCCCCCCAGTATTTGTTTGGGCTTTTATCTTGACATGCCCCCCAGTATTTTGTTTGAGCCTTTTATCATAGGTTTTTAGTACTATCATGTTGACTCGATTTGTAGTAATGTACTAAAACTCCTTTTATATTTATGGCCCCCCAATTTATTTGGATATCTCTTGACATGCCCCCTGTATTTGTTTGGACTCTTGATCATGAGTCTTTAGCAGTGCCATCATGTTGACTTGACATGCCCCCAGTATTTGTTTGGGCTATCTATGAAATTGAAAAAAAAAATAAAAATTTGATGGTCAAATTGCATAAATTCTAGACCAATGACCAAAGTGGAAAAAAACATGTAAATTAGGGGTTGTCGTTGAAATTTGTTGAGTAAAATTGCATAAACTTCAAAGTTTTTTTTTATCAATTAAGGATGAAATTAAACAAATTAAAACTAAAGGATAATATTGTACTTTGGTCAAAATCCTCAAAATGGCGTTGATTTGGAGAAGGAAAAATGAAAAAGGTACCAGATGATGTGTCGTCTAGTCTATTAAAAGGAACTAGTTGATGCATTGCCTGATTTACTATTCATTGTCTTCTTTCTTTTGACCCAAAAGATTTCTTTGGGTGCCTACTTTTCAGGACATTTAATATTTCATTTCTTCACCACATTTGACCAAACTTAAAGCAAAATGATGGCTTGTCATTCACCTAAATCATTATATGGTCCATTACAACTAATTGACACCATAATTGTCGCGACATCAACCTAAAAAAACAAAAAAAAAATCAACTCAGGCAGCCCTAAATTGTCAAAACCAACACCTTGAGTACCTATTTTGAGTTAACAGTTAGATACTTCTGGGTTGAATCAAGGGCTAAACTTTTATCCTGGTAAAGACAATATTGTTAACTTCCAACAGTTATAAATAGAGGTTCATCAAATGCTCAAAATATCAAGAAATTTTAAGCCAAAGTTTTTTTTAAAAAAAAACATTCTTCTTATTTTTTTCATTTGACATTTTCTTCATCTTTTACTGGCTATCTCTAGTCATCATTGTTGCCACTAACGCCTCCCCTGTCATCAACAAAACCACACCTATAAGGTCAAGTCACTCATGATCAGTAAACTTTCTATTTTCCTTTTACTTTTACTTTTCTTCCCCGCTCACTTTCTTCATATTTTCTAGACCAACTCTAGCCACCATTGACTCTATCAATGCAGCTTCAACCATCATGAGACCCTCATTTTTACTCTAGACTCCTCCATGAAAGGTAAAACCCCTACTCCTTCTTCATCCCTATCCTCGGCAAGCTACAGTGGAGAGTGAAATAATTCCCTCTTTATTGTTCATGTGCATGTGAATAGTAACCAAATTAGGTTGGACATGTTCTTGTTCAGCTCAATAAAAAAAAATATCTAGGATGTTAGCACAACAAACCTTCCTGGCCCGATAATGGCCCACCTAAATTTTGTTAGGCCAGTCCAGGCGAATGAGTTTGCCCATCCCATATATTGATATTCATATTATATTATAATATTTTTATAAAAAGAAAGGATTCTAAGAAAAATAAAATGGATATATCATAGATTTTTTTATTGCATATTTTTCCAGTAATTTTGTATAATATCAAGCAATGGACTTATACTATAAGTTTCAATCCCGGTATTAAAAATACCTTATTTTATCCAAAATTTTAATAAAAAAATCCTTAAACATTTCAAGGACCATTTAATTTTTTTTGTAATTTGATAACATGTTTTCCCACTAATTTTGTTCAATATAGGTCTATAAACTTACAATGTAATATATAGACTTGGTAGAAAATATCTGATATTCTCCTAAAATTTCAAAAATAAAACAAAAAAAACCTTATTTATAAAATTTTATTTTGTTTTCGTGCATACGGCCAATCCTTAAATGTTTCTCATATTTTTACAAAAAACGTTTTGCCTCTTTTCTCAAATTTTAAAACGCAAAAAAAATTATCATAACCAATTTACGATTATCTGTGAGAATTCGACCAAAATATCAAAACTCTTTCACCAATTATTTTGTTCATTTTATATATTTAGATTTACCTACAAACTTCAATATTCGAGGTGTAAAGCAATATTGTAGAGTACACCCTTAAATATTAAAGATATAAAAATAAAAAGTGATGTATGCAAACCTTAGAACAATTATATTTCTGACCCAATGAGATAACGACTCCCTCGTGAAGAAAGATTTACTTTAAACCTTAAAAAGATCAACAAATATAAATCTGACTTAGAAAACAATCACACAACATTGCAGCTTATATTAGGTTTATGCAATTGGAGGGTGATATGTCTTTCTCTTGCATAACAAGTCTCCTTACTTAGACTCTCATGAATTATTAGGTTTCCTAATAATCTTAATATTAGGCGGCAACTCCTAAAAACAATAATCTTAATTTTATAGTTATTCTCAAAACCCCTTTTCCACGCATCCCATCATCTAGAAAGGCAGGAAACATCGTTGTCACAACATATATAATGAAAAAAATCAATAATATATATATATATATATATATATATATATATATCAATAACACCTAGGAAATTGTTGAAGACTAATGGGGTAAGATCAAAATATACATTTTAGGAAATCTAACAATGCATTTCTAATTTTTGAAGGCCCTATTTGCAAAACAAAGTCAACTTAATGAGAAAATTTAAAATTTGATGTATAAGGATTCAATTAAAATTTCTCAAGTTTTTTTTAATTTATTAACGGTTTACTAGCAAGGAAAATTATTTTTTTGAAGCCATTTTAGTCTTTAATTAAAATAAATTAAGTTTGGGGTTTAATTTGTAATTTTAAAGAGTTGATTTGGTCAAATTACGAGTTTAATTGCATCAATTTTAAATTTTGAAGGAAAACTAGGGGTTTGATTGAAGAAATTTTAAACCAATGACCAAATTGAAAAAGATGTGTGAATATAAGGGCTGAAATTGATTGAATCATATGACAAATTAAAGAAATTGAAGTTTATTGGTAAAATGACAATCAAATTGCATAAATTCATATTCAATAACCACAATGAAAAGAATAGACAACTTATGAGCTGAAATTTGAGTTTAGTAAAAGTAGAATTGAAAGAAAGTGAATTTAGAGGCAATTAAAGGTGTAGTTAAAAGGGATTACAACAATAGGGACTCGATTAAAATTGTATAAATCCTAATTTAAAGATATTAATCTCACCTAGATTACACGTTGTTCAATAGTGAATAAGAGAAGGTACTCGATAAGTCGTTTAGTCTCTATTTTGGTAGTTCTTACTAATAAAGGTGGAAACTTCAAAAGCGTAAATATGGAGTTATAGACCTCAAGATTGAGAAACATTGGGTCTAAATGAAAGGTGTGCATCTATGTAACCATTTCCAATGATGATGATGTCAAATTTGCTTCGACAAAACCTTGAAATAGGGTCACTCAATCAGCTTTGATAGTGGAACCACTAAGTAAAAATCAACGTTCATACAACAATATTATTCAATAGTTTCACCCATATTTAACTAGTATTTTGCCTATGTTTTATATATAAAATGCCTTGATATTCTTTGTTGTATGTTTTTAAGGCACTTTTGAATGAAAAATATAAAAATAAGTAAATTGGAGGTAATTGGTAGATTTGATTGTCAATCAATGGTTTGTGCAGAGCATGAGCTCTGAAGGTCAGGTCAAAATAAAGTGATTCCAGTAGCATTAAAAAACCATCATCCATACCTTTCTGGAAATCTAAGGTAAGAAAATAAAATACGAAAAACCATGAAAATCACAGCCTTCAAAGTTAATCATATATTCTATCAGTGTTGACCTTTGACTATTCTGACTTGAATCATCATTGGCATCATAATCTATACCATTCAACTCTTCGTTATCATCGTTATTGTCATCATAATCTATACCAATCAACTCTTCGTTATCATTGTTATTGTCATCATAATCTATATCATTCAACTCTTTGTTCTCATCGTTATTGTCTTCATAATCTATATTGTTTTTATTCTCATCCTTTTCATCATCATCATCACCATTGTCATCATGATCTATTTTCTTCCCGGCCTCTTCATCATCATCATCACTATTATCATCATAATCTATACCATTCAACTTTTCATCGTCATCATCACCATTGTTATCATAATCTATATTCTTATTCTCATCCTCGTCATCATCATTATTGTCATCATAATCTATATCATTTAACTCTTCGTTATCATCACCATTGTCATCATAATTTATATTCTTCATGTCCTCTTCATCATCGTCATCACCATTATCATCATAATCTATATTATTCAACTCTTCATCGTCATCATTACTATTGTCATCATAATTTATATTTTCATCCTCGTCGTCATCATCATTGTCATCATAATCTATACCATCCAACTCTTCATTTTCATCACCATTTTCATCATAATTTATATTCTTCTCGTCCTCTTTGTCATCGTCATCACTATCATCATCGTAATCTATACCACTCAACTCTTCATCATCATCATCGTATATACCATTCAACTCTTCTTCATCATCACCATTGTCATCATAATATATTTTCTTCTCATTCTCATCCTCTTCGTTATTATCATCACCACTGTCATCATAATCTATATTCTTCTCGTTCTCATCCTCTTCGTCATCATCATCACAATTGTCATCATAATTTATATCATTCAACTTTTCATCATTGTCATCATCATTGTCATCATAATCTATATTCTCATTCTCATCCTTGTCGTCATCATCATTATCATCATAATCTATATTCTTCTCATTCTCGTCCTCTTCGTCGTCGTCATCACAACTGTCATCACAATTTATATCATTCAACTTTTCACCATTGTCATCACCATTGTCATCATAATCTATATTCTCATTCTCATCCTTGTTATCACCATTGTCATCATAATCTATATTCTCATTCTCATCCTTGTCATCATCATCATTGTCATCATAATCCATATCATTTAAGTCTTCGTTATCATCACCATTGTTATCATAATCTTTACCATTCAACTTCTCATCATCATCATCAGCATTGTCATCATAATCCTCATCCTCATCCTCATCCTCATCCTCATCATCAGTGTCATCATAATCTATACCATTCAAATCTTCGTCGTTGTCGTCATCATTATCATCACAATCTATATGATCCAACTCATTATCCTCGATAGCCTCTCCAGTAAACCATGACACGGCTTGCTGAATGATTTTGCCCCGAACAATTATACTGCCACCCACAAAAACTTGTCCAAATTATAGAAAATAAAAGGAGACAGATACACAGAACCGACCCAATGAAGTTCACAGAGGAACGAGGGACTTACCCTACATTGTAGTCATGTTCTATCCGGTCCTGAAGCTCATCATACTGTGAACACAAGAGACTACGACATCAATTAACATATCAACGGTTACATTGCTTTTCTTGCACATAACGAAGCAGAACTTACAGCATCATCATCTAGGTCATCCAAGTTCTCAGGGATGTGAGGAGGATTAAAGAATGTGAAGAAACTTTCAGAGTTCTTAACTTTTGTGATGGTTTTGGTCTTCTTTGACCCCATTCTTGGTTTCTTCTTCACAACCTTCTTCGTCAAGCATTTCCCAGGATACCATTCAATCTCCGTCCTAAATAATCGAATGAAACATTACAAGAAAGAAAATTAGAAAGGAAGAGATTAAAAATTGTCAGCACAACAACATTTATATAATAAACTACCCAATTGCTTGACTCAAAATTGGATCGAATTCATCAATTATGTGAAAAGTCTTTGTCAGGACGGAATTTTTGAAGTAAGGACAAGGGTTGAAGTAAAACTCCAGCTTGAAACCCTCAGGACTTTGAAGTCTCGACCACTTGATATCTCTTATGAACTTCAGAGCTCCTTCATCTTGTCCCTTAATCTATTTCAAGAATCAATTGATCATTCACATTACACACAGTGATCAGTCCAAAAGGAATAAATGTATTTGTGCATGTGTATGCACGCCTAGCATACCTCCTCTGCTAGGACTTCTTGAGTTTTCATTGCAGTGAGCCAGAATTCAGGCACTCCTTTCTCTGCATTGAAGAACTATACTCTTAAGTTCAATATAAGGCAATGCTTTCAAATACTCCATTTATGTTTCCAAAAACGACATGCACTGTTAAAAATATACGTTAATACCTTTCTTAACTTGATCCTCCTCTATGCTATATAATTCAGCAGACATAACCCCGTCAACTTCTTTTAGACCAGTCACAATCTCACATCTCTGTGCCGAGTGCCCATCAAAAACTTAAATTAATTACATAAATAAGGAATAAAAATTGTAACCTCTGATTCAACATTCACGTAGCACATGCAGAAGTATTAATGCAAGACTATATACCTTAGTGTATAGTGGTTGATAAAGCTTCTGGTATTTAGCTTCTAATGCCTTTCTCTCCTCGAGAAACTGTGCTTCCAACTCATCATGTTGGCTCTGCAGAAGACATCAAATCGCGTATGTAATTAAGTATATCATGATCATCATGTATACATGTAATAAAACTCTACAAAAATGTTGAAAACTGGGCTATAAATAACACAAGCTTATGAAAACATAACAGCACAACGTTTTTGCGGAGTGCAGATGGTTATATACACCAACCTGAAGATGTCTGAGACACTCCACGCGTTTTCTGACCTTGGGAGACAATGATAAATTCATGTTGTAGTTACTCAAAAGGGAGTGTTTGGGAGATGGGAAAATACAAATAGCCTAGAAAAGTAGGGAAATGAGTTTAGTTTTTTATCTTATGAGGGAAGAAGATATCAATGTGAGCTTACAGGTTTCTATTTATAAGCTGAGAAAGTGATGCGTTTCTTGTGGTACTGACACTGGTATCTACCTGTTCCTGTTAAGGGGTTCGAGCATAGGGCCATTGGAATCGATTTCAAGTTTAACTTTCAAGTAAAGCCAGGAAGGATTAGATGCAGGATGAGATTAATACCAATTTTTCATCTGAGAAAAAGCAAAATTCACTCGTCACTTTGGAATTTGGAATTGATTTCCACTTCAACTATCAAGTAAAGTAAAGATTGGATGCTTTTATCTTGCGTCCTGTTTCGCATTGTTTCTATTATCAATTCCTGAAAATTGAGTTGATTATAAATGGCTGCGCAGTTTTTTGCCGACAAATTTGTCTTAATTTTTATTTTTTATTCTAAATTAATTTATTTTTAGTATTTTTTTTAATCATTTGATTGATAAGCTACCATCAAAAATAAGTTTTAAAAAGTAAAAAATATATATATTAATATGTTTCTGAGCAAAAAATATTTTAAAAACAATCAATATTATAATCTCAAACAAATCTCAGCACCAAACACCAAAAACAGAAGAAGAACGTGCTCGTGTTAAATTGACATATCAATAAACATTTAATTACCTATTGAATAAAAAATAGATTCTTTTAACAAAGAGAAATCTGTCTAAAGATTGAAAAATCAATTTACTAGTGTATCTTAACTCTATTTTACAATTACCGGAAGCTGCCTTGTCTAAACTCCTAGGCAGAAATGATTGAGAGTTGCCAACGAAAGGCGGACTTCGATGGAGCCTAACCCTTTTTAACATTCAGTTGTAGCCTGAACCAAAACTGTTACACTGCATTGCTGAGGAAATCTGTATGCACTCGTGGAAGACAACTTGTTTCAATTTGCTCAGGATTGCACTTTTCCTTTCAGTGCTTCAATCACTGCTGAAAAATCACTATCACTAAGCCCGTGACTTTTTGCTACCTTGTATAGTTCATTTGCAGCTGCTGAAATTGGAGTGGGTTGGGAAACAGATTCTGCTAATCCCAGGGCAAGTCTCATGTCCTGAAACCATCAACTTCATTTTTGAGATGACAGCATTGATTTAAATAGTGTCTGCAATTTAGAATACCTACAAACCTTCTGCTGATGCTTTAAGGGAAAAGCAGTGGGGTATAGAGACTTGACCATTGATGGACCTTTCAGCGCATACATGGGTGCACTAATGGCACCCTTTGAAACTACCTGCAAATTCACCTATGTAAGACGATTCCTAAGAGGCTTCAATAGATGCCTTCCAAAACAGCAAAACAAAATAAAAAAGATAACATCATTCTATATATTAGAGGCTTTTAGTTTTACCGACAAGACAAGGAAGAAGAGTGCACGCATTTAGCCAGGAGTTTTTCAAGCCAGGACACCTAACAAATGAGGTCCATTTTGGATGTACTCTTCCATAAGTGCTGTTATTGAACAACAACTTGATTCGTTTTGACCAGGGAATTTCAGTTAAGCATCATTCAGAACTTCTCTCTCACACACACAAACAAACGCGCACCAAGAAATAAAACAGACTGAACATCAATGAGTTTCTTCATTTATTTTCCAGAGAATGGCAAGGCAATGATTATCATTGTGCATGTTTGAATGGGAAAGAACAGAAAAGAATAATCCAATAAAAAGCAAACAAGAGTAAGAATTCAGTTAATCTGCATGGGGTTTGATGACGAGTGACTAAATAATCTAACAAGATTTTCTCTGTTTACAAATACCTCAACCAGTACACTTGGATCCAGTCCTACTTTCTCGCTGAGAAGCAATCCTTCAGAAAAGGTTGCCATCATACTGCAAATTGTTGAAAACACAACGTGTCACAATATCATCCAGTACGGAAGCAAAACAGAAAACAATTACAAAAGGAACTCTGTAGAACCTGCCCATGATCATGTTGACGATAAGTTTCATTGCAGCCCCATTTCCGACTTCCCCAAGGTAAAATCTTGACTGGATATTGTAAAAAAATCCATGTGAACAAAAAAGTGTAATTAGTTTCCAGGAGAAAAATAAGATACAGTACCTTCCCCATGATATCCAAGAACGGAGAGACTGTTTCATACAGAGATTTGTCACCTGAAAGATCGCACATTTTGCTTCAGTTTCAAGCAAGTGGCTCACTACGTTATGCAGCAGAGATAAAAAAGAAAAAAAAAGGTACAGGATAAAATATGAGCAGACAATAACAATGTTGCATAAGAGTTATGAAGCAATCTAATTTGTGACCAGAAACTTTTAAATTTTCAATAGTCTCCACATCCATAAATTTGAACCTGTGGAGGGCGGACAGATTTAAATCACTTTCTACCTGCAGTAAGAAATATAAGTTGTCCATCTTCTGCTGGTTTCTTTGAGCCAGAAACAGGAGCCTGCAGGAAAATAGCATTAAGGTTACTGGAAGTTGATCAAACAGTCTTAGTTGCTGCAAGAATAGTTGCAGTGAGAACAGATCTTCACTTCCAAAAATGATGCTCCAGAAGCTTTGATATGTCCACTAATCAATTTAGAAGTGCCACCATCAACAGTTGAAACATCCACATACCTGTCCATATCATGCAGGCAGAGGTGACTTAGGAAGAGAGAGAGGGAAAAAAAAGCTTGAATAAGGAAAATGTAGAAAACCAGCTGAGAAAAATGCATTGTTAATCCTTGTCCATTTTCATATATCCTCCATGCCAGGTGTGGATTGAGGATTTGTCTCGGTTGAAAATCAATTGCGAATGGTGAATGTGTGAACAGAAACCAAAGTCAATGCTATTCCAGGGAGGGAACGAGGTGACTACAGATGTCATCACATTAGATGAATCTACTAGCAAGCACTTGACTCTTGCAAAGGTATTAGGAAGGATCTTCATGCTATTAAATCAGGAAAGGAACCATATGAAAGGCAGTTTCTAGGATATACTTCCATGTTTTCTTTTGGTTCAATAGAAGTTTAAGTGGGCCTTGACCTTGAGCTACACAAGAGGACATCAGCCTTCCAAATACCTTCCACCTACCCTCTTGGGATTGGTATGGCAGTACTGTACCAGGTGAATTTATCAGCTAAGCCAGCTAGTACCAGGGCATAAGTTGGATCTTTTAACTTCTGTTAAGAGGTGGCTAATTCTTCAAAATGAACACCAGAAGCTAGCAACTTGCACATTAAAATGCTCAAATGAATTCTAAACAAGCTACGGCATAATCAAGTATTCACAGAAGGTGGTTCTAGTATGAAGCTAGGAGCAATGACCAGTGGGAAACAATATGAAGAACATATAAATTCCCTATCATGAGAAAGAACAAGGAGAAATACCCTTTTCCTGGACCCATACCACTTACAGCTCCATGGTTTCCACACGCAACCTCCACCTGCAAAAAAGGCCGCTATTGGCTTCCCAATATGAAATACTTAGGAGGCAAATGAAATAAAGCATACTCACTGCACATTCAGGATCAGCAAGCATTGCAAATGTGACATCACAGGCTGCAGTTACTTCCTCAGGTGAAGACTTATATCTGCATAAAAACATTTTGTAAGATGTTTATTCCCTGCTTCAATCTGTAATACATTGCACTTTGAAGAGTGGAAGATGAAATCATCAAGAGAAATTTAAAGAATTGCTAGATTCCTGCTCCCGGAATTAAAAAGAATACTGAGTCATGCTAAGGTCACTTGTCTCAAACACCCCGTTTTGTGGTGGCCATTTTGAATTTCCAAAAAACATTCATAGGCTGTATGTACATTAAGTGCTTACTTTGCTCCCATGCTGATGAGGGGATCACATTTGCTCTTGGTCCTGTTCCAAACAGTCACATCACACCTACAAGATGCCAAATATGGGATTAAACTAAACAATCCAGAAAATAAAAATGGCTCAACACAGCCCAATCTGATAGCTATTTTTTTCTTCTTCTGTAGTTCCTGATAATGGAAACATAAAATACACTTCACCCGTTTGTTTCAGTCATTCAAACACAGTAGCAACAAAATAAATCATACCCGGATTTTATGAGATTCAGAGCCATTGGAGAACCCATAATTCCAAGGCCTAGAAAGCCAACAGTAATTGGAGAGCCATCATCTGCAAATACAGAAAAGGTTTTGGTTAGATAGGGTGAATACAACAAACACTTTTTTTTATACATGAAAAACAGCTCATCTGAATAGCAAAATACAATCAAGATTATCTATCAGAACATAGTTCAAATATAAAACCTATGCTTTATTATGAAGAAACAAATTAATGAGGTATTCTAACAAGAAGGCGGTCACAGTGAGACTGCCCCCAGTATATCATCATCATAAACAGTTTGTCTCCTGTCACTGCTGCACTCTAAAAGGTTTGTGACACCTCATCATTTGCCATTTTGAAGATAAGAAGAGCAAGAACTTTCATGTTTAGTATGCATATGTCATTGCACAGTGCTAGTTCCATTTGCAGTTGCATAAACTATTTGTTTTTGAAACCTCTGGTCAGATTCGAGAATTTTAATGACCGAGTACACTCAAACAATTCTGTTGTTGCCGATCCAGACTCATTGCTTTAGCACTAACAACCTCATCCGTCAACATGCATTCATTTTCTTGGTATACATGCAAAATGAAGCAGCTTGTCCTGTATAGCAAACATACTGCTGATTTTGCAATTCCAGTACCAATGTGTATTTGTACTGTGCCCCATTTCATCCACCCATCACAATGCATATTTCCATACGATTTGCACAAAATTTACAGTCAGAAATACCATAAGCTGTATCGGATCACACCATGTAAATGCTCAATTTGTTCTTGTCATAAAAAAATACATGTGCAGGAAGGACTAATGTTCTGGTTTGATTGTCGTCGCCCAACTGGAAAGACATCAGGAAATAAATCTCAATCTGCAATCTCCACGCAATGCAGTTTTCAAATCCCTTTTAAGTTTGAAGGCAAACACTTCAACTACTAAACAAGTGAATTAAGCAAGCAAAGCCAAGAAGCCACCTGTCAATACTTTCTGAATCCTTGACTTAATAATAATTCAACCTAGTTTGGCGTGATAAAACACAAACCCCAAAAACCCATAGAGTTTCGCAGTTGCAGTTGCAGTTGCTGAATTGTACATAAAGAAGAAGAAGAAGAAGAAGAAGAAGAGCCAAAGCAAAGCAAAAAAGTACCACTAGCAGGAGAAATTGAAGCTTGGGCAGAGAAGGGCTTGAAAGGTTGGTTGGTCGGAAAAGAAGAAGAAATGGGAACTGGTCTAAAAGGGATGGGAAGTTGAGCGCAAAAGCTTGAACACGTTGCCATGGAAGCAATTGATGATGATGATGATGATGATAAGAGATGTCTGTTGCTGGCCTTAAGCAACAAGGGCATAGTCCCTTCCTTGTTCGCTTGTTACTGCTCTCTTCTCTTGCACTTTAAACGGTTGTCTGTGACCACACACACCAAAGCTAAGCTCGCATTTCTATGCAAACTCTGGCTGCGTTGTAATTGTTTTCCACGGTGGTTTTAAAAATCTTCTCTGCTTCAAAATATATTAATATATATATTGTTTTTATTTTTAAAAAATTATTTTCAATGGCATGAAAATAATAAAAAATAAAAAATATATTTTTTCAAAAATAGATAAATATTTTTTATATTTAAAATTATTTTGATATAATGATATAAAATAATTTTTAAAGATAAAAATATTATTTTAATATATTTCTAAAAAAACAAATTTAATTATATTTTAAAATAAATTTTAATAATAAGATTTAAAAAAAAAAGGGATGAACGGTCCGTAAAGATAAAGGTTCGTCGTCGGTTCCTTCTTTCTTCTTTTATAAGAGAATAACAAATTTTGGTCCTTTTATTTGTATGAAAAGGTCATTCCACCCCTCTTCATTGAAAAATTGCCAAATTAATATTGACATCAATTTGCATGATCAACAAAACCACTCTTGTAGTTTTAAAACACTATTAATCTCGGTTCCGAATTTTATATTTCTTAGAAAAAATCAGAATTTATTCATGATTTTGCTTGCCCACGTAATTTCCATACCAAATTAAAGCTATCTTGAGAAAAAAATAAATGTAATACCCATAAATACATGAAAACTATATATTTTTTTGGTATAACCACGGGTTTCTCAGGCTTCACCCAGACTAATCTCGTTTCATACATTGTGGGTGGTGCTCCCCAGAGGACCTGCTGCAGATGAAGAGAGGGGTCGAACCCCTGACCTCGTAAGCGGTCCGAAACTGCCCTTACCACCTCAATCAGGACCCTTTGGGTGCATGAAAACTATATATGAAAATAGATAGTCTTAAACATCATATATATATATATATATAGCGATTAGGTTACGTTAACGAAATATACATGTCAACTTTTGAATCCACGGTTTAATGACTCTCAATAAATAGTATTTTCTTTGTTTAACATAATTTTTGCTAAAAAAAAATTTAATCAATAGCTTTTATGATAAATTATTTGATAAACTAAAAGAGATAAGTAAAAAGTTTTAGATTAGAGTATTATTATTATCCATACTTTGATCACAATTTATAGCACTTTTCATTGGACCATTTCTTCTTTCTAGGTCTCAAGCTTTTAGTTCTTATTCCTTTGATTATTTAACTCTATTTTTAATGTAGTCTTTGAAATTAATGTTGTCATGGTTTTGAGATTATTTTGATATTAAATGAAAGATGAATTTTACAAAACCAATTTTTATTGGTTAAAAGAATTAGAATAACAAGGACCAGAATTAACATGAGTAAAATAAGAAAAGGCCTTTTTTTTTTTTGCATTGTTCAAAAGGCAATGAAGACTTTAATTTGACCTTCATTTTCATTTTTTACATATTTATCCCTCTTGTTATAGGATTTAACATTTTTGTCCTATAGTTTTTATCACTTTTTACTCCTACATCTTAAAAGAGAAGAGATAAATCATTAGAAAAGATAAAGAGAAAGAGTTCGATTCACCGCGTTCCGGTTAAAGAAAGGATCAATCTCGATGTCAATGTGTTGATATTAAAGAAGAAAGTTTAATGAGGGTGTTTTTTTTTTATTTAAACATGTAAAAAAATTAGATTAAGTCTCATGAATTTTTTTTAATTCAATTAGATTTATATTTATATTTTTAAAGTTATTACATGGTGGTTTAGATTTTAAAATGAGTTTATTGAAGTTTCTTAGATTTGTTTAGATATATTTAAGTGAAAACAAGTTAAAAAATAGATTTTGAGTTCTAAAAACTCAAACCTTATTTTCTAATCATTAGATATAATAGAAAAACAAGACAAAAGATGACTTGTTAACTACTTAAAAAAAATATTTTTTTATTTATTTTCTTAAATTAGGCAATTACTATGCTGCTCTCATTTTTTTTAAGAAATAAAAAAATCAAGAACATGGGTCTAACTTCCAAACTCAGGAGCACCCAATTATTTTGCATTGAAGCTAGGTTTGTGGGCCCTATCTAATTCCTTAGAGGAATTTTGATCTATCTTCTTCTATTTATTTATTTTTAATTATTTTTTGCAATTTTTTTTAAGATAAGATAGTGTGTTATAAAGTTGTTTAGTGATGTCATTACATTTAAATAAGAGTATAGATTTTATGGTGATATTAGCAATTGTTTTATGAATAATTATATTCAAATATGATAAGTATAATTTATAAAAACTTTATTGTGGAATATTCAATGAGAATAAAATATCTATCTTGTTTTTTTCATAATATGAAACAAAAATAAACAGATTTAGTTCTCTTTTAATATTGAATTAATATTCACATTTTTCTTACTCGTTAATATACTCTTGTAGATATCATCTGTGCAAATGCCTTCTTTCCTTGCGTTTTAAACCCACCGAAGGTTTCAATCTGAGGCACTGTTTAGAAAAGCTTTTGAAACTACATTTTTTAAAAATCTGATTTTTTTATATTATTCAATAGTTTTGAAATTGTGATGTAAATAATATTTTTTCGAAGAAAAAAAATATTTTAATACATTACAAATAAATATTTTAATAAATAATTACTACCATACTTTCATCCTCAAACATTCTATAATAATTGTTCTTAAAATGTTTTTTTAATAATATATTTTATTTTATTTTTTTAAAATCAGTACATCAGACAATATAAAAATACCAGAAAATAATTTGAAGCAAAGAAAAAAATTATGGTAATTTTACAAAATATCATTTTTATTTTTTAAAATTAAATTTTACTACCAGCATACAAGTACAATATGAAAACACTAAAAACAATAATTTGAAGCAAGGAAAAAGCTTTAATTTTTTTCAATAAAATTTTAGCACAAAAAAACAAACAAGCTGACTCTTAATATCATTACCTACGAGAGCAGACAGAGAGACCTCATTAATTAAATCATATGATTATTTGACTGAAATTAATTCCAGAAATACCAAATAAACTCAAATACAGGCGTGAACAGATCCTCGAAAGAATGGTTAGCAGCAGTGGTGCAAAAAACCTTGGTGGTTGGCGCACAGAGTGGTCAGTGCGTCGATCAACTCGACACAAGTTTAAAACACCGTTCTATCTAACGGTAAAATTGACATATTGTACAAGATTGCCAGCTAAGTTGTATTTTTTTTTAACTCTATCAAGGAGCGAGCCGATCACCTATGGCCATGTACTACAAAATCCAACCTAACCAATACCATAATTTGAATTTGCGTTTACACAATTAAAAGAAACATTCTATAACCAATTCAGTCTCCTTATAAATGATAATTGCAACAGAATATCCATCAGTTTTCTGAGAACAGCCTACCCTTACCAAGGATGTAGATGCCGACATGCTTCATATCAAGTTGCCAGGATTTGATGCCATTGCCACGTTGGAAAATCTCTCTACTTACGGTAAGGATGGTATCTTCCAGTAACAGCACCACCACCACTGGCACTGCCAGCATACCCCTTATCACTACCATAGCCACCACTAAGTGCATCTCCATTACCATACCTTTTACCAATGCCAAAACCATCACCATCACCAGTTCTCCCATATCCTTTACCACCATCATACTCAGCAGCATTGTTGTAACTACTTGGAATGCCATAGCCACTTCCTCCATATACACCAGTTCCATACATCATTGGCCCACCAAACCCGAAACCATAACCATATGCACCATAACCACCATAAAAACCAGCAGTGCCTGCAGGATAGTTTCCTCCATAACTACCATAACCACCACTATAACCATCATAACCACTATAACCACCATATCCTCTGCCCATTTTTCGACCATAACGACCTACAGAACTATTACCAGCACCAAAGCTACCTGCACCATTGCCAAATCCAGTGTAAGACTTCGCTGTACTGCCATAATCACCACCAGCTCTCTTTGGTTCAGCCTTCTTTATTTCCACCTAAAATTTATATTGAAGGGCTTGAGCTATTAAAATTTCACAAAGTCATGCCATAAACAACCAGTAAGGATAACAGGAACAATGATTTTCAGCAGAAACAGAACCTACCTGTTTACCACCAAGCTCATGTGTTCTGTCCTCTGAAAAGATTTGATCTACAGCATCTTCATTGTCAAATGTGACAAAACCAAATCCCCTAGACCTTCCAGTCTTATGATCTAGCATAATCTGGTGGTCTACAATGCTACCATAAACAGAGAAGTATTCCTTTAACTCATCTGTAATATGACAATACAGTCAAGGGAGCATATAAATTTAGCACATTTAGAGGGAAAAAAAAAAAGGGGAAATTCAATATGAAAATTGAACTATGCTACCTTCAGTCAAAGATGGTGGTATTCCACCAACAAAAATTTTCTTTGTTCTTGTTACTCCTTTAACGTCCATATCTTCCCTAGGAACTGTCCTCTTCACTTCCACCTGGAATAAGAATATAACAGTGTAAGCTCCAAATACCAAGAATCCCATCTATAAAGAAGAATCATAGAATAAAATTCTCAGCAACTTAAACATCTTATGTTGTCAGGAAATGAGAGAGTTAATGTTACCGCTCTGCCATCTATAACATGTTCTTCCTCCAATACCCTATCAGCAACTGCAGGGTCAGCAAATGTTACAAACCCAAACCCTCGTGGCCTTCCAGAATGTCTATCAGTCATTATTACAGAGTCCATGACTTCCCCATACTTGCTAAAGTAATTGGTGAATGTTTCTGAAACCAAAAGGATGTGATAGACATTAGCACAAAAGAGATACAATTCAACCCAAGGAGAATTTTATGATAAAAGATGAAAATCAGGCCAAACAGAAACAATAAAATGGAAAGGGCCCAGACAGATATTATACAAGCAATAAAATGGTGGTGGGTGGGTGGGTGGGTAGGGGTCATGGCTGCTTGATTTCAAGCTCATTGGTCCAATTTCACACATGAAAATTGTAAAACCAGACACTGGATCAGTTCTCGTCTATCCTCATCATCTATTCAATTTCAATGAAGTACTAATAGCATCAGAACTATGAGCAACACAAGTCCTTTGGCAGTGTGCACATGCAAAAGCTAACAACAACCCTATCCATATAGCAGTATTTATGCTGTAGAAATAAGCAGCAATCCCTCACTAGTCTAAGGTACATATTCTTCAAATTTCTTGACTCAGTATCAGAAAACTAGCTTCCAGCAATTAAGAAGGCAGATAACCAATTGCCCTAGTTTGCTTCATAAGAGAATACAATTACTAACTGTAATATAGGGGCTAGCACAATTCCTATTGCTAATGGAATTTGAACCAAGGTATGACCTGCCAATACCTCAAATAACAGACCATTTCCAAAACCATTCCATATACTTACATATATTGCAACTACACAGCTAAATTGAATATCTATAATGCAATCCACAAAGTTCTCGATTGTTAGTCACACAAAGAATATCCAAACTCTTCCCATTGTGAAATATCACGTGCACTCAGCACCACAAGTCAATGATTAAACCTCAAGATGGCACATATATTTCACTAAAAAAACAAAAGAAACGAAACAAAAATATGCAGCCATTACTCTTTAACACAAAAGTAACTAGATAACACCACAACATGTTCAAAGCCACACAGAAAACGCTTGCAAAAAAATTGCACCAAGCAAGTAGATATTTGAGATCGCTGTAGGAACTCAAATGCTCAATTCATTCCTACAAGACATTAATAATTCTAAGACAACAAATTATTAAAACAGTAAAGTATTACCTTCAGTAGTTTCCCAGGAGACACCACCAACAAAGAGTTTTCTACCATCAAACAAAAAAACCCACAAATTATTTCTCCTATCACAATCATTTTCAGCAGCGAAATCCGCAATCTGCTGTTGTTTAACCTAAGCCTCTAAAAGAAGAAAACACCAAAATCCCTACATACATAGAAAAAGTACAAATTTACAAACTAACCCTGCAGAAGAAGAGTCACGATTGTGATGATGATGATGATTCATTGATTGGTTTCTTTCAATTCCCCCACTACCTATATCCCCCTCCTGCTGTTGCTGTTCCTCGTCATAAAAACCTTCTTGCTGCTGCTGCTGCTGCTGCTCTTCGTCACTATGGCGGTTAAAGGCAAGGACGTTATCTCCATATTGCCTCTCTTGCGGTGGATAATCATAATCCATTGACATAATTTTGACCTAATCAAACAAAAACCTGCAAAAACAACCACCTTTTTTACGATATTGCCTAACCCTAACTACAAATACCCTAAAATTAGACTCGCCTGGATTGATTGATTCTAGAACCCTACTAGCTAGGGCTTTGAGGATGCAGAGAGAGGAATTGGGATTAGATTTTGGAGTTGCGGAGAAACCCTAGGCTAGGCTCGCGCGAGAAATGGTGCCGTGCAAGAGAGCGAGAGGGGAAGAAAGAGAGCAAGTATTTCAATTTGAAATGTTCGATTTCTAGAGGTGGTTCAATTCTTTATACTAATTGTTGGAGTGTCAGTGTTGAAGTTGAGCCTGGAACGGCGTCGTCTGTGACAATATCTAAAAGCACATGCATGCCCACCGTTGGACGGTCAAAAATATAAGGCCAGGCCGAGCTAAATTTCATGTTCAACCACAAATGCATGAAACATGGCCCCTTGGACTCATAAAATAAATGTTCGCAATCATTCCCTTTTTAAAAACATATTAATGAAAAATAATATTTGTGAATAATTTTTTATATTTTTAACATGTATAAAAAAATTATTTAATGTTGATCTTTATGAAAAACTTTAGACAAGATTGAGTTTTTCTTGTTAAAATTCTAGACTAGGAACTAAGGATAAAATTTAACAAATATACAAGAAATGTACGCGAAAAAATAAATGTGTCTGTGTAGAGCGAATATGTGAATAAGTAAAATAAATACATGGTGTTATGGTAAGTATTTGTTTAACATTATATTTTTAATTAATATTTTATTATTATTTTAAATTATTTTTTTATGTTTTTAGATCAATGTACTCATGTCAATAATTATTTTTATTAAACAAAAAAAATATTATTGATGCATTTATGAACAAAAATCAGTATCAATCATATTCTTAATCAAGCCCTAAATATACTTGGGCGAGTTTATGTGAGTCTATCATTTTATATGGTAACTTGTGATATGTATTCAAAGGTCATGTAAGTTTATTTGAATGAGAGAAAAATATTGTTTTAAAAAAAATTGAGTTATTGGTTATATATATATTTTTGTGGATTGATATTGAATAATAAATCACTAGGGAAAGTAGTGATAGGGTTAGAAAAATTCATGTTGAAAAAATCTCCTACTTGACTCAAATATATTATACAATTTTATTTATAATTATTAAATATATTTATTTATTTATTTTAAATAAAAAAAGAGATGAGTGGCAAAAGGATAACCAAGAACTCCATTAGGTTTGGTCTTCATCCGCCTATTAAATTGTTGTTGTACATATACCATCGAGTTATAAATAGAAAATAAACTATAAGTAAAATGAGTTAAAGGCTCTTTAGGACTGAAAAATTAGTACATGAACTTTTTTCACAAGAACCACGCCAATTATATCACATAAATTTGTAGCAACAACAAAAAATAATATATATTTCATATTACATGCATGCAATTTATCAATAATTTTTTTTTTAGAATTAAGAACTCAAAAGAACATTGATAAAATACAATACTAGTTTATAATGATATCACAAGACCATTAAATCAGTTTTATGAGGAGAGAAGAGGGAGAGAGGTGTCAAGAAATTATCTCATATAAAATCTTAAGTTATTAGTTATTTATATTATTCTATAACATATTCTCTCAGTTGAAAAACTCTTTGGACTTGAAACTTGCATAGATTTATATCTTGTATTTAATTTTTATTAAATAGAGTGAGGATAATGAGATTTAAACTCTTGACCATTTGGTCAACAATGTTCTGATATTGTGTTGAAAAACCATTTTATTTGAGAGTTTAAACGGTTTTGTACGATTTCAAGATATGATTTATATTATTCTTGCTAAAGGAAAGTATATTTGGTTAAAACATGATTGTAAGGATTGTTAATAAGTCAACGATAGGTTAGAGCTATCATAGGACCGGATTGCGATCAACTTGTAAGTAGGGATTAGTTACCTAGAATAGGCTGGATTTGTTGTATAAAGCTTGCATCTCTATATGGTTGTAGATACTGAAAGATAATAACAGTTCATTATAAACTCTGATTTTCTCATGATATCAGAGCTCTAATCCCTGTGACCCTAGGCAACCATTTCACTTTCGCTAAGACACAACCGAAAACTTTTCACAACATATATAACCAACATGGCAGATGAAAATTCAGTAGATAAGGGGCCACACATATCCGATGCTCTCACACTATATCACTCGGATTCATAAAGTCTCATCATGGTTTCACAAATCCTTAATGGGCACAACTATAACTAATGGAGCAGCTTATGTGCATCGCTTTTAGTGACAAGAATAAACTTGGGTTTATTGATGGATCAATCCAGTGCCCTGCAATAACCGATGTCGATATTTCAATTTGGCATATATGCAACGATATGGTCTTGTTATATATCTGGCAATCTATGCAAAGCAACATCGCACGCATCATATTTTACTGTAAATCTACATCTGCGGCAATGAAGGATCTTAAGGATTGATTTTCACAAGGAAATGATTTTCTAGAATGTACCAAATCCAATAAGAAATTGTCAAACACTGACAAGGATAACTGTAAATTTCGGACTATTACACCCAATTGAAGGTCTTTTAGGATGAATTGGCTTCATATCATGAACCAATTACTTGTGATTATAAGGGATATAAGACTCGTGTAGCAAGGGAAGGAAAATAGAAAGTCATGCAATTTTTAATGGGTTTGAATGAGACTTAATCAACCATTCAAGGCTCCATAATAATGATGAATCCACTCCCTATTATACAACGTGTTCACGGGTTGGTTCTGCAACATAAACACCATATGGATGTGACAAATCATCATGAACGTGTTGCCAATATGATGCAAACACATCGATTTACCATGCCAAATGAAGGGTCTACACCTGGTGGTTTCAGCTCACACAAGGCACCTAAGTGCGGCTATTGTGATGGCTCACTCTGTAGATCGCTGTTACTTTCTCATTGGTTTCCCAAAAGGTTATAAATAGCATGGGAAACATGTGCTACCTAGAAATAAACGCCCAAATTCGACACCTCATAATGTTGAAGCACCTCAATCATAAGGCACCCATACAGACTCAACCAAGGCCACATTGTCTAACGGCCCAACATTCACAACTAAAGAGTATCATCAACTTCTTGCCTTACTTTCGTCTGGAAACGATAAAATTACACCGCTTGCAAATGCCACAAGTATAATCACACCCACATGTAATATGACGAAACATGACTTACATTCAACCCTTTAATGGATTATACACAACAAAGCATCTAATCATATATCATATTAACCAATAACACATAATCCAATTGATACTACAAATGATTTTATGGGATTACAAAATGGGAGAACGAAAGACATTGAGAGCATTGGATTCGTAAAATTGTCACACGAGTTATTACTTGATGGGGCTCTTCATGTTCCAAAATTCCGAGTCAATTTATTATCTATAAGTAAACTCAACGAGCTCTATAATGTATTGCAATATTCTTTCTGAATTTTTATGTTATACAAGACATGGATACAAAGAGGATGTTTAGCTTGGATAAGCAATTTAATAAGCTATACTATGTTATATCGAGCCAAAATCCTCACCTTACCAACCATGTTAGTCGCACCACCGGCCTCTAGCATCAACAATTAGGCCACCCTTCTATACAACCTTTACAATTTTCTTCAAAAATATTTCCAAAAATAATGTTTGATTCTGAATATGTCTGTGAAATTTGCCCTTTGGCAAAATAAACTCGCTTGTCTTTTACTTTTAGTTCAATTCAATCCAATGCTTCTTTCAACCTAATTCATTGTAATATTTAGGGGCCTTACAAACTTACCATCTAATTTGGGACATGTTATTTTCTCACCATCGTAGATGATTTTACTCGTTTTACATGGGTGCATCTTATGTAATTTAAATATGAAGCACAAATACTTTTAAAATTATTTTTCTCTAGGGTCAAAACTCAATTTCACAAAAACATCAAAACCCTACACATTGACAATAGTGGAGAATTCCTCTCCATGCATAATTTTTTAGATACCTATGACACCATTTTTCAGCATTTATGTGTTCACACCCCTCAACAAAACAAGTTATTGAACGTAAACATTGACACCTTTTGAGCATTGGGTGTGCATTTCATTTTCAAGTGAATTTACCATTAAAATTTTAAAGGGATAAAGTTCAAACAACATGTCATCTCATCAACCGTATTCCCACACCCTTATAATCCTATAAATCTCCCTATGAATTTTTACATGGTCACTTACCCAATTATTCTCACCTTTGCGTGTTTAGATATCTTTGTTTTGTCACAAACCTTCAACTTAAGCACAAATTTGACATGTTTGTCATTGTCTCTTCCTTAGTCAGAAAGGTTATCGTGTTTGTGACCTTAACACGCATAAAATCTCTATTTCTCATGATGTCCACTTCCATGAAAAAAAATTTATGTTCGCTCACTCACCACCTAAACATGATGATGACTCCCTCGTCCTTCCACTTCTTTCTCCAGACCCATTATCCACTCTAACTAGCCCACAACCAACCCAACCCCACTAACCCACTTTACTTATAATCTCCCAGCCCAACCCATCCTAGCCTAATCCCCAATTCTCAAAATCCAATAACCATCTCACCCCCACAAGAGACCTTTATGATCTCATCCACCCCTGCCACCTATCCTCTCGCATTACCTTACCTCCCACAAGCACCGTCTTTTCCCCTTCCCATTCAACACTCTTCCCGCCTAACCCAACCACCTGCCCATCTCAAAAATTTTATATGGCCCATCATTCTATTCTACTTGTGCTTGGCGGCATCTCTACCTCCGTGTCTAGCACCGACCACCCTCTCCATTAGTATGTCTCTAATGCCTCCTTATCTCCTACTCATCAAATATTCATCCATAATGTTTCTTCTTCGATAGATCTTACATCCTATGACCATGCCCATCATAAACCTAATTAGGTTGTTGCCATGGACACTTAACTCCGAGCACTCGAAGAAAATCAGACATGGAGATTGGTCCTTTTTCTATAGATCATCATGCAATTGGTTGCAAGTGGGTTTTCAAAATCAAACAACATTCATATGGCACGATTGAGAGGTACAAAGCCCAACTCATTACCAAGGGTTTTACTCAACATGAGGGGATCAATTACAAGGAAACTTTTTCCCCATTGCTAAGTTGATCACTATTTGCTACTTATTGACTATTGTTACTATTTGTTATTGGCCATTACATCAGATGGATGTATAGAATGCTTTTTTTCATGGTGACCTCCTCGAAGAGGTGTATATGTTACCACCTCCCAGTTACTATCAACAGGGGAGTGTGTTGTGTGTCAACTCCAAAAATCTTTATACGAACTTCAACAAGCATCTCAAAGTTGGTTTCAAAAAAATTTCCTTTACCAGCCATGACATTGGATTCACACAATCTTGGGTTGATTATTCCTTGTTTACTAAGGTATCTAACAGCTCCATTACCATCATTTTATTATATATGGATGATATGGTTATTATAAGAAATAATGATAGATCAATCAATGATCTCAAACAATTCCTTAGCTGCTACTTTTGAATTAAAGACCTTAGACCCCTAAAATACTTTCTCGGAGTTAAAGTTGCTTGGTCCAAAGCTGGCATTGCCATCAACTAGCTTAAGTACACACTTGACATACTGGAGGAGGCAAATTTACTTGGTTTGAAGCCATCAAAGGTTCCGATGAAACTTGACTTGGTAATAATACCCATTGGTAATGATTTTCTCAAATATTCCATGCAATATAGACGAATGATTAGGAAATTAATATATTTGACAATCACAAGACTGGAGATCACATATGTCGTCAACTCCCTTAGTCAATTCATGTAGGAACCTAGGCGACACCATCTTGATACAGCACACAGACTTCTTTGACATCTTAAAATGCTCATGGACAAGGTTTATTGTTTTCCTCTCAAAGTAAGCTAAATTTGATTGGCTATTATGATGTGGATTAGGCACGTTGTCCAATTATTCATCTTTCAATTACAGGCTATTGCATTTTCCAGGGCACCTCACTCATATCTTGGAAAAGCAAGAAACAAGTCACGATAGCACGATCATTGGTCGAGGCAGAGTATCATTCCATGGCTGCAGCAACTTGTGAACTCACGTGGCTAAGATACTTATTGAAGGATTTGCAAATAAACCATCCTATTCCTTATTGAAGAATTTAATATTTTCAATATAAGGGCCATCAAAATATTTTAACAAAACAATGAAAATTATCCTTATATAGTGAGTTCACTCTACTTCCTTTGTTGGTTACTATCCCATTTCAATTTTTATTATATAAACACTTGATAAAAGTCTTCTTTTTCGAATGTGGGACAGTAAGTCCCATATATACTCATTGTGCTCAAAAGGTTCTTTATCTTTTACTAATGTAGGATAGTCTTTTAAAATATCTTTTATAATATTTACAACAAATGATATATTTTGCCTGTAAATGCTTGCACTTACATATCATGATGAGTACAATCCCTTGTTTTGTATATTGAACACTTAATGAGTTATATTATATATAATCTTGTTTCCATTTCATTGATTTCGATCATTTTCAATGTTTGGGTTAGGCCTTCATGCATCATAGGTTTAATTACTTACTACGTGGAAATCATGGTCAAGTGATATCTCTGAAATATATGGTTTTCTAAAGGTGGCAAATCACAAATTCCCTGTGTTAGGACTGTATTTTACAGCATATAGAAATTATTCATACTGAATTATCAAAAACTCATAAACAGTTTAAAGGAAACGTATTAGAATCCATATCTGAAAATCGCTCTAAAGAGTCATGCAGATGGCTTTCCAGATGAACGCATTCTCCTTAAGAGCCCTTTGATTCTCTCAACCGTAACTTTATTTTCTCTCTGATTATAGGATGTCAGAATGAGAATGAAACAAGATATGTAATTTGGGACCATGAACATATATATATGGGTAACAAGTTACCCTTTGATAATAATGTCTTTTGGCATTTCCACCCTTTAATATCCTATCTTTTGGTATTTTTATTTTAGTCGCTCACTAAAATAGAAATAATTTTTTAGTCTCTACACATTAAAATTCTACATCCTATTAGATATACTAAAAATCTAATTGTCTAAAAAAACTTAGCAGATCATTTTTAATTAGGTTTTATTTTATTTGACAGTTCTCAAATACATATTTATTCTTATATAAGCTCAATATTGGATTAACCAACATCCTAAACATAGCCACACAGAGTCTAGCAAAAAAAAGTTTGAAAAGTTTTGCAGAAATTTCTTTCGTTTTAGGGGGTGTTTTGGAAGCGCTTTTGAAAAAAATAATTTTTATTTTATTGTAAATTAAAAAAATTTAGTGTTTTTAGATAATTTCATGTGATGATGTCAAAAATAAATTTTTAAAAAATAAAAAATATATTATTTTGATGCATTTCAAGAAAAAAAAACATTTTTAAAAGCAATCTCAATCAAACTGCCAAATAGTCACTAACAGATTGTGTTTATACAACCCATGGAGGGCTTTTTCGGGATGAAAGGATTACTTTTGTATGAAGTTGTGGAGAAAAGGAAATGCAAAAGGCCAAGGAAAATAGAATTGAAAGTAGAAAACAAAAAAGAGTACTGCTTATTTTTGGGTTGTTATGATGAGTTAGATCAAGCAAAGAGATTCCTTCAACATTTGCCATCAAAAGATGGAATTAATTATACTGGTATTTTATGGTCACATCAGACAACAAAATTCTCAATATAGAAACTTGTTCCTTCATTTATCTATTTAGAATTAACTAATCTAAGTTGATTTAATATCCGAATAGTTTCCTTCCAACATGCAATCATCAATTCTTAGGTCTCACTTCTCAATAATGCTTTTGTATTGTTAAAATATTAATATTAATAATTGTCTTGTCATGTATTTAGCGAGCATGAAAGGAAGTTAACAATTTATTTTATTTTGTATTTGGTGACAATACACATGACATGACATATCCAAAGTTTGAACCGGTCCATGTTTTAAAAAAAAAAATTAATATGATATAGTTTGATAAAAAAAACTCGGGTTAATTTGGTACCTTTTCTAATTAAGATGAAATACGGGTTGAAATTCCATTGATTTTATCGATTGGTTTTTTCAAAACCAAGGTTTCTTTTATTATTATTTTTTAATTAAGTAAACTCAGCTTGTTCCTCTCGACCTGTAACTCAAGTTTTGCCCCTTGTTGACTCCAAAGTCAAGCTGTAAAACTATAATAATAACAACATTTATTGATATGTTACATTGAGTTAACCTGAGGTTACCTGTAACCCAAGACTTTCCTCGAGTTGACCCCTTAAGTCGAGTTTTAAAAATATAATAATAATCATTTTTATCTTTATATTAACACAATCCAATGTCAATATGGCTAGTGACACATGCTTTGCGTGGATTGATCTCTGGTTTAAGCCTTAAAATTATAATTATTATTATTTTAAATTTATGTTGACCTGGGTCAATGACTAATCCAACCATAATCAAGTTTTAAAACTATAATAATAATTATTTTATTTTTACATTGATCCAAGTCAATGGTCAACTCGACCAGTAACTTGGGTCTTATCCCTAGTTGACCACCCAAGTCAAGTTTAAAAAATATGATAATTATTATTTTTATCCTTATATTAACTATGGTCAATAGTCAATTTGATTCGTACCCAAGCCTTGTCATTGGTTTACCCTCTAGTAAGGTTTTAAAACTATAATAATAATTTTTTTTATTCATTGACTCAGGTCAATGGTCAACTCAATATATGACTTTGGGCCTAATCTCAAGTTAACCATCAAATCAATTTTTACAACTATAATAACAGTTATTATTATTTTATCTGTACATTGACCTAAATCAATGATCAGCCCAATTCATGATTCAAGCTTTGCAAAGAATTTGACAAAAAAAAAATTGTATCTCATTTCTTTTCTTTTCATGTTTTTTCTGGTTTTGGCTGAAAGTTCAAATTTATTATGAGCATTTAAGTTGCTTAGACCTTCCAATCATGCAATCCTTTTTATTAAGTTTCGAGTCTATCTAGTATTATGGTGATATTGTTTTTCAAAATATATTTCATTTAAAAATGTATTGAAATTATTTGTTTTATTTTTTTATATCAACACATTAATTAAAATGTTGTGAAAATACAAAAAAAAAAGTAATTTGAAGTAAAGATAAAATATTTTAAAAAATCAAACAAATAAACATGCTTTTTATTAAGTTTCTTTGCATGTTTTTATCAGTAAAAAACTTTGTATACAATATTTAAGGGAAGCTTGTGGGAGTAAAAGGTGCAGCAGATACCAAGCTAGTTTCTGTTTTAGTAACTTTTATATCTCACAACACATTGAAAAGAAAAGAAACTTAAAAGCTTTTTCATCATCAAGTATGACCCAGAAACTAAGAGTCTACATAAACATTTGAATTACTTAAGCAAATAATGTATACCATCATAGTCGAAAGAAATCTGTTAAATATGATAGCCCATTGGCTTTGGTTGTGCTGAAATTATACAATGAATGATGAATCAAAGGCATCTATTGTGAAAACTTTTGGGCATTTTCTCATGGGCATCAGTCAAACAAAATTCAGTTGCATTGTCCACTGCAAAAGTTGAATATGTTTCAGCCTTTGAAGCCACAGCGCAAGCCATTTGGCTGAGAGGTGTGCTTGAAGATCTAGGAGAATCACAGACAGAAGCTACACTCTTGAAGTGTGACAATATATCTGCAATCTCAATGTCTAGAAATCCAGTTTTCCACCAGAAGACTAGACATATCAACAGAAGATTCCACTTAATATAGGAAGCACTACAAGAAGGAGTTATAAATATGCAATATTGCAGAAGTGAGGAGCAATTGACAGACATCCTAACTAAAGCATTGCATAAGGAGAAATTCAATCAATTAAGATTGGAATTAGGAGTGAAGTCAGTAAGTAGCTTAGGAGAGGCTGTTGACAGCTAAGCCACTCACTAACTTACTCATCACAGGCAAGAGATATTGCTACCTGAAGCAATATCAAGTGACGAAGCAGAAGGGTGATGTACAACTGTCATGACAGCTAAGGGAAGAAAGAAGATGATGTACCAACAGAATTAGTTGTATCTTTGTAACTAATTATAGACTAAAAAGAGAAGTTCTCTAGGTAGTTACAAAGTTGTTAATATGCTGTTAATTCCATTAAACACACAAGGAAAACATGTAAAATAGAATGCCTATAATATAATATAAATAGGTATTCTATCAAGCACATTTTAAGCAATTTTCAGATAAAAAATACAGAACACGATTACAGAGTATTACTCACTCTTTCTCTCTATCAAAACTTGTTTTTCTTCTTCTCATCTTCCACAAAATTACCCAACTGAATTACCTGCAATAAACAGATAACAACAAGCATCAATTGAAATTCAACAAAATCAACATGGTATCAGAGCACTAATCTGATTCAAGGAAGGGCGTAATCTGTGAACAACCTTCAATCACAACATGATTCAACATTAGAAACATGGCTGGATCATTAGACCTAAGTGCTCCACAATTCAATGGAACAAATTATGACTTTTAGGTAGTAAAAATGGAGACCATACTTATAGCATATGATCTATGGGACATAGTTCAAGCCATAGATCAAGCTCAACCTGAAGCAGAAGGATCTGCAGGAGAGGGAAGCAAAACTAAAAGTACTCTAGAGGAGAATCAAGCTGCCACAAAAGAAAACAGGATCAAGAATGCCAAGGCACTAAGCATCATTCAAGGAGCATTGACTGATGACTTGTTTCTGAGGATCAGAAATGAAAAAACAACAAAAGGAGCATGAGAGATGTTGAGGAGAGAATTCAGAGGTGATAAGAAGGTAAGAGCAGTAAAATTACAAGCTGTTAGAGCAACTTTTGAGTACATGAGAATGCTAGATGGTGAGAGTTTGGACAATTATCTAGCTAAATTCTTTGATATAATCAATGACTTAAAGTCACTTGGGGAAGAAGTCACTGAAAATA
The DNA here is from genome assembly GCA_015731905.1 of Salix dunnii. Taxonomy (NCBI): domain Eukaryota; kingdom Viridiplantae; phylum Streptophyta; class Magnoliopsida; order Malpighiales; family Salicaceae; genus Salix; species Salix dunnii. The sequence continues at coordinate 2,765,770 of CM027661.1, forward strand.
GAATTGTACAAAAGTTGTTGATGAGTTTAAGTAGAAGATACAAGTCTATAGTTTCTATAATTGAAGAGACTAGAGATCTTGAGGTACTGAGAATTGAAGAAGTCATAGCCTCTGTTAAAGTCTATGATAAAAGGGAAGATTTGCATGATGGAAGGAATAGAAGTGCAGGGACAAAGAGAGCCTCCAATAGCCTAAAGATTGGGAATAATCTAGGCTATAACACAAATAAATTCACACAAGGAAGACACAATCTGAAGTGGCAGTTACAGAATAAGAAAGAGAGGAACTGGCCACCGAAACCTATGAATTATAATGGTAATGCAGGTTGGAATGGCAGCACAAGTGCAGAAAGTCAGGGGAGTGTGAAACCACAATGTTAGGTTTGTGGCAAGTACCATTTTGGTGTGTGTATGTTCAAAGTCAAACCAAAATGCATGAAGTGCAACAGGTTTGGCCATAATGCACGAGATTGTGACAGCAGCATGCACAAACCACAGGCAAATTATGCAAAGCAAGAAAAAGCAACTACAGCAACTCTATTCTATGCATGCCATGCTGCCAGTATAGAAGACAAGAGTGTGTGGTTTGTTGACAGTGCATGCAGCAACCATATGACATCACAAGAATCCAATTTAATCAATCTTGATAAATCCGTGAAGTGCAAAGTCAAGATGGGTTCTGGTGATCTAATGGATGCAACAGGGAAAGGGACTCTTGCAGTAAACACAAAGCATGGAAAAAGGTTCATAAATGAAGTGCTTCTAATTCCTGGGCTAGATGAGAATTTGTTGAGTGTGGGACAGATGATGGAACATGGATATTATGTCCTATTTGGAGGCAACACTGCAATGATCTTTGATGATGGAAATCTGATGAATGTAGTTGCAAGGGTGAAGATGAATGGGAATAGGTGTTTTCCACTTCACTTGAGTCTATTATGCTTAAAGCAATGAAGACCACTGTTAGTGAAGATTCATGGATGTGGCATAGGAGATTTGACCATCTAAATTTCAAAAATTTGCAGAAGATAAAGCAGCTGGAAATGGTGGTTGGACTGCCTATGTTATCAGAAGTAAAGGGTGTGTGTGAAGGCTGTGTCATGGGCAAGCAACACAGGGAATAATTTGACAAAAAAGGAGCATAAAGAGCCAAGAGTCCACTAGAATTGATACACACTGATTTGTGTGGACCAATGTAGTGTGAGTCAGCTGGAGGGAACAAGTATTTCATCACATTCATTGATGATTTTTCAAGAATATGCTGGGTATACTGTTTATCTGTTTATCTCCAAAACAGATGCTACACATCAGCTATAGAAAGGAAAACACCATTTGAGGTGTTTACAGGAAGGAAACCAGGGGTTAAACACCTCAAGGTATTTGGCTGCATATGCTACACTCTTGTTCCATCAGTCTTGAGGAAGAAATTTGATGAAAAGTCTGAGAAAAGAGTGTTTATGGGCTATGGTAGCTGTGAAAAGGGGTATAGAGTATATCTTCTACATGCTAAGAAGATTATACTATCAAGGGATGTTATCTTTGATGAAGATAAATCCTGGAACTGGAAGACAGATCATGAAAAATCTGTTTCTATGGTTTTTCCTTTTGAGGACAGTGATGCAAGAGGAGAAGATCATGTAGGTCAAACAGTCGAAATTCAGAATAATGGTGATGAGAACTATCATTAAGTACAATTAAATACTGAATTACCTGAAGATGATGATGAAAACAGCAGTCAAGCTGGGTCAACACCAGTAAAGCTGAGGAGTCTTGAAGACATTTATGCTAGGTGTCACATGTGCATCATTGAGCCAGAAACCTATCAAGAGGCAGCGAGGGACAAAGCTTGGCGAGAAGCTATGAGTGCTGAGCTGGAAATGATAGATAAAAATGATACATGGGAGTTAGTGGAGAGGCCAGCTGAGAAGCTAGTCATAGGAGTGAAATAGGTGTATAAAACCAAGCTAAATTTGGATGGGACCATTCAAATACACAAGGCTAGGCTGGTTGCTAAGGGTTATGCACAGAAACCTGGTATAGACTATAATGAGACCTTTGCACCCGTGGCAAGACTTGACACAATTCAAACCATTGTTGCATTGACAACACAAAAAAGGTGGAAGTTGTTCCAATTGGACGTCAAGTCAGCTTTCCTAAATAGAGTCCTAAATGAGGAGGTGTATGTTGAGTAGCCTGAAGGGTACGAAACCAGGAATGCAGGAAACAAAGTCTATAAGCTAAAGAAGGCTTTCTATGGGCTCAAACAGGCTCCTAGAGCCTGGTATAGTGAGATTGACAAGCATCTTGCAAAGTGCAAGTTTAAGAGAAGCATCAGTGAGGCTACTCTATATACTAGGAGGGACTGTGAAGGAGAGATCATCATTGTTTCAATCTATGTGGATGACATAGCATACACTAGAAACAGTGAAAGAATGCTTGATGAATTCAAGAAGGACATGATGCAGAGGTATGAGATGACAAACCTCGGGCTGTTGCATCATTTTCTTGGTATAGGGGTTATACAAACTAATCAAGGGATATTCATTCATCAAGGCAAGTATGCCAAGTCCTTATTGATGAAATTTGGGTTAGAAGATTGCAAACCAGTTGCAATTCCCTTGACAGTGGGTGAAAAATTAAGGAAAGAAGATGGCAGTGAAGCTGCCGATGAAGGAGTGTATAGGAAGATAGTTGGTAGTCTATTATATTTGACTGCAACTAGACCTGACCTTATGTATTCAGCTTCTTTACTATCAAGGTTTATGACTAAACCTACAAGGAAGCATATGGGGGTTGCAAGGAGAGTTCTTAAATATGTCTAAAGGACTCTCCACTATGGGATTGAATACAAAAAGGAGAAAACAACCACACTTATTGGCTATTGTGATGCTGACTGGGCTGTAAGTGAAGATGACAGTAGGAGCACCTCGGGATATGTTTTCAGTTTTGGTAGTGGCATTTTCTCATGGGCATCAGTCAAACAAAATTCAGTTGCATTGTCCACTGCAAAAGTTGAATATGTTTCAGCCTTTGAAGCCACAGCGCAAGCCATTTGGCTGAGAGGTGTGCTTGAAGATCTAGGAGAATCACAGACAGAAGCTACACTCTTGAAGTGTGACAATATATCTGCAATCTCAATGTCTAGAAATCCAGTTTTCCACCAGAAGACTAGACATATCAACAGAAGATTCCACTTAATATAGGAAGCACTACAAGAAGGAGTTATAAATATGCAATATTGCAGAAGTGAGGAGCAATTGACAGACATCCTAACTAAAGCATTGCATAAGGAGAAATTCAATCAATTAAGATTGGAATTAGGAGTGAAGTCAGTAAGTAGCTTAGGAGAGGCTGTTGACAGCTAAGCCACTCACTAACTTACTCATCACAGGCAAGAGATATTGCTACCTGAAGCAATATCAAGTGACGAAGCAGAAGGGTGATGTACAACTGTCATGACAGCTAAGGAAAGAAAGAAGATGATGTACTAATAGAATTAGTTGTATCTTTGTAACTGATTCTAGACTAAGAAGAGAAGTTTTCTAGGTAGTTACAAAGTTGTTAATATGCTGTTAATTCCGTTAAACACACAAGGAAAGCATGTAAAATATAATGCCTATAATACAATATAAATAGGCATTCTATCAAGCACATTGTAAGCAATTTTCAGATCAAAAATACAGAACACGATTATAGAGTATTACTCTTTCTCTCTCTGTCAAAACTTGTTGTTCTTCTTCTCATCTTCCACAAAATTACCCAACTGAATCACCTGTAATAAACACATAACAACAAGCATCAATTGAAATTCAACAAAATCAACAGTAAGTGCATTAATGGCTTCTTCCGGGTAGCTTCAAATCTCCCCTTTCTGTTTTCTTATTCTCGGATAGAATTACAAGATTTGAATGAATTCTCTTCCTTTTTTCGTTGATCAATCCTCGTGATTGAATCCTAGCAAGTAAACACTATTCTTGGTTTGTTTGCATGAACACTGCCACAGGCATCAATCTCTTTTGCTCAACGATCTGATTCTGCTGCCATGAGCTCTGGAGCTGGCATTGGGGCTTGAGATCTGTCCATATTGGATCGATGATGCATTTGAAACTGCAGGGTGCTATAGTAAGATGCGGTGCATCAGCAATTTCCCCCCTCCCAAAACTCGCAAGATGATTAACGATAATCTTACACATGAGGGTAATAATATTTGTGAAGATATTAACTTATGGCGCTTAATTTCTACTGTAATTTAGACTCCAGACACGATAAATGAATCCAAATCGATCAGAATTCATCAGGGCATCACTGCATATCTTTAAATAATCAAAGCATATTTGCATTCAGTTTCAACTTGTGTAATGATATATCCCTATTACGAGGAATCCGATTGGCTTGACAATTATATATTGCCATTTCCATCTCTAACTAGCTAGCTAAGGCAATGTTATCATAGTGAAGTAAACTGAAAACGTCTCTCTCTCTTTAAGCGCGCATGGCTTTTTTTTTTCTTTTTGCTGGTGTAAACTCAGTCCCCTCAAGAAATGCAACCACTGGACATCACCAACTAAAGCCACCAACTGCTGATTTCACACACACACCTATCGTTTATGTTAAAAGAGGGAGAGTTAACCGTGTTTAAACTTGTATTCTGTTGAAATAAAACGATGTGATTTATTCCCTTTGAATGTTTCGAAAGTTTAGGGCTGGAAATTTAAACTGCACCATGTATCTCCTGTAAAAAATCTCGTCAATAATTCTACAGAAATCCCATTAACAGGCATGCAGATCAGGAAGTCGGAACATACAGAAAGCTGCATGCTGGCTTTTATAAATTTCTCGTGAAAGCAGACTCGGAAAGTAGGGAGCTCTCATCAACCAACTGGTAATCAATAGAAACTGGTGAATTCTCAGCAATATTATTAAAGAGTCAGCTTGGAGTTTCAATGTGGGAGAGCAGCAAAGGAGGTGCAACTGCAAAGGGACCTCAGTGATGTATACTCTAATTTATCACGTCGGTAGTCGGTCCTGTTTGGTGGGTGGAAAATGGTTCGCATTTATTTATTAATCAATGAAAATTAAAAGAAAAAAAAAAGAAATAACCAACGTGCAGGGTTGCACTCGTAATAAGGTGCTGATAAAAATAGATGAAGGGCCATCAGCTTAAAAGTCAAATCTAATTATTATTATTTTTTTCAGATTCTTTTTTCCTTTCATTTCTTCCCAACTTTGAGTTTGGGATGTTTAATCAAGGTTATTAATACCGTTTTGATTATTATTCTAGTTTTTTTATTGATATATAACGTTTTGATTTCGGAGCATTTCAGCATGTCATTTTGAGGTTGTACTATTCATACATAATTATATATATATATGAAAAAAAATTAAAATATTAATTTAACATGCATAATTAAAATTCAAGATAAATTAACTTTAAATTATACAATACAAACATAAAATCAAATAAATATAATCTCAAAATTAGAAACACAATCACAAGTTAATCAAAATAAGGAGGATTTTAAGGCCAAAACGTCACACCTGGAACGGTACCGAGACGTTCTGGCCGGAATTTCCGGAACAGATTGGAATTAAAACTGAGTCGAAAACGACGTCGTATCGTCTCGGTTTTTTTCATGGCATAAAATGTTTCGGCCGGAATGAAACGGTGTTGACAACCCTAGTTTGGATATCACTTAGAAAATGATTTTTTAAAGAAAAAAAAATTATTTATGGTTTAAAATGAATATTATTTTAATATTTTTAGATTATTTTAATGTGATGTGATGATGTCAAAAATATTTTTAAATTAAAAATTTTATTTTAATGCAATTATAAGTAAAAAAACACTTTGAAAAATATAATTAGAAAAAATAATGGTATGAATAAAACATACATAATATTTCTAAGAGATAATTCTTATTTAATCTTGTCAAACAAATTAATCAATCCCCTAGTAGAAACAAAATACTCATTTTTATCAGGATTGACTATTTTTTAAAATAAAGAATGGAATGAACGAAGGAGAGTAAGTTTCTGAAATCGTGATGATTAAATAATTATTTTTGCTAATATATAATTAACTGTATTTCTTATACCCTAATTAATTATCCCACGATTTGGGATTGGGGGAACGTGGCTCCCACTGTTCTTCCCCATTGAGAACGTGACAATCCAAATTATTGGGGGTCAAATATCAAGAAATCCAGAAATATATTTCGGAAGATTATTTATTTATTTATTTTTATTGAAAACATCAAATATATATAAAAAAATCACAAGTCTCAATTTTTAACAAATTAAAATATTAAAAGAGCAAAAAAAATCAAATATGAAAAAACCAAAATTTTAGATATGTTATTGTTTTTAATTTGGTTATAGGGAGTTTGTTTTGGTCAATCTTCTTTTGATTTCTATTTTTTTTTAAATTGTTTTCAATCTCATCTTTCATTTGTAAAATATTTATTATTTTCAATTTGATTCTCATTTTTTTGTTTGTTTTTCTAGGTCATTTTGTTAAATTAATATTTATTTTCAATCAATATATATATCCTCATTCTTGTAATTTTATTAAAATTATTTTTTATTTTTTATTAGGATAACCTAAGTTGATTGGATCTGATTACTAGAGTTGCATATTTATTATTTTAACTTGGAATAAACAAGCTCAAATTCTCAAGGTTGTTTTTTATATATCTCATTCTGTCATTTTATATTTGATAGGATCATTGAGCTACATCAATTCTACTAATTGTTTTTTAAAAAATAATTTTTTCAAGTTATTGTAATCTATTTTTTTATAAATATATTTAGCTAATTTTGTTGTCATTTTTATCGTTTAATTTAAAATGAATTAATTTATTTAATATGGTCAGGTATATAACCCGAGTTGTGAAGTTTTATTTCTTTTTTAAAATATATTTGTTGTATTTAAATATTAATTTTTACACATTTTATTTTATTCCGATCCAAACCTAATCACCACTAAACATTAAATCATGTTCTCCTTGCACTCATATATACCGCAAGATTGATTGCCCCATTATTTCTTTCTGTGTTTTTAAAGAATTTTTAAAATAAAATTTATTTAAAATTAAATATTTAAAAATAATTTTAAAAATATATTATTTTATATATTTATAATTACAAAAAACATTTTTAAAATAACAGTAAATATGTTACCGGTGCCCTTTTTTGGCAGGGCTTGCTGAGTGGTTGATGGGGTGGGTTCAATCAACCTCTGTTTGTTTGTACGGGGCAGACAGACATTTGCACCTCGAGGCTTTTGTCTTCTTTTCTTGTATTAAAAATGATTAAAAATATGCAACTATTTCGCGGCACCGAAGTTTGAAAGCGACAAGATCTCCATGAAGCCGCATCAGCTACGCCCCCTGCCCTAATCATCTATAATTAGTAGATCTAGACGAATTAGGATAAGTCTAATTATGAGCTCTCCCTCCCTAAATGTATCCTCAAGTACACCCTGGATGTTTAATGCTATCATTGTTTTATATATATATATATATATATATATATATATATATAGAAGCTATCATTATTATAGATATTATATGTATATAGAACATTATTATCTAGGATCCATGCTCTCATAGAAAAATCCAAGAAATTTGTTAATAAGTGTGTAAAATTGCATCAAATTATCTATATTTAATGAAGATAGAAATGAATCGTAAAATTATCACTTGGATTTTTTCCAAACTTTAACTTTAAAAGGTTACTCTTGTGATTCATTCATGAAATTATAAAAACTAATTGACTAAAACAATTTTATAAAAACATAGTTTGACTCGAAAAAATAAAAATAACGTCGCTTTTTAATATTAAGATAAATATATATTGAATTGATTTGGTTCAACTCAGGTTAACATGTTAAATTCTTGATCTTAATTATAAGACCATATTACCTTGCTAAAAGCAAATTAAAATCAATCAAAACGCTCAATTTTCAGTCAATCTAATATTAAAATATAAAATTAAAAAAAAATCAATTAAGAAAAGACTTGTATAAGCTATCAAAGTTAACCTGTCAAACCCGTATTCTGGATCTTAAAACTGAGATAACTTTATAGAAAACAAATTAAAACAAGTAATGAAGTCAAATTCCTAACCTAATGTTGATCACACTACTAAAATTAATTGTTTAACCGACATGATTTTTTCTATCAGTAATGTAAAATAATTTATGTCAGTAATTGTTTCCCCAGCAAACAAAAGGAAAAGAATCTTCAGTTGGTAAAACACTTATCTATAATTTCTCTTTCATCGATGATTTTATCAGCATTGATCCCACCGATAGAAACACTGACTGTAAATATATCAATAAAGAGAGCGATTGTAATTTAATTGCTAGGATCGTAGAAAAGTATACCGATGTAATATTTTGTCGGTATAACCACTAGTAATAGTAGCATTATGAGTAATTTCTATTCAACTCCGTATAAAATACTAACAAACATTCCATCTCTAATCCCATCATTATTACTTTAATTTTTTTTCAAACAAAATAAATTGAAAAATAATTTCAATAGTATAAAAATAAATTAAAAATCAAAATATATTTTGAATTAGATTAAATTAATTTAAAATTCAAGTATTTATTATATATTATTAAATTTTTAATACTCAAAATTCAAATAAAATAAATCTAAAACAGACAAGGCGTTAGAGGAGAAGGAGGGAAAGGATGGTGGTCACCAATAGATTGATCATTAATCAAGACACTAGTCTCATTTCTTTAAAAAAAAATTCATTTATCAAATAGGACTAGAAATTATTGTCTAGAATTACTCTTTTAATCAAGACACTAGTTACCCTGAAATTATAATTACCCTGAAATTATATATATATATATATATATATATATATATATATATATAATGTTTTTAATTCCATGCATTGTCATTTAATTTTATATCTTTGATTTGATTTAGCCTATTCCATCTTTAAGTTAATATTTAAAAAAAATCAGGTTTTTACGAGTAACCACTATCATTATTGTGTTGATAAAATATCTTATCAAACTTTATATTTGTTGTATGTGTTGGAACTTGTTTTGACATACCATATTATTTTTATGTCTTACCAAGTATTTGTATGTATGTTTTAGAACTTGTACTATTATGAATTTGAAATTATTGTTGAGTGAGAACTTAAGGTGGTAATAATAAAGTTTGAAAGTTTGTGGGCAATTGTATCGACTAATGATCAAATTAGCTTACACATGCTTGTATTCTTATATAAATTATTGTTTCATGGATAGTTGCAATGTCATTTTCAAAGTGTTTATTTCATATTGCTAAGGCAATCATATAGTTGCAGGGTCTTAGTTTGCTATTATGTTTTTTGATCAAGTGAGTTTTCTCTTATTTAAGTGAATAATAAATGTTGTTATAGTAAATTGAATTTATCATCATTTGTTTTTCATTCTCTAACCACCTAAGAATGTTGTTATGTTATTAAGGTCAGAACATCATATACATTTTGTGTAAGGTGAACTTGATATAATTAGACCTTGTTATTACCTTATTAATTTTGCTATAGATAGTTTTTACCAATTCAACACCTTCTATGACTTATCTTAATGTGTTTTTAAATGGCATGGGTGATTATTGATCACCTAGCACTTTAAAGATGATTGTTCGATTTATGGTCTAATTAGTAACATCCATGATACATATTTGCACTATTATAATACAAACACTTCTACTTAACAAGATCACCACCACCTCTTTGGTAATAAGTTATAGAAAAAAACATCATAATAGATCAATTACCAAATACCAAATGTTAAAGATTAACTATAAAAGCTAGAAATAGGTGTAAATATATTATGAAAAGTTTCATATGATGACATAAAAAAAATTAGGGTGATAAGGGTTTTAGCTAAAACTATACTCAGATGCCATAATTGGCATAATATGGAGAAAAAACTTGAGTAGTGTATAAGCTTCTTGTTGGTCTATAAATTGATTTAACCATGTTAATTTAGATAGAAAGCGCCATTTATTGTTATGCATAAATGATAAATTAAAAAACTAATGATAACATTTTTCTATTTTCTATTTTTTGAATAAAATTGTCTTGCAACTTATTTTGGTCATAAACACAATAAATTCTCTCTCATTATAGTCATGGATGCACAAATAGTTTGATATCCTATATATATATATATATATATATATATATATATATATATATATATATATATATATATATATATTATTGTTAACATAATCAACAACATGATTCATATAATAACAACGATGATGAAAATGATTTAGATAAAGAAGATGAATGTTGTTCTAGAGTAAAGAGCTTCATTATCATATACTAGGACTATAAATATTCAAACCTCTCACGTTGTATTATAATAATTATATTTATAAAGAACCATATATGGTTTTGTATAACACAAGAACATGATGTTTGAACAAAATTGTACATGGACATTAGAAATATTATGTTAGAAGTTTAGGATGGATACGCTGACATTTCAAAGTTTTTACTTTCAAATGAATAGCCAATAAAGGTTAAAAGCATAAAAAAGGATTGGTTTTTTTAGAAGGTTAAAATGTTTCTACATACATTAATATTAGATGTTTTAAATAGGGAAGTTTATGAGATAATTTAAAATTTTAGAGAAAATATTACTAGATATTTTAATAAAGTTTTTAGAATAATTTATTTGTTCATAGTTGATGTTACAAAACTAGAAGATGTAGAATTTTCAAGCACTCCACGCAAAATTACAAACAATAGAAGATATATGCCTTTTCTCAAGGTAACAATAACATACTTTTTAATCAATAAAGCTTTGGATGAATAATTTGAAAAATTTTAAGCTTAATAACTAAACACTAATGCTTGATGCTTATTTTTTTCATATAGAATTGTGTCATGTTGTCGATAACACACATGCAGGCATGTGTATCTGTAGAAAATCAAATACCATTTATCAGTAGAAAAGATGTGCCGACATAATATATAATGGTTGTATATAGCTTTGACATGTAGTTTATTTTTGTCTTGGTTGGATGAGAGGGCTGTGCTCACGATATACAAATGTGTCTTAAGGTACTTAACCATCCTTATATTAAAATTCAGAAGTCACAAGAAGGCATTAGCAAACCAAAATATGTAATGTTATTTATTTTTTAATAAGCTAGTGTTATTTAAATTATTAGTGAGTAAATAACAAGTTAGTAGATGTTATTGTAGGCAAATATTATGTAGTTGATTTAGGAAATCATAATGGTTTTTTAGATCCATATAAAAGTGAGGGATGTTATTTACTAGAATTTCACAAATGAGGACATTCAAGAACTCTATAGGAAATTTTGAATTGTGTTCACTTCTTAATACAATGTGTGATAGAACATATATTTGGAGTGTGAAAAAAGATGAAGAATTATGTAGAATATGTCTTATTTTCCTTACAAATCTTAGGTTTAGATTGTAGTGACATCAATAACACTACATCACTACATTAGAAAAAAAATTGTACAAGGATGTTGCATTTATGAAATTTGATTCCTCATCTCAATTTTATTCATGATTCACTAACCCATGAAAACTAGAGGCTTTCGCATATGAATTGTGTTCATGATGAGATTATAACAAGTTTAACGATATAATAAAAACGATGTTATGATACACCTAATTGTTTGTATAATGTATTTACAATGAAATACACTTTAATATAGCTACAAAATAACAAATTAAAACATGTCTATTTTGATCGTTTTATTTCCACCATCAATTTCAATTATAGTTTTAATGAACACACCTTGAACATGTTTGGTTTGTGCTAAACAAACTTTAATTATAATTTTAATTAAACAAGTATTTGAACCAAACCAATCAAAACTAATACTATTTTAAAATTTATTTTTTCATAGCTCAAACATAAAAATTACCTTAAATTTAAACAAATTTTTCATCTTTCTCACATATATTGTGATTTTGTTTTATCACAAATCCATAAAATTAATCCTATTAAATTATCATATAAACATATGCTGAAAGTTGTGATCAGCCTACCATGAACAGTTTAATTCCATCTGGGAGAAAAACCCACAAATATTTTAATAGATTTGGAAGCAAAGAGCATGCAGTTATAATTACCTTCAAAAGTTAGGAGCCAAAGAATAATTTAGTCATATAATAACAACTAATCAACTCCTTTTATATATATATATATATAAACAAAGTTATTTCTCTCCCCCACAAGGACTGACGGTAGACGCTTTCTCTCCGTCGGACCCGGTCTATCCATAAATTACCCCCCCTTTTGCTCCTTCTCAGCTATTCCTTTTTTTCTTCTCACCCTCCTTCCCCATTTCTCTCAATCTCCCTGTGTCTTTAGGGTTTTGATTCCCGACCAATATCTTAAAAGAAAGTGTCTGTCTTGTGTTTTGTTACAAACAAATGACATCTGTCAAGAACAATAACATGTTCCCTCCTGGTCTAGTTTCCAATCTACAACAAGTACTATTGAGCAGAAAAGGTGGAGGAGGAGGAGAAGAAAAGGAAAGTGATTTATCAAATGATGATAATGATCAATCAAGAGAGCCATCTACCTCTGCTTGTGTTGAAAACACTGAAGAGGAAGACAATAATAATTCAAAGCCTGTTGTTTTGATCACTAATGGAGATGGGATTGACTCTCCTGGTCTTCTTTTTCTCGTTGAAGCTCTGGTTCGTGAAGGCCTCTATAATGTCCATGTTTGCGCTCCTCAATCGTGGGTTCTTCTCACTGCCTTCCTCAATTTTGATGGTTTTGCTTCTTCTTTTTTATTGTTATTATTTACTTTTGTTGCTGATATGCTTATAAAGGGCTCTCTTCAGTTCTTAAGCTTGGAGTATGTGATGATGGGATTTGAATTCGTTTTGGGTATATGAGAGGATGTGATTTTTTTAGCATATATTTTCACACATGGGGATGTGGATTCAGTTTTTTTATGCCTTTTTTTTTTCCCATTTTAAGTATTTGTATGCCATTTGGTTTAGTTTGCTTACCTGGGTTTTTTGGGTTTTTTCTTTTGCTTTTTAGTTACTGCCTGGATTTGTCTTCGGTTTTTTGAATTTTGTTTCGTATGTGCTAATCGGTTGTTCTTACTATTTTGTTTTTGTTGGTATTTAACCTGGGGTCATGTTTTTTGATTTCCTTAGTTTGTGAATTGGTTGGTCAGGAACAAATCAGTATCCAGTCATTCTGTGACTTTACAAGAAACAATTGCTGCAACTTCTGCTGAAATTAACGGTGCCATAGCTTATGAAATTTCAGGTAGAACGCAACTTATTTTCCTCAGTTTCTGGTCTCTTAATTTGAAAATATTAATTGTTAAGAGCATCGTATATTTGCAGTAACCGAGCCACCTCCAGTTTATGAATTCAAGGTTTACAAACATGTAGGAGTGTTAGTTTTGCATTTTTCTTGTAAGATTTTCTAGGAATGATTGGGCTTCTGCTTTTTCGAACTTCATTTCTAGAGGTGTAGTCGTGACTGTATTATGGAGCTGATAATTTTTTTTCCACCAACTGGATTCATATTGATGGCTGCACATGTCTGCTAGAATGGTGAAGTGATGTGTGTTTTGCACTTTTAGTAGTAATTGTATTGGTAATAGGCTTTGTTTATGGGATTTGTTACTCAGGAACTCCAGTGGATTGTGTCTCATTGGCTTTGTCTGGCGCACTGTTTTCATGGTCAAAACCTTTGCTGGTTAGCATTCAGTTATTTTTCGCCTTGCGATAACATAATACCTGTATCCATGATGAATTTCCTGAGAATTTATACTTCATTTTATTTTCAGGTAATTAGTGGAATTAATCGGGGATCAAACTGTGGCTATCAGATGTAAGTCTCTTCTTGTGCTTTGGAATGTTTCTGTATTATCCTGCTAAAATTCCAATAGCATGCTCATGTAGGACAGACTTCTCAAATAACATGTCAATGGTTAAATTTTCTCAAGGAATCCTTGTAGCTAGTGGCAACTATTGAATGTGAAACAGCAGCCTTTTTTTTTTTTTTTTTCCTTGTTGGTTTTGTTTTAAGAAAATTCATATAACCTTGCCTATTGGATAAAATAAGTCAATTACTTGCTAAACTCATCAGGTTTTATTCGGGTGTTGTTGCTGGAGCTATAGAAGCATTAATTTGTGGTGTCCCATCCCTCTCAATATCACTGAATTGGTTAGTAGAAGTTTTCTTTTCTTTCTGTTTGCTCTTCTTCTAGTTTTCAAATAACTTTTTAGTTGTTATCTTCAATAGGAAGAAGGAAGAAAGCCAGGATAGTGATTTTATGGATGCAGTTGCTGTCTGTTTGCCAGTAATAAATGCTGCCATCAGAGATATTGAAAAGGGGGTTTTTCCACAGAGTTGCTCTCTGAATATTGAAATCCCCACATCTCCATCTACAAACAAGGTAAGCACTGTTATGTATTTTGCTGAAATTGCTGAAAACAGGTGTTGCCTGTTATTTATTGGCGATATCCACATAAATGTAGATCACTGTCAAATTATTTGACCATAGGTGGTATATTTCCTCTATGAATGGATGATATTTGATTGGAAACTGTATTTACATGAATATTTTTTTTGGGGGAGTTTTAATTTCATTGTATGCAATTGCCTTAATAAATTATCATTGGATTTTAACCAGAAGAGATGGGTTTGGGTAGATGCAGAAGCTTTCCCACAGAAGATAGTATCTAGGGTACTTAGAAGCTAACATGTTTTTCAATGACTGCAAAAATTGATAGCTTGCATTTGCATATAATGATACATTTTGAATATCAATGGGAAACTGTGCTTTCACCAGTGAGCTACAAATAGTGATAGATTTACCATCATAGTGTCCTAGCTTAGCTGCTGCTTCAAAGTTGCATAAATGGATTTACTTTATCAACATGCTGATCTTTCTAGATTATCACAGAAACTCCATTTTTTAAATTTCAGCCATTTCTATTTCATTTGTTGAGTTGCTATTATTTAGATCTTGGTAATGACTGCAAATTCCTGTTATAAATGTTTTTGAAGAGTATAAATGATGGTTTTGAGATCTTTCTATTTTTTTTTCCTGCTGTCAATTTGAGGTTGATTCTGTAGGAATTATCTGTCATTCAAGCAGTATGGCCAAGGGCTTAAAATATTCCTTTAATTATGATTGGGATCTGGGATTTTTAATAGTGTTTATTGGAACATTAATCATGTTTTTCATGCAAACATTTTAATAGTGTATCCTGAAAAAGAAAAAAACATAAAAGATTCTCCCATCACTGGGGTGGTGTTTTATGATGTATAGCTTTTACAGCTTCTACCCGCGGATGAACATATGGTAGAAGTGTCATCCTGCTATGTCAGATGCCATTCCCTTGAAATGCATGATTAACTTTCTCTGAACACTAGCATGTTGACAATAATTCATACAGGAACTATGCTGTTTAGAACATGGAGGGTATGTTTATGTAATAACATTGTTGAACAGTGAAGTTGTTGAACAGTGAAGAGAATTTGTTATGTCGGAATGTAGAACTATGTAGGAAAAGGTTTGTATTTGGCAAGGGCAACACTGAGTACTCTCAACATGCATTCAAAAAAATGTACTGAATAAGAGGTGTGGTGCCTGTGCCCCTCTTTCTGCTGATTCACCTGCTCTGTTTGGAGTAGCAGAACAAGATTCTTTACCTCTTACAGTGGTGATGGTTGGAAATAAGTTCTGTCAAGTATATCTGTAGCCGATTCACTGTATCCCCACCCTGATTTTTTCCTTGGCAGGGCTTCAAACTAACTAGGAGAAGTATGTGGAGATCCTCACCTAGCTGGCAAGCTGTTTCAGCTAACAGGCATCCTTTGGCTGGACATTTCATGTCTAATCAACAAAGTCTTGGCTTACAGCTTGCACAGCTTAGTAGAGATGCTTCTGCTGCTGTGAGTATCTATGCAAAAGAACTGATTGTGTTGTTTTTTCTTTCCCTGTAATTTCTTTCAAAAAGAGCATTGCCATGCATCTCTTTTTCCTGTTTTTGTTAATGGAATTGTATTATCTCAGGGTGCAGCTCGCCGTCTGACAACACAAAGGAAGAACATGGTGGAGATTGAATCAATTGGTGCTGCTGGGAAATCTGATAGCAACAGGGTGAAAAAGTATTTTCGAATGGAGGTAAGAAAATCCTAACTACTAACATGCTATCAGGAACAGTTTTGATTGGTTTTAATTATGACAAGAATGATCTTTATTGGCTTATTAAAGCTAGAATTTTGGAACTTTGAAGGAATATATTTAGCATTGGAATTCAGTATAGTCAATCAATGTTAACTAAAATTACATTTGCAACAAGACTTCATTACATGAATGTGGTTGTGTTTTGAAAATCGACTTTGCATTGGATTTATTTGATGTTCTATTTCTATTATGTTTTTGGCTTCAACCTACTTTTCCTTGCTTTTTTTGCCCCTTTTTTGCTCTATGGAATGAAAACTAAGCACTGGTTTAATGTGTTTTTCAGTTTCTGGACAAGGAGCAGGAGGATACAGATGAGGGTCTGGATTTCAGAGCACTTGAAAATGGATATGTAAGTCAAAACTTTGTAATTTTCCACATTGATGATGTGTGTCAGTAGTTGATCTAGAAATGTGCAAGTATCAGTTGGAATGCTCACAAGGCAGTGGGAGCCATTATCATAGCAAAAGTTATGATTGATATGGCTCGTACTTTTATTTTTTCACAAATGATGGTTCGCCCTTAGCTTTATATCCTAACACCAAACCTGGTGAACTGCCACTGTGTCAGTACTTGAGTTGAGGGCTAATGCAGAACAAGGACTATCAAAAAATTCTGGGCCTTAAATTGTCTATGGGAAGGCTAATTAATAAATTCTGTTCAAAATTGTTTTAGCTTCTAATCTGACTATTAAAACTTGCAGAACTTTGATTGCTTTGGGTTTTAGTAGGGCTGCTTACTGTCTTTATTTTCCTTTGGAACACCAGGTTGCAATAACTCCCCTATCACTTTCTCGACATATCGAAGAGGATGCTCACATAGCAGCCTCAGATTGGATCTCTTCCACGCTCCATGGTGACCAATAAAAGCAAACTCCTCACTCATCTAGTCGATTATCTTGTATACTTTTGCAGGTGCGATTGTGTTAATTAGTGATCAATCACATTACCTTTTTTTTGTTGGTGGGGTTGGGTGGTTTGCATTTGTAGTTGTTTATGCAAATGTAATTTAAAATGGCCAGGTCTTAATTACATGACCTTGTCTTTTGCACTAATTGTGCTCTCCGGATTTGTATCTTCTATTTATTTCTCAAAGCTGCTTTGTGATTGTGACACACTAGAGAGTGATATTGCCATTGATTGGATACTTTGTTGTTGTTATTACAATGATTCTGCTTCTGCAAGCACATCATTTGTGGTATGTTCCTTCTGAAATATGGCTTTGCTTCTGATTATGTTTAGACTTTTGAGACTTGTGTCTGCCTTGTTTCAGAAATTTGCAATTCTTTTTTTTTTTTTTTATCTGCTTTTTAGTCTAGGAGGAACACTTGTCACCAATTGGAACAGCCAAAGTTGCATGATTTTCATTGGCTTTGCGAGAGCACATCCACTGCAACGTTTTTTTTTTGGTCTAGAGTGCAATAATTAGACAAATAAATATTTCTCTTTCTAGTTCCTGTCAAATAAAGTGACCCCATCCATCATAAAACTGAAGAGTTCACAACAAATTTACTGTTCAATATCAAGTGTCTTGAAGCTTTATGATAGAAGGATAGGGTTCGCTTGTTTTGAAGTGTTTCCAACTTCTGAAGCTTTCTAGTTTGCGGTTTCTCAAATTATCATCGACTCTTAAATCAAACACTTTCTTTCACCCACAACAATTGTATCTATCTATCTGTCTGTGTGTGTGTGAACTAATATAAGCTAAACCTTATATGGAATATGAAAACCTCAATTCTATCTTATCATCTAAATAATTATTCAACACAATTTCATTCCCATTTTTCATTGTCTTTTTTCCTCCCCTATTGTCTCATCTTCTTTGTATTTCAAGTCTCATCTTTTTTGTATTGTTAGACCAACTCCAATGCGATAGCTAAAGGAAGAGGATGGAAAATTTGAACTTTTATTTTTCATTTTCATAGCTCTAAGGGAAGATCTATGTTGAAGAGCTAAAATAATATTTCAAAGTTGAAGAACTATTCTTATATATTTGATTGAAAGAGTCAAAAATTGTATAGTATATTTCTATGTAAAAAGTGTTTTTGGCTGTACTTGTATTAGTTATTTATTATTAATAAATAATTATATTAATATTATATATATTGAAATATAATTAGTTTCTCTAAATGGTTTTTTTTCCCATTGGAATGCAAATATAAAAAGACTATATTTATATTAATTAAAAAGTCATATTATTAATTTAATTTTTCTAAATAATTTTTTTTTTCTTTGGAGATGCTTTACTGTCTCATTTATTTTGTATCAAGACAAAAACCAAATGCTACTTATTAATACCATTCTGGATCACTAGGGCATGTTATATTGCATGTTGGATCAATTATTTAAAACATTAAAAAAATATTATGAGATTGATAACGTGTTTTTTAATTAAAAAAATAAAAAAAACTTGAAATATATTGTATATTGGACAAAATATTTTTTAAATATTGATATTGTGGCATGTTGGATGACCTTTCTTAAAATATATAGAGATGTATATTGGATCGATCTAGACTAACTTGTTAAATTTGTAACTCGTAGCATGAGATTGAGATAGTCCTACAGAAAAACATCAAAATAAACTATGAAAGTAAATTCCTAATTAAACCCAATGATGAATAATGAAATTGAAAAAAAATACTTATTAAAAAATTACAAAATAAATCAAGTCAATACAGGTTAACCTATCAAACCTACAATCTAGGTTATGAAATCAAAATAATATCATATAAAAAAAATACAAAACCCAATTTACAACCAATCCAATGTTAAATGATAATTAAAAATACTTAGATCAAGTTGAGTTAACATGTTAAATCTGTGACCTGAATTATGAGACTATAATAACTTTATATAAAACAAATAAAAAATCATGAAGCTTTTTTCCCCTACTAATCCAATGCTAAAGTTGAAATTAAAAAAAAAAAAACTTAATATATGAGATTGAGATAACTTTATAGAAAAAAAATAATGAAGATTAATTCTTCAACAACCTAATATTGAAGTATGATATTGAAAAAATAAAAATAGAAAAGAGCTTCGTAGTAGCAGTAATAGTAATAGTAGTAATCAATGTTATCAAAAACCCGAGTTGACTCGCAAAATCGTACTATTTTGCGAGTCAACTCAAGAAAACTGGTTAACTCGGGAAGAAAACTCGAAACCGGTCACACTCGGTCAAACCCGTTTAAAATCGGGCCGGATAATAAAATCGGACCAGATCGGTCCGATTTTACGAGTTTAAGGTGTTCGGACTTCAGGGCTTTCATCAGCTCTTACCCCCAAAATCTTACCCAAAAATACACTTACCCACCACCTGCACACCTAGCCCTTGTTGTCCTCCACATCATCTGGATGAGGAGACGAAGAGGAAGAGAGTAAAGGAGAAGAGGATGAGGAGGAAATAAAAAAAATAGAGAAGAGGATGAGGAGATGAGGGTGGGTGGCGGCGTGGGAGAAGGGAATTGGGGATTTAGGGTTATGGGGGGACCTTTTATACTAGTTATAATAATAATAATAATAATAATAATAAACAAAAAGTAGGTTTATACGGGGGGAGGGGTTATGATAATAATAATAATAATAATAATAATAATAAACAAAAAGTAGGTTTATACGGGGGGAGGGGTTATGATAATAATAATAATAATAATAATAATAATAATAAACAAAAAGTAGGTTTATACGGGGGGAGGGGTTATGATAATAATAATAATAATAATATGGGGGGTTTATAATAATAATAATAATAATAATAATAATAATAATAGTTAGCATAAAAAATAATTTTAAAAAAATTCTATTAATTTAAGATAATATATAACATTAATTAATTTCAAATACAACAACCATAAAAAAATATACAATTACTTGAAAAACATAAAATAAGTAGTTTAAATTTCAAATCTCAAATATTGTGGGTCTTTTAATTATATTTAAATTCATTTTTTTTAATTTAAATATAATTAAAAATAATAATTTTATTATTTTAGGGTTTTTCAAAAGCAATTATTTAATTATATAACTTACTCCTATTAATTATATAATTAATTGTATAATTAAACTATATATAAAATAATTGAATTTTATTTAAAATAAGATAAAAAAATGGTTTTATGGACATAATTATGTTATATTATATTCGGAAATATTTTACTTATGATTTTATGATTTTTCTACCTACACAATTTTAGCTATGATTTTATGATTTTTGTACGGAAAAATTCAGGTACGATTTTACAATCTTACGATCTGAGTTTTCAAAACCCCTTCCGTGTCGTGTCAAAATCGCGATTTTGACAACCATGGTAGTAATTAAGAAGTTCAATTTCAAAATAATCTAATATTAAAGGATAAAAAAATCAATTAAAATAATAATTTAAAAACAATCCAAGTTAATTAGAGCTCACATGTTAAACCTAACTTGGGTCATAAAATGAGGACAAGTCCAAAAAAAGTAAATGAAAAAATTATGAAGATCCACTTTCAACAAATTTAATATTAAAGGCTGAAATAAAACAAATATAAATCCATAAGAATGATAAATAACCTAGTAGTTAGAAAATAAAAAAAATAAAAATTATGAAACGTAATTACTAGAAAAATTTAATATTGAAGGATAAAATTAAAATAAATTAAAAAAAAGATTGAATTGTTGGAGATTAGCATTGGAAAAAATATAAAATAACACAAAATACTATTATAGTACATTAATATATAACCAAAAATTATAAAAAAACATTTTTGTTTAAAAAGGCTGATTTATTAAACTTGCAATTTGAATAATGAGATCTAGATAAATTGAAAGAAATTTTTTTTTTTAACAATTATGACGTTTCATTTTTAATAAATTTAATGTTTAAAGTTGAAATCATATAAAAAACTAAATTTATGATACTGATATATAACTCAATAATTAAATATTGAAATTAATAATCTAAAACACAATTAAAAAAAAAACTAATATTTGATGATAAAATTAAAAAAAAATCTAGAGATTTAATTACTGAAGGTTGAAACTAAAAAATAAAAAAATAATATCATAGTGTTTTATGGGTATGAGTACTGTGATTTACACTACATGTAATGTTTTGTTTTTCTTTTTAATATATTGTTGTTAATTTTAATGTTAATGGCAAAGTGTTGGGGAAAAAAAAAGGGAGATTGGTAGTTGGGCCGAAGATAAGAAATAGAAATACAAAGGCCCATTGGGCTAAATGACCACAAGAACGGCAAATCTCACACCATCTTCCCTTAGGGTTTAGTAGAGTGGTGAAGCCATACAAGCAGGTATCGCTCTCGCTCGAAGGAAGATAGGAAAATGGCGACCAAAAACTTAATTCGAGCAGGAGCATCCCTAATGAACAGATTGATGATATCGAAGAATCCAATTTTCCATCAAAACGAAATCTCCACTCATCAAACGCTAATTCCTCACCTTTTCCCTTCTTCTGTCTCCAACTTCCAGCAAACCGACTTCCTCTCAATTACTAAACTTGCAGTTGGCAATCAAGACTTCTTGCATCCTTCTGGTCTCCCCTCTCTCGAATTCTTCTTGCCCGAAGGTACTCTACTGATACATTATGCTTTTCTGATTTCTGGGTTCTTTTCCATTTCAAGAAATTACTGTACTTTCTGGGTGCTTGCCAACTGTTTGATAATATGCCACAATCTTTCTCTCTCTCTCTCGATTCTCTCTTTTCATAGGAATTATGTTTTGCAGGAGACTCATCTAATGAGCCTATGCTCTTGTTTCCCAAGAGGACATTCCAGCCGAGTGTCATCAGGCGGAAGAGAAAACACGGCTTCTTTGCACGGTCTCTCTCTCTCTGTGTGTGTGTGTCTTTAGCTTTGTAATCCATTTTCTATCAAAATTAGAGAACCTAGGAAGACACTGCCAACATCTTTCAACTTTTTGGGTAGAGAAATTTGAATAGCTGACGCTATGGTTTGATTTCGATGTAACACATTGTTTTTCTTCTATCAGGGAAATTCAACTTTTCACATTTGTTTGGGTGTGATTTGGAGTGCATATTCATCAGAATATGGGAGCGGGGAAAGCATGACTAGAATATGGGTCTTAAAAAATAACATCGGGATTTCATATTCACCCCCCAAGGATAAAAGTAACATGTAGAAATATCGATAAATTGTAAAAGCTGTTTTATTTTTTTATATGCTCTTGGATTTAAGAAGAGTTGAGTAATGGTGTAAAACTTATATTTGACATGTATAAGTAAATCTATAGTCATCTCTGCAAACATTTGGCATATAGTTTACAACATGCTATGCTCAACTGCTCTGCTTATTTTTGGAAAAACACAAACAATGACCACATCTATTACTTTGGTTGATTTGGTACAAGACTAAGAAAATATGTTTTTATGATGTATAATTGTCTTTTTTTTTAAAAAAAAAGAAGAAGCTGAAGGGGTTCGTTTGACCCCACTCGCTGATTCTATATTTGTTGCTAAGTATAAACTTGACCTCCCTTGCAAATACTTTTTAGGTTAGTTAACTCTTAGAGCGTGCATTACTTTAAGATATAGCTGTCAAGCATGTATCACCTGGCCCCTTTTGGACTGATACTGTTTTTTATTTTCTTCATGTACATGTTTGTTAAATGAATTTGTTGAACTAATTAGACTTGAAAAATGATATTTGCAATACATGAGCAGAAAGGCAACCAAGGGTGGTCGGAGAGTGATCGCTCGGCGAATAGCAAAAGGTCGGTCAAGAGTTACTGCTTAGCTTCTCTGCCTGTGGATTGATGCAATGGGAGACAAGTTGGCCAGCAACCTTTGTTTCTTTTTATACTATGCAGTTTGTTGGTTTCTGGTGTGGCCTGCCCATATGATTTGTAGGAAGTCTCAATGCATTTTAGAATCCGTACTCTTCCATATGAATTTTACCGTGAGATTCCTGATCGGAATTCTATGCAAGATGTATTTTGAGGTGATCTCTAGGAAAAGTAATTGCGTCTTTTCTGTTATGTTCTGTACCTGATGGCATGCAATAATGTAGTCAAGAAGAAATAGTGGTACTATGTTTCAATTGTGCTAATGAAATTCAATTACTTGATTGATAGTACTGTTTGGTGCTGCATTTCTAGTGCTTTTCAAAGTCTTTTTTGTTTGAAAAAACATTATGATCCTGAACGAACAATGTAATGGGGGGCAGGTTTTCATCTCTTCTTTAAATGTCGTTTTCTATCCAGGGTTTTAGCTTTATCTTAATCAGCTGGGTTTAAACGCTGGTTATGGAAGGCAGCCTAGAAAAAAGCAATCGATTCTGCTTATCGATCGAATATCCATGTTTGGCCGGACACGCACTGGCTCTATGTACTCGGAGGCTGTGGCCAAGCTATCACTGTGCTTACCAACCTGAATCCTGATCTCATGGCAGTAAAACGAGTTTTCTATCCAATTTGATTATAAAAATACCTGAGAAAGACCGAAATCTTACTAGACAGTTAATTGGATGGAAGCCTAATTTTTCTCCACAAATGGATTTAATCAAGTCCCCAGTTGAGTTTAGGGACTGATTGTGTGCGCTCTGGCCAATAATTTAAATATAAACCTAGCCTTAGGTGTGCAGTCTCAAATAAATCATCACAAGCAGAAAGTCTGTCTAGAAAATTCAGCAGTATATCCTCAATGCTATACCTGTATTCTATAATAATCCTTGCATCCTGAACTAGTTCCTGTACTAAACCCTATATAAGAAATAAATAAATAAACCACGTCTTACTGATTGATTTTAGCATGCTCCATGCATCATCTCCACTCATTGTTTGATTCCTCTCTGTTTTGGCTTTCCTAGTTACTAGGATGTTTTCGAATTAGCTTTCGTATCTATCAAGGCTATAAATCTCTTTGACGACTGTACCTTCATCCATTGTCCAGCAGTATGCCCTCCTATTTTTTGTAAGGGAGCCAACACTCTGAAAATCCACTTAAGAGAATAAATTATTATTATTAAAAAAACCTAGGACATCTTCATTATAGCAAAATCATTGTGGTAGCAACACAAAACACTATGATTTAAAATTGTGAATTTTTTTTTTTTTTTTACCCTTTCAGACTAGGTTTACGTGGGATTGGATTTGATAGTCTTTTTTTTCATTAGCTTGGTGTTGAGTTCTTGAGATGTCGTGGAAGAAAAAAACTCAGCTCTCCAATTATGATTGATTTGGCAAATAATTTTTTATTTTATTTATTTCAAATAATAGGTAAATTTGAAGAAGAAACAAATGTTAGCCCTCCTTGTATTATTTTTTCCAGTAACTCAGGTCTTTTTTTCTTCAATTTGATATTTTCAAATTGGATTGATTTAAAATTGGCCTAACAATTTGTTAACATTGGCTTTTGTGGTGCTCTCAAGGTGTTCAAAAAACAACTCAGTAATCAATTGATGCTCGATTTAACAAAATAGAATTTAGTTTATTGATTTAAAATAATTGAAGCTATATGGATTAAATTTAAAACTAGTGAATAATTGACCTTTTTTTAAAATCAAGGACTAAAGTGAAAAACGAGAAAAAAATAGTTAGAGCATGTAATACCTCCTCTCACGTGTGAGGGAGACTGTTGTCTTATGACGACGCATGCGATTTTCTTCAAGATCCTAAGCAAATATTCCTTGATACAGTTGGAACTGTCTTAGATAGGGTTTTCTTATAGGGCAACACATGTTAAAGTTAGATCTCTGATGTGGGTTTGACAAATCATTTATCTTTTCTTTCACCTCCTTGTTCTTTTCTCTTTAATCTCCTTGATTTCTATGTGTGCCTGAACTTGTTAATAAATTTAATGACAATTCATTTCAATGTACTTGTAACAAATCATTTCTAAACTAGGTAACAAATAATTTATTCTAAGTAATGACATAATGGCATAAAACTTTAGAATATATTCAATACTCTCCCTCAAGCTGTTTTTTCCTTTTCCATGATACTTAATTACCATAAAAAAACATACAATATCTAATAATGGATTGATGGTCGAGAGAATTACCTTAACCAATCAAAATCATAGTAGTTCATGGATATTAGTGGGGCCATTACTAGTCATAACAATCCCATGACCAATTATGCCTTTAAGATATCATAAGATCATATCAAGATGCTTGGAGCATACACTATTAGAAAATCAACTAATTCATATTGAATTACCAATAAAATTTTCCTCTTGGTATTTGACAGATAATATTACAGTCAAAATATTATCGTCATCATTTTTTTTGGTATTTATCGATGAGTTTTATCATCGGTATTTTACCGATGCCTTTACTAGTGGAAAGTTATGTTGGTAACTTTCTGTGGTAAACAACGGGAATATTATAATGGGATTTAAAAGCTTATGATGTACAATGACATGATAATATTTCTAATAGAAATGCTGATGGATTGGAAATGGAATGGTTATGTCGGTAACTTTAGGTGGTAAACACCAAGAGAATTATAATGAGATTCAAAAACTTATGACTTACGATAACATGATATTATTTATGACATAAATACTGACAATTAGCACCAAAAATTACATTATAATATTGAAAAAAAGTTCCGTCACTAAAACAATTAATTCTGGTAGTGATATGTAAATTTAATACGATAATGATTGATCACATTATAAATTGTTTTAGAAACTAAGTTTAAAATGGTTAAGATTTAATATTTCTCATATGTAAACATATCAAGAATTGAGATGGTACATAAGAATCTTAGTGTCTGTTTAGGAGTGTGGTTAGGATTGCTTTTGAAAGTGTTTTTTATTCAAAAATAAATCAAAATGATTTTTTTAAAAAATATTTTTTATATCAGCACAAGAAAATGATCTAAACACATCATTTTTTTTAATTTAAAGTTAAAAATAAAAATATATTTTTAATTTTTTTCAAAAACATTTTTGAAATGCGGTGCCAAACACCCTTTAATCCCTCGATCAATACAGACACAAGGATAGTTAACTTATAACAGTTGACTTATAAGTTATAACATGAAGTCATAAAAGTATTATGTGCAGCAGCAACAACAAGAATACTAAAGTATCATGTGAAGGGATCGGGGGTCAGATATGTGATGTAACGCTCCACCTACTATAAGTAGATAACACAAGCCCTTCTCGTGAATTTGTAGCTCTCGATTGTGTTTACTACTTATTTGGAGACTCCACTGCAAAATACT
The DNA here is from genome assembly GCA_015731905.1 of Salix dunnii. Taxonomy (NCBI): domain Eukaryota; kingdom Viridiplantae; phylum Streptophyta; class Magnoliopsida; order Malpighiales; family Salicaceae; genus Salix; species Salix dunnii. The sequence goes on from CM027661.1 coordinate 2,792,198, forward strand.
AAAATTATTACTAGAAAATAATATAAATATAATTTAAGCTTTTGAGCTAAAATAATATAGATATACTAATAATTTATAATATTTTATTTGATAAAAAAACTAAATAAAAAGTGGTGTGAATCTATATAAATTTTAAACTCAAAGAAATTTAATGTTAAAAAATATATTATAAAATAATATAAATTATATTTTAAAATCTCATTTAATAGTTTAAATTTCTAAATAAAACTAATACATTAAATTTATATGATACAAAGCACCTTTGAAAACATTTCTTTAGCATAGCATTTCCCTTTTATGTTCTTTCAATTTAATATTTTATCTCATGACTATCGAGGGCATCATGTTTATTGAACAAAGTGCAATTCTTTTTGTTTTGAAAACCTAAAATAAATCAGATTTGAAAAGAAATGTGTGGGTACACACACACACACACGTGTGCTTGTCATATTATACAACTCTTGTGGTCACTTACAACAATTTCATAGTGAATAATTTTTCCTAAACTTAGAGCATACCATAAAATATTTTATATAGTTATTTAGTTGATAATATTATTGTCAGAACACTCACATCATTATTTCTATTGGTATTTATAAACAAAGATTTCTATTGGTATTTAATTGATGTTGTTATCGGCAGAAGGGTTTCGTCGGTATTTGTTGATGGTAAACATTGAGGGAATTATAATAGGATTCAAAAACCTATGTTATATGATAACTGTTAGAGAATAATATAAATCATATTCTGGGGCCTCACTTACAAGCTTAAGCTTTTAGGTGAGTTGGTTCCTTAACATGGTATCAGAGCCTTGTTGACCCAGCGGTCACGAGTTCAAATCTCACCACCCCCATTCTATTTGATAAAAATCAAGCACAAGGCAATGTGGACCTGTGCAAGTTTCAAGCCCAAAGGGCTTTCACTTGAGGGGGTGTGTTAGAGAATAATATAAATCATATTCTGGGGCCTCACTTACAAGCTTAAGCTTTTAGGTGAGTTGGTTCCTTAACAATAACATGTTATTGTTTCTAATAAAAATACCGATGGAGTTACCAACTGATTGACATACAAAATTACTATGGAATTCAAAATTTTATAAAGTATAACGCTGTGGCATAATTACCAACAATACTACCTACGAGTTTACCAATAAAAATAAAAAGCAATAAATATTTGAATTTTAAATTAATTTAATCTAATTTGAAATATATTTTTTTATTTTTTATTTTTTATGTTATTGATTTTTTTAAAAATAAAATAGTAGTGATAAAATTACATAAAGAATATAATTTTAGTATTTTTCATAGAGTTAGAAATTATTCAAAAAACCATTATTATCGGTTATATATCAATAAAATATATCGATAGAATGACCTACAAAATATTAATAATAAAATTACGTATGGAATATTTCAAGATATTACTAACAAAATATATCGATGGAATCATATTTAGGATTATAACATTCATTGTTTCTGTCGATAAAGAGACTGCCCATAGTACAGAAACTAAATTAGCAGTGATAATTTTATCTATAGATATTTCCTGTCCGTGAACTGGTCAGGAAACTGATGATCGATAGAAATTATATTTATATATATATAGGTTCGTATATTTATATTGTTTAATGTTATTATTATCTTTCATTGTTCATGATAATAATTAATTACCAAAATAAGGTAGAATAAAAAAATAGCAATAATTAATTAATGATAAAATAAGGTACTTCACAGGGAACTCAAAGTTGCAGCTTTAGCTAGAGTAGTGTTTCTTCTCCAACAAAAACAATGACTGATATATGCAATTGTTTCAGGAGAGAAACATGGAGATAGATATATCTGTGAAACCTCAGCAAGCATCCTTGCGGAAGGACCTGAACGAGTAACATTTAATTAGGTTTTCCAATGAAAGTTCGCATTCACTATCTTATGCATATTTCATGAAATAAATGCACAAAGTCAAATGAATATCCATGCAAGATTCTTAAAAATCCCCTGGACACACATGCCATTTCTAGGCATCCAAGCTAGAAGGAAGAAGATGGGGGTTTGCAGGATATTGACTACTTGAAAATGGTGATAATGAGGATGATGGCTGTGATGACAATATGGCGTCGATTGATGAGCCCAATTGATTGGTTAGCAACTCATGTGAATACGGCCCAGATGGTAGACTTGAAAGTCTAGCAAGTGGGTTATGAACTTTGTCCGGCGAACTTGATGAAGCTAGCACGCTGCCAACAGTTCCTTCGATGATTTTCTCACAAAGTTTTGGCATCATAGTCACCATGATAGCTTTGTAAGGCATTGTTGCACCGGTGATACTCTGATCAGTGACAGCCTTCTCTCCGATATAATGTGGACCTGCCTCATTTCTCAAAATCTGATGATCTTCTTGGTTTGGATGGTGTTGAGGTAGTGGATAAGGTAATGCCCATACCTGGTGATCAAATGAAGACGAGTTATCATTCAGAGGTTGTGGGATTAAGGGGGCTGGTGACAAATGAGGCAAATCAACATTGTAATTATTGGGTTGGTTGAATTGGAAATTTCCATGGCCAAAACTTTGTATCATTGCAGTTGGCGAGGGAAGGTGGAGCTGGCGATCATGATGACGATGAGCAGTCAGGATGATATTAGGGTTTTCATTCATAGAGAAGAAAGCTTCCTCAGGGACGCTCGAATGGTACTGGACAATATGATCAGTGAAGTTGGCCAAAGCAGCAAAATCATGAGAGATGAGCTTCTTCTTGATACTTGAATTCCAAAAGTTTTTCACCTCATTATCTGTCCTTCCTGGTAGTTGCTTAGCAATCTGTGCCCATCTGTCCAGTCAGAAATAATGACTTTATAATTGCATGCATGAATACATGTGAATGACAGGAAAGTTGAATTTCATACTAGCTGTGGGCACGTACCTGTTGCCTAGAATACTATGAAGTTCAATGATGAGTGCTGCTTCTTGAGGAGAGAAGCTTCCACGTTTTAGGTCAGGTCTGAGATAATTTATCCATCTTAATCTGCAGCTCTTCCCACATCTCTGCAGACCTGGAATCAAGAAAAAGGCAGAAGAAAACAACCAGCTGAAGAAGACGAGGAATCAAATCACTAGAGTACAAATAGTCTAAAAAGCAGAAAACTATGGTATGTGAGTGAACCTGCAAGTCTAGGAACTGAGCTCCAGCAACCATGGCCGAATGTCGAAATGTAGTTGATGAGTTTCTCATCTTCCTCTGGAGACCATAGGCCTCTCCTAACTTTCTGTTTGTTGCAGCAAGAGTGATGGCCCATCTCTCTATGGAAGCAGTGTGGCAGACCAAAAATGGTCTTCTGAATTGTTTACATAAAGAGAAAAGAACCAGAGAAAAATAGATGGAGAAATAAAAACCGTGAGATCTTGCTGATGATGAGAGACATCAGTGTGTCAGTGAGTGGTCTGTGGAAGAATTTAATGTGGAGAGCAGTACAATGGTGGCCCAGTTAGGGTTTGTGTGCAAAAGGCCAAAAGCTGCAGTGTCCTCAAAATCGTGTTTTCACGAGTTATAAATCACTGTTATAATCAGAACTGTTTTTCTGATTAACATATTTTACAGTTTTTCGTGAAACCTTACTTTCCCCGAGCTCTGCATATGTTTTTGTAAGCTAAATATCTCATTCTCACTTTGCCCGATTTCCATTCCAATAAAATATATCACGAGACCAAAACCATTCATTTCAATAGCTTGCATAATTTTCTTTTTAGATTCTTCAAATTGCTGTGCATTGTTTTCTAGCACAAGAAGATTGTTAACAAAAAATGATATAATGAGAACATTATTCTTGACATAAAATTCGCGTCAAATAAGTTTTCTTGAACGTCAAAGCTTAACAGATGATCATCAATTCTATTATACCAAGTTCTAGGTGTTTATTTTAATCTGCAGAGAGCTTTCTTTGGTAAGTAGATTTTATTTTCTTTTCCTTGAGTAAAAAATTAGTTAGCGGCTACTATACAGATTTTTCCTCCTATAAACATCATTTAAGAACATTGATTTAACATTTAATCAGAACATTTTCTAATTCTTGTATGCAACAACAACAACAACAAATAATAGTTTGATGGTGTCAATTCTTGCAAAAAAAGAAAAAGTATCTTAATAATCAATACCACATATATGAGCATACCTTTTAACTACTATTCTAGCCTTATATTTATTGATGATACTGAAAGCATTTAGTTTTGTTTTAAACACCTACTTTACTTAAATGATAATTTTTTCCAAAGGTTTGCAACCAATTCCTAGGTGCGACTATCTCATCCTATTACTAAGATTTATCTTGATCTTCAAACAACTTGTTATGTAATTCTTCTAGTCCCATTGTTCATCTTCATGGAAATGGATGTCTTTTGTAATGGTCTTTTTTTGTGTTTGAGAATGATATATTTTGTATGCTTTAGAAACTTAACTATAACCTCTAAAAATACTTGAAATTGCTTTATTGTCAAGCTTATCTTGGTTCATGCGTGGAACATGAACCAAAACATATACTTTCAAAAACTTTAAGAAAGCTTAATGAAGATTTGTAGTTATACCAAGTTTAAAATAATGTTTTTTCTTTCAGAAATTTAGTTAGAAGAAAATTTTGAAGGAAGATGGCTGTGTTAATTGCCTTCGCCCAAAATTTCTTAGGCAATCCCTTCTTATGTAGCATGTATCTAACCATCTTTATTATATATGTGTTTCTTCTCTCATTGAATTTATTATATTATAGAGTGTAAAGAGTCGTGAGTTAATGCTCAATGAAAACATCTTTATAGAACATGCTCAATTCTAATGAATTATATTCGTTTCCATTATCAGATCTTATGGCTTGAGTTTTGCATCTATTTTGATTCTCCATATTCTTCTTGAATCTTTAAAAGATTTAAAGCCACTACTAACTTGTATTTCAAGAAGAAAATCCAACACGTTCTAGTTAAATCATTAATAAAAAATTGTAGTAGTAACTACCTTTTAATAAAGTTGTTTTCATATTGCCTTCCATATTAGGATGGATTAACTATAATTTTTGTGCAAATCTCTATTTTGATTTAGCAAATGGCTTATTGTTTTGCTTGTCAACTTGACAAGCTTGATAGTTAGTAAGAAATGGAAAACATTTCATAATGTCATTTTTTTTATATGATTTATGTGTTGAAGATATTAATGCTCTAGTATTTTGTGTTATACTTATGTGCTGTTAATGTTTGCTGAGAAAGTTGTATCTCCTCCTCAAATGGTAAGAATGTGAAATGATCCAACCATATTATTCCATAATTTCATCCACATTAAACAAGTATTTTTCCTATGTTTTAATATAAAATACCTTGATATTCTTTATTTTATATTTTAAGGTATTTTTGGATGAAAAATACAAAAAATAAGTAAATTGGAGGTAACTGGCTTATTTGACCGTCAGTCAATGTTTTATGCGGAGCATGAGCTCTCAAATTTGAAATGAAATGATTTTAGTGACATTAAAAATATAACATCCATATATTTTTAGAAATCTAAGTCAAGAAAATAAAATAAGGAACAACATGGAAATCGCAACCTTCAAAGTCAGATCTTGAATTCTATCAATGTTGACTTTTAATCATTTTGACTTGAATATCTTGAGCTACAAAAAGCAAATTGATGAAAACTCAATTTTTTAGGATTGTTGAATGCAGTTCCTATAAACTCTCAACATTTCATCCCAAAACCATGTCAAATGATGGATATATGATTTTTCAAATATGACGAGTGAATTCTATTAGCAAACATATTTCATGAAAAAATTTGTCCAAATTACATTTCAAAGCATCCAAACCAACATACAACTCTATATTTTGGCAATTTAGCTCTTTATATCCAACTCTTAAAGATTACATGTAAGGATATTTCTTTTTTTTAGGAAAATAGTTATTGAAGAGTTTAAATGTAAAACTGTCAATTTAAAGGAGGATTGTTTTCTAAAATAGGAATTAAGGTTTTCTAGGATATAAAAAGAAAAAAGAAGAGAGGGTGGCTGACAAATAAAAGATAAAAAAAATTCCCTTTCTCTATAAACCCAAAATCATGTTTTCTTTTCTCTTTTTGATAAGTTGTTCAATAAACATGAAAAACTAAACTCTTTTGCTTGGTTGCAAGGATATAAAAACCTTCAGATTATAGGAATTATGAAATCTATTTTACCTCTTCTTTTCATTTTGAATATGTTTGTTCCCCTATCTTTATTTTTTCTATGATTATTTATTTTCACTGCTATAGTTGTCTTTTGTTAAGTTGATATAAAAATCAGAGTTGTGGTATATAAACTTGTGAAGCAACTAAGTTTAATAATTATGATGGATCTATGTTATTAATATTACGAAGAATATTCAATCAAATCAGACATAGATTATGGACAATTATATTTTCTTGATTGATCAACTTAGTCATTGAATTAAATTACTAGTATGAACACCGTGGTTGTGTGATGGTTAAGATGAGTTATACAATGGATATGTTAAATAATCAATATTAAGAAGATATAAATATGCAGAATATAAATTGACATTTCATTTCCATGATCAGTTCTGATTTCTATAGAAGGATGTTTACTTACGAACAAAGTTTGTTTTCTTGATAAATTTTGATTTTAATTAATTTTCGCTTGATAGTTTTCTGTTATCTTTTGCTTTAGCCTAGACAACTTCCAACCCCCCCCTCTAATTGCATATCAAATAGCATAAAAATCTGACTTAAACCTTTTTCAGGAGATCGACCCTTTGCTTGCTTTATACTATCTTATGTGGTTTGTTTTAAGATATGATAATTAATATGCGCAACGACAACATCATAAAAAAATTTGGTGTCGTCGGGGAAGTAAATTTTATTGATTATTGTGCTGTTATTTTTATTTGATGTGATTGCTATTTACTTTTATGGAAAAAAAGGGAGAGAGTTTTTTTGTTGACAAAAATATTGTTCATTTACGGCAGCGATACTATTCAAAATAGAATTTTTAGGTGGAATTAGGTATCAAACTTTTGTTTTCTAAAGGGAAAAGACATTCTGAATATGACTAATGGTATTTTGCCTTTAGCCCAACCTTATCGTGTCCAAATTCCTCTGTTTTATAGGGTTTTTAGGATGTTTTAGGTTTTTAGAGTAGGATTTTTGTACAATTTGCATTGTTTTTTATCTATTGTGTGGATAGTTTCTTTTGAGTTTTCTTGATGGTTTATACCTGTAACTCGTTCTACAAACCAGAGTCAAGTGCAGATAGATCTTAATATGAAAAACATTTTACATAAGTCACAAAAAAAAGCTCGCATCAATGTCATAATTGTTGCATGATAACAAACACTTAAAGATCAGAATATAAATTGATGTTTCATTTTCATAATCAGTTCTAATTTATATAGATGGATGTTTACTTTTTATCAATATCTATTTTCTTGATAAATTTTGGTTTTATTTAATTGTTGCTTGATTGTTTTTAATTTTATTTTGCTTTAGTCTAAACAATTTTCACCCCACTATATTGTATATCATATAGCATAATTGACCTAAATTTGACCCAATTTATGCCTCTCATCTTAGCCTGCAATACTTTATATCAAGTTATATAAAACAATATGACATGATTGATCTTTAAAAGTTACCTTCATTCCTTTTTATATTAGTTTTACAACTCTCAACAAATTCTTATTTATATTAAGTGCATAAAGAATATCTAAAACTGTTTTTTCACTTAAATTTATGGTTATTATGATGGTTCCTTTTCTCTTTGCTACTATATAATCATTATTCCTAATTAAAACCTTTGTTATTCATATAAAAAGACTTTTATCAAAAACTCATATGGTATATGCAACTATTACTAATGCGCCAATGATATGAGGAGTCTCTAATCGAAACACTTGTAGCCATAAACATTTTTATCTCCATCCTCTTGGTCAACAACTTGAGCATCTACCTCATGTCTATAAGGTATGGTTTTGTGAATAACAACTTTATGTCCAAGTTGATTACACTTGTTACACCTTGTATCTGGTCTCTTCCACTATTTAAATGGTGGATGACCTATCTTATTATAGTATTTACATGGTGGATAACTCTTTTTCAAAGATCTTCCTCTTGTTTTGAAATTGATTGCCAATATATTTTCTTGAAAACTGCTTATTGTCGTTTTTCATATCTTGAAGATTGGTTAGTAAAGCTTCTTTTGCAAAACAATCAAGCCTCATAAGCATTCGTTGTTTTTAAGTTTATAAGGCATTAAAAAGTTCCGTCAATGCAATTTCGAGTATATCTTTTATATTCTCAGAGGTAATTATTGGAGCTTTATATCTTTCAGGCATTATAACCAGATTTTTCTCAATAATTTGACCTTGTTATCTATAGCAAGCAATCTAAGTACTCATTGATATTCTCATATTCTCACATTCTTTTAAGTTCCAATCCTCTTATAAAACCTAACACTTGTATTGGTTATTGTTTCATATACTGCATATTCTTCTTTCAGATCATCTTATACATCTTTTTGTAAAGATAATGAAGCACTCAGTTTTTTGTAAAGTTGATGGAAAACTTTTAACCTATAAATAGTAACGACAAAGAACACTATTCCCAACTAATAAATCACCTTTTAAACTTTTGATTCTTATAGGTAAACCCGTCATCAACGTTCTTGCAGCTGCAACTGCGGTTGCACTACATTCCCTAAATCTAAAGGATTATCCAAAATAAAGCCTTAACTATAATCATTTATCTACTCCAATTTTCTCCTCTTTTTTTCCGTCTTTTAGTGAAATAAAAAAAACAAGAGGAGATGAAAACTTAATGAAACACACCACAATATTCTCAAATTAAAAGAGGAGCATTAAAGAAAATAGCCATTTCTTTCATTAAAGAAAAGAAAATAGTCGATCCAAAATTTAAGATACCACTTGACCCCATTGCCCTTCCTTCTCTTCGTGGCAACCCCATGAACGAAAGTCCAAGTTCTTACTCAAAATATAAAGAATGCTCTGCCCCTACCCCGTTTCTTTACTTTCCTTGAAGCTTGAAGCTTGAAGTTCCCATCAGAGAGAATTTGCAACTTTTTCTTTGTCTATTCCCACATGGGAAGCTCGTGAGATGATCATCATCATCATCTTGTGCCATCGGTGACCACGTTAGACATGCCCTAGAGAGAAGTAAACCTTCAACGAATTGGAGATACTGTCCAAAACTTCTCAAAATATGTTGTTAATTTGAAATAGACCCATCAACTATTTCATCATATGCAGTCCTTTCCAGCCATGATTTATTTTCACTGCCATTTTTTCTCTCCTTCCCTAACCCTGCTCTTGCTTAAAAGAAGCAGCTTGATATATTAACATCACGTCAGGTAAGGTTGGTGGTGATATTCTGTGGTCCTTTCATGGCAGAATGACACTGTACCATATAAAAGTTATTATATCGATCAATGCTTCAATTAATTATCTATTTGTTATTGCATTTACTGACCTGTAGTTTTTTTTATGTTTTTTTGGTGTTCGATTATAGTATTAATTATCTGAGGCATAATCATTCAAGCTGCTTCAGTACTAGAGTCAGTGACTAGTTATAGAACTTCGAAAAATTGCAAGCCACAAAGTTTGCAATTCTCACTTCTGTCCTGATCCACTGGTCCTGGGCTGTTTGTTGGAATTTCCATAATGATATATGATTCTGTTTGAGCTTAGTTGAACTAATGCTGGGACCAAAGAACAGATTGGAAGATGGATCTTAAATGGTAATACGGGTCAAAAGTAGGGTTTGTGGTCCTGAACAAGGATCTTCGTCGGCAGTATTGCCAGAGCTGAAAAAGGGGCTTTGTTTGATCCTATTGGAAATAAAATTATATAAATAAAAGAGCATCGTATGGAGGAGAAAGTAATGCTAAGAAATGATTGTGTATAGTAATTTATTGGTCATGACATATCACAATTATCAATAATGCTAGCTGTTCATGCAGGCAAGCCAGTAGTGAAGCAATCATACTAACTTAAACCCATATTCAGTTTGATGCATTATTTATTCCATTGATTGATAGATTGTTGGCTAAAACCTGTACAGAAAAGAGCTTGGAAGCAAATAAGGGCTTGAATTGTTGCGGTTTTTCTACTTCATTGTCTGTAATCAAGATTTTCTGTTTAAGTACCTAGACCCTTGGAATTTGATCGATCAAAGTACTTCTCTATTTCTCTATTTTCTAGTGACAAGCACCTAGGCTGCTAGAATTATCCGTCCCCTCACATGGGTTTAAGGTTGAAACAGATCCAACAAAAGTATTCAGGAACTTATGAAATCCTAAGCAATGACAAGCATATATTAGTTAAGAATCAATTCTAATCAATGACAGTGTGTGAACTTATGAAACCCAAAGCAATGACAAGCATATATTAGTTAAGAATCACTTCTAATCAATGACAGTGTGACTTTACATACTTAAGGTTGAGCCTGGCTGACAATGGGCTATGGTTACTTCGGAAGCCAGTTTGCTATTAAAGAACAGAAGGCAACGTAAAATCCTCATGGACTCGATGTAAAAAGAAAGTTACATATATCACAACCGGTACTGCTAGAAATCCTTTGATGTGCATGTCACATGAATGGCTTCAGAATCGTGTTAAGGACAACAAGCAGTTGAACTCAGAATTAAATTCCTGAACTTCGCTAAAACACAAGTATACTTGATCAACAAGCAGCCATGTTTAATCTCCCTTAGAATCGTCGATTTCTTATCTCATCATGTCTACCCAAAGGCAATGGTGGGTAAAGATCCCTTGACAAATGAAATGAAGGATTGGAACCAGCACTGCTCATAGAGTCTTCATTCAAAAGTTCCATGGACTTCATAAGAAACTTTTCATCCATTATCTGCCTCTGGATCTTTTGAGAAGCATACCTGCTATTTTTTTGCTTAAGTTTAGTTGACTCAGTTAGATTCATGTAAGCTGGTTTTTGGTTATAACTCCCTTCTACTCTGTCTGCCACTGACATGTCGATCGAAACGGGTATTGGTGAGGCAGATGTAGACGAAGTTGATACCGAGCTCTCGTTGTATAGGGATTCAGAGCTTGGTGTTGAAGAGGAGGAGGGGGTGATATGATTGACAACAGGAGGTTTAGCAAGAATTCCGGTTGCAACATTGTTTCTTCTCACTTTTACTGAGTCGTGTTTAGAGCAATAGAAGCTGGCAATATTATCTTCGCTTTTCCTGGAAAATGGAATCTCTGATGAGTTGGTATGAGAGTCCTCCATCAGTCTATCTTCCCATGGCTTGGTTGCCATCCAACGGTCAAGCCAGCTCCATCCAGGGCTGCTGTTACTCAATGACTGATTCTTGAGAGGCAATGCTGACTTGCTTGTTCTTCTACATGGGCTTGCACAATTTGATTTTGATTTCTGAAAGCAAAAAAAAAAAAAAAATTACCCTCTGCTTGATAAGCAAATTGTGATGACAACACTTTTTCTTTAATTTGCTTGTCCAGTTCTTACACTTAAAAAAAATGCACAGGCTATTAAGCCTTCCCAGCTTCATTACCTGTTGAGAGAGTGAGTACGCAATTGCTCTCTCCCTCTTAATGGCTCCTTCTGTTCTCATTTGTAACTTTTCCTTGACCTTATCCACTGTTCCCGGACTATCACACCATCGTTTCTGACAGATTAGATTTCAAGAATAGCTAGTTTCAGATTAAATTTAGCTTGTATCAAATCGCATACAACATTCCAAAGAAAGAAAAAGAAAAGGTAAAAAGTTAATGTGATCTGCCTGCTTGATGGAATCTGCGTGGCACATGTACTTATTCAACTCGTTCTGTGTAGCTTGACCTTCAGCCATGCTCACATTTTGAGCCCTTACTCGAGCCTGAACCCGAACAAGAGCTTCCATACACCTTAGTGTCACAGCAGCTTGCTTTCGGACTTGCCGACCACGAAATATAGCTTGAAGCCTCACTACCGCTTTCAAAGCCCTCATAGCCCTTCTTGCCTGCAATTATCCAAACATGCCTCTGTAACCTAAACAGAAGTTTCCCAAGCAATCGCTCCACACTTTTCACCCAAAAGCAACCAAATAATCAAGGAAAAAGAAAACATGAAATTAAAAGAGCTACAGTGTTAGCAGAAATTCTGTTTGGTCATGAAATGCTTCCTCCAAATTGATCATCAGATTCTTGAGGCAATAAAGAATGTGATGGCTTTACGACTGAGCAGCAACTTTACGCATTGCAATTACAAACAACAAAATGGCTTTACAAATGAATTATACATCACGCTTTTTTGAGATGAGTTTGCTAGTGTTTTAAAAAATCAGATTGAACAGTGGCATTATTTTGGTTCAGCTGCTCAAGAATCAAATTTCATCCTTCGTAATATCTCCAATGAAGTATCTTAAAAAAAACCATAAACTCTTCAATTGGTGATCACAATTCAGATCCTGTTCAAGAATCAGAAATTTACCTCTCCGTTTTCTTCTTTATTTTTCTTCTTGGTCAACTCTTAAATATTTATTCAAAGACATGAAATTGACAGCAGGTGCTAGATCTACAAATCTCAAGAAAACACAGAACCTATATCTATTTTGTAACAATAAACAGAGAAGTTGAAGGAACCCATTTTACCAATAAGCCTCGAAAAGCTGTTTGGATGCGAATAGCGGCCCATTCTTTCTTTACCACCATGAAATCTCTAGGTTGAGCTCTGGCCACAGTAGCCATGGCAGCAGTGAAAGCATCATCGGCTACGAGAGAAGAATCAGACGATTCTGACGAAGCTACATGGACCCTTTTCGAGCCCTTGATTGACGTTTGTATATAACCTTCTGACGGGCTCCTCCATAGCCTCCATTTCTTCTTGTTTCCCTTGATATCCCTCTGTTTTTCCCATAAAAGAGAGAGAGTGAGAAACACGTTAAAAAAAAGGCAGCATAAGGTTCATTCTTCAAAAGAAGATTACCTGGTCTGTCGTTGTTAGGGGATTTTTTAGAGTGATTAGTGATTTGAGCCAATTCCCTGAAGCGCCCATTTTTGGAGAAGAGAGGGAGATGGAGGAGATTTGAGGGTTTATGTCTGCGGTTTGGGATGGTAGGAGGGGGATTTGATATTAAAGAAGAGAGCCGTTTGAATTTTGAAATTTTGAAAAAAGGAATGTAACGGATACATGGACTTTTTGCCGCTCCACGTTATACGAAGACGAAGAGGTTGAAGCAGCATTCTTTATTGGTTTGTTTTTAAAATTATAAGATTGTTTAAGACTGTATTTTATAAATTATGGGAGAGATTATTTCCTAAATAACTTTTTTAAAATATATTAAAATAATAATTTAATAACTTTTTATATTTTATTTAAAGTTCACAGTCATATGAATTTAGCTGGGAAAATATTTAAAATTATTTTTTAAAACAAATATGCCAAAGTTCAAGTCAAAATTAAGTTGGACAAGGTTTCATAGATAAGATCATAAGATTAAGAATGCATATCTAATTTTTTAAAACAAATATGCCAATTTTTTGTATTTTTTAAAGATTATTTTTTATATCAACACATGAAAATAATATAAAAATCTTATATCATTTTTTGATGTCAAGAAGTTTTTTATTTTTTTATATTATTTTCATATGCTGATATCAAAAATATTTAAAAAAAAATAAAAAAATATTATTTTGATATATTTCTTAAAAACAACTTCAACCACGCTGTTAAATAGTCACTATAAAACATGGTTATCAAACACGGCTTGAAGGTTGACCCAACCGAAAAATTAGATCTTTAGATTAAATTAGGTTAACCAAAAAAGATATATTACAATTCACTCTAAGTATGCCCTCATTTTGTAGATCAAAAAACAAAATGCAAATCCTCATTGTGTTATCAAAAGGTTGCAGGGAAAAAAATCAGCATAGAATAATATTGAATGCTGTTTCCATTTTTAGCAATACACATTTACAGCAGGATATGAATTTTTTTTTAATATTAATGCGAGTGTCTGAATCAACTTACGTATTTCACGATTAATATAACAGGCCCTAAAATCACCGACTATAGAAATCTCTAATGGTCATCATAAAAAGAACAAACTTTTTAATTCCAAGCTTTTATCATCTTATTTGACTACCCTATGGTCTAGGATATGAAAATTTGTTCCAAGATTATAATGCTATATCATTTTTTCTTGAAGAAAACATTCTGACGGCTGTTAGCTTGAGCTTGGCCTGAATGGGGAAGCAGTAGCTAGCCAGGGGGCGTCTGAATTCTGATGCAGTCTTTTGGTGATATAATTTACAAGATGACGGTCCCGTTTGGCATTGTGATTCAATTTGTTTTTTGCTGTTTTTTATTGTTTTTTTTTTTATTTTTAAAACCGGCGGTTTAGTGTTTTTAGATTATTTTGATGTGCTGATGTCAAAAATAATTTTTAAAAAATAAAAAAACATCATTTTGATGCATTTCGGCACGAAAAACACTTTGAAAAGCACAAGCAACCACACTCCCAAACACCTCCTATATATACTTTTTATTGCTTCGTGAAGGCCTAGGAAGATCATGATCTTCTCATCATCTTGGCCGGAATAATTAACTTGTTGGCAAAGAAGTTACCACTGATTTTTGGCATATATTTTGGTAATTTATTAGTCAACGCGTTGACTCTGTGGTTGGGTCCTGGAACACGTGTCAAGGTTAACTCCTTTCCCATCTCCGATATCCACCCACAATTCGTTTTCACAAGGAAGTTATTACTTAGCAATGACGCTAAAAAATGCTTAAATAAATAAATTATGTCTTCAAAAGAAGAAGGGTTGCGAACTATCACTGCGAAAACAGAAATTGTAGTAAAAGTAAAAGTTTTAGAATGTGTTTGGTATTATTTTTATTTTTGTGGTTGAGATTTAAAAAAAATAGTTTTATAAAAAGTATTTCAACTGCATTTCAAAATAAGTTTTAAAGTGTTTGGTTAAAACTGTTTTTGAGTTTGAAATTAATGAAAAATATTTTCATGTGTTTAATTACCAAGATTTTCATATTGCTTTTAACTTGTGAAATTACTTTAAAAGGCATATATATATATATATATATATATATATATATATATATATATATATATAATAATTCAAGTAAATTGGACACTTTTTTTATTCTCTTACCAAATTACTTTCAATGTCATCATAAATAATATATATACAAAAAGGTGTGCGTGTATATATTGTTCTTTAAATATTTAATAATTATAATAATAATAAAATATAATTAATAATTTAAGTAAATTAGATAATTGTTTTTATTTTCTCATCAAACTACTTGTAATTTCATCACAAAAAGATAAATTCATACGTGAAGGTATCTGCGATCCCGGAACAACATATAGTAAAATATCATCTAAAACAAAATTAAAATTGTGAGATAAAAAAATATATTATGATTTTCTTCTAATATATTTATTTATATTTTAATTAATTTTAAAATTATTTTAATATTGAAAATATTTTTTATAAAAAATATAATAAATTATTCTCCTCCTTGCAAAATATAATAAATAATAAATAATATTACTCCCAGTCCCCAAAAAAAAATATATAAAATGTCACGAGCCGGTGTTTTGTATTTTTATCAAGCAGGGTCCACATTATTTTTTAATTTTCTAAACATTACCAAACACTAAAATAACTGTTTTTTTACGTGTTTTTCTTGAAACTCCGATGGACCTCAATACCAAACTCCGAGGGACCTCAATACCACACGTCCTCTTAGCCGTAATGATGTCTTGGGTCAACCTGTATATCACCACAGCAAATGCAGTGTACAGCTTTTAATTATCATGTACGTAGCTATATTTGGGATCGAGCAGGTGAAAAAAATTAGTTAAGTATTTAGATAAATAAATGTGGACGACCCCTCCCAACCTGCGACTGATCAATGGCCTAGCTCGTCATGGCCATGTATAGTTTACAGCAAAATTAAGGAGAGCACGTACCTTGGCTGCCCTAGTCCGAGCCCGTGCCCACCGTGAAACAGCGGTTTCCGATCTATCCGAGTCGATGAATGATAGAGCACCGTCGAAGGCAAAATCGAATGCTTCCACCTAATAATGAAAACTGTTAGAGAATAATATAAATTATATTTTGGGACTTCACTAATAAACATAAGTTTTTAGGTGAGATAATTCCTTAACATGGTATCAGAGCCTTGTTGGCCCTGCGGTCACGAGTTCAAATCTCACTACCCTCATTCTATTTGATAAAAATCAAGCACAAGATAATGTGAGCTTGTGCAAGTTTCAAGTTTAAAGGGCTTTTATTTGAGGAGAGGTGTTAGAGAATAATATAAATCATATTCTGGGGTTTCACTTACAAACTTAAGTTTTTAGGTGAGATGGTTCCTTAACAAAAACAACACTCATCTACGATAATTATAGTAAAAAAAAAAATTATACGGGAAACTCCATCTCTATAAAACGCATGTTGTATATAAATTTTTATAAGAGATACATGTTCTGAATTAAATTTAATTTTTATTGTATAAATTATAAATTTTTTATCATCACGTAACACTAGTATATAAATTAATGTAATATCGAAGGTAGTTGATTTAAAGCAAAGTGAGCAACAGTACAATCAGCAAGGTTTCTCCGAGTCCGATATTGTTCTCCCCAAATCCCTGTTCTTGAATCCTATGGTCCTCGATCGATGTTTCTTACGGATGATCATCCCATAATCATGAACAAAAGTTTATTGCCAGCACAAGAAATTTTAAAGCAATGCATGCAGAATCTGATCGTAATAACGCACAAAGTTTTCTTACTACTGTACTAATGTACTAATGTATATGGTTAATATAGATTTTTGGTGTTTTTTGAAACATGGGTCAAGTTCACATAGTTTTAGTAAACTAGTTATAAAATACAATATGCATACTAAATAAAAGGACTATTTTTGTAATTTTCAGTATGCTAAATGCAAATATAATTAATTTTTTACAAACTCGGTCATTTGTAAACAAATAAAAATGTATTTTATGTGTTTTTCTTTCAATAAGGAAAATCTGATTTTTTTTGTATTTTTATAAAAAAAAATTTGTTTAAAAAGAGAGGTATATTTAACATACGGTAAAATCTTATGGTATAAATCTACAACTCACAAATCAAATATAAAATGAAATGGATGGAAAAAATGAGGGACCCGGAAAAAACTTTCAAATGATCCTTGAATTTTTTTATTGGAAATTATTTGGGTCCATTTGGAAAAACATAAAAAATTAGGAAATAAATATTGATGAAAAATCAATAGAGTGTGTTTACTAAACACACTTTTAACCTAAAATTAAAGGTTTGAAAAATATTTTAAAACAATGTTTAACAAACACGTCTAAAGAATAATAAAATGTATTTTTTATATATAAAAATACAACATGACAAACATTACCTTATGGAAGAAATGGGCACAACCCAACCACATGGGTTGGGATTCCTTGCCTAAAGGCCCATGAGCACAAAAAATGTAGAAATAGAAATAAATATTTGAGGATCAAATAAGGTTTTATTTTAAATATAACTACGAACATGGTAAATAAAAGTTGAAAACAAGAATTCAATTTCACACTATATTGCACAAAATTAAGGCACATAATCATACACAATTCAAACAAAATTGTAAGACTAGATCATCATAATAATCCAATAAAAGAAATGGTTAATTGATTTTATGCAAATATTAAAGCCATAAAATCAATGAGTTACACCCCTTATCAATGTTTGATGGCATACCTTGTAAAGATGATATGACTTTTTAACAATATCAAAGCAATTTAGCAAGACTTGTGTCACCACAAATCAACTCCCTCTTAGCATATTAGTGAAGTTGTCAATATCAAATCCTTAGTGTATGATACCTATATAATCTATCAAGAAATTAAAAATATATATATTTACAAAATTAAAAAATTAACACTCAAATAACTTAATGAAAAATAAATTTGAAACTTATACCTAGTGAGGTTGATATATGTCCAACTAGTCTCAGTAAAATTTATGGATATAAGTATGATTTAAAGTGAAGTGTTTAGCCCCATACTATATGACTCGAAAAGCAACAAAGTTATTACATTTTTGCATGTCATTTATATTAATAATATATTATTCAAAATCTATTAAATTTTATTATTAATAAGATCCTATAGAGAGTTGCCTCGACGTCCTGACATAGAACATATTGTTCCTTTTACTCTCTAGACGTTCGATACAGAGAGTTGCTTTTGTTACCATAACTATATGAATCTACATTTTTAATCTTATACAGGTTTGTTGGATTTACAAAAATTTATCCTACAACATAGAGTGAAACATGATTCATATTAAGTTTTTAGTTGAATTTGATCAAACATGGACTTGTTTAAAATTGATTGATAAATATTTTTGATGATTTGATTTATCTAAACAAATTTACTTCATATTTAATTGAGTCAACACCAATGAATTAAAAAAAATAAAATAAAATCATTTAATAAAAATAGTTGTAATCCAATGATAGAATGACCCACATGTTTGTTTGGTTTTTTTGAGTAAGTTTTCAAGTTGGATGAAAGATTTTGAAGATGCCAACCTTGCATTAACCTACCCATCAAGCTCATATCATCAATTTTTTTCATTAAGGGGGTGTTTGGGAGTGTGGTTGCTTTTGCTTTTCAAAGTGTTTTTCGTGCCGAAATGCATAAAAATGATGTTTTTTTATTTTTTAAAAATTATTTTTGATATCAGCACATCAAAATGATCTAAAAACACTAAACTGCCGGTTTACAAAAAAAAAAAATGACGAAAAGCAGCAAAAAACAAATTGAATCGCAATGCCAAACGGGGCCTAAATTTATGTATGCATGCTTTCAATTGGGCAATAAGGTGGTGATAGTCGTCCACGTCATCATGTGAGCAATATTTTGGAAGAATAAAACTTGTCAAACAATGGTCCTCTTTGTTACTGTATTTCAAAATAATTTCATTTTTTTATTTTAAATTAATTTTTTTAGTATTTTTAAATCATTTTCATGTATTGCTATTAATTTGTTTTAAAAATAAATAAAATATCATTTTCATATATTTCTAAATAAAAAAAACTTTGAAAAATAACATAAATCATACTCTCAAACATGCACGAAATCAGAAATGTACAATTGTTTTTGTCTAAATATTTAGGTATTCAAATATATTTGTTTATAGTTCTATCGTTAATAATATGATGTGTATGTGTATATATATTGTTGGAATATTACTATCTAGTTGATATGATTTCAAATATATTCTTCACCTATGTGTTTAAATGTATTAATTTTAAATTATTTTATTTTTATCATGATTTTTTTCTTAAAAAAAGAAACATATAAGTTGAATTTTGGAATGAAAAACAGAAAGAATTTTAGAAGGAAAAAATAATTATAAAAGCAACGGTGGTGCATGGTGTTGCTCGGACAGAATGATGTCCGAGGGAGTGGCAGAAGATTATCAGAATACTTACGAGGATGTCTCATGGCTATGGCTATGGCTATGGCTGTGCAGTTCATTGACTTATCAAATCACTCTGTTCAACACGCTTTCCCATTTTGTACACTCCTCTTTCCATTCTCGAACATACCATCCTTCTTCGTTACTGTTTTGAAATGTATTTTAAAGTATTTTTTATTTAAAAATATATAAAAATAATAAACTTTTAATTTTTTAAAATAATTTTTTATATTATAAAAATGATCTTAAAAACACTAAAATTTTTATTTAATATAAAAAAATTATTTTTTAAATTATTTTTAGCTTTTGTATAGTTTTTTTAATTCTATAAAATAATATTAAAAAATATATATTATTTTAAAAAACAATAACTTCTATAATCTTTTGAAATGAAATGATTATTTTTTTTATAATTTTTATTTTTATAAAATTATTTTTAAAATAAAAATAAAAATAATTTTTTGTTTTCTAAAAAAAATATGTAAAATATATCTTTTATCTTTTATCCCACGTGCCAAATCAATACTATCACAGTACACCAACACCTACCTCCTAGCCCTGTAGACTCGACAGCTGAGGTGTAGAAGGAAAGTGGACTAGGAAAGGTGTAGAAGGCTAATTTCTCCTCCCCTATTATATTTTAATATTATAACAATTAAAAAATATTATGTTGTCATGTGAAAATTAATCCAGGTTTCCAACTTCATTTTATAATTGAAGTTTAGTTCAAGATTAATTCAACAAATACTAATTAAACATTATATAAATGATTTTTAAACATGAAAAATAGCATGAATGATTAATATATATATATATATATATATATATATATATATATATATATATATATAGACCAATAATTTCATACTTTTAATCCACGTATAATATTATTTTTTAAAATATTATTAAAATAAAATTATTAAGCATATATGTGATATTCTTTACACAAATTTATTACATTGTAATCTAAGTTTTATTTCTGTCATATTTAAAATTGAATCAAATAATAAATTAAATGGTTAAAAATGGCTTAAAAAAATTAATAATAAGAGTTGAGTAAAAACACATCTTTATTAATAAAAATAATACGTCTCCAATGTTTTCACCTTTACAGTTGACACGTAAAGAACAGCTCTTACGAAAGTGTTTTACAGATGAAGTGAGTTCCTAAATGCAGAGATGATGCTTTCAGTTTAACGGTGGTAATAAAATGCCATGGGATCTACTGTTCATTGAATGCTCCTAGCTGAAGGAACCAGGAAGGCAGACGGGACGGCTGAAGCTCTTAACGGCAACCATGGCTGGATGTCCAAATGGATGGCCAAGATTGAGTGTTCCCCACCCACCAAACTGTGAAAGGTTGACCCTGGTGCAGCATTATTTAACTATTAACTAACTCCATTAAAGGTTTCCTGCAGCAGATATTGGGGCCTTTTTTCTTTTTCTTTTTTTTCCCGACGTTGCGGTGGACATTTATTTCCCTTATCTTACTTTTATAGGATATCAACCAGAGGAGATGAAAAGGGCTCTGCAGTCTATGCTTACTCAGATTTTCTTCTGTACATCAGAGATTTATGGGTTGTCTCGCAGATTTTCCAGAAGCCCGAGCTGGTATTTTGCGCAGAAGGTCCATCTCAGAGAAGTACCGCTCTATTTTAAGCAGATTTGAGAGAGAAAAGAATATAAGTTGCCTTGTATGGTAAGGCAAGAGTCGAGGAGAGGAGGAGGAGCTGGAGCTGCAGATTTTCACTATTTGACAAAACCGGAATCACTTGCTTGTGAAGCAATATCTCCAAGCTGTACCAAACTAAACCAAGTACCAAGGCAAGATAAGAGACTCCACCAGGAGAAACCCAAGAAATCTTGGAGGTTTTGTTGCTTTGCTTCTGGGAAATGCGAATGAGTTTGTTGCCCTTTAAAAACTCCCATCACACACATGATTTCTCCTAAAGAACAGTGTGGCTGATCGAAAAACACACTCTCTTCTCTCTCTCTCTCTCTCTCTCTCTCACACACACACACACACACACACACTCTACAATCAAGTTGCCACCATTATCACAGCTTCTAAAGACATGGAGGCAAGCTCAATTTGCTGTTTAGTGCTAGCACTGCTTATAGTGAGTTTGGTTTCTGCAACAAGCAGGCCTTTTGCGCCCATTAACGGTGCTGGTGCTCATCAAGCAGGTATATGTTGCATGACCAATCCCTTTGAAACTAAAAGATTACTGTTTCTTTAATCATTGTCTCCTATGATCTTGGCTCCTTGGCTGTGTATATCCTGTAAGATAACCCTTTTTTAATCTTCTTAGCAACACTTTCATTTTTAATCTAGCAAAACACCACTGGCTTCATGAAACTCATGTGGGTGGTTCATCTTTTCAAATGTTCTTTTATTTTTTCTACATAAACTAGGAATATAACAGTTATACCCACTCGATCTAAACCAACAGTTTTTCTTTTCCATAAAGAGTCAAAGATTATTGTTTCTTACTTAGAGTCCAATCTCTCTCGTTTTTTTTTAAATATATTTTGAACTTGTATCACCATTTCTCAGAACTTATCTTCCCACCCTGTTTATACCTCTTTCTCTTACTCTCTGTGTGCAAATGCCATGGCTTGAATAGTTAATGTTGTAAGTACTAACATTAATTAAATTCCTTGTCAGCCACAGGACACAGCCTTCAATCTTTAAAAGCTCTTCTGGACTCTAACCTTGACCCCCAGTTCGGTCCCGAAAAAGTACGTCTGATCATTTATCTCCCTCTCTCGTTTTATTTTTGTGTTTAAAGAAGTTATTATGACTAAATTGAACAAGATGATAAGAGGATTGTTTGATTTGAATCTAGAAGGACATTGAAATCAAAGAAGGGATGATAAACGAAGCAGCAGCAGCAGATTATGCAAAAGGCATTGCCAAAATTGGGTCCACCCCACCAAGCTGTGAGCACAAGTGCCATGGCTGCTCTCCTTGTGAAGCAATTCAGGTTCCCACCATCAGCAAAACCGAGAACCGCCATTTAAATGTAAACTACGCAAATTATGAGCCTGAAGGTTGGAAATGCAGATGTGGGCCTTCCTTCTATAGTCCTTGAACTCCAGAGACACGCAAATTTGATTGATTCATCTCAGCTTATGTTTGAGATAATGATCGCCTATTTTCTGTACAAATTTTTCGTTACCATATTAGTTCAAGTAATCTTTATGTGAATTCCATGTGTCGCCTATTGTTTTTTAAGGGAAAAAAAGAAGACAAGCAGTACAAGTGTGACCTTTCTTCTCACTGCTCCCCTTTCTGTCGAGCTTCTACGAACCGGATTGCAGGGACTATGATTCATCTTGGTTATTCATTGAATGACAAGTCAGTAGAATCAGCAGCAAAAATACCTTTTCAATACCAATCTTAAGGAAAAGAAATATAATTCCATGTTTGTTCCTTTCGAAAAGTACACCTGAAGTAGCTAACAACGGAGAACATTAGGGCTGTACTCATGTAGTTGAATGTGATCATTTGCTTGCCCGGGAAACACTTAGCCATATGAAAGCAATCTAGCAACCAAATACAGTTAGATCCCGGGAAAAAATCGGTCAATCTCAAGAATAGAGGGTTACAAAGCTTTAACCATATGCTGTACCAGGCACCATCAATCACAGTTACAAACTCTCATTGCTAGTCACTTTCACACACACGCCTACATATATGCTTTTTCAAGTTTCATTTTGTGTACAAATAAAAGTTTAAATTGATGTTATAAGTGTGGAAAATACTAGAGAGAAAAGAGAGTTTAAAAGTTTTAACACTATATGTAAACTTCTTAGTTATCAAATAAAACAATATGTTCTATCCTCTTGATATTTCAAAGTCATCACCGGCGGTTTCTCCCATCAACAATTGATATTAGAGTTTTGTTCATAAAAATCATAAGAGTTTTTTATATACACTTGAATTTTCAGATTTATCAAAAACATAATTGATCATTCTATAGTGCAAGGTTCTTCAATACGAACTTAACTATGCAAGAATCAGTTTGATTGTATCATACGATGGTTCATGCTCCCCCTGAGAATTTGCCTTTGTCATCCACGCGCATAGAGGAGGAAGACGAGTGTAATATACGCACACCATATTTGAGTTGTTTAGTTGTATTGAGCCTAGCCTCTAAGATGTAAAGCCATAACGAAAAGAATAATCCTTGGTGTCATAGCTCATTCTGGGTTATTACTAAAATTTATTCAAAAAAATAAAATAAAAAGGGGTTCACATGGTGGAAAATTAAGTTAGAAATCTTATGGATTCAAGAGCCCGGTCGCATCTCTATTGTGCCCAAAACAAGAGGAAAATGCATATTCACAGCTAAAATAAACTATTATCGGATAAATATGTATAAAACTTAAGTTGAAAGACATAATTATATTTTTAATAGGCCAATTTGATTTAATCATTGGCCACATTAAAGCTTAATTATGTTTAGAAATTAATTTAGGATCAAATTGAAAGGTTTAATTTAAGTGTAAGGACTTAATTATACTTTAATTTGGTCAAATTAATTTTAATAAGGCCTTAATTGGTAAAAAAAATTAAGTTCAGGGGCTAATTCAGGCTTAATTGAGAAGATTAAATTTTTTTGAAAACAAATTTAATTTTTACGAAGTCAGATAGTTGAAATTTATGGTAAAATTGCAAGAAGAAAAAAATTAGGACAATTATGAGCAAAATTGAAGAAATCTGAGACTAAGGACCAAAGTGAAAAAATATGTATATTTAGGGGTTTAATTGAAGTTTGATAGGGGTTCAATTGCACGAAACTAACAGTTTTAGGCCAATTAGGATAAAATCAAATCAATCGTAAGATAAAGGATCAAAATGATTATTGGCATAGAAAAAAGAGAGGACTAGACGACGAGTCATCTAGTCCATCAATGTGTCCAGACAACGCATCGTCTTATCAATATTCATTTTCTTCCTAAAATTCTATTTTGGTACCAACTTTGTATGTGCATTTAGTGTTTTTATCCTTCATCGAATTTGACCAAACATGCACAAAAATGATCCTTTGATCCTTGACTACACCAAGGTATGGTCAGCTCTCGTTGAGTGACACCACTCACGCGGGTGTTCAGTCCAAAGTTGACAACTCAAACAACCTATTGTAGTTGTCAAATTTGATAATTCATGACATCTTCTTTGAGCCAACGGTTGGGATGGTTATACATTGAATTAATGATTGAAATCTTATCTCAGTATAGACGAGATTACCCTTTTCCACCAGCAATAAATATAGGCAAAATCTATGGATTGAGAGAGGAGAAATCAAAAGCCAAAATAGGAAAGAAACCATTCAAAAAACCAGATTTTTTTCCTTCCATTCCAGCAGCCACTTCAACTCGTCATCAGCACTACCTCCGAGAACGTCAATCACTCTATCAACCATCCAAAAATTTCCCTACAATACCATAAACAATTCCAACTACCGCTCGTCTCCAGAAAGTCAAGGTAAGACCTCACACTGTCACGTAATACACGTGAATAGTGCATGGTGAATTAATTCACTATACATTGTTTACCTTGCTTCTTTCTTTCTATTTTTTCTTAAGGTTGGACCCGGGTCCACCCAAACTTATGTTTAACCCGGTCCCGCTGGAAAAAATAAAAAATCTAAAAAAATAAAATTTAAAATTCTTTTGATTTCATCATATATGTTTTCACCAATTTTTATTCAATATTAGTTTGTAGATCTACGTTGAAGTATATGAACCTGGTATAAATTTTTTTGAATTTTCCCTTAATTTTTCCAAAAATATTCTTATTTGAAAAATATAAAAAAATATGCTTTCTTTTTTATGAATACGACTGAATCCTAAAAATTGGTTTGAACATATTTTCATAAAAAACAAGAAAAAATATACTTTTGTTCTCATGTTTTAAAATGCAAAATGAATATTATAACTAGTTTATGATTATCTATTAGAGTTCGACCAAAATATCAAAAATCTTTTAACAAGCATTTTGTTCATTTTATTTAGTGTGTGAGGTGTAAAACTACATTGTAAAATATAACCTTAGATATTAAAAAGACAATAAATGCATTGCTAAAATTTGAACCTTACAATAGTTAGGTTTTCGACCCAATGAGATAAAGACTCTAACTAAAAAAAAATTACTTCTCTCTCACAAAAAGGGATCGACTTTAAAATTTAGAAAAAGGTCAATAAATAAAAATCTAACATAGAAAAACAATCAATAACAATGCAACTTGCTTTAGGTTGGGTGCAAAGGGGTGATGCATTTTTCCCTTGTACTATAAGTTCTCTTACTCAGATTCTCGCAGACTATTAAGTTTTCTAATAACTTTAATACTAGATGACGACTTCTAAAAATTATAATCATAATTTTATAATTATAAAATAATTTTTTTCACGTTTCCCCACTTTCAGGGATAGGGGCATGTGAAACAGTCGTCATGACACCTAGAATATTCATGGTTCAACCTAGTGAATCAACAACTGTCCAAAATTGGTTGAGGAAGACAAGTGTGATATAGGCATGCCATATTTGAGTTGTTTCCCTAAGTTGTTATCCACGTTGAACAAAGCCTTTAAGTGGTTGTTTGGTGTTGCAATGGAAACTGAGTTTTGAAGAAAAGCAATTTTGGACTTGTTTGGTTAATGTAAAACTATAGTTTTAATTGTCATGGGACCCACAAAAAAACCTTCTGAACCACGGTTTACAATAAGCAGAAATCCTCTTCTTTGCCTGTGTTTCATTTCTCCACTAAACGTCCCTCCAACACAACACAAATCTACAATTACCATTGAAACATATATGCCAAAATAACCCTTAAGATGAACATTGATCGCTATTGTTTCAACAACCCGTTAACAATGTTGTTCCCGTTGCTCTTTCTTCACCATTGTGTATCTGTCCTTTGTTAATGTTTGTTTTGGAGGGGGTTTCTTCGACTGTTCTACAGAAACAATATGAAGATTAGAGGTAAAGAGGCTTGTGTTAGTTTTGTTGTCATTGTTTGGTTCGGTAGTGGAGATGGGAAGAGAAGGGTAAGGAGAAGAGGACGAGTAAGGCTCGTCTTCTTTGTTTTCCAGCAATTGGAATGGGAAGTTTGAGGGAGGGAGAGTGAGGGCGAGAGACCCTTTTTTTTTTGTTTCTCGTTTCTCTTGGGTGCCTGGAATTCCCTC
The DNA here is from genome assembly GCA_015731905.1 of Salix dunnii. NCBI lineage: Eukaryota > Viridiplantae > Streptophyta > Magnoliopsida > Malpighiales > Salicaceae > Salix > Salix dunnii. The sequence continues at coordinate 2,818,894 of CM027661.1, forward strand.
CCTTGAGAATCGATGCTGGAGAGGGGATAAGGGAGAAAGAGCTAGATGAGCTTTAATAAACAATTTTTAAAAAGGAAAAGAAATCTCATCCAGTAAAAAACAAGTTGGAGAGGGGATAAGGGAGAAAGAGCTAGATGAGCTTTAATAAGCAATTTTTTAAAAGGAAAAGAAATCTCATCCAGTAAAAAACAATTTTTTCTTAGGTGCCTGGAATTCCTAACCTTGAGAATTGATGTTGGAGAGGGGATAAGGGATGAAGATAGGGGATAAAGAAGGAAGAGATGGACAAGCTTTAAAAAAAGCAATTTTTTATTGGAAAAGAAAGCTTGTTTAGTAAAAAGCATTTTTTTTTAAATTGATTTTTATGTTAAGCAACAAACATGAGAATTATATGGGGGTAAGCTTTAAAAAACAATTTTGTTTTGAACAAAAAGAAAATTATTGCTTTGTTGAAGTGTCAAAAGGTTTTATTTTTTTATTTTTTTAGAAAAAAGCAAGTGGAAAAAATCAGGTCTCTACCTATGATCTACTTCACATATCAGTTCCAATCTTCAAAACTGATAAAAATATGGTTCAACATCTCAACATTTTAAGCTAGTCATTGAATTAATGATAGAGAAATGTGTACTTAATGCTCAACAATGTGTTTTTTAAAAATATTTTTTAATTAATCATGTTATGCTATTATGGTTATTAAAGCTACAATATTTTAAAAACTATATATATATATATGTGTGTGTGTGTGTGTGTGTGTGTGTGTGTGTGGGCGCGCGCGCGCGCGCGTGCCCTTTAAAGTAATTTCATAAATTGACAGCATCATGAAAAGCATGGTAACCAAACACACGAAATTTTTTTCCATTAAACGTCAAACTCATCTATAACCTTAATCAAACACTTCAATTTCAGTTATGAACCGTAGTTAAAATTGCTTTTCATGAAATTATTTTCTTAAAACCTCAACTACAATAGCAACTGCAATACCAAACACATTTTAAAACTTGTGATTATTTATAAACTCTTGAGTTATTTTTCACGTGTACTTATATGAATAATTATTTATATCTATTGTTTTTTATTAATTATTTTTGTACTTATCAAAGATAAATTATTTTTATTGTGCCTTTTCTTGTACCCATGATTCACGATTTAAAAAAAGAAAATAATGGTCAATTTGCTCTAATCATACTATTTAATATTTTCAATTAATGATTTTTGTTGAACTCATTTAACGAGAGATGATGCATTTTCTTATAAAACATAATATGAAAGAAAATATGAAATAATAATAATACTAATAATAATAATATGGTATTAGTAAAGTTGATGTACAAATCATTTGATAATAAAACATATAATTGAAGTGATCATTTAGGAATGTGGTTGATATTGTTTTTAAAGTGATTTTTTAAATAAATATATTAAAATGATATTTTTTAATTTTTAAAAAATATATTAAAATAATATTTTTTTTAAGTTTTTTAAAATGTTTTGAATATTGGCTTATAAAATTAATTTAAAAATACAGGAAAAATTAATTTAAAATAAAAATATTTTAATTTTTTTTTAAATAATTTTAAAACAAAGTAACAAACATGGCTGAAGTATATGAACAATTAACAAGTCTGATAAAAAAAAAATTAACTGTGAAGACGAGACTGTACCAACCAATTATAAAAGTCGGAATGCTTAATTTACCCTATAGCATCCCGCACAGGATCCCTCCATAAAGACCAGCGCTTTTTTGAATCTCTTCTTAATTAACCTCTTTCTCTCCCGGATCTCTACCTCTCGCGATCTGCAAAAATGGTAAATTGACGATTGATCAGCTGTCGTTTTTTCTATTGGCATCCCATTTCTGCTGTCGTTTTGTAGCTTCCGCATCGAATTTGTTCCAATCTGCTTTGATCTCTTACTGTTGTAATCTTAATTACACATCTAATTATCTAAATCTCTAGCCTCTAATCACGCAATAGAATATTTTCTCCGTTTGCTGAATCCAATGGGTGGTTTTGGATTCAGTTACGCTCTGGTCGGTTGCTAGGAATTGGAGGCGCTAAATGATCGCTTCGATTTGCTAGTAACCAAATGGAGTGTTGAGGTTCTGAGTTTTGTTGAGATCTGGCATGGTGTTACTTACGTGCGGAAATTGATTTGATTTGATTTGATTTTGAAATATCAGTTTGGTTTATGAGAAAATGAAGGAAAATCTGGATTCTGAAAATTCTGTTGTTTTGACTAATTTGTTTTTTATTTTATTTTTGGGTAGGATTCCTTCCCGGTGGTGAAAAACATTCTTCTGCTAGACTCAGAAGGGAAGCGAGTTGCGGTCAAATACTATTCGGATGATTGGCCAACAAATACTGCAAAGTTAGCTTTTGAAAAATCTCTTTTTGCAAAGACTATGAAATCAAATGCACGCACGGAAGGTTTGCATCAATTTGTTAAGCTATTTGAAAAGCAAAGTTTGAGGGATTATGAGGTTTTATTGTTTGATGATTATCAATTTCTTGTGTAATGGCATGCATTTACGATGATTGGGTAGTTTTAATTCACTTCAAAAATAGTTTCTTGGGTGTTTTCTCTTATAGAGGCAAATCACAATGCTTGTTTGTAATGAAAAAAAAATATTTTCTGTATTGTGTGAGAAATGCAAATAAAAATAAGCATACAGGCACTGATCTGCTTTCAATAGTATATGGGCGTCTTTAATTATTTGAGCTTACTATGACCCTTCCTACTCTTGAGAGACAAGATCTTGCACAATGTGCTACAACTTGAAATCCTCTTTTGTTGAATTGAAAAATAGTGTTGATCTTGATATGGGCAAACACATTTTTCTCACACCATAAAAATCATTATATTAGTTTTCCAAAAGTTATTATGAAGAGATGAAGGGTGTTAGATAATTGGCTGAATTTTCTGCAAGTGGAAAATATTGGTCTTGTCTTAGTTTGGGAGGGCTGCCTTGAATGATATTAAACTATTGCTTTGTGATTGTTCTCAGTTTGCAATCCATCCCTTATATCTTTGATAGTCTGCTCTTACTAGTTAGTTGATAATACTTAGTAACAGTTCATGCTCTTACAACTGACTTTGAAGTTAGTTAATTGGGGTGCTTGACATTTAAAAACTTTCCAGATAATGTATTAGGACCAATAGGGTTCTTATATGTCTGCATTGTCAATCTTCTCAGGCTTGGCTTCTGGCATGTTGTTTTGGAAATGTGTCCCAGTAAAACTTAAAATAGAAAAGTTAATTATGAGCCTTTAATTATGTTCAATGGAGCGTGGTAGTTATGAGATATTATGTCACTTGCATTCCTGATATGTTGTTGTATGCAGCGGAGATTACAATGTTTGACAGCAACATTGTCCTCTACAAATTTGTTCAGGACCTCCATTTCTATGTGACTGGGGGTGAGGATGAGAATGAACTCATCTTAGCTGCTGTTCTTCAGGGTTTCTTTGATTCAATCTCCCTCCTCTTGAGGTATTCTGTTTCTTGATTTGATTTAATGATTGTGTGATTTTTTTCCTATGCAACTTACCTTTCCATGTCCTCAATTTAGGAGCAATGTTGACAAAAGGGAGGCACTTGAGAACTTAGATCTCATTTTCCTATGCCTTGATGAGATTGTTGAAAGAGGGTATGCAACTAATACTTTCTGTCAACTGCTTTTTATGTTTACTTTGATCTTGTTACAGGGTACATTTATTATGCAATTTTTGTTTTGTTTGGGAATTGGATTGGCTTGCTATACAATATAGGAAATGTTCTCAACTAAGAATGCTAATTGAAATACAGTTTTGTACTTGTAGCCTTGATGGATAAACTTGCTGCAAATTGAGATTTTCATATGCTACAGAACCCTAGAATCATCAATTGGAAGTTATAGTCCTGTATTCATTCTGTCTTTTAATGTGTCTTTATTGTTATTGGTAGTATGCATGGTGTAGGTTATTTAATAGTTTTTGTCTATCTGTTTTGGTGTTCCTGCTTGCATCAACTGTAGGGAAATGGTTGTTACCTTTTCTCAATCTTTCTGTGACAGCAGGTATTCATATATATGAAGATTATTACAGAATGATAAATTAATTGGGGAACTGGAAAGATTCTTATCCAACAAATCCAATCTATTCTAAAAGACCATTCTGAGAGACTTTCGGTTAAATCAAAATCATGAATTGATTATGAATTCCTAACTCATCAATTTCCTTTTCCACGAGGACTTTTGTTCAGTAGAATATAAAAATCTTGGGCTTGTTAGACAAAGAGGTTGCATGTTGCCCAAATATTGGATACAACTTTATGGAAGGGCGGGGTCTCTAAATTTCCCTTTCTATGAGCCCCTTGATCATATAAAATGTGTTTTGGAGAGGAGAAAGTGAGGGGAATGAAACTATGAGGTGATTGAATTATTTTTATTATTTGTAAAGGGAAGAGAAAGTTGAAGAGAATGGGAGATGAGAGGAAAATTTATCGATTTGGCTCCGCATGAGTGTGTTAAAAGATATAAGGCATACACTTCTATTATTAGAATCTCTTGCTTCCCTCCATCTTGTATTGTTTAGGATCATTTTCTCATTTTAAACCCATCCAGAGGAAAATTATAATCTTTAATTTCCATTACCCCCCTTTTCTTTCCCCATCATTTTCTCCTTTCCCAAAAATGGTGTTATCTTTTCCTTGAAAAGTATTTTTGTCTGGTAGATCACCCTTGCAGAATATGAAATAGGAAGTAGCCTTTTATCCACACAAAAGGAATTTTTGTCTGGTAGATCACTTCAGCCTCTTTTGTTGGTCCTTATGGATGTGTACATTGACAGGCAGGAAGCCAAAGTAGTTCAATTATTTAAGAGAAGCATATTCCTATGCACACCATAGTGAGAAAATTAAAATGGAAAATAAACCAAATAATGGAAACTTAAATGACTGTTAGAATGGTGGCATTAAAGAATTATTATTTTTTTGTGAACAAGTTCTATAATCTTTTTTCATGCCTGTTTGGCATTGCGGCCAAACTTGCGTTTGGCTGCTTTTGCTCTTCTTTTTTTTTCATTTTAAATAAATATGTTTTAGTGTTTTTGGATCATTTTGATGTGCTGATGTCAAAAATAATTTTTAAAAAATAAAAAAACATTATTTTGATGTATTTCGTGATACTTGGTTGATGAGTTCTTAGCATCCTAACTTGATTGGTAAATTCTGTCCTCGTAGTTGAACATTTCTTTTATTTCATTCATTGTCATTTCACTGGTGGGGGTAATTTAGTTTTTTTATTTTACTTGTATCAACCCATCATTGTGAAAAATAAGTTTCTGATCCTGCTACTCAACGTGAAACATTCAAAAATAAAAGGGGTGCAATCTTTATGTTACGACGTTGACACGTTAAACCATATGCTACCAATTTCAGCAACAAAAAATTGAATGAGTGGAAGTCCCTTCCGTGCTTCCACTCTACGAAGTATATCTCTTTCCTGCAATCTAGATATTTTTTGCTGGTGATGCTATCAGGTTAATATGACGGTCAAGGCCTTTTACATCTATTTTATGCATTCATTCTTGCTTGGCAGCATGATCCTCGAAACAGATGCCAATGTTATTGCTGGAAAGGTGGCTGTAAATAGCATGGATCCTTCTGCACCTCTATCAGAGCAGGTTTGATTCTCTCCCTGCCTATAATTTTCTTCATAGTATTTTAGTATTTAAATGTTACTATGGAATCAGAAGTACTGAAAACTGCTAATAAAATCATCAATCTTTTAAACTTCAAGAGATGAAGCTTGCTCCAATATTCTCTAAAACTTGTTTTATCCCCCCCCCCCCCCCCCCCAGTTTCTTAACACGGCCTCTACATTCCCTTTCTACTATTGCAGACAATAGGTCAAGCATTGGCTACCGCTCGTGAACACTTGACGAGAACCCTTTTTCAATAGTTTTCACGCACACTCAGAGAAGGTGGCTTGGTCTTTTTTATTTTGGTTATATTTTTCTCTCTCAATCTATTAGCAGTTAATGAGTTCTTTCCATGTATTTTTTCCTGAGTTTATTGAACATCTAGGACCATTCTATTTAGGCGCGTAATCGAGCAACTTCTATCCAGCCAATAATGTCTCGTCATCTTTCCTTGTGCTTCTGTATGTTTCTTGACCGTCTCATGACTGGGAGCTAATTAATACGGTTGTTGCTTGGTGATAAGCATTTAGCTATTATCAATTTATTAAATATGATTATAAGCAAAAAAGACAAAGGAAAGGAAAAGGTGCAACTAAAAACTATCATACCATGATGTCATGACGGAATTCGGATTGATCCTGAAGTTTTCGTGCTGTTTTGCCCTTTGTGGTGCACCACATTAACAAACGAAGGCTTAATCTTACGGAGGGAGGTGGATAGGCCTTTTTTCGTAGAGCCACCACTTGTAGGTGCCTGGCGAAGGATAATCCCAACTGACCTCCTTATCCTTTGGTGGTTTATTTTGTGAAATGGGGTCTGTGTTTACTGTTCGTGGTGTCCGGCAGGTGGGTTTATGGGTGTGCCTAGCCGGAGCTTCCATGGATGGTTTTTATATTTAAAGAATTAGTTGAATAACAGAAAATTAGCAACTAGGGAAGAACAGTAGAAACAGATGCACGACAAGCCGAAAGCAAGAAATTAGAGACAATAGAGGCGAGGGTGATCAATCAATAGTGACTGTTGTTTTTGAAAGTTAATTTTATTTAGAAATATATTAAAATGTTATTTTTTTATTTTTAAACATTATTTTTTATATTAGCATATAAAAATAATATAAAAATACTAAAAAAATTAATTTAAAATATATTTTTTCCAAAAACTGAAGCGTAGTGTTAAACCTTCCTTTTAAGGCTACCATTATGGGCAGCACAAGTGCTTCTCACAACGCTTAACAAAGAAGTGCCTGTTTGGTATTGCTGCCATACCTTTGGTTTCAAAAAATTTGGTTGAAAAAAAATAGATGATCGTTTGGTTATATTAAAAGTTGAAAAAAAAAAATAGATGATCGTATGGTTATATTAAAAGTTGAAAAAAGTATGGTGGGTCCTATAAAATAAAAATGAAGAAATAGGGTTTTGTGAAAAGCAGTGTTAGAAAAGCTGGGCAGCAGTTAAAGAGGGTGTTTGGGAGAGCTGTTGCTGTAGCTTTTGAAAGTGTGTTTCGTGCTGAAATATATTAAAATGATATTTTTTTTATTTTTTAAAAATCATTTTTGATATCAGCACATCAAAATGATCTAAAAACACTAACCGTATGTTTTTAAAATTCAAAAAAAAAAAAATAGACCAAAAGCACCCAAAAGCGCTTTTGAGTGGCTTCCCAAACACCCCTTTTGTGTGTATATGGGCGGGGGGGTTATATATATATATATATATATATATATATATATATATATATATATATATAAAAGGCTGGGGCTGGGTGTGTGTATTTATATTTTCTTATAAAAATATTTTTTTAATATTAAAATAATTTAAAAATTAATTACAATAAATAAATATATTAGAAGAATATCACAATATAATTTTTATCTTGTAATTATAATTTTATTTTAAATAATATTTTACGATTGTTTCGGGATCGGAGAGCCCTTTATGTATAAATTTAGTCTGGATGAAATTACAAGTAGTTTGATGGGAGAATAAAAACAAGTGTCTAATTTAGTTGAATTATTAATTATATTTTTTTTTATTATAATTATTAAATATTTGAAAAACAATATATATAGAGAGTCTGTGTGTGTGCGCGCGCGCGCACGTGTGTTCTGTAATTTCACAAGTTAAAAGCAAAATAAAAAACTTGTTAACCAAACACATAAACACAACTTTTTTTCAACCTCAAACTCAACCACAGTTTTAACCAAACACTTTACTGTTTATTTTGAACCACAGTAAAAACACTTTTTTTGAAACTGTTTTTTTTCAACCTCAACCACAAAAGCAAAAGCAATTCCAAACAAACCCGAAGTGTGCTTGTGCTAGGATCCAAGTATTTGGATTGGGTCTGTAAAATCTACTTGCCTTGTCCTTTAAAAGGATTTAGCTCCTCTCTCAACTTTCTCTATCAATAAGTTTGACCACGATTATCCATAATAATAATAATAATAGTTGGCCTCCATAGTTTCCACTTCATGCACAAAGTTGCATATGATTTAAACATGATTCCTCAATTAAATTACTTATATACGACTATAAAAAAAAAAAAATGTTAAACAGATTTCTTCAAAATACTGTTCTTCCCATATATTTTTCAAAAGACTTTTAAAGGAATAAGATGAGAGTGATGGGATAATATAGAAAACAGAATAAATTGAATTATATCTCTTTCATATAGGAACTTAAATTATTTATCAATTGAATTGAATTTAAATACTATAATTTAATTAGAGTACATGAAAGAATTAGTTCCACATATCCTGTCATAAAATCGATAATGTTTATCAATTCAATGTGAAGTGTATAAGAATATCTATCAAAGAATTACTTATCAAATCAACTCAAGTCATTCAAATTTTATTAGGTCATTATACAAATTCATTCAAAGTAAACCTCAACTTGAATTAGATATTAAATCTTTGGATTGAATATCTATTAATTATTAAGCATTGATTATCACATATGTTTTTCAAGGTTGTTCACCATATAGGATGATAAAACTAGCATCCAAGATTCTCATAAGACCCAAAACTTGATAAATAATCTTTTTGAGAGATAATTAGGGCACCTATCTTGTGCTTGAAATGACAAAATATATTTTCATCCCTTTTCAATTTAGTAAAATGATATGCATGATATGAACATGTGAGTAGCATATTATCTACAAAAAATAGATAAGGAAACATAAACACTCAATAAAAAAACCCCAAATGATAGTTTTAATAATGGGATATACTTTCTTCATCAATTTTATAATCTTGAATCTTGGGATCAATTTCAAAGAAACTTTTTTAATCTAATTGATACTCAACTTTATAGTGCATAACTTTTATATGCATATTTTTTTTTTCTAACTGAAATCTCAAACCAAAACTAACAGCCTATATTCAGTATTGATTGACATGTCCATCTTGTTCTATTTTATATGTTTTTGTTTTTCAAGGGTTATACTCATAAATTTTTCATGCACACAATTTTTCTACACACAATACTTTTTCCATTTACAACATGTATTACTTTCTATGCTATTAGTACACATTACATAACAATCATGACATGACATGTAAACCAACAAGCAATCATGACTAGCAAATGGTTTTTTTTCAATACAAAAGGCATGGATGGCACCAACAAAGCACCTAATTTCTCTACTAATATATATGCTTATCCATTAAGAAATCTAAGGCATGTGTAAAACAAACTCAACCACTAGGTTTATAAGCTAGAGAGATTATAGTCATACAAGGCATTCATAACTATGAAAGCTACCCCAGCACATTGAAAGTCAGATCAAACTAGGTTAGACTAAATTATGTTTAGGCTAACACGCGCTAATATGCATTTCCTAACCTTTATTTTATTGTTTATTTTCTTGTATATTTTTTTCATACATATATTGAGTTTTAAAAAAAAAATCGAAGCATCAAAAGGCTATATATTCCTCCAGGGACTTATTTGTTTTAGGATAATTGTATAACCATTAGTCAAGTTCATCAACTAGTGGCTAGCTCAGTTACACCATCAACCACCCAATCATAGAAAACCTAATTTCTATGTGAATTTTTTAACAGCTTCATCAAAACTTAATTTATAATGCTTTGAAACTTTGGAAGAGTAAAACACCATAAACAATAGTATAGTTATTAAACTTGACCTAACCTAGCTTAACTTGCCAGATTGATATGGTAAACCAGCATCCGAGATCTAACCTAAATTGATTTTCAATTTGAATAAAAAATAACATTCACCCTCATAATTTAATTGACTTGATTGGTTAATTTATGACTTAAATGACCTAACAAATCCTAATCCATAACTAGTCAAGTAAACACAAAATAATATTTTTTTTGTTTTGTTTTTACAATGACTTGATGATAGTGATTGACTACGGTTAACTTAAAGATTGAGTCGAGTTTGATAACTATGTAAAATATGGTTGATAGAGTAAAAAATATTGTTATATATAATGGGATATACACCCCCCCCCCCCCCCCACACACACACAAATAGTATCCCCCTCATATAAAAGACGTTTCAATTGACTTATCAAACACTTGTTTTACTCTACACAAAAACATAACGCATCCTAAGAGTTTTCCATTTAAATTAAGGATTGATATAATTTAATCATATTGTAATATAATATCTCTTATTCAGGGCGATATCCAAAAAGTTTGTTTCATGATTTATACCTATATAAAAGCACAATTGCAATCAATTTGTATTTAGTCACATAACCAATTCTCGCAAGTAGCTTTTGACTTGCTACCACCAACTCAACAAGTACAATCACTCACCATTTTGATACACTAATAGAGCTCACTTTATGTTATGAAATAAGTACAACTTACAAACATATACATGTGCAATAAAACCAAAATTGTCAATAGCCAATCATGTTATTTAATTTCAATTTCTACTAGGCATTTGTCCATGCAATCAAGTCTTGTATCTATAAATTATTAATCTTTTTTTCTAAACATCCAACATATATATAGTCTCCATCTAAATGGATACCCTTAATACATAAAACTTAGTCTTCATCCAAACAACTAAATTTAAAATCCAATAAATAATACATCTCCAAACAACTAGCTAAAATCCAATAAATAAGCTCCTATCAAATTCTCTTCTCTTTTTTCATTCTTGTAATTCTCTTCAAACACATTTTCCAAGTATATATATTCCTAACAAAGATATATATTTTTTAATTAAATAGATGAGATGTTAGGCATTTCTTTGACACCAAATTTATGTGTATTGTATCAATAATGAGTACAACCTTGAATATCTCTCCTAATTTGAATGAAAATATCTTAATCCATACATCAATATATTTTAAATTATTGTTCAAACTTAATCAAACATACCATTACTTGGCACTTTGTGCGTCAATTTTATTTTTATTTTGTTGGTTTTTCAATGGTATCATGTACAAGTGATGATGTATTTCAAGGCAGGCATGTTGTGCGCGACTATGATGACACATACATGATAGGTAGTTGTTATATTAAAAAAGGAGAGGCCGGACAAGATAAGGTTAAATATCAACAATAATTTATATATAATATTAAATATTTATTTTATAATATCAACAATACCATTTATTTAATGCTAAGATTAACCAATCAGCAATACGAGGAGACAATAACATTTGCTTGAAGTAGGTTTGTCTGAACGTGCCATCCACAATAATATAATGATATATTTATTAAAAAGAAAATTAAATGTATTTTTTATTCTTCTAAGCACTCAAAGAGGACCTTTCTTGTAACGCTAATGCCACCAAGGGTATGATGAATTTTTTGAGAGTTTAGACAGGTAGGTAGTTGCTGTAATAAATTGGAGTGGGAGACCTTAATGTAGGACCCAGCCCACGTTTGGATTTTATTTTAAGGAACAAGTCAGCCTTGTTTTTATTTAATTTATTGTTTTTTAAAATGTTTTTTATTTAGAATATATTAAAACATTATATTTTTTTAAATATTAATATATAAAAATATCTAAAAACATTAAAAAAATTTAATTTAAAATATTTTTTTTTAATTTAATTTTAAAATATTTTTAAAACGCAATGTCAAACAATATAAAAACTCTGTTCGCTTCACTAGTTAAGAATATAAACCTGAAATTTATCTTAATTTAATTTATTTTTCTAATAAACTTGATTAACAACAAGTCAAATAATTGTTTTTTAATGCAATGAATTAATTTGTAGGTATTATTAACATATTTTTCTTACAATAAGTAAAAAAATCAGTACTTACATCTAATATAACTATAGTAAGATTAATATTTCTATATAAAAAAAATGTAAGATCCCAAACTCATTTTTAATGTAGTAGAAAAATAAATAAAAAATGTTGCAATTACTAATTGAAATTTTATTTCCTTAGTCTTTTTATAAGATTTTTTTGAAAAACAAAAAATTACAAAATAATAATGATATAAATATGATAAATGCAGAGCAATATAATAAAACAAGGTGAAAAATAATATTTATGAGTGTAAAAGTGAAAAATAATATTTTTTTCCCAAAATAAAATAAAGAAAAAAAGGAAAAAATAATATTATAAAAAATAGTTATGAATAGATTGTGTAAAATGTTTTTTAAAAAAATATTAAGTATAAAAAGAAGATAAGAAAAACAGAGTTGTTTTCTTAAAATCAAATTACAGATTTACCACTAATATAATATTTGGGACTATAAAGGTATGATTTTTTTTATCTAATAATAATAATAATAATAAAAATAATGTGATAGATTTTATGGATCAGTCGTATGACAGTAGAGCACATGTGCCGCATTAAATAACAAGGTTTTAATGATTTTTCTTGTATTACATTGTGTTTTAAAACGTTTTTTTTTTTTTTAAATAATTATTTTTTTTTATTTTAAATTAAAATATTTTGATGTTTTTAAATTATTTTTATGTGTCGATATCAAAAATTATTTTTTGAAAATAAAATAACATCATTTTAATGTATATTTAAGCAAAAATCACTTTAAAAACACAACTTCAATCACACTATTATACACTGAGGGTTTGTTTGGTATCAGAGTATTGTTGTGGTTAAAAAAAAATAATTTCATGAAAAGTACTTTTAGTTGCGGTTCATAACTGAAATTGAAGCGTGTTGGTTAAAATTATGGTTGAGTTTGAGATTTAATGAAAAACAGTTTCATGTGTTTGATTATCATGTTTTTCATATTGCTGTCAACTTGTGAAATTACTTAAGGACACACACACACACACTGTTTTTTTAAAGAGTGTAGACGTAATAATCATAATAATAAAATATAAATAATAATTTAAGTAAATTAGACACTTATTCTCCCATTAAAGTACTTGTAATTCAATCAAGAATTAAATCCATATGTGAAGGCCTCTACAATCTATTATTATTTGATCGAGGAATAGTATCTGGTAAAATATCATCAGGAACAACATCTACGATCCATACTAAGTATCAGGAACTCTATCTACATGTTATAGAGATATAATTTCAAGGTCAAATCTAGTTGCAAATTTCTGATCCATAATCAATCAAAAAGCAACAGAGTTGTGGAGTGAAACGAAGTCACACGCCTTTTCTTTTCATCAGAATTGATCTCTATCTATACATTTTTTTAAATATAATTTATATATATATAAAATCCAATTGGGCATGACACAACTAAATGGGTCGTCCTAGCCAAGGTAGGCCAAAAGGCTCAACTCTACTGGATTTGGGCTAGGTCAAGAGCAAGTCCAGCCCAAAAATTAAAAAAAAAGGCGCGTTGCACCGTTCATGTATTACATGAACAGTGAATGATGAATTTAATTCACTCATGCACTGTTCACGTAACAGGTGAACAGTAACAAGGGTGGTTGGGTGACGGTGACGATAGGCTCACCTGTCGATGTCGTCGGGTAAAGGAGACAGAGGTGGTACTCCTATGGTGGGTGAGGTCAGAAATGATGGCCTGTGATTGCCGGGAGAAACATCAAAAGGTTGTTACTATTGCTATTATCGTCGTTGTTGCTTATACCGGGGCTTGCTGTTGTTGCTGGAGTTCATGACAAAGCTTATGGCATAGAGGCGAAGATGTCGGTGTTGAGGATGATGTTGATGGTGCTCTCTTGGAACTGTTGCGGGAAGAGAAAAGGAGTTGTCGGTAACTATGGAGAGAGAGAGAGACTGACAAACTGTAGGAGAGAGGGAGTTGTCAGTGCTTCTGCTGATGCCAATGATTCTCTTGTACACCATGAGGATGCAAGTAAGCTTGGTCTTCGATCGGGGAAATGGAGGTTCTGTGCCAATGAGAGAGAGAGACCAATGCCAGTAATGCCAGTGAGAGAGAGACAACAATTTCGTGCAAGTGAGAGTATTCACAGGCTGCTTCTCCAAAACTAAGATTCGATCTCAGTTTTTAATGGGACTTACAGTTTAAAAAATTATAGTGCATCCTTTATCAAACGGGTTGGTTCTGCAGTGAACCTTAAACGCAGAAGATACCGCAAAACCAAACACTCATTAAACATGACTCACCTATTTTCCTTTATCTATATGTCAAAAGATAGACAACAAAACAACTCTATCTATAAATTAGATTTTAACATGTATATAATAATATCTTATATATATATATATATATATATATATATATATATATATATATATATATATCCTCAAATTATTTTAAATAAAAAAAATCTATTTTTCTTACAGATCTGTATATTTGACCACAGACAAGAACAAAAGATTACCGGCAAATCCTCTGCAAAACATGTAGCCAAAGAAGCTTCCTCCTAAATTTATGGCTCATTTCGTGGGGTCCATTTGTCAAACATTAGGCATGATCTGACTCAAAAACATTACTGTGACTGCCGTGTTTATTGATTTTCAGCAGTAGAGGAAGGGAGAAAAGAGAAGAAAAAAAAAAAGGAACGAAAAATAAAAGGAAAAGAGGGAGAGGCAGACATGGGTGTTTCTTTCTTCATGGACTAAACCCCTGTTTGTTCTCTTTGTTCCTTTAATTTCATGTTCTCTCTTCTTATTAACAGATTTTCTCTCTCTAAAACGAGCTTGCTTTAATTTCTCTCTTCCCCTTTGTTTCTTGATCTGCTACTATTTAGCTTCAGTTTTGCTTATGCACCTGCTCAAATGGGTCATTGCCATTCTTGCTGAAGAGGGACCTGCCTCCTGATTTCAGGTAGCCTTTTTCTCTTTTGGGTTCTTGATTTTCTTGTTTCTTGGTTGACTTGATGGCTTTGGTCTTGCTGTAACTTTCTTGCAAATCATTGACTTTTTTTTTTCTTGTGGAGTTTTAAGGTTCTGGCAATGTGAGTTTTTTTTCTGTTGTTTTGGCAGGACAAATTCGTAAAAAAAAACATCTTTTTGGGTGATTGTGGTCAATTTTCAGGATCTTTTGTAAATTTTGTAGCTTTAAATGAATGTAGATTTGTTCTTATGTGCATTCGTCTGTTTGTTTAAATATTTTTTCATTTTCCTTGCGGTTTCAAGTTTGCAGAATCCGGGGTTGAAAGATTTGAAAAATCCAATTTATATTGAATATGATGCCTTTTTTGGGATGTCGTGTTCTTGAATTCTAATGAATGAAGTGTTTTTTTTTAATTTGTGCTGAGTTACAACAATGATGTCTGTATTGCTGCAAATTGACAGATGCATCTTCTTTGCAGCTGATTTCCTATATTTTGTTTGTTAAATTAGGCCTTAGAAGAAGGAATTGCCTATAAGCAGGAACAATTGGTTTCTGCATTTAAAGCAAGAGTTGGGGGTTGATCACTTTTTGGTATATTGAATCAACTACAAGTGCTTTCGAGATCAAATTTTGAGAGATGGCAAGGGGAAGGATAAGAGAAAGGCTCCGGCGGAGCCATCTCCACCCATTCTCTTGCTTAAGGCCAAATGCCAACGACAGTGAGGGGCCGAATCCCTTACAAGGGCCTGGGTTCTCCAGAATTGTTCATTGCAACCAACCCCATAAGCACCAGAAAAAACCCTTGAAATATTGCTCAAATTATATATCTACCACCAAGTACAATATAGTCACATTCTTGCCCAAGGCACTGTATGAACAGTTCCGTCGGTTCGCTAATCTCTATTTCCTAGTTGCTGCAGTTCTTTCACTTACAGCTGTTTCCCCATTCTCGCCTTTGAGCATGATTTTACCGTTGGCTTTTGTTGTTGGCCTTAGTATGGCAAAAGAAGCTCTAGAAGATTGGCGCAGGTTTGCTCAGGATATGAAGGTTAATAGTCGGAAAGCTAGTGTTCATAAAGGGGGTGGTGTTTTTGGATATAAGCCATGGCAGAAGATTCAGGTTGGTGATGTGGTGAAAGTGGAAAAAGACCAGTTTTTCCCTGCTGATTTGCTTCTGTTGTCAACAAGTTACGATGATGGGATTTGCTATGTGGAGACTATGAACTTAGATGGTGAGACTAACTTGAAGGTTAAGAGATCATTGGACGTAACCTTGCCTTTGGAGGATGATGAGTCTTTCAAGAACTTTTCAGGAATAATAAAGTGTGAAGATCCAAACCCCAGTCTGTACACCTTTGTTGGTACTTTTGAGTATGAACGTCAGGTTTATCCTCTTGATCCTAGTCAGATTCTTCTTAGAGATTCAAAGCTCAGAAATACGGCTTATGTATATGGAGTTGTGATATTCACTGGTTTTGACAGCAAAGTGATGCAGAACTCAACAAAGTCCCCTTCAAAAAGGAGCAAAATAGAGAAAAAAATGGACAAAATTATATACATCCTTCTCAGCCTTCTTGTACTGATTTCATCCATTAGTTCAATTGGCTTTGCTGTGAAGATAAAGTTTCAAATGCCAAAATGGAGTTACATGCAACCCTTGAATACTGATAATTTGTATGACCCTGACAATCCTGGCAAGTCTGGGGTTGCACACTTGATCACTGCCCTCATCCTTTATGGGTATTTAATACCCATTTCTCTATATGTCTCAATTGAGATTGTGAAGGTGTTTCAAGCAAGGTTCATTAACCAAGACATACATATGTATGATGAAGAAACTGGCAATACTGCTCAAGCACGAACATCAAACTTAAATGAGGAGTTGGGTCAGGTTGAAACTATCCTCTCTGATAAAACTGGCACCTTGACCTGTAATCAGATGGATTTTCTGAAATGCTCCATTGCTGGTACTGCATATGGTGTACGTTCTAGTGAAATTGAGCTTGCTGCAGCAAAACAGATTGCTATGGATCTTGAGGAGCAGGATACACAAAATATTAATGTTTCGAGGTATATGAAAAGTGCAAATAAGGAGGATAGCAGAGGAGGTCCAGAAATTGAACTCGAGAGTGTCATTACTTCTAAATGTGAAAATGATCAGAAGCCAGCAATAAAGGGATTTAATTTTGAGGACAGCCGGCTCATGCATGGACATTGGTTGAATGAACCAAATCAAGAGTCCCTTTTGCTATTTTTCAGGATACTAGCAATATGTCAGACTGCCGTTCCTGAGCTGAATGAAGAGTCTGGTATGATTACATATGAAGCAGAGTCACCTGATGAAGCATCCTTTCTTGCTGCAGCTAGAGAATTTGGTTTTGAATTTTACAAAAGAACTCAATCAAGTGTGTTTATTCGTGAAAAATATGCACACCCAGGACAATTGATTGAAAGGTGAGGTTGCAAATTGACAATTCCATGTTTATTTAGGCTTTCTGTCCATCACTCCCTTTGATAAAAGGTATCATATCTTAAATGTATATTGGCAATCTTGCAGAGAGTTCAAAATTCTCAATTTATTGGAATTTACAAGCAAACGGAAGCGA
The DNA here is from genome assembly GCA_015731905.1 of Salix dunnii. NCBI lineage: Eukaryota > Viridiplantae > Streptophyta > Magnoliopsida > Malpighiales > Salicaceae > Salix > Salix dunnii. The sequence continues at coordinate 2,836,379 of CM027661.1, forward strand.
ATGTCTGTTATTGTGCAAGATGAGGATGGTCAAATTTTACTCCTGTGCAAAGGTGCTGATAGGTTAGGCTCACAACTCTCTTACATGGCCTATTATATTCTTTAGCAATCAATGCATAAAGCATCCAGAACCTTCTTTGGTGGTGGTGGTGGTGGGGGGTGGGTTGACTTTATTTCTATCTTTGTAATCCATTTGAATTATGCAGTATAATATTTGATCGACTATCAAAGAATGGAAGAATACACGAGGAAACTACCACTAAACATTTGAATGACTATGGAGAGGTTGGGTTGCGTACACTGGCACTTGCTTATAAAAAGCTTGATGAGCCTGAGTATTCTGCATGGAACAATGAGTTTGTCAAAGCCAAAACTTCTTTTAGCACCGATAGAGAAGCAATGCTTGAGCGAGTTGCAGATATGATGGAAAAGGATCTGATTCTTGTTGGTGCTACTGCCGTGGAGGACAAATTGCAAAAAGGGGTACATGATATAATTGTCTTGGAGACATAATTAAGATATTTCTTTTGTTTCATTTCTGCTTATTTTCATTTTATTCACTCACCAGGTGCCCCAGTGCATAGACAAACTTGCACAAGCTGGTCTCAAGATTTGGGTTTTGACAGGGGATAAGATGGAAACTGCAATCAACATAGGGTTTGTCTCTTAGTGTCTACCTTCAAGGTTCCTTGCAATCTATGTCAACTTTATTTCAGAAGCTATAATTCTCCCTTTCATGCATGATGCAGATATTCATGTAGTTTACTCCGCCAGGGAATGAAGCGGATCTGTATAACTGTAATGAACTCAGATGTGGTAGCTCAAGACTCGAAGCAGGTGATATACTTGGCCAAAGGGTACAGCATTTTTCTTTCAGGGACTTGATTTCCTTTGATGCCTGATTTTTTGCCTTTCATCACCACACAGGCTGCGAAAGAGAATATTTTGATGCAAATCACCAATTCCTCTCAAATGGTCAAGCTGGAAAAGGATCCTCATGCTGCTTATGCATTAATTATTGATGGAAAATCTTTAACCTTTGCTCTAGAGGATGACATGAAGCATCATTTCTTAGCGTTGGCTGTTGGCTGTGCATCTGTCATATGCTGTCGTGTCTCTCCCAAGCAGAAGGCACTGGTATGAAACTTTTTTCCTCTTAATTAGTGGACTTTCTTCCATAATATATTTTCTTGTCTTGAATCATCAAATTGACAGTGCCCTTATAGAGAGATAGGCATTCTTTTGTTTGATTTTTAAAATTCGTTCAATTTGATACAGGTAACAAGATTAGTAAAGGAAGGAACTAAAAAAACCACATTAGCGATTGGTGATGGTGCAAATGATGTTGGGATGATTCAAGAAGCTGACATTGGAGTTGGCATCAGTGGGGTGGAAGGTATGCAGGTTGGTAACATGTCTAACTAATTCTTCTGGCATGCAGCATCTTAAAAATGATATTGCCTTATTCTCCTAGGAGAAATCTTTGTACTTTCTATGTTCACCTGCTGTTATTTCCAGCTGTTTGTTTCCAGGCATTATCTGTCACTTAAAACTCTTGCCCTGCTAATATTTAAATTTGCTTGGACGGGTAACATCATGCTTGTCTGCCATCTTTGGTCTAAAATTGGAACCAAGATCAAAATATCATGATGAGGCTTTCCTTTCTTTATCCATTCCAATTTCACCATTTTCTCATAACTTCTTGTGGTTGTTCAGTGAAGTAACAGAGCATCAAGTTTTGCTTATATGTGCTTCTAATTTTCCAGTGAAGCTTATGTATTTTTCAATGGATTTATACAGGCTGTGATGGCGAGTGATTTTTCTATTTCCCAGTTTCGGTTTCTTGAAAGACTTCTAGTAGTCCATGGACACTGGTGCTACAAGAGAATTGCTCAGATGGTATGATCAAGAGACCATATCCTGCTTCCTTTATGCTTTTAATATGTTTGCATCCACTGCACTGATATGTACACCACAAGCTTAGCTAATCTCCTTTTGTTGTTTCATTGAGTGGGTTCTTTTGTGTTCAGATTTGCTATTTCTTCTACAAAAATATAGCATTCGGCCTTACGCTTTTCTACTTTGAGGCATTCACGGCCTTTTCTGGGCAGTCAGTTTACAATGACTGGTACATGCTATTGTTCAACGTCATTCTTACCTCATTGCCTGTCATTTCACTTGGAGTTTTTGAACAAGATGTGTCTTCTGAGGTCTGCTTGCAGGTTAGTCCCATTAATTACTTAGCCATTCTAATGCAATTTCTGTAGCGGTTATCTCTCTGCTACAATCAATAATAATTTGATCTCCCCATTATGCAGTTCCCAGCATTGTATCAGCAAGGGACCAAAAATTTGTTTTTTGATTGGTATCGAATACTTGGGTGGATGGGTAACGGTTTATATTCCTCTCTCGTCATTTTCATCCTAAATATCGTGATCTTTTATAACCAAGCATTCCGTGCCGGGGGGCAAACTGCTGATATGGCTGCCGTGGGCACAACTATGTTCTCTTGCATCATCTGTGTTGTAAACTTTCAGATTGCGCTCACAATGAGCCACTTCACATGGATACAACATCTCTTTGTCTGGGGAAGCATCGCCACTTGGTTCTTATTTCTATTACTTTACGGGCTGATGCCCCCAACCTATTCAGGGTACGTCTACAAACTTTTAGCTGAAGCTCTTGGTCCAGCTCCTATCTACTGGAGCACCATCCTCTTGGTAACAGTCGCATGCATTCTGCCTTACCTGGTTCACATTTCATTCCAAAGATGTTTCAACCCAATGGATCATCATATCATCCAAGAAATCAAGTACTATAAGAAGGATGTCGAGGATCAACGCATGTGGAGAAGGGAACGATCCAAGGCAAGGCAAGAAACCAAGATTGGGTTCTCAGCAAGGGTAGATGCAAAGATCAGACAATTGAAAGGGAAGCTGCAGAAGAAGTCCTCAACCTCGGTTTCGCAAAACTGCATGGCTTCCCCGTCTTAATGTAAAATGAAGTCCATTGTTTTTTTTTCTGGTTTTTTCTTGGAAAGTTTTAGGGTTTTTGGCCTTAGCCTTTTTGATTCGTTTCTTAGCAATTCTTTGTCCGATTGTAGTGGGTTCCCTGTTCATTTAACTGAAAGCAATCCAGCATCTATGTACACTAACTGTATGATTTGAAAAGTTGACAGCTTGTGAGAAAATAGTTGAGATTTTAATATATTTGCTTCCTTTTTTTTTTTTTTGGTAGAAAGGGGGCTAGAAGCCCAAACAAAACAAAAAAAACTACAAAGCAACAGAACGGGGCCTCACAACACCCCTAGCATCCGCAATAAGAATACTTTTAAGAAAGTCAGGAGCCTCCTCATAGACATGGAGGCCAAGACCAAGATTGTAACTTCTGGTAGCCAGTGCATCAGCAGCTGCATTTTGTTCCCGATATATATGCTTAATTGTGCAACACCAATGGTCGTGGATCTTCATTTTACAACATGAAATGATGCTGCAGAGAGGATGAGATGAGATCGTAACAGAAGTTAAAAGAGTGACAGCAGCATCAGAATCGCACTCAATCTCCACATCCCGGAATCCATAGTCCCAAGCCAAGCTAAGCCCCCAAAAAATACCTCATAGTTCAGCCTCAAGGATGGAGCATGCACCCAAGTTCACAGCAAAACCCTGAATCCAACCCCCAGTTGAATCACGTAAAACACCTCCAGCACCACTAAGGCCCGTGGCATTAATTCTACTACCATCTGTATTAACCTTGCAAACACCAAGATTGAGAGGATTCCAATGGAGATAGACCACAATGTGCTCTATAGAACCTGTTTTTTCCATTTGAGCCCTATACCAATTCAAGGTATAATCAAGGATCAAATGCTCAGGCTTAGAGGGCATGAGAAAACCTTGCTCAAAAATCACCTTACATCTCCATTTCCATATGAACCATAGAGCGATCGCAAAAACAAGGTACCAAGGCAAGCCATGGGTAGTATTCTTGCTAGATTGGAGATGCAAAAATAACCAGTCATAAAACTCCATGGGAGGGTGACAAATATTAGGCCTATTACTACCAAACCTGCTCCAAATAGAATGGATAACTTGGCAATCCTTAAACAAATGCTCAATGGACTCTACCAGATGGGGACATCTCAGACAAGTATCAATGTGGGTGAAACCTCTCTTATATCATTGGGCATTTGTGAGAATCTTCCTATGGCATAAAGCCCAAAGAAAGGTTTTCACCTTGGGGGGAATCTTCAACTTCCAGATAAAGTGCCAATTCCAATTGAGATTGTTATCCTCCATCAAGGAGCTATAAGCAGTTTTAACAGAAAAACAATCGTTGGAGGTGAATTGCCAAATACGCTTGTCTACCCCACTCCCATTAAAACCCGCATGAATACCAGTAATCAGCTTGACAATATTATCAGGCAGACAAGTTAGAAGGCACGTAGTGTCCCAAACCCCATCATCCAGATAGTCACTAACCTTATTTTGTAATAGCTCCTCAGAAAGATCAATGGTAGCCCATTGATGAAGGACACCGCAACTCAGCCAATTATCAGTCCAGAATAAGACACCATCCCCAGAACCAATTCGCCATCGAATACCATGCTTAAGAGCTTTAGATCCATAGAGCACACCCCGCCAAACACTAGAGGAATCTTTATAATGCACATCCTTTGCATCCAGGACTCCCCTATGCTTCAAATATTTGGCCTTAAAGACCTCCACCCATAAACCTTGATCTTGCTGTAAAAGACGCCACCCAGTTTTAGCAAGCAAAGCTTGGTTCATGCAAGCAAATTTTTTGATGCCCAAACCACCACACCATTTAGGTTTACACACCGTCTCCCACTTAACCAAATGAGTCTTGGTTGTCTCAGGAGTGTGCTCCCACAAAAAATTTCTGTTAATCTGATCCAGCTTGTTACAAATAGAGATAGGCAGGGGAGCTGTTTGCATAGTATAAAGAGGAATCGCAGCTGTAACAGATTGGATAAGAGTTATCCTACCAGCCATAGAAAGAGTATTAGACTTCCAAGATGAAAGTCTTTTCTGGACTTTCTCAATGATCTCTTGATAAGTATTTTTGGAGACGCGGGAATAAATAAGGGGCACACCCAGATATTTACCAAGACAAACCGTGAGGGGGGATCCACTAATGGTAGCAATAGAGTTCGCCAAATCAACATTAGTGTTTGGGGAAACACAAATAGAAGATTTTTCGAAGCTAACCTTTTGGCCAGAGAGATTACAAAACTCATCAAGACACTGCTTCATCAAATTCGCTTAAGCAATAGAGGCTTCTCTAAAAAGGATCAAGTCATCAGCAAAGAATAGGTGAGATATGAAGGGACCACCATTACAAATTTGGATAGGTTTCCAAACCTTTTCCTGAACCTTCTGCTGAATGATATGCGAAAGTTTTTCCATGCACAACACAAAAATATAAGGAGAGAGAGGGTCTCCTTGTCTAATGCCACACTTAGGGATGAAAGTATCTGAAACCTCACCATTCAAAATGGCTTGATACTTAACAGAAGTGATGCAATGCATTAGGAGCTCAAGAATTCTACCCCCAATCCCGATCTCCCGAATCACATTCCTGATGAAAGTCCAGTTCAGACGGTCATAAGCCTTAGACAAATCAATCTTCCAGGCAATGAAGCCTTTCTTACCTTTGGAGCTCTTAAATTTATGTAACATTTCCTGAGCAACAATGATATTATCCGTAATATTTCTTCCCGGAACAAAACTGACTTGATTAGGACTGATAAGATTAGTCATGCAAGGGCGCAATCTGGACACCAGAATCTTAGAGATCACTTTATAAATGGTATTGCACAAGCTAATATGACGAAATTGAGTCATGATAACAGGGGTATCAACTTTGGGAATCAAAGCAATAAAGGTCTCGTTGAGTTTCTCAGGAAGAGTTGCCGTCTGGAAACAGTTTCGAACAAGCATTATGATGTCATTGGAACAAAGATCCCAGAAGTTCTGATAAAAAAATGGCTGGAAAGCCATCAGGCCCAGGACTTTTAAGACCACCAATAGAGAATAAGTTTTGATGAATTTCCTCATTAGTCACATCACTGCTTAACCCATCCAAGTCGGCCTCTAGAAGTTTAGGAAATAATTGAGGAGTAAGATTGTAGTCACCTGACATTCCAGTGTTGGAAAAAAGCTCGTGAAAATAATTCACCACAATATCTTTCATGCCACACATATCAGAAACCCAATCACCATTAGTATTTTGTAACCCTTCAATCTTGTTCTTCCTTCTTCTAATAATAGTAGAGAGGTGAAAGAAGTGGGTATTTCTGTCACCTTCCTTAAGCCAATTATTCCTAGATTTCTGCTTCCAGAAAAGCTCTTCTTGATCAAGAAGATGATTATACACACCAGATAGCTCTAAGTCAAGCTGATTAAGAAACGGATTAGGAGTAATACATAACTGCTTTTGAATACCAGCAAGTCTTGCTAAAATACTTCTCTTCCTCTGAAAAATACAGCCAAAAACAGTCTTATTCCAATGAATGAGAGGGGACACCAGATTAGCAGTTTTCTGAACAACATGATCTGTACACGAGTTCCAAGAATCCTTAATAACCGTAGCAAAGTCTGGATGGGATAACCACATAGCTTGGAAACGAAAAGGAATACAATCTCTGTTAACGGAATGGTTAGAATCCAAACGAATCAAAATAGGACAATGATCAGAATTAATTCTGGGCAGATGGGAGAGGTGGGCTTCAGGAAATAACAGACGCCAGGCAGAATTACTAAGACCTCTGTCAATCCTCTTCCAAATAATACCCTCTTCATTCCTCTTGTTGCACCAAGTAAATTTAGACCCAGAAAAGCCAAGATCAATAAGGTGGTTACGATCAATCCAATCAACAAAGGTCGAACCCCTAGAATCAAGATTACCACCACATTTTTCACTAGCACACACAATGTCATTAAAATCTCCCATGACTAACCAAGGCAGATTCGAAGCTTTAGCAAGGCCGTCAAAATAGGTCCATAAGGATTCACGAATCCTAGGATTAGGATTGGCATACACCACAGTTAGAAGCCAATACTTACTTTGGGTATAGACAAGAACAGTAATAGATTGACTGGCGTGAGCAATGATCTGAAGAGAAACAGTGTTGCCATTCCAGAGCAACCAAACACCTCCAAAAAACCCAGTTGCATCAACAATATGATAATGGGAAAATCCCAAATTTGTGGCTACATTGAGGGCTTTGGAGCCACTAATTCTAGGCTCAAGCACAACAAATACATCAATGGCATAAATCTTTTTAAAATCCTTAATAGTGGAAGCACATTTTACCTTTCCAGCACCCCTAACATTCCAAGTGACAACTATCATTATAATAAAATAAAATAAAAGGGAAGATCCAAGAACTGAACTTCAACAGAACAGTTTATCCCTCTGGATTGCAGCAGTGCCATCATTAGCAATTGCAAGTTCATTGCTCAAATAAGAGCCCGACTTCGCAGGGCCTTTCCAAGCTTGACTATGCTCAATAGAGATGGATTCTTGATCATTAGGCACATGCCCCTCATTAGTAACATCCATACTCTCAATATCAGGAGGTCCGTGAACTGGAGTCAAAGTTATTGTATTTAGACCGTCAAGGGAGGCAGGTGGAACTCCCACATTAAAGGAGAAAACCCCTTGTACATCATGCTGAACCTCAGAGCCCTGAACTTGTAACCCAACAGCACCCACACAATTGAGAGGCATAGTTTTGTTTCCCAAATTCACATCTGCCATCCTTGACTGGGAGATCACACAATCCATGGAGGGAAGCTTCCCCTTTCCAGAACTTCTTTTAGGGTCCAAATTACGAGTCGCTTTTTTTACACCAGTGGGAGACTTTTGGTTCGCATTCGTGGCATCTTTAAAGGCATCACCTCGGTTTCCATCTACCTCCAGGATAGTAAAGCGAGACCCAGTGGATAACTGTTTTTTTTTCTCAACATGCACATTCCCTACTTCAGCAGAATATTTCTTTTTATTTTTTTCCCGTTTTAATAACATCCACTGGCCATGAAGACTAGGAGAATTCTCCTCAATAACATTGTTATCTGTATTCACGGCATCCCCAAGCACCTGATCAGTTCTAGTGGCCCTCAAATTCTCAATTTCCACAGCACTTTTGTCCAGGCCGGTAGCATTCTTCATGGTCTCTGCTTCAACAGCTTCACTTGCCTGAGTTTTAGCATTTTCTTTAAGTGGGCAATTATCCCTCCCATGGCCATAATGACCACACTCAAAGCATATCACTTGAATCCCCTCATATACCACCCCGTAGGTGCGCCCCTCCACTTCAATAAAAGGAGTTAATGGTTTGGATATATCAAGCTCAACACATATACGAGCAAACTTCCCCCTTGATTGACTCATCGTATGGGGATCAACTTTAACTGTGATACCAATTAAATTTTCGATTTTCTCCAAGACATCAAACCTGAAAAATTCCACATTCAGACCATTAATTCTTACCCAAGCTGTCGTATGCGTGATTTTTTCTTCTTTTGGGTCAAACCCCGGTTTCCACTTCTGTGTTGTTACATATTGACCCACGACCTGCCAAGGACCTCCAGTAAGAACATACTTCATGTCTTCTTCCAGCAAGAACTTCACAATAAAAAAAATTATTCTCCAAATCAATTAAAGTCATCGGACCTTTAAGCTGCCATCTTCGAAGAAGCCGATCACGGAGAAAATTAAAAGTAAGCGGCCTACCCATAAGTTTGATGATAATGGCTGATTTCCAAGGACGATATAAACATTCTTTGATCTTATCAGAGAAATGGATTGAAGGGACCTCTCCATTCTGGATAAAATAGTCTTCATCTCCGATCACCATATTATCTTCAGCCTTGCCAAAATCAGCAGAGACCTTGTCTTTAAAGCTCATCGGCAGAGAAGAGAGAGGAGAGGGAGATGAAGCAGAACCTCCACAATCTGTCACCTCATTTGTTCTTGGTCTTTTCCCACCATTTGGGCATAAATCACTCGCTGAAGCAACAAAAGCAACCTCATTCGTCATGGGCTAGGTTGAAGAAGGAAGAAATCACAGTCGGCTGTTCAAGGTGAGGGGCGGCGAGAAAAAGCAAAAGAGAATGAAAAAAGTGAAGACGCGTGAAGCGCGTTCCACTAGGTCATTTTTTGAAAAAATATATATTTGCTTCCTTGTCTTCACCCTGTACCCTTCTTCGTATATAAAAACCCTAGGTTGTCGTCTCCTAATTTTCATGGCTAATTGAAATAAAATCAGCTTTTTGACCTAATTCGAGTATATATTCCTCAAATCGCATGTTTTCTTTTTTTTCTTAAACAAATACACGTGGCACATGAACATCTTTTTTACACACAAAAAAAAAAAGACACGAAGGCTAATCTATACCAAATCTCCATTACTAAAGCTACTTTAATCTCTAATTAAACTTGCACATGCTTTTGTTAGAGTACCAAGTTTTGAGTGAGGATCACTTTTCTACAAGTGTTTATTTTATTTTCCTACAAAGAATCACCAGCTTAATTATTGTCCTGTGATAAAAAAAAGACAAAGAATAAAGATTAAAAAAAAAAAGCAAGATAAAACAAAAAAGACAAGAACATAATAAGACAAAATGATTGTCTTTATACCATATTTAGTCATGGAGGACAAGACAAAATAAATATAAAACAAATTATTTTAAAAATCGGTCTTTTTATTATGACCTTGGCTTTATCTTAGTTAAACTCTAAAGTTGAGTTTTAAAATTATGATAATAATTATTTTTATTTTTATATTGATTCATGTTAACCTCTCGACTAGTAATTCTAATCTTGCCTCGGTCAACTCCTAATTCAGGTTTTAAAACTATGATAATAATTATTTTTACCTTTACAGTAACACGGGTCAACAGTCAACTCAAACATGACCCAAGGTTTGCCCTAAGCAAAGTTGTTAATACCGTTCCGGTTGTTGTTTCAATTTTTCTATTGGTACGGAACGTCTTGGTTTCGGAGCATTTCGGCATGCCATTTTGGGGTTGTACTGTTCATATATATATATATATATATATATATATATATATAAATAAATAAAATATTGATTTAATAAGCATAATTAAAATTCAAGATAAATTAACTTTAAATTATACAATACAAACACAAAATCAAACAAATATAACATCAAAATTAGAAGAAAAAAATCATAAGTTAATCAAAATAAAGAAGATTTTAAGGCCGGAATGGCACACCCGGAATGGAACCGAGACGTTCCGGTTGGAATTTGACCGGAATTTCCGGAACGGACCGAAATTAAAATCGAGATGAAAATGACGCCGTTTTGTCTCAGTTTTGTTAACGAAACGGAACGTATCGGCCATTCCGAGCGGAACAGAACAGAATTGATAACCCTGGCCCTAAGTTAACTCCAAGTTGATTTTTAAAATTATGATAATAACCACTTTTAATTTTTATATTGATATGAGTCAACTTCACTCATGACTCGAGCCTCAATTTGTGATTGTGGTTTTTCTCTAGATTAATTCCTGAGATACGTTTTTAAAACTCTGATAATAATTAATTTTATTTTTATTTTGATCATGGTTTACTCAAATTGTGACTCAGCCTTGACAATCCCAAGTTGAGTTTTAAAACTATGATGATAAATATTTTTATCTTTACATGTCTTAATCTAATAATTTTATAATTGAAAGTGTTTTATAAGGATATTTTATGAATAAAGAAAAAAAATTGACATGTCTTCTTTGTAACTTATGTTTTAAAAATAATTCCATTCACTTCAAAATTGTCTTAGAAATATATTTATTTTTACATGTATATCTCTTCAACCAAACTTATTTCAAAACAGTTACAAATTGTGATAATTTACTTTATCACAATTCAGAATTACAATAACTTACCCTGTTATGATATTAAACTCTTACCTGATTTCTTTTCCCTATTAAAAGCATACTAATCATTTCCTCTAAAAAAATCCATAAAAATGATTGGTTTTCACCTTAAATCACATCCCCTTCATCCTCAAGCCACAAAGCATGTTTCTCTCATGAAAAACTTGCAAAAAATGACTGGTTTTTGCTATAAGAGGTCCTACTTGCTTTTTCTAATTAACTTGTTTGCTACTATTATAATTATAAATGAAAAAAAATAAAAGTTTCATTTTCATCTCAAATGTATGGTAAATGAGAGAGAAAAAAAACCTGCTCATGTATTTCTCTCAAAATAATTATGGTCATGCGAATGTAAAGGAATGATCCTGTCAATGAACCATCTAATTTAAAAAGTTAAGCTATTTGGTTTTATCTTAAGATATAATTTATATTATTTTCTAACACATCTTCAAGTAAAAATTCTTTGGGTTTAAAACTTGTACACAAGTCCACACTACCCCATGTTTAATTTTTATTAATTAGAATAAAGGTGGTGAGATTTGAACTCGTGATCCAGAAGTTAACAAGTCTTTAATATCATATCAAGGAACCATGTTACCTAAAAATTTAAATTTTTAGGTGAGACTTCAATATATAATTTATATTATTATCTAAGAGATCCTAAATTTTATTGAAGCTAGTTCTGGTTGTGAAAACTATATGGCAATTCCCATTATAATTTATATTATTTTTTATTAGGTGCATGATAATAATCCTATACATGTGCTGTCATTTATTATATTATTCAACATAATGCTTGTTTAAGATGGTGATAATATATGTTCTCGAAATGTTTTTTTCGCATAAAAAATGATATATATTTTTTTATTTTTTAAAACATTTTTTTTTTTTGTAAATCATCCTATTTAAAAAATTAAAAATACTGAAACCAAAATAAATTTAAAACTAAAATAAATTTAAAAAATATAATTGAAGCGCAGCGTCGATCACGACCTAAATCTCCAAATGGCCTTCACTCACTTGCTGGAAATATACCATGACACGTACGGTAAACAATTCCCTGCAATATAACAATTCACATATGAAGAAGTCGTGTTATGTAAATGCACGTTACTAATTACGACTTTTATACACACACGCAAACACAAGTATTCATCAGTAATTATGACTTTTTCTTGTTTATATATAAATATAAAAGTCGCAATCACTAATTAAGACTTTATTGTTATATAAAAGTCTCAATCTGTAATTACGACTTCATTGTGTATATATATATTTATATGAAAAGTCGTAATTACTGATTGAGACTTTTATATATATAAATATATATATGCGCGTTATATATATAAATGTTTTGGACGGTCCCAAGCATATATTATATTATTTTATTAAAAACATTATAATTGTATTATCTCACTAAACCGTTATTTTTTCTATTTTAGTGACTGTTCGGCACTGATTTTGAACCGGTATTTTGCATAAATTCAAAAGTTTTTTTTTATTTTATTTATATAAATATATTTTGGTATTTTTAGATTATTTTGATGTGCTAATGTTAAAAATAATTTTTAAAAAATAAAAAAAACATTATTTTGATATATCTTGACACAAAAAACACTTTAAAAAACAACAATAAAAGTACTCTCAAAGACCCTATTTATTTTAGCCCGAAACTTTATTTAATACAATTAGAGAAATGAATCTATGGTACTCCTAAATTAAAAAGCCGCTCCCGCTCCCGCTCCAGCTACCGCTCCCTTTCTCTCTAAGAATCAAGGAAAAGAGAGAGAAATAGATATAGAGAAATTATTGCCTTCTCTCTCTTAATTTGTCTAAGTTTACTAAAATTAAAATCAGACCGGAGGAGGAGGAGGTTTAAGGTTTCGGTGATTATTATTACTATTAGTGATAGAATCCGAGTATGGAGCCGCGTGCCGGCAATAAGTTTCGTCTCGGTCGCAAGATCGGCAGCGGATCCTCAGGAGAGATCTATCTAGGTTTGCTCTGAAACTATTAATTCTGTCTATCTTTTCCTTAATAATCGATTCGTATTGTTTTTTTAATTCTCTTTTATTTTATAGGTACAAATATTCAAACCAACGAGGAGGTTGCCATTAAGCTTGTGAGTTTTTTTTTTTTTTTTTCAAAACAAATAAATTCTTTTAATTCATTAAATTTTGGAAAACCGAAGTTATTAATGATGTATTTTATTGCCTAGGAAAATGTGAAGACAAAGCGTCCTCAGTTGCTGCATGAATGTAAGCTGTACATGATGTTGCAGGGAGGAAGTAAGTAGTAGTGACCTATGACCTATTCTTCTATTCGTCTTGTGCTCGGGATTAAGTAGGCTTTGTTTTTTGTTTAAAGTATTTGATAAGTTATTGTGAAATTGGCAGCGGGTATTCCGAATGTTAAATGGTTTGGTGTTGAAGGGGACCATAATGTACTTGTGATGGATTTACTGGGACCTAGTGTTGAGGATTTGTTCAAGTTTTGCAATAGGAAGCTGTCTTTGAAGTCTGTGCTCATGCTTGCTGATCAGATGGTAGCAGGAGTTTATTAATAAATTGGTATCCTGTATTTTTTGTGGGTTGTTTATGATTTTACTGTGTTTGTGATTTTACTTTCAGATTAATCGAGTTAAGTTTGTTCATTCCAAATCCTTTCTTCATCGAGACATCAACCCAGATAACTTCCTCATGGGATTAGGGAGGCGTGCAAATCAGGTCCTGGGTTTGCACTTGTTCTTATTTGGTGGCTATATGTTTTTTTGGCCCTCCCTTTTGCTTAATGTTCAATTCTGTTCAGGTCTATGCCATTGACTTTGGTCTGGCAAAGAAATATAGAGACACTTCAACACATCAGCACATTCCTTACAGGTTAATAACTTGCAACTTCAAATAGATCATTTATTACATATCGCAAATTTATAGGACACTGCCAAAGGTATAGGTTATTGTTCTTCAGCTGTTTGACCTTGTCTCTATGGTTTTATATACAGTACTGGGAAACATGAATGGGAGTTAATTTATATTTTTAGTTTTTGTCAATTGCAGAGAGAATAAAAATCTGACCGGAACTGCAAGATATGCTAGCATGAACACTCACCTTGGCATTGGTAAAGATTATGGCTACTTCTTTTTGGCCCCCTCCCTTTGTGTCTAGAATATTAACTTGATTGCTGCTAGCTGTAAAACTAATGTTTCTTGATTGCTTTACTCCTGTGTTTTGTAGAGCAAAGCCGCAGGGATGATTTAGAATCACTTGGATATGTTCTTATGTATCTCTTGAGCGGAAGGTGAACACTCCTTTCCTCTAATATTGTCTCATTTTACCCTGTTTCATAGTTAATTTTGTTGTGATGGCGTGTGGTTATAGTCTTCCATGGCAGGGACTTAAAGCTGGTACAAAGAAGCAAAAATATGAAAAAATTAGTGAAAAGAAAGTGTCAACATCTATTGAGGTATGCAGGGGTGTCAGGATGATTTGTTGATTTGAATTGTAAACATTCATCTTATGCAACTGAACTGGAAGGTCTCTGAATCCTCATCAGGTGTTATGTCGGGGTTATCCTACAGAATTTGCATCCTACTTCCATTACTGTAGGTCGCTCCGTTTTGAGGATACACCAGATTATGCGTACTTGAAACGGCTCTTCCGTGATCTCTTTATTCGTGAAGGTTTGAAGTTTGCTTTTCAATTTTAGGACCGAGAACTATGTTGGTGATATTTTAGTCTTTTGAAGCCATCTTATGATTTTTCCCATTTGTTTCACTCTTTTTTTACCTTGCTTTTAGGTTTCCAGTTTGACTATGTTTTTGATTGGACAATTTTGAAATATCAGCAATCACAGATTGCAAATCCTCCAACCCGTGCACTTGTTGTAAGTAACAGTATCATTGTTATCGTCTCTGGGCCCTGTATGATCCTATTATTATGTTTGACTCGTTGTGTTTATACTATTTAGGGCCCTGGTGCTGGACCAAGCTTTGGCATTCCTCCTCGTGGTGCTAATAATGTTGATAGGAAGTCAGGTAGAAATGCGGCTGCTTGATGGCATACAATCTGAAGATTTTGGATTTATCACCTAAATATCTCATGGGGGATTGTTTGAATTTATTTATTGTTTTTATTTCTCATCGGGGAATTTAGGAATTTAATGTTTTTTCCACTTGGTTGTTTTAAGAAGTCTTCATTAGGAACATGTTTTACTCCTACTCAGTGTTGTTGATTTTGGTTTCTACGGAACGAATTTTTTGAGGTTTTATTAGGATATTTGGCAACTATCTAGTGGAACATATCAAGCTTTTTACAGGAGTACGGTTATGATGTTGGATATTAAATTTCATTTCTTTCACTCTTCTTTTTTTTATTATTGGTTTCCCTGTTTTCTATTTTCTCTCCCCCATCCTCTCCCCTCAAATTTAAATATCCCATCCCTGGATTTCTTATCAAAGCTTTTTATATTATTCTAGTTTTGTGCATCCCAATGTGGAAGAAAATGTCATTTTGGGTTTTCATTTTAACACAGGTGGGGAAGAAGGTAGACCTGGTTGGTCTTCAACTGATCATGCTCGAAGAAGAAACTCTGGACCTATAGTGAATTTTGGAAATCTATCAACACAGAAAAGCCCTGTTGCGAATGATCCATCCTTATCAAAAGATGCCACTGTAAGTTCTACATTGCATCTGTTCATGGTGACAAGTATTAAACAAATGTAAATGCTGCACTTTCATAGATGGATGAATAAACTGGAAAAGGCAAATGCCAGTATTGCCCTTAGCTTTTCTTTTTTTCTTCTATCATTCCTAGCTGAAGATAATACTTTGGGTGCCTATGGACAAATGCCGGGCAGACCTTACTTTGGAAAGAGTTTAATAGAACCTTTTTCCTTTTTAATTAAGTACATTTCATGTCGTTGTGTGTGATTGTTATCTCAATTCTGTCAATGCATGTTCAAGAAGTGCAATACCTCTTGAATAATTTCCATCATCTTTGACAAACTATCGTGTTGCATATATTATTGATTGCTCATTATTGTTATTTGATGGTTGCTTTCTTAAACTTGTCTGGGGCTTGTGCAGTTATTCAGCTCAGATTTTTTGCCACCTGGTGGGTTTTGGAGGCAATCTATTATCTCAAGTGTTGGCTGCGCAGCCCTTGGGAATGCTTCTGATCCTTCTCATCCCCATGCAACCGATGTAAGTTCTACATTGCATCTGTTCATGATGACAAGTATTAAAGAAATGTAAATGCTGCACTTTCATAGATGGATGAATAAACTGGATGAATTTTTTGACCTAGCTACTGCGTTCCTCGGTGTGCGAAGAAATAGAGAATTATGGGCTAGCATCAACACTATTGAAAGAAAATACAGTTGGCTTCAACGAAACATCGCCCGCCAAAAAAACACTTAACTACAATGCTCTGAATTTTTTTGCTTGTTTGTTTTTTATATTTATCTTCCTTCGGATTGTAATGCAAGAAGTAATTTGTTGAGCACAATTTTTTCAGTTACGATTTTCTCATTGAGTTATTTCAATGTTTTAAAATATATTATTATGTTATAACCTCTTATATTATGATTTAAGTTTTTTTTTATTTATTTTGAATAATTGATAAAAACAAAAAAAGATTGACATGTAGTGTTGAATAATGGGGTAGTAAATTTCGATGGTAACAAAATAATATTAAGAGATTCATGGAAGTGAGGGAATAAGATGAATGGTTTTTTTTTTTTAATTCAGTTAATGGATTTTTAAAAAATAATTTTTTTGATATTTTAAAATTATTTTGATACAATAATATCATAAGTAATTTTAATTTTTTTTTAAAATATTATTTTAATATGATCGTAATTTCAATTATATCCCTGATTGTTTTTTTTCATATATTGTAGGTAGCGTAAATGGTTTGGAATTGCATAGACCTGTATTGTTCGTGATGACATTGCAAGTAATTTGGTGAGATGATTAAAAATAGTGTCCAATTTATTTGAATTATTAATTAAATTAAATTATTATAATTATAATTACACACACACACACACACACACCCTTTAAAGTAATTTCATTAGTTAAAAGCAATATGAAAAGTTTGGTAACCAAACACAAGAAATTGCTTTTCATTAATCTCAAACTCAAAAGCAATTTTAATCAAACATTTCAAAATTTATTTTGAACCGCAGTTAAAGTGCTTTTTATGAAAATGTTTTATTAAAACCTTAACCATAAAAGCAAAAACAATACCAAACACACTCTTAATCTCTAATTAAACTTGCACATGCTTTTGCTAGAGTAACAAGTTTTGGAGTGAGGATCACTTTTCTACAAGTGTTTATTTTATTTTCCTAGCTTAATTATTGTCCTTTGATAAAAAAGACAAACAATAAAGATAAAAAAAATAATAATAAGACAAAATGATTGTCTTTATACATATTTAGTCATGGAGGACATGACAAAATTAATATAAAACAAATTATTTTAAAAATCAGTCTTTCTATTATGACCTTGGCTTTATCTTAGTTCCACTCTAAAATTGTGTTAATAATGAAAAAAAATACTAAAAAAAACCCTTAAAACTTTAGCAAAAGATCAAATAAAAAATAAAATAAAAATAAAAATTATCAGGTGAAAAAAATTCATTTGACTTTAAAAAAAACCCAATAAAAAAAACTAAAAGAAAGAACAAAGAGAGGAAAAAAAATATCACTTCAACAAATAAGAAAATAACAAAAATTAAAAATCAAAGTTAAGAGTACTTTTATTCCAGAAATATAAAAAAAATGAAGGGGTTAAAATAAAAAATTAAAAGTATGAGTGCTCAAATGAAAATAAAATATATTATCAATTTTAATCAAATGATAAAATTGAAAAAATTGAAACTTCTGTACCGAATATATTAAACTATTAAAACCTAATCTGAAAATTAAAAGATGTAGAACCGAAGTGAAACCTTAATATTTAATTAATTTCAGTCGAAAAACTCAATCGAACTAAATCAAAACTTATGTATAAAAAATCAGGACCATACATAAAATTAAAAATAAAACGACCAAAGTGAAATATGATAAAAACCGAGGGTCTCTTCTACATTTTTATGTATAAAATATTATATTATAATTAGAATAATTATAAAAATTATTTGCTCCGACAACAACGAATTGCGGCCATCAAACTAGTTATTACTATTAGTGATAGAATCCGAGTATGGAGCCGCGTGCCGGCAATAAGTTTCGTCTCGGTCGTAAGATCGGCAGTGGATCCTTCGGAGAGATCTATCTAGGTTTGCCCTGAAACTATTAATTCTGTCTATCTTTTCCTTAATAATCGATTCGTATTATCTTTTTAATTCTCTTTTATTTTATAGGTACAAGTATTCAAACCAACGAGGAGGTTGCCATTAAGCTTGTGAGTTTTTTTTTTTTTAATAAATTCTTTTAATTAATTAAATTTTGGAAAACCGGAGTTTATTAATGATGTATTTTATTGCCTAGGAAAATGTGAAGACAAAACATCCTCAGAAATGCTAACTGCCGTTGGGCTCATAGATGTCTTTTACAAACAGTCTTTAAAAGGGATGCAAGCATTTTTAACAGCTATCACCTATTGCTCCTATTCATTTGGGTTTTACTTGAGTTCCTTACTAGTTTCTTTGGTAAACAAGATCACCTCCGATCAAGTTCTTCAAATCAAGGTTGGCTCAGTGACAATGATCTCACACAAAGACAGATTGGATCTTTTCTACTGCATGCTAGCAGTCCTGAGCTTCCTCAACTTCCTTAGCTACCTCTTTTGGGCTAAATGGTATTCTTACAGTCCAATATCTCTATTAACGACGACAACACAACATGAGACTCTTGGTGATGGTCGCTTAAACAGCTACGGCTTCATCAACTCTTCAAAACATTCCGTGGATGAAAGCATAACATAACTGATATGTTTATATCACTTGATCAGATGAATATGCTTTCATCACACTATTATAGGCTTGTAATATAGGTACAGGATATAAAAATGTTAAGGCATCTCCCTTTATTATTTGCTCTTTTGTTCCTCCTTTTCTTGTGGCCTTGCTGCAGGAATACATGCATAAAGCTGTCGTAAAAAGAAATGGGAAAAAAAAAAAAAAACATTGAAAAGAAGATGCCCTTTACAAGGAAGGGTTCCCAAGAAGATCCATTGCATTCTCCTCAATTTAGTATTAATGCATGCACATCAATGCCATAACCAATCCTCGATCATGGGTTATCGTCACTTTTCTTGGATTTGCAAAAAAATGAATTTGCTAGAGCTCCTGAAGAGAGGTGTTTTCGAGCAGCCTAACTTCTACAAAGTGATGAAAGTGTATATATGGACTTAATCAAAGCATCTGCCAGGTATAAAGTCCAAAGGCAAAATCGATGCCATGAGTGTGTGAGAGAGACCTATAAGAAAATGTAATGGAGAAGTTGTTCCCGTCAGGAAATATACAAGAAAAAAACATGCCTCGAACATGTCCAGATATTGGAGATAGGTCCCTCCCTGCACAAACTTTTTGCTACCTGTTTTTATCCAACACCACTGGCTAAATACTCATCAAGATGTTGGCTGAAAAACAGGCAAATACATGGGCCCCCCTTCAAGAAATTGGAGCTCCTCCTCCCTTTTGATCAATGATCATATAATAGCTGGTTCCGATTCAATCAAAGTGCTTATATACAAGCCATAAAAAAATATTATCAAGTTTTACTAACTGCGCCCGAAGCTTTTTTCTTTGTGAACACGTTCCATTTTAGCGTTTGTTAACATAGAGCAAATTCAAGTCAAATTTAACTCTAGTCTATTAGATCAGTTTTTTGCTGTCAAAATGATAGATTGTTTGGGTTAATTTTAATATACTTCCTTGAAGTTCATCATGAAGCCGATTCTTGCTCCTAAAGTTTGGATTTTATTAATATCCTCGTTGAATAAAGAAATTCTTACGATTTTAATATATAAATTTGTAATGATAAATTGATTTAAAATTTAAAAAGAAATCTAAGAACGGCAAAATACAAGAGGGGATCCGTAATGGACAGCACGTACTGTGCAGTTCCTAGCATTGTATCAGCAAGGGACCAAAAATTTGTTTTTCGATTGGTATCGAATACTTGGGTGGATGGGGTAACGGTTTATATTCCTCTCTCGTCGTTTTCATCCTCAATATCGTGATCTTTCATAACCAAGCATTCCGTGCCGGGGGGCAAACTGCTGATATGGCTGCCGTGGGCACGACTATGTTCTCTTGCATCATCTGTGTTGTAAACTTTCAGATTGCGCTCACAATGAGCCACTTCACATGGATACAACATCTCTTTGTCTGGGGAAGCATCGCCACTTGGTTCTTATTTCTATTACTTTACGGGCTGATGCCCCCATCCTATTCAGGGGACGTCTACAGACTTTTAGCTGAAGCTCTTGGTCCAGCTCCTATCTACTGGAGCACCATCCTCTTGGTAACAGTTGCATGCATTCTGCCTAATTACCTGGTTCACATTTCATTCCAAAGATGTTTCAACCCAATGGATCATCATATCATCCAAGAAATCAAGTACTATAAGAAGGATGTCGAGGATCAACGCTTGTGGAGAAGGGAACGATCCAAGGCAAGGCAAGGCAAGAAACCAAGATTGGGTTCTCAGCAAGGGTAGATGCAAAGATCAGACAATTGAAAGGGAAGCTGCAGAAGAAGTCCTCAACCTCGGTTTCGCAAAACTGCATGGCTTCCCCGTCTTAATGTAAAATGAAGTCCATTGTTTTTTTTCTGGTTTTTTTCTTGGAAAGTTTGTAGGGTTTTTGGCCTTAGCCTTTCTGATTCGTTTCTTAGCAATTCTTTGTCCGATTGTAGTGGGTTCCCTGTTCATTTCACTGAAAGCAATCCAGCATCTATGTACACTAACTGTATGATTTGAAAAGTTGACAGCTTGTGAGAAAATAGTTGAGATTTTAATATCTTTGCTTCCTTGTCTTCACCCTGTACCCTTCTTCGTCTATAAAAACCCTAGGTTGTCATTTCCCAATTGAAATAAAATCAGCTTATTTGACCTAACCGAGTATATACCTCAAATCACATATTATCTTTTTTTCTTAAACAAATACACGTGGCACCTACACATCATTCTTTTATAAGTGTTTATTTTATTTTCCTACAAAGAAATAACACCAGCTTAATTATTGTCCCGTGATGAAAGAGACAGACGATAAAGATAGGAAACAAAAGAGACAAAAATATAATTATATTTCATAATGGTTTACAAGATAAAAGGATTGTCTTTGTATCAATATTTAGCTATAATCAACAAGATAAAATAAAATATAAAACAAATTATTTTAAAATTAGACTTTCTACGGTGACCTTGGCCTAGTCTCGGTTCAACTCCAAGGATGAATTTTAAAATTATGATAATAATTATTTTTATTTTTGTATTTTTTTCTAATACACTATCTTTAAGTAAAAGTTTTTTTACCTTGAAACTTGCATAACAGTTTGTTTTATCTTGTGTTTAATTTTTATCAAATATAATAAGGGTAGTGAGATTTGAACTCATGATAATTGGGTCAACAATACTTTCACACCATGTCAAATAACCATCTCACCTAAGACTTAAGCTGATAGGTGAGACCCTAAAATATGTTTTATATTATTCTCTAACACAGTCATTTGAGTTTGGAACTTGCACACAGATCCATACTATTTTATATTTAATTTTTATTAAATAGAATGAGGTGGTGAGATTCAAACCCATGATCGTTTGATCAACAAGACTTTGATACCATGTCAATAAATCATCAATATATAATTTATATTATGCTCTAATAAATCCTAGATTTTATTGAAGCCAGTTACGACCGTCAAAATTATATGGCAATTCCCATTAGAATATGAGTTAATGCATCATTGTTCAAAATAAATTATGGACAACTATGTTATCTAAATGCAACTTAAAAAAATGTTCATAAGCCTGTGATCTATAATGTTAGTTGGTGTGTGATCAGGGTGCATGATAACAATCCTAGACATGTGTACAAGTTAGAGCTAGATAGACTTTTTAAGGTCTGTGTTGAATAATTTATTACATCATTCAACATATCTTTTGCCTGTTATTGTCGTCCAATATTTTTGACACGTGTATTGTAGATAAATTAGACTTTGTATTGAGATGCTAAACTAGAGTTTGCGCTAGTTGGATGAACATATAAAATGCAGTCACTAATTACGACTTTTAACATATATATGCGCGTGACGACTTTGGACGGTCACAAGCATATATTATATTATTTTATTAAAAAAATATAATTGTATTATCTCATTAAACCGTTATTTTATTTTATTTTAGCCCAAAATCAATTTAATATAATTACAGAAATAAATCTATGATACTCCTGAAGTTAAAAAGCCGCTCCCTCTCCCTCTCCCTCTCCCTCTCCCTCTAGTAATCTGTCTAAATTTACTAAAATGAAAACCAGACCGGAGGAGGAGGAGGGCTAGGGCTAGGGTTAGGGTTTCGGTGATTATTATTACTATTTGGGATAGAATCTGAGTATGGAGCCGCGTGTCGGCAATAAGTTTCTTCTCGGTCGCAAGATCGGCAGCGGATCCTTTGGAGAGATCTATCTAGGTTTGCTCTAAAACTATTAATTCTGTCTATCTTTTTCCTTAATAATCGATTCGTATTATTTTTTTAATTCTCTTTTATTTTATAGGTACAAGTATTCAAACCAACGAGGAGGTTGCCATTAAGCTTGTGAGTTTTTTTCTTTTTTTAAAAAAAAATAAATTCTTTTAATTAATTAAATTTTGGAAAACCGGAGTTTATTAATGATGTCTTTTATTGCCTAGGAAAATGTGAAGACAAAACATCCTCAGTTGCTGTATGAATCTAAGCTGTACAAGATGTTGCAGGGAGGAAGTAAGTTGTAGTGAGCTATGGCCTATTCTTCCATGCGTCTTATGCTCGGGATTAAGTAGGCTTTTCTGTTTTTTGTGTAAAGTATTTGATTAGTTTTTGTGAAATTGGCAGCGGGTATTCCGAATGTTAAATGGTTTGGTGCTGAAGGGGACTATAATGTACTTGTGATGGATTTACTGGGACCTAGTCTTGAGGATTTGTTCAACTTTTGCAATAGGAAGCTGTCTTTGAAGACTGTGCTCATGCTTGCTGATCAGATGGTAGCAGGAGTTTATTAATAAATTGGTATCCTGTGTTTTGTGTGGTTTGTTTATGATGTTACTATGTTTGTGATTTTACTGTCAGATTAATCGAGTTGAGTTTGTTCATTCCAAATCCTTTCTTCATCGAGACATCAAGCCAGATAACTTCCTCATGGGATTAGGGAGGCGTGCAAATCAGGTCCTGGGTTTGCACTTGTTCTTATTTGGTGGCTATATGTTTTTTTGGCCCACCCTTTTGCTTAATGTTCAATTCTGTTCAGGTCTATGCCATTGACTTTGGTCTGGCAAAGAAATATAGAGACACTTCAACACATCAACACATTCCTTACAGGTTAATCACTTGCAAATTTAAATATATCATTTTATTACATATCGCAAATTTATAGGACACTGCCAAAGTTGTAGGTGATTGTTCTTCAGCTGTTTGACCTTGTCTCTATGGTTTTATATACAGTACTGGGAATCAATTCTACATGAATGGGAGTTAATTTGTATTTGTAGTTTATGTCAATTGCAGAGAGAATAAAAATCTGACCGGAACTGCAAGATATGCTAGCATGAACACTCACCTTGGCATTGGTAAAGATTATGGCTACTTCTTTTCGGGCCCCTTCCTTTGTGTTTAGAATATTAACTTGATTGCCGCTAGCTGTAAAACTAATGTTTCTTGATTGCTTTACTTCTGTGTTTTGTAGAGCAAAGCCGCAGGGATGATTTAGAATCACTTGGATATGCTCTTATGTATTTCTTGAGGGGAAGGTGAACACTCCTTTCCTCTAATATTATCTCATTTCACCCTTGCTTCATAGTTAATTTTGTTGTGATGGCATGTGGTTATAGTCTTCCATGGCAGGGACTTAAAGCTGGTACAAAGAAGCAAAAATATGAAAAAATTAGTGAAAAGAAAGTGTCAACGTCTATTGAGGTATGCCGTGGTGTCATGATGATTTGTTGATTAGAATTGTAAGCATTCATCTTATGCAACTGAATTGGAAGGTCTCTGAATCCTCATCAGGTGTTATGTCGGGGTTATCCTACAGAATTTGCATCCTACTTCCATTACTGTAGGTCGCTCCGTTTTGATGATAAACCAGATTATGCATACTTGAAACGTCTCTTCCGTGATCTCTTTATTCGTGAAGGTTTGAACTGTGCTTTTCAATTTTAGGACCAAGAGCTATGTTGGTGATATTTTAGTCTTTTGAAGCCATGTTATGATTTTCCCATTTGTTTGACTCTTTTTTTTACCTTGCTTTAGGTTTCCAGTTTGACTATGTTTTTGATTGGACAATTTTGAAATATCAGCAATCACAAATTGCAAATCCTCCAGCCCATGCACTTGTAAGTAACAGTATCATTGTTATCGTCTCTGGGCTTCCAGCCTTTGACTTATCATCTGTATAATCCTATTATCATGTTTGACTCGGTGTGTTTATACTATCTAGGGCCCTGGTGCTGGACCAAGCTTTGTCATTCCTCCTCCTGGTGCTAATAATGTTGATAGGAAGTCAGGTAGAAATGCCGGTGCTTGATGGCATACAATCTGAACATTTTGGATTTATCACCTAAATATCTCATGGGGAATTGTTTGAATTTATTTGTTTTTTTTATTTCTCTTCAGGGAATTTAGGAATGTAATTTTTTTCCACTTGGTTGCTTTAAAAAGTCTTGATTAGGAACATGTTTTATTCCTACTCAGTATTGTTGATTTTGGTTTCTACGTAAAGAATTGTTTGAGGTCTTATTAGGATATTTGGTGACTATTTAGTGGAACATATCATGCTTTTTACTGGAGTAGAGTGTTGATGTTGGATATTTAATTTCATTTCTATCACTCTTCTTTTTTTTATTATTGGTTTCCCTGTTTTCTATTTTCTCTCCTCCATCCTCTCCCCTCAATTTTTTATATCCCATCCCCGGATTTCTTATCAAAGCTTTTCCATATGATTCTAGTTTTGTGCATCCCAGTGCGGAAGAAAATGTCATTTTGGGTTTTCATTTTAACACAGGTGGGGAAGAAGGTAGACCTGGTTGGTCTTCAACTGATCATGCTCGAAGAAGAAACTCTGGACCTATAGTGAATTTTGGAAATCTATCAAAACAAAAGGGCCCTGTTGTAAATGATCCATCCTTGTCAAAAGATGCCACTGTAAGTTCTACATTGCATCTGCACATGATGACAAATATTAAACAAATGTAAATGCCGCACTTTCATAGATGGATGAATAAACTGGAATAGGTAAATGCCAGTATTGCCCTTAGCTTTTCTTTTTTCCCCCTATCATTTCTGGCTGAAGATCATTCTTTGGGTGCCTATGGACACAAATGCCAGGCAGACCTTACTTTGGAAAGAGTTTAATAGAACCTTTTTCCTTTTTATGTAAGTACGTTTCATGTCGTTCTCAAATCTGTCAATGCATGTTTAAGAAGTGCAATACCTGTTGAATAATTTCTATCATCTTTAACAAACAATCGTGTTGCATATATTACCGATTGCTCAGTGTTGTTATTTGATGTTGATTTATTAAACTTGTCTGGGGCATGTGCAGTTGTTCAGCTCAAAATTTTCACGACCTAGTGTGTCATGGAGGCAACCTATTATCTCAAGTGGTCGTGGCGCAGCCCTTGGGAATGCTTCTGAACCTTCTCATCCCCAAGCAACCGATGCAAACTTTGCCACGCTTCGGAACGGGCAAAGAATTTCACCTGCTTTATCTCCAGAGCAGAACCGCCCGTTCTCTGGTAGAAATACCAACATAAAGACTTTGGAGTCTACTCGCAAGGGCATTGAGAGTTTGCATGTCAAATATTGATGCAAGGTTGTGTTATTAGCTGGTGCCAACCGCAAATGGTCGCTGCTGTAAATTTATAATCGGATTCTGATATTGCATATTGAGTAAGGTGTTGTTTTGCTAACCTGTGCAATACAGTGAGTGGTGACTGTTCTATTTTTAATTTTTGGAGGAAAAAAAACAATATCCAACGTGGAAGATAGCAGAAGTTCGTGGATGTAAAATATATTATCCCCAATCGTTTGTAATTGTTGTGTTCATAAAATTAGATTACTTCCAGGTAATCTGTTGTTGTCTCTTCTTCCCTTCCTCTTATTTTTCTACACTAAATTAGAATAAAATAAAAATAACTTTTCCTAAAAAGATTTTCTTGCTTCATTCTCAACGGGTTGTTCTTGAGTTCTGATCATCCATCTGTTATTGGTGTTGTTGTTGCTGTTGTTGTTTAGCATTAAAAATGATATTGGCACACCATTCTGATTCTTCAGAATCTTATTCTACTCTATTAACTAGGATAAAACACCATATTTTCACTCACTCTCATCAACCACCATCTCTCTCATGAGTGTTAAAACAAAATGTTTCTTCTTTATGCTAAGAGTATATATATTATGTTTTTCATCTTGAGTGATTATTCTTGTAAACAACCACCATATTGTTGTTGTTTTACCCTTGCCATCTTGAATTAACCACTTCAATTTGTAGAGCTTACGGTATTTTTCTATCTTGAGCTTCAACTTTTTTACTCTCTCACTCGATGTCATATTCATGTAAATACCATTCTCAATTATCAAATGACATGTATTGTTCTTGATGATTCAAGTTCAATGGAAGAGACTAGTGTATAGCCAATATTGACCTGAATCACTAATAGGAGCAAACAAACTTTTGTGGATGACTAAGATAGTGCTATCATCACCTTTTAAAACCTCTTCATTGTCATCATAAACATAATCACTCGTCTTCTCAATAGGCTCTTCTACTAATAGATTTTTATTTTGACAACTATTTTATAACTCAAAGATAAGATGCTTTAAATCACCACATTGAAAATACCAAAAATTAAAATCACTTCTAGACTTGAACCTTGACTTCACACGTGGTTTAATTAGTTGTTAATTTAGGTTAAAAGAATGTATTTTTTTTTTTTTTTATCATTGGTATACACCTCCTCATTCCTTTGGTCAAACTACAAGGCAGTCATGTTAGTTATCCTAGTGACTTGTCATTTCTCCACAATTAAAACCTTTTTATAGAATTCTAAAACTATCCACAAAGATTGAAAAAAATTACATCTTTAGATGTTCGTCAAAAACATTTACGTACCTAGCAATCAAATACCCTTTTGTTTCTCATGTATCATTCCTAGCCACGAGTTGGTAGAAATTATCATTGTAATCACCAATAGTTACCCCATCTAGTCTATGTATGGAGTTGTTGATACAAATTCTGAGTGTAATTAAATGAAAGAAAATGTTCATCATCTTCTCCCAATCATTGATCTTTAGTTTATCTTTTGAGAACTCTTTAACTGCTCTCACTACATAATTTCACCCCCTTAATCTAATAATGGCAATGATCTTGACCCTTATATGCTTTGGAACTTTCATGTACTTGGAAATCCTCCACTTGTAATGTTATAGTCAAATCAAGAAGTTTAATTTGAAATCCAAAATACCTTTTATGTTATGCCTGGTCAAAAGTCTGCCTAATTTGGAATAGGTTTAAGGTATTGACTATGAACTTATGGTCACTCTCTGCTTGTTCCTAAAAGGTCTTTTATGCAAGCTGTAAGGTAAGCCATGTCATTTGCCTTTCCATATAGTCAATCACCAGCTCTTGAACATTTGCATCTTCCCGTTATTATTTTCATAAGCAAATTCAGATTTCGGATTGGAAAGGTCTCGTCCTCAAGTTCAGATTTCAGTAAATATCTGTCATTCACCATGAATATCTTTTTGTATATGAGCCATCACATCCTGTGTTTCTAACATAACATCTGCATGATGTTTAATTTTTGAAAGATAATTCCTGCCAACAGCAACCAGATAATCAAACTGATTCCCTCTTATCAATTCATGTAAGTCGAAATTGTTTTTGGGAAAAAAAAAATTCGATAACAAGAACTGGGTTCTTGTTTGAACCATGAGAGAAGCAGTCTAAAGTAGCAAAAACATGGGATAATCAACCACAATCTCCTTATAAAAAGCATATTTTGGTCTTGGAATCGAAGCGAAATACAGCATGAACCAGTGTAGTGATCATAAGGTAAGAATTCCATGCTCAGAACAGTCCACTCTGTTAGATCTTGCTCGCAAGTGACAGTGAGATATCAAGCAAAGGCGTGTGCATAATAAAACTCAATTCCCATAGATTTGGCTTCCATGGAGCACAAGAGAAGAAAGCTTATTACTACTTGCTGTAAATAATGGAATTTAAAAATCTCAGAAGAGAAAATACATTACATGGGATCATCTCTCATCCAAAACAAAGCAGCTCACGCACTGAAACAGTGTGGTCTTTATGTGAGAGGGAGGAAAAAGTGGGCATGGATCACCTCCATCCATGAACCACTTGGGTGCAAGTGTTCTTGACCCACCTAAAGCTCTTCCTTAAGGTCCCTTTCATTTTACCCTCCATTGCATAGACCTTGTAATTAGCAACCCTTCTTTTCCTTTGCAGCTCAGGATCATTGAAACTCCATCTTTTTGAAAACGACCCAAGATTGCTTTTCCCTTTCTTGATCTTCACTTCGTTGCCCAATTGATTTGGCTGGACAGAAACCGCGTTGCTGACACTATAAGACCTCAAATTTTGCATGTTTGGCGGTGCTGCCTTGTCTCCATGGTATCCCTCCATCTGTATCCTCCCTTCCCTGCACGACCTAGATCTGAAATGCTCCATCGGAAAGAGAGAGAAAAAAATATCATGCACAAAATTTGACTGGTTCAACAATCAAGATGGGGGCAACTGGAGAAGAGAGAAAGGACAAGAAAATATTTATAATGGTTGAGTGATCCTACCGTTGTTCTAAATTCTAATAAAGAATATTCCAGTTTTAATTGCGTCATTTTATTTGGTTATTCTATAATAAAAAAGAAGCCTGTAATTTATACCATGTTTGACTTTTTATTTTTTATTTTAAATGAAAAAAATATTATTTTTTATTTTAAATTAAATAATTTTGATATTTTTAGGTTATTTTCATGTAATATTATCAAAAATAATTTTTAAATTATAAAAAATCATTTTTTTTTAAAAATCATTTTTATAAAAAATACTTTGAAAAAAAAAACACCAACTAAAATTAAAAGCAACCGTTTAATATTCAGTGAACCACTCAGTATATAAAAATAAAATAAAATAAAAAAATTAGCTCTATAATTGAATTCTCTATTCAACCCGTCAAATCAGCATGTGAATTGGTCAGCTTGAGACTTTTCTATAGCCAGTTTGGTGATTTTCTTTTTCAAAGCCACTTTTCTTCTTCTTTTTTTAAAGCTTTTCTCTATAGAAAGCAAAATATATTTAGACCCCGTTTACCACCGATGCCTAACTTGTTTTTTGCTGTTTTTTTTATTATTATTTTAAAAATTAATGGTTTAGTGTTTTTAGATCATTTTAATATGTTGATGTCAAAAATAATTTTTAAAAAATAAAAAAAATCATTTTGATACATTTCGACACGAAAAACACTTTCAAAAACTACCGCAACTGTACTCCCAAACAGACCATTAATAAACTCGGATTGAACCACTAAAATTCTTATTATTCTAGATTTTTATAAGAAGTAAACGCTTTGATTTGGATTTGAAATCTACTATAAAAATCAGAAGTTCTTTGTCGTCACGATCCACTCCGTAAAGAATTTTTAAAATAAACACTAGGATTTATTTTAAAATGAAATACAACTAATGTAAAAGTTCATTCCTAAAACATTAATTAACAGAAAAACCTGTAAAAAATACCATCAACGATGAAGAAAATCTATCAGCAGGTTGGTCCTAGGTACGAGTCATATTTGCCCTAGATTATAACTTTTGCTGATTGGCTTCTTGCATGATGGAGGGTCCCATTTTCATACTCCCCATGAGTTACTACTGGTTGCACGTAACTCCCCACGAGTTATTGGTTGCGTGTAAAACATGTCTCCGAATTACAAACGTGCTTTCTGGTTAAAAAAATTAAAAATTGTTTAAAGGTTAATTTGATACAAGTTAGTTAATTTAATCAATTTAAAAATAATTAGTATTTTTATAGTTTGACTAAAAAACTTCAAGATTATATTTTAAGAAAAAATATTATAACGATAACATATTAAATCAACCTAGACAACCAAGTTAACCTGTTAAATCTACGACTTGGATTTTAAAACCATAATAACCTTAAAATAATATATTAAAATAAATTACAAAGTTTAACTCTCAATATATTCAATGAAAGTTGAAATTAAAAATAAATAAAAAAACAAATGACTCAAGTCAATACAAGTTAACTTATCAAACCAATTATTTAAATTGTAAGACCATGATAGCTCTAAAAAAAAAATCAAACTAAATTATGAAACCCAACTCTCAATCAACCTAATTTTAAAGGATAAAATTGAAAACAAATCAATTAAGGATAAAAAAATATAATTTGAGTAAGCCTAACTAACCTTGTAACCAGTTCATGAGACTAGAATAACCTTATTGAAAACAAATCAAAACAAGTTATGAAATTTAATTTTAATCAACATGAAAGATAAAATTGAATAACAAAATCAATTAAAAAAATCAGGAAATAAAAGTTAATAAATCTAGATTAACCCATCAAAGTCACCAAACTGATAATGACACTAGGATAATTCCATGAAAATATATATATATATATATATATATATATATATATATATATATAATCCCTATTAAATCTAATATTAAGATATGAAATTAAAAAAAAAAAACATTGAGGGGTGATTCTAGTTTAATTAGTTATTTTAAATTAATAAAATGATATTATTTTAAATTTTACAAGGTATTCATCAAACTAAATTGAAATTGATTGAATGAACTAAATCACTAAAACTCTTCTTACACAACAATTTGGATTATCTGTTTTATCCAAGGTTGCTTAGACTGGGTTGGATCAATTTTCTAATTCCATAAGTGTTTTTTTAATATTGATAAAATAACACAGTTTGAAAACATGAACACAATTTATATATATTAGAATGAAAAACACATTTATAGCTTGTCATTATTTAAAATAACATCATCTAACAGCACAGCAGACGCAGCGTATCAAGCATGTGCATGCCGTTCAATTTTTATAATGCAATCAGGATTGCTCTTACTCTGGCTGTTCCGGTGACACAGAAAATAGAGAAATAGAAGATACAGACAAGTGCATTGAGTCACTTGTTAGCACTGCCATTACAGGACACGTTGAAAACACACAAAAAAAATATGAAACGTAAACCAACAACCTCAGCTGTAGCAGAAAACTGAAAAGGAAGTGGATGATTCGTGCATAAGCAAAAACCCTATAGATAAAGAAGCGGGGTGAGAGTATATGCAAACAAAACTTGAAAATAATAAGTCGAACTTGACAATCCCTTCATGCTGTAATAAAGAAGGGAAGAACCATGTGAGATTAATCTGTCTTGTGTCTCAGAAGGTAACGACTTTAAACAGCAAATGAAACCAATTCGTTAAAACAGTTAAAGGAAAATAAGAACCCTATTTCACCAAAAATCTAATCACAGGAGATCAGCTACATTAGAAGGCAGCTCCTCAATGACCACATTATAGAACTTCTGGATATCAAACAGCATTCTGTCATCATCCTTGGTCACAAAGTTAATAGCAACACCCTTTCTTCCAAACCGTCCACTTCGTCCAATGCGGTGAAGGTAGTTTTCTGGTTGAGTTGGCAGATCATAATTTATAACAAGGGACACTTGTTGAACGTCAATACCACGGGCCAGGAGATCAGTTGTGATGAGAACTCGAGAAGAGCCAGACCGAAATTCTCTCATGATGATATCTCGGGTGTTCTGGTCCATGTCTCCATGAGTAGCTGAGACAGTGTGGTCACGACTTCGCATCTTGTCTGTCAGCCAGTCAACCTTGCGCCGGGTATTAACAAAAATAACACTCTGAGTGATGGCTAGTGTCTCGTATAGATCACAGAGAGTTTCTAGCTTCCACTCTTCCTTATCAACATTGACATAAAACTGTTTGATACCTTCAAGGGTAAGCTCATCACGCTTAACCAAGATCCTCACTGGTTTGTTCATGAACTTCCTAGTGATCTCAAGAGCTTCAGGTGGCATAGTAGCAGAGAACACACCGACTTGAACTTTGGATGGCAGCAACTGGAAAATATCATAGATCTGACAGCAAGTGGAAAGCAGTATTAGCACAGTAAAGTATTTTAAAAAAAAAAGCATGACGAGCTATTAAGTCTAAGAGAGAAACTTGGGATCAAATATGAAGGCAAACCTGATCCTTGAAACCACGTGAAAGCATTTCATCAGCCTCATCCAAGACAAACATTTTAATGTAATCTGGACGAAGTGACTGCCTTCTTAACATATCAAACACACGACCAGGAGTGCCAACAACAACATTAACACCAGCTTGAAGAATGCGTTGGTCCTCACGAACACTTGTGCCACCAACACAAGCATGAACTTTGACACCAAGATAATCACCAAGTGCCCGCATAACCTTCTCAATCTGTTGTGCAAGTTCCCTAGTGGGTGCCAGGACCAGTGCTTGACATTGCACTACACCATAATCAAGTTGCTGGAGAATACCAGAGCAGAAAGTTGCTGTTTTACCAGTTCCTGACTGAGCCTGCTGAATCACATCAAGACCCTTGCAGAATGGAACAATTCCTCTTTGCTGGATTGCAGATGGCTTCTCAAAACCTTGAATAATAAATTAGGATGCATCAATCAGAACAAGAAAAGGATTGAAAGAAAAGAATTTAAGCATCGTAGTACAAGAAGCAAAGAGGGTTTTTCTCCAGCAATCAAAACTGTAATCAAAGGTCAAAAGTAAAGGTGCCAGCAGATAATTTATCTATTATGGAGATATAAAGAGGTTTTATTCAAAACCTTGAATAATAAATTAAGATGCATCTATCGGTACAAGACAAAGATTGAGCAAAAAGAATTTAAGCATCGAAGTACAAGCAAAGAGTTTTTTTCCAACAATCAAAAACTGTAATCAAAGGTCAATAGTCAAGGTGCCAAAAGATATAGATGTTTAATTTTATTAATTATGGAGAGATAAAGAGAATTACTATCAGAATGCAAAAGAAAATAACAAAAAGGATAGGATTGCAACTGCAACTAAGTCAATACCTACCATAAGCATAGATGCCCCTCAAAAGGTTCTCTTGCAATCCCATTGAGTCAAAAGTGTCATAAACCTCATCATATGATTTGAAGAAATCTTGTCCATCATTTGTGAGCCTGCATTGTTGTCAAAAAATAAATGAATGTCAATTACATTTTCCAATCAAGAGCTGTTGCTGTGCAGTTAGAGTTTTAAGGAAAAAACTTACAACTCATTCATTTTGGCATCAAATTGTTTAGAATCAAATTGTGACCCTTCTGGTGCCAAGCCCGCCATGACTGCATAAAGGAAATATATGCAGAGGAAAGATTTGTTACTTGTGGATTGATGTTTATAGCATGCATGTTTCAAAACTGAACAGGACAACATATTTTGCTTTTAGCATCTATCATATGCTTCAATAACTGACAAATGAGAAAAAAAGGAAAACAGTCATTGCGTTCAACATCACATAAATCTTTTTAAATGGGGCAAGCATAAAAATAAAGCAAAGATATCCATTACCATAAGCACAGAAGATAATGAATAACTCATTATGGCTAACCGAAATGAAATAATAAAATGTCACAGAAGAGCCAAACTTGCAATCCAAGCAAAGAGAGAAGTACAAGCATTAAACTTCTGTTTCAATGTCTGGAGAAGATACAAAAGGGGCAAACAGCAAACTGATATTTCAGAAATAAATCTCTAGCTATCAGACGCTGATTCACCCACCCCTCCAAAAATTTGGATCAAGGGAAAGACACAATCCAGAAAGACTTCAACTTCGTTGCTCTTTCAAGACACCATCCTCATATATCATATATGTCTTATTACAGCGGTGTGGGACTTGAGCACCAAGTTGCATACCCATCAAATTAAATTAAAGAGTTCTAACAAAATAAACCACGATAATATGACATAGGCAACATCAAAAGATTATCAAACAATCTCATAAGAAGATCTTTTTATGTTAAACTTGTCTCCAACCAGACCATGTTGAAAAGAAAAAACACCTGCACTACCCAGAACCTAACCCTAACAAAAGGAAAAAAACAGATCAATCCCAGATCTCATTAAGTAAAAATCAGAGAGCCCAGATATTAGAAAATCAAGAAATCAAGCAATCCGTAGTTCCATGAAAACTAGCAATAGCAGCATCAAAAGCACACACGTACAAGATAAGCAACTAAATCTTTGCATTAGAGAAAGCGAGAAAGAGACCTGTGAATGAGGAGTGGTTGATAGCAAGAGAGAACAGGAGAGAGACTGTTAGAAAATTGCAGATAGAATAGAGAAATCAATAAAACCCCAAACTCCTCGGATCTGCGCCGTGGAGTTTGCAAGAGGCTTCGTTAAAGTGCTTGTGAGTATTTATAGGTAGGTATATAGGGCGTGCTGAATTAGGTTAAGGTTATACTTCTTCTGCAAACCCTTTGGCTTCAATTTGTCCCCTTCCTTCCGATTTTGCCCCTTACTGTCTTATTTTCATTTATTTTGTTTTAATTTTTGCGAAAGAGTATGTAATTATACAATGAGAACAACTTCAATGATAATAGTTATTTTATAGAGTTAAATTTTTAAAATAGTTTTTTGAATAGTATATATATAATTTTTTTATTGATATATGTTCTAATGATAAAAATTATTTTTGAGAGCTATTTTTTTAATATTATTTTAAATATAATACAATTATTTTGTATATAATTTAATTATATAATTAATAAGAGTAAGTTATATAATTAAATAATTATTTTTAAAAAAAACCCTCCAACAGTATAATTATTAATTTTGTATATATTTTTTTACTTTTTTGTTAAGATATTTTTAAATAAAAATAAATATTTTTTATTTTTAATATATATATAGCACACACACAGGAAGAAGAATAGCTCTCCACCATGAGTTGCTATAAATAGCAGCTCATGCAAAGAGAGCTATTTTTAGCTCTGTTGGCATTCTCATTGGAGTGCGAAAATTTAAATACACATGCTAAAGAATTAGTTTTTATTATTTATTTATGACTTTGTATATAACACTCCTGCTAGAGATGCCCTGAGCTAAGGATGCCAGTTTTATTTTGATTGATATTTTGTTTTTTTAATTGAAATGTAATGTTTTAGTTTTAGAGTATTTTAGCATATTGTTTTGAGGTTGTATTCTTTAGATATAATTAATTGATTATATATATTAAAAAAATTAATTTAATAAACATAATTTAAATTCAAGATAAATTAACTTTAAATTATATAATACAAACACAAAATCAAACATACATGATCTCAAAATTAGAAACATCTCTAAAATTCTAAAATATTATGAAAGTAAAATGTTCTAAAATAAAATAAAAATATAAAGCAAACATCATGTACATCATTAATATAAAATTAAGAATCTTAATCTTGTGATGGTATGTAAGGAAAGTCATTGATGATTATTTTTGTCAAGGCCAAAATGGCACTACAGATATGATGTTGGCACGTTTTGGTTAGTATTTGACTAAAAAATTCAGAATTGATTGAAATTTAAACTAAAGTAAAAACGATATCATTTTATATTGTTTCTTAACTAATATGAAATGTTTATGTCGTTACTACGAAAACAAAACTGACAACCCTGGATTGAACATGTGTTGTTTGAAGTGTAATTAAGTTAATTTTTAATGATAAACTGTATTTACACATTAATTTATGTTAAATCTCTTTTAAGAATAATCTTAAGAAAGTATTTCTAACCTTAATAAATTATCTCATCTTAAATATTGGCCTTAAATTCTAACTTTAATAAATTATCTTATCTTAAATATTGGCATTAAATTCTAAATTTGTGAAGTCAATAAATTAATTAAAATACTAATATATAAAGTTACCATCAAGCCACATTTAGAATATTGATATATACCAAGCTAGCTAATTTAAGGTAAATATGTCAATTTTTATATAATGTGAATTAAAATCTAAAATCTTGTGAGATGGGTCATTTTTATAAACTAATCAGTCATTTAGATCATTACACTAGTATTAATTTAGTTCATATTTCAATTGGTGTAATATTTTGTGTATATTTGATATTGTGTTTCAAAAATGTGTAGAAAAAAAATATTATTTTTATTTTAAATTAAAAAAAATTAGTATTTTTTGATCATTTTGATATGCTGATGTTAAAAATAATTTTTTGAAAAAATAATAATAAAATATTCTTTTAATGTATTTTGAACAAAAAATATTTAAAAAACAACTACAATTATACTCTCACACAACCACTTTATTAGCATGGTTTTAATGGGTATGTCAAAATGAGGTAATGATTAATTTTAAAAAGTATTTTAATTTAGAAATATATGCAAATAGTTTTTTATATTTTTTACATCATCACATTATATTGAAACAATTTAAGAATATCTATAAAAAATAATTTAAAGTAAAAAAAATTGTAAAAGCATTTTTAAAATTAAAAACAAGCATATACACTAAAGGGAATTTAAATTTGGGATGTTGGCATTATTATTACATATACTAAAAATGATAAGGAAAACACTATAGATTATGAGTGTTTTCACTGTGGATTGTAATAGTATATTTTTAGGTCGGTTCGGTTCTCGGTTTGTTCAGTTCTGTTGGTTTTCCGGTTTTCCCAATCTTTTATCATTATTTGCACAATAAAATAGCGTTTTTAGCCCCTGAAAAGACAAAAAAACAGGTTATGGGTGAAGGGGCTCTGCGGTAATTTCACAATTTCAGACCGAACCGAACCGATCCAATCTGGTCCACGTACCTTTTTATTATTTTATATTTTTTTTAAATGACTAATTATGGATATAGCCCCTAATAAGACAAAGTTGCTGACTCAGGCATAGGGGTATACTGGTAATTGACCATAATTTATTTATTTATTCTTTATACTGTCGGCTAGTGTGTCGCACGCGATCAATAGTATTTTGCCTCACGCTCTGTTTAGGTGGCGTGTGAGGGATGGTCTTATGGCCGGAGATGGGCTACCCACGTCTCCCTTGATGCACCGCCGCGTGGGCTTCCTCCCGGTGCGGCGCATTTTATCCTCTGACAGCCATGTACGCGGCGGTGACCGGTTAAAACTGTTACAACCATTTCTCTCTCTCCTGCACGTCAAAGTGCAGGTGAATCCCCCGGGTTTGTTGATGTTTCATTTCGGTCCTTGTACTTTTAATTTCATTTATGTTTCTTATTTTTGTTATATAAGTTTTAATTTAGTTCATTTAGATCATTTAATTGAAATTAATTCAATGTTAATATTTCACTTCGATGCTCCTTCTTTTAACTTGCGGATTGAACTTAAAAAGATTAATTAACTTCGGTACAACAGTTTCAATTTTTTCAATTTAGTCCTTTGATTGAAATTGATAATATATTTAATTTTTCTTTCGGCCCTTATACTTTTTAATTTTTTATTTTAATCCCTTTATATTTCTTTTTTACTTCAGCCCTTATACTTTTAATTTTTTATTTTAATCCCTTTATTTCTTTATATTTCTAGAATAATCATTACTTTTGTCCATGTATATATAAGTGTGCTCTTAGTTTTGATTTTTAATTTTTGTTATTTTCAATTAATATTGTATTTTTTTAAAATAACTCTTAAATTTTATTTTGTATTTATGATTTGAAAATAGATATTTCTATTTTTCTCTCCATTTGTTCTTTCTTTTAGTTTTTTTATTTGTTTCTTTATTTTTATTTTCAAGTCAAATGAGTTTTTTTACCAAATAATTTTTATTTTATTTTTTTGTTTGATCTTTTATTAAAGTTTTTAAGATTTTTTTAGTCTTTTATTTTTTTTTATCAATATTAACACAATAATAATGATGATCATGATGATGATGATGATAATTTAATTAAAAAAAAATTTCTTGCTTACTCTTTTGTTAATATTTTTTAGGTTTTTTTCCTCGGGATGATTTGATAATTTTTATTGTTTTGACAGTAATAATAATAATAATTTTTATTTTATTTTATTTTTTGTTTAATCTTTTATTAAAGTTTTTATGATTTTTTTAGTCTTTCATTTATTTATTTTTTCTTTAGTGATAATGATGATGGTGATGATAATGATGATGATAACAATAAGAATATTTTAATTTTTTTTTTTCTTACTTACTATATTGTTAATGTTTTTTTTCTTGGAATGATTTGATAATTTTTATTGTTTTGATAATAATAGCAATGATAATTTTAGATGTTGCTATTATTATAATAGGGTATGTTGATCTATTTCATTATATTAAAGTTTGCATATATAAATATTATATTTTAATTTTGATCCAGAAAATCTTATAAAAATTATTTGCTCAACCCGCAACGGAGAGCGAATAATTTTTGAAAATTTCAAGTTAAATGATTTTCTTCGGTAATAATTTTTATTTTTGTTTTATCATCTATTATATTTTTATTTGCTCTTTTATTAATGTTTTTATGCTTTTTTTAGTCTTTGATTTAATTTTTCTTTTTTTATTATTAGCACAATAATAATACTATTATTAATAATAATAATTTTAATTTTTGTTCTTATTTGTTTTTCTGTTAATTTTTTTTGTATTTTTTCCTCGGGGTAATTTATTAATTTTATTACTTTGGTGGTGATAATGATGATAATTTTAAATTTTAAATTTCGATATTACTGTTGTTATAATAAAGTATGTTCATCTGTTTCATTATATCAAACTTTACATGTATAAATATTCTATTTTAATCTCAACAATTATAAAAATCAGTTACTTGACTTACGACGTTGTGCAAACTGACAACATCATAAAGATTGATGTAAATATTGGAAAAAAACTATATTTTCTCTCATTTTTTTGTTGAAAAACTTTCGAGGCAATTACCTATTTTCGTCTCTTCGATGTTAAAGCTTTGATATTATTATTATGGAAGGTGTATTGATGTGTTGTATCATATCAAACTTTGTATATGTAGATATTATATTTTATTTTTAAATTAGTAAAATATATATATTGCTTCAAATCTAACCATTATAAAAATTATATATTGCCCGCAACGTAGTGCGGGCAATCAACTAGTTTTTGTCAAAACAAGATATAAATAATTCCTAAGTCATCAACTTTTTAAAATATTTCCTATTATTTAATCCAATCATCACACCAACCATAACTTCTCAAGCATATTAATGTTTAGTTTCAACAACTTATGTTTGTATATATCACTTATAGAATTTAAAAATTGAACAATAATATTCATGCAACAAAATAGTTTCTAAAAATTAAATTAATAATGCTTAATTCAACACCATCTAGATATTTTTATGGAATAATGGTAAAAATATCCACAGTAAGAATTAACAAACATGTGTTTAACACTAAAATATAGAATAAATACAAAATAAACATGTATACATTGATACATCCCAAAAAGTTCAATAGAGAATATTAGTCAACAATTATATTAAATCTCATTTTAGATAAAGTTTTATCGAATCTATAAAGGAAATCAATACAATTTTTAACTAAAGTTCTACTCCTATCTTGAGTGAGATAAACAAGTAAACAAACATAATAACAAAATGTACCAATCATATTAATTCTATTTATTTTAACCAATATAACAAAATGTATAAATCATTACTTCTCATTAGACCAAGTCAATAATATTTTTCCCTTTCATTAATTTTCGATGTTAGATACTTTAACATCCTTTATCACTTACAACATGCGTCATCTAATAAATATCAATATTAATTCTTAAATCAATATCATTAGTCATTATCATAAAAATAGTTAATTAAGGTTATATCATTAGCATTTACTCCTTGCATAGCTAATCAAATTTCAAATAATGCCGACACTAATATAACCTAATTGGTATCATTATAAAAATAAAAAAAAGAGCAACTATTTTACCTTTATCAAAAAAATTGATTGAACCTGTAATTGGGGGTTGAAATATCTTTTGCATGAATTATATTTTTTATTGCAAAATTGATTAAGGAGAAAATGATTTGGGAATTTTTTATTTATTATAATATAATGACTATTTTCCCCTCAACAGTTGAGAGGTTTTTTTTAAAAAAAAAGAAAGATTAAATAAATAATAGAGTCACAATTATACCTTTAAAAGACAAAAGAATATATGTACATACATAGAGGGGCTTCTCTATCTTTTCCTTTATTTAAATTGTGAAATGGAGAAATTAACCTTGCAATTTAATAGAAAAGCTATTTATAAGGCTGTTATGGTCTTTTTTGACTACTTTTATTTTTATATTATCAAAAAAATTGTTATTGATGCTACAATGCATCATGTCCTCTATGTCATTCGAGTGATGCATGAGGGACTGTGTGGTGGCTAACGTCCTATTTTCACTACATCATTACTAATGGAATGTTGTCCTTTTTTCCATTAGTGTGGAGCGAGCTCACGAAGAAGGTTTGATGGGGCTGTGGTGGAGGCTTTCTTTATCTTTTTTTGTTTTCTCTCTCATTTCCTAGACAACAAGTCTCAAACTTTAAAAAAGAAGAAGCAATTATGTCCTTTAGTTTGTAATCTTATTGAATTTGGCAATTTAGTCTCTTTATTTTTAATCACTTTATATTTGTGTTTTATACTTTATATTATTGTTTTTTTTCAACTTCATCCTTTTTAGTTTTATTCCATTTATTGTTATTCAATTCCTGTTCTCATTCTTTTCATTGTTGTTTTCTTATCCTTTTCTTGGTTTATCTTTTATCTTTTAATTTTGGCCCTTAACATTTATTTTCATTTGTTTTTTTATTCAATTTTGTTCCTCGTTCTTTAAATAATTTTTTTGTCCTTTTTAGTTTTTATTCAATTTAGCCCTTAATTATTTTCCCTTCATTTTTATATCATATTTAGTTTTTAAATTGTTTTATGGTTGAATAGTTTACTTTGTTATGCTTTCTTGGTTGCCTTCCAACAGGGCAATCATTTATTTTCAATTGATTTTCTTTTCTTAAATACATCATTTGATTATTAAGGTTTTAGCTTCATTATTTTTTGCACTTTTCTTTTGTTGAGTTATTATGATCTCATATTTTAGGTAATAAGTTAGTCAAGTTAATTATGGTTGCCTCATATTTATTTTCCTTATTTTTTTTATAAATTTATTTTCAACAATTTTATACTTTGACGTTAAATTATTAGACAATAAGTTATGTGATTTTTTTTTTGTGTGTTGTCCCAGTATAAGTAAATAAAGTTAACTTGGTTTAGCTTGCATTTTGTTATTCAATTTTTTTATTTAACTTTGGTCTTTTTTGTTAGGTTTTTCTTTTGAAATTCTATTTATCATAATTTCATGTCTCAAGCAGTAAGTTAATCAAGTTAACCTACATTGACTCATTTTTTTATGATTTTTTTTCAATATCAATATTTTGTGTTAAATTATTTTCCTTTAAGCTTTGTTATTTTTTAATTTTTCTTATTATTTGGTTTTCAAGAGTGGGTTAGTAAAGTTAACTTGATTTACTCTGACTTTTCTTTTTTTTACCTTTTTTTTACTAGGTCATCTTTTTAATATTCTTGTTTTTTTATCCTAATCTTATATCATGTGTTATTTGTTTTCTTCTTCAGCATTGTATTTTTTGAAGTTTTGTATTTCATATTTGACATTTGTTTATTAGGCCTTAAAATTTTACAAATTTTTTTATGATATTTTTTGTGTCATATCAATGACCATGATTTAATTCATACTAACAATCAATCAATAATATAGGCAGGGTGCACTAAGGATTATTTGTATTCTTTTTTAATAACTAATTCTCTTACTCACACTCTTGCATACTATTAGAATTTATAGTGATCATAATAATAAATGACAACTTCTAAATTTTATAATCATAACTATATGATTAAACCCAAAACTCTTTTAATTTCTAGAGACAAATCTACCATTCAACGTTGTGCATATTGTGACAAATGAGTTCTATGCCAAAAATGAATTAATTGGAAATAAATGGATTAAATTGATATTAATTGGACTAAATTATATTAACTTAAGACTAAATTGAGTCATATTAATTCAATTAGACTAATATTATTGAAATCAATTAATGAATTTGGACTAAATTGAATTAAATGGAATGAAATGAAATAAAATAAAAATGCAAAGAAACATTCCTTTTTATCATTACAATCATTGGGTTTTGAATTTTTTTTCAATTTCACTTAATTTACCCTAAATCACATTTTTCTTTTCAACTGTATCCCTAATTAAATTTTTTAAGCATTCAAGTTGAGTCATTTATCGCAAATTTATCATTGGTTCTTTTAAACTTAATTTTTAGACAAAATTAGCCCTAAATTTCAAATAGTTTGTCAATTAAGCCCTTAATTGATTTCCAACTTGGTTATATATTTTAAAATCATCCATGATTCTCAGATTTCT
Organism: Salix dunnii; assembly: GCA_015731905.1. Taxonomy (NCBI): domain Eukaryota; kingdom Viridiplantae; phylum Streptophyta; class Magnoliopsida; order Malpighiales; family Salicaceae; genus Salix; species Salix dunnii. Next base: position 2,879,012 of record CM027661.1, read on the forward strand.
TGCACTCTTAATTAAATTAAATTATTATTTTTTTCTTTTGAATCTCCTATTCAATTGAAACCTCAATTGTGACAAAATATTCTTAAACTCAATTTCTTACATTATTGACCAATTTCAAAACCCAATTATTATTTATATTTTTTATGATTTTCAAAATTTGTTTGACATATAAAAATAAAATTAAAATGAATAAATTAACTAAATAATTAAAATTAACTAAAATTATTGAAAATATATATTTTTTGGATTTTCTAATTTTTCAAAATATATATAATAATAGGAGGTCAGAATTAGGTTATGACATATTGTATGGCTAAAAGGCTTTCTAGTTTAAGATAGAAAATCATATTAGTAAAGTTGGCATGAAAAAACCTTTGAACAACATTAAACTTATCTTTTTACCAGTATGCCTTATTTTATGAAGTTCTCTCTGAATCTTAGGCCAATTAGAGCTCAAAGTAAATATGATGGAAATATTTGGTTTATTGTAAACCTTATATATAGCCATAATATCTTTGTAATTATTAATCATATAGTGTGAACTTTCAATAAAAAAGAGGGGAAAATAACTTTCCTGATAACATTCTCTTTAACATATCTTTTAAGAATAACTTGACGTATGACTTTATAAACCTTTGTTTTTATATCACTTTGATTTTTTCTAATATAATCAAGACAATCATCTTCAACATTATAAGTGCATCAATTAAAATCTATTAGTATAATTGATCACCTTTAATGAGAGTATTCTCATCCCTTTCATTTTCATTAATAAGATAAGCATTAAGTTCTTATAAGAACCTTCAATCATTTCCTTGATGGTCGATGTTCTTGGTTAGTAAATGTGAAGTTGCATTGATAATCATCATCACCATAGGGGGGGAAAGGTGGTAGAGCTTGGAAAGTTTGCTTCAAAGGCCCTAAGAAGATTTTAGTGATTAAATCATCATTAAAATGGAAATCATCTCTCATAGTCAATCCTTTAATGTCATTTGATAAAGGATCGTTGTATTAACATGAATCATTGTCCTTTTTGCCTAGTAAAAGCATTTTATAATTTGGATTATCAACATCACAAAGTCTATTTTTTCACTTATAAACACCTTAACCAACTCATTGATTTTATCAAACATCTTTATAAGTTCATGCATGATCCATTCATTTAAATGGAGCAAGATGACATGAAACTTTGTCATTAGTATCATACACACAAAGTTGTGTCAATTTTAGGGGTTCATCATTAGTTAACAACAACAATCCCATTAAATATGGTAATGGCCATTAATTTTAAAGAAGTATAGCTTGGGTCACATAAACAAAACCATTAAGTTTTATTCATGAACATGATATACAAAAAAAAAAAAAAACAATGAGTTATATGCTTGAACATTGGTTTAAGAACTTTTAGAAAAGGTTTCTTTACTTGGATTGAGGACTATGTCAAATGATGAAGGTATTAGGTGTATACGTAGAAGTGAGACTTGATCACTTGAGTAATGAAGTGAGAAAGATGATTTTTTATAAACATGTTAGTCATTCGTAAACCCCAAAAAAGCATTGTGATGCAACTATATTATTTAATAGTTGTACCCATATTTACATAGTGTTTTGTCTATGTTTTATATATAAAATACCTTAATATTCTTTGTTTTATGTTTTAAAGGCATTTTTTATGAAAAATTAAAGAAAGAGTAAATTGAAGGAAATTTTTAGATTTGACCATCATTCGATGTTTTGTGCAAAGTTTGAACTACATAATTAAAAAAAAGTGATTTCAGTGGAATTAGAAAGATAACATTCATAATTTTATGGAGGAAATACATGTCAAGAAAAATAAATAAAGAAATAGCAGCCATCAAAGTTAAATATTGTATTATGCCAATGTTGATTTTTGATCATTCTAACTTGAATATCTTGAGCTACAAAAGTCCATTTGATTCAAACTTGATTGTGTTATATTCCTTTCTCAAATACATATAAGAGAACCAATTTTCATTAGAAAGTGAGATTAAATGAATTATAAGATGACATGAATTTTGCCAGCAAATAGGTTTTGTGAAAAAACAAGTCCAAATTACATCTCAAAACGTCCAAACCGACATCCATTTTTATTTTGGAAATTTAGATCCTTTAAGTCAAATATTAAAGATTTTATGCAAAGTTATTTCTTGTTTTTAGAAAATATTTATTGAAATATTTAAATGTAACAATATTTACTTGGTTATAAAAAAAAAAAGAGATAGGAAAGAATAAGAGAGAAGAAGGCAGACAAAATAGAGAAACACTTATACTCTCCTAAAATCCCAAATTCAAATATTTTTCCATCTTTTGTAGTGGATTTTTCATATATATACAAGGCTAAACTATCTTTCTTGGTTGTAAGGACATAAAAACCTTCATATTTTAATAATTATGGGATTTATTTTTCTATTTATTTTTAGTTTATTTGATGAATGAATATGTTTATTTTCCTATGAATATTTTCTATGGTTGTTTATCTTAATTACTATAGTAGTCTTTGAATTATTATTATGAATAACGTATTGCTAAGTTTGCTATCAAAACTAGAGTTATATTAACTTATAAACAACTGAGCTTAATAATTATAATGGATCTACATTATTAATTTTAGGGAGAACATTCAAGCAAATTAACATGAATTGTGGATAATTATGCTATATAGGTTAATCAATTTATGTAGTTTTTAAAGCCGTCATTAAACTAAATCATTAGTGCGGACACCATAATTATTTGTTGGTTAAGGTTAGTTATACAGTGAATCTGTTAAATAATTATATTAAGAAAAGATTAATTGATTAACCTATATAAATTGAAGTTTATATCGAGGATCGATTTTGATTTCTTTAGGTGGATGTTTACTTGCAACCAAGATGGATGTTTTCTTAATAAATCTAAGTTTTATTTTATTTTATTTTATTTTTTAATTCTAAATTAGTCTAGATGATCACCAATGAAAACCTTCAATTATATGAAAATCTTAACTAAACCTTCCTTGTGGAATCGACCCCTTGTTTACTCTATACTATCTCATGTGTGTTTTAAGTTAGGGTAATTAATTTGTGCGACCATGGCATCACAACACATTGTAATGTTGACATTTAAATATTTTATCTCTAAAATCAATATAGTTAGGAGATTTATCTAAAAGTGTCTCAATGAATTAGATAACTATAAGAATGTATATATAAAGATATGCAATTTGAAAAAGCAAACAATTTAAGAGTTTAAACTAAGAAAAGAAAGGAAGAATTAAAATAGATACATTAATCACTCATAATTTTTTTATATTCATATTGGTCATATATGGGTTGAAAATGTAGAAGAACATCAAGAACTCAATCATTAAGAAGGTAACAATCAATAAGATGCTGACCACATATGGTAGAATGTTTGAGAAATTTTATTTATATGATCACTCATTGAAAAAATCATCATTATGCAACTCTTAGGAAGGATTTGATGGAGAAGATGTATTCCTGTTTTTGTCAATCTATCAGGTTGGACATGAGAAACAAAAGTAATATGCAATTTGGATGAAAACTCATGATGTGGATGAGCCATCAAGTAATTGGCCAATATTGTGGCATAATTGTGGGGTGGAGTTGTAGGGTGAAAATAGTTCATGACCAATATAATAAGATGATTAAACTCTTTGACAATGGTTGTCATAATAAAATATCTATAATTGAATAAAAAAAAGGGAGAGCAACATCAAAAAATTATATTATAGGTGGTTAGAGCAAAAGACTTAAAGCTACAGGTTTGAAAGAGAAAGAACATAGGAAAAAAGTGATTAGTCAATGACTTGAACAAGATTCATAAACCTTGAATCAATTATAAGAAAATTATAAAAAGAATAAATTGATTAACATGTTATACAATAAAAAAAGTGAGAGAGAGAGAGAGAGAGAGAGAGAGATAGTAAGGCTTGATATCCCAGAGCCAACATATGATAAATGATTCATAGTTAAATAGTTACGAGTAAATATATTTAAAGTAAACATGATAGATCTTCATAGCACGAATGCCGAATTGTGTTTAACTTTTTTATGATCTAGTTTGTAAGAAAAAAATACTACTAGAAAGAATCAAATGCAAGTATTTAACATATTCAAGGGAAAAAAAAACAAAACACGCCTACAAAGTCAAAGCAAAAAAAGTTTAAATCGTCTAAGGTTTGTAAACACCTAACATATTAGAGTTAATTATATGAAATTTACGGATCAATATTAAACATGTAACTTAACAAAATATAGGAATCACAAATAAAGACATATCATTATGAGCTTGAAAGCATGTGATTGAGATGACAATCCAAGCAAAAAAAAAAAAGAAAGAAAGAAATAAAAGCATAAGAGAAAAAGGCATAAGCCTTAGCAAAACAATGATGGGTGAAAAATAATCATGAAAATGTGTTTGAAAAATATTGATGGTTAGGAATTTACATATAAAAGAACTAATTACATTAAAAAAACTTATCAACAATTCAAATGGAAAAAAGGTCTTAATAATATATTGTTCATATTCATATCTAGTCATGTCTATAAAATGGAAGGCATTATGAAATAACAAAAGAAAAATAATGGAAAGCATGACGCAAACCAAGATATGACATTAATCTATAGGGATAATAAAAATAACATCTCTTGAAATCCCTATAAGGAATGTTAACAATAGGAGAAGCAACCAAAAAACAAATAAAAAAGGAAAACCATCAGAAAAATTCAAGAAAACACCAAAAGCTTAAGGCATATTATAGATAAAAAAAAATGCTAGGATAAAATGATCTAAAAAGACTGCAATAGGTTGTTAATAACTTACTTAGCCAAATAAATAACAAGAAAATAACCAACCAAGAGAAATCATAAAATAAAGCAGGGCACCATGCAAACAACATAAACAAAGTGAAAGTGACCAAGTCCTAAAAATATAAAAATAAAAGCATTCAAAACACACCTAAGGCATCAAAAGTTTTTCAATTAGAACATGAACCATAACATAACATAAAAAGGATAGTAAATGAAAAAATAAAACTACCCAACATAAGCAATCATAGATTTCACAACCAAGTTCATATACTATTGTCAACAAGAGCAAAACATAAAAAAAAAAAAAAAAACTCCCTAAAGTAGCTTAATGTATGAGAATCAATATAAAAAACATGTGGAAAAGAACAAGGTAACACCATACTAAAAGAAACTAATAAAAGTCACACACGTCAAAGTAAAAGCTCAAATGAATACAACCTAAAACAACATGGCTAAAATGATTAGGAGAAAAAAATAGCAAACATATCAAGATGAAAAGAGAAAAAGAAGACAATTTTATGGGGAAGAGAGCGAAAATAAAATAATACAACAACCCAACAAAAAAAGCCAATAAAATAAAATGCGCCAAGTTTACTGATTTATGTAATAGTGATAAAAAAAAATCTTTGAAGCTTAAAATAAAAACCATAAACCCTTAAAGGATGATATGCATAATAATCATATAACCACTCAAATACAAAGGCAAAATGGTTAGCCTTTGGTGTGAACATGCCAAATCCTAGATTGTTATTGTGATTATTATCATAAATCTCAGCCTTATGAACATAAAAAAACTTGATAATCCTTTGAGTTCTACACTTAATAAACAACAAGGAATAAAATAAAGACCTAAAAAACTTGTAATGGCCAATAAACATGTAGGATACATGCCAACTAATAAAGATAAATGATAAAGCCATATAAAACCAAACCATCAAACATTATTATAACTGGTCCATTAATAAAAATAACCGAAAACACCATATTCCTATAAACACATTCGAGAAAAAAGGAAAACATGTAAAAAATATAAAACAATTTTAAAAATTTAAAGAAATGTATGGAAAGCCTCATTAAATGCAACAACTTATGAAAAGATGATTGGAAGAGAGTTTAAGAATGTTAAATCATGTAGCAAATAAAAAACAAACTTATCAAGGTTCCACTAACTTCATGACTAATAGTAAAGCAAGTGAGAAATGTAGTCTCTCACTCAATTTGCATCCCTTATCCACATTTTTTTCATAGATCCAAATAAATACAATAATAATATTTTGCTTCCAATAGGGGTTGACCCCCTAAAAACTAAGATGTTGTCATTTATGTGTGACCCCTACGATACTTTTCTAATAAACAACTAAGATAAATAATAAATCACATCCTTTAATAGCACAATTATTTAAAAAATATCACTTGAATCCCCTAAAACCAACCTCTTAACTTACCCTTAATATATTTTTATTTTCATTGAACTATATTACATGATGAAGACATGTAACATATATAAATAAATCAAATAATAACATGTCGAGGCAATCAAACGGGCTACATAACTTATAAGATAAGAAAGAATAATAAATAAGGTGTACAAATATGGCCTACCAGGCTAAACATTTTCTGCCTTCATTCATTGTATCATGGAAGCCAACTTCAAAATAACGCAATCACATATAAGACATTGCAACGTGATATAACAGAGGGTGTGATAAAAAAAGATATGTATTATCATGTCTAAATTGAAAAGCTCTATGTGACATTTTTATTTATAATAATACAAGGGGAATATGGTTACATATACAATGATACACCATAAAAAGTCCAAACCAAAAGACAAAAATCTTCAGCATAACACTTGGATAATTTAGCAACGATACTTTTTTCACGCTTCGTGCCTTGCCATTCCCTGATTGGCGAGACAATGGTGCGTAGTGAAAATGAGGGGTTGTTTTATAGTCGTCAAAATTACAACTATAATTATTAGGAGTCGTCACCTAGTATTAAGATCACTAAGAACCTAATGGTCTGCTAAAGTTTTGGGCAAGGGAACTTGTTGTACAAGGGAAAAACGCATCACCCCTAGTACACCCTACATAAGGTAAGCTGCATTGTTGTTTAATTATTTTTTCTAAGTTCAAAATTTGTACACTACATTTAAAAAAAATATTTTTTTTTGTGTCTGCTGGTATACTTTATAATGTAAATTTACACCGTAGTTAATTTTTTTTTTATACATGGATGTATTTTACAATGTAAATTTACATCCTACAAGATAAAACAAAAATTAATTTAATTATTTTTGATATTTTGGCAAAATTCCAACAGATAATTATAAACCGGTTACGATATCCAATTTTTTTTTAAACTAATGAAAAAGGTGCACAATATATATTTTTTGTACGAAAATATGATGGGAAAAAACCTTGGAATTTAGCCGTATGCATAAAAACAAATCTTTTTTATGTTTTTTTAATTTTTATATTTTTTTTGCCATTTTTAGATAAAATAAAGAAAAAAGAAAATAAAATAAAAATTAGTGGGATGACAGTCCAGACCTGATGGGCCAGACTGACAGCCCACTATTGCATGGGATGGGTGACAGTCCAACCCCCTAATGGGCCAGGCTGATAGCCGACAACCCACCTCTTTGAGGACTGGGCCTCCATTCAGAATGGGCTGGAAGCCCACCTTCTTTACATTTGGGCTGAACACTCCTCCCACCGACCTAGCTTGCATGAACAGTGGGACGTGAATTACATCCCACTGCATGCAGCACCGAGAGGATGAAGATGAATGAATAATGATTTTTCAAGTGTGATGAAAGGAGTACCTGTTAGTACCATTGGGTAGAGGAGGTCGAGGTGGTTGTCTCGGTGGTGGCATTGTCGTCAACGGTGGTCTGTGGTGGCCGGAGGAAGTGTCGGCTTATGTTACAGCTGCTACCACTATCTCTGTTGCTTCGCCAGAGACTGGGGCTAAGTTGTTGGAGATGAGGGTGTTGACATATAATACTTGTATGCTTTATATATTTTGATGATAACAATAAAAAGAAAATGGACTAATAATATGCTTGGATGAGATTAAGTTATAAACAGGTATTATACAAAGAATACATCAACAAGCATAATGGATTACACGAAGAAATCATTCCAGGAAGTCCAAGATGCAAGCAAGTGAAGACTTAGAATAAGTTTTCATTTTAGTGCTTTATGTAAATCTCAATTTCTAACTTGATAGCACAAATTAAAATGAACTCACACACTTCACATTGCATGCATTAAAAGGGTTTGATGATTATAGGTTTAACTCATAATCAATCGGTTCAAGAAATTCAGAAAAGATAATTTGTCAAAATAGAGTTTCTGTATGAACCGGTCGACCGCTTGAGTTACCTTGTGAACCGGTCGACCGCTTGGTCAAAGAGATTGATTTTCTGGCTTTTAAATGAACCGGTCGACCGCTTGGGTTACCTTGTGAACTGGTCGACCGCTTGGTCAAAGAGATTGATTTTCTGGCTTTTAAATGAACCGGTTGACCACTTGATTTATCCGTTGTGAACTGGTCGACCGGTTGAGATGACGGTTGCACTAAAACGGCTAGTTTCTCTTTGAAACTTATAAATAGGCCTCTTAATTGCGAAAAGAAGAAGAGAATTTTCAAATATATCTAATATTGAAGCAAATAGTAGTGCATAAACACCTTCATATCATCAATCCTCATTAATACTCAAATTTGTGTTTAAATCTTCATATCCCAACACAAAGAGTATTAAAATCTCATTCTCACTACACTTAAACACCTTCAAATATTCTAAGTGCTATTAAGTGAGATAAAGAGATCTTAGATCTTAATTTGTAATATCCACACTATTGAGAGTGTATTGTTGTGTTACAATAACAATCCTTGTAAAACTCTTGAGAGTTGAGTATAAAACTCTTGATATTGGTGAGGGAACATCACCAAGGAAAAATCTTGAAGAAGGCATATCTTCAAGTGGTGTAAAAGTCTTGGTGTGGATTCATCAAGCAGGATTTGTAATCTTGTTACTTGGACTAGTAAGAGAATACAATATTCAAGTACGAGTTGGTACTTGAGCTGTGGATGTAGGCTTGCCGAACCACGTTAAAAACCGAGTTAGCAATCTCTTTCTCTTATCTCTTTACTTTAAAAGTACTTAATTATATTGTTGGTTATTGTTTTACTTTAAAGTAATTAATTATTAAAATCGTAATAATTGTTGTATTTACACCTAATCCCCCCCTTAGGTGCATAGTTGCCTTAATCCTTAAACAATAGAGGGGGAGATTACCTTGGTGATGTGGGTGGTGATGGGTGGTTGAATGGCCTTTAACGGCGAGGAGAGAGAGCTCGTCTGAGCTGCTTTTTAGAGAGAGGAAGCTTGCAAACCGAGAGAGAGAGAGAGGAAGCCGATTGCCAAGAGATGTAAGGGATTATTGTGTTATTTTTCGTGATATCTCTTTGTTTTTTTCTTGCTTTTCTTTGCCAAGATTTTCTGCAAATTTTCTGCAAATTTCTCGTCTCCTTTCTGCTACCCCTTTCTCTTCGTGCATGCTGCCTATATTTATAGGTAAGAGGCAACCCTTCAGTTGCCCATTGCGTACACCGATAGGTTGCCTCTTCACCTGAAACTGAAGAGGCAGCGGTGTGCCTGCACTTGTTCAGGTGACTGAACAATGCAGTCACGCGTGATGATTTTGAGAGAGAGTGTAAAATACAATTTGTTCCGTCAATTTTTAATTGGTTCAATCGCACCTCTAATTGGTTTTAAACTTTTAATTTTATGCAATTGTATCCCCGTCAAAAATTCAATGTTAGCCTTAAATTTGCGGGCCTTTTTTTTTGGTCCCTGGTTCCCAATTTATGCTATTTGACCCTCAATTGACCATTAAACTCTCAATTACTTTTAATCGGACCCCTGATTTTGCATAATTGGCTTGGAAAAATTCAATTCAGTCTCTGAAAACTCCAAACTTCTCCGTTGAACCAGAATTAAGCTCCCTAACTTGATTTTTCACCGATTAAGCCCTTAATAAAATTAATTTGACCAATTTAAAGTGTAATTCAATCCTTGCACTCAATTAAGTCCTTCAATTGGATCCTGAATTAATTCCCAAACATAATTATACTTTTCATTGGCCCATGATTAAATCAAATTGGCTTATAAAAAATATAATTATGCTTTTCGACTTAATTTTTATATAAATTTATTAAATGATAAATTAATTTTACCCTACAATTTGTACTTTTCTCTATTTTGGGTACAAAAGAGATACAACCAGACTTTAAAAAAAAATTACATTGATTTTTCTACAAACGCCGACCTTATTTATTTCATTTTTTGTTATTTTTTGGTAGATTTTGGGGAGTAACCAAGAAATTGAGTTATGACAGATAACACATGCAATAGTAAAACAAAAACTTCCTATATATAACAATTATGAACTTGCAGCACAATATAATGACCTAAGAAGCAAGAACAAACATGAAACAACATAATATTAAGAGACAACAAAAGGTAATAAGAGAGAGCACAAAAGCCAAACAACAACAAAAGGTGCAATAGCTCAACAAATACAAATAGAGACATTGATAATGCATGGAAAATTGATAAATAAAAAATATTGGCCCATGGAATACAATAAAACAAACCCACTATAGATTAGAATAACCATAAAAGCCTGTCCCAAGACAAATTATACCAACTTGTAACCAACAATTAAGCAACATAAAAAGCCATTAGCTAATCCAAAGCCCAAGATTTACAAAGCTAATTAGAAAATAAAAATAATGAGAAAATAAGGAAAAAGACATGCAAAAAGAAATTATAACACCTTAAAACAAATAGGCCTTTTAAAATTGAGAGATAAAAAATATTAGCCCACATAAGGGATTGATTTAATGTATAATGATTGTCATCACCCAATTTTTGGATCATTCCCCAAAATATAAAAAAAAACAAAATAAAACAAAATAAAAAGGGCCAGCGAGGGTAGAAAAATCAATGTGGAAATTTTGGTTGTTTTAGAGAGTCCAATTGTATCTCTTTTATCCCTAAAAATAGAGGAAAGTATAAATTTAAGGCAAAAATAATTTATTATTAGATAAATTTATGTAAAAATTAAGTTGTGCGACATAATTATATTTTTATGGGTTGATTTGATTTAATCGTCGACCAATTTGAAGTGTAATTATGTTTGAGAATTGTTTTAAGGTCCAATTGAAGGATTTAATTAAGTGCAATGACTTAATTATACTTTAAATGGATCAAATTAATTTTATTAAGGGCCTAATCGATGAAAAATCAAAGTCTGGAGCTTAATTCGGGTTCAATGGAGAAGTTTGGAGTTTTCAGAGACTAAATTGAATTTTTCCAAGCCAATTGCGCGAAATCAGGGATCCAATTGAAAATAATTGAGAGTTTAATGGTCAACTGAGGGTCAAATAGAATAAATTGGAAATCATGGACCAAAATAAAAAAGACGCTCAAATTTAAGGATAACATTGAATTTTTGAAGGGGATACAATTGCACAAAATTAAGAGTTTAAAACCAATTAGGGGTGCGATTGAACCAATTAAAAATTGAGGGACCAAATTGTATTTTACACTCTCTCTCATAATCATCACGTGTGATTGCACTGTTCAGTCACCTGAACAAGTGCAGGCACGCCGCTGCCTCTTCAATTTCAGGTGAAGAGGCAACCCATCGGTGCACGCAATGAGCAACCGAAGGGTTGTCTCTTACCTATAAATACAAGCAGCATATAGGTAGTAGTGCAGAAATTTTTTGGCGAAAACACTAAAAAAACGAGAGGAAGAAAGGGAAGTTTTAAGAGAATTTGCAAAGACTCTCAGCAATAGAAACATGCAAAATCAAACCATCATCCCTGACCTCCCTCGGCAACTAGTTCTCTATCTCCTTCTATCTCATTTAGAAAGCTTTCTCTCTCTAAAAACAACCCCGTGGAGCTCTCTCTCTTTCCACCATTGGAGGCCATTCAACCACCCATACTACCCTTATTACCATCGTGAACTTACCCCACACACTAGCAATCTAGCCACACTTTCAAGCGAAGCAAAGGCCACGGTTGTAGTAGTTGCAATGTAAGTCCTAACGACTTTGAGAGCTTCCTTCGGCCACCACAGATCACTGTTATCGACGCCGTCAACACTAGAAAAACCACCTCGACCTCCTCTACCTAACGGTGCTAACAGGTATGCCGTTCTTCACACTCGAAAAATCTCCCCTCACTATTCATCATCTATCTCGTTTCCCACTATTCACTGCATGTGAACAGTTGGACGTCATTTGTGTCCCACTGTTCACATGCATGAACAGTGGAGATCAAAGTCCGGCCCGATCATTAAAGGAGATGGCTCAGGTTTTTGAACTCGCCCTAAACATATAAGAGGTTGGGTTTCTAGCCCAAACCCATTTGGGCTTCCAAGTTGTGAGGTTTGGAAGCCCATCCCAAGCAAGGCAGGTTGCCAGCCCACTTGGGTTCTTACTACGGTGTAAAATTACATCGTAAATAACAAAAAGATTTTCTAAATACGGTGTAAAATTACATCATAAAGTACACCCCTAGACAAAACAAAAATATTTTTTTAATGCAATAAAAAAAAACTTAGAAAAAAAACAATCAAATAATAATGCAGCTTACCTCAGGTAGGGTGCACTGGGGGTGATGCGACTAATAGGTTCCTAGTGACTTTAATACTAGGTGGTGATTTCTTACGTTTATAGTCATAATTTTTATGGCTATAAAACAAACCTTTTTGTTTTTCATAGCGCGTCGTTATTTCCTTAATACCGGGGGATGGCGGGGCGCGAAGCGTGAAAAAAATCATCGTCGCGACTATGATAAAAAAAAATCCACTTGCTAGTTGAGAGGAGGACCCATCAGGATAAAAAAAAAATGAAGATAGTTGGGGCTAAAAATGCACCAGCCCTAAACAGTGGTAAACCAATTCATCCCAACTCTACCTTGTCTTTCTAAGGTAGCCACCCATCTTAGATATAGTTGCGGAAGATGATCAACCTGACCATATTAATAAAAAGCTAAATATGAAAGTTAATAAAACTATGCATATAAAACATATAATACAAGGATAAAAAAACAAAAAAAATAGCATTTGAAAACCAAAAAAAAAAAAACAACGTGAGACATTAAAAAGTACTTATAATATAATTGTCGTGGAATATTTACTTTGCATTATTTCACTATTCACATAAACACAGTTTATTATGGATTGCGACAATAAAATTACCATTTTAGTTCAAGATCAAAAAAATTTAATCCTAGGGGCCGGGTTCATGTTTGACATTTTCAGGGGACATGAATAATATTTTTGATTTCTTTGCATAGTACAACTATTATTTTACCTCTAGATGTTGAGGAAAGGACACATAATAGTTGAGAATGTTTTTTGTTTTTTCACAAATTCCTGTAAACAATAAAAAAAGACGTGCAGAAGTCGGGGGTATGGAGATACTTTCCACCCAAGTTTTTTTATGGTAATCGCTAAGTTCAGGGGTGTATAGATAATTATTTATTTATTTTCGAAAACACTACAGCTGTGTGGAACGGAGGCGCCCACAGTGTTTCATGCAAACTCGCCATTTCGTTTGACGTCATTCAAAGGTGTAAATAGATTGTCCATCGTGTCCCACGGTGCGCCGACATGTCCTTTAACTCCCTGTATCGCGTGTGTCCGGTGAATCACCGATGAATGATTTCTGGTTTTTTCTCTTTTTTCTCTCTCCTACAGCCAAAACATGCATATAAGTCCTTAATATTTGTGATTGTTTCATTTTAGTCCCTGTTATTTTGATTTAAGTTTTATTCTTGATTTCTTCAATTGAAATTTTGATTTTTTTCAACTGCCTTTCAATTGAAACTAATTATTTTTACTTTTAATTTTCTTTTTGATTTTGGTTCCTAAGATTAATTAAAACAAATAAATACTATTTATTTTGGTATGCAAATTTTAATTTGTTTTAATTGTGTACTCCGATTAAAATTTGTCATACACACTATTTTTCATTTCGGTCCTTATTCTTTTAATTTTTTAACACAATTACACTGTAATTTTTTTAAATGCCTTTATTTGTTTCGTTCCTAAGATTTTTATTTGTTTCAATTTTGTTCTTTTATTAGAATTAATTCTATATTTCATTTTGATTTGTTTTAATTGTATCATCCAATTAAAAGTGGTCTTATATGCTACTTTTCATGTCAACCCTTATTCTTTTAATATTTTTAACAAAATTACACTGCATTTGTTTTTAAAATATTTTTTTTTGTTTTGGTCCCAAAGTTTTTATTTGTTTCATTTTTTGCTTTCAATTCGAATTAATTATATATTTTGTTTCGATTTGTTTTAATTGTATCATACAATTGAAATTAGTCATATATGTTACTTTTTATTTCTATTCTTATTCTTTTTTTAATTTTTTAACAAAATTACATAGCATTTTTTTTTAAATACCTTCTATTGGAATTAATTATACATTTTATTTTTCATTTCGGTCCTTATTCTATAAATTTTTTATTTGATATTTATTCTTTTGGTTTTTTTGTTTATTCTTGGATAATACTTATTTTTTTTATCCGTATTTATACATCTATACTTTTAGTTTTTGGTTTTAATTTTTATCATTTTATTTTTAATTTCCTTATAGTCCTGAAATTTTAATTTATGTTGGTGATCATTTTAAAATTAATATTGCTCCCCTTTGCTTTTTTTTTTTTTGTATTTTCTGTTATTTTTATATATTCTTCAGATTTGATAATTTTATTGTTTGCGCAATAATAATGATAATTCTAATGATTGTTTTTTTATTTATTTTTCGTGAAAATGTTTTTTTTTTTTTGGGGGTAATTTAATAATTTCAATTGTTTGGTCAATAATATTGATAATAATTTTAACTATTATAATAATGATAATGACGGTAACATAGGGATGAATTTTCAATTTATGTTCTTATAATTTATATTATAGTAATGATAATGACGGTAACATAAGGATGAATTTTCAATTTATGTTCTTATAATTTATATTTTGTTTGTTGTGTTTAATTTAAATTAAATTATAAAATGAAATAATCTTAATACATTGAATTCAATAATTCAGATATCCAAATCTTCTTGTTTTTTTTAATGATAGTAATAATTTTATACTAGTTATTTCATTGAAACCTACTAAACATATAAATTTATATCGATTAAAAATTTATATATTTTTGTAGAAAACTTGCATTTGATAGGAATTTTGTCTAAATTTATAATTAGATAAAAAAATCTTACACAATTTTTTTTATATTTTTTAAAAATATAGTATTAAGGGCAAGTCCAATGGGGAGAGGTATCCCCACAGTAAAAGCTAAAATTTTGAATTGTTGGCTATTTTTGTTCTCTTAAGATCTCCAACAGGAGAGTTAAATGAATAATCAAAATGACTTTTCTTTACATGCAGAGCCATTCCTACATATTTTTATCTGCAGAGCCAAAATGAAAATATAGCCGTTGAAGCTAGAATTATACCGTTGAGTTCTCAAAATTAAAACACAACAACAACAATAAGAACAAATATGAAGAAAAAGAGTAGCTTGCTGGTAAATTTGAGAAGCAGATAAAATTTAGAAAAACTCCCACAATGAGTTTTTCTCTGCTCCTTGTTTTAGGTCTTTAGTAGGGAAAGAGAAAGACACGGAGCAGAAAAAAGAGGAAAGAAGATAGCATAAACAAGAGCAGAGATAGTTAAGAGGACACAAATCACACAACAACAAGGTTTAGTGGTCTTTAGAAAGAGAAGGTTTCATCACAAGCTTAGTTAACACATTAAATTCCTCTAGCACTGCTTTATCAAGAGAGAGATAGAGGAAGAAGGTGTGCGAGAAGTATAAGCAAATTAGATAAAGTAGTAGAGAGAGTGTGGTACTTGCAAGGAAGACTTTACTTTTTCAGGGGGCGACGCAAAGGGAAAAAATAACGATTGTAGGGTTTTAAATTTATGGTTGAGGGGAACTAACGGGTGTGGGGTGGGGTTTAAGGGTTTTATACTAATTATAATAATTATTAATTATAATAATAATAATAGTTAGAATAAAAATTAGGGGTATTAATTTGTAATTAATTTAATCGAATTATTTGTAATGGAATGTGTTTTAATTAATTATATTTGAATTTATTGGTTATTTGTTAATGTGTTCATTTTTTTTAAGTGTTTCTAATACTTAAAGATAATAAGTAGCATTAAATAACTTTAAATACAACAACCATAAAAAAAACATATAATTATTTAAAAAAACATACAAAAAGTAAAATTTCAAATTTCAAATATTGTGGGTTTATTAATTATATTTAAATTCATTTTTTTAGTTTAAATATAATTAAAAAAATAATTTTATATTTGGAGGGTTTTTCAAAAGCAATTATTTAATTATATAACTTACTTCTATTAATTATATAATTAATTGCGTAATTAAACTATATACAAAATAATTGAATTTTATTTTAAATAATATAAAAAAATGGCTCTCCAAAATGACTTTTATCATTGGAGTACGTATCAATAAAAAAACTATATACATACTATTTAAAAAATTATTTTAAAGATTTAGCTCTTCAAAATGGCTTTTGTCATTGAACTTGCCCTAACCATATAAAGACTTGAGACATTGAATAGTATCAAGGTAAAACGGTAACGACAGTTAGAGGTCGTTTGGTAGTGTGACGTGACCGCATGTTTGAAAAAAGTAGGTGTAAAAAAAGCAGGTAAGTGTTTGGTTATATGAAAAGCTAGAAAATATGTGTGGGTCCCATGTCTAAAAATTTGTTAAACGCAGTTACGTGAAAAGCAGGATTTTGCTGCTTTTCATGCTTAAGAAAAGCTGAAGCAGCTGAAGATTGTGTTTCGACTCGTGATAAAACTGATTCCAACATAAATGTTACTGTTAACATTTATAATTCCAAAATAAACCCATTCACTTGAATTCATCATCTGCAAAACCCATTCACCTTCATCCTTTGTAAAAATTTCTACTTGTGTCATCCTCTGCAAAACCCATTTAAGACTGCATCTCTCGTCCCTCACTTTAATTCATCGTCTGCAAAACCTATTCACTTTCATCCTCTGCAAAAAATTCTACTTGTTTCATCCTCTGCAAAACCCATTCATGTGTCAAGACTGCGCCTCCCGTCCCTCACTTCATCCTCTACAAAACCCATTCACGGGTCAAGACTGCGCCTCCCGTCCCTCATTTCATCCTCTACAAAACCCATCTAACAAACCCATATGCTCTCCCATTCTCCTTCTGACTAGATGCTCATCCATATCCAAATGAATGAAAAAATCACTGCAGGAGTTGATAGTGATGTACATGATGATGAGAATGAGAAAATAATGTGAGAAAGAGATGGTGTTAGATACAAATTCATGCCCATGTCTCTCCTACTGGTGTGATTGTGATGGTGGGTAAGGAGAGGAGGAGGGTTGTTGATGGTTTTTCCTAAGACAGGGAGCTTACCAGTGGTGGGAGCATTTTTTTGGTTTTCCTTCACTTTCATTCTTCTCATCTCGCCTGAATAAAACAGAAAAAATAACAAAATAATGGATGAGGAAGGATAGCAGGAAAAATGAAAATATTTAAAAAAAAATGGGATTAAGAATAATTATTAAAAAAATAGAATCTTGAATAAATAACTTAAAAAAACAAAACAAAAATGTATTTCTTAATTAACATTAAAACAGAGAGAGAGAGAGAGAGAGAGGATAAAAAATAATTGATAAAATAAAAAAATAAAAATCGATAAAAAAAGTGTATTTGTATATACCCTTTAAAATAATTTTTCAAGTTGAAAATAATATGAAAAACTTAGTAACCAAACACATAAAATTATTTTTCATTAATTTCAAACTCAAAAGCAGTTTTAATCAAATACTTAAAAACTTATTTTAAACCGTAACTAAAATACTTTTTATAAAACTTTTTTTTTAAAACCTTAACTATAAAATAAAAATAATACCAAACATACTATTAGAATCCTAGGTTAAAGTAGTTTTGATTCTTAGATCAATTTTTTTTTTTTTTTGTGGTTAGGTAATTTTGATAGGGATATTTGTAGTTGGAGGATGATTGGGACCGCTCGAACAACCATTCAATCAGTATGAATATTCGAGGGGACCAATATATGCATTTTGATTAATTAGAAGGACTCGTTTGTAATTACACTAAATTCAAAAACCGAAAAAAAGAGTCAAAGTGCGATCTATCATTCTCCTAGTGAGCCAGCCATCCTAAACTGACCCAAACATAAACTACCAGCAACAAAAAACCCTAAAAAATAAACACATTTTCCAAAATTTTCGAGCTTTGAAAGAAGTTGATTGATTGATCGGTCGGTCGGTCGATCGATTGAAGTTAGCCAACTACCACCACCACCGGCAGAAGCAGAAGCAGCAGTCATGGCGTGTGTTTCTCAGCTAATTAAGCACTCAAAAAAGGTATTTATTTTGATCAGATCTCTTTATTTTTATTTGCAGAATGTTTCATTTTTCATTTTTTAAATAATGATCGTAAATTGAATTTCTGGACTGTTTATGTGAGATTTCTTGCATTCATTAGTAGTTTTTATTTGCTTTACTTATTTTGTGGAAAAATTGAATTTCCTTTCAGATTTTCCATTTTGTTTAATTAATTTATTATTTATAATAATTATTTTTGTTTCTTGTGGTTTCGGCAGTTACGAAATGCTTCCAGCTTTATGCGGCACGAACATTCCGATTTGGTGCGTTGGTTATCATATGATTCTCACCTCTCCGGTGGTAAAATAAACGGTATGTTAACAATCTCCAGCATTCATGGGAAATAGTTGAAATCTGTTGCTGTTGTTATCATGCCGATTTAGCTGGTGATTTTGTTTGACTGCTAAGAGTTAATGCTGTACTTCGGATGCTTAGTTTATATATATATATATATATATATATATATATATATATATATATATATATATATGATTAGATATGTGTAGATTTTGATTGATTGGTAGGAAAATGCAAATGGCGGATGAGATTTAGGAATAAAAAGATGACAAGTTAGAAATGCATGTTAGGGGATTTGGATATTTTTTGGCTGTTGCAGCAAATGTTTTTCAACGGAAGGTAAGTGTGGTGTTGTTGTTGGAAGTTTTGACTTCTTGCAGTTATAAAATTTGGGAAGTGATTAGTGAAAGAATGTGGCGTCTAATGTTTATGCTTATTGCCTTAGCTATGTGGTTTGCTGGTTCTGAGTGTGAATTGTGCATCTGCTTGTTGATTTTGGAGTGGAATTTGCATAATTTTTTATTTGTTTTGAGGTAAGTTTGTTATTGCCAGATGCTTGGACAGTCATGGAAAAAAGGAGGTACTCTAGTGTTGCTGCTAATAGCACTGTAAGTAGCCGTCTGTTGCACAGTCATTATAATATGCTGCATAATGCTGTGATTGGAGCCCTTTTGTTGCAATTTCTACATTTCTTCCCTTGTCCTGGATCAATAATTTATTCCCACTCATTATAATATGCTGCATAATGCTGTGATTGGAGCCCTTTTGTTGCAATTTCTACATTTCTTCCCTTGTCCTGGATCAATAATTTATTCCCACTCTTTTTTTTTTTGTAATTCACATTAATTGAAGTTTGTCTCAGTTTGTGAACAGTAACAAATGTTTGTCTTCAAATGAAGGTAATGTCATTTGGTGCATCTAAGAAAGATGTTTCGAGGACAATTATGAAAGTGGGAAACCCAATTGCTGGACCACCATCTATGAAGGATTTTGCTTGGTATGTATTGCTTAGGTTTGTTCCTCCCTGGTCACACCTCTTGATGATTCCATTAATCTGATTCTCTTCTTTCCAATGTCAGTTCACAAGTACACTGGAAGAGAGGGTTTTCATCTGATTCAGGTAGAGTTTGTGCATGAATTTTTATTTCTCTGTTTGAATTGCTGAACTAGCTTCCTTATCACACTTCTCATCCATACCTTGATGATCTCCTTTTCACTTTCTGAACTCTTGATTACAAATTAATTACACTGACTGTTTCGTGGCTCCTCTTACCCTTTAAACCTGGCTTGAATTGTCACCTATTATGCAAGTGGCATCAGATAGCATGATTGAGATTTATTCAGTGTTTACATTTGATAGGAACCTTGCACACATCTCCTAGATTTGAGCGGGAGACTATAAAGTAACATGAATGAATTTACTTCTATCCATGTTCTTTCTTCATCTTGCCAGGGAGGGTTTAAGATGGGAATCATGTTTTTACTGACATAGCTTCACTCAGGGTTATTCAATAGTCATTATATGTTGCAGGTCTTCCTCCACACCAAGAAATTGGAATGCCTTCTCTCTCACCCACAATGACAGAGGCATGTATCTTTCTTCATATTTTTGGAACAGCACTGTAGGCTTGGTCTGCTAAGTGTTTGTTTCTGAAATTTCAGGGTAATATAGCAAGGTGGTTAAAAAAGGAGGGTGACAAGATTTCTCCTGGTGAAGTACTCTGTGAAGTTGAAACAGTGGGGTTCCTTTACATGCTGTTCAGTTCTAGCTGTGCTTAACATGTTTGTCATGGAAATATTGATGCTTTCCCTACACATATTTTGTTTCAGGATAAAGCAACTGTTGAGATGGAATGTATGGAAGAAGGTTATCTTGCAAAGATATTGAAGGGAGACGGGTCAAAAGAAATTCAAGTTGGCGAGGTACTAACTTCATCTGGCATTAGGAAAAGTTTTGTGCTGAGATCTTTCTCCATCTTTTCTTTCTTTCTTTCTTTCTTTGGGAAGTAGGGTGCTCATTTATGGAAATAAGTAGACTGGACGCATTTTGGTTGTCTGTTGCCCTCCTTTCAGATTCTACAATTTTCTTTTTAAAATCAGACATTTTAGTTTCAGATTTAGGTCTCTGGTGTTGGCAATACTACTACATAGTGCTGATAAGTTTTTTTCTCTATATTATATATAGGTAATTGCCATTACTGTTGAAGATGAGGGAGACATTGCAAAATTTAAGGATTACAATCCTTCAGCGTCAGGAAGTGGTGATACTTCTGCTAAAGAGGCATCTGCCCCTACACCACCTGCTCCACCAAAGGAGGAAGTTGGAAAACCAGCTAGTTTACCAGAACCAAAAATTTCCAAGCCCAATGCAGCTCCTGATGGAGATCGCACTTTTGCCAGTCCTCTTGCAAGAAAATTGGCTGAAGATCATAATGTTAGTAATTTGTAGTACAACTAGAATATTTTCTTTCGGTGATGGAAAGGGATTTATTGATTTTGATCCACTTTCAATTCACACTAATTGATGCACTTTCTTTATCGTGGACATAGGTGCCCCTCTCAAGTATCAAAGGAACGGGTCCTGATGGCCATATTTTGAAGGCTGATATTGAAGATTACTTGGGTATGACATGAGAATTAAGCTCCAGATACTTTCTCTATCCTCAATGATTTGATGGATACATGTTATTGTGTGTGATGTGAACAGTCTTGACTTTTCTTGTTCTACTCAAAATATATTTGCTTCAGTGAAGAATTTCCCCCATTTTGTAGCTTCACGAGGAAAGGAAGCTCCAGCTACGAAGTCTGTTACCAAGGACACCTCAGCTCCTGCATTAGATTATGTGGATATCCCTCATTCTCAAATAAGAAAGGTAATATTTGGAACCATCGTTTTTTGGTCTAAATCCACAGGTAAGGATTAAGGAATGCTGGCAAGGAACATTATTTTATTGGACCACTATTTATGTATAAAAACTCTGTTGTTGAGGTTTGCAAATTTATGCCTGAAATTTCTTTGTTATACAAAGCTGAAATAATGACTATTGGCTGACAATCACAGTTAACCTTTCTGTTTCAAAATGTAACCATGTCCTTTTCACTACTTGCAAGAAATTTGGTCCCTGTCTGACAGCTGTTTCTCATTAAGCTAGTATGAGATTCTTAAACTTTTGGATTTGTTTCTTGTTCATTTCTGCATTTAAATAACTCATGATGTCATATCATTAAATTGTCATGACACCATGTTCAAGCTCTCATATACATTTTTTCTTTTTGTCTACAACATATTATCTTTATCAAAGTTTGTCTTGAGGCAAAACTTGGCATCATTTTGACAGGTGACAGCTTCACGCTTGTTATTCTCAAAGCAAACTATTCCTCATTATTATTTAACAGTGGATACATGCGTTGACAAACTTATGGGGTTAGTGTTAGATTTTGCCATCTTTTAATTTCAATTAATCATGATGTTCCATGATTTTCTAAAAAGATTTTTTTGGCACAGTCTGCGGAGTCAACTCAACTCGTTACAAGAGAGTTCAGGAGGGAAGAGAATATCTGTAAATGATCTTGTAATCAAGGTATACAAATATACTTCTCAATGTGTAGTATTGAAGCACCTACTACACATGGGAAGTGACCTCATCCCAGAAATTTTGCGTAAAAAATCTATTGCAACCTAGAATCAGCCATTTTTCTGGTTGTATTAACTCACTGTAGTTTTTAGAGAGCTCTTTTGAATAGATTGTCAACTGTGGCAAAGGGAAAGTCGTTTAGCATGGTTTAATTTCATTCCTTTTTTTTTTTTGTTATAAAATCTCAATTTATGTTTGAGAGAGGAAGTTTGAACTAAAACCAATGGTAGGGCCTGATCCTTGGAGTGGTTGACCTGTGGACAGGACACATTTTATCAAAATCACAAGGCACCAACAATTCAGAGTGTTCATCTTAAGATTCCTTAAAGTGAAAAACTGAATCAATGTTTTCCCATAGCTGAACCATAACCTTGAGCTGTTAACATTCTGGACTTTTAAGATGTTTGTTGATTGTCTCTGTTTTTGAAAGTTTTGCTAAAGAATAATTTCATGTCTGTAACTACAGGCTGCTGCTTTGGCTCTGAGGAAAGTTCCCCAGTGCAATAGTTCATGGACTGATAACTATATTCGCCAGTAAGTACATGGTTAATATACTCTTAAGATTAATGATTCCTCTGCGATACCATATTTAACATGATGTTTCTTTTGGTTCTATTGCAGGTATAATAATGTTAATATCAATGTAGCAGTACAGACAGATAATGGACTATATGTCCCAGTTATTAGGGTTCGTTATTGTCCAATTTCTGTTATGCAAAAAGTTTCTTGATTTTGCAAAAGGTGTAGAGTGCATGACAAGCTTTTATGTGGTAAAATTTGCAGGATGCAGACAAGAAAGGTCTATCCAAAATTGCTGACGAGGTGAAGAATTTGGCCCAAAGAGCAAAAGAGAATAGCTTGAAACCAGAAGATTACGAGGTTGAAACTGTCTCAGCTGGCCAGTGGACTTTTGTCTTATGAATTGCTTACGAATTTTGTCTTAATTCCTTTTTCAGGGAGGCACATTTACTGTTTCCAACTTAGGTGGGCCCTTTGGCATCAAGCAATTTTGTGCGATCATTAATCCTCCTCAATCAGGCATTCTAGCAGTTGGTTCTGGTAAGATAGGCACCTGGCTACAACTTCCACATCAAATTAATATTCCACTTCTGATATTGACTTTTCCTTGTGCAGCTGAGAAGAGGGTCATCCCTGGTTCCGGTCCTGATGATTTCCAATTTGCTTCCTTCATGTCCATCACACTAAGCTGTGATCATCGTGTCATAGATGGTATGCAGTTCTGTTAACCATCTTTAGTCACACAAACAAGTTCTTTACCTTTATTCAACACCGTCTCTGAGAATTGTGATGTTATAACTCTGGTGGTGCTCCTGGTCGTTTTCAGGTGCAGTTGGTGCCGAATGGCTAAAAGCATTTAAAGGCTACATCGAGAATCCAGAGTCAATGTTGCTGTAGATTACTTGATGGCCACTTTCATCCTTGCTTTTGACACATTTTCAGTTTTTTTTGCTGTGATTGGCAACGAGGTACTTGACGTAATCCCCAAATGTCATTGCTGAGTTCTACTTGTTTGGCGTTTGTGTAATCACCAGGAATCTCTGTAGTCTTAGCAAAACAACATTTGTTGGAATAAGTGGGGGAATTGAGGCGTGAACAGCGAGCTCAATTTTGCGGTTGCAGAGTGTAATAACCCCTTTTTTTTATGGGTAATAATAAACATAAGGTTTTTTTTATTTCGCCCTAATTTATCATTTAAATAGATGAACGATCCAGTTATCTTGTCGCAGTCATGATCCTCAAGGAATGAAGCTCCATCCGGTGGATGGACTTATATGAAACCGCCTTGACCGGTCTTCCATTTTTCTTTTACTAGGGAGCTTATGTAACAGTGTGCTGTTGCCCTGCTTAACCTTTCAGATTTTAATTCATTATAATTCCGATAAGCATAATTTACTGGGTATTTCCATGCCCATAAAACCGTGTTTCCAGTTTAAAAATGGTAATTTGCTTCATCCTCAGTCTTGCGACGAGATTTGCCTCCTGGCTTTGCATCAGGACGCAAAATTGGGAACGAAAGTCAGCAACCTGCAAACCCCCCGGAAGTACATGTTTTCATGTTTTGCCGAGCAGATAGAGAATGATCCATGCATCTATCATTTCGACAAGGATCTGATCCTTAGATGGTATGTTATGCTCATTGCAAATACAAATTATTATTCTTTTTTCGCACCTTTATATTCCCTGGATTTGAAAAGCATCCTTTTCCTAGACTTGTGTCATTCAAGGAAATAATCTCTTTGGCTATGTACTTTTTCTACCTCAAAATGCAGAAAACCCACTAGCTTTAGACAAAATGGAGAAATATACTTGATTTCACTTCCAATCTCTGATAGCTTGCCATGGCTTTGGCACCCTCACGATGAAGTGGAAACCATCCATTTGAACTTCGTTAAGAACTACGCACCAGAAATCTGTTTCACTTGGGAATTTAGAAAGCAGTACCCATTTAACATGCCATGTTATACAAGCTGGTAGAAGTAAAATTCCCATTCATTTAATACCAAAGTCTTTATATCTATGGTGGAAGTGAGCTCCCCTGCCTCGTAAAGGTTGTGTTTCCGTTGAAGTTCAGATGCCTCCCCCCATGCGGTTTTTCTTCAGTATTATATTGTTATTCGCACTGTATGATCTTTAGATATTAAAAATCCCACCAAAACCCCTTAATTTTGATAGTTTTGAGAATCCCCTTGATATCAAAAATCATCATGAATTAGTCGATTTGATTGAGATTGAAGGTTGGAGCTTCATGTTGTTATGTTTTAGAAACACAATATTTACTAAATATCATTATTTTGAAGTTCGACAACTATATTGTCACACATAAAAATATATGTATTTAGTAGATATCATGCTTCTCAGAAACGACAAGGTAAAAATATGTTGTTTAATCAAATGTTTTACTAAAAATATTATTCAGTCATTTTTATTGTGCAAATCAAGGTTGTCAATACCGTTCCGGTCGCCGTTCCGGTTTTTCTATTGGTACGGAACGTTCCGGTTTCGGAGCGTTTCGGCGTGCCGTTTCGGGATTGTACTGTTCATATATATATATATATATATATATATATATATATATATATATATATATAAAATTAAAATTTTAATATATCAAGTATAATTTTATTCAAGATAAACTAACTTTAAATTATACAATACAAATATAAAATCAAACAAACTTAATTTCAAAATTAGAAACACAACAATAGGTTAATCAAAATAATGTTAAAAAAAAAGGATTTTCAGGCCGGAACGGCACACCCATAACGGTACCGAAACGTTTCGGCCAGAATTTGACCGGAATTTTCAGAACGGGCTGGAATTTAAACCGAGATGAAAACGACACTATTTTATCTTAATTTTTTTAATGGTACGAAACATCCTGACCGAAACAGAACGAAATTAATAACCTTTGTGCAAATTGCCCAATTTATCTTCTTCTTTTTATCTTCCACCTGCCCATTCCAGCCAACGTGATTCTGATTTGTCATCGCAGGCTGACAGTTTCCTGAAATCCCCGCATCATGCCCACTCGTCACTCTAAAATCACTAATCTGCATAACCTCCATGAAATCACCCACAGATGATCAATCAAGTTAGTTAATCTGTGAAAAAAAGAAAACGATTATCAGTAGAATCTTCACAAAGCTCTTTTTTGTCTGCACTAGACTTGGTTCAACATCATTGTCAAGCAAATCACTTGATGCCGCAGTCGGCATTTACTTTCTTGTAAATGATTGGTCGCCTCTAGGAAACGAATTAGCTGTAATAATCCAGGAGTCAGTCCAATCAATATGGGAAAAAAAATAGAACAACATAAATAAACTACTATCAGGTTTACCAATCTTGTTTAGTTTGGGTTAAATCGACTGAAATATTTTATACTACTAAAAAAAAAGGATAAAATAGTATTGTTTTTATCTCGATTTAAATTCTAGCATGTTCTAGATTTTTCAGTTAAATACCACCCAAAACATTCCGGATTCATTCCGGTCATTCCGTTTCGGCCAAATAGTATTTTTTAAAATAATAAATAATTTTACAATATCAATAATATCTCTTAATTCAACTGTTAGATTAAGATGAAATTTTATGAGGAGTCTCTTGACATATTTATATATATTATGTTAAAATTTCAAAGCAATAAGGGAATGTAATGACTTTGCGATATTCATGGTGATATTTTCATAATATTATACATGTTCATAATTTTATTCAAAAAATTATTTTATTGTGTCTTTTTTAGATTAAATAGTGCAATTTTAAATAATATTATTTTTGGATTTGAATTAATTTTTTAATTAATATATTTAATTATATATATACATAAACAGTACAACATAAAAACAACGCGCTAAAATAATTCAAAATCAAAACATTTCATTTCAATTGAAAAAATAAAATATTTGACATAAATTGTTGAGTAATGAAACCAGAGTAGAGAATAGAATCTCCTTTCATCAAGGATGTCAAAAAATTCTTCTCCAACAATATAAATTTAAAAATTGAATTAAAATAAAAATCAATAACAAGATGTATCACCAGATTTCAGGAGATTAGATACAAAAAATCCCTTCTCCTTTATAGTTATGTTTGTTTGTTTGTGTTTTTCTTTGAGATCTACTGATGAATTTTCAGTTTCCTCGAGCTTTTTTTAAAGTTTTCAAGGAAGAGAATAATAAACTCAGATCATGCTGGTGGAAGCAGAAAAATGGGATTAAAAAGGTTAGCTGACTCAGTTTTACCATGGTTCTCACTTAAATTCGCTGTCAAATGTAGCTGAGAATTGTAGAGTTCTTGGAGAACACAAAGGCATTAAAAAAATTATTTTTTTATTTTTTATTTTTTATTTTAAATTAAATATTTGTTATATTTAGATGCCAAAAATAATTTAAAAAAAATAAAAAAATATTATTTTAATATATTTTTTATTAAAAAAATACTTTAACGAATATACTTACAAACATATACTTTCAGGATAGAAACAAAAGAAGCGGAAACGATTATTTTATTTTATTTTATTTTCTCAGTTATTTTATATTTTCTTGATTTGATCGGGTGCAAAAATCTCTTTTGGGTAATAGGTTGTCCGTACAATGACAATGAGCACGCAAGAAAAATATCTCATGCACATCTGGTTCCAAGATATATGGAGGTGTTTAGGAGGGCGGTTGTGGTAGTTTTTGAAAATATTTTTTGTGCCGAATTATATTAAAATGATATTTTTTTATTTTTTAAAAATCATTTTTGACATCAGCACATCAAAATAATTTGAAAATACTAAAAAAGTTTCATTTAAAATGCAAAAAAAAAAAAAAAAAAAATTGAATTTTGGCTAAACAGCGTTTCTGCCGCTTAGCCAAACGGGGTTCCAATATATTATAACATGCAACTCGACAGAGACTAAAGATTTGCTTATGATCAGCTTAATATCCAATATCTCAGGCTAATCTATTTATTAAGCAAATCATTAGTTCATGTAGAATTTTATTGAAAAATAATATAAATCATATTTAAAATCCTCACTTAACTGCTCAAGCTTTTATATAAGATAGTTTTTTAATATGATATCATATTTTTATTGACCCAGTGGTTATGAATTCGAATCTTTTTATTTCTATTTTATTTGATAAAAATCAAACACAAAGTAATATGAATATATATAAATTTTAAATACAAAATTTTTTCACTTGAAAAAATATATTAAAAAATAATATTAATATGAGATCTCATCTAATAATTTAAACATGCTTGTGATCACGACCATCTATCCGACACTAAGTGGATGTTTATTTTTGTAGTTGTACCGAAGTTTTGAAATAAGTTATGGTTATAGTGTTTGGTTAAGGATGAAAAGCTAAAAAATTGCTTTTTTCCCAGCTCAAAAATATATCCAATCCGCGTTTTAAGAAAAGCAGTATTTAGCAGTAAAATACTGCTTTTCTTACGTCTGTTACTGGAATTAATGGGGAAAAGGGGGTGCAGACGGGCTATTAATGTTTATATAATATAAATAATTAAATAATGTTTATATATAATATGTAATGTTTATATAAATAATGTTTATATAATATATATAATATATTTTTAATATTCAAATAATCTAAAAAACAATTAAAATATAAATAATTTTTACATAATATATGTTTATTAATATAACAAAATATATTTTTAATATTAAAATAATCTAAAAATAATTAAAATATAAATAATTTTTACATAATATATGTTTATTAATATAAAAAAATATTTTTTTAATATTAAAATAATATAAAAATTAATTAAAATATAAATACTTTTTACATAATATATGTTTAATAATATATAAAATATATTTTTAATATTAAAAAATCTAAAAAATAATTAAAATATAAATAATTATTACATGATATATGTTTATTAATATAAAGATATATTTTTTTAATATTAAAATAATCTAAAAATTAATTAAAAGTAATATGAAAAGTATGATAACCAAACACATAAAATAATTTTTTTTCAACCTCAAACTCAACCACAGTTTTAACCAAACACTTCATAACTTATTTTGAACCGTAACAAAAGTACTTTTCTTTAAACTATTTTTTTTAAATCTCAACCACAAAAACAAAAACAATATCAAACACACTCTAAACTGTCCAGTTTGTCAACTCGTGTTCCGCTCCTACTTTTCATGGGATTTCAGTTCTTCGCTGTCTTTGTCCCTCCGAGGAACAGGCAATGGCTTTGGCTTGCTTGGTAGTTGAAGCCATGTTCGTGTCATATACACACCCTTGCACGCTTGAAAACTTATTTACCTGCTGCCGTTTCTAGTTTGCAGGTCATTAATATTGAGCCCAACGACTATCCCTGCAGCAATTTCCTATTAATTTTCTCGAGAAACGTAATGTAATGGCGAAGAATTTTTCATCTACATAGCAGATTTAATTTTGAGTAAGAACATGTATTCTTAATAAAAACTTGAGATAACCAGATTTTACCCGCTCACTATCATCCCAAAACGCTTTCTAAAATATGGGATATACTCGGATTCAAAAAAAAAATATTCTCACCGACTACAGTACTGTTTCGTGCTTAAAAGAAGGGTCACGTGTGTAAACTGATTGATGATTCTGCTGTTGCTATACAGGGTTCACTAGGAGGTTGTCTGTGATTTATGAAACTTCCTCTTATTAGAAATTCAAAAAAACAAAATTATCTCTGCTGATAAAGCTTTAAGAGGATGAAGATGTTGCAATAAATAGCAAAGGATATTATCGGAATGAAAACTCTTTTATCATTGTATGTGAATTTTAATAGCATAAACTCTTTCGTGCTGGGTCATGATTTTGCCCATGTATTCACTCTAACAGTATTGTTGTATTTAAAAATTTAAAAAATCATATTGAACTGGATCATTCAGATTACTGGATACCAAATCAATATCTGTCTAATCTAATTTGAAATTTATTTCAGATAAATAGCAGCAAGTTATGAGACTAGGATAATATTTACACGATAATATTATTATAAAAATGGATCGATAATCTAATCTAATCAATATTATTATGTGGAGTTTTGGCATGAATCATGATATTTACACGATAATATTATTATAACAATGGATTGATAAGCTTTGGAGACGCCACCATTCGGTAGCCGTGAAAGCTGGCTACTATACCACAAGCACTGTGAAAATAGTTGCTGAAATCACTGCACCTTGCTGGCTTGCCCTAATGGATCAAGACTAGCAACACTTTCAGAGGAAATTAATTTAGATTTAAAAAATAAATTTCTGCAGGCGCTGGTCAACCCCTAAAAAACACAAACTTCCCTCCATCCTACCTCCCAAAACAATCAAAACCCATATATCCTCCACCCATCACCAGACAAATCAACTCTCACTCATGATCACTCCACTCGCCATCAATATCCGTCAGCACCAAAAGCCCTCACAACATCCATTGGCCTTCCCCTCCACACAGACCCCATCTCTTCTCTCACCCTCTCCATAACAACCTCTTCCTCTGTTTTGAACTGCATATAGCTCATAAAAACAATGAAAGCCATTCTCAATAACTAATAATTTTAAATTTAAGCTTTACGGATGACAGAACGATTGTTACTCAAAAACTTTTGTTGTAGAGTTTGAGCAAGAATCAAAATATTTGTTCACCATGCAATAATTATGTCCATGTGTCACCTCTTGAATGACGAGTTCATACAAAAGAACATGCATATATATTTAAACATGCATGCCTACAATTTGAAATAAAGATCTCTCCAATTTGTTTTCCTCTGAAGAGTCGAGAGTAACTGATATCTAAAGATACCAAGAAGGGTTCATTCTAATCTGGAAATATCATTTATGGTTTTCTACAAGCCAAAAAGAAGCTTCTGCTTTACTATGAAATCAACTCGTGACTTATGCCTGAATTACGTATGAGTTTCTAATGCACTCATTAATGGAGATTGTGGGGGAATTTAGGTTTCTTTCTAAAAAAATACAGCAAGTTCACGTTTGAATCAAATTTTACAAAGCTACATATATAGTAAAAAAAACTAACATTTCCTCTAAGTTCTTTTATATAGAGCATGATTAGAATTGAATATCAAGTTTCATTTGTTTTGACAAACATTTTAAAGCCCTACCCGGAAATATCGAAAGGAAGTCTATCATGACCTTTATCTATAGAGAGAGAGAGATCACATGGAAGTATGGATCATAAAGAACTACAATGAAAAATAATGGAAATGAGGCATTCATATAACATATTGGTTTTAATAATAACAATAAAAAACCTTCATTTAAGTTTTCCTTTATTAATCATGTCATAACCCAAAAATTTACTAGAAATAAAAAATAAAAATAAAAAAAACTAATATATTGAAAAAAATCAAGTTGAAAATTTTGAATAGATTTGAGAGTTCAGTCATATCTCTATTATGCTCAAAGGAAGGAAAATGCAAATTCAAGGATAAAATAAATAATTATTTGATAAATTTATAAAAAAATTAAATAAAAAAATATAATAGTAATTCTAACAGGCCAATTTGATTTAATCATGAGCCAAATTAAAATTTAATTATATTTAAGAATTAATTTAAAATTTAATCGAAGGATTTAATTAAATATAAAAACTTAATTATATTTTAAAAACACTTAAATTAATTCAACAATTAGTTCTTTTAATAAAAACTAAAACTTAAACAACATAAAATGAAAGAATATTTAATATATAATTGAACGTAATAAAAAAGAAAATCATGGTTGCAATATATAACAGTAGTGCAAGATTTTTTTTAAAATGTTTTTTACTTGAAAATATATATAAATAATATATTTTTCATATATTTTTAACATAATATATCAAACAATAAAAAAAAAACTAAAAAGTATTAATTTAAAAATCTTTTAAAAGAATGAAGAATTTAGAAAATCATGTTTAAACGAACTCGCAAAACTGCCTTTCCTGCAGGCTGCAGGCAAATGGAGAGGGGCTAGTTCAGTCTAGTACCGTGCCGTATGATTAAAGGAGGAGAGAGCAATGCTTGGAATAATCTTTGGTATAATGGTATTGATGTTTTTTTTTAATGTAATAGAATAATTTCTTTTAATATTAAAATTGAAGTTTAAAACTCGCCGAACGCTGTGAAGAAAAACAAAGGAAACGGTGCCGTGGGTGGCTCCTGGAGAAGAGAGGGGGTTGCAGAGGAAGGCGGGAAAGAAGATAAGAGGAGAGAAGGGAAGGTGAAATCGGGAATGGGGGTGAACGAGAGATACACACAGTGGAAGACTCTGGTGCCTGTCCTCTACGATTGGCTCGCTAATCACAATCTCGTCTGGCCCTCTCTTTCTTGCCGGTCTCTCTCCCTCTCCCCTTTCTCTTTGTTTAGGGTTTGGACTTTATTTTATTTTTTCTTTATTCATGCTGTATGATAAAAAAACTGTAGACGCAATATCATCTTTTCGATTCCTATTACGTTTCCGAGTAGATTGTGTGATAATTTCCGGGATTGTATTTGGGTTTAGATATGTTAATGAGGGTTGCCTGATGGCGGAGCAAGAAAAAGTGGGTCAAGCTCCTAGAACTGGTCTTGTTATCTTATCTTTCTTCATTCTGAGAAGCTCGTTTAGGGAGAGCCGATGGAGATGATAAAATGACTGGACACCTTCACGAGCAATCAACGGGGACCTCTGTATAGTTCATGTAGATTGACATGCTCTAATGCATGATCGTATTTTTGTAGAAATAGTTCTAATTTTCAAATGCAAGGTGATTAATCCTTTGCCTCTGACTTCTTTTTAATTGACAGATGGGGTCCACAGCTTGAGCAAGCTACGTACAAGAATCGTCAGCGCCTGTACCTCTCTGAACAGGCAAGATTGTGAACGTTATTGAAGTTGCCAGATGCCAGCATGTGTTCTTGTTGCCTGCCATGCTTTGTCCTCTGTATTCTGTTCATGGATTGTTGATTTGTTCTGCTATCTTTTATTCAGACGGATGGTAGTGTTCCGAATACTCTGGTCATTGCTAACTGTGAAGTTGTTAAACCAAGGGTTGCGGCTGCAGAACACATATCACAGGTGATGCCTTCATGATTTGTTATTTTTCTTTTTACCCTGGTTTTTACCCCTTCATCCTTTTTCTTTTTACTGAGAATGCATGCATTATTGGCTGGTTGGTTGATCTTTCAGTTCAACGAGGAAGCACGCTCTCCCTTTGTGAAGAAGTATAAAACTATTATACATCCTGGCGAGGTACCTATCCCGTCTTAGTAGTTTCTTTTACTTACCCATCTCCTTGATGCATGGTTTCTAATATATATGACCTTGTATAAATTTCGTCGGTGTGAAATTTGGATTCATGTGATTTTGAGAAATGAAATGCGCCACTTTTCTGAGAAGGAAATGATCCCAAAGAGGAAGAAGTTTTAAAAGCTTCATATGAAAATTTAATGTAATTTAATTCATAAGGATAGATCCTTGTAATTAAAAGCTCCATTTAGTTTCTGTAGCTCCAGTTTGAAGAGCAGAAATCACAGTTGAAAGTGTAACTTGCATATAGCTTGGTTACCAAAACATCTATATCACTATTTATTATTGAATTACAGTGATAAGTAAAAAATTAAACAGGTACTTTGTTTGAACATAGTTGAGATATATGATGCTCCATAAGCACATTTGCTTTATTGAGTGAGAACTAGAAAAACATCTGATCTGTGCTATTATTACTTCTGTTGTGAATTGCATTCATGGAGCCTTGTGCTAAGTAAAAATGTCATAGCATGATGAATCCTTTCATGAAGGGGTTGATAGAGGGGGGTACATTTCACAAGGTGCATGGGATATATTTAGGATGAAAAAGAATTATTATATTTCATGACTTTGATACTGATAATCACAGGTTAATGACAGAATAGCCTGTTGCTTTTGTTAAGGAGGAAAAGGAAAGATTCTTATGCTGTAGATGGAACCAAAAATGAAAGGTTGCTTTGCAGCTTAGGCAACAAACATGTCACTGATGTGCTTATTTGCTGTCTCCCTGATACTTTTCTGATCTCTCTCTGTTATATCTTCACCCCTTGCTTTTCCTTTTTCTCCCTTTATATGGCTCTCAGGATTTCTCATTTTCGATAACTGAAAGAATTATCTAGAAGGCATGCATTTAAGGTGTTCCAATGAATTACCTTTCTGTCTTCTTTTTTCTTTGTTTTTTTTTTTGTAAATTCGTTGGGGTAATTACTTTACTTTTTGAGATGCAATCCTCCAACTTTTATTTTGTGTTGATCAGTCTTCAATATTGCTTGGAAATAATATTTGGTATTTTTTGTTTGGGAAATATTGCTTATATGGGATGTTTTTTCAGGTGAACAGAATCAGGGAACTCCCACAGAACACTAACATAGTGGCTACACACACCGATAGTCCTGATGTAATCATTTAGTTACCTTTCAGATAATGAAAAATCAAGAGTGTTAAGCATTTAGTTATCGCTCAAATAAAAAAAAAAAGTTTTAATTGCACATTTTCTCCAATTTAAATTGTCTGTATTTTTGAGCAGGTTCTCATTTGGGATGTTGAATCTCAACCTAATCGTCATGCTGTCCTGGGAGCTACAGAGTCTTGTCCAGATCTGGTTAGTCCTGGGCCAGTGATTTTTCCTTTCTTTTCTCTTTTATAACTCTATACTAGTTAAATATATTAAATAATTGTCACAATCCTTTTATAACCATTTTCTCTGACATTTGTTATAGCATTTGTGCTCCAGGATTTTCTTTGTTAGAAAATTAATTTTTGTAATTGTATTTATCATTGGCATGATTCTCCGACAACCATTAAAAGTTCATTGATTTTCAGGAAAGTTTTGCTGCTCTTTTAAATTGAGGCACTTTTTAATTAGATACATCTTCATGCAGATATTGACTGGCCATAAAGACAATGCTGAGTTTGCTCTTGCTATGTGCCCAACTGAGCCCTTTGTGCTCTCTGGAGGTTGGGTTTTAGTTTTAGTTTTTTTATTTCAGTTCATTAGATTCTCTTGCATAATAAAAGCATTAATTAAGCAATTTACTCATTTTTCACTTATCATAACTATTGTTGTGTGACTTCAATTTCACAAGGAAAATTAAACTTTTCTACACTAATGTTGATATGCAACTCACTTTTCCAGCTGTGTTTTTTGTTATTTGTTGGCAACTGCATTAATTAGAGTTCTCATAATCTTTTCCGGTTGGGAAAATTTTTGTTGCAGGCAAGGACAAGTCTGTGATTTTGTGGAGTATTCAGGACCATATTTCGACTTTGGCAGCAGGGCCAGGGTTGTCAAAGTCTCCTGGATCTGGTGGCTTCACTAATAAATCTGCCTCCAAGGCAGGTGGAGGTAATGACAAACGTGCCAAGAGTCCTTCCATTGGACCAAGGGACGTCTACCAAGGGCATGCAGATACTGTTGAAGATGTTCAGTTCTGCCCATCAAGGTAGGTCCTGTAATCATAATCAAACGAGTTTAGCCAAGCAATCATGCATTTTTTTTAACTTTGTGTAACTATTATCTGCCGTATAGGAAGCACTTTCTTCAGATATCTATATGGATTCTCTTTTCCATTTTTTCAAGAAAAATGAATTGCCCCAATGTAACACTAAGGTCTTCTTTGAACTTTTATTCTTTATGGTCTGCTCTCATTTTATCTATTTCCTTGACTAGTTCACAGGAGTTCTGCAGTGTGGGTGATGATTCTTGCCTTGTATTATGGGATGCAAGAGCTGGCCGTACTCCGGTTGTCAAGGTTACATCTCTTCTTTCCACATTCTGGTATTATTCCTTTTCCTTTGCACATTCACACACTAGACTTTCCTAGCTATGGGTTAAGCAAGAAAAACTGTGGATTGGATTTACTTGACTGGCAAAGCAATAGTCAGAAAACATCTTGCTGTGCATTGGCCATGCATGAACCACAAGTGTGGTTGCTATCACACTGGGATATCATTGTTTATGTGAATGGTAACATAGCATGGGTGGGAAGGCAACGTGACTTGGATTTCCTGCAATTTGTTTATGGTTAACAGAGTTGAATATGCCATCCTTCATGTCACAATTTTGCATTCCTAGTTGATGATTTATTTATGAGTTTTGTTGTTATATGGCAGGTTGAGAAAGCTCACAATGCTGATCTTCATTGTGTCGATTGGAATCCTCATGATGTAAATCTAATTCTGACAGGGTACTTATATAATCTGTCCTCCTGCATGTTTATACTTTCTCATGAGACTGACAGTACGAGATCTGTATTCATGCTTCTGCCCATAGTTTGGGTCAAACTACATCTATTTTCTCTCTCTTTTTTTTCTCATATCCTTGTACCTGTATTTAACTTGTGATGAACTTTGGCCTGTCTCTTGGATATTGTTTCCCTTACTTAGGTCTGCTGATAATTCTGTTCATTTGTTTGATCGTCGGAACCTCAATCCTGGAGGGGGAGGAGCACCTGTTCACAAGTTTGAGGGTCATAGTGCTGCCGTCCTCTGTGTACAGGTCTGAAAATTATTCTGTCTCTTGGCTCAATTTCTCATTGTTTTTTATCTATCTCAGTACAAACTTTATTTATTTTCTGTTATTTCTGACAAAGTAATTGTCTCCAGTGGTCTCCAGATAAATCGTCTGTCTTTGGCACTTCTGCAGAGGATGGCATTCTAAATATATGGGATTATGAAAAGGTTTTGAGGCTATACTATGATCTTTCTGTGTGTGTGTGTCTACACCATGAGAGAAACTCAATCAAATGTACAGGAGATGATCTGTGAAATGGCTTGGCATGGTGTATTTTCTGCCAATGAGTTACAAAATGATGTTGTTCCATTTATGGGATTGGTCACAGTTAATGGATTGGGATGTTATGACAATAATGATGGCGGTACCATTAGAATTGTTCAAAGTGACTTTTCTGTGAAATTATTGCGTATGAGGTCTAAAGGGAATACGTGGTTTTGTTTGCCAAGTAATTTTGTAGAAACTGTTCCTGTTACTTTGAAGTGACAAGAAGGATAGGACTCATTTCTAGGGATAAGAAAAAAAAGAGTTCCACTTTTCATAAATGCATTAAACATACATACCACATTATATAATAATATTGAGGCTTTTTAGATGTTTCATCAGAGCAAGTAGACTGGAGTATTGCATACTCAAATTATTTTTTTCTATTGTCATGTTAGCATTCTAGAATGTATAAATGCCAGCACATCCATGACTATCTGCTTTACTAGATTGGTGTGTTTCCAACCTGATGCGCCATCTAAAACTGGTTTGGGAACTTGCATGTTTCTAACAAAGCTTGTTGTTTATCAGATTGGTAAAAAACAAGGCTCAACTGGACTGAAAGTGCCAACTGCTCCTCCAGGATTATTTTTCCGGCATGCTGGCCATCGGTATGTCTCGCATTTCTATTTGTATTTTGTGTTTTTTTTCCATGAAATTGCAATGATCACTCAAAGTTGAACTTCTATGCTTATTCATTTGGAGAAGATCCTTAGAGCAATTATTTTTTGATGCTTATGGGTCTCTTTGGAGGTCGGGGATTGATGATTTTGCCCCCCCGAATGCTTCCTTCAGTGAGGTTTTCAGAGAGTAATTGCTAGACCATGTACTTGTGTAGGGATAAGGTTGTCGACTTCCACTGGAATGCATCTGATCCATGGACAGTTGTCAGTGTATCTGACGATGATGAAAGTACAGGAGGAGGTGGCACTCTACAGGTGAGAGAATTTTCTTGATACTATAATGTATTTTGTGGCTGTGGCGTTAAGATAAAAATAACGAAGTCAGATTGAAGAACGTACACCTTGCCCGTGTGGAGGGAGACTCAATCGAATGGTGTGGTGCTCATTATCTGAGACATTTTAATTTTGATGCAGATATGGAGAATGATTGATTTGATTCACAGGGCCGAGGAGGATGTCTTGGCTGAGCTTGAGAATTTCAAATCTCACATTCTCGCATGTGAAAGAAGTTAGGACTGCTAGGAGTGTTTTTTTTTTTTTTTTTTAATCAAAGACTCGTCGTATTAACATAGCCTCCCTCTCTCCCTGGCCCTGGTTAGTTTACTGAGAGATCTTCTGTAGAACTCTTAGATGATTTTGCCATTGGCTATTGTAGAGGTTATTGACCAATATCTACGAGTACCTTCATTTTCCCCTTTTTATTATTTCTTGATGCTGGGCATCAGGTTATGCAATCATTTCTAAATAGTTTGGTAATTGTTTCATAAAATATATTAAAAGAGAAAGTAGATTTTGGAGCTGTTCATTTAGACTTTAGTTGCATTGGAGACCTGAACAATGATTCTAGGAGTTCATTTGTATATTATAATTCCCAAACTTTATATTTTATTAAACCTCATTGTTTATCATATTTCTGAACTTAAATTATATTAAAACAACTAAAAGGCGTGGTTGTTTCATTGTGTACCTAAACATAGATTATTGTGTATTCCAATAGTAAAATTATCATTTGGCCTCTCGGACCGAAAAATTTAACCCTCAGAACGGTGATGTTTTGGATATTTTCAGGGAATATGCATTAGATTTTCAAATTATTTGAGGTTTTCTAGTATTTTCTATTTTAAATTGCATAGTAAAACTACCATTTTATCATTGGGAGTTGACAAAAAAACAAAACAGTTGTGAGTGTTTTTAATTTTTCATATATTTGTCCATAATGAAACTACACAAATACCCCTTAAAAGATGGAGCTGGGAGCATTTGGTACTTTCATTCCTAGTTTTTTGTGGTTGTTGTTGGGTCTAAGAGTGTATAGGTAATATGTTGTTTATTATTATTATTATTATTTTCAAAAACATTGCAGGCATGTCTTTCGAACTCGCCAACAATGTTTGACATACGTGCTTTCAGGTGGCACGTGCGACGTCATTTAGCTGCAAAAATTATTTGTCGTTTTGTCATCTGGTGCGTCACCATGTCTTCTGCCTCCCAGTGCAGGGCTTGTCATGTGACGGTGGTTGGTGGATAATTTTTAGTTTTTGTTTCTCTTCTCTCTTCTGTCATTGGAAAATACATGTAAGTCCTTCATATTTGTAATTATTTTATTTAATTCCTTATTCTTTTGATTTTGGTTTTATTCCTGATTTCTTTAATGTGAATCTTGATTGTTTTCAATTGTGCCTTTCAATTAAAACTGATTATATATGTTAGTTTTCATTTTAGTACTTATTCTTTTCATTTTTTATTTCTTTAATTTTTTTAGCATGTAGGTTTAAATTTGATCCTATAATTGAAGTTGGTCATATATATTTCATTTAGGTCTTTACTAGTTAGATTGAGCGCGCTACGTTGCGGGCAATATATAATTTTTATAATGATTGGATTTGAAGTAATTTATAAATTTTACTAATTTAAAAATAAAATATAATATTTACACATGCAAAGTTTGATATGATACAGAACAACAATACATCCTGCCCAAATAATAATATCGAAGCTTTAACATCAAAGAGACAGGAATAGATAATTGTCTCGAAAGTTTTTCAACAAAAAAATAAAGAAAAACATAGTTTTTCTACAACATTTACATCAACCTTTGTGATGTTGTCAGTTTGCACTATGTTGTAGGTCGAGTAAACAATTTTTATAACTGTTGAGATTAAAATAGAATATTTATACATGTAAAGTTTGATATAATGAAACAGATGAACATACTTTATTATAACAACAGTAATATCGAAGTTTTAACATTTAAAATTATCATCATTATCACCGTCAAAATAATAAAATTAATAAATTACCACGAGAAAAAAATACAAAAAAAAATAAAAGAAAAAAATAAGAACAAAAATTAAAATTATTATTATTATTAATATTATTATTGCGCTAATAATGAAAAAAGAAAAATTAAATCAAAGACTAAAAAAATCAAAAAAACTTTAATAAAAATGAAAATAAAAAAATATAATAGATGATAAAACAAAAATAAAAATTATTAGCTGAAAAAAAACCATTTAACTTGAAAATTTAAAAAATTATCCGCTTTACATTGAGGGCTGAGCAAATAATTTTTATAAGATTTGCTGGATCATAATTAAAATATAATATTTATATATGTAAACTTTAATATAATGAAATAGATCAACACACCCTGTTATAACAATAGCAACATCAGAGTTGTAATATCTAAAATTATTATTTCTATTATTATCAAAATAATAAAAATTATCAAATTATTCTGAGGAAAAAAAACATTAACAAAACAGTAAGCAAGAAAAACAATCGCAAAAATTGAAATTGTTGTACCGAAGTTAATGAATCTTTTTTAGCTCAATCCTGAAATTAAAAGGAGGACCAAAGTGAAACATTGACATTGAATTAATTTCAATCGAAAAACCCAATCGAACTAAATCAAAACTTATATAACAAAAATGAGAATCATAAACGAAATTAAAAGTACAGGAACCGAAATGAAACATCACCAAACCTGGGGGGCTCGCCTGCACTTTGACGTGCAGGGAGAGAGAAATGGCTACAGTGGCTTTAACCGGCCACTACCGCATCCACGACCTTCGGAGGATAAAACGCGACACACCGAGAGAAAGACCACTCGGCGGCGCAGCGAGGGAGATGCTGGTAGCCCATTTCCAGCCATAGGACGATCCCTCCCGCGCCACCTAAATATGTTGAATATTGGTGATTATTTTAAAATTAATATTTCTCTCTTTTCACTTTGTTTTTTTTTTTTTTTGTATTTTTTGTTATTTTTATCTGTTCTTCAGATAAGATGATTTTAATATTTTATTGTTTGCATAATAATAATAATAATAATAATAAATTTAGTGATTATTTTTTATTATTTTTTTAATATTTTAAAAGGAAATTCTTTTGGAGTAAAATAATCACAGTGACATCTTAAAAATTATCTGTTTATATTATATTTTCCAAACAAGATTACAATTTTTTATTTATAATAATACTATAAATTATTTGATAACATTAAATTACTTTATTACTATTTTGAAATAGTAGAATCTATTGTAGGAAATACTTGAAAAAATCACCATACAAAATATCACTCATTTAATGTCTTTTATTCAACATGAATTACTTTCATTTGAATATTTGATGTTTTTCTAACTTGGTTAAAAAAGGGGGTAATATATTTTTCTAACTTTACATTTGCCTTAATTATCATTATTTTTTCAGTTTTTTTTTTTCTTTACACTGTTTTTTTAGAAGAAAATATAATTTTTATTCTTGACACTAAAAATATTCATCATTCTCTACTTGACCTATTTGTATTATTCTTTTTGTCTTGACTCCTTTGTATTTTTTTATTTTTTTAAATTCTTATACAGAGAATAAAAATTATGTTTAATCGTAGAAATTGTAACATGATCTTATCTTTCCACTACATTAAAAATTAAATTAATATTTTTCACATCTTTATAGATGTATATGATATTTGTTTTATTTTATCATATACAAGCACAAACGTTTTGATTCACATTATATATTTTAAGCTATAAAAAAATTATTCGAGTCACAACTTAAAAGGTTGAGTTAATATTTTATTTATTTATTGGCATAGACAATTATTGGTTTAAATGCATGCATAATTTTTTTTATTTACAATTAAATTTTTTATTTTTGTACAAAAAACATATTAGAAAAACTTGCATATTTGTTTTTACAAAAATAAATATTTCACCTGCAACAAAGTGTTAATCAAATAATTAGTTAATTCGATTGAAATTTTAAGATTTGTAGGCATGTATTTAAATTGTGATAGAGATTTTTTTTTAAAATATTTTCTTAATTAAAATATATATTAAAATAGTATATTTTCTATATTTTAAATTTGTTTTTAACATAATGTATCAAAATAATTTAATATATATATATATATATAAAATAAAAAAAATGATGTTTGTTTTTTAAAAAGTGCAGTTGTATCATTTTTATTTTATGCCGTCCTAAGCGTAGTGCGGGACCCCCTCTCTCAATATTATTATACTATATACTAAAAGAGATCAGAAGTCGGTTACAATAGCATGTGAGAAGAATCAATATTAATTATAATAGTATTGCTTAGTTTTTAAGTCGATTTGATTCGGTTTGTTTGATTCACCAATTTACTGATATTTATTTATATTTGCACATAAAAATATGACGAAACGTTTGTAACTTAGTGGATAAAACGTTTGTCTCCTTAGCATGAGGTCACTGGTTCGACCCCTGTCTAGCGAGCCTCCTAATGTTTTTTTTTTTTCATTTTTTCCCTTTAAATCAGTTCTTTTCCCACTTATAATTTTTTTTTTATTTTTTTCATATACATTTTTTTCACTGTTCTTTTTTTTTGTTGTTGTTTTTTATTAGTTTTTTTTATTTTATTTTTAAGTCAAATTATGTTTTTTAGATGATAATTTTATTTTTATTTTTTATTTGGTCTTTTGTTAAAGTTATTAGCCTATTTTTTTTTCTTTGAATAAAATTTTTCCCTATTATTAACACAATAATAATAATAATAATTTTTCTTGTATCCTCTTTTGTTAATGTTTTTAATTTTTTTTCCCGGGAGTAATTTAATAGTTTTTATGGTTTTAGCAATAATGATAATGATATGTTTAGATGTCAAGGCCTTGTTATTCCTGTTATTATAATAGGGTGTGATGATATGTTTCATTATATCAAATCTTGTATGTATAGATTTTATATTGTATTTGATTTTTCAATTTTTTTATTTGATTGAAATTGATAATATATTTGATTTTATTTTCAGTCCTTGTATTTTTAATTTTTTATTTTATTCCTTTAATTTTTCATAGTTCTTAAATAGTTATATTTTTGTCCATGTTTATATATAAGTACTTTTAGTTTTGGTTTTTAATTTTTATTATTTTATTTTTTTATTGAGATAACATTTTTTGCAAAAAAAATTGTTTTTAAATTTTAGTTTGTGTTTATGATCATTTGAAAATTGATATTTTTTATTTTTTTTTCATTTGGTTTTTTTATCAATTTGTTTTTTATTTTGATTTCAAATGATTTTTTTAGCTAATAATTTTATTTTAATTTTATTTTTTTGAGCTTTTGTTAAAGTTTTTGGTTTTTTTATTCTTTTATTGGTTTTTTATTCTTTTATTGAATTTATTTTTTCATTATTCACACAATAATAATAATAATAATAATAATAATAATAATAATAATAATTTTAGTTTTTTGTCTTGCTTCCTCTTTTATTGATGTTTTCGAGTTTTTTTCTTGGAATAATTTAATTTTTTTTATTTTTTTAGCAATAATATTTTTAAATGTTAAGTCTTCGATGTTATTGTTATAATAGGTTGTGTTGATGTGTTTTATTATATCAAATCTTGCATGTATAGATGCTATATTTTATTTTTAATCTGGCAAAATCTATTAATTATTTCAATACCAACAATTATAAAATAATATTTGCTCGCCGCAACGTAGTGCAGGCAATTAACTAGTATTAATTAAAATATAAAAGTCATCCCACTTTTACTGTGCACTTCGTTACTATTCACATAAACTCAAGTTACTATTCATTGCGATAGTAAAATTACCATTTTATCCCTAGGACCAAAAATTTTAACCCCCGAGACCGGGGTATTTTTGAATTTTCCAAGGAATATGGATGATATTTTTGGATTTGTTGCACAGTAAACCTGTGAAAATAGCCCCCCAAGATGACAAATTATTAGCCTAAGGACCAGGGGGTTATTTCGGTTTTTCCAAATTATTTGCACAGTGAAACGACTGAAATAGGCCTCGTAAAAGACAAAACAACGTACAGTATCCGGGGGTAGAGTCGTATTTTCTTCACAATTTTTTTGTGAATATCAATAGGGTCAGGGGTGTGTAGGTAATTAACCAATATTTCTTTTCTAAAACATTGCAGTCGCGTTGTATGACATGCCCACAGTGTTTTATATGAACGTGCCCTTAGGGTGGCGTGTGCGGTGGTTTCTAGAGGTCAAAACTTCACGCTGTGTCATATGGTGCACCGCCATGTCCCCTGTCTAATGGAGCGGTGCATTCCGGTCATCAGTGTTTGGGTAAAAATTGAAGAACAATTTATGTTGTTTATCTGTTTTCTCTCTCCTGGCGCTGCAAATTATGTCCAAGCCTCTAATGCATGTAGGGTGTGTTATTTTAGTTCCTGAAGTTTGGATTTTTGATTTATTCCTAATTTCTTTAATCGAAAGTTTGATTG
This sequence comes from Salix dunnii, assembly GCA_015731905.1. Taxonomy (NCBI): domain Eukaryota; kingdom Viridiplantae; phylum Streptophyta; class Magnoliopsida; order Malpighiales; family Salicaceae; genus Salix; species Salix dunnii. Next base: position 2,923,053 of record CM027661.1, read on the forward strand.
TTTTCAATCGTGCTCTTCAATTAAAAATGATTATATATGAAGATTTTTATTTCAGTCCTTATTCTTTTGATTTTTTATTTTGTTTTGGTTCCCTTAATTTTTTCAATATGGAGGTTTTGATTTATTTTAATTTTATCCTCCAATTGAAATGGTCATCTATGCTACTTTTCATTTCAATCATTTTTTTTTTTGTAAAATTACACAACAATTACCTTTAGCAATGTCATTATTTATTTTGGTCCCAATGTTTTTATTTGTTTTAATTTTGATCATTCAATTGGAATTAATTATATATTTTATTTTTTATTTCGGTTCTGATTATTTGAATCTTTTATTTGATATTAATTACTTTGGTTTTTTTTTTTTCAATCTTGGAAAATGTTTATTTTTTATTTGAATTTATGCATCTATGCTTTTAGTTTTTATTTTTAATTTTTTTTTTGTGTTTTATTTTTAATCGGTTCAATCCTGAAATTCTAATTTATATTGGTGATCTTTTAAAAATTAATATTGCTCTCTTTTTCCTTCTTCTTTTTTTGTGTTTTCTATTATTTTTATTTGTTCTTTGGATCAAATGATTTTTATTATTTGCGCAATAATAATGATAATTTTAGTCATTATTTTTTATTTTTTTTATAAAAATCTTTTTCTTTTTTTTAAATTTTTTTTTCCAGGACAATTTAATGATTTTAATTGTTTTAACAGTAATGTTGATAATAATTTTAACTGTTATAGTAATGATAATGAAAAATAAAATAAGGATGGATTTTAATTTATATTTTTGTCTTTTTGTGGATAAAACATTAACTACTTTTTGTTATTATTTGATTATTGCAGATATTTTCACAATTTATATTTTTTTATTTGATTTAAATTGAATTAAAAAATAAACTAATCTTACTGTAGTGAATTCAATAATTCAGATATCTAAATCTCCTTGATTTTTTAATGATAATAATAAATTTATGCCGGTTATTTCGTTGAAAACTACTAAATAAATAAATCTATATCAATTTAAAATTCATATATTTTATAGAAAACTTGTACTATGACTAGAATTCTGGACAAATTTATTATTTTAGCTAAATTTATATTATAAAAAAATATATATTATTAATATTTTTTATATTAAAAAAATATGATACCGCTCATGATGATGAGACGCGGAGTATTACTTATCGTGCACACGTACGCTAACTAATACTCCGTCTCCTATATACACACTCTAACTAATACTCCGCGTATATATATATATATATATGCGCAAAAGTAAAATATAAAAAGCCAAGAAAGCCCTCCTCTATGTGCTTTATTACTATTACTGCAGAGAGTCTACGGACCACTGTAAAAATCCTTTATTTCTCTCTTGCTCTCCCCTTCAACTCGTCTCCTCACTCGAGAACGATAATCTCTTTTTCTCAAGAAGATGGGTGGTCGGATCTCTGCAACTCTCTTCTTGGCTCTTCTCCTCATCTCCTCCTCACACTCTTTTTACCTGCCTGGTGTGGCTCCTCGTGACTTTCAAAAGGTTCGTTTGCTTTTTCCCTCGTTTTTATTCATTAGTTACATCTCTGTTTTCTTCTAATCATAATGGAACTGGATCTAGGCTGACCCTTTTCTTTTTCGTGTTTGATCTAATACTTTTTTTATCCTTTTCCATCTTGATTTCTTCTAGATCTGTTGCTTTGATTTCTTTTTTTCGGGGTCAAATACTGGATTTGTTTTTTGTTTTGCTTATCGGGTCTTAGGTTAAGATGGGCAGTTTCGATTTGCTATTTTCAAAGTTTGCATTTAAGATGATTAAGAAAATTTACACAAAAGGAAGAAGATATGGATATTTTAAGTTTATGGGTTTGTGTATTATCTTATAGGTTTCAGTGGTTTTTCTTTCTGAAATTTACTCTGTCATGCTATCATTTTGTTTCATTTGAATACCATTGGATCATGGGGTTGATGTTTCCTTTGTTGGATTGTTAATGACAAGTCTTGACTTCCTGTGTGAATTTCAATTCAAGTACAAGCAGTTATCACTAGCAGAAAATAATCATCTGATTCTTTTGATACATCTGTGTGATTAATACGTTTAGCCATTGGTAGACTATATATTGGTAGACTATATATATATATTGTCATAACCAACATTTTCTTACAAAATAGATCAATATAAGCCAGCAAATGTATAAATATACTCTCGAAAGGTAAGTGGGTATATGATTTAATTTTTTCGAGATCTATCTATTACTAATTTTTTTTTTTTTTGAGATTTCTCTATTTTCATTTCAAATTCGATTTGATTGAAGCAAAGATAGGGGGTTTATTGGGTTATTAAATGATACATAATGCAATACCATAAAAAGAAAATTGTAGAGTATAAAAAGAATAGATAACTTGGAACTAGTTAAACTCATTATTGTAACCTGTATGTACATTTCTAATTGTTTTATGTTCATTTTCGGTTAAAAAGTGACTACAAATTCTCTATCGTTATACACTTTCTTCTACACAGTGGAAAGTAGCTAATAGTTAGGACTCATTAATTAAATAAAATCTCCACTCAAGAAAAAGTCTTTACCACATTAGGTTCTAATCTATTTTTAATTAAGAATGGGGATTTTTACTTCTTTTTTTTCATATAATTGGAACCACGTAACTCTATCCATTTATTTACTCGACCCAATCTCAACTTTGAATTTGAATTCATTTTTCTTATGTTCCACACCAAGAATTCAAACAAGATTTGTTTGGAACCAATCAGGTGAAAATAAATATCCTTAGAATTCTCTATTGAAATGACATGCTGTTTTTTCCATGCATTTCTTTGAGGATCAATCGGGATCTTACAAATAATCTAGATGGAATGGACAAACCATTTTTTTGTATAAATGTGTAAAAGCTGTTGGCCGCACTTAGAAGCCAAGTACACTACCATTGAGTTAGCAATCCAAATACAAATAAAATAATTAGATTATGTAGATACATCAGAATAAAAAATCAAAATAAATCAAAGAGAATAAACAAAGAGATTAAATTTTACAAAACAGTCAACATATTAAACCAACAAGAAATGAAATAGAAAAAATTCTTATCAATTCCAAACTAAAAAATAAAATAAAGAGAACTGACTAGACCAGATAAGAATACAAAAGATTCCTGAATACAAAATATAGCAAATAAAACATAGATAACATTATAAAAAGTATTGATGAAGAAGTTAAATAAAGAATAGATAAAGCTACAAGTCAAATTTTATAGATAATCTTGTGCTATCTATTCTCATATCTAAAATATTTTAAAATTGATATATTTAAAATTGACAATAAAGCTAAAATTAAACAAACTGAATGGATCCATATAAAAAAAATTATCTCTACATGTTATGAAACCTGCATCTACGCATGTATGAATGATTTGATATAATAAAAAACTGACTGGATTCTTTTTTCCAAAGTTGCAATCATCTGTCACAAGGAATTAGGTTCTTGCAAATAAATGCCCACTACCCAAGTAGGCCTACTAGGGCCAACATAACCAAGTGCTTGTTGGGACATCTTAGAACCTTTAATTGGCCTTTATCTCCAAAAATTACCGAGACGTTTTACATTCAAAGAATTTACTTGTTACCAACAAAGTTTAGCTTCAATCGTTCTTTAGATCCCTTGTCTTTCTCTGATAGTATCTTCATGCTTTCACCATATCAACTGTTTGTGGTCATGTAGAGGATTCTATTAGCTGTAAAATTTGAGGAGAAAGAAGAAAAAAAGAGAAAAGGAGAAAAACCTGGAGAGAGAGAAGAAAACAAAAGAAAAGTGTTTTGAGCTACAATGAAAATGGTTTGAGCTAGGAGTCATTGCAAAGGTTCCTAGCTGTCTGATCATGTATTTATATGTTCAAATGTGTCTCTTCTGTTTTAGGTCAATTGGTGACTTTTTTTTGTTCAAAGTGCAATGGTATTGACTTATAGTCCAAATTTGTTTTTCTTTCAATTTAAGCTGGAACTCCCTTCGAAAAATCTATAGTGGTGTGAATGTGAATGGATTGGGTGCAGTTTTCTTATTTCTTTTAAGGAAGTTTGCTATGATTCCTGAATGATTTCTTCCTTCATTTTGAATGTATTATTTTAGACTTGTTAGACCTTACTGGTTGTTTGACATTTGCACTCTTTCTGAATAGGATAACATCCTTTCTGTCAAAGTGAACAAACTATCATCTACAAAGACACAACTTCCATATGACTACTACTACTTGAACTACTGTAAGCCTAAGAAAATTGAGAACAATGCAGAAAATTTGGGGGAAGTTCTTCGAGGTGACCGCATTGAGAATTCAGTATATACTGTAAGCATTCAGTAAACAATTGAACTTGCCGAGTTACTGTTTTCCTCATCACCCTGGTTATTAATTAGTGAATTGTACTCCAGTTTAAAATGATGAATGAAGAGTCATGCAAAGTGGCCTGTCGAAAGAAACTTGATGCTGAATCCGCAAAGAACTTCAAGGAAAAAATTGATGATGAATATCGTGTGAACATGTAAGTTGAAGATATTTTCTTACAGGCTCGCCTGTTGGTCTATGCATGTAGCATCGGTTCTATGGATGCCAATCTCGTAGATGTTGAAATAGTTTTTCTTTGTACTGATAGCTTGGAAATGGATGTGTAGGATTTTAGATAATCTTCCGGTTGCTGTTCTTAGACAAAGGAGGGATGGGAGTCAATCAACAACTTACGAGCATGGTTTCCGTGTTGGGTTCAAAGGAAATTACGCGGGGGTATGTTTCAGGAAGCATTTTCAAGCATGAAAGGATGAGCAATTTTTTGTCTATATTGATTAAAGATTTTTTTGTTTGCAGAGCAAAGAGGAGAAGTATTTTATCAACAACCACTTGAGCTTTAGAGTTATGTACCACAAGGATCCTGAGACTGAGTCTGCACGCATTGTTGGGTTTGAGGTTACTCCAAACAGGTTCTCTACCACCTTTGTGATTGTTCTTTTTGTATTGTTTACTGGCGAAGGAAAAACAAAATGAACATGTGCTCGCTGCAAGCAAGTTTTAGTTTCCAAAGGATTTAGTTGTTATTGTTCCTGCTGGCAATGTAGCTTGACCTCTTATTATTTTCTATTTCAATACCATGAAGTTCCTTAAAAGAGTTTCTGTACTGGATTGATTTCACTTTAACGATTGCTTATATCATTATTTGTATATCTCTTTGATGTCGTGACTATTAAATTTTGATAAAGTAAGCTCTCTGTGTTTCTATTTAAATTAAAATTTCAAACACTGAGCTCTTAGCTCCCTTTGTATTTGAATCACTTTGGATAGTAATATATGTAACTTACTGTTTCATTTATATGTTCAACTCTTGCAAACAGTGTGAATCATGAATACAAGGAGTGGGATGATAATGATCCTCAATTGACAACTTGCAATAAGGACACCAAAAAGTTAATTCAAGGCAGCACTGTTCCACAAGAAGTGGATAAAGGAAAGGAAATTGTGTTCACATATGATGTTACCTTCAAGGTTTTTCTTCATAAACTCTCCTCCTCCTTGCCCGAGCTGCTTCATTTGTCCTGTACTTGTTTTCTCACTTCTTCATTCTCTTAACCCCCCCCCCCCCCTCCCCAATTTCTCTTAGGAAAGTGACATTAAATGGGCATCTCGTTGGGATACGTACCTCCTCATGAATGATGATCAGATACACTGGTTTTCCATCATTAACTCATTGATGATTGTTCTCTTCCTTTCCGGTATGGTGGCCATGATAATGATGAGAACTCTGTATAGAGATATTGCAAACTACAATCAGTTGGAAACTCAAGATGAGGCACAAGAGGAAACTGGGTGGAAACTTGTCCACGGAGATGTATTCAGGGCACCAATCAACTCTGGTTTACTTTGTGTGTATGCAGGTACAGGTGTACAGATCTTTGGAATGACACTTGTGACAATGATATTTGCTTTGCTGGGTTTCCTATCTCCTTCCAACAGAGGTGGTCTTATGACTGCCATGGTTCTCTTGTGGGTCTTCATGGGCATTTTTGCTGGTTACTCATCAGCACGTTTGCACAAAATGTTCAAAGGCACAGATTGGAAGAGAAATACTCTCAAAACTGCATTTATGTTTCCGGGTATTCTTTTCGCAATCTTCTTTGTTCTGAATGCTCTAATTTGGGGGGAGAAATCTTCAGGGGCAGTGCCGTTCGGGACAATGTTTGCTCTTGTTTGCTTATGGTTTGGTATATCTGTTCCATTGGTCTTTGTCGGTAGTTATTTGGGTTTCAAAAAGCCAGCTATTGAAGATCCTGTGAAAACAAACAAAATTCCAAGGCAAGTCCCAGAGCAGGCATGGTACATGAAACCAGTTTTCTCTATACTAATCGGAGGCATTCTTCCATTTGGTGCTGTGTTCATCGAGCTCTTCTTCATTTTGACATCGATATGGCTCAATCAGTTCTATTACATCTTTGGCTTCCTCTTCATAGTATTTGTTATCCTTCTGATCACCTGTGCAGAAATAACAGTTGTGCTCTGTTACTTCCAGCTGTGCAGTGAAGACTACCACTGGTGGTGGAGGTCTTATCTGACTGCTGGCTCCTCTGCTCTGTACCTCTTCCTGTACTCAATTTTCTACTTCTTCACCAAGTTGGAGATTACAAAGTTTGTTTCTGGTGTCCTCTACTTCGGGTACATGATAATTATCTCCTATGCTTTCTTTGTTTTGACGGGAACAATTGGTTTCTATGCTTGCTTCTGGTTTGTCCAGAAGATCTACGCCTCCGTCAAAATAGACTGATCTGCAGAAGAGTAAAACGAAGACCCTGCATCAATTTGTGGCCCAAGATGGAATCAGAAAATTTCCTCGGTTCTTTTGCAAGATGCACAGATTTGCTGCTAGTGAATTTTTTTGGTTCCTTGTCATAGTGAAAGCTTTATTTTGCTGATGGTAGAGTAGCGCTTGAGATGTTACTTTGTTTACACTGGTGTCTTATGTTTTAAGAAGTGATATTCGTGAATCTTGATACATCCAACGTGATCAGCCAAATCATATAAATCTTAGCTCTTCAATGCATTGCTTGCCTAATTTCTTGTTTGCGCGCTTTCTCGAAATGTCTTGGGGACATGATGCAAAGATTAGTGATGGATGGTGAAATCAATCGGCGTCCATATTTTAACTGAAATAAATCACAGCAGTAGCCCCGATCATTTATTCAGTTCATTGATTTATTTATTTTGAATACAGTTGGAGACCATTTTTTTTTCTTTTCAAATTAAATAAAAAGGCAATAAGTTGAGCCCGGGTATAACACTAGTAATAACTAATCCTCCGACACATTAACTGTCAATAAATTACAAAAGGATTTTGTTCCATGCACCATATCCTACGAATTGAAAGGTTCCATATTTTGGTTCTTTGGTGGACAAACGGAAGGCTTGAACTCCGACTAAAACTTATTTGAAGACTTGGCTGCCATCAACTACTACTTCAGTTACAAAGGTGAGATTCAAACATATCGGCTTTCATGCCCTCAAGACAAGCACGACGACCATAGCTTCGATTCCGTTAGGCAAGTCAGGAGCAAACCACAGCCAATGATTGAATGCATTGTAGTAGCTTAGCAAAAGTTTCAGGTCATTGAGATTAAAACCTAAAACAAGGATTCAAAAGCAACAGCCATCAGTCTTTTCAGCAATGAAGCCCACAGAAGCACAGGTAGTAAAAATATTCCTGGATCAGTTGGATTAACTGATATACATACCAAAACTGTTAATCCATTAATACAGTTAGTGAACCGGTATTATTGTCAGCTTGAGTATGTTCGCAATTTCCCATTTTTCTGCCTGTGCATGATTAAAATAAAATTAGTCACAGGGCAGTGTCAAAACCAACATAAAAGAACAACGGGGTGATGAGTTTAGCAACCAACCAAAAAGCATCCTTCTTTTCTTGTGCTAACAGCTCTTCAAAGGAAATATCATCAAATTCATGATCTTTCATCTCAATCACCTCTTCTGACTTGGCCTTCGACTCCACACAGGCACTGATTTCAAGCATCTTAAAACAAAAAACAGCAAAAGCATGATAACTTCCTTTCTAATATTGCACTAGGAAAAGATCATGCTCAATTCCCTTCATTTCTCTGCAATTTTTAAAAATTCCCTACCTATCAAAATTTAAGTGCAGCACAGCACTTCAAAAGATTGATTTGTTAAAAGCAGTTGAGAGCTTTTTTTAAGCCATATAAATTGGGTTTCATTTTTACCTTCTTGTATGCTGGTGAGAGTTTAAGCTGCTGCTGAAGCCAATTATAAACAAAAGTATCCTCCTCTAACCTTTTTTGTTCTAGCTCTAGCTTGTATATCTGACATTGAGAGAAAGCATCAATTCATGTTTAATGGGAACAGATATGCTTTATCAATCAATTGCTTACCTGCTGACGAAGACGATCAATTGAAGACCTGTCTGCCTTGAACAGCAGAGCCTTTGTTATCGTGAACTTACGCTTGATGACCTCCGACCTGAAATAGGAATAGAAGAAAGATAACATACTTAACGACATGTGGGGGATAAGGCAAGACTATTGGGATGGTTATCATCAAAAAGTGATGGGATCAATAATTATGAGAAAAATCCATAAGCTGAAACAAACTCCAAAAGGTGGCCAAGTCCTTGGGAGAAATAAAAGAATACTGATTGTTGAATGCCATGACAAAATTCTTGGCACAATTAAGGATAGCTGGAAGCAATACCAACATCATGGGAGAATACATCATGAATTATGAAGTAATAAAAGCCAATGCAAGTTCATCTATGCTTAACAAAGATGAGCACACTGGAGGGGGGGAAATAATAGTCAATCCACAAGAAGCTGCCTAGAATAGCAGGGAACGAACACTAACAAATAATAGCAAACATGGCCAATCATTTGGTTTCCTGAGAATAGTTTGTCAACATGCTTACTTGTGTTGCAACTCAGTTCTAGCCTCAATCAAGCAATTTGCAAATTCTCCAACCTGTATTACAAGATGAAACAAAAGCTCCTTTCTGTCAAATCACCATGAGTATGACTATTGTTCAAGCACACAATTTGAAAATACATGTTCGTATATTTTAATAAGCCATTTTAAATGCATATAATGATATAAACAACGGATATGATGCATCAAGTGAACCAGATTCCACCCTGCAGTCCCAGAAAATTCTATGATGTTGTCCATTCCTGTACTCAGAAGTGCATGCATGAGCCAAAGACCGGCATTCAAACCTCATTTACTCCATTATTGTAGGAAAAAAAAATTTCAAATTAAAAAACAAGCAAAATTTTTACAACCATTTGATGCAAATTTAATGTATATAATGTTCTACCAGCTTGCTCACTTCATGATTTCATCTCCTCAATGGTTATTCTAAATGGTTATTGGGGTACATTACTAACATTCAGTGAACATGCATCCACACACGTAACTTGCCGGAACATTGAAATCATTTGCAACTAACTACTCATTGAACCATCATGCCTGATACCTGACCATTATTCTTGCAGCTTAAATTCCAAATTCCAGAAGGTTTTAGCCTTGGAAAAAAAAAATCTCTCCTCCACTAGAAATTCAATATCTGATGAAGTATGTTAAAAACAATGTCTACTTCAGAAAGCAGGAAAGAAAAATGATGTTGAGATAGCGTATTTGAAATTCAAGAAGATTGTCTAAATCCTTCAAGCCCATACTTATATTCCTAAGTTCCATGAACCAAACCTCTTTCTTTCAACCTACCTGTACTTTTGTGCCTCACGCTAAACCTCTGAGCTTCACATCCACATCTTAATCTACACTTTAACATCATAGTTTTGCAGATCGAGTTCAATTCCAAATCTTTCAGCTTCAAATCATTGCTTAGATTTTATTTCAATGATTGTAAAGGGAACGATAGAAACAGAATAGAGATGGTAAGCAAATCGCTAGACTCCTTTTAAAAAGTTTTCTGATTAATCCATACTCGAAATCATGAGAAGATGTCCTACAAGTGACAATGAATTAATTAACTACTCAAATTAATATAGCTTCAGCTATATCCTACTCAGCAAGCAGTCGAAAGGTGGTTTGTTAGCATGAGTAATGACTGGCTACAAGAACAGAGCATTGTCCATGACTGAAAGGAGAAACCACCCTTCAAAGAATCTAAACACTTACATGTAGATGAACAAATTAAAAAGTGACAGAGCTTAAATGTAGATGGACAAATTAAAAAGTGACAGAGCTTAAATGTAGATGGACAAATTAAAAAGTGACAGAGCTCACTAAGTCACAAATACAAGATGACCATTACAAGAATGAAGCCAACAATCAACCCCATTTGCAGAAGTTTCACTCACTAGTTGTGGTCCAGAACGAATTGTGGGATCCCTCTATCTAATTCCACCATGGTGCATAAAGTTCAACAACTTGAGAAATCAAAACCTCATGTTTAGAGCTTGGCAACCTAAGTACGTCAAACAAGATGATATTACTACTTGCATCACCACTGCATGTCTATCATGTCCTATTATATGGTTTTCAGATCACGCCAAAAATATCAAAAAACAGCATGGTGGCAATCTGGCATAAAATCTTTCAGAGGTAAATCTTATTCCCCCTTGGCTTAATCACAATCCATCCACATTAAAATCAAATTATGCACATTTCTTCTCACTACACTCTAGCATTAATGCGCTTGCTTTAATCACTTGATCACATAAAAAAGTGCATGAGTAGCATAGCACTGCAAGAAAAGAATTCCTTAAGCAGTAGTCTATGTAAGCACCTTTCCTCATTGCAGGAAAATGAAATGGGGCATACAAACTGGACTCACATATTCTCTAAACAGATATCATTATAAATTAGCATACATTTAATATTAGTAGAATGACAAACTAGCTCAAACAAAAATAACAAACAATTCCATTCTTAAAAATAGCACAAAAGTTTGGATATTTTTTTTTAAAAAAAAATATGAAAAACAAGAGAGTGCAAAATGAAAAACCTGAGCTAATGTCAGTGCATCGCTTTCATTGCACTTGACAAGCTGATCATACTGGTGCTTGATCTTTCTCTGGGTAGCACTACTCGTAGAAGTAAAAGGATACAGGCATACCAATTCTGGCTTGACCCGACCCGGACGCGAGCCCGGAACTTGCCTTTCTCTCTCTGAATCACCTCCAAAACCATTCTCTTCACTCTTCAAATCTAACAATCTCTTCTTCTTCGCCCTCTTCTTCTTCTTCTTCTTAACCGTCTGCAGATCCTCAGCCGACCAGTCTCTCTCCTCCCCATGATCCGACCCGTTCTTATCCACGTCACCACTTGTCAGAGCACCTGGCAAGATATCGAGAAGAAGCGAATAGGCCTTGCCGTTTTCACCCGCTTTCCGAGCTCCATTAATCAATTTCGTTAAAGAAGGGTCAGTAAGTAACGGGCTGTTATGGGTTTTGGGTCGTCGACAAAGTCTTCTGCAGAAAAAAAAGACAGAGAGAGAGAGGGAAAGAAAGAAAGCAAAGATAAAGAAGAAGAGTAGATTTTGGTTCGATAAAATTAGGAATTCAGAGATTAGATTCGATAAGATGTTCCTGTTAGTTACAGGAAAGGTAACAAGAGACCCCGCCGCCATTGAAAGAAACAAGGATGCTTCACGTAAATGGAAATGGATCAGGAGGGGGAGGGGGAGACTGCTGGTGCAGTTGAGTAGGAGAAGGTTTCTTGTTTGGATCAAAGTGGGAAGTGGTGTAGCGGTTTCCGTCCCAGGACTACGACTCTGCCTGCCGTGCTTTGCCTTGCTTTGCTTTTGAACCTTCCTTGCTTTGCTTTTGAACCTCCTTCTATGCCATGCTCTATCCCTTTGGCCTTGTAGATTTTTGCAAATTTATAATAATAATAATAATAATAATAATAATAATAATAAATATTAATAAATGATGGCAATTTATATCTTAATAATATTATTTTTCGGTTCATAAAAAAATTAAAATAAATAAAATGAATATTATCTCCAAGTTTCTTCTTTAAGAGGAAATTTTTATATAAGAATGATAATGGATATCAATTTTGGTGGGGAAGTTTAATGTCTTTAAGAAGCTATTTTATTTTATATTTTATTGCATTTTTAGTATGATTATTATTATCTTCATAATTTATAAATATATTTGTTGTTAAGTTTTATGACATTGAGATACAATTAAAGGATCAATTAGTTATTTTTAAAAATACAAGGATTAATTTTTTTATTTTTTTTAAAAGAATTTTAAGTATTAACCTCTTAGGATAATACTGATGAATTTTATATGTGTTTTTATTTATAGATAATTTTATCATTAATCAAGTTTTCAAGATGATAATTGGTACAAACCACCTCGGAGATCATGTTTATAATAATATTATGTTTGAAAATATAGTCGAGATTGTTTTTAAAAGTTATTTTTATCTAAAAATATTAAAATAATATTTTTTTATTTTTTAAAAATTATTTTTGATATCAATATAAAATAATAAAAAAAAAAACACCAGAAATTTTTAATTTAACATACACACACGATTAGGGAGTGAAAGAGTGATCAAGAAAGAATAGGGACTAAAATAAATTTAAAAGAGTGTTATAAATGATGAGAAAAATAAGGAAGCATCGGACAAAAAGAGCCCATAAAAATACCTCAGCCTTTTCTTCTCCCTCATCCTTTTCACCAAATCGCCATCTTCTCCGTTGCTCAGCCCACCCTCCGTCTAGCCGTCATCGTTGCCACCATAGTAGTAGTAGCCTTTGTTCTCCTTAAGAGAAGCCCTAATTTGACAAACACTGCGAGGTATGGCACGTGCGGTGCTTCCCGGTTGAAAAAACATTAAGTGTGTGTTTGAGAGTGTAGTTCAATTGTTTTTTAAAATATTTTTTATTCAGAAACATATCAAAATAATATTTTATTTATTTTTAAAAATATTTTTTGACAACATATAAAAATTATCTAAAAATATTAATTTTTTTAATTTAAAATATTTTTTTTTCAAAACATTTTCGAACAGGACTAAAAATTTCGCTTTTGGTAATGGGGGGTTTTCCCAAGTTGTGTTTTTTTGTCCATTAATTACCATTCTTTATTTCTTTTGTCTTATTAAAATAAAAGCAGTCTATTTAATTGGTTAGGGATATAAAATTTGATGTTGAGTTTTCTCTTTCTTTAAAACTTTTTTTTTATAAATAAAAATTAATATGGACTTGTGATATAGTGCAAACTCATGTCTATTAATATTGACTTACGACATACTACAAACTCATGTCTATTATACTATATTAACAGAGATTATGAGTCAGTTATTATATTGTGAGATAATTCATTTTAAATTATAATAATATTGTTTAGTTTTTAACTTGCAATGCAGTACAGGTAATTTAATTAGTTATAAACTAAAAAAAAATAGTTTTTGTATTGTATGAGACTTTTCATAAGACTTATATTTGTATTCATCCAACTATTTCCTTTTTTATCCTTGAGTTTTTTCCTTCAATTATGACATCAAACTTTAATTTTTTTTGTAATTTCATCCTCGCAAGATAGATAAGTTGTATTTGGTTATGCATTTATAAAAGCAAAAATCATTTATATTTAGCAGGCCATAACTAACCTTCAAAATTAATAAAAAAAAATAAAAAATTATAAAATAAAAAGGACAATTTAAATGAAATATTTGCATATGCGCCTATTTTTTACTTCTTACTAGAAAGATCAACTTCTGACTATGATATTAAATAATTACTGACAACTATTTTTTATGTATCAGCTATTTTTAAGTCACTTTAGAGTCAACATTTTCATTTTATTTCTCAATTAAAAAATAATAATAATGAAAAAACATATCCATGCTACTAGAGCATGTTTTTTCTTCCGTTAAAAACTATCCTATAATTTTAATTGCAGTGTAACAAAGATTATATGCCATATATATATATTACTATATATATAAATTGTGTCCGGTTTCACTGTAGTGATTTTTACTATTCATACAGACACAAATTGCTATGGATTCAAGTAGTAAAATTATCATTTTGCCTCTTGTTTTGAATTTTTAACACGCGGGGACAGGGAAGTTTTGGATTTTTCAAGGGACATGGATGATATTTCTAAATTTGTTGCACAGTAGAACGACTAAAATAGCCCCCTAAACAACAAAATAAGACAATTGGTCCCGGGGATAGTTTTGCGATTTCAAGGGGACATGGATGGTATTTCTGAATTTTTTGCACATTACACCTGCAAAATTAGCCCTCAAAAACAGCAAAAAAATGACGTCGAACCCGAGAGTGTTGTTGTATTTTCCACGGTGTTTTTTCATGGTTTTCGGATGGGTCCAGGGGTGTATGGGTAATAGTGTATTAATTTAATATTTCTTTTCAAAAATATTGCAGACACATCAGTACGACACACTTGCAGTGTATCCGACACGCGCAATTTAGGCAGAGCGTGTGCCTTATTATGGTGGTAAAAAATTTTCTTCCGCCATCTCACAGGGTGCGTCTGAGTGTCCTCTTTCTCCCGGTGAGGCGTGTGCGGTCTTATGGTGTCCGATGAAGTTCCAGTGAACAGGTTAAAGTTTGTCCTTGTGTTTCTCTCTCCTGCTGTCTAGAAATACGCGTCGATCCATGATGTTTGCAAAATGTTTATTTTGGTCCTTGAGCTTCTGATTTCATGTGTGTTACTGTATTTTTTTAATATAGTTTTTGATTTGTTACAATTATGTCCTTCAGTTGAAACTAATTATATATGTTGGATTTCAATTTAGTACTTATTCTTTTGATTTTCGGTTTACTTTTGGTTATTTTAATTATTTCAGTATGCAGGTTTTAATTGTTTTTGATTGGGTCCTCCAATTGAAATTTGTCATATACTATATCTTTCATGTCGATTCTTATTCTTTTAATTTTGTAAAAACATTTCAACATTTTTAAAATATTTTTATTTATTTTGGTCCCAAGGTTTTATTTATTTCAATTTTTTTCTTTAATTGAAATTAATTATTTGGTTTGTTTTAAGTTGTTTTGATTGTGTCCTCCAATTGAAATTAGCCATGTATGCTACTTTTTATTTCAATCCCTATTCTTTTAATTTTTTTAATAAAATTATACTACAATTTTTTTTTTAAAATATATATCTATTTGTTTCGGTCTTGATGTTTTTATTTGTTTTAATTTTGTTGTTCGATTGGAATTAATTATATATTTTATTTTTCATTTCAGTCCTTATTATTTGAATTTTTTATTTGCTATTAATGTTTTTGGTTTTTTCTGTCATTCTTGGACAACATTTATTTTTTATCCGTACTTATGCATCTATGCTTTTAGTTTTTGTTTTTAATTTTTGTCGTTTTATTTTTATTAGGGATTATTTTTATTTGATTTAGTTCTAAAATTTTAATTTATGTTGGTGATTATTTTCAAATTAATATTGCTACCTTTTTCTTTTTGTTCTTTTTTTTATATTTTCTGTTATTTCTATCTATTCTTCAGATCATATGATTTTATGATTTTATTGTTTGCGCCATAATAATGATAATTTTTGTGATTATTTTTTTATTGTTTTTTTATGAAAATGTTTTGTTTTTTTATCTTAACAAGAATTTTGCATAGATTTATTATTTCATCAAAATTTATATTATAATTAAAAAATATCACATGTTTAATATTTTTGCATTGAAAAAAATATGATACCACCCACAACGAGTCACGGGGACAATGGCTAGTGTATATATATATAAGTATGGGTGGAAACAAGGAACAGGAACCACCTCAAACTTATTATTTTTTAATTTTATTTCCATCCTTCTTTTTATATTAGGTCTTTTTACTCTAGCAATGTTTTTTTTTCTCCATTAACTTTTTTTCTCTCTCAAATTTAGAGGTGTTTGAAAGCTAGGTATAGATTACTTTTTAAAATATTTTTCAATCAAAAGTGCATCAAAATAATATTTTTTTTAATTTATAAAAAATATTTTTAATAATATCATACCAAAATGTTCTATAAATAGAAAAAATAATTTTAACCAAAACTATTGTCAAAATTTGGTGAAAAACGAATTGCATCATAACCCCAAATACAGTCTTAATTCTTTTACATTAAGTTGACTAGGAATTGAGTTTGATTTTTATTTTGGTTGGTTTTATATGGAGCTATGAAGGTGTTAAGAATAAATTTTGATATTGAGTTAATATTTAATTTGGAAAAATAAATTTATTTTATTGATTCAAACCAATTAAGATTTCAAATTAAAACATATATTCAGGGTTTTTTATAAATAAATAAAAAATAACATTTTTTTCAGATTTTTCACTTAGTTTTTGGTTTGAATTAAGACTTATTATAATGTTTTTGCATAGACAAATTTGAATTTCTTTTAATGAAGGCATTATAAATCTTTTAGCTAGCAATTAACTTTTATTAATAAAAAAAATTAGAAGCACCCGTAATTTCATTTTTTATTTTCTATGTTGAGGAAGAAAAAAATTCTTCATTCCACAGTATAGGTAATCAAAACAGTGTTGACTAAATTATTATGGGGCTAGCTAGCTAGAAAGTGGAGGGCATACCAGCAATCAAAAGGGATAGTATTAAACAAATGATTATGGGGCTGCAAGCATACCAGCAAGCAAAAAGGGGCAGCCCGTAGGATTTCTTGAACATGGAAATTGACTTTCTTGTTTAAACACAAGCAAGCAATGGTAAAAATACAATTGAAATCAAATGGACCAAAGGGCATGGGAGTGATTTGAAAAGTTCGGTAACATTTCTTTAGCTTTAATAATAAACATTCTTACTAGGACAAAGCAAAAAAGGAAGTGGTTCCCAGGAAGTTTACATTGAATAAAAACAAAATATAAGATCACAGGAAACCACAGGTTTTCCATACTCTAAAAACTACCAAATTTGCACATGGACTCGTTAAGTTTTTCATCTCAATGTGCTTCTACCGAACCACGCCTTCACTTGTTGGCAGCATATACAAGGCACCAACAATAAACACAAAAAAGCTTATCTGCAATCATTTGCAGAGTCTATAAGGCTTTCAACCGCATGGTGTGCTGTATATTTGTACAACTTCACCCTGTGAAAAGCCAGAACAAATGGTTGCAGTGCTCTTGGTTGTGAAGGTTTTAATTTAACCATAACATAGTATACCAAAGATGATGTATTGGAGGGTGAGAAAATCAATCCAGAATCTTCTTTATTTCATATACCACAGCTGTTGTAGCTCATCAGCTGCAAATGGCCTCTACTGCTAGTTTCTTCATGACATTCAGGCAAGGATCCCCCCCGAACATTTCAGGTGCTACAGTCACCGAGCATGAATTCTGCCCAACGCATAGCTGCAAGAGCAAAGTCTGCATCAGTGTTTGTGGGGGAAAATGGATAAATCAAGCATCAGAACATAAACAATAAGCTTGGGATGGAGCATGAAATGCTGTTCACCAGCAAATGATACTCTTCAAATGTTCATAGAACCAAGCCTGTAAAAAGCCATTGCCATAAGAACTTGAGAGGATAATTAAAATGTCATTCAGCCAAGATGGGAGCTTTTCCAAAGTACTGAAAGGGGAAAGTTCTGGGTTTACTCTGTATGATAGATCATCAGTGAATCTAAATAAGAAGCTATATGGTCTGGACTGCTTTTCTATTAAAAAAGTAGTGTGGACAGTGATAAAGAAATAGGTCTATTGAACTCAAATTACCACTGAAATGTAAAACATCATTTTCATGGTTGTCACATGTTAAATGATTAGTTTCCAAGAGGAGAAAGGATGGCAAAACAAATGCAAGACTACATACATTGTTAAAAGCATCATAGGAGTGGAAGGCATGACAGCTTCCCTGGCGGTAGCTACCACAAACCCCTTCTGGTGTACCAAAGCTGGCAAACTTGATTGATCTGATTTTCTGTCCAGGGCCACATGACAAATGAGCCTTAGGCCTCAGTGGCTTATTGACTTTACCAGATGCTTGCATCTGATAATTCATCAAAGTTGGCTGCCACTCATAAATATCAGCGCACACACTGTCTACTTCTCTTCTAACCAAAGAAATCCCATTTGGATCTCCACCCCATTCTTCAAACACAACCAGCAAGTTCCCTGTTGGCTTTAGCCATGACCGAGGGACATGATACCTGAAAAATTACAAATCATTTGTTAGTTACATGAATGAATCCAAGAGTCCAAAAAGAAAAGTCAAGATTCTTTTCTATTTACCATCTCTGGGAAGCCTCGCCACAATTAGTTGAGCATTTATTTTCATTATAAGTACCAATATAACTACAGTCCCCGCATGTTCCAGATGCTTTATATGCAGGCCAGTGACGTCCAACATGTTGTCCATTTATCCATATTTGACCTTTGCCCATGCTGTTCATATCTAATGCCAAAGGGGAATTCCCAGCAGGCGCGTTGAAAGTAGTCTGGAAACAAACATGACGGAAAGATGTCAATTTTAGATCTAGATGAGGTCTGCTTTGAGCAGTCCTTGGTACCACAATCTACAAAGCATATGTAACACATAGAAACATGCTATGCTTTACATTGCTAATTAAACATGTGCTTCATCATTCAATTTTTTTGGTTAAAAATGGACAAAGCATGTTGTGGGAGTTGCAACTCGGCCACACAATGATAGAAGAAGACACGTGTTTTCGGGTCACAACTTTCAACAAAAAACAAGAGTATTTTTTTTTTTTAAAGAGGGACGAGTATTTGTTATATCTAAATACAAGTTTTGCCCTCTTTTTTTCAAGGACAAGTAAAACACGATGAATAGTTTAATGCAATACGAGGTAACACATTCTTTTGAGACTTCAATTTATTATCAATGTACTATTGATTGAAGTTTTAAGATACTCACTTTATACCATGACAGCGGCTGTCTTTGGGCTACCAAAGACCCCTCTGCCCACTCAACCGAAGAACTCCCACTGACTGAATGGAGACTCAATGCTTCCCCATGAAGACCAATCTGATTGAAAAATGCAAACAAATGAATCTTTTGCATGCTGGGAAGACAGGCAAAAACAGGACAAATGTTTGAAGACAAACCTTGTAGGACCACTTCTGCCAGGACAAGTCCCTTCTTCCCTCATTGAGACCATTCAACGTCACAGGACCAAGAATGCCAGCATTCCATGTCTCAAAGTGTGGGCCAACATTCTGTCCTCAAAAATAACATGATGAAAAGCAATGTTAAATGAAAATTACAATGGACCTATGGAAACTTTTGAGCACCAAATTTCCATGTTGAGAGTGAGTGAATAAGAACAAACCGGGAGACCAACAGCAATGCTGAGAAGAGAAATTTTGTTGACGCCAGCTCTCAACTTTATACCTTGACTAAATGTCAACTTAGGGAAGTCTAAACTTCCATAGGTGGTCCCTGCTCAAGATAACAAAAATGCATGCTAAGAGACAGGAAGCATGGAGCAATAGGCCCTGAATAATTACCATGAACTATAGTGGTTATTTTAGGTTGTGCTCGAAACAAGACTGAGATTGACGTATCAACTTATCTAGGTTTATGATCGCTATCATATTGATCATTTAAAAAAAAAACCTTAATCATTGTTCCACCAAATGGTTGAATGCAATGGGGCACTTCTCTCTAACACAGGCAAATATCACTTGGCTTGCATGGAGGAGAAGACTCATTCAGTCAAACTGGCATGGCCAGGCATTATAAATCAATCCATTGACCCATTCAGTTAAAGTAGCTTGACCAAACATTATAAATAAATTTATCAGCTTTTCACGTCTCTGTAATATCTTCCAACCAACAGTATGAAAACAGATCATTGGCCAATAGGAGCCTTTTGTTTTTATTGTTTTTTTGTTTATTTTAAATATATATATATAAACACCCTAAAACTAACAGAACAGAAACCTACCTGATAGTTGACCATTGATGAAAACATGTAAAGCATGCCCAGCTGATAGAACAGTGAGAACAGGATATTTTCCGCTCCTCAGAAAGCCTTCACTGGGGTCAATATAAACGCTGGAAATATCAAGAGAACATGGAAAGATGAGTAATAATCTAAGTGCTAGAATAAAGACTACCAGAAAATCATCCCATGAGTAAAATACAGAAGAAAAGGAAAACAAAGGTAAATTGAAAAGAAAAGAGAGAGAAACAAAAGATCTAGCCAAGTTATAAAATACTCACTCTGTCATGTACCACAAATAGTCTGAAACATCTCTAGTAGTATTTATTTGCTCCAGCAACCCAACCATGGTGAATGTGTTATCACCACTTGAAGATGGTTCTTCATTATATGCTTGCCAAGAGAACCCTCCATGCATGGGAACAGGGGTCATCTTCATCCTTGCACTTTGAGCTCCAACCTGTAAGTGAATTTTGGTACAAATGTTGCAATTGGAATTATGTAATAGACTGGAAACTAGAAATTATTCAAAAAAATTTATAGAAATTCTAACCCTTGCAGTGTTGTAAACAGTGTTCTTGCAATCTGGAAGAATGCTGATGGACCACGGAGGCAGGTTATAATGCATATTCCTAAATGAGACCTTTGCAAATGATCTCTGATGGTAATTTGCAAGGAATGCCGCACAACCTCCAGCCTTATAATTGAATACATGAGCCTGTATATCAATAAAAAAATTAAGGATCATCCAATAATACCACGGAACAAGCAATGTTTCATACAAAACAGAAGGTAAATTTGACCTCTTGGTAATTTCCAAGTGGTATCACAGTTGCATCTCCAGATACTAAAGCAGGTTCACACAGCTTAATTGCCCGATGCAAATCTTTCAAATGGCCCCATTTAGGCTGCCTTAACAGTCCTGCAAAAACAAAGGAGTGGCAATACTTCAGAGTTATATTAATAATACATATCAGATCTTGACCAACAAAACAGGATGGAGAAAAGTTACTGACAAGATATTGTTTAAAAGGTAAAATTGTTTCAAAGTTTTGTTAACAACAGCATTTTTAAACATTAAAACAATAACAAGGCATGCTTCCATAACATTTAAAGACAACAAATATGATTTGACTTCAGGAATGACCCCCTATAGCATGGGATATGTTTGAATCCAAAACTTTTTTCAGGTACGATGTTGGAACTGTTTTGAAACATCAAGGAGAATGACATCTAGGACCAATATTCTTAGAGAATAGCTAAAGAAACTGATAGAACATCATTGTCTAAGTGATGTTTTACTTACAATATGTCAATCATCATCACACCACTTGTCAAATAATGCACAATCGGCGGCCAGTCGTTAGCCACTTGACCAGAAAGAAAAGTTTTGAGTTACCGAGCTGCACTTTATGGTGTCAGAGAAACATGCATTCCAGACAATTGTCAAATATGGTTTTTACTTTCCAGGATACCATCTGATGCTACAGCTAAATTCTCTTAGTTTTTTCCATGATGCATAGAAACGCTTGAACAAGTTTATGCAAACTCATATCAAATGATAGGCAAACAATGTCAAAGATAAGGAAACAACACTTTTCAACTAAAGAGTTCTACGTGCATACCATATTCATCAAGTGGAGCGTCATAATCATAACTTGTTGCAATGAAAGGACCACCAGCAGTTCGGCCAAAATTTGTCCCTCCATGATACTGAAATCACACAAGTATATAAAACTCAGTTGAATTCAACTTGGGAGCAACTCACTCAAGTTTCCAAAACAGCTTACCATATAATAGTTTATGAATGATCCCCCTTTCTGTATGAACCTTGCAACTGAAAACGCCATGTCTTCAGCTGGTCGGTGAGGAACTGGGCCACCAAATTGGGTAAACCTGTATGCAAAATAAGAGACAATGGAAGAAGGTGATCAGCAGGCAAATACCGGTGTATTCTTATAAACCTGTAGAATTTGGGGGTGATAAAAAATGATGGTTGAGGGAAGAAGCAAGCAATTTACCAGCCAGTCCAAGCTTCAGTCCACATCTTTGGTTTGTAAGCTTTGTTTGGAGAGAAGTAATCACAGTAGAAACCATTGCAGGTGTTAATCTGTTCAAGACAACAGACAAATAAAATGCTTTTAGAGGCATTCAAACACACAAGTCGAAAAAATAAATGCCTCCCAGGATAGTTCAATGATAAGACCATACATTCTGACGTGAAAGGTTTGATTGAATACATTTTAATCCAAATAACTGGACAAGGAATACATCTTTCATCAATGGCCACTAAGTATGGAATTTGATATGAGCGGTGAGTGAAATTGTAAAGGAAAAATGGCTGTCGATAAATCATCTCAAATCAAAGAGCAAAGGAATTTAAAAAAAAAGGGGGCGAACGCAATTAAATGGTAACCTAGGAAACAGGAGGAACTTGACAAGCGAAAGAGAAAAAGATGCTGCTAAAAGGTAAAAGAAAAAAAGATGAGCAGAGAACTTACAATAGGATCTGGGGCATCATCTTGCTTGCACATGACCCATGGGACACCAGTACGGAGACCTACAGCCATTTCTGCAGCCCATTTGGTGTAAGCTTTACCAGGTGAACCAATTTCATATTCCATGGGTCCATATTCATTCTCAATCTGTCACAGGGATTGATAGGGAAAGGAAGATACTTTTCTTAGTTAAGTACCCTATTCTATCAAATGAATGGAAAAAAATAAAGAATTCAAATGAGGTCTTTAATGAATTGAAAAATATATAAACCATATTGGATGAAGACCAATAAGATTAGGGGAATATGGCTTACCTGGGATAAAATAATTGGACCACCTTGAGTCTCAAATAACCTTTCTGCTTTCATCATGTTAACAATCTTTGTTGTGAACTTTTGCATTTGAGCCTTCATTGTTGCAAATTTTAAATCCAATATTAATTACATAAAGAGAGGGGGATGGAAAGAAGGTAAATCAGGACAACAAGATAAAAGCAAAGGGAACATTATTCAGAAAAGCCTCACCTTGAAAGGGCCATTGTCTGTTCTGAAATTGATGCCTGGAATGTACTTAAGCCAAACTGGGAAACCCCTGTAAATTAAAACAGAACATTTCGCTCAAATTTGCAGAACTTCAAAACTATTTCAGTTTTTTTACTTCTGTTTATCGAAAGTGCAACCTTTTCAGCTCTAGCTATAGATTTATTACCCAAAATTCCACTCAGCACAGACATAAGGTCCAATCCTGAGATGAAGATAAAGGCCTGCTTCCTTCACCAGCTTGACAAACTTGACCAGATCATAGTTCCCCTCAAAATAATACTGCAAAGAGCCAAAACGTAGATAGGATTACTCGCCTTACTCCATTTACTTGAATATAACCCAAGAAAAAAGGTTTCCATTTTTTTGTAATTACTTTTCCAGGTGTAGGTTCATGTCCATTCCAAAAAACATATGTCTGAATAACATCCAGTCCTCCTTCTTTTGCCTTCTGGATAAGATCTGGCCACATCTGCCATATTCCCATAAAAGAAAAATCTCAGTCAATTAAAAGCTAAAGAACACAAGCCTGGAGCCTATTTAGAGGTTCCCATTTGAAGAAAAAGCTTCAAAAAGGAGCGGTAAAACGAAGAACATGAAGCGCATTCGGGAAAATACCTCAGGGGAACTTCTTGGGTAGTGAATGGATCCAGAAATAAGAATCCTTCTTTGGCCATTAATGGCGATGGCCTTAGAGTCATAAGACACAGAGGCAGTGACAGAACAAGCCAAGGAGCATAACAATAAAACTACCACCACATTACTGTTAATGCACATTGGCGTCTTCTTGAAAGCCATTGATGGAGTAAAGAGCATAAGAGGAGGAGGAGGAGGAGGAAAAAATGACAACTTTCAAAACAATGGCCTTTCTTTTCTTTGGCCTTCTCTCTCTTTATTCTTGCTTTCCCTCTGTGCACACTTTATTCTGTGCTTCTTTAGGAAAGAAATAAGAAAACAGCTGGAGTGGTTTATAATGTGTTGTTGCTTTGGCTTGTAGGATAGAGTTGCTGGCAGCTGTGGTTTTATTTTGTTTATCTTTTTAGTAGACGAGTGGACGAATCGTAGGAGGAGAGGGTTTGTGGCATAAAATGGAGGTGCTTTGCAGCTGCTTTTAAACTCCGGGAGGGGAGGGGGGCGGCTTCAGCTTTCAAAGGATGGCGGGGTCCCCATTTTGTTTAGGAACTCCATGTTCATTCTATATTTTCCAAGCTAGAAATTGTAAGCTTCTAATCTTAACGAGTTAGGTAGGTGATTGAAAAGGTATTGATTTCTTGGATGTAAATTCTGAGATTAGCATTTAATTATGTTTTTTTAGATAGATATGTCTTTCAAAAGATGTGGTTTAAAAATCTCTACTTTTTTGTTTTTCTTTTATTTTATGAAAAATGCATTTAATAAGTACAGATAATTGAGTAAAATTCTAATTATTTTATATTATTATAAAAATATATATACTGACTCGAACTCGTAATCTATTGTATAGATTGTAAGTTCTACGTCATCACGTCATGATAAGCATTAGAATGAATGATTATTAATGAAGCACACATGCCACACTATTAGAGTTTATATATTATGAATCTCTTATTTATGATTTCAAAGTGTGTGATTTTATTTTCTTAAAAAACTCAAGTATTTTTAGATAAAAGATTAAGATTATCAAAGTTTTAATTTTATTTGTTTTTATCTTAATTATTCATTTTGATTATTTTAAATAATTTATCCTTTACTGAATGAGTCGAATGAACTGATCTCAGGGCTCCAAACCACGACTGTAAGATACAAAAAAGCAATCGTATATTTCTTAACTACTAGTAAACAGGATAAAGCCCTGTTTGGCTGGCTCTCAAAAAATGTTCCTGTTTTTTCTTGGGCCTTGAAGAACACAAAGATTCTTAGCATGATCCCAATGCGGTCGGTTCTTACTTTGTTGTCTATATTAAAATTAATATATATATGTATGCATGTATGTTAATTTTCATGTGCTGTTTTCATCTGTATTGAATCACGCGTTATTGCTGCGCGTGTATCAGGATGTGTGTTCTAGCACTGTGAAACTATGGGGGAGGGGGGGGGGGGATCGATACATTATTTCTCTTACTCTATAATACGTTGTGCTGTAAACAAATTAATATCAAAATATTTAAATATTAATGATATTTTTTAGCAAAAAAATAAATAATAAAAGGGTTAACCTTATGCAATTTTATTGACTTTTGTGACTCCAAAAACTATCAATGCAATCCGTAAAAACATAATTTTATTATAAAAAACTTCAAAATAATAATTTTTTTAATATCAAACTAGCACTATATGGAGTCTACCTGAATTAATATGTCAAATCTACAATATAAGTGATAAGGATATGATAACATAGTAAATAAAAAAAATTAAAAAAATTATAATTTTTAATAAACTCAATATTGAATGATAAAATTAAAAAATAATAATTAAAAAGGGCCTAAAAAGCGGCGCCACTTAGATTGCCAAACCCGCAACCCGAGGTACAAGATTGAGATAACATCATACAAAGCAAAGTGAAATAAAATATGATTTTTAATCATCAATCAACCTAATATTGAAGGATAAAATTTTAAAAAACAATTAAAATAATTCTAAAATAATTTAAATTAATCTACCAAACTTATAATCCAAGTCATGAGACCGAAATAACCTCATAGAAATAAAATAAAAAATTAACCATAATTAACTCGGAATAATCTACCAAATTCATCGCTTTGGTCATGAGATTGAAATAACCACATTAAGAGCAACTGGAAATAAATTATAAAAGCTCAATTCTCAAGCATCATTGTCGGACTCAATGTTTAATGATAAAAAAAAATACTAATTGAAAAATTACACAAAAAATTGACCAAGTATTATCCCTAATTCATAATGTCAAAATAACCTAATAAAAAATTAAAATAAACCAATTGGATTAATCGTCTAAACTTGTGATCTGGATTATAATACAACCTCATAAAAATCATATAAAATATTGAAGGAACTGCGTACCAAGTTATAAGACTAATATAACCTCTTAGAAAAAATATAAAAAGACATGATTTAACCGAAGAAATGACAAAACTTGTGACCTTGGTTGTGAGACCAAAATGTCCCAATAGAAAACAAATCAAAATATATTATGAAACTCGATTCTCAACTAATGTAGTATTGAAGAATAAAAATAGAAAAAAAAATTAAAAAAGAGCATAAAAAATACCTCGAGTCACCTTGAGTTAATTTGTCAAGCACTAATCTCGAGATATAAGGCCAAAATAATATAATAAAAAAATAACAAAACAAATCATAAACCTTGATCAACTCACTCTCAATATTAACAAACAGATGAATTTGAAAAACAAAATTAATAAAAAAAAAATTGAGTCAACCGAAACCATCAAATCTTTAATTTGTATTATTAAAGTATGATAACTCAATAAAGCATAAATTTAATATTAAAAAAAATAAATATATATTATTCCATTAAATATTATTTTATAAATAGAATTGAAAGAAAACTCCCTCCTCTTCGTTAATCATCTCGACCAACTACCAGCATTATGCAGCACTCATATCATGGAGAATAATATTTTCCCATCCCCGAAGCTTCATTAATCATGGTGTTTGTATTTGTAAATCATCGTGTTACCCTTCAAATTTCAGTTTATGGTTGAAATAGTTATAAAACGTTAAGATCCAAGTCACACAGGGAAGAAAGGTCAAAATTTACAAATTAATTAATTAAATAAATAAATTGTTTTGTAAGAATAAAAAAAAAAGAGGGTATTTTATGGCTTCTATTGTCATATGTGGGTGAAAAAAAGAGAAATAAAAGAATTTCCCATCCGAGTGGTTAGATATGGAGGACAGATACAGAAGCAGGCAAGAAGTATCTTTCAGTACCAGTTAATGCGCGTGAGTTGGCAAGATTAATGTCAATGGTAAACTTAGTCGGCATGTCTCACGGGTGGGTCGGCTCTCTAACTACACGACTTGGAAGCTCGTAGACCATGATAGGGTTCACTGTTCACTAGGTTCTCGAATCCTAAGAATAGAATAAATTAATTAATCCTCAAACTATGTCCACATCCAAATATACATATACATACATACATACATACATTATTTGATGTTTTTTTCTGTAAATTTTTTTATGCCATTTCTTGGCAGGTTTGTTATGCTACATTCAAAATTAAAATAAAAATAAATCTCTGGGGGAATTTGTTGCGCTACACTCAAGACTTTACTCCTAAAAATAAATATATATTGTCGCATGTTTAACGCGAGGGTATTGACTTTAATGGAGTTGTCACCTAATAATTTTGATTAAAGTTGACAGAAAATTTAAATATTTTAGTATTTTTTATAGTTTTGATGAATAAATAATTAATTATGGTTAGAGAAGATATTAGCACTTTTAACAAATCTTATTTGAGATAAATTGTTTCGAGTATTTTGAGAATTTGATGGTTATCTCGCGTGTATTTTAGCTTGCAATTTATTTGTACGAATAGATCAAACTTTTTAAATATGTTATGAGCTCATATACTCAACAAATTTTTATTTGAGAAAATCCATGTAGGTGCCCTAATAGGGTTTGCATATCCTCAATAATGGATTTTTTATTTACTATAATAAAATACCCCTAATTAAATTTGATAAAAAATTTGAGGTAACTCTAAGAAGTTTCAGATCGATTATTGGTATGTTAAATATCAATCTACTTGTAGGTCTGATATTCATATAAGGGTATTTAACTTTTTTGAAACATTGGTTATTTTTTTTGGATTTAATAAACTTGTTATTAAAATCCTAAAGCATATGCAAACCAAAAAAAACTTATTTTTGATTAAAGCACAAACTTATTTTTTGAGACATTTGGTTGTGCTTAACACGCAAAAAAAGCATTAAGAAAACATCATCACCATCATCAACAACATTATTATTGTAAGGTCATGTTTGGCAAAATCATTTTATCTAAAAAAATAAATGTCCTAAAGGGCTAAATGAAATGTTTATTAAACACACCTTAAGTAAAAAAAAAAATCAACAAAAAAAAGGCCAAATAAACCCTTAATACTAGGTCAACTCTGTCAGGGTGCCTCGACAAAATCTCCTGAATCGGGTTAAACCCACTAACTTGACTTAGTAGGGTTAACCTAAAAAACAAGAAGAAAAAAAACATATTAAACTTGACAAAAACATGAAAATTTAAAAATCTTTAAACAAAAACTGGTCACACACATGTAAAATAATGAGCATGAAAAACATTCAACATGAATCCTAGAAAAGTAAATGCTAAATCATATCATATTCTTAGCAAAGAAAAATGTGAAAATTTTTATAATCAAGCAAACATTAGGAATTAAAGGTCCAGTGATTTTATTTTTTATCCAAACTTCATAATTTTTTAAGAATAGGTCTTAATTATAAACCAAACCCCTAATATTAAAATCATGAAACTAATGTTATTAATACTTCAAAAAAAAAACTTAGATTATTTGCTAACAAAGATGTATGGTGTAAAGGAACCAAGATAGGATCGAATGATGCCTGGAACTATCATCTAAGGCATTATTATTTAGATGAACACCAAGAACACTACCTAGATTTGCCTAGAAAAAGCTTAAAGATGCAACTACTATACCAAAACTTGGAACATGATCTTTATTCCTCTAATTTAAGCCAACTTTGTTAAACTTCATCAAACCACAATTTCATTTCTCAAATAATTATAACAACATGGAATAAATAAATAAAAAATCATATTTCAAAACCATATTATTAACTTAAACACAAAGCATGCTTAGCCAAGTTAGAGTTTAAAATCTAACATCTACCATTTTATAATACTAAACACAATTCACATGCAAAACAATATGCATAAATTAAGCATTAATACATTAACAAACTATTTATCACAAGAAACAAATTCTAAGCTCAATAATTATAGCATGTTAAAACTAAGAATAAAAAATACTAATATTTTATATTGAAACAAGGATTTGAAGCAATTAGGCATGCTATATAGACTCCAAATTTAAGGTTTTTACATGTGTACTTTTTTAGCTTTGGAATTCTCAAGAATTGGATGTCTTTTTCTTTAAAAACAAACATTAATCAAGATTCTCTTTCTTTATTTTTCTCCCCCATTTACTTATGTCGTTTACCTTTTTTTTAGACAAAACTAAAAGTTCAAGACGACTTTGTTAGGGTTTTAACCAACTAAAACCTTGTTGGTTATATTATTTTTTTTGTTTTCAAGTTTAAATAGTTTTGTAACAAAGATAGGATCAAATGAAATTTTTTTTTTATCTTTTTATCTTAAAGGAATATTTTTAACCCTTGATCAGAGCTCTCTGAATTATTTTTTATTTTTAACATGAGAAGTCGATATGTGGTTTTATGCAAGTTGGTGTTTCAGTTAAGATTGATTGGATTGGTCACTTTCATGACCTCGTTGAAGCAACTTCAGTGTCATCATTACATAAGATCATTTATGCTTGATAATAGGGGTGCATAACTTTTATATTAGATCCTTTTTGTTTGATTATAATATTTGCATATCCATATTTAATTGCCCAACGATGTCATTCTAATGAGCATTTTCTTAAAAGGATAGTGAAGGTTGATCAATAATAAGATGTTAAGAGATTTATAATGAATAATGAGATACACTTATTTGATTTTAAGGTAATAGAGTTGTAGAAGATGTATTTTATAAGTTGAATGATGGTGATTTTTTCCTTTAAGATGGTTAAAAATCTCATGTTTGACTACCTAAGGATGTCTTCGACTACTTGAAGATGTTCATGCCTCATTTTTTTTTCATTGAGTTTCTTCTACTTCAGAGTTTATTAGCACTCTTAATGATGAGATTTATATCACCTCCATTCTGTACACTAGAGAGTACAAGGTGACTCCTATGTAAATTTTGATTACAATACAATATGCGTGAAGGAAAAATGATAAAATGTCATGCTAATCTTAGTAAGTGACTATCATCATTTGGATGATCTTTTTAATGTTCGTGTTTGTAACTTCTAAGACACCATTCATGTTCTTTTTAAAATTAATTATTTTGATGGCTAAGATTTTCCTTAATAAAATTTATGCTCAGAGGCTGGATTTAGTGACCTCCTCTCTTTTCTCTATAAAAAACTAAAAAAAGTGAACAATAAAGTTTGGTATTAAAATGTATGTTTTTAAAAAAATTATAGGGACCAATTTAAACCAAATAACTTGAAAAGATGAGGGACTAAAATTAACTTTTCAAATAAATCACAAGCATGCCACTTATTTTATCCACTTTTCACTTTAGTCCCTTGTGTTTCAATCTAACCCTCACAAGAATAATGCATTTTGGTTTTAATCTCGGCGGGAAAAAAAGGTTGAATTTTGCAAAAGAAAAATTCAAGGATCTAATTGTTTTTTAAAAAAAAAAATCATTATTACATTACATAATGAATAGTGAAATGATAAACAGTAAAAATAGCTACAATGTTATTTCTTCATGTTTAGTTTATGTTAATTTTACTTCTAGAAAAGAAATAAATTTCATGATAAAATCACACAAACTACTCATAAGTTCTTATGATAGCAAAAACATCCATTTTCTTATTTTTTTATTTAATACCAGTCTCTATTATATATATACTAGCTATGGCACCCACGTTTCGTCGCAGTCGAAACCATATTTTTTTCATCGTAAAAAATATTAATTATGTGTGATTTTTTTATTATAATATAAATTTGGATAAAATAATAAATTTATGTAGTTCATCATTATCATTAAAAAAAAACAAGAAGATTCGAATATCTGAATTATTGAATACATTGTATTAAGATTAGTTCATTTTATAATTCAATTTAAATTAAACACAATAAAAAAAATATAAATTGTGAAAGAACTTGCATTAATTAAATAATAAAAATAAATAAATAATTTTCTATCTCTAAAAAGAAGAAAATATAAATTAAAAATTCATCCCCATGTTACTATCATTATCATTACTATAACAGTTAAAATTGTTATCAACATTACTACTCAAATAGTGAAAATCATTAAATTGACCTGAATAATTAAAAAAGTAAAATATTTTGTCAAAAAAACAATAAAAAAATAATCACTATAATTATTATTATTATTGTGCAAATAATAAAATCATCTTATTTGAAAATCAGATAAAAATAATAGAAAACAAAAAAATAGAGAAAAATAGAGCAATATTATTTTTTAAATGATCACCAACATAAATTAAAATTTTAAAATTGAACTGAGTAAAAATCAAACCCCAATAAAAATAAAATGATAAAAATTCAAAACAAAAAACAAAAATTTAAATGAATGAATACGGACAAAAAATAAACATTGTCCAAGAAAGATTGAAAAAAAAAAGGCATCAATACTAAAAAAAATTAAAAGAATAATTCCCAAAATGAAAAACAATATATATAATTCATTCCAATTAAATGACAAAACTGTAATAAATTAAAACCTTGGGACCGAAAAATAATAAAGGAATTTTTAAAAATAAAATGTAGTGTAACCAACATAAATTAAAATTTAGAACAAAACGTGATAAAAATAAAACTCTGACAAAAAATAAAAAGATAAAAAATAAAAATAAAATCTAAAAGCACAAATGCATAAATATGAAAAGAAAAAAAAACACTGCCCAAGAAGGATAAAAAAACAAAGAAATAAAATATATATTTGTTTAAAAAATCTTCTTTTTCCTTTTTTTATGGCGTGGAAAAAATATTGTGGATTGTTACAGTGTTTTTCCCACGTGACACCATATTTTTTTAACGAAAAAATATTAATTGTGTGTGTTTTTTTTGTTATATTATATTAATTTATCTGTTTAGTAGATTTTAACAAAATAACTAAAATAAAATTATCATCATTAGTAAAAAAGCAAGAAGATTTGGATATTTGAATCATTGATATCATTTTATTAAGATTGTTCATTTTATAATTCAATTTAAATCACATTTAAAAATAAAATATAAATTGTGAAAAGACCTGCAATAATCAAATAACAAATAAATAGTTATTTTTTTATCCACAAAAAGATGAAAATATAAATTGAAAATTCATCTCTACGTTACTGTCATTTTCATTAGTATAACAATTAAAATTATTATCAATATTACTGACTAAATAATTAAAATAATTGAATTATCCTGAAAAATAAAAAAATCAAAACATTTTAACAAAAATAAAATAAAAAACAATCACTAAAATTATCATTATTATTGCACAAATAATAAAATAATAAAATTATCTTATTCTAAAAACAGATAAAATAACATAAAACACAAAAAAAGAAACAAAGGGAAAAAAAAGAGCAATATTAATTTTTAAAATTATCACCAATATAAATTAAAAATTTCAGAACAGAACCTAATAAAAATAAAACCTGAAAAAATGAACCAAAAAAAAATAATATAAAAGTATAAATGAATATATACGGACAGAAAACAAACATTGTCCAAACATTGTATTTTTTTAATGTTTTTAAATCATTTCAATGTGTTGATGTTAAAAATAATTAAAATAAAAAGGAATTATCATTTTAATATATTTCCAAACAAAAAATATCATTTGTTAAAAATAATTACCTTTCTACTCTGTCTGAGCTCCATGTCAATTATCTCTTACTCTCCATTGTTTTCGCTTGCTTTTCTCATTTTAGCAAAATAAAAATGTGTTAAAATGGGATTCGAACCCACACCCTCTAAAAATCTCGCGCATGTTCGGATCAACTCGGTTACCTCAACATCTCACTCATAGTTCACAACAACATATACTAATATACTAATAGTAAATGTTGATGTGGATTCGCACAAAAATAAAAAAGTGTGATGCAGTTTATATATATATATATATATATATATATATATATATATATATATATATATATATTCATCCATATATATATTATACATATATATAAAACGCGTTGCCATTTCACTGTTTCGTTCACTGTAGTTCTAGAGAGAAAATCACTGTGGATTGTGGCAGTGTGCTGCCGGTTTCACCCTTATTGATTTCTAGCTGCCGCGTGTTTTGAGTGGGGGCTTTCATGGTTTTTCCTTACCTTTTGTTTTTCCTGGATGTGTTTAAATATGTTTTTATCGTTGTTGTATTCTTGGTGCAAGGATAGTTCATTTTAGGTCATGTAGTTTTCGTTTGTGAGTGTTTTTGTTTGGTTGTTCTGGTTTCGTTCTTTGTTTATCTGGTTTGATTTGTTTCCTTAGAGGTTTTGATGTGTCATTTCATCACCATGTCCTGTCTTTTCTCTGTTTTCACGTCATTGTTTCGGGTGAGGGTTGGTGGAACGGTGTCTGCATACTTGACTTATGTTTCCTTTATAAACTTTTTTTTTTGCAGTTTTTCGGGTGTTTCACTATTTTACTCTTTGCTTCGTCTCACTTTTATTCACTTTCTGTTTGGTTCGTTTCAGTTTTCTCCTCTTTTTATTATCGTTTTTCTCTCACAGGGCTCCTCGAAAGGTTTGTGATGTTTAACTAAAAATTGCTTATTGGCAGTCTGTGTTGTTTGTTGCTTTTACTGTGAAGGTTATATTTTACCTTTTTCGTTTTGTATTTTTATTTTAAGCATCGTTGTGCTCATGGTTGTTTATTATGTTTTTTTTGTTTTTTTTTTCCTTTTAATTGCGAACCTAGCTGAAGATGTTTTGGCCTTGGTTATTGGGTATGTGTGTGTTGGAATCGGGTTGCTTTTTCAACCCAGAAAAAAACTCATTATACAGTTGAGCGATTTCATCGGCTCAAATATATTAGTGTTGCTTAAGACCTGTGAACAAATGCAAATGAGGGTTGCAGGGCTCGGTTCCAAAGAGAGATGTGTGCCCAGTGAATGAAATCTGCCCTTCCTTCAAAACAACCCACACATTCTTTTGTTAGACCATGAATATTGATAATCCATGGCTTATGCACTGTATTTGGCATGATTGAGCCTTGATTTAGTTTTGTATCGTTGATGAGGGAGCGATGAGGAATATGGGTGTTAGGTGAGAAAGATGATGACAGGGGGAGGCCAGACGGTGAAGAAGATGAAAACATGGAGGGAGTTCTTTTATGGTGTTGCTGAGGTAGGTTGCTTATTTCAAAAGAGGAGGTTTATTGCCAGTTGATGGAAAGGGAGAGTGAGCACCGGGGCGAGTTTTTCTTTGGCAGTCTCGGTGGGTTGTTGCAGATGGCTTGAAGGAGGAGATTTGATGCAAGTTGCAATGTATTTGCACATTCATTTGAAGGTGATTTGAAGGAGGACTATAACAGCGAATTCAACCCCCTTTAAAGCTCTCCCTGGTGCCGATTTTTTGAGTTCTTCCTAGGCAGCAACAAATTGGTGGCAATGGAGGAGGTCCAAACAATGAATAAAAAAGAGAAAAGATAGTGACAATGGAAGGAGGCTTTCTGTAGTGTTGCTGGAGTTGGAACCACTTTTAAGCTCTGCTTCATGCTGAGCTTTGGAGCTTTTTCTCGGCAGAAATGAATTTGTTGCAGAGCTTTGGAGCTTTTGCTCGGCAACAACGAATTTGTTGCGGTTGAGGGGGTCCAACTGGTAAAAAAAAGGGATAGAAGATTGTGGCAATGGTGGGAGACTTGTCGTTCTGGGCAGCTGTGTTGAATTTGTGCTGAGCCATGAATGTGGTTTAACCCACAAATGGCTGGGCTGGTCACTTCGTGTGCATGGAAACAGTAGTGGAATGCATTCCTAGCAACTGCTGGAACTGAACTGAAGGGGTCCCTATCGCTGACTTCTGTTAACTGAGCAGTTGTGATATCTAGACTTGATGAGTAGTGGGGAGAGTCACCATGTGCATTCGTTTGTTTGGAACATGGTTTGCTGGGCTGGTCACTTCGTTTGCATGGAAACAGAAGTGGAATGCATTCCCAACAACTGTTAGTTTGAAACATGGTTTGAGTAACGAACATGGTGAGAGAGGTATAATTGATTATTGTAGAGAAAAGATGGCGCGTTTCATGGTAGCAAAAATTCAGCGAACAATTTATTATTTCAGATAGAAGCTCTTTTAACGAAAAACATATAAAATTTTCTATGACTCAATTTTAAATAACCTTATTGTTTTTCAGGTTTAAAATGAATTGCATTGTCACATATGGAAAAGACGTTACAAACTTCTAGCTGTCTGGAAAAACTGCAGAAAGCTTTTTTAACACTTTCGCGCACCATTTGGTTTATGACAAAAATTTCATTAATCCTTATGTCATCCCATCGCAAATGGCTGAAGTGCTGAATAAAATAAAAAATTTTCAGCTACGTTTTGGAGTTTATAAAACAGCTCTTGGCAAATGTGACATATATGTTACAAATATATTTGATGAAGACTCAAAACACTCTCCAGGATCTTCTAACACTTCCATAGTTATAGCTGCAGGAGACTCATCGATGATTCAACAAGAAATGCTTACCCCAATGACACCACCTGATAACACCCCGCCATCTCAACATCAACAAGGCATCATTTTGGATGAAACTGAGGAAGACAATTGTCACTTAAAAGCTAAGAAGGCTTTGACTTTTACTGATAACCGTTCAAAAAATCTGTTAGTTTTCTTTTATCACACATATAATTATTTATTCAAATTTAATGTTTTTAGTCAATGCAAAATATTTCATGCCATTTATTTCATCGCTTGCATTTTCTTAAAATAAGCTTGCTTATACAATAATATTTTTTCCTTCACAATTTTCCAGTTATCTCAAGCAAAAAAAAATCATCCTTGATGGGGAAGATGAATAATATTTTTTTCCTTCACAATTTTCCAGTTATCTCAAGCAAAAAAAAATCATCCTTGATGGGGAAGATGAACAACTAGCCAAGAAACCAAAAAACAAACATTATGCCCCATCAAAGGTTTATTTGCACACTAATTCTTTTTTTAATATTTGCAATAATATTTTTTATTAACATCAAGTTCTTTTCATTTATTTTAATGGCTTTCAAATATTTTTAAACAGGAAGATTAGCGAGGCAATGCAATACCTCATTTTGAGAACGGTTTGACTTCGTTCTTCAACTCAGCATTCCTCTTTTGGGCAATCATCCACCAGTAGTGTCATTTATAACCATTTGTATTAAATGCTAGATTCCCAAAGAAATAATCTGTTTGTTTTCTAATGTACAACTTTTTGTTAATTATATAATATAAGTTTATCGTTGTGGATTTAATGTTGTTAAATTATATACGCATGGGTGCTCGCGGCATCGCGCGGGCAAAATGGCTAGTATATATATATATATGTGGATGAATATATAATGATATTTAGATTTTATATATATATGTGGATGAATATATAATGATATTTAGATTTTATTTATAAAATGGTAATATATTGTAAACCGGTTTCAATTTGAGATGTTGAAAAATTCCTCCCAACGTGGAAA
Organism: Salix dunnii; assembly: GCA_015731905.1. Taxonomy (NCBI): domain Eukaryota; kingdom Viridiplantae; phylum Streptophyta; class Magnoliopsida; order Malpighiales; family Salicaceae; genus Salix; species Salix dunnii. The sequence continues at coordinate 2,959,470 of CM027661.1, forward strand.
TTTCTAATCCCTTTATATTCCACCTACATCAAAACATTGATTTTGGTAAAGCAAATAATCACATTTGCATCGAAAAGGTTTTTGTTGCTTTCACTTAAGCGAACTCATCATTTGATTCCTTGTGACAGTCTACACGTCATTTTGATTGAATGTATTACAGGAGGAGGCAACCCAAATATATTATTTTATTTAATTAAATTACATTGTGAAGATTAATTGATTTTTTTTAAATTACGTGCACATTAATAATTTTCTTAATGTTTTTAGATTATTTTTATGTTTGAATTAAGGTTTGGAGAAACTATGCTTTTCTCATAGATTTTTGCTTATTTGTGAAACATAAAATTATAAAAAGAAAAACAGCATATTTTAATTAAATTATAAGAGTTGGGTGGTTCTTGAAGAAAACAAACCCTAATTTCTCCCTAAACCCTAAGCATGCGCGTTGTTTCCACCCAGTGGGCAAAAAGAGAAATGAAGAAACTTCCACGTTCAGAAATCAAAAGGGAAGAGATGGTTTGCTTGCCGGGGAGAGAAAGAAAAAGCAGCCGAAGAACAATTGGCTAGAATTTGCATCTAAATTCTAAACTAAGCAAACAAAATAAGCATGCATGCACGCACACCACACACGCTCCTCCCCCCACTTCAACCTGCATTATTACACACACCGGCCTCCTTTAATTTCCAATATTTTCTAGCCCCAAATCATAATCTCAACTAGAATCGAACTTTTTATATGCTATGTGGGTGCAGATCTCTATCTTATATCAATTTGGATTTCTTGCCCAATTTGCTTGCTCGAGAATAAAAGAAAATGCATGCATTTCCATGTGTTCCCACGTACATTTGGACAATATTATTCAAGTTCAAACAAATTAGTTGTTCAAATGGAATCAAGAGATTATTCAGAACATCTATCTATCTATCTATCTATATATATATATATATATTAAGAAGAAGAGAAAAGAGATTGTGTTGAAGTAGGCACAAGAGTGTTCTCCATGGGGGTTTTTAGTTTTTTTATTGATTCTATACGTATTATCTTAAGTATAATGAAATTTCAAATATCATAATAGTGACTGACGTTATACTTTAACTCCTTTTCTTCTTCATGCTTGGGTAATGATGTCGGAGCCTGGTTGGAAAAGTTATTGAAATTGTTTTTTAAATTATTTTTTATTTATAAATATATTATTTTTTTATTTTAAAAAAAATTATTTGTTAATATTAAAATGTTCTAAAAACATTAATAAATTTTAATTTAAAATAAAAATAATAAATTTCAATTTTTTTAATTTTTATTTTAAAATACATTACAAAACAAACATTGAGCTATTGAATTCCTAAAAAGGTTTTTGAGGATGGAGAAAGATTATGATAAGATTGAAATGTGTTTGACACTGCATTTCAAAAATATTTTTAAAAAAATTAATTTTTTTAATATTTTTATACGATAATATAAAAAGTAATTTTTTTAAAAAAATATATTATTTTATTATTTTTCTAAAAAAAAATATTTAAAAAAATAATCAACCTCAATCCTGATCTACACTCCGAAACGGTCAACAGAGAATGAGAGTGGCGCTTTTTGATGAACACTACTGCTCTTGAGTATATCTTCTCATGCAAAACAGTCATATTTTTATCCAAGTATTTTGTTGATGAACAAAAAGCGCGTGTTAAAGTGCATAATAATTCCAAATTAATCCAAAGAAAATATATGATAATAAGGAATTAAAAACAAACATTTGGATAAAACTACGATAATAAAATTTTAAGAATTTACGTGAACCGTTAGATAATGATTATAAAGTAAAACCCACGTATAATTCTCACTAATCTAACAATCAATATTTTAAAATCTCATTGCTCTTGTTTTTTTTTTTTTATAATCAAGTTGTTCGAGTACCACAACTAATTTTCCAGGCCACTGAATATTCTGCAAATTCAATAAATAAACATATAAGATATCATGGGATGACAAACATACCTAACAAAACTTGAAGTTGAGGTGAAAAGAAGGGAAAAGTCTTTCTTAATCGCCAGACTAAAACCTCTCTGGCTGCTCTTGTTTTTTATTAATATGGATCTGAGTCAATTTATATGTATTTCAATTTATTTCATGATCTTAAATTTAATAATCATGTAAATTTATAATAATTATTATATTAGCAATAACATAACTAAAACTTCTTTGATTCTTGTTTGATGGTGAAAATCACGTGTAAAGATTACGAAAATTATAAATTGTGAAATTATTAGCAAGAAACTAGGAGCAGGTTTCTCTCACCGCCGTTCTCTTCAGCAAATTAATAAGGATGTGGGAAGTCGTGGACAAGGAGGGTGTTTGGGAGAGCTGTTGCTGTAGCTTTTGAAAGTGTGTTTCGTGCCGAAATACATTAAAATGATATTTTTTTATTTTTTAAAAATCATTTTTGATATCAGCACATCAAAATGATCTAAAAACACTAACCGTATGTTTTTAAAATTCAAAAAAAAAAAAAAAAAAAATGGACCAAAAGCACCCAAAAGCGCTTTTGGGTGGCTTCCCAAACACCCCCAAGATCACAAGACAAAGAAAAGGAAAATAAATAAATAAAAATATTATGCACGTTTTAAATATCCAATACGGTATGATTGTTCTTCCGTCAGACATTTGATTACTTATGCAGCGAATAAAAATAAAGAGAGAATAAATTGAAAAACAAGGCATGTCAGGCTGTAAATTCTACGAATAGTAAACTACATGCATAAAATCTAAAACACGTAGAGCCAATATTGTTCATGCACAGGAAAAACACTATGGTGATATGGTGTTAATTTTGGATTTTTGAGATTATGATAGATTTATCATGATTTATAAGATGTGTTTATAGATATTTTGGGTAAACAATTGTTTAAATAACAGGTTTATGGGTAAAAAAAACTAGAATGATTTGAATGTGTTTTTCATCAAAACCTAATTTCCCAACATTTAAGGAAATTATATTTACGTGATTTAATCAATTTAGGCCCCGTTTGACATTGCGATCCAATCTGTTTTTTGCTGCTTTTCGTTGTTTTTTTTTTCATTTTAAAAACCGACGGTTTAATGTTTTTAGATCATTTTGATGTGCTGATGTCAAAAATGATTTTTAAAAAATAAAAAAAAAACATCATTTTGATGCATTTCGGCACGAAAAACACTTTGAAAAGCAATATCAACCACACTCCCAAACATCCTCTTAATAAATGAACTTCAAGATGACTAACACCCACCTACAGCTTGTCCCAGGATGTAACTCTATTGTTATTATCTTGTATTAAAAAAAAAAAAAATACATGATGCCAACTTCCTGAGATCTTCTCCATTCCTGGAGGCTGTGGCCTTGCTTTTCTTACCCAGAAGTGGACCCATGTTCATTGACTGATAGGAATTCTTGAGCCCATCAAAATGGTTAAAATGCCAACTTAGTGATCAAAGCCGTCCTTCAGTCAGTATATGTATTTATTATTTGGTCGTCGTCGAGCAATGTATTGTTTAGAATGTGAATTATCCTAGTATTCTTTGGTTTTTGATTCGAGAAAACTTTATCTTTCTTTTTAGATATTCTTTGTAGATCCAAATTAAATAAATAAAACTCGAGTTATCCTAAAATTTTACAAGGTAAATACACCCTAATTCAGAATCTAAAATTTATAAAATTTGACAAATGTTATTGCTATTATCAACTCTCTCTCTCTCTCTCTCTCTGTTCTTTGGATATTTCAATTCATGAAGTCAAATTAAATAAATAAAATTCGAGCTATCCTAGAATTTTACAAAGTAAATACATTGTGACTAGAATCTAAAACTTACAAATCAAAATTTAAGTAATGATATTGCTAACATCAACTCTTTCTCTCTCTGTTCTTAGGATATCTCAATTCCCATGTGAAGCCAAGTGAGAAGAGAATCTAGATGGGGATGAAGCTGAAGTGAAAGCTTCAATTTTCTCTAATTTATCCACAAATTAGGCCGTTCTCGACTTGCCACCTAATATTATATAATAAATAAATATAATTTTTATCAATCACTTGCACATTGTGCCCAAGCAAGATGACGACTACACGTCAGCAAGAAAAGTGAGGCCATCGTTGCCTCTGGCTACAAGATGAGGGTGGCACTTAAGCACACACAAAAAAAGAAGGAAAAAAAAGATGATGCAGATCATACAATGGCATCCTACCCACTGGGAACAGTTTGATGTTACAAGAAAATTGGAGATATGTGCAGCCCAAGAGCCTAACTATCCTTCTTGTTGATGAGCTTGCCACATACACGATTTGGCTAGCCATTGGTGTCACCATCCGTGCTCTTTCTTGTGCATCGATTCAGCGTCTCTTCATCCTTCTAATCCATTACGGCATTATGATTTTTTTAATTAATATGAATGTTGGGTTAATTCATCTATATATCTCGATTTATTTTGTGGATTTTAAAATTAATAATCATATAAATTTTTAATAATAATTATATTATTAATTATATAATTAAAAATTTTAATCACAAAAAAAAATATTTTAGTTTTAAACTCCTATCACCGGAATATAGATATCAATATCTCTACTCTTCTTATGCATAGATTCAACGGCCTTCATCCTTCTTATCCATTACAGCAATCCATTACAGCAGGAAGTTGTTTTTATTAATACGAATATCGTAGTTAATTTATTCGTATCTCAACTAATTTTATAGAATAATTATATAAATTTATAATAGTTACCATATTAATAATAACAATATAATTTAAATATAAAATCACATGAAAACAAACCCTTTAATTTAAAATAATTATCATTTTCCAATGGAAGTCAACATCTCTACTCTTTCTTGTGCATGGATTTAGCATCCCTACATCCTTCTAATCCGTTAGAGCAGTAAGTTAATTCGCGATCTTTGAGTTGGACGGGGGATGTGGGTCCAAAAAGAGAGGCGTGCGAGGGTCATGAGATTTGAGAAAAGAATCAAATAAAACATTTATTTCTATTGTTTTGATTTTTTTTAATAGTTTTATAGATTGTATATATATAGCACTAGCTAGCTAGGTGATTCTACTTGATTGTTCAAATGTCTTTTTCCATCAAGAACCCTTATCTCAACACTTTTTTTTTTTATTTTAATTTTTAAATAATAATAATAACGCTGATTAGTGATTTGATTGAGGACTAACTAAATCACGAACTAGAAACTATAATTTCTATTGTTATTCTATGATCAAGTTAAGCTATACACGGCAATTGGATGGTCACAGCCTAGTGAAGATGATGGTGTTTCCCACCTTATTCTATAATTGATTTCCATTCTTGCCAAACCATATGAATTATAAGGATTTCCTTCGGTCTTGTCTTGCCCTTTACTCTAAATTAAGTTCCCATTTGCATATGATGGAGTTTGCTCGAGATAATGTACGTGGAGCGATGATCATTACTCCAATCACTTTATTTCTTTCTTCATGAATATATTTCCCAGAAAGGGTGCTCTAATTTCAAATATATTCTCGCCCATGTCCTTATTTATTTTTCAACTACCTATCCCAACACGTAAATCTGATAATAAAATATATATATCCACAAGTCATTGACGCTTCGCTTGCCCCCTCACGAAGGCAATTGTTGCTTGCCATTGTTATATTATAATATTGATGATGGGATTTGTAGGTAAAAAGATGTGCTTCGCCATGTTACAAATTAGTCATGTTTTAAGCATATAGTAGGTAATATATTGATAAGAGTTTGAAATAAAAAGTTCATTCCTTCTGTAATTTTAGTTTTGAACGATGTGATTGTTAATATAATAATCATCGAAAGTTAACATAGTTGTTAACTTTAAGATCCATAAAATTAATTAAAGTACACATAAAAACTGGTTTAAATATTCATGGTAATAAAAAAAGAATTAGTCCTGCTCTTTACTTCTTAGGTCATAGAAGGTATAGGTAAATTAAGTAAGCTTCCATTACCAAGAACTCTCAGCTTGTTGAACATTGCAGGGATGGGACCACACCCTTGCTATAAACATGGTGCGGTTTGGTCAATTTCCAACCACTAGGGACCATTTGGGCTCAACCACCCAAAGACACTTACAACTAACAATTTCATCGGCTCGTATCATTTTCCCCCACCTTGCTTGCTTGGGCTTAAGCAGTTAAACCCATGTTGCATAGTAGCACGAAATGCCAATAATTAGTTGCGCTGGGGCCTCGAGAATTCTACCTGTTGCTTTGATTCTGAAGCAAAATGGGGTCCCGTGCAAAGTTTGTTCTTGATTGATAAGAGGTGCATGCATGTCGTTATCAAGCTAAATGATTTTCTTGATCCAATCCTTTCTGAAACCCCACTTATATTAAGCATGAGAAATATATAGATAAATATATAAATTACAAACTTGATTATCAATTACCCCAGCTGTATCAGCAGAGAAATAGATTGTACGTTTTATTGAAGTGGGCGAGAGAGAATAGGTGTTATTTATTTAAATGTATTTTTCATTTTTCTTCGAGGGTGGGAAATGATCATTAGTCTTAATTATGCGACTTTTAACTGAACAAAGATAATTAGTTACACGAGACAGATTGGAAGATGAGGACGACACAACTGCAGCTTTATCTGCTACGAAGACAAATGAAAGGGCCTTTTTCTCTTATCACACCATTTATTGCGACAAGCGTGTCTCTTTCTCGGTTATCCGACGATCAAACACCATATATATATTAGCATTTCTTTACTGGTTTTGATTGTCCAATGACAAGAAAGAGGATAAAAGGATAGGACCCTTATCATCATCCAGTCACAGGCATTCATTTCCATGCAAAAAACATTGTTTTTCCAATAATTAATAATATGCTAGATGGCTTGTTGGAATGGAATTGCATGTATATATGTTGTCCAAGCCAGCAATGACCTTAAATTGAGTTGGGCAAGGCGCTCTGGTGCGTGTAAATATGACAGACCGTCCTTGGTGGATGATGAGATCCACATCCTAGATTCCTGATTTGGATGGCTGAAGTTATCCTCTAGAACAGTCCCTTTTTGACGGCAGCTTTTGTTGATGCCTTGAGGTAGGGCATGCATGCATGTGTAGGTGTTTATATATATATATATATATATATATATATATATATATATATATATATATATCCCATTTGTTGCCTTATCTGCACTTAATCTCTATGGATCGCACGCTCTGTTAAGGATGTCTCTGTGGCTGCAGTGTGAAAACCCAGTAATAAATAGTGAACAGCTGCCAACCACAAATATGTGAAGACAGATAGATACTCTCGATTCATTCATTGCCCAAATTAATAGTTTGCAGAGGGACACGGCTACATCGTCTGTCTTAACGCTGCACAAACCCATCGAGTTGCTTTTAAACGCCATTTAATACCATTTTGTTTTCAACTAATTACCTATAATATAAAAGAAAAGAGGTGGTTGTTTTAATGGGCATGTGTTTATTGTTTCTGCTTTTATATTTTACCATGCAGTGTGATCGTAAGAATTTTGAGAATTTTCAATTTGGCTCTCAAACTTTCTTTTCTCACAATTGAGTCCAAATTAGAGAGGCTATTTGACTTTTTTTTTTGGGTAAGGTTTGAGTTGAAATACAGGAAACTCAAGTACAAAATAAGGGCAACGCGGATAACACGCTCATATTTATTCGTCCCCCGTATAGTTTTGTAACTAGTTATATGCCCGCGCGCTGCCGCGGGCATTGCTGTGTATATAATATCATATAATCAAATTAATAACGATAAACTTATAATACAGCCTGTATAAAAAGTTTAGAACCACAACATAAAAGTGCTTGTTTCGTAAACATAGGTTACATTTTTTGGAATATACGTAGTGTCACAAAAGATGACAAAAGAGTGTTAATTATACAATTTATACATCAGTGCAAAATAGAGGGTTGTTGAGGTGTAGAATGAAGCTAAATCCCTTCTTTGAAATGAGACATCTCATTTTGTTGTTAATCTTCCTGAAAAAAATAAGAATCGCACGGTGATAAATGAAATGATGAAGAAATTAAGTCATCTAATAGAAAATTCTAGGAAATATTATAGAAGAACAAATGTAGCAAATCAATAAAGAAACCATTAAAAACTAACACCATATGCTGTAAAAATCATTGTAGACATTAGAAAAAAAGCATAAAAAGGCAGAGAATGCAATTATTGGGGGATAAATTGTATTAATGGAAAATTATGATGCCAAATTATAGCAACGGAACACCTGGATGTATGGTTCCAAATGAAAATTTCAACAGCTTTAACAATATTAACTTCAACAATAATAGAAAAAATGAAGGCAACAACAGTAGTAGTAGAAGAAAAAATATCGTGAGAGAGTAACTATAAAGAAAACAAACATTAACAGTAAAAACAGTAGCAACAATATTTAAGATTAATTGAATACAACAATGTTTATTTGTTGTATATCAACACAATAAATAAATAGTAATATAAAACATACATACATATATGTAATTGGAGAAAGCGAATGGAACGAACGATAAAACAACTCAAGTAGATCTAACATAAACATTTAGATAAAAATAATGAAGAGCAGAAAATGAAGCATTATCAGTAATAACGCTAAATGTTTTTCTCTTATTTGTTTAATTTGTTTAATCTTTCCCCCTATAAAAAGGGTAGATGAAGCATGAGGAATTTTTTTCCCTATTGCTGAAATTTCTAACGAAATTTCGGTAGAGTCTCCCCTATATCGAGAGATCCCAAGTTATCCATAACACAATCTACACACAATTTGAGTCATATTTCATCCTCAATCACATCTATTTTTAATACAATTAATTGCAGTTGTATTGTTCAAGAAGCAGCACCGTTGTTCATAAGTAATCAAATCCATAATCAAGTTAAATGTAGTAATTGCATTATATATATCTAAAGTTAAGTTTAGTAATAGAAATCAAATCAACTAAATGCATGACTTAGCTATATAGCTAATCATATAGTATGTATATTGAATGCATCATGCATTTTGAATTAACTTCAGTAATAAAAATTAAGAATGCATGTGTCTTAAGTAGGTTGTTGAACTTGTCAACAAAGAAAATATGCAGAGGTATCATTATCAAACTGAGGTTAAGCCTTATAATCTTCAATTGCAATTTGTAGTCCTTATTTGAGCAAATCCTAAAAGAAATTATTTTTTTTTAGAATGATTGATAAATAAACAATAAATATTTAGAAATAATTGGTGTGCAAAGGGACCTCTGACGGTGGAGAAAGGTTGTCTTTGTTCCTTTTAGTTGGTGGCTCATCTTCTTCATCGAGAATGATTGATTTTTGTTTTAGATAACTGCAAAATTAAGAAAAAGAGAATATTATTTTATAAGGAAGCTTATTTATAGGGAATGCAGGTGATATATGAAAGTAAAGACATGAAATTGTTCAGCAATGATTAAAAGTATTGAATTTGAAATTATAAATATATGTGTGATAAAACGAAAGTTACATTTTCTTTGAATGAGGATCGGTGAAATCCAAACTTTTCTTAGCCTTTAGGTGGTAACTGTCTTCTTGGTGTTGAGATGGTAGGGTGCTGTAAGGTGGTGTTATTGGAGTAAGCGTGTCCGTTTGAACTATTGATGAGTCTTCAATAGTAATGGTTGTAGGAGTGGTTGAGGACCCAGCATCAAATTGTTCTGATTGAATCTTTGAAGACTGTTTGATGCCTTCGTCAAAAACATTTGTAACAAAGATGTCACATCTGTTAATTACTGATTTATAAGCCTCAAAACGTAGTTGAAAGATTTTCATCTTGTTTAATACTTGAGTCATTTGTGGTGGGACTGTATAAGGATCAACAAATTTCTTGTCATAAACCAGATGATGTGCTGAGGCGTTGAAAAAGTTTTCAGCAGTTTTTCCAGATAAGAAGAAGTTTGTGACATCTTTGCCATCAGTTACAATGCAGTTCACCTTAAATCTGCACCAAGAGATCAATAGTTATTTGTAATTGAGTAAAATATAAATGTATTAATTTTATGAAGAAATAAATCTATATGAAACAATAACGTGGGTATTAAATGTTTTTTACGATGGAATTGGTGCAGAGTCTGGAGTTCCATGTTCAAAGCATCTGAGGTTGTCTGATGGTCCAGAGAGTGTTTTTATGCATTTTGGGCATGTTTTGGACCACCACCCATTAAAGAGATCATAATCAGTAATAGATGCTTTACAAGTGAATCGCATATTCTGCATTGATTAAAGAAGAAGTGAGAATAGAAGCTAAAAAGTACTGTTAAAAGAGTACGCATAAGCATTAGCAATTAAACCTTATGTTGATGTGGATCCATGCATAAGATCTCTTTAATTGTTTTCCGGTTTTCATTTATTTGTTGATCGAATGACACAACAGCATTCAAAGATGGAGGAAGTTTATGGACATCATGCGGTACTTGGCTATAACTGAATTTAACATAAGTTCAAATAGTTAATAATAAATATTTATTGCTTAAGCAAAAATGAAATGGAAATTTTTTTGAGAGTAAGAGGGATTTACAATTGCTTATATGGCAGAACTTCTGGAATATTTGGATTAAAATACCAAAGCGATGCAGCAGTCCCAGTTAAATTTGCTGCACCTGAATGCAAGTAAGAGAAAAAGAAGTAACAAATATGAATGAGAAAAAATTGCAATTGGGCAACAAACGGAAAAATGGTTTGATGCTATCGTATCAAAAACAATACAGCAAACCTCAAAATTCTATAACTCGAAACCCGGCAAAGACAACAATTATGGGAGATTCTTGCGCATTAACGATATTATCATCAAAGCTTCGAGCAATGTCGCCCCATAAAGTAACTCGTAGATCTTCTCCTCTGTTTGAAACTTAGAATTTTTAGATAAAACAATGGAAAACATAAGCTAAAAATGCAATGGTAGTAGTGGAAATGCCTTATATTTTCAATGATGAACTCCTTTTTATCTTCAAGTTTGTGACCTTGAACCAATATCTTTTCAATTGGTTGGATTGCTTTAAGCCGACCCAGAACATCTAGAATAATCGAAAGGTTAGTGAAATGATGTCTTTTTTTTTTCATTTTTAATAACTTGTTTTTTTTTCCATACCTGTAAGAATCCTTGATCCTTTGCCTTTGGTTAAGACATGTATAAAGTCAGTGAGGTTGAAATGGTATCGCGGCACATCATGTTTAATAGAATCGAGATGCACTATCTTGGTATCAGACTTTAAGTCAATAATTGCTTCATGATCAACAACAGCATTAGCAGCTCGATTTTCGTAAGTGTAGAAGTCTTTAATCTCAATATAGCAACCTTCGATTATGTTGAGTTTGAAAAATTCTGCATCTTTTGCTTTGGATGATCCTTATATGGCCCCGCCCTACGATGCAAAAACGTGTAGGAAAACAATATTAGAATTATTAAGACATGGTTGAAATTGATGAATGCTAATAAGATAATGTATTTAATGAAAAAAGAAATTATGACAACATGGGAAGAAAATATAAATACGGATGGTTACGTATTTAATATAATTTATACATGAAAAGGAATTAAGATGATATATATATATATATATATATATATATATATATATATATATATATATATATATATATATATATATATCCTCTCTGAAAATTGTAAGAAAACAAACAAACATACATGCACACAAACATATGGTTATAAATTATAAATGATATCAAGTTAAAAGTAAATAAGATGTTGAATTTTATAGAGGAAATCTAAGTATAAAACAACATAAATTGCTGAATAAATAGTTTGTGAAATTTGAGAACCTAGTGGTCAACTAAAAGACAGTTGAAGCTACTTGCGTGTCCATTTTGCATTGGTATCCAAACGCGACAAACTCTGGCTTGGATTAATGGATAAAAAAGATACTTCTTGATATTTTTCAAAGGCACCACCATTAATCTGCAGAATAAAAGCAAAAATAAGCTGATGTGGATAACGAAGGTAATATAAAAAGAATGCGCATACACCTTTAACAAATAATAAATAGGTTGCAAAAATTAAAGAAGATGCACATAAATGAAAACAAATAGATGAAATATAGTTGACAATATGGATATAAAAGAATTAAGTTAGAATGTAAGAAAGAAGAAATCATTTTGAATGGGAAGAAGACCTTTTGACAATGAATTGAGGACATCTTTGTAGACAATATTTTTAGCATAATCAAGCTGTTTTCCTTCTTGGTCACATGAAATGATTTTTAAACCTTTTTTGGATGTAACCCTTGAGAGAGCGACATATAGTTGGCCATGTGTAAAAACTTGCTCCTTTAAGAAAACACCAACAAATTTTAATGATTGTCCTTGGCTTTTATTGATTGTCATAGCATAGCATAATCTTATTGGAAATTGTCTTTGTTTGATTGTGAACGGGCATTTGTCATCATTAATTGGGAAGATAATCCTTGGTATAAAGGCTCGGTCGCCAATGTGTGAGCCTGTTATAATTTCAGCTTCAATAACTCTATCAGTAAGCTGTGTGATGATCAGTCGTGTTCCATTACATAAGCCTATCATTGGACTCAGATTCCTCAGCAACATAATTGGCGCTCCTATTTTCAAAGCAAGAATGTGCGAAGGAACACCACTGAACTCAAGTTGGTTTATAAATTCCAATGGATATAATAAGTTCATATTGTCGTCATCACTGGAAGATGCATCAACAGAATCACTGCTAAGATAAATACGTTGAGGACCATGTGTAACTCCAAGTATGAAATTATTGATTTCAGTAACAGTAATGTTCTTTGGTGTGATAATAGCCCTTTCTTTAAAGTAAGATGGTTCAAGATTAGGTTGTTCAATGCTGGGATAAATAGCTGAAACCATAGCTTTAATTGGATCACCAGAGGTATGTAGTTGCAAATCACATGGAATTTTAACCAAAGATTCATCAAGCTCATAAAAAAAAGGCATATCACAAAGGTCTCCGTCACCTATCTTAAGAATCCATTCAGCAAACGCTTTAATTTCATTGATTTCATTTGAACCAAGACCATCAATTGACAATCTCATATTTTGTTTTAGCAACATGATTTCAAATTTTGGCCAAAGTGGTGAACTACTTAAAGAAGCATTAATAATATCTTCCTTTGTTCCTCCAGGTATAACAGGGAGAATTTGACGATAATCCCCACCAAGTAAAATAGATTTCCCACCGAAAGGTTGGTTGTGATTGCAATGACCAGTTTGCCGCATTATATCACGTAATGATCTATCCAATGTTTCAAAACAGTAGCGATTATTCATAGGAGCTTCGTCCCATACAATAAGTGTTGTCGTTTCAATCAACCTTGAAAGATGAGTATTTTTCTTTATTTCACATGTTGAGTTCTCATTTATAGCAAGAGGAATCTTAAACCTTGAGTGAGCTGTGCGACCACCAGGGAGTAGAATAGATGCAATCCCTGATGATGCAACAACAAGAACAATTAATCCTTCTGATCTAATATTATTAATAAGTGAATGCCATAGAAAAGTTTTCCCTGTGCCACTATGCCCGTAAACAAAAATAAGAGATTGTTGATTTCTTGAAATTAATTCCATAACTCGATCATAAATCTTCTTTTGGCATGTGTTAAGCAATGAAATTGATGCTGCATTATTGCTTCGAAGTTCAGAAATATCATAATTGAGTTCTTCTCTAAGGCGATTATTTCTAATTTCAGACATCAAACGATCATTTGGCAAGGGCAAATTATAGTCTTTGAGGGATGTTGCTGAGGTATTAAAAAGTTGTTCAAGTTCATAAAGAACATAATTTTTAAGTTCATCATCACTGAAATGAAGATCATGTGGGGAAAAAGATGATAGCTTGATTCTAATGTCGTCATGCATTGTATGCTAAAATTGATCGAGCAAATTTTGGGGGCTAGCAATCTCACAAAATAGAGTAACACTGACAAATAGTTGCCCTAGTTGTGAGGAGGAAGCAGTTAAAACAGCTTCTGAAAAAGTTTCAGCCCATTCTTTGTCATCACCAAGGAGACCAAATGCTTTACAGGCAAGTTGAAAGGTTGGATAAACAACACTAGAGACACAACGCAGATATTCAAAGCTTGTAGCTCCTTTAACATGATTTAACAGCATTTTTAAGAAATACAATTCGCCAGCAGCAGGATGCACATATGTTATACGTCCAAGTGAAAAACCTCTTGTCTTGTAAATCCATTTTTTCTGCTTAGCATCTCACACATATTTGTTTGGAAATTGCGAGTAATATAACTGTGCTGCTTCAACATCTTCTTTGTTTCGATCAAACCATCCTGTGAGCATTGTCTTATTGAGACCAGGTTTTTTTAAAACAGAAGATAAGTTTTGATTTCCAAAGAAAATAACAGAATGCTGCATCGGCAAATGTATTTGAAGTCTTTCAACTGCTGGGTTTCTTGAATGGATTGGAAATTGCAAGAGTCGCCATACAGCTTTATAAGGACAAACAAATCTACAATTAAGATAACCCCTCCATCCTTGCTCTTCTTGATCAGTTGCGGATTTTTGAGCAGGTTTCTGGTCTGGAGATTAATCCTTCCAAATCCTCCATTTATTTTGGAGGGGTTAGTGATTGCCTGCGGCAAGAGATCATCTGTGAAACCGGTTTTGTTGCAGGGTCTTTTCCTTTCAAATACCTCGGTGTGCCTATTAGCCCTCATCGGCTCCAGGTTAGTCAGTTTTCCCCTCTGCTCCATAAGCTTGAGGCTGCGGTTCAGAGCTGGATGGGCAAGCATCTCTCTTTTGCAGGAAGGCTTGAACTTCTGCGATCCGTCCTTTATGGCATGGTTCAGTTTTGGATTAGCGTCTTCCCTCTTCCAGAAACTGTCATTTTGCGAATTATCCGCCTTTGCAGGAACTTTTTGTGGTCAGGGCATATTCAGAACTCTCACTCTGCTCTTGTTGCTTGGAATAATGTTTGTTTGCCTAAGCAGGAAGGCGGGGTGGGGCTTTTCGACATAAAAGCTCGTAATAAGAGTTTCCTGGTTAAGCATCTATGGAATATCCATCAGAAAGTTGATTCCCTCTGGATTAAATGGATTCACCACTACTTTCTCCCTAACTTCTCAATTTGGGAGGCACGAGCTGTTAAAACCTCCTCTCCTCTTTGGAAAACTCTGATTTCCTTAAAAGACCAGCTGCTTCATGACTTCGGTAGTAGCCCATCTGTTGTCTCCACCATGAATGGTTGGAATGCTGGTACTGGTTGCTTTTCAGCTAATGCTTATGAGCACTTTAGGGTGAAAGGTCCCATGATCCGCTGGGATACGGTGGTGTGGGAGAAATGGTCTTTGCCAAAACACTGTTTTGTTTTGTGGCTTGTGGTGCTCGGGAAGCTTAAAACTAAAGATCGTCTGCCTTTCATTCCTACTGATACCAGCTGTATGCTTTGTAGTCAGGACCAGGAATCGCATGGTCATTTGTTCTTTAAGTGTCACTGGACTTCGACTCTATGGGGTAACATTGTTTGTTGGCTTCATATCCATCGTCGGATGCCTACCCTAGCTAGTGCTATTCGAAGGCTAACTCCTAAGAAGAAAAGAATGGAATACAGAATGAGAAGAGCCTCCCTTGGCATTACAGTCTACCTAATTTGGGAAGAGAGAAATAAACGGCTTTTTCAATCTTCTTTCACCTCCGCTGAGAAGATTTTCCGGAGATTTCAAGTCTTATTCTTCACAGTGTTTCACTTCCATGGAAAAGATCACTTCTCCATTGATGTTGGTTGATCTGCTTGCAGGTCTTATGGGTTTGGTGGGTTGTTGTGGGCTTCTTTTCTGTCCGCTTGTATGGCATTCCAGTTAGTTGCTCTGCTGTGAGCTTGATGTGTTCCCTTTTAGGTTTGTTTCTGTTTACTTGTTGTTTTTCCCTTTAGTTTGCTGATTGGGAGCATGTTCCCTTTTCAGCTGTCTCTTGTTCTGCTCTCCAGTTTTGTTCTTCTTTGATCTTAATATACTTACATTTGATAAAAAAAAAAGATAAGCTTGAATCTCATCATTTCTTTGACTTTGACTTTGAACAACAGCTTGACACCTATCAGATCCTTTGCTAACATATTTGAAAAGATATTTTATGAGCATTGATTGGCAACAAATTTCAACATTAACGTGAGCATTATAACGAATTAGAAGTTCTCTGTTGTATGGCACAACATAGGAATTAGAGAGAGCAATGCCATTTTTTAGAACAAATGAGCCAGGAAAATTTCGTCGCTTGTAAAACACAAACCCATTCTCACCGAACACTGTTGATTTTTTAAACTTTTTAGGGAAATATTTAGAGCATTTATTTCCCTTCATACATTGGGCTTTTGGGCTAGCAATCCCGCATGGACCATGCAGCATAAATTTCGAAACAATTGTATAGCAATGAGGATCATCTGCTTTGTTTGGCAGTTCAGCTGAAATAATTGAATCGACATCCTCAGACGATCGAAATTTGTATTCAGGAGCAACCCAAATCAATAAATGAGTATGGGGCAAGCCTCTTTTTTGGAATTCAATAGCACAAACATCTACGAAGTAGGAAAAGAAATTTCACAAAGACTACATTGAATAAAGACAATAAGAGGAAAATAATAAGTATAGAAAAATACCAGCAATTGTTTTCCTAAAGGGCTTTCCTGATTTAATGAATGAAATCATATCATTAAGTTTGTATCGAAATACTCTTGCAATTATGTCAGGTTTGTCTTAAGCTTTATAATTTCAGCTTTTTGTAATCTCTCTTTGAATTTCAGGCCAATTGACATTGCAAGTGAATGTAATAAAAAGGTCAGGATTACCATAATAACGACATATAGCCATGGCATCATGATAATTATTAATTATGTATCTAGGGCTTCCAGTTAAAGAAGAGGGGAGGATGATTTTTCCAGTACTTGAACCATTAACATCACCTCTTAAAACTGCCTCTTGGACACCTTTGTAAGATTCAGTTCTAAGATTCTCTTGGTTTGAGAGAATGAAATCTAGGCGTTCTTGTTCAACATTCATAAATGCATCAACTAAAAATTGCTGATAAAGTCTTCCGCCTTTAGTAAGAGTACTACTATCTCCTAATCTTTCTTGAATGATATAAGCATAATATGCTCTCATTGTAACTTTTTGACGTTTTGAAGGAGTATAATGCTCTTGATTTGTGAATAAAATGTCAGTATGATAGCCATCTTCACCATAAGGAAATAGGAGTTGATACTGAAGAGACATAAATTTTGGATGCAATTTAGAGATCCTGCGGAGATTTCTAGAATAACTTTCAATAATAATATCTCTATCAGTTTGTGATTCTCCAATATCCCCAACAATTAAACCACATACATCATTAGAGGAAGGATCATCATATTGCTTTGAGTCACCATCTCTTTTCCCAATTAAACGAAGTTTGAAATTCGGGAATTCATCATTGTGAAGTCTATGCCTAACTTGACGAAACAATTTCACTAACGCGTTGGAAGAATCAAGCATGTCAATAAGTTTCTTGACAACATTTTTATCTAAAGATGATTGATAACTATCATTATTAAAAGGGTGTAGTTGATTTGTAATTTCATTGTCTGTGTCAAAGATGTATAGTTGTGCAAATTTTGGTGATTCAGCATCAATTGGTAGTAATGATCCCATAAGATGATGACATTGTCCATTTATTTTAAATATATATGGCCTTGGTTGAGAATTGATAGTATTATCAATCTGTGCTCCCATTGAAGTAAAAGAAAACATTGAATTATAAGCACGAATATTATGCCGAAATTTGATGGACAATGAACCTTTGTCAGGATTTAAAAGATCATCTAGAAATTGAGGTGTGTCAGGAGCAGTAGGCAATTTGATTTTGCCATTAGCACAACATGATGTAAAGGAGGGGTTTTTCTTTGCTGAACGTGCCAAACGCTCTGCATGCCAAAAAAGAGCATTGCAATGTTGACATTTCCATGATTTATCACCGAAATCAAGGGGTTTAACCAAGGTTCCTGAGGTGAAAAGAAATTTTAAAAAGAAAAGGAGGATTAAAATTATAAGAATTTAGAAACTAAACCGAGTTTAAAGAAAGGATTAAAGTTGTTGAAATAGCTCATGTTTTTTTTTTTTGATAAGAAGATTGACCAATAATATTATATTGGTCAGGAATCATTGAAGGCACATTAATTGGCTGATGTTCAGTTTGACAGTTTGATACCAGAGAAGACAAATTGTCTGAAGACAAAGGATTAATAATATTTGCACGCTCAGTTTCATTAGTTTTTTATCGCAAACTTGGTCCAGAAGATGAAGAGGTAATTGCGGAGGGATCTTCGTAATGAAAGCTAATATGTGCATCACGATCAAAAAGACCTTGGTGAGTGCTTTCAATATCCAAAGAGCTAGAAACGCCAACAAAACTCTCATCCATAACAGGATAGATTTCGTCCGTAACAGGATAGGAATCGTCATAAAAAATAGCCGTAGGATAAGGATAACATTCTATAACCATGTGTGGTTATAACACTATAAGAAATGTGATTAAAATTTAGTGAATATCTATTTAGCACTATTTTGTTTTCATCTAATGTTGCGCAAATATTTTTGTATTAGATATGAATTTTATTGATGTTTCTTGGATTTTACAACAATTGAATATTTTGAGGATGAGCTACCGCAAAAAAATATAAGTATTGTTTGATGGTGATCATAAAAACTTTGATGAACCAAAGATTTTAAAATAATTGAAAACATGGAGTAAATTTTTGTTTTTTTACAATGTATTTGCTAATTGATAGGCCACATAACACCCGAAAAAGAAGCTCTGGTGATCAGTTTATTGATCACACAACTAAACTATCATCACCATATTTTTTGAGGATGAGATGTTTGTTTTCGCCATTATAGGGTTATTTGATGTGTATTGTTCCAAATGAATGCTGATATTGTTTTAATTGTTTTTAGAGATGTTAGGTTATACTATTGAAATAATGTTTGAAGTAGAAATTTTTATTTTGTATGTTGAACATAAAATAGCAAATTATTTAAAGAGCGGGTGTAATAATCTCTAAAGACTTTTTTGATTCTAGCGCAACATTAGGTAATACAATGGATAGCGATGATACAAAAACATCAATTGCATAATATTATGCTAGGGGAAAAATATAAACAACAATTAAAGGTAGAAGTATATTTGTAAGTAAAAGCAAATAAAATATAGGTAAAGCAATCCGGCGAACAAAGTTCATATAAACAACATTCTTGTCGACAACGTAAAATGTAATTGAAAGAGTTTTAATGAAAATTACATCCTATAAGAAAGCAAGGACAATAAATGGAAAAAAATTTAATGTTATTAAATTTTGTACATACCAGTGCAGGAATTACAGCAAGTTTGAACCCGAAGTGGTAACCCAATAAGCTAAAAGGCTAGAATATCTGACAAAGTAGCTGCGACAGCAGAAAAAGATTGTATTAATATGGGCAAGAGCAGTTTTTGATGGCAGTGTAAAAATACAATTTAAAATGTGGGTTCCTGAGTAACAAAGTCTAACAAAACATGATAAGAAAAAAACTTTATGCTGCAACATTGTTGTTTTATGGAATCATCTTTAGCATGACAATGAAGCTATAAATGTATGGAAGAAGTGTTATAATTAACTACAAAGACATTTTTCACCACGATGATTCATTTCTCATAGAATATATTTTTGATTGCAAGCTGTATTTGGCGAACGCTAAATGGAGGTGGTGTGTGTCATGACATAAGAATAATATGCAAGTGAAAAGAATTCAAAATACTGTAATTAATTTGGTAATCTATGCGTAGATAGTTTAGAGTAGATGGTTTAGAATTAAACATTGTAGGTATCTAATTTATTATTGTTTTATGATGGTTTAGAGGTAAAGCAGGGCCTAGTAAACAATTATATAAATTGAATTTTTTTAATATTGCTATGAAGATTGAGGCTATAAATAGTTGTGAGCAACTGAATGTAATACCTTTTTTAGATAGCAATTGGAACATGGTTTGTGTTTTAATCAGCAAACATCACTGATTGTGAATACCAATCGTAAACGAAATAAATCATTTTATCGGGGGAAAAATCAAACATAATTAAATCAAGAAAAACGCAGTAACTATAAACTAAAATGGAACAGCAATCCAAAAAATGAGCCATTAATCATTAAACAACTAAAAATAACCCTAAGAAAGCACCAACAACAAAATATCAATTCAATCGCCAATTGAATGCCGGCAAAATGAAAACAGCAATATAAAACCAAAGTAACAATCGCGGCAAAAAATATGTTAAAATAAGCATACTCAAGTTCCTTTGAAACTCAACAAATGAGCAATACAATCAGCAGTTGCAATAAGAAATTGTAAATACCAATCATAAACGAAATAAATCATTTTATTGGGGAAAAAATCAAACACAATTAAATAAAGAAAAACGCAACCTAAGAAAGCAGCAACAACAAAATATCAATTCAATCGTCAATTGAATGCCAGAAAATGAAAACAGCAATATAAAACCAAAGCAACAATCGCGGCAAAAAATATGTTGAAATAAGCATACTCAAGTTCCTTTGAAACTCAACAAATGAGCCATTCAATCAGCAGTTGCAATCAGAAATTGTAAATACCAATCGTAAATGAAATAAATAATTTTATCAGGAAAAAAATCAAACACAATTAAATCAAGAAAAACGCAGCAACTATAAACTAAAATGGAACACCAATCCAACAAATGAGCCATTTATCATTTGTAAATTGCATTGCAGCAGACAGAATTTGCAGGAGATCAATCTATATTCGGATTGCTGATGATGTAATGAGATTGTCACGATTGTAAACTCCTTCTTTACCCTTTCCTAAGCTATTGTTTTACTTGAACCGACTCTTTTTTTTTGCAGTAACACCCTAAATGGTTAGGCTTCATCAATTATAATTTTGATGATAATTATAAATAAATATAGATTGAAGAGGCCTAATGGTTAGCCTCATGTAAGTTGAAGAGGCAACCGTTTTGATGATAAAAAAATAAAAAAATAAACAAAGAGCTAACCGTTGAAGCATGCAAATGTTTACAGTAAGTGCACAGTTAACAAATGCACCCGCAAACAAATAAAGAAGCGAAAAAAAAAAACTTACAAATTACAGCAAACCAGATAATCAGCCAATTGATGAAGATAGCAAAAACCAAAACAAAGCACCGCAAAACTACACAACGAACAATCAACAGCCAATTAACAGCCTTTTAACCAAACAATGGGCGATGAAATTGACTGAAAAAATCCAAGCAAACATGTAAGTTGAAAAGAGGCAACAGAGACAAACACAATGACGTACCGTTAATGCAAAAAATAAAGGTCGAAAACAGGGTAAGAACCAAGTTTAACTGGTAAAAAGAAAATGATAAAAAAAAGAAGAACGAAGAAAGACTCGAGATATGAGGAATTGTAATTCGAAGAAAAAAGAAAAGAACCAATTACATGGCAATTTGTGTCCTGAACAGAGCTGTGATTTCTGTTTAGCTGATGTGAGTTGCAGTTCCCCGAAGCTGACATTCATTTCACTCACAGCTGAACAGAAGATGGCGTAAAGTTGCACACGCTGTCTTCAATCTCCAGGTGGCAAGGCCTCACGCCGCCGCCAAATGCATCTAAAGACAAAAAACATAAATGACATTAAAGGATGAGATGATTTTTCTGTCCAGGACACAATTGATAATGAGATTCATTAAATGCTCCTTTGGCATAGTGCAACACTTTTTTGAACCTCTAATCCTCGTGTTCTTTGAATTTCAAAAAACAAAAGCACAGCATGTTGACGCGTGGAGTTATGGAATTGTAAAGAAAGCAAGACAAATTGAAACCTGAGAAGAAGCCGCGCCCTTGATGGAATTTGAAACTGGGAAACTACTACGCCCAGTTCTTCAATCCCAGAACCAGCGGCACACCTTGTTTTGCCCGAGTGATGAGAAGAATTGAGGCACCGTGCAATTAACACAGCAATTAGTTTGTGAGAAGAGAAGCAATTAACGCAGCAATTAACCCGTGTAATTTGCTGAGAAGAGAAGCAGCCTTCAATTAAGCTTTAAAAATTAGAGAAATAGTAGGCTATTGAGTGGCGCCGGCTTGTGCGGTAACACGTTAATGTGTTAAATTTATAAATTCAAGAAACCTGCAATTAACGCATGCTGTTGAGTGGCGTCGGGCTGTGCGCTAAGACGTTAATTTGTTTAATTTTGAAATCACACGGAACCTGCAATTAACGAAGCCCAACTGTGCGTGAAATGGGTAATTTGTTGAAGAAATCTGCAATTAACGCAACCGGCTTGTGCGTCAACACGCGAATGTGTTAATTTTAATTTTCCAAATCCAAGAAAGCTGCAATTAATGCAGCCGGGTTGTGCGCTAAAATGTTAACTCCTTTAATTTGTTTAAGAAACCTGCAATTAACGCCGCCGGCTGGTGTGTTAGCTAGCGAATGTGTTTAATTTTAAAATGTAAAAATATAAATCTGCAATTAACGCAGCCAGCTTGTAAGTTAACACGCGAATGTGTTTATTTTTAAAATGTAAAAAATCTACAATCAACGCTGAGCTCTGTTTTTGAGGCTATCAAATTAGCAATAAATGAAAGCAATAGCAGCGCACGTCTGCGCCTAATTTTAATTTTTCATAAGGCAACGCATGGCCCTAAATTGCATGTCATGAAGGGTTAATGTGCTTTTTGTTAGAAAGTGTACAATGTGCTTTTTGTTAGAAAGTGTACTTCACGTAAGCTTTAATAGACCTAGCATTTCAGCCTCAAAAGCAGCGATTCATCGAGAAATGAAATTAAAAAAGAAGGAGCTGAATAAGGGGCTTCGGTCTGATAAGGCAACACATGGCCCTAAATTGGAATTGACGTAGGGCTAATGTGTGTTTTTATTCGAAAGTGTAACTCACGCAAAATCTAAAACACTCAGTGTTCACTTTCAAAAGCAGAGAAATGAAATTTAAAAAACAGCAGTTGAATAAACGGCCTTGGTCTGATTTTCAACGCGACCCTCTGATTCTCAAACGACGCGGCGTTGTTTGCCGTCCCTTTTTTACTTGCAATTCACGTAGCAATTTGCACCCTCGATCAACATTGTCACCCACTCGCTGTCACCTTACAATCACAACGCCAAGCAGCCGATCACGCACCCCAGTCCACAGTGGATCTGGGTGTGCGTGAACAGTAATGAACAGTAAATGTGCGATGCCTTTTAGTTTTTTTGTTAATAAGGTGACCAGTTGTTTCTATTTTTAAAAATTTCATTGAAAAATGATTTCTCAAAAAATAAAAATAATCATCCTGGTTTTCCAACAGCTGTGGCAGCTATAATCCAGGTATAATAAACAGCACCAGTGAATTGCCCGCACTATGTTGTGGGCATAGTGTAGGCAAAGTAAATAAATTTTATAATTATTGAGATTAAAATATAATATTTTAATATGTAAAGTTTGATATAATAAAATACATTAATATACTCTATCATAGCAATAGTAACATTAGAGTTTTAATTTCTAAAAATATCATAACTATTATTGTCAAAACAATAAACATTATTAAATAAACCTGAGAATAAAACACAAAAAATTTAATAAAAAAACAAGTAAGAACAAAAACTAAAATTATTATTATTATTCTTAACATTAACATTAATATTGTGTTAATAAAGGGGGAAAATCAAAATTAAATCAAAGGATTAAAAAAAAACCCTAAAAACATTAACAAAAGAGCAAATAAAAAATAAAAAAATGATAAAAAATAAAAATTATTGCCTCGAAAAAAAATCATTTGATTTGAAAATTAAAAAAAATTACCGCACTACGTTGTGGACTGAGTAAATAATTTTTTATAATTGTTGGGATTAGAGAAATTAATAGGATTTGCTAGTCCAAAATTAAAATATAATATCTATATATGCAAAATTTAATATAATAAAACAGATCACCACACCCTATTATAAAAATAATGACATCGAAGCCTTAACATCTAAAACTATCATTGCTATTACTGTCAAAACAATAAAAATTATCAAATTATCCCGAGAGAAAAAAACTGAAAAACATTAATAAAAAAATAAGAAAAAAATAATTAAAATTCTTCTTCTTCTTCTTCTTCTTCTTCTTCTTCTTCTTATTCTTATTATTATTATTATTATTATTATTATTATTATTATTATTATTATTATGTTAATAGTGAAAAATAAATAAATGAAAGATTAAAAAAATCCAAATAACTTTAACAATAGATCAAAAATAAAATAAAAATTATCGGGTAAAAAAAATTCATTTGATTTGAAAATTAAAAAAAAAACAACCAATAAAAAAAATAAAAGAAAGAGCAAATAAAAAACATGATAAAACAAAAATAAAAATTATTAATTGAAAAAAATCATTTGACTTGAAAATGAAAAAAAATTGATCGCACTATGTTGCGGACTGAGCAAATAATTTTTATAATTGTTGGGATTAAAGAAACTAATAGGATTTGCTGGTCCAAAATTAAAATATAATATCTATGTATACAAAATTTAATATAATAAAATAGATTATCACAACCTATTATAAAAACAACAATATTGAAGTCTTAACATCTAAAATAATCACTGCTATTACTGTCAAAATAATAAAATTTATCAAATTATCCTAAGAGGAAAAAAACTAAAAAAACATAAATACAAAATAAGCAAGAAAAATAACTAAAATTATACTACTACCACTTCTACTACTGTGTTAATGATAAAAATAAATGAAAGGCTAAAAAAATCCTTAAAACTCTAACAAAAGATCAAATAAAAAAATAAAATAAAAATTACCAGGTAAAAAAAATTCATTTGACTTGAAAATAATAATAAAAAAAACCAATAAAAAACTAAAAGAAAGAACAAAGGGAGAAAAAAAAATAGAACTATTAATTTTCAAATGATCAAAGATTCAATATAAAATTTAAGAGCTATTTTTTGTTCAAAAAAGCATCACCTCAACAAATAAAAAAACAACAAAAATTAAAAAGAAAAACCTAAAAGCACACCTATATATACATGGACAAAAGTAGGAATTATTCTAGGAACATTAAAAAATATAGGGATAAAAATAAAAAATAAAAAGTATAAGGGCCAACACGAAAATCAAATGTACAAGGATTAAAATAAAAAATTAAAAATATAAGGGTCGAAATGAAGATAAAATATATTATTAATTCTAATTAAATGACAAAATTAAAAAAATAAAAACTTCTGTACCAAATCTATTGAGCTATTTAAACCCAATGCGGAAATTAAAAGAAGGGGGACCGAAGTGAAACATTAACATTTAATTGATTTCAATTGAAGGACTCAATGAAACAAAATCAAAACTTATATAATAGAAATCAGGGTCATACACAAAATTTAAAGTGCAGGACCGAAGTGAAAAAAGCTCAAAACTGGGGCCTCTCCTGCACTTTTACCTGTAGGAGAGAGAGAAACGGGTCTAACGACTTTAACTGGCCACCACCGCGTCCATGACTACCTTCCGCTGAAACGCGCCGCACTGGGAGGAAGACCACTTGGAGGCGTATCGATCGAGGCTCCGGCAACCCATCTCTGTCCATCTTATGACACTTCAAGTGCAACCTGAACAGGGCATGAGGCGAAATACTGTCAGTCGCGTGCGCCGCACGCGCCGACAATACATTGAAAAAAATATGGTCAATTATCGGTATGCTCATGTTCCCAAGCCATGATTTTTTTCCCTATTAGGGGCTATATCTATATTTAGTCAAATTTGAAAGAAAAAAACATAAGTGTGATGGATCGGAATGTGCAATTACCGCGGAGCCCCTCCCCCTTGAGTCGTTTTTGAGAGGCAAAATGTTGTTTCACAGTGTGAAATGGGAAAAAAACAGCGAACCGACTATCCGAACGACCTGAACCGACTCAAAACCGAATAACACTATTCTAATCCATAGTGAAAACACTCCTATGCTAGAGTGTCAACCCCCATCTATTTTAGTATATTAGATAATGTCATTTGTGTTTTGAAATTCAGCACAAAAAATAATAATAAAGGCCCACACAAATGAGTTTGACATTGGAGGCCCGTGCGTGGGCTTTTTAGGCATGGGCCGAATACTTCGAACAATTATTTCCATATTACATGTATGGTAACCCCATTACTTGACTTTCCAAAATCTAAATAAGTTTAATCCACCCATATATAAGATCCCTCCTCAACAAATAGTTTGTTCTATCTCTTTTTAATACACATCGCATAAAAAACTTCTCCTCCCTCTTTCAATATTGTTCGGCCAAAACTTGGTCCAAAGGAACCAAGGCTTTTCTTCTTTATTTTTCAAGTTTCTCTTTCTTTTTCATGCAAAAATCATTTTAATTCATATACATTCACATTTTATATTTCTTTTTTGTTAATGATCAAAGCAATATACCCTTCTAAATTAAACGAGGAATGGTAGATCTAATTAGATCATAGTACAAGAAAGTATAAAGCCTTGATGATGGATCCATTATGACACCCGATATTCTGTCAAATAAATTTCTAATTAACCCAAAATCATAATTCTCCCTTCTAAAATTTTCCTCCAATAGTAGTTGACCAATCCCTCTTTACCCTCGTGATATTTTTACATGGTTCCATATAAAAGACATCAATTGGTTCATTTTTTTTTGCATATTAATGCATTTCCCCCAAATTTAATATAAGAGTTGTAATTTAAATTTATGCATAAAACATCATATTCTTAGTCGCAATTAATTAAAAAAAAATTAACTATTTCTCCTCGCTCATTTGGACGATTGTGCTCCTTTATTCCCCACTCAATTTCCTTTGCTTGTTTCTCTAAATTTGTTTCTCCTTCATTTGTTAATTTATCAAATATATAGACATTACTTATTAATTTTATTCTTGGGGCTTATATATATATATGCGTTGCCTCACTTGTATAAGGAGAGAATGAATGAATGGTTTTCACTGGTTCAACACAATCTTATATGAACAAGCTTACTAACTTTTTTTTATTGGTTATCAACACTTATCAGAATTCACTATATAAACACTAGAAGAAGTTTTTATTTTTTTATTAATTTTTTTTATATATATATTATAATGACATCAAATAGAGCACGTGACAATCTCATATGAGAGCTTTGTATATAGGAGTTTGTATCGAATTTGCAAAAATAGCTGAGTCTTACAGGTGACAGTCTCAAATCTCACCGGCAGAAGAATCCTTACATCTACAATTTCCAAGGATCGCAAGTCTCATCTAAATAATGATTTTCTTTCAACCAAGCTAAACACAGGTTCATAACAATAAAGTATGTTTACCTTATATATATATATATATATACACTAAAATTAAAAACAAGAGAATAAAATTGGAAGGGTGCCATCCAAACTGTCATTCCCAATATAGCTAGCACAGCGAACCCATGGCTATTGATGGCGAACTGGGCCAGATCACAATCTGCGATCATGGAGCCTATTCAACTTTGTTGCTCACAAAGGATAACCAATCTATGAAAAAATTCAATATGAAAAGCCTGTCCATCCCTTGTGGGCCAGCCCACAAAGATGGATCTCCTCCAGGCTATGAAGAGATTTGAAGACTCTTACAGAAGTAGTTCCATGACTTGAGCTAATTTGCAGCCATTCACCATGGACATGTCATTTTGAAACTCAACCGCATCGTGTCTCTTTCCTAATGGACGGCTAGTAAGCATAGTCTCCTTGGACCGTCTCGCTCATGATTTCATATTTGCAGACACCACATAAACCTCTTTACACCTTTACTTCTGATGATACGGATCAAGTTCAGCCTTGAAATCCTTACAATTTATATATTTGAGATTGATTATCGATACAATTTAGTATATGACTCGCTCTTGTTTTTTTTTCATGAGTTTTTTTCTAGAGATGCATTCGGTCAGTTTGAGATTTGCATGGATGATAGGTTCAACTTAATATTTTTGATGGATAATTTAACCGAAGCAGGCTAGATTATGCCTGAAATGTTTTGTCATCACGCCAGATCTCCTGGGATATATATACTTGAAATGTTTTGTCATCACGCCATATCTCCTGGGACATATACTGTATACTGTTCAGATGCATATACTGCGTAGTTGAGATTGAATATCAGCTTTAGAGCATAAAACACAGAGTGGAAACGTCTTGTCATCACACCATATGACATATACTGTGTACTGTTCAGGTGCATATACTGCGTAGCTGAGATTGAATATCAGCTTTAGAGCATAAAACACAGAGTGGAAACGTCGAATACTCCAAAATACAGTCCCAATAAGTTTGACAGTGGAAGAAAAATGTAAATTCTTTTGTTTTTCTTCTCTCCGGACATGGCTTTATGAGCTCCCTTCGGTGGAGAGGAAATTAAACTTCAAAAGAGGAAGTCAAGCCTCGCGATAGTATTTTAAGAAGATGAAATGTGTTTTTTTGTTGTGGAAAATAGGTACTCTTTTATAATGGATCATGCATGCTTTCCTGGTACCTTAAGCAACACTGGGAATGCAGTTTGCATTAGCTTGCCCAGTCCTCACCTCCTCCATGATTCTCTGGAAAATGGGAAAGATGACATGAGAGAAGGGATAAATTGTGAGGTAGATTTAGCATACAAACTCACCAATAGACTAGGTTAATAGAGAAATAACACACGAAGGAGAAAAGAAATTGAAAACAAATTCAAGAAGCCCAATTCCAAACCAACTAAACATTAAAAAGATGGGAAGAAAATATTCAACTTAAAACAATAAGACAAGAAGAAAAAAATTGAGTTAATCAGTTTAACTCGTGATTTTGTGACATGAATCATGATCTACTTTTGTTTTTTTAGTAAAACGAGGGGTTAAAAACACTTAAATAGAACTCCTCTAATCAAATGAAACTCATAAACACTAATATCATCGTTTTTAGTTGTTGAAATATGGATTAAGGACAACTATCTCTCTTTCCTTATTTTTAACAAACAAAATGAGAGGACTAATCTGCAAAACAAATAGAGTGAGGACTGAAATGTCAAAAATTAAAAATAAAAAATAAAAATAAAAACTATAATAACTTTGGGGCCAAAACTTTAAAATCCACGCCTTATAAACAATAAAAGAATAGTTTTTGTTTGTTTCATTGTCAAAATTGGTCCTTAGAGTTCGAATTCATTCAAAGCAATAAATTAAAGTCTATTTTGACAGCTCTGGTAGTAACTTCTTGTTGTACGTGTTTTTTTGACACCATGAAAATTCGTAAATCAATTAAAATAAATTATGAAATTTAATTTTTAATTATTATAATTTAAAAAACAAAAATAATTTCTTTTTCCATGAACGAAGTAAAAATGTTTCAAGAAAATGAGGCATGATGGATAAATATTCACCGGATCGGGGTTTAATTGTCATTTCATTTTGTCACAGTAAAAAACACGTATGGTGAGCGAGAGCGCACCGTCAACCAAACAAACGGAAACGCACGCACGATTATAAAAACCGGAGAGAAGGATACAGACAACTCCTCCCTCACCCCAGTTGCATTCATATTTTTTTAAACCCTAAAATTCATAACCTAAAACAAAAATCATCCCTGATCATCTCACCTGGAGTAGCACCATGAGCCGATACGACAGCCGCTCCGGCGACCCAACTTCTTACCGTGACCGGAGAAGGTAATCATTTCTATGTTTTTATAATTGCACAGCAGTCAGAAACTGAATCAGGGTAGCTTGTTTTGCTCTTTCATTGTTACTTCATTTCTGTGAATTTTGTGGCTCTTTAGTGGTTCAGGTTTCGGCGGCGCTTCCAGTTATGGTGGTGGCTCCACTCGGCCATCATCCGAGAGGAGGGAGTATGGTCGTGGTGAGTCGCCTACGAAGTCGGATTTAGATGGGCTGACTCCATTTGAGAAGAATTTCCATGTGGAATCGCCGGCAGTGGCAGCAATGTCAGAAAGGGAGGTGGAGGAGTATAGGCTACGCAGGGAGATTACTGTAGAGGGCCGTGATGTTCCCAAGCCTGTTAAGAGTTTTCATGATGTCGGCTTTCCAGGTACTGTGTATCGATATTTTTTTTAAATCCCTTTGATTTCATTTTTTCTTGGAACTTAGAATTTATTGCCGTCTGTTTATGCGTATTGTTTTAGAGGATTTGGTAGGTAGTTGATAGAGGTTCTTTGCCACATGGTATTGGAATTGCTATGTTGCTGGAGGTGCTCTTGATTTAACTGAAACCTAGGATAGTCATTCTCCTGGGAGGGCTTGTTAAGAGTTTTAAATTTGTTAATCAGCCTGTCTGGAGCATTGCGATAGCGGCCTTTATTTTTCAACTTGTTTAACTTATTTTCAATTGTTTGTGTGGTAGAAATGCCAGTTGTTTTAATTTTTGTAACTGGTTGGTAGATAGGATAGGAAAATGTGGATTCTGTATATTATTCATTCTTTAGATAACTTTAATTTATTACTCTTAACAGGTGCTGATGGATTTGAAATGAACTTTAAGTTTTGCCTTTTAAAATCATTGTTAGAATTTAAAATCCAATTGTTTCTCTTGCATAGGGATAGAATAGGGGATACTATGATCGGTTGATTCCCCAGGGATTGAGGGTATATATCTCGAGGTGGGATTTATGACATGTTCCTCAAGATTTAATCTGCTATCTCTTATAGAGATGGGGCTAGCAATTTTTTTTGCAGCCATAATGGCTATTTTGAGTAGGATTAAGGTGCAACTTAATATAATACTTCCTAGCTACTCAATTTGGTACTCAAAAGTATTCATTAGTTTGGTAAAATCACTTGTTATTTCTTCAAGAGATGCAAGATTATATTCTGTTCACACTACATGAGAGGGGAAGGGTTACTCACTAGAGTGTAACCCAGCTATTAAACCACTTTCTCCCAACACCCCCTTCCTTACCCTATATAAAAAAGAGAGAAAAGATGAAAAAGGGAAATAGGAAATAAAACTAGTAATAGGAAATTCTGGAATAGAAAATGGTTGGGTAAGTAACCTGCACTACATAATCAACTAGGATAGGCTATTTTTTTTTACGTCAATTGAGTTCACTGAAATGGATAAAGTTTCAGAATGGATAAATCTTTA
The DNA here is from genome assembly GCA_015731905.1 of Salix dunnii. Lineage (NCBI taxonomy): Eukaryota > Viridiplantae > Streptophyta > Magnoliopsida > Malpighiales > Salicaceae > Salix > Salix dunnii. Next base: position 2,990,615 of record CM027661.1, read on the forward strand.
AATTGAATAACATCTTTTTTTTTTGAGAAAACTAATAAATAGACTGCAGAATAGTACATGACCAGGTAAGCAACCTGCAGAACTTAATCAACTAGGATAAGCTATTAAACCACTTTCTCCCAACACCCCCTTCCTTACCCTATATAAAAAAGAGAGAAAAGATGAAAAAGGGAAATAGGAAATAAAACTAGTAATAGGACATTCTGGAATAGAAAATGGTTGGGTAAGTAACCTACACTACATAATCAACTAGGATAGGCTATTTTTTTTTACGTCAATTGAGTTCACTGAAATGGATAAAGTTTCAGAATGGATAAATCTTTAAATTGAATAACATCTTTTTTTTTTGAGAAAACTAATAAATAGACTGCAGAATAGTACATGACCAGGTAAGCAACCTGCAGAACTTAATCAACTAGGATAAGCTATTTTTTTACGCCAGTTTAGTTCTGAAATGAATATCATTTATTTGGAGAGTCCTTACAATGTTTACTTGGTAGTAAACATTTTTTTTACTCATTAGAATCTTTTGAGTTCTCTCCAGATTATGTTCTGCAAGAGATTTCAAAAGCTGGGTTTACTGAACCTACACCCATACAAGCTCAAGGATGGCCAATGGCTATGAAAGGCCGTGATCTCATTGGTATTGCTGAAACAGGATCTGGGAAGACACTTGCTTACCTATTGCCTGCAATTGTCCATGTCAATGCGCAACCATTTCTGGGTAAAAGTGTAATTTACTAGTTTTTGAAGCTTCTCATATCATTTCTCATGCCTCCATATCTTTTTGATTGTGATTTTGGCTTAACTATGGGCTTTCTCTCTCTTATTTTCCAGCTCCTGGAGATGGACCTATTGTATTGGTTTTAGCTCCAACACGTGAACTTGCTGTTCAGATACAACAAGAAGCAGCTAAATTTGGTGCGTCATCAAGGATAAAAAATACATGCATATATGGTGGGGTTCCAAAGGGACCTCAAGTGCGTGACCTCCAGAAAGGTATGTGGTTAACATTAGATGACATTGCTTCTGCACTAATTTTTGACACATGAGCTTATTCATGGCCTTTGAGTGTAAGAACCAAAATGGCTTTGCTATTTATTAGTAGTTTAGAACTTCATTTAATGGTGTATCTGGATTACACAGGTTGTTATTTGAGTTTCTCTGAAGTTATGACTTTGTTTTCGGCTCAGGTGTTGAAATTGTCATTGCTACGCCGGGAAGATTGATTGATATGTTGGAGTCACATCATACAAATTTGCGAAGGGTTACTTATCTGGTTCTAGATGAAGCAGATCGGATGTTAGACATGGGGTTTGAGCCTCAGATACGAAAAATTGTTTCTCAGGTTCTTGTTTTTAGCCTCATTGTTTTCCCTGTTAGAAAATAAACAATGCTCTTAAAGTGGTGTGAAGATAAATATCTTTTCATTGAAGTTATGCAAAACTAACATGGATATGGTTGTAAAGCCCATTTCTTTTTTGTGTCTTCTTTTCCTGGTTTGCTTAGGAATGCTGTTGCTATTATGTTTGAACTCTTTCAAAGTTCGATATGGTTAGCAGATGCCTTTTAAAGCCTCCATGAAAGAAGTGAACTATTGATTGATTGTTGGTTTCTATCGGTTTAGAATTTTAATGGCGGCTTAGCAGTATAACTAGTTAAATGGCTGGAAGTTGTTTGATTCTTTGGTGTACTGTTTTTTGATATGATAAGTTCACCATGTGCAAATGAAGAAGAACATAGTTCGACTATGATTAGCTCAATTACTTGCAAGCTATATAATTTATAACGCTGGCTGTATAGGAAATTGATTTTAAAGGTTATGTTTTCTTCGTTTCATGCCAATCATTTGAAAAAAAGACATGAATAGGTGGGAATATGCTTGGAATTCAGCCTTTCTACTTTATTCTACATCTGATACATGCTTTGGTTGGCTGGCGTAGGTTTAATTATAAAGTGCAGCCTACCAAACAGTCAAAAGTTAATAAAGTGTGTACCACTAAGATTGATTAGAATTTTCTGTAGTATCTCTATTCTCTTTTCATGCACATGTGCACACTTGTTTGTGCTTTCCAGTGCACACTTTCTAGCTATTTCTACTCTTGATTTTTTTTTTTTACAATTGCCCTTTTAATCCGTATGCAGATTCGACCAGATCGTCAAACTTTGTACTGGAGTGCAACTTGGCCTAAAGAGGTTGAACAGTTGGCACGTCAATCTCTTTACAATCCATACAAAGTAAGATCTTCTTCTATGCCAGCATAATATTCTCTGCAATTTATTTTGTGAAATTAAATGGATCCTCTTGTGCCTTTGTAAAGTTGAGAAGATTAGTCTAATGTTTAAATACATGACACAAACTTCATCAACATTCTATGAAATGTGACAGAATAACATGACCCACTTCCATCACAAAACTAATAGAAATTGATATTGTTGTGCTGCATAATTATATCTTGCACTGAAAACATTCATCCCAAGAACATAAGTGTTTCAGGGATAAAATATCTTGTACTGAAATCCCTCCTTGTGGCACTTCAATCAAATGATTCAATCGCCGACAACTCTCTCACTCCCATACTTGAGAACACCCAGATAGAATGTATTTGTGCTGGGGATGATTGCATGAATGAAATTGCTAAAATGTTCCATGTTGCCCCACATTCCCAGCCCAAAGGAGCTGCCACTACCACAAATCCAGTAAGTTTCAAGTGCATCAATCCCAATAGAGCTACCTCAGAACCTACAGCCATTTGCTACCTTATGGTGAAGGAACTTGTCAATGTCTTATTATCCTAGGACCATGTACATATTCCAGATATATTGATCACTAATTATCCAATTGAGCTGGTGCTTATCAAGAGCTAGATCTGCATGCCTATTTCATATGCTGATCTTGATAAGTACTGCTACATGTCCATCCAACAAGGATGCTACATGCTGATCTTACTTGGGTTACATCTCATAGATTGATATGAGTTCTTATGCCATTTAACGAACTTAAGAAGTTAAGATTCTCAGCAATATTCATCTGGCCTTCAAAAAGTTGCAATAAACAGTATTTCATTGCTCATTGTTTCTACCTTCAGTTTTTTTTTAATGGTTTCTAGTCTTATGAACTGTCCAGTAACATTGTGATCATTCAATCAATATTATTTGCTTCATCTGGATTCTCATTATGTAATTGTTGCACAAATTTTTAGTTGGTTCTCCACTTGGATATTATTGTGCAGGTGATAATAGGATCTCCAGATTTGAAAGCTAATCATGCAATACGTCAACATGTGGACATTGTTTCTGAGAATCAGAAATATAACAAGTATGATGTATTCTGTGTTTGTTTTATTGCTTCTTTTTGTTAGCATCTCTCTGCTGTTGTACATGACATGGGATTTGTCATGCATCTTTCTTCACATTCCAGATTGGTGAAGTTGCTAGAAGATATCATGGATGGTAGCCGTATTCTGATTTTTATGGATACCAAGAAAGGTTGTGACCAGATCACTCGACAACTTCGCATGGATGGTTGGCCTGCTCTTTCAATTCATGGAGATAAAAGTCAAGCAGAAAGAGACTGGGTCCTGTCCGAGTTCAAAGCTGGCAAGAGTCCTATAATGACTGCAACAGATGTTGCTGCTCGTGGATTAGGTACACACTGTATATACATCTTGCTGATGCTACAAAGCTTTGGTTTTTGACTGTGCTCTCTGCCCCTAATTTTGGTTGTTACATACATGGTTGTTTGTGATTTTTTGCCTTCATTTCTGAATGTCACTCTATCCCCTTTATAAAGAACTACAACTCAATATGGCCAGCTCACTAAGTGAGCTGATTTTCTCTCATTTATAAACTCATCTTCTTCTCTTTTGTAAAGAATAATCATCTTTCTGTAGTTTCTGTCCGTATTTAAGCCTACCTTTATCTATGGTTGATAGCTTTATCATTCTCCTCTATCAACACACACTTTCTGATCCTTTTTGTTTTACCTTTTCTGTCCATCTCAGTTTTATATATGCCTATCCAGACGAAGTTACTCTTTTCAATTTCTGACATTTTTTGAATAAATTGTTTGTAGCTTTGTAATAGTGTTGCCATCATGCATGATCTTGTTGCTATCTTTCTTGCCTGAAACTTAGTTACAACATTCAAGTCTTGTTCGTGGATATGTTCTCTACAGATTTTGGATCATGCAGTCTGATGGAGTTTGCACCTCTACTATTCCCACAACTTTATGTATATAATCTTTTGTGAATTCTAAAATTCAGCTCGCCATATGGTCTGTTGTGGTTCAATGCTCTGTAAAATCACTGTAATGTAAAATTTGCCTGACTAGCTTTCTGCACTCAATCTTTCCTCTTCTTTTGTTGGAGGTTGTGGGGAAGTGTTAGTTCATCTGGCCCCATAATTTGGTTGAATTTATATCTTCCCTTTCAGAGTTTTGTGGGGGCACTGACCTCTCATTGGGTTTGCTAGGGAGCTGCACATGGGTTCTTAGATTTTTGACCTCCGCAAAACTTTTAAAGGGAGGATCATCTCTTGACTTAGCCACATCAGTTTCTGGATTCCTTATTGTTTTGTTTTGGTGGCAGATGTGAAGGATGTTAAATATGTGATCAATTATGATTTCCCTGGTTCCCTAGAGGATTATGTTCACCGCATTGGTCGGACAGGAAGGGCAGGAGCAAAAGGAACAGCTTACACTTTCTTCACAGCTGGAAATGCCAGATTTGCTAAAGAACTTGTCTCCATACTCGAGGAAGCTGGGCAGAAGGTCAGTCCAGAATTGACAGCAATGGCTCACGGTGCACCTTCTCTACTATCTGGTTAGTTGTCTGGAACCTTCTCGTTTCACACGTTTTTTTGGGTTACAATCTTAAAAGTGGCTATGACTTGGGATATTTTCCTTGTCTTCTTAGGATCCCCCCCGGGGGTAAGGGTATCTGGATTGTTTTGGGTTTACCAGATTCTATGGACATTGAATGCTATGATTTGCTTAGATAGGAATTTAAGGTCTGAATCCATTATCATACTTTAGCCACTTGAAAACAAGTGTCATGGCCACCATTGGAGTTCTGTGCTCTTATCCTTGTCAAAAGTCTCAAAAGTTGTTGAAATGTGGAAGCGGCATAGGTTTAGTGTGCCAAACTGCCATTCGTTTAAGGATTTCATTGCTTCCTTTTCCTGTGATAGATGTTGACTTTTGTAATGGAGCTCCTCCATTCACTAGGAATGAACTTACTGTAGAGTGTGGTCTGCATGTGCATATGTTACAACTATTAGCTTGTGTCGCACTCTTATTTTCTAAAGCTCTATTATGCTTCTCTATCTCACCAGGCCATGGGGGTTTCCGAGATCGTGGGAGGGGTTATGGCGGTGGCCGATCTTGGAGCTAATGAATGAAGGTGGGTGACGAGCATGGTGACCATTAGTGTTATCAAAAGGGGATAGACTTGTATGGCTAGAGCAACAGAGGCAAGGATTTTTTTTTTTTTTTCCAGATTTGGATTGCTTCTTTTTACATGAATGGTTTAGCTGCTTATAAATATGAGGGCAGTTAGCTGTGTAAGATAACTTTTAAATTATGCCCAAAGGATCTTGTATCTGTGCTTTAGTGCTGAAAGTTCAGTAACAATCGAGTTGCAAGTTATGGCACACCACTGTATCATCAATATTATTCTCTTTTTTTTTTTTTTAATTATTATTATTATTGTATGGCGTCCAACCCATAACACCTGTCTTTTAACGGTCAACAAATACAACTCACAGGCTGGGGTAGGCTGTTGCTTACGGTCACTATATAATTTCAGCTACTGGGTTTGGGTACATATTACACAACACGTGATCTGTGATAAGGAAGAGGCAGCACAATTTGACGTGGGCTAAATGGAAGAATCGCATGATTATAACTTGACTTGTTGAAGGAAGAACAGAATTTTAATCTTCAACAAAGCACCTAAGAATTGTCACGTGGGAAATGAGTAGTTACTAACTTTGAATACAAAGGTAGTTGGTTAAACGGTTAGAATCGCATGGGAAATTTCACGTATATAAGGAATAATACTGTAAATCAAGAAATAAAACTATGAAAAGTCCACCGTAGGAGTTTAATCTCTCTCTCTCTCTCTCTCTCTCTCTCCCTCCTTCTACCCCTCCCCCTCAATTCTTTAAATCTCCATTTGCGAAGAAGAATTCTAAACAAATTTGTTGTAGAGCCTTCAAAAATCCACCATCAATTTGTAAACACTCAGACCACCAATAATGGTAGAAAACATTAAAGCCGGAAGGAAAAAGGAAACAGGGAACAAACAAAATTTGTTCTATGATTGAACTTGCTTTTTAATCTCATCTTCATTACTAAAATATTACATGAATCAAAATGTCTTATTTTATAGTTGTATGGAGTTAAGATTAAAAGGGGTAAAAAAAGGAAAAGAAGAGGTTAAAAATAAATGAATTGCAACATTCTATTTGAAACAGATAAATCATTAAAGCACAAAACATCATCATTTTTTAGCACCAATACTCGACTCCTTTTGATTTCAAACTCCATCAACCATCAACATACAACTTTTAGAATGCAATGGAACAATTTGTTTTTTCTTTAATTGGAATGGTGTACCTTTGTCAACTTTTCTTATTCTTTTCATTAATTAACTTTTCAACATTATTTTCTACAATAATCACGTGAAATATTAACAAGTTATATGCTTTTACTATTCCTTGGCGAGGAAAAAAAGAAAACATATAAAAAGGTTAAGGTTTAAGTGGTTGACTTTTTATTTTAAGTGGTTAAAAATCTTAGTGCTTTTATCATCTTCATGCATACATATAATGAATTTCCCGTTGTATTAGAAGGATACAACAATATTAATTGAATTTCAGATTCATATGAGATTAAATACTTTATTCTAGGTGGTGGTGTAGTATCTTAGAAACATTCTAAACAAAGTTTAATTACTTTATCCATCAAGTAGTCCGAACTTATAGCATTGGAATAACAAGAAATGAAGCTGATTGGTTTAGGAATTTTATAATTGAAATTCCATTGGGAGTAAAACTAATACATTTTATATCCATGCATTGTGATTATGAAGAGGCAATATCCATTGCTAGTAATAAGCATTTTGATGGTAAACTTCGACATATTCAATTAAGACATTACATAAAAAAGCTGTTAAAGATGAAATTATTTCAATTAATTTTGTGAAGTTAGAAATGAATTTGGTTAATCCTCTAATTAAACTACTTGGTAGAAAGATGATATTAGAAACATCGAGGGGAATAATATCCCATGGATCGGGTTCATATGGGTAATAACATAGTTATTTATAATTTTACAACACTATGAAATAAGTCTTTTTTTTTTTTTATGATGTGAAAATAATGTTAGTTTATATTTAAAGAGAGGATGAACTCTAAACTTCTTAATGAGTTCTATATTCTTCCTCAATTTTTTCATTGAGAGGTAAACACCTGATGGAATCACCTAGATGAGTGTGGAGTGTGGTTGTTCTTGTAAAATACTAGCAAAATCTTTTAAGCACTCATGAACAACCAAACACGTACATGACCTATTAAGTCCAAAACTAAGTAAAACAACAAGAAATTATGGAGGTATAATGTAAATGGTGAGATATTTAACTTACAATAAGAATTATTCGGGTTCATATAAATTAAAATTTCACCAATAATTTTGTAAATTGAAACTCGTTCTTTCTATAATATGGTTCATAGTATAAAAAGCACTAGGTTGGACGCATTACACTTAGTAAGCAAAAAAGATCCAACAAATTTATTTTTTCTAAAAAACCTTTTGAAATATACATGGGATTGTTGTAAAAATATTTCAAAAGGTCTTATCCCACATTGGAAATCACAACTTATCTTTTGTGTACAAAAGTATATATAAAGCTCTTTATCCTATGTTGTGACCAACAAAGATAGGATAGCGGGCTCACACACATAAGGATGAGCCGAATAAGAGAAAAACCTTATATTGCCCTCCCTACACGTGAGACAATACTTATACTTTCTGAAATTATAGTCTCAAATATTAATTTATTTTTGATAAACCTTTAAACTCAAGATCATAATATTTCAAATATATGAAAATTAAAATCTATCAGTTATGAAATTAACAATTGCTATTTTGTATTTAAAACTCTTAACAGTTATTATAGTTACTTAATTTTTTTAACAGCTATATTTTATTAACTTTTGTAACAACCCATTAATTCCATAATAATTTTAAACTGGCTATTACATAATGACCTCTTATAAGTACTATGCATTTCTGCTATCAATGGACATAACCCAAACTTAGTTTTCTTATGCATTTACTGGTGTGATGCCTTTTCTTTTGCTATTGTTCTAGCTATTTCTACTTCTCTCTTTCATTGAGGAAGAAATTGTTGGGTCATGGAGGATATCCAGTTGTTAGGAAAATATCCTTAAAGACAGTGTTAGTGCACACGTCCAGTTTATCTATTTTGTTAATGTTCTCTATATTAGTTTTATAACATTTATATAAAAAAAATGAGAAAAATACTAAGTAAATATGGGTAAAACCATCGAATAATATGGTTGCATCATGTATCATACTTCTTTTGCAATTTATTTGAACCAAATTTCTCTTGTTGGTTTTTTTTTTTTTTAAAATTGCGTAATGGAAAAGATCAAAGTTTTTTAGGATTCTAACAATGTAAAAGAAATATATTAAAATTACACAATGTAAAAATATTTAGAAAAATAACACGGTTTGAAGAGTTGTAGTTGATATTTATGATTTATAAATCGCAAATGACAACACCACCGAAACAATTATAAATATATTGATGAGACAAATTCAATGACACTAAAAAAAATCATCAATGATAACTAGAGTAAGTCATATAAGCGGCCTAAAGACAAATAAGCTTTGATATCTTTGGATAGTTCATCTTACCCATTTTATTCACCATTTATGATACTTTTTAGTGTTATTGGATTCATCTACTATAGATTTTTTTTATAATACTAGTAATGTCCTCATTGAAGCTTCAATATACCTCTTGTTTTTTTTTTTTTTTCTTGATCTACATTTCTCTCTCTCTAGTCTCTTTACAAATTACAATGAGAAGGGATAAGAGAGAGAAAAACCTAAAATAATAATAATAAAAAAACTTGAGAGAGTAAAAAATAATAATTGCGATGAATTATAAATATGATACACGACTATCTAAACTATACTATTATCCTACATATTTTTTATATTTGACTAGGCTATAAAAACCAAAAATGATCAGGAAATCACGGGTCTCGACCATTAGGTTGCAGGTGGTTCATGCAAGAAGCTGCTGAGTCCTAAATTCATTCTACTTAGACTCCATTAACTGGTTGATGGCCTTCATGTCCGTAATTAATTTCAAATTTGAGCATGCTGAATTTCAACGCATTAGCAGTTCTAATTCTTCACCTCGTAGATAAGTTTTCTGCAAATATTAACATCACACACTGCAGTGCTTTGTGATTATTGTTGGTGGTGTTCGTAGGGATCATATCATATTATCTTCTGATCTGATTGACCGCAAACTAGCTTTTTTCGCGTTTGCTTCTTCCTGTGCACGCAATCATATGATCCATTTATATACTCCACGTAGCTTTATAAGGTCAGGCATGCACTTACTTGCAAGGGGATGAAGGAGGGAGGGGCTAATCATTATTTTGGGAAAACATTTCAATATAATAACACCTGCTTTTGCTTCCGCTCCAGCAGCCCACTTCTCCATGCGTTGAGAGAATATATTTTTTTTTTATTAATATGAATTTCCCAGATAAATTTATATATGTTTTGATTAATTCTATGAATTCTAAAATTAAAGACCATTTAAACTTTCATTAATCATCATATCAGCAATTATATGCTTTGAACCTAAGACTATAAAAGAAACAAATCCCTTAATCCCAAATTCTTTGTGTGGAGAAGGAATGTTAGATGTTGTTTGTTTGGGGTAAAAATGGTGTTTTATAATGTTTTAAATCACTTTTATAATATTCTTAAACTACTTTGATGTTTTATATTAAAAATAAATTTTAAAAATTAATAAAACATTATTTATATATAATTTTAAATGAAAAATATTTTAAAAAATCCATAGAAACAAACACTGCTGTAACCCTAGAAGGAGAACGAGGGAACTAACTCCTTGCTCTTCTTACTTTTATCATGCAAGCCAATACCATTTTCAGTGCAAGGTAGCCATGGATTTCATTTTATTACGATGAATTATAAATAAAAAATAAAAAAAATGGAGCGTGTTCTCCAGTTCATCAGAGATTCACATGGTGACATGGATCTAATGAAAGCATGCACAAGTTCCAGAGAGTATGTGGACACGCTCTGTATGAACAAGACGGAGTACCCAACGCAGTGCAAGGATCCAAAAATCAAACCTCCAGCCACTACCAAATAAGATTAGCTCTCCAACCTCCGAATCATTTCATTTTCTTCCCCCTCCAAACCACCTCATGAAATATTAAAAAACAACTACCAATCTCCAAGTCTTTCAAAAGAATTTAGATATCTGTTCAGTATATTCTCTAATAATATTTGAAATAGATTATGAAACTGACAATCAACAGATCAATTTGACGAGTGAGAGAGAGATTCAATGCAATCATATCAACAGTTTAATGATTAATCATGATATGTAAAAGGATAATATTTTTTATTATTAATTTGAATGTCCGGATCAAGTTGCACTCATCTCGACTAATCTGACAGACCCTGAAATTAAATACCATATAAGTTTATAGTAATTATCATATTACCAGCTACAAGGCTCGAATCTGAGATCATAGAGGGAACAAACCTTTCAGTTTTAAATTAGTACCACTGAACCACCTACTAAATAGTTGGTTATGTAAAAGGATAATACTTAATCATGAGTTAGGTCTAAAATAATAATATTTTTTATTATTAATGTGGATGTCCGGATTAGCTTACTCTCACCTTGACTAATCTGACATATCCTGAAATTAAAAACCATGCAAATTTCTAGTGATTATCATATTAGCAGTCACAAGACTCGAACCTGAGACCACAGAGAGAATAAACTTCTTAGTCTTAAATTAGCAATACTGAACCACCTACTAAATGATTGGTTATGTAAAAGGATAATACTTAATCATGAGTTAAGTCTACTAAATAGATATGTAAAATGATAATACTTGATCATGAGTTAGGTAGATCAGAGGGGCTAGCAAAAGAAAAAGCTATGGAATGGAGCTCAACAATAAATTACATTCGCAATCAAGAAATGGGCCAACTTAGAATTCCACAATCCATGCTATCGATGATTGAACGGCAGTCAAAGAGAGATGCGTTGAAAGTGAAAAAGCTAGCGATTAATCAACACGCCCTTGTCCCAAAAGACATGCCTTTCCTGCTTTACCAATACGAATAAACATAATTAATTTATATAGTCCACCTCAATAAACTTGTGGGCAATAATGATGCACTCATTGCTTTGTTTATCACACTAATTAAACAGGGTTAAAGGGCATAAACATACGAGAGTTTTTTGTCGAGAGAGAGAGAGAGAGAGGTAATCCCATGTAAAAAAATGGCATTGAGAGAGGATGGGGTTGAAAGTAACACATGAGGAGAGGCCTAGGGGGGTGTGTGTAGAATATATGTTTGTGGATGGAGTTATAATTTCAGAGATGCATGAGAGACATAGGGAGGGACAAAAGTTGGTATTTGTTCCATAGTTTATTATTTGAGACTTTTTTTTTAATTTTGTTTAAAAATATATTAAAATAATATTTTTAATTTTTTAAATATTATTTATAATATCAGAAAATAATCTAAAAATATCAATTTTTTAATATAAAATAAAAATCTCAAAAATATTTTTAAAATAAAACTTCCTCTAGAATTATACTTGGTGATGGAGAAAGTAGTTGAATTTATTGAGGCTCACATGAACGCACGAGGACACCGGCTGCCAAGAAGCCTCGGTACTGGCGCCAAACAATTATGGACTTGTGGGGTCTAATTCTCTCTTTCTCGCTCGCACCATCACACCCCAATATTCTATTCTTATTAGTTACGTATACACATACGTATCCAATCAATATTTTTTAAAAACAAAAAAAATATATACAATTAATATAATAACAGAAATAATGTATGGGTCCCATTAGTTAAAATGAACAGAACTCCGGTTAACAGGTGCTTTCCTAAAAGCTTCGCATAACTTGTGGGTCCCACATGCTATTTTTTTGTTTTTTCTTTTATGCCAAATCTGGGAGAACAGAAAAGCGAGCGACTTATTTTTAGAGTATTGTTGGGTATTGCAGATTATAATATTAGTTTGACTATTTTTTTACATCTATATGTTGATTAGTCAATTACTTGTGATTATTTTTTTAGGGTTATTAATTAATTAATTAATTAATTAATTAATTAATTAATTAGTATTTTGTGTGTTAATTCAATCATTAATTAGTATTTCTTTTGCTTCTTTATTTTTTTTTTTGTCTTTTATTAGAAAAATAAGATCATAAATAAAACATTATAGTTGAAAATTCATTGTGTTGTTGTGTGGATTCAAATAGTGTATTAATTGTTTTGCTTTTTTTTTAATATTACTTTATTTAAATATATTTTATTTTCTCATCGAACTTTTTATATTATTTGCCTTTTCTATTTTTTCAAAAAAATAAAAAATCCTAGCTATTTTTTTAGTTTAGAGATTTTATTATTTTTATTTTTGATATTATATTTTTAATTTGTTATTTTAAAAAAAATTAATATTTGAATCCACGCTACATGAACATGTAAGCTGTTTTAGATTGTTAGTTTTTTTTCATTTCATATTTCATGTTTGATTTTGGTATTTTGATTTTTTTTTGTTATTTTCTTTATTCATAAATGTTTGTGCATATTATTATAACTTGTTGGGATAAGAAATGCATGCTTTGGAGGCCAAAAGTTTCTATTTCTAAGCTTGGGAGTGACTGTAATCTTTCTAGATATTTTCCTAGGTATTAGACAGTGCTCTTTGTGTTATTGGAAAGAACATTGCCTTATCCTTTAGATTTGGATCAATGTTGATTTATTTCTTTGCACATACACCTTCTTTAAGCATGATTAACAAATAATCTAGTGTTTATTCGTATCAATGACACGTTTAAATGGTTTTAAATCCTACGGTCTTGGTTTTGAACCAAAACTATTTTTTTTTATCAAATAAAGATAATTCATCGATAATCAAAGTGAATTAATGCTAGATTATTGATCATTGTATTATTTATAACATTTTTGAGTCTTCATTTCTCCATATCTAGTCTTATATGAGAGCCATATTGTTGGATTCAAGCTAAATGCTCTTCATTTGTTCTTCGTGTTCTTCTCAAGAATATTGCCTTAACTATATGATTTTGACTTGTTTTGTTTCATTTATTTTACCACAACCCTTCTTTATGCATGGTTAACAAATAATATAGTGTTTATTTTCATGAATAACATGATTTTAATGGCTTTTATTCATAAGATTTTGGTTTAGAATCGAAACTTATTTTGACAAAAAAATGATGTTTAGGTGAAAATTGAAGTGACTTGAACTTTTATATTAAAGATAGAATATTATGATGATATTTATACTCAAAATCTATCCACAATAATTTTACTAGCAGGCTTTCGGAAGAAAACAATCCATCAAAAGAACTTTCATCTATGATTTGTGGTCTATCAACAAGTTTGTCAATAATAATTTTACCAATGGACAAAGCTTATAAGAACAAATCTTACATGCTTATTTTTGTCGGTATTTTCATAAATGAATATCACATATCATTGATGAAAAAATCATATGTAATTTTATTTATTATTCTATTAGTGAGTAAATTATAGCAACGATATTTATAATAATGTTTTTCTAACTCTCTAGAATATACTAATGAACTAGGTTCATCGGTAGCCTTGTTAGTAATAATTTTAAAATATATGTAAAAAAACATATTTTAAACAAAACTAGTAAATGATTAAATTAATATAAAAACCAAATATTCTATAACTTTAAACATTTATAAGTTGATCTTTCTTTAATAGAGGTGCTAGAGGAGGGGGGGAGGTGGGTCTTTACTAAGATTATGAGCCGAATAAGAAGAAGCACATGTACCACCTATTTGTAATCTTGTCTCCATTACCAATCAGTGAAGTTTGACCGTTTTAGCACCGATATGTTCATAATCAACAATAAGATAGGTCGTTAGAGCTTGAACTCCTTGGTCTAAAATAACCTTTACTCTATAGTTTGAGTGCTCGGACTTGATTGCAAACATATAATAGTTGAAATAGTACAAGACAATTACAAGTCCTCAATCGTAGTGTTAGAGAGCTTATATTTGTTTTTTATTGAATTCACAAGATAATCTTGCCTCCAACCACAAATTCAAATTGACATCTAGATGGGTAAAAAGATCATCATCATATCTCTTTTTTAATCGAGTGTTATACATGTTTTAGAAGAAAAAAAAACTTAACGGATTAAAAAAAAAAAACTCAAGAGCATGAGTTTTTATAAAAAGCTGCATTGTGCTTGGTTTGTGTCTAAGAACCGTAGTGTGCAAGAGAAAATATTGTTTATATATATATAATAACTTTAAAAAATGATTGTAATTAAAAAACAATCTTATATGGTAGAAATAATAATCCTTTCAAACCGCTGCCTCGTTCCATCCTCTAAGCTCCTTTTCTTTCGCATAATTTTTGTTTTGTTTTATGCCTCGTACAAAAAATTATGCAATATTTATAGTAGAAATGAATTATATATTATTTGATGAATAATAACATTTTAAAAAAGTATTAATCTTTTTTTTTTTTATCTTGAATCAATCTTACCTAGTTTACAATAACATTTTCAGCACTATCCCATTCAAATTTTTCCTTGCAGTTAAAATTTATACAAGAGATTTTCATTAAAAGATAATAAATTAACTAAATTAACATAGTAATAAAATATATTGCAATTATTACTAACCTTAAACCTTATGAATCATACATCAATCTTTGGTTTCTAATCAAGTTGTTTGGAAATCTAACTGTATTAAAACAATGGAATTCCCATAAAAGATTTCATTGATGATGTTATGGATCTAGCAACCTTAATAACTGTAAAACTAAAATTGCATTTGTTAATTCAGATTATTGTTTTAAAAATTATTAACATTTTAATATAAAGGAAAAATAAACTTACATTAAATGATTTTTTTTACATTGAGCGTGGTACTTCCAGGTAAATGGAATATGTTAAGGGGTCACCTTAATGTGGCAGCATCACACTCAATGAGCTTGTGTCACAAGTGGGTTCTTGAGTCATTAGTGTCTATTATTGGTCGGTACTTAACAACTCATGATCATCTGAATCTTTATAAAAAGAACCAGTAGTGTTCCTGTCCATTTGACGTGTTATTTTTTTTCTAAACATTTACACAATTTAAATAATTAAGGTATTGTAAACCAATCGTATTTTAAAAAACAATTGTTATCAACTCCTATATGAGAGACTACCAAAACATTTTAAACCTGTAAATACTCAACAATTTAAATTATATTGCCACAAACTAGTTGATTTTATTTCATTATATGTCAATTGAATTATTTTGATTATGTTAATTTGACCAAATTTTATATTAATCTTCTTATGACCATTTGTGAAATGAAAATAAGAGGTAAATATAAACACATTAAAGGATTTGTAGTATCAATATTTCACATTAAAAACTATTCATTTGTCGTAACTATTTCCTTAGCTTATTTATTTATGATGGCTACAATTTTTTATTTTTAATAATTTTGAATTTCATGAAATAAAAAAAATGGTTGTTATCATAATCAAATGAATTAGCTAACCATAGTAGTATCAGAAAATTAAAAAAAAAACACAACAATCTGTATAAAATCATGAAATAACAAAAAAAAAACCCAACATTCTATATGCAATCATTAAAGATAAAAAAATTAAAAAATTCCAACAACATTAAAATTGATTTGAAATTAAAAATTGATAGTTCTTCTTGCTTGAAGTGGAGAATGATAAATAAAATTTGAATCATAATAAAGACCTTGACAAACTAAGTGTTTGGGTTGTTGATTTTTTAGTGGAAGGTTGATTAGTGATAAAATCAGGCGGGGTTGAGGTGTTTGTTGCAAATCAAAATACATTTACCGATAAATTTAAATTCATTTGTAATTTTTGCATGCAAAATTGATACCTTATAAATCTTATACATACAATAATACTAAGATACTTTTATGAAGCAACAATAACCTTATAGTAAGTAAAAAGAAACTAGTTATGAAAATAATCATCAATTAACCCCATATCTATAGATAAAATAAAATATAATAATAAACCTGTGAACAAGTGCATGAACTTTATATTATTTAATAACAAGGTTTTTTTTAAATACTATTTTTTTTAACTATATGAAAAAACATAAACAATAAAAGAAATCAAATTCAATTAAAAAAAAGGATAAAAACAACACGTTACCAGATTTCTTAATTAGAGGAACTTGGGCTATCCTAGTAAAATTGCGAACTATTTTAACCCTATAAAATTAATTGTCCTCGAGTGTTTCTCTCTTAAAGTAATTAATTAGGAAATTACTGGGTTTTTTTCTAAATTAATTAATCAACCCTGGAACTGTACTCGAGTGTGTGTGTGTGCACGGCACAGTTAATGGGACAGAAGAAGAGTCGTATTTACTAATATAAAATCTGAAAATATGAATCAGCATTCATCGGTATTGTAAAGCTGACGATTTCCCATTGCACGGGGCATCTTTCAGGTCCACACTCCCGAAAGAAGCCAATAATTCTAGGCAGCTAATAATCTATCACATGATTATTGAGAGTTAATTTCCAACCTCGTTCTCTCTGTCTCTGTCACCACACCAGCTCGTATACATTCATATCATATATTTTCTTCACAGATAATTAGGAAGCCGTATTGAAGCAGAACAGCGAGAAACAGAGCGAGCTCTCTATAGTAATAGCTAGGATAGTTATTATTAAACATGGACAATTCGTTGTGGATTGTGATAGCAATCTTCTTGTCCTGCAGTAGTGCCATAGTGTTTTTGTACAGGAACAGCAGCTGGTTTAGTAACAGTTTTATGAGGATGGTGATGGTGATGATGAGGATCAAATCATCATCAATGTACAGAAAAACCCTAATTCCTTTAGGTGCTCTTGGATGGCCCTTTATCGGTGAAACCATCGACTTCGTTTCCTGTGCTTACTCAGACCATCCCGAAAGCTTCATGGATAAACGTCGTCGCATGTAAGTATATAATACTTAACCATACATGCATGCATGAATACATACATATATACATACATACATACATAACACACACACACATATATATATATATAGAGCGAGAGAGAGAGAGAGAGAGAGAGTTAATTATTTTTAGCTAACACTTGCATAATTAGCCCTGGCTTGATTTATAACATTCATCTTCTTCCCATATTCTTCAGGTACATGTATGTTTTACTTGGTTTTGGTAACTGTATCTTGTCAGATGATTTTATTTGTGATTAGTAAGTAATTAGTTTTATCATATATCAGAATGAATGCTTAAGAAGGGGGTTATAAGTACTATCATAATTATAAAATTAATTACCATATATATGTAAATGAACTGTAGGTATGGGAAGGTGTTCAAGTCACATATATTTGGAAGTCCTACAATAGTATCAACAGATGCAGAAGTGAGCAAATTTATACTACAAAGTGATGCGAGGTTGTTCGTTCCTTCTTACCCGAAATCTCTCACTGAGTTGATGGGAAAATCTTCAATTTTGCTCATAAACGGGAGCTTACAAAGGAGAATTCATGGACTCATAGGTGCCTTCTTCAAGTCACCTCATCTCAAAGCTCAGATCACTCGAGACATGCAAAGTTATGTTCAAGAATCAATGGAGAAATGGAGAGAAGACCAACCCATTTTCATACAAGATGAAACCAAGAATGTTAGTCTTCTCCTCTCTCAACATGCCCCCCTCTCCCTCTTTCTCATTCATTGTGTGAGAGTGCGGTGCGGTTTAGAGAGATGAATTTTGTATCCTTGAAGTTAGAAATCTTCCAAATAAGATGCCCCCCCCCCCCCTTTCCCTTTCTTTTTGAGAAGAGTTCCAAAGAGACATAAGATAAAAACAAAGGATGTCATGTTTCTTAACCTTATTTCTGGCCTCTTGAGGTTTTTTTTTTTTTTTTTGTAATAGTTTTTACATGCTCAAGTGAAAATTGAAAGAGATCCAAATAATTACATCACTACGACCTACATGCAGTAACTCTCTCTCTCTCTCTCTAGTGAAATAAATTAATGATTGATGTTCCATTTAATTTTATCTGTGGCTTCTACTTGAATTTTGAAATGATTTTGCTGGAAAGTAAAGACCAAGTTTAGTGGAGCATGAATCATAATGTCCGAGGTTAGAAGAGACTCGTAATAATTACGCATGTACACAGTAATTAATTTAATATCTCTAGAAGTTACTAAGGATTTATAAATGTCTTCAGATAGCCTTTCAAGTGTTGGTCAAGGCATTGATTAGTTTGGATCCTGGTGAAGAAATGGAGTTGCTAAAGAAACAGTTCCAAGAATTCATTGCAGGTCTCATGTCTTTACCTTTAAAAAACATACCTGGAAGTCAACTTTATCGATCATTACAGGCAAGTTAATTACACACACCACACACTTGACACTTTCTTGAACAATTCACCTTAATTTGTTTGAATTAGAAGGATTAAAAAACAAATATACAGGTTGTGAGTAATAACTTTGTTTTTTCATCAGGCGAAGAAGAAAATGGTGAAGTTAGTGCGAAAGATTATCCAGTCTAAAAGAGATCATGGGATGATTTCAATGGTACCAGGTGATGTAGTGCAAGTGTTGATTAATGATGCAAGCGAGCACTTAACAGATGATTTGATAGCTGATAATATGATCGATATGATGATTCCGGGTGAAGATTCAGTCCCCGTCCTCATGACTCTTGCTGTTAAATACCTTTCAGATTGCCCTCCTGCCCTATACCAGTTGACGGTATCTTCAATTTCCCACCTTAATTTCTTGAGGTTTTTCGATTGAATTTCAAAAATTAATAAATTATACATACATACATACATACATACATACATACATACATATATATGATGATGATGATAATTGGTGCTCAGGAGGAGAACATGAAATTAAAAAGTCTCAAAGCTCAGCATGGGGAGCCAATGTGCTGGAGTGATTATTTATCTCTACCCTTTACACAGACAGTGAGTACCATTTTGAATCCTCATCAGTTAATGGAAAAAAGAAATGGAAGTATGTGATTCCATGCACTGACCATTGATTTTTCTAACAGGTGATCACAGAAACCCTAAGAATGGGGAACATCATAATTGGGGTGATGCGAAAGGCAATGAAAGACATCGAGATTAAAGGGTATTTGATTCCCAAAGGATGGTGCGCTTTTGCATACTTCAGATCAGTTCATCTCGATGAAAACAACTATGAGTGGCCTTACCAGTTCAATCCATGGAGGTGGCAAGTAAGAAACTGCTTTTTCCGACCATCTAATTTGAGTGTCTTAGGCGTTTAACTTATGGACGTGAGACTGTCGCCGCCATCACAGGAAAAGGATATGATCAGCAACACTATCTTCACTCCATTTGGAGGAGGACAAAGATTATGCCCTGGACTTGACTTGGCCAGGCTGGAAGCTTCAATTTTCTTGCACCACCTGGTCACTCAATTTAGGTAATTGCTTCCTTGCTAGCTATTTAATTTTCTACTTCCTCTTCTTTATTTTTACCTTCAAATCTGTTAGTTTTTTATTTTATTATATGATAAAAATAATAGACTCTCATGAGTTTAATAACTTTTTTTTTTCAAATTATTTTTTATTTAATTATACGGTAAAAAATTACATTTTTAAAACATAAAACATCAATTTAATATCAAAATATTTGTTTGAGACCGTGATAAGTATATAGAATATAAACCGAATCAAGTCATCAACTCAACTTTAAAAATACTATTTTTTCTAGTTAAAAAATAAAAAGATGTTATTCATAGTTTATTAAATAAATTTAAAAATATATGAGCTGATAAATAAATAAAAATTGTTAACACTAATTATATATTATAGTAAGAAGGTAATTTTCATGGTAGAAATAATAGTATGCATATGCAAATGTTTACATTAACTATCTAGAGGTATAAATAAATAAATAAATATAAGAATCGCTAAATGCATTGGAGACACAATCTTAGATAGATTTGCTAGACATGTCCTCGTGGTGCTCGTGATAGTTTTTAAAAGTATTCATTGATAGCTTTGTGATTTTTTTGGTAATGTAGTTAAGATTGTTTCTATAAATATTTTTTTATTTAAAAATATATTAAAATAATATTTTTTTAAAAAAATTATTTTTGATATTATAACATCAAAATAATTTAAAAACATCAAAAAAATTTAATTTAAAAAAAAAAAAATTTAATTTTTTTTAAAAACATTTTCAAATCATAATCTCAAATGACCCTTTTTTTTTTTTTTTATTGATTTGTGTAACAATATACATAGCCTATGACATAAAAACATCACATTATTTATCCTAAGCAAGTATGCTACGGTCAAATCAGCTGACAATTGATGTAATTTAGACCGAAAACCCTAGCACCTAATTTGTCTTCCCCTAGAGTAATATTTTCTATACCTTGGAAAAAACAAAATTGTTGTCGAACCTTAACTTTGACTGCTGATAAGCTTTAATTAATGTGAAAAGATTTAGTGCTAGTGGTTGAATTTCTCTTTTGTTGGACTTGTAGATGGGTGGCTGAGGAAGATACTGTTGTAAATTTCCCTACTGTGAGAATGAAGAGAAGAATGCCGATTTGGGTCAAAAGGAGAGAAAATTAAGCAGACATTATGGGCAAGAAAAAGCTTGAAAGAAACTTGACAATCATACGAAACCCAGCACGAAAAGACTAGAGAGAAAGTAGAAGACTGAATTCATGAAACATGCGAGGGACATCGACCATCTCACTCAATTTGTTTTTGTTTTTGTAGGTACCGCAATTATGGACTCGTTTGGTGCACTAGTTGAACTAACTTTTTATTAATTTTTAAATTATACTTTAAGTATTTTTTAATTACTTTGATATGATGAAATAGAAGATAAATTTTAAAAAATAGATATTGTTTTGATATATTTTCAAGAAAGATGTTTATCTATTTGTATATTTTGATGTGTTAGCATTAAAAATAAATATTTATATATAGTAATTAATCCTTAAAAATACTATAAATTTGCATGTGTACATTTATTTTGATGTGATTGTGGATAATTGATATCGATATATCTTTGAGAAGTATTTAAGAAACATGCATGTTTGAATCTATACGGTGGTTATTATAAAGTATAACATTAAGCATCTTGGTATGAATTCGGAGGGAAGCATTTGATGCGTGTATATGTTGCAATCAAATGATGTATTTGATATGTACATTTAGGCATGCTTATGGAATATTTAATGTGTGCACCAAATGATGTATTTGGTATGATTAGTCATCACACATTTTCAAAATGTTATGCTAATTATACGTGACGAGTTGATATATATATAGGTTATGTACTATTATAAAAAATTTCTATGTAAATTATAATATGTGTGCTTGTTAATACTATTATTAGATGTATTTATTTTGATTACTCATAGAGTTGTAGAAACTCATTTTTTCTTAAATATTTCTGAAAGATATATTGATATCAATTACTTAAATTCATATATCAAAATAATCGTATAGATGCAAATTTATAATACTTCTAAGGAGTATTTATAGTAATTAATCAAATTACCATGTCCAAAACCTCTAGTATAGCTTTCTTTATGGTTGAAATAAGTATAAGATACACTGCCTTACTTAGAATAAGATTAGATACATATTAACATGTGTATGACATCATCATTACACCAACTTTTAATGTTTTGGTTATTAGATAGATCGGTTGATAAAATTTAAGTATATGATATATCATTCATGATTATTTAATAATGATAAATACAAGTTTGTATAACAATGATATACGTAGATAAGATTGATCACCATATTGACTTTTAGAAAACAAGAAGATATCATGTATAAAACAGCTTACATAAGACTTTTCTAGACCAAATAACATGTAACGGGAAGAAAATCCCCTAAAGTATAAAACATGAAAGTAAATGAGTAATTATGACTTAACAACATGTTTCATGGTTTTTGATAATGCTTGTATATGTACAAGGAACTATAATAAACATTGTTTATTAATTGATCTTGTCCAATATGACAAGTCTTCCTCTAGCACTAT
This sequence comes from Salix dunnii, assembly GCA_015731905.1. NCBI lineage: Eukaryota > Viridiplantae > Streptophyta > Magnoliopsida > Malpighiales > Salicaceae > Salix > Salix dunnii. Next base: position 3,013,024 of record CM027661.1, read on the forward strand.
CAAAGTTAATGATGAACATGTTGAAGTTTAAGACATGTTAATTAAATATAACTTGGAACTAAAGATGAGTCTAAAACAAACTTTATAAGTGTAAGTACACTACAATAACTTTAAAAGGAGTTGGAATCATTATTACACACTTATAAAGATTATTTTGCTTGGGATTATGAAGAATGTTTTGTTTAGATAGAAATTTAGTTATAAATTATTTACACCCGTTCTAGGTTTTAGTCACACAAATAACATCCATAAAGAATAACTCTAGAAGTGATTGATCATATGAAGGAGGAAATTGAACAACTCTTCAAAGTTAGATTTGTTAAGCCCATATTATATGCTAATTGGATATCTAACATAATGTCAATATTAAAAAAGAATGGAAAACTAAAGTGATGCATAAATTTTAGAAATTTAAATCTTACAAATACATGAAAATGAGATACTCATTTTTTTTTTTAATGGATGGTTACAATTTATAACTAGTTTTTCATTATAAAAGAAAGTGATTCCATGATTACATTTAAATGTCATGGTTCAATAAGGATGTATAAATTAATGATAGTTCTATTTGGGTTAAATAAATGTTAATGCAACATACCAAAATATAATGAACAAGATTTTCCATAATACGATCAATCATAATTTAAAGGTTTATACTGATGTTATTATGATAAAGTCAAAGTTGAAATTGATCCACCTAGAAGAAGTATATGTTACATTTGAATGAATGAGGATGCACAATACTAGATGAACCCCTTGAAAGATGTATTTGAAGTGCAAATAGGTGAGTTTATAGAATTCTTACTGTATTAACAAATCATCAAGATGCATAAAAATAAAGTATAAAAAATCACGAAAGCATAACCTTCTGAGAACAAGAAGGAATCACAAAGCATTATTGGTATGGTTAATGTTTTAAGAATGTATTTAAATTAATGTAATAAAGATATGAAATTTTACGAAGCTATTAAAAGGAAAGATCTTTGGTGAGTTTTAATGGACCAAAAGATAACATATTGCTTATGAAGATATATAATATACATTTATTTAGCTACACCTCTATTATTTCCCTCGTTAATACTTATAACCCTTTAAGGTTTTACATTTTAACAATAGATTGATCAATTGAAAGCATGTTAGTATAATAAAATGACTCTAGACATGGACATGTTATGTATTATCTTAGTCACGTACTCATAAAAGGTTAAAGAAAGATATGAATCGATAGAAGAATTATGTATGTTCTTGTATTTTGCTTGTGTTAGACTAAACTAGTATATGTTGTCATAACCAAAACTTTGACCTCTAATACCAAAATAGTTTTCAAAAATCTAATAATGAAGTGTTTTTAATGCATTTGAACCATTCACAAGTCTCATTTTGTAATTTTCAACTATTTCTCTATTATAATGTCTTTTCAAAAAAATCAAATTCAAATGAATTTATTTTAGATGCATTTAAATACATTTTATATTTCTTGTGTACCTATATTATTAGATTAATGTTAATGGTGTTGTTTTTTAAAAATAAAACCAGAAAATGAGATAAGGAAAAATCAAAACAAAGAGTAAAATAGACAAAACACTAAAGTGAATAACAAAAAAAAGGAAAAAAATTACTTGGGGGCTAAGTAACTAAAAATAAGATGATAAAATTTAGGAGCTATATATAAATAAGTCAAAGAGAGAGAAAATTACAAACTAAAATTTAAGGGAATACCAAATAAAAAACATTTTTCATAATTTTCTTTGAAATCTTATTAGCTAAACTATGGAGAGAGAAAACCCTAAAAGAATATTATTTATCTTCTCCTGCCTTTCTCCTAAAAAAAATTAACCTTTTATTTGTCTCTCAAAAGCCAAAAACTAATCCTTTAATATCCCTTAATACTAAACTTTATTTATGATGAGACGACTTTCATTATCTATGCTTCCAAGCACTCTATAAAAGTCCTCAATCAATTACAACAATAACCACCATATCATCGTCAATTGAAAGGAAAAAAACAACCCCCAAACTTTTCTCTTTTATTTCTTTTTCTTCCAACCTTTAAACAAGGCAAGAGCATCACAATTCATTTTTTTTTCCTACGAATACCTTTTCAATATTATAAGAAAATCTTCCTCACACTCTTACAATTATACAACCTATACTCTTGATGTTTTAATTTCTCCCAAGGATTTTATTCTTGTAAAGCTGTTATAAACCCAGAACTAACCTTTTAGGCCTTTAAAGCAAATAAATAACATCCAAATCATGCAATAGGTTCTAAAGTTAAAAAAAACTAAAGAGCAAACATCTTCATGTTATATAGATTTAAAACTCGGCATTTTTAACATCTACTTGTAAAAACATACTTGAATGAACCATAAACTTACACTAAAAGACATCAAATTGATCAACATTCTTCTAAAATCTTTAACCCACAAACAAAAGCAACTTATTGTTTTACCAAAACATATTTAAAAACCAATCAAAATACCTTAAATACATCATCAACATGTTATTGGTCCAAAAGCATTAAACCAAAAAATAATGAAAACCAAGATCAATCATTTAGTGCAAGCCTTTATGACACATTATTGATCGAAACTAAAATAAACAGGTCAACTAAAAAATATTGTTTCAACCATAAACCAAACCAAAAAACCAAGGTTTATCCTAAACACTAAACAAAAACAAAACCGAGGTTAAAGATTAACACAAAACATGAAAAAATTATAGAAAATCAGATCAAACACTCAAATAATGAAGCACATGAAAAACGTTCATCAAGAACCCAACAAATATAAATCTCAATTGAAACAAGTTTTGGGCTAAAAACATAAAAAAAAAACCTTAAATACATCATTATCATGCTATTGGATTAAAAACACAAAAAACAAATCAAAACCAAGATAAGGCCTTCAATGCAAGTCTTTATGACCCATTGTTGACCAAAACTAAAACAAACATTTGTAAGAAAGCATGAGAAATTTAAAACATGCTTAAAAAAAGAATCTACTGAAAAACATTAGATTATTCCAGCACCAAAATCAAACCTAGAAAGTAAGATAAGCTTAAATAATATCAAAAGAGGTTTTAACATTAAGAAAACATGAATAAGGAAGCCACATGCACTCCACCCTTGAAATCTTACATGGTTATGAATATTATATACGAAGTAAAAACAATAAAAGAGACTTATTTGGGAGTTTTTGGGATACTGTTAGACAAATCTAGAGTTATTTAAGATTTATTTCTTGAAGATTTGATCTCTTTTAGTTTTGAATAAGTCTTTAAAGATTGAGTTATAGCAAACCACAAGTTGTCCAATTATATAGCTTCCGACATTTATTCATATGAACCACTAATGAGAAATCTTCTAAATCTCTATTTGAAATAGAAAGATTGTTATACCTAGAGTGCTAGCTCTTTATTTTATGACTTGTTTAATAGGTTTATTTCCTTCATATAATGGCACCTTATGTAATATAATGTTAGTATCTAAATAAGACATATCCATGTAGGATTAAAAAAACACATTGACATATATGCATATCAATGAGATCAATTTTTTCATCTTACCTTATATTTACATTACTTTTCTTTATCTCTTCTTCTTTAGTTTCTAAGCTCATTCCGACAGTTCTACTAGCTTAGATAATTCTTTTACATAATCCTCTTTATATTTTTTTTCTTCAATTGTAATTATATACTCATCAAAATTTGGTCATTCATTCTCAATGTAATGTGCTTGTGCTTTTACTGATGATATTTTTTTTAGTTTTCCTTAAAGCAAAAAATGATTTAGTGTTAATTTATATTTAAAAATATAAATAGATGTTGCACCTTCTATGTTAAGCTCTTGATCATTCATACCAGGAACTTTTCATAATGTGTTTCTCTATGTATTTTCTATCTTTTTTTTTTCATTTCCAATAATGTATTTATATGGTTCGTGATGGATTCAAACATAGATTAGTCAAAGCTTATCCGTCTTATTGTGACAACTGATTTTTTGCTTCACACGCTGCCATTCTAGGAGACAAGAGGAGGTGCATGAAAAAAGGGTTTTATAACCATAAAATTATGATTATAATTTTTAGGAATCACCACCTAGTATTAATATCACTAAGATACCTAATGGTCTGTGAGTTCGAGTAAGGAGACTTATTATGCAAGGGGAAGACGCCTCACCTCTAGTGAACTCTATTTAAGGTAAACTGCATTGTTGTGTGATTGCTTTTTTTCTAGGCCACATTTTATTTGGTGGTCTTTTCTAAACTTCGAAGTAGATCTCTCTTTATGAGAGAGTCTCTACCTCATTGAATAAAAAAACCTAACTGTTTTAGTGTCTAAATTTTAATACTGCATTTATTGTATTTTAATATCTATAAATATACTTTACAATGTAATTTAACATCTCAATAATTAAATTTACAACTAAAAAAAGAATGAAATGATTATTGAAAGATTTTTGATATTCCTGTTGAACCCTAACAAATAATCATAAAATAGTTACGATATCACATTTTTCATTTTAAAAACATGAGGAAAAGGTATGATTTTTTTTTTTGTGAAAAATATGCTTAGAAAATTTTTAGAATTCAGGCGTATGCACAAAAAAAAAAATATTTTTTGTTTTTTTAAATGCATTTGTTATATTTCTTATTTTTAAAAAATATTCAAACCGAGTCTGACCCAACTAAATGACCCGACCCAATCATGTTAGGCCATTTCAGGCCAATAGTCTTCTCGGGCTGGAATGAAAACATCTAGCAATTATTTTTTTCTACTTTTCATATGCAAGTGAATAGTAACGACCAGAGGAGAAGGAGAAGGTTAAAAAACACACATATATATATATATATATATATATATATATATATATATATATATATATATATTCAGACTATATTTAACCCAACTAAATGGTATATGACTCGTATGGCGAGATTAAATATATTGATCTACGTCTACTCTTTATTTTTTTTAGTTTAGTCCTTAGTTAAAATTAACATTTTTTTATATGATTTATTGACACAAATAATTATTTGATTAAATAATGATTTATTCTAATATAAAAGTAGTAAACATTATTGAGTACATGACTTGTTATGAGAGATTAAATATCTTGATGTATATCTATCTTTAGTTTTTTCTTTTAGTATTTATTTATCCTTAACATCATTTTTTTTCTTATATTTATTGGCATGAATAATTCTTTACTTATTTGACTAGATGTATGCATATGTTTTTTTTTTTTCAAATGAGAATTTCTTATGGCTAAAATTTGTTGAAAAAAACTTGCATGCTAACTTTATGGCTAAATCATAAAATTATTTAACTTGTAAGGAGTATAGTAATTTATTAATTTGAATCCAATTAAATAATTTTTTATAATTACAAAAGAATTGGAATGTAATAATATATAGAGATTTAAACACTATACTTACGGGATACTGGTAGGAAAAAGCAAAAAAAAAGTTATATCGCATAGTATTTTGGATCGGAAAATCAACATGATTTATTTAATATACTTTGCTCAATGATAGAAGGTGTTAGATATTATTATATAAATTTAGGTGAGTGGTCTTCTGCTTGGCAATGAAGTATAAATCTCGTTTTTTCATTGTGTTTTAAAAATATTTTATAAAAATTTTAATATTTTAATTTTTTTTAAATTAATTTTTTATATATTTTTAAAATTTTTCATATGCTAATGTAAAAAATAATTTAAAAAAATAAAAAAATAATTTTAATATAATTAAAAAATAATTACAACCACACTACCAAATATATACCAAGTAGAAAGGATGCATTAAGAAAATTAATTGAAAAAGGATCACCAATTAATTAATAAAGGATAACAGTAAAACAATTAATAAAGTTCATTGACTATTCAACCTCAACAATGACGATTGAAGACCAAATAATACAGGCTTTGATGACAAGCATTTCACTAAACGGCATCGTTGATTGATTATCGCTCTCTCTCTCTCGTCTTGTACGGAAGAAAAGAAAGAAACCGGGATTTTCCAGAAAACCCTAAAATGGCAGGGAGAAATCGCATCCCCAGAGAATTATATAACGACCGGAGGGGATTCATCGTTGAACGACCATTCATTCGTGGCCATCCAATGCCACAGCCTGCTTTCTTGGAGGAGGAACTTGAGATGCAGCATGCTGAAATCCGACGCCTGTTGAGTGATAACCGTAGGCTGATCGAAGATCGTATGGGTCTGCAACAAGAGCTTGGTGCTGCAAAGGAAGAGCTTCATCGAATGAATATTGTGATTGCTGAAACTCGTGCAGAACAAGATTTGCTTATCAAGAAAGGATTGAAGCTGGAGGCTGATCTTCGTGTGACTGAGCCTTTGAAGAACGAGACTGTACAACTCCGTGCGGAGATACAGAAACTGAATAGTTCTAAGCAGGAACTGGTTGGGCAAGTCCAGGCCCTGAAACAAGATGTTGCGAGACTGCAAGCTGATAATCACCAGATTCCTCTTTTACGGGGTGAGATTGAGGGCTTGCACCAGGAGCTAATGCATACTAGGTTGGTTGGATTGTCGTGGTTGTTTGTGGTTGGATTGCCTATTTTCTTCAATTGTAATTTTTTTTTCCCTTTTTGTAGATCTGCAATTGAATATGAAAAGAAGGCCAACATTGAGTTGGTGGAGCAGAGACAATCAATGGAGAAGAATTTGGTTTCCATGGCACGTGAAGTTGAAAAGCTACGTGCAGAGCTTTCTAGTTCTGATAATCGACCACCCTGGGGTGCTGCTGCTGGTATAACTGTCTTATATGTTTATTATTGTTTAGTTTAGCTGTTAACTGATGTGCTGGGATTCTTCTACTTGTTCTGTGTTTCTTTCACCTCTCCTGTCCTCATTTTGTCAATATTGAACCTTAATGTGCCGACTTAACAAGAGTCGAGATTAGTTTCTACATCTGATTGTGATGGAAAGAGTCATCTACCTCTCCTGCCAGTGCATCTATCATATAATTGACTTCCTATGCGCATGGGAGTTGGGATTGCCTATACCAAGCCTTCTTGTTGTTCAACACATCCTTATCCTGCTATCTCTCAGATTGTTGCTCATTCTTCATCAACTTAGCTGAAATCCGTAGTTCATTTTCCTTGTTTGGTTCTTTTCTGCACTTATAGCTTTGCTTCCCATCTTTTTAACTTGATCTGTTTTGGTGGAAGGTGGATCATATGGGATGAAGTTCGGTAATCCAGAAGGGGCTTTTCCTCCATATGGGGATGGGTATGCAGTTCATTTGGTAGGTGTGCTCATATAATTAGGAATTAGGTTTCTGTTTTTTGTGATTACACTACCTAGTTGAATGCTCTTTGTTTGTTTGTTTGTTTGTTTGTTTTTTTTGTTTTTTAAATTCCTTTGTTGTTCAGGGTGCTGCTGACAAGGGTCCTTTCTATGGCCCTGGTCCTGCTTCATGGGAGAAGCCCCGCATGCATCGACGTTGAGATGGTTCTGCTCAAATCCAAGAATTGCAAAGTCTTACTCTGGGTGCCTGTTCCTGCGAATATCTCAATAGTCGAGGAGTGTCTGTCATCTATATGTGTATGATGAATCAGTAGTCTTTTATCGATCACCTTCTTTAGTTATTCTAAAATGCTTTTCATAGGTATTTGTTCTGTTTTATTTAATTAGTAGACCTTGGTTTTCCATTACATAATATAACATTAATTTTCAATGTTGTGACTGCCCTTTTTAGCTCTACATATTGATGTGTCATCTCATTTGGCTGAGCTGTGTGAAGGCTAGAAACGATTTTGTTTGATATTAGCTGCTAGGAAATCAATGAAGTAATGCCTGGAGGCATATAGTTGTGGAACTACATGAGCGCAGCCAATTATTTTGGTTGAACAAAATGTAGATTTTGAAGCTTACAGTTTTGCGATTGCAAGGTGCTCAAGGTGCTTTAGATTAGCTGGTTTGCTGTTTATTACATATGACAATACAATTTATTCCTTAGGTCCAAGGTATTTAGGGCATGATTTGTTGGAGAAGGATATGTTACGTTCTGAATGCATGTCATTCTGTGCAGTATGATTAGGACAAGAGAGTTGTATATCATAGCATATTGTGTACATAATTATGCAAATTTTCTGCTGGTATATGATTGGAGATCATGCTGTTCCTTTCTGGCACATAAGGACACAGAAAGTCCTTGCACCTGCATCAATAGTGCAATCATTCCATTGTCGTGGTTTCTCTTATGAGATACGGAACTTAATCATGAAGAATAGGAGTTGCAGAATAAGATACTATTTGAAAACAAATGCTTGTTTAATAGCACCATGGTTACAACTGAGTTGTTCTGCTCTAGACATTCCATCAAGCTAGAAGCTTGGGATGCCATGGATTTGAGATGGAAATATTCAGGTTCACATGATTGATAGAAATTTTTCTTGAGTTATCTTTTACATGGTTTTATACGCTTCTATTCATGTTTAGTTTACAATAGAAGCATATGGTTTGTTACCCACAGCTCCATATGAAGTGTTTAGCAGTATGGAGTACTACAATAGAGTGATGGATTTGGGATGGAAATATTCAGGTTCACATGATTGATAGAAATTTTTCTTGAGTAATCTCTTACATGGTTTTATACGCTTCTATTCATGTTTAGTTTACAATAGAAGCATATGGTTTGTTACCCACAGCTCCATATGAAGTGTTTAGCAGTATGGAGTACTACAATAGAGTGATGGATTTGAGATGGAAATAATCAGGTTCACATGATTGATAGAAATTTTTCTTGAGTTATCTCTTACATGGTTTTATACGCTTCTATTCATGTTTAGTTTACAATAGAAGCATATGGTTTGTTACCCACAGCTCCATATGAAGTGTTTAGCAGTATGGAGTAGTACAATAGAGTGGCTTTTGTAGAATAACTTCTGTTAATGCTGCAGGGTTGTGGCTTAGAGTACGTGTGTAGGGATTTTCTTTGGTGTGCAAATGCTCTTTCTGTTTTTATACTCTTTTTACTAGGTTCTGTCATTTATTTTTTGGTGTGGAGGATACACCATAGGGCATTGGTTCTCATTTTGGTGGTTCATGATTGGAGCTGATATGGACAAAGGAAAAGTACTAATGTCAAATTAGTGGGTTTAGATTCTCAAGTTGACACTTGACAGGTATGATGTGGTTAGCCATTCTAAAGCTTCCCATTTTGATTGGATTTGACTAGTAACTGGAGGTGGCTGTGTGGACATAGAATTGGTGCAGCTTTTGGTAAAGGTATAGTATATTCTTTGGATCTTGGACAGACTTATTGGAATGTATGCATTCCATTTTTCAGCACTTCAAAAATGTGTCGAAATTGGATCGTGACATCCCAAGACTTGATTGTTGGATGGAAGTTATTGCCAACTTCCTCCCTTACTAAAATTTCCTGGTTTTCATCCTATCTATGGCTGTGCGACAATGTTACAACCCTTATTTCATCACGCGCTCTCTAATTCTTCGTCTGATTTGTTCTGGAACACCATTTAGTCAAATATATAATGGTTGCCTCCATGGATACCAAGTCACTTCTTCATGCATGAAGATAAAGCATGGAATTCCTGAAGGAAATGGGCATGTAGTGTTACAACTTACGAGAGACTGGCTACTATACGCTTCATAGGCAGGTATTCTGCTTCTGTTATGAGTTTCACGGATCTAAATTCTAGCCTCTTTCTTTAAAGCTAATTTTGGTGACTTCTATTCTTCCTACATGCTGTCGTTATTTATTTGTTGATACTTATTAGTTTAGATCTATGTAAGAGCATGTCGTTCAAATGAGTTGTTGGTGTCCAAGTTCTCATGTCTTGTTGCAGTTTATCTGTACAAGTTGAATCCTTTTCTCTTTGGTTACATCTTTGCCAAGTAACTTTTTGGCTCATAGATATTAATTTTGCAGTTGAACCAATATAGACATGTTAAGTTGGTGCTCAAAATGCTACAAGGTGGATGACTGTCCCTCTCATGCCAGATAAATTGCAGAAGAGCAAGATAGCCTCTAAGATGTTACTTGAGGATGACATAGGATTATATTTGGCAGGCTAAAAGTATTGTTGAATATATTGGACGTTATGATAATCACCTCTTGATGTTTACTTATTGAGACATTAATGAGGATTGGGTACGAGTATATGTGTTTGTAATATCAGGATAGATTTTTGGGCTATATAAGATAGTATACTCAAGTAGCAGAGCTGGACTAAAGAGATCTTGGGTTGATGTGCTTTTTATCATGTTTATTTCTATAGAGCCATGAGATAATTCTAGCAATTGAACAAATATATAGGAACCAGCTTCTGTTGGTCTGTGCAGATTAAATGGATGAATAGATAACAATCGCAACCATTCTTTTGGTATGGCATGATATATTTTGGTGGCCTTACTTTAATACGAGTGTAACAAACTGCTTGTTTTATCTCCCATGCTGACTCCTATCAACTTAGATGATTTTTTTTCTGATCTTATAACCTAGATAACAATCACCTTGTTACAGGTTTTGCTTCTAGATTCAAAGAAGATGCTAATCATATACAGCTTCTTGTGATTGGACTATTAGCTCCTGCAATTTTAGTGTAATAGCCTCTTAACTATAATTGTGGTCAGACTTTAGGGGTTTTTATGTCAGTAATGGTGAGCAAAGGCAAAGATGTCCTTGGTTCAAAGGATATCTCAGGTTTTTCTTTGTCAGGTGTAAACTCCAAAGGAGTCATCTGAACGAGAGTGGGTTCAATTAATTAGCTTTTCTGTTCAAAGAAGATGCTAGCATAGTCAGCTTCTTGTATAAACTGGACTATTATTGCTTACAGCTTATAGTTTCCTTTTGTTATCATAGAGCTTTTTATGTGCTATAGGTTTTGCGAGAAGTCTACCTGAATAAGGGTTCCGGCATACCATGAAATTTACCAGTCTTGTGAAATGGCGATTGCATTATTTTAAGGATTGGCATTTCTGCACCTAGTTATTGAGAATTATGTCAATAATTCAAAGAAACATTAAGTTCATAGCTCTTACAGTTGCTAGTTTCTTTTGTTTTTTCCCCTGAATCTATGGTCATTTTTGGCAAATGTCACTATTGAACATTATTAGGCTTGGTGAGCTAAGGTGAAGATGTTCTTGATTCAAAGGATAACTCAGGTTTTTCGTTCTGTTGAAATCATCAAAGGAGTCAACTAAATGAGAGTACATTCAGTGAGACAGCCTTTGACATAAATTAAAGCTGCTAGTATGATTGTGGACTCAGAGATGGGTGTGAAATGTAGTTCCTAGGCTACACAATTTATCTTTTTATCTGTTGTGTTCTGTTGATAATTTATTTTCGTAGCTTGTATGCAATTGTTTTTGTATGCTGCTCTTGTATAACTTGACATTACCATATTCGGGATAACTTCTAATTTATACTATCTTAATGTTCTGCAGATGAAAGACTGATTCTAAGTGCGATGAAGGTTAATAATGTTTTTGAATCTCTCTGGTACTAGTCCCTTCACTCCCCACCCCATCAAGCAATTTGAAAATGCAACTCCAATCAGGGAGGTACCATGGAGACTAAAGCATCCTGGTGGAGAAAAAGTCAGGTATTTATGTGTTCTATGGCTTTGTCCTTTCGAGTTCTGAATGGGATAAAATTGTGCCTTTCTTCTAGAATGGTTTAAAAATAGAAAGAGAGCAGTCATCTGTATTTTTATGAATCAAAACAGATGGCTAAAATCAAATTATTGTTGTATTTTAATGTGTTTATTCCAATAATGTTTTCAAAGTCACCTATATTGCAACGATGAAACCATCAAATGACTTTTATGTCGAAATAGCTAGCTCCTCAAAACTGATGCCCTTCCTTGCAGTTTTATATTTAATGGGCCAAAAATGGTGACTCATAGGATTTATTTTTTTGGATGGGCAGGAGTTCCCAATCTTTTAAATATTTAATAGTTTTTGAAACCATCTACTGTTAATTTTATTTAAAAAAAACATGGAAAGAGAGAAGGTTTAAGCGACAATCTGCTAAGGCATGCACTATTCCCTCCCAATATGATGTATGCAGACAAATTTTTGAGCATTAGAATGATGTAACTTGCTCATTGACATCTAGAAATTAGAATGATCTCGATTGCAGTTTCTAGTTTGCACGCAACTTTTGATCAATTTAGTTATTAGCTTTGCTTTTCCATTGTTTTATACTCACAAGCTTGGGGCTGGTTTGAAGTATATGGCTTTTGAAGATACTTTTTCATTTTTTGTAATTATGGATTTTGACGTGCTTCATCTTGCTCCTAATCCTGATCAGTTAGGTTTTGGCAACATAGCTTTTTCAACGTTCAACTTATTCATGTTTTCATTTATTTTAACTGATGAGTGAACAGGTGGGCGGTAACTTTAGTGGAATGGTGAGATTGTCACTGGAAATACATGTGTTCTTCCTTGTTATCCTGGAAGGAACTGTCTTTCTGGCTATTTTAGCTTTTTTTTAGTTTGCTTTGTTTTTTACTTAGCTCAGTTCAGCTTTGTTCCCAGAGAGCTATTCCTCTCTTGTTATGTATTTTCCTCTCTTTTCATGACATAAATCTTTTACCAAAAAGAGTCACTGGAAATACATGACCAGGCCTTTTCTTAAAATATAATCCTTCTCCTCCTTTTCCACATCTTGCTATCATCTTATATCTAATATGATGTGAATCTCATGTTGGCTAGTATCTATTCTCAGGTGAAGGAGAGGAAAGCGAAAAAGGAATCCTCATGGGGATTGTCCGACCGAAACACGTTATTAAATCATTCAATATAGTCAAACACTTCATTTTCGTTCTTCTTCTCAAGTGTTGGGGAAAAGAGAGAAATCAATTTTAACAGCTCCGGGTTGGACAGAGGAATCAAAAGCAACCTCCCCAGAAGAACCCGGCACATTATTTGGTTGACAATAATTCCTTCCTTAATCCTGCCTTCCTTCCTTCTTGAGCAACAATTCTAGATATTGTTCACGAAAGCAAGACTTGGGATCTGTTTGGTCAACTTTATAGCAGAGCTGTACACTACTTTGAGAATGGTGGTTTACATGTTGAGCTCGCTCAGCGCCTCAAGCTCCACCATCTCCGAAGTGTGAACAACTTGTGAAGGATATGTGGTGGGTTACAAGAATTGACATGCATCTATTTTAGATGTCAACGGCCGAGGGCAAACTGTTTAGCATCCCTAACAATAACATAATTGCATCATTTGCTGGCTTGACAGGCCAGGCATGCTAGCTCATCTCCTCAATGGCACCATGATTGATTGAGGGAAAAGATTTCAATTCATGATGAAGATAGCATTGGTCAGTTTTGTAAATCTTCTACGTATCACAAATAAAAATAAAATAATATCCAATTATTCTTTCAGGTTATAAATTTGTATGATAAAAACTTTTTAATTTTTTTTCATCTTATCAACTGTTTTTCAAACATGAAACTCCTCGATCATTTTAAATCTGGGAAATTATGAAATTGGATTTGATTTAATATTTTTGTGCTAGAAATTTTATTTTAGAAATTACACAAAAAGACAATAAGGGCAAGTCCAACGCACTCATATTTCAAGCGGCAAAAGCAAAAATTTGCCGATTTTGTTGATTTTGTTTGCTCCAACGGAGCAGCCATTTGAGGAGCTAAAATGGCTGTTTTTTTTTTCCAGAGCTATTTGTAGCTGTGTTCTTTAAGAAGGCATAAATTATAAATTTTTTTTTATTATTATTTTACATGAGAGAGAGAGAGGTGGATTTTTCTATAATCAACCACGAGTATAAATTATAAATAAAAATAATTGTTTTTAATTAGCTTTAAATATATTTTATTGTATTATAAAATTAATTTCAATTCAATTTATTTTTTAAAATTCTTCTAACACTCAACGATAATAAGTAGTATTGATTAAAAACATTATAAAAATTAAAATGATTCACGATGAATTTTGATGAAATAAAATAAAGATGGTTATTCTTAATAGTTATATTATTGGAGAATTTATTAAAAGCAATTATTTAAAATTTGAAATCCAAAAAAATTAAATTATTGGCGGTAATTCTTTCATTATTTGAAATTTTAAAATTTCAGAACTTGGGGAGGTTTTTTTTAAATGAAATTTTGGAAAAAAATTTCAACATTTTAAAATTTCAAATTTCATATATTTTGGATCTTTTAATTATAATTAAATTTAATTTTTATTTTCTTATTAAAAAAAATAATTTTATTGTTGATGGGTTTCTCAAAAACAATTATTTAATTATATAATTTATTCATATTAATTGTATAATGAATTGTATAATTACACTATATACAAAATAATTGAATTTAATTTAAAACAAGATTAAAAAAAATGGCTCTTAAAAATGACTCTTTACCATTGGAGACCACATTAACTCAAGAGTCATTTATACACTATTCAAAGAGCCATTTCTATGATTTGGCTCTTAAAAATGGCTCTTACCATTGGACTTGCCCTAAGTAGAATTGAAGAATGCAAAATTTTTATTATGCATATTAATATGTTCCTATGCATAATGAAAATTAAGGGCCTTTTATGGTTGAATGATTGTAATATTAAATAAGGCACGTGTCTCCTGGCTTTTCTCAATTTTTTTTTTCCAAGGTTCTAATTTTTTTGTTTAATTCATCTCGGATGTAACTTAAGGTTTTTTATTCAATTATATAGATATTTAGTCATTTAAAAATATAAGAATTTAGATGGAGAAATTATTTTGTAATTCAAGAAAAAAAATAATGGTGGTTGATAAAATCACGGTGCTCGTAAATAATTTATAAAAATTTTTAGTATCTACCTGGGTTTCGATCACCTAATCCCCTTCAATGGCTCTGTAAAATTATTTTAAATATATTTATAATCATCCAATTAGAATAACATGTTTATATATAATTGTCATGTATTACTAATGCTATTGATTGAGACTTGATTAAAATAATTCATTAATATATTAAGTACATGTTTAGAACATGAATTGTTATCTTCTAATTTTATATGCATAAAACTAAATAATTTGTTGAGCTACTTAATGCTACCTTTAATCGAAGATGTTTATTGTTATAAAATTCGATTTACTTAATGAATTTATATGATTTAGATGAATTATTTATGATCATAGAGCTAAAAATTAGACAACATAAATGACATGATTAGACAAAAGACTGTCACCTAATTAATTTAAAAGTGATTAATAAAGTATGTTAACTATGTAATTTTAATTTTGTAAAGGTACAACGTGTAAATCCAAACAGGTTGCTAGCAAAATCCAAAATCTGTTGCCAGCTGAAAGCGTTTTGAATGGCCACTTTGAGCTCCTCAGAAATTGGCAGCAACGACAACTCAGTCCTCAACTTCTGTGTTGAAAATAAAACTGGGAAACATTGTAGTGATGTCCCTGCAAAATGAGTTCACACACCATATGAGTGATGGCCTTTCAAGTACAGAAAAAGCTCATTTCACTTCCAATGGAAGTTTTTGGGGAAAGACTATGAACATTTTTGCGATACATCCTCCGTATCAACCTCTTTCAGGACCCATATATTCCATATCTTTCCTCTTCGTTAGAAGCATTAAATCCAATCCATGTAAGATCCCTTTGCAAAATCAAGGTAGTCAATTTGAAAAGAGAAATCAAGAAACAATTTTACTTCAATGATGGGTGCTCTTTCCTGACTAGAATCTATTTTGGGTTTAAGCGCAGCAATCATTACCAAAACCTGTGGAAATTAATGCCGATGGATGCCAAACAACCTGGTAACAGCGATAAATCATTGTCTTAACAAAAATGAAAAGGGGACGAGGAGGCAGGTTACCTTAAATAAGGAAGTGTCATATTTTTCAAGAGGTTTGGGTGCTGAGTAGCAAATGCCTTCCATTCTACTTTGTTAATTCTACCATCCCTGTCAGCATCAGCATCTGCAAATGTCTATAAGCCAACCAGCACTGTGAATGTCAAAAGCTTTGATAGGAAAGAGTGAAGAGGAACTGAAAGAAGCACACAAGGAACGAATTCTAGCATAGAAACCAGCTTTCTTCACCTTGTCAATGATAACTTCCAGACTTTCCGCCGAGATCTGCAGCTCAGACTCCATCAAAATGGCATTTAACATTTGCCGGACCTGAAAACTACTATACTGTTAGTAGCTAATCAACACATGAAAGAGTAGATTATATGCACATGTTTGTGATTTTGACGATGCGATTTGGCTAGTCATAATAGAAACATAGGGATACTCACTTCTTCCCGCTCGATAAATCCAGTCTGTCTCAAATCATACAGCCTAAATGCGACTGCATGAAACCGAAGGAAGAAAGAAATCATTGGTTTTTAACAAGAAAATCTAAGCTCTAGTCACATAAAATAAATAGCTAAAAAAAGCTGCAATCGCAAGTCACTTAACAGTCAATTTTAGCCTCCAAAGGCGCGCGAGGATGAAAAACGTTGAGTACATGGACAAACTCTTCAAATTCAATTGCCCCATTTTTCTTCTCATCGAAAAGATCAAATAACTAGAAGAAAAGGTTAGGTATGAGCTAATGAAATACAGATCCAAAGGAAAGATGATCGAAAATCATGCGCTGGGTGGATAAAAAAAAGGAAAGAAAAAGAAAGTAGCAGCAGCAGCACGTTTATATCCACCCCAAGATCTTATATCCCAACAATCATGTGAAATTGCATGAGATTTGATAAAAAGAGTTACAGGTTGGCACAATGACTCTACCCTGTCCAAGATGAGATTGTCACTAGCTGGAGTTTTCAGCAGGGCCAATTTGAGATCTTCCTTCAAATCACAAAGGAACCGAGGATAAGTTCAATATATTACTTGACTTCTACAATGATTATAATATCCTAGAACACCCCCTTTATATATATATATTATTTGTGGCATAGAGAGTCCCAGATGAAATCAAATAATACTTTTATGTGTCTTGAGCACATTTATTGATTAACTGCATATACTTATCTTACTTGAAATCACATCTTTCGGATTGCTGCCTACCAGCAGGAAAGTCCTTTTTATACGTATCCCCGATACTCCGATCAGATACGTTATGCATTAACTTTTAGCTAATACAGATTTGTGTATACGGCGGCCCAAAATTATCTGCATATGCTTTACAAAGGAAATTGTATTTCTCTAAACTAGCATTTCAAATTAGCTCAAATGTCTTGAAATCTTTCTCAATTAAGTACAGTACAATTACCTATACAGGAAAGAAAAGAGGAAGAAATTTGATTTACTTTGTGTATAAGGCCATCATCAATAATAGAACTGCTCAACTTCTTGAACAACTCAAGCAATGCCTCGACTTCATTGACTGTAACTGCGATATCACCAGCACCAACAGACACACAAAGTCAAAAACTAAAAACCATAACGATTAGTTCATGACAGATTGGAAAAGAGGAAAACATACAGAGAGTTTTGCTAGCTATCTTACGGAGGTCATCAATGGTGTGTCGGAGCTTCTTGGGAGGAAGGTGGTGATCAAAGCAAGCAGTAAAACTCAATACCACAGCTTGTATAATACCGATTAAAGGTATAAAAACTGCACAAATTCTTTCACTTATTGCCAAAGAGCTTGAGCTGCTGTCCATTCACAGGTGTGTGTGCGCGTATATCATAAATGTGATTATGCGAACGTTTTGTGTGTGTATATATCATTAATGTGATTTTGTGAACGTTATCTTTTGTTTTTTTCCGGGTTTATTGAATAGTATACATGCAATGGAAACAATGAAATACAATTATTCAAGAGTTTTTAGTATCTTATTATATACATTTAGATTTGTTTAGGAATTTATATATGAAGATTTGATCTTCTTTGATTTTGAATAATTTTTTAATATTGCAAACCACAAAACTGTCCAATTATTTAGTCTCCTATGATAATTTGCATGAATCACCATAGAGAAATCTCTTAAATCTCTATTTCAAAAAGAGATTGCTATGCATAGAAAGTTATTTTGTAGGGTTTTAATTTCATTCCATCTTAGCCAAGGATTTCATCGTCAATACTATTTGAGAACAAATATAATATAATTTTCTTAATTTACCATGGGTGATGAATCATCTCTTGATCACTCAAGTACCCATATATAATTCATATTATACCCAATATCTTCCTCTTTACTATCTTAATTAAAATAATATGTAACAAGATCAAAGTATAACATTCATTATATAAGATAACTCGATGATCTTAAATCTAATTATCATTTATATAATTGTCATATGAGCCTTTCCATAGACATAGGTGGTCTATCCATATGAAATTCCCTTGCGGGTTAGAATAGTGTGCATGTCTTATGACAAACAACTTTATAATTTTTTTGCAAAGTATTTTTGTCTCAAAGACTCTATCTTTAATCTAGATTCATAAATCAAAATTTTAATACATTAATCTAATATTATATGAATATTAAAGATAATTTAAGCCTTTATTAATAATATATATATATGTATTTACCTGAATATAATAATATCACATATAACCAACCGATTGACTACATGGCTTGTTAAACTAACAATCTTCAACTTATACTAAAGCCAATCACTCATGTATCTGATAGCTTATTACTCCTTATACTATTAATGCTTCTACATGGATAATGACTTAATAATATAATCTTTTATATTCTCTTTGGTGGGTTAATAAAATCTTTTATATTCTTTTTGGTGGGTACTCACTCTATATTTATATCATTCATTCATTGATTTATCAAATCAAATAGAATTTTTTAAGTACTTGTTTGGATTATTAATGTGACCTTGATTCTTTTGCTTATGCAATTGCTCCATTGCTATCACAATATAGGGAAACTAGAAACTAGATTAACAATGCTAAGAACCAACTTAGTTAATTGGTGAACTTCTTGATTCAAACAACCTCTTTGTTTTCTCAAATGTGAAGGTGTACTCTTATTCAATTATAAAATCAGTTGTGCTTTCTTGTTTGAAACTCTTGTAATTCCAAACACTACCATTTAGAGTAAAATATATACTTATTGTTTACTACTATTTTCAACATTGCATGAAAAAAAATCTTAATTCAAAGAATTTTGAACTTATCATTTATCTTTTTTATTGATGGATCTTATAACAAAGTATAAGATACCATTTCCATCATATCTCTCTCAATCTGTGTCTTAAAACACATATCTTTGAAGGAAGGTGTTCCATACAAAATAGATAAGAATCCATTCTTAGATTCTTCTATACTAAGCTATTTTGACATCTAATCTATATACATGGATTGAAATAATTTTAACAACCTTCTAAATTTATCTCTATATCAAATATATAGGTTGCTTCTCCTAATTTCTTTATAGAGAATTGTTGGACAACAAAACAATTGCTAACTAAAATAAAATTATGTTATTTCTTAATAATAATACATCATCTACATATATTATTAAAAAACAGCACCACTCTCACTAACCTTTTGTCAACACAAGGTTTAACCATATTTCCAATGAAGTCAAGCATGTTTATCAAATTTGGATATTCTTATTGCTTAAAACTTGCATTGTACATTTATATATTGCCTTTTATATTATTTTTTCTCTCTCTAAAAGACTCATTTAGACGCAATGAGTTTTATCCTTTTATGTGGATTAACCAAGTTCCAAACTTTGTTCGTACATAAAGTCCATAGCTTCAAGTCATTTATTAGAATAAATATCATATATTAGTTTTAAGTATATGATAGACTCATCAATTATGAGAAACATGTCATTCACAACTTCCGTGAGAGATCTATAACTCATTAATGAATGATAAGTCCCACTAAATTTATAGAGATTTTGTGTTTTTTAAGATTTAGGCTAAAAATCCAATATTATAGCTTTGAAAATATATATTTAATTTGGATGTAGTGTTCTAAGAGGTGTACAGAATCTTATATCTTTTATATAATCCTTAAAATATTTGATCAAATATTAACCACCTCAATCCAATCAAAGTTTTATTAAATACTTATTTTAATATGTATTTCAATTTTATTACAATTTATATTGAACCTAGACATTTTAAATTCAAGTATATATAAACCATTTGTATAATTACCGGATACATAAAACATCATTATTTAAAAAGAGAAACATTTTTCCTAAATAATACATTTAAATCCATTTAATACTAAATAAAATGGAAACAAAGTCTTAAAATATTGGAACAAAATAACAATTGTAAAGTTCTAGTATTATCCCATTAAGTAAAACAAAATAATTAGTTCCAATTTTTAATGCAACAACCTTTGCTTTATTATCGAGTCATAGATCCACTTTACCTTTTACTAATCTTCTATTTATCTTTAATTCTTGCATGAAATTGCAAAATTGAAAGCTACATTCGGTATCTAATACCCAAGAACTATAATGCAAAGCAGTAAGATAGTTTTTCAATTATAAATATACTTAAAATACAAACTTCGTTGAGCTTTTGCCTTTATGATTGCAAACTATTCCTTGTAACTCCTCCTCTAATGTTCTTCCTTGCTACAATGATGACAAGTGCCCTTGTCTTTCTTGATACTACTAGTAGGTTTATTTACTTCTAGAGACAATATTCTTATTCTTCTTAGTCATTCTAAGAGACTGGATTGGAAGAAGCAAACATTTTTTTTCATCTTAAAGTCCCTTTTAACATTCTTAAGCATATTAAGCAATACTGGATATGTATTATCCAACTTGTTCATATAATAACTCATAATTAATTATAAAAACTTTGGGGTAATGACTAAAAGACCAATGCAACACCTAGCTCATGGTCCATGAAAAAATCTAATTGACCCAATTCCTCAACATAGCCAATCATTTTCAAAATATAAGTGTTCACTAAAAAAACCTTCTGTCATCTTATAAGAGAATAGGTCCTCAGAGGTCTTATACAATCTTATTAGCCTCATCAAACAATTATTTGAGATGCATAATTATAGTATGAACATTCATATTCTTATGTTGACTTTGAAGTTCAAGTGACATATAAGCTGACTTATATATGCAACTTATTCATCATCATCAATATGACATTGATATTCATTCCTAACTTTCCATCAACATCCTTAACAGGGGTATTTGGATAAAAATTCTTAAATGCCTATAGAACAATTCTCAAATTTCAGTGAAATTTGATACAATCAATTTGCTAGCATCAAACATGCTTCATAAAGTATATTACTACTCATTTTGATATACGCTACTATTAATATAAAGATAAAGAGTATTAGTTTAATGTATACATATTTAAATTCCAAATTTAGATAAAATCTTTAATCATAATTTGGTCTCCTAATATTTTCTTGCAAATTAATAACCCTCCCAATATGTATACTTAAATTAAATTTGATATATAACATAGTTTATCAATTATATCACTATATGACTCTTAGATTAGTAAGGTGACAATTTTTTTCTAAACATATCATATATGTTTCACCTAAGTCATGCCGCTAAGCTCATATGATCACGAGTGACTCAATTTTATAGCATTAAACATATTTGATTCATGAAAACCTTGAGTGACTCAATAAATTATCAATTAATAGAACTTTGGTTTTATATATATATAAAATTGGAAGACCGACTATTCATGCTCTCAACATGTACCTAATATATTAATGAGAAACTTATTATCAATTAATTAGATATCATTATTGTTGTTATATTATGTAAGAGCAAATCAGCACATAAACTATTGTTGATAGTTTTTGATAATTTTATATCTCAATATACTATATATTAGATAATGATATAAAATCATTGATACTGGGATTGAAAGATAATATAAGATAAGTGGAGCAAAAAAACAGTTTTCAAAAATTGCAAAGAGTAAATATTATAGTGACTAATATGAAAAACTAAAGGGGTACTTTCCCTGTTTTCTTTTATATAATAACCAAATAAACTATAATTATTAAAACTCAAATCTGTTTTTATTTTAAATTATTAGATACATGATCATTAAATTATGCCTCTTTGTATCATAACTTAAAATGTTACATGCTTTTATATATATATATATATATATATATATATATATATATATATATATATATATCATCGCTGTAAAGAAGATATAAACAGCTTTTTTTTATTATTACCTGGTGATCGAGACATATCTGGACATTAAAGATGTAAAGAAGTTATAAACAGCTTTTTTTTATTATTACCTGGTGATCGAGACATATCTGGACATTAAAGAGGATGATGTCCCTTGTCACTGTCTAGGAGCAACTGCCTGCGGAGAGAATTATTGAAAAGATGACAAGGCAGTGCTATAACTCAATTATTGACACTGATTACATCTCTTTCTGGGTCCATACCACTCTAATAATTCAACTTTTTCCATCAATCTGTTTCATGTTTTGATGCTAACGTCTATTGCTCTACTAACACCGTTCAGCCATGGATTTCTCATGCAGGACCTTCATTTTTGTGCTTGGGTTTGCTGGGGATGCCATTAGGCTAGCTAAGACTCTGTTTTTCTTTGGAATTTAGCACGCGTTCATGATGGTTTTTTGTTGTAGTCTAATTTTGTTCAGTACAGTGTTTTTTAGAATGTTCATTAAGCCAGATCAGGTTAGCCCATATATGGATCAGATCAGGATTGTGTTAAGATTTCATTCTCCTAGTCAAGGAACAAAATTGGCAGGCAACTACAAAGGAAATTAATTTCTAAGATTGTTTTCAATGTTCTGAAAGGAAATCTACAAGGAAAGAAAACTTTCACAAATTCAGTTCCTATTCAGTTAAAATTTCCTAGGGTTTTATAAGTTGGTTAAGAAACTCTATAGTATCTGATAAGGTGAATTTTGACCATGAGTTATTTAAGCTAGAGAGTTAACATATTTTATTTTGTTTTCTTTACATATATAGTATATGCAATCCACAATCTATTGTCCAAACTTCTTGTTTTCATTATTATTTCTATGTTTGAGCTTAATTAATATTTTAATTTTCAGCTAAGATCCAAAATTTATTTATATTAGGGTTTGAGCTTGGTGGTAAAGATTTTGTGTCAGTTTTTGTGAGTCAATTTAGTTCATAAGGGTATATCTATTAGGGTTAATTGCATATCATTTTATTAAAACAAATATAAAGCCTATTTTTTTTTTTAAAAAAATTGATCAATAATACTGCTAAACCTTTTAGTTTAATGTGTGTGAGAACTAACTAATTTTGTGATGCAATTCGACATCGTCACAATAATAATATCTTGGAACAAGTTTTTATTATCTTATACTCATATTAAATATCTTTTGGTTTTCTAAAATTGATGTCTGATTATAGATTGCATGATTACGTTACAAGGTTCACATTATTTATTAAGTTTCTTGTTTCACTAAGTTAGTGATAAGAGAAAAAAATTACACTTTAGAGGAATAAGATATTACAAATTTGATGAAAATGTTTATTAACAAGGTGAGTATAATTTTTTTTAACTCTTCAAGTATATTTGGTATTGTGATGTAAAATGTTTATTAATTGAAGATTTATTAAAATATTTTTTTTAATTCTTAATATCAACTCATTAAAATACATTAATTTGATATTTCTATCAACGAAAGATTATTTAAAAAGCACTATGAAAAACTTATTGTAATGCAAACATAAATATTTAATTTAGAGATAATGTGTGAAAATGTTGGAAGAATTTCATATATAGTCACTTATCAAATAAAGATGTTAATGAGCTAATTGTGTTCAAATTTTTTTTTTGTTCATTTCTGATCATAGAACGTAAAAGCTACAAATTATTTAACATATATTTACATCAAATATTTCTTGCCACAATAGTTTACATGTTCTCCAAACTATGACTCGTCAAGTAGTAAAAATAGGAGGGAGCTTCGATCTTCTCCCTTTGACAGGACTTTTAGTATCAGGAAAGTTACCGCCTCCATCAACAAGATCTTCAACAAAACCATCCTTGGTTACTTTCAAAGGATAATTTACCAGGTGCACACCTTCCATGTCCACAACCTCTTCACCAATGTAAACGTTCCACATTTTCTCCCCTATCAGAAACATCTTCTGCGCGCATCCCAAACTTTCAGGCTCTAGGAAAATTTCTTCAGCAAGTCCTGTGTGTTCATACCACAGTGACATACGGTACGCTTGGATGTCATTAGGATTCCTCATGTCTGAGCCGTTTCTGGGTTGGTAGCATCCCATTGCAATTTCAGTGTCACGTCTGCCGTCCATTGATCTTTGATTCACATTTGCAGATCCTATCAATATGTAAGCGTCATCCACTGAAAAAGTATAACACCAGCAAAGAAACAAAACATAACTGGTTAGCGCGTGATGATAACAAAATTGTGCCCCCTTAAGTGATCAAATTCACTAATTTTATGCATAAAGAGAGTCAGGCTCTACCCATACCGATCATGAGCTTGGAGTGGACGTATACCATAAACCTCCTCTGCTTCTGTGCATTCCAATATTGTGTTGAGGGATGAGGTGAATATGGATGAACAAAATCTCCCTTGTTCTCCTCTTCCCTATTCGCAAGGCAAAAGAAGTTTAGGTAATCTCTTGGGTGTCCTGGCTCACCACTTTCTTGCAATGCTTCTCCTACTAGCTTGTACATCATTGCCATTGTTTGCCTGGTCCAATGCAATATGTCCTGAACTGGTTCACTATCAGGCACCCCTTCAGGCCACATTGGTATCAATATATACACTGCAAATCTCTCCTTCGCTTTGATCTTATTCACTACCTTAAGTGCAATCTCAATAGGTATTAGATTGGTGCATCCACAGTGCCTGTCCTCATCCCACAATTGACACCCTCCTATGAAATACTGGTTTTCAATGTATATAAACCTCTCTGCACGCCGAATCCCCTCTACATAAGCTTCATGTATACTTCGCTCCACCCTCATGTTCCTGGCCAATTGGATTGCTGACGCATGGTCGATTGAGCGAAAAACTTGCACTTTCCAATTTCTGTCATCGGAAAAACTTGAAGGAAAAGGCTGGTGTGTAAGATTTGGTATGGAGCTGATAGGGACTAACACAGAACCGTCACATTGCTTATTCCACCTTTGCTCGAAGTTGGTTAGCACATCCAAAGCAGCCTGACCTACAATACAAGCATGAACATCATGCCATGGCTCTCTAGGCCCTCCTTTGCGAAGACTAGCACCAGCAATATTTGTCTGGTAGAAATCAAAACAATGTGATTCTGTGTTGAGCGTGTGAAACAAGGAATGTTTCTCTGTGTCATAGCGGCCATCGCAAAGGTCCAATCCACCAACGAAACTCATTATTTCTCTCTCACTTCTCGAATTAGGTGCTCTGGCATCCACAGTTATAGTCTTCTGATGATGTGCAAAGAGAGTGGGGAGCTTGTGGTGCGATCTTGGGCATAATTTGCAGATTACTTTAGTATGTTTGAAGTAAGAAAAGGCATCCTCATCATGACTTCCCATTACACCTTTGTTCTTAATGAATGGCAAGGATGTTTCATCGTCCCAAAGCATAACTCTCACTGCCACACCTTCCTCTCCTTTTCGCTTCAACAACTCACCAAGCTTTACCCCTCTAGCATGATGCATGTCAGTTTCAGGATCCCTGACCTGTCCAAGTTTTAGTTTATTGACAAGTTAGTTTCTCATCAAAACAAGAAGAATAATAAAAAGGTCAAACTGTATGCAAACTAATGGGGGTATATATATATATATATATTGTGATAGAGCTTCGCTTACTAGAACCATCTTAGGATTGAAAGACCAGCCTGCAATATATATCAAATGCTTTGCTCCTTCAACGGCTTTGTAAACATCCTCCCATAATTTTCTAGGAGATCCACAAAGATCAAATGGAGGTCGAAAACTCGAGCAATGGTGAGCATCTTGATAAAGTGTAACATGACAGTTGGATCTTAGAGGAAATGAAGCGTTTCTTAGTCCCTGGAATTCACCGTTGTCGAGTATTTTTGCCCAAGTTGTCTCAAGTTCTGCTGGTTTAAACCATAACATGAACCTGAGTTTGAGTTGAGGATTCGGCTTTCCGTTTTCCATGACCAATGGAAAGAAGCCATTAATTAAGCTTGCCTCGTTGACTATCTTATGCGCTTGGATGTGGATTTTTCCCAAGATGGAGCACTTTGTTTTCATGGTGATGATGATGGTTGAATCCAGAGGGTGAGCACAGAGAATTTGGAAGGTTTGATTCCAAACTCGATCACATTCATGGCTTGTCTTTGCTACCTTCTTGTTGCCTATCTTGATAGTCACGTAAGTGGGGTTTCCATTCATAAATATACACTACAGAACAGATTTTTGAGCAGTAAGTGAGAATTATTAAGACATTCTTGTTAATTTTCACTTAATTAAACAATTTATAATAACCTACAACACACACATATTTGGGCCGACCTTGCCAAAAAGAATAAAACGAAATGTACCCTCTTGAATGGTGGACTACGTACTTACATTGACGGGAAATGGTGGCGTATAAGG
Organism: Salix dunnii; assembly: GCA_015731905.1. Taxonomy (NCBI): domain Eukaryota; kingdom Viridiplantae; phylum Streptophyta; class Magnoliopsida; order Malpighiales; family Salicaceae; genus Salix; species Salix dunnii. Next base: position 3,039,524 of record CM027661.1, read on the forward strand.
TGTTGCATCAAAGATGGTAGCTTCTAGTGTTCCATGGAGGAATTTTTCTTTCCCTACCATTGCTAGCTAGCTGGTCTTGCCTTGAAACAATTTCTCTCGAGAAACAAAAGGAGAGCTAGGAATCAAAATGTAAATATTCAGTTCTGCTTTGGCATATGTGAGAGTTGTAAATCGATCGTACCATATATTTATATGTACATGCAATTAAGTTAGGTGAGTGACTTCGTGTAATCCAAGAAGCAAATGAAAACTTGCAATGCAATGAATTGAATATATTTAATAGATTGATAAAACTTGTAAGAATTTCCTCGCATTTTGCTAGTCTTGGAGTCAAATTAACCCTCAAACTCTATCGACAATATTTTACTTCACTTTCAAGTCTTTTCACCTCAAATATTTCTTATCGTCTAAGAACAATATCATACATCCACATGTTCCCACATTGAAATTGTTCTGATTGACCCTTGTGTTAAATAGAACTCACAAAAATTTATATTTTTTTATTGGTTAGCTATAAAATAGGAATTTTAAAAGATTTCAACGTCTAAAACTTTTATTTCTCTCCTATTATTTGTTTTTTATTGTTTTGTTATTGGCTAAAGACAAAACATTGACCTCTTTTTTAGAGAGAGTAACGATTGTTTTCTAATATTGTCTAGAAAAACTTATTCTTTTATTACAGAAGAAAAACGGGACTCTTAAAAGTTAATAATTTTTTATATATAATTTTTTTTATTGCAAGTCTCTTTTACTTCTTTTATGTTAACTAATGAGATTATTGATTTATCATTGTTAAATAACCATCTCACCTAAAAGCTTAAGTTAATAGGTAAAGCCCCATAATATAATTTATATTATTTTCTAATACACCCTTTCATATGAAAGCCTTTTGGGCTTGAAATTTGTACATGCTCACATTACCTTATGCTTAATTTTTATCAGATAGAATGTGGGTGGTGAGATTCAAACTCATGACCGTTGGGTCAACAAGACTTTGATACCATATCAAGGAACCATCTTGAGAAAATCAGAGTGTATATATAATTGTTCTTATTTTTCAGTATATACAACAATACATAGATGCAAGCTTTATACAACAAATCCAACCTTTTCTGGTAACTAATCCCTAATTACAAGTTGATTATAATCTAGTCCTATGATAGCTCTAACCAGATCATTGGCTTATTAACAATTCCTACAATCATGTTTTTACCAAATATACTTTTCTTTAACACTCCCTCTCAAGTTGGAGCGTGGATGTCAAGGACACCTAACTTGCAGAGATGAAAATTATAAACAGGTGTTTGTAATGACTTAGTAAACATATCAGCCACTTGTTCCCTAATGTGTACATAAGCTACCTTGATTTCCCTTTTTTGAATCCTCTAACCAATGGTGTGACAATCAAGCTCAATGTGTTTGGTGCGCTCATGGAACACAAGATTTACTACAATGTGTAATGCAACTTGATTATCATAAAACAACTTCGCCAGACTAGTATGGCGTATTTGCTAATCCTTTAATAAGATTTCAACCACTTAAGCTCACAAGTTGCTTTAGCCATGGAACGGTACTTTGTCTCGGCCGATGATCGTGCTACTGTGACCTATTTCTTGCTCTTTTAAAGTATGAGTGAGTTGCCTAGGAAAATGCAATAGCCTGTAAGTGAAAAGCAAGTAATTGGACAACATGCCCAATCTGCAACACAAAATCCAATCAAATTTAGCTTACTTTGAGAGGAAAACAATAAACCTTGTCTAGTAGCATTTTTAAGGTATCGAAGAAGTTTATGTGCTGCGTCAAGATGATGTTGCCTGGTCCTACATAAATTGACTAAGGTGTTGACGATATATGTGATCTCTGATCTTGTTATTGTCAAATATATTAATTTCCTAATCATTTGTTTATATTGGGTAGAATCTTTGAGAAGATCACTACCAGTGGGTAGTAGTACTAAGCCAGGTTCCATTGGAACCTTTGATGGCTTCACACCAAGTGAACCTGCCTCCTCTAGTATGTCAAGTGTGTACTTGTGCTGGCTGATGGCAATGCCAGCTTTGGATCGTGCAACTTCAACTTCGAGAAAGTATTTTAGGCATCCTAGGTCTTTAATTCGGAAGCAATGGCTAAAGAATTGCTTGAGATCATGGATTGTTCTATCATTATTTCCTATAATAACCATGTCATCCATATATAATAAAATGATGGTAATGGAGCTACTAAATACCTTAGTGAACAAGGAATAGTCAGCCTGAGTATGTGTGAATCCAATGTCATGGATGGCAAAGGAAAATGTTTTAAACCAGTTTTGGGATGCTTGCTTAAGTTCATACAAAGACTTTTGGAGTCGACACACAACACGCTCCTTCTGTCGACAGTAACCAGGAAAATGTCATCATGAAGAAAAACATTTTGTACATCCATCTGATGTAAAGGCCAATGACGAACAACAATAATAGTCAATAAGTAGCGAACAATGATCAACTTAGCAACGAGGGCAAAAGTTTCCTCGTAATTAATCCCTTCACGTTGAGTAAAACCCTTGGTAACGAGCCGGGCTTTGTACCACTCAATCATGTCATTCAAATGGTGTTTGATTTTGAAAACCCACTTCTAACCAATTGCACGATATCCTGCAAGCAAAGAAACCAATCTCCATGTCTGATTTTCTACAAGTGCTTGGAGTTAAGTATCCATGGCAGCGACCCAATTAGGGTCTTGATGGGCATGGTCATAAGATATGGGTTCCATCAGAGAAGAAATATTATTGATAAAAAAATTAATGAATAGGAGATAAGGAGGTATAAGAGACATACCGATGGAGAGGGTGGTGGGTGCCGAACACGAAGGAAGAGATGACATTAGGTGCAAGCAGAACAGAATGATGGGCCACATAATCTTTGAGATGGGCAGGAGGTCGAGTCAGGCAGAAAAAGTGGCAAATAGAAAAGCATTGCTTGTGGAAGGTTAGGTAAGGTGAGAGAATGGCTGGCAGGGGTGGATGAAATCGTGGAAATCTTATATGGGTATGAGACTGGAGTAGTCTCTGGTGGGGGCGGGGTGGTTGTTAGATGTTGGGAATTGAGGATTGGGTTAAGATAGGATGGGCAGGGAGATTGTTAGGAGAGTGGGTTGGTAGGGATGAGATGGGGTTGGGTTGGTCGGAATGGGTAATGGGTCTAGAGAAAGAAGTGGAATGATGAGGGTGTCATCCTTATGTTTAGATGGTGAGTGAGCAAATGGAAAAATTATTTCATGAAAATGGACATCATGAGAAGTGGAGAGTTGATGCGTATTGAGGCCATAGACATGATAACCTTTTTGACCAAGGGGATAATCAAGGAAGAGACAATGGCGAGCACGAGTATCAAACTTGTGCTTGGGTTGTAGCTTTGTGACATAACAAAGACATTCAAACATGCGAAGGTGAGAATAATTGGGCAAGTGACAATGTAAAAATTCATAGGGAGATTTATAGGATAATAAGGGTATGGGAATATGATTGATGAGGTAGCATGCTATTTGAACACTATCCTCTAAAAATTTTAATGGTAAATTGTCCTGGAAACGAAGTGCACATCCAATGTTCAAAAGGTGTCGATGTTGATGTTTAACAATCTCATTTTGTTGAGGAGTTTTAATGCATGAGTGCTGAAAAATGGTGCCATGGGTGTCTAAAAAATTATGCATGAAGAGGAATTCTCCACCATTATTACTGCGTAGGGTTTTGATGTTTTTGTGAAATTAAGTTTTGACCCAAGAGAAAAATGATTTTAAAAGTATTTGTGTTTCAAATTTAAGACACGCCCATGTTAAACGAGTAAAATCAACCATGATGGTGAGAAAATAATGTGTCCCGAATTAGGTGGTAACTTTATGAGGCCCCTAAATGTCACAGTTAATTAAGTCAAAAGGTGCATTGGATTGAATTGAACTAGAAGTAAAAGAAAGACAAGTTTGTTTTGCCAAGGGGCAAATTTCACAATGTTCAGAATCAAACATTATTTCTAGAATTATTTTTGATAAAAATTGTAAAGGGTGTGTAGAGGGGTAGCTCGATCTTCGATTCTAAAGGCTAGTGGTGTGACTAACATGGTTGGTAAGATGAGGATTTTGGCTCGGTGTAAGATACAATAGCCCATTAAATTGCTTGTCCAGGCCAATCATCCTCTTCGTATCCATATCCTGTATAACACAAAAATCCAGAAAGAATATTACGATACATTATAGAGCCCTTGTGAATTTACTTGCAAATAATAATTTGACATGGAATTTTGGAACGTGAAGAACCCCATCAAGTAATAACTCAAATGATAGTTTTACGGATCCAATACTCTTAATATCTGTCGTTCCCCCATTTGGTAATCCCACAAAATCATTTGCAGCATCAATCAAATTATGTGTTAATGGTGAATGTGATATTTGATCAGATGCACCGCTGTCTATAATCCAGTAAAAGGTTGAATGTAATTCATGTTTCATCATATTACATGTGAGTGTGATTATACCTATGGCATTTACAAGCAGTGTAATTTTATCGTTTTCAGACCAAAGCAAGGCAAGAAGTTGATGATACTCTTCGGTTGTGAATGTTGGGTCGTTGGACAATGTGGCCATAATTGTGTCTGTATGGTTGCCTTGTGATTAAAGTCCTTTAACATTATGGGCTATCGGATTTGGGTGTTTATTTTTGGGTATCACATGTTTCCCATGCCATTTATGACCTCAAGAAAACCAATGAGAAAGTAGCAATGATCTATGGAGTATAAGCCATCATAATAGCTGCATTTAGGTGCCTTGTGTTAGCTGAAACCACCATGTATAGACCCTCCTTTTGGCATAGTGGGTTAATGTGTTTGCATTGCATGGGCAACAGGTTCACGATGATTTGTCACATCCATTTGGCATTCATGTTGCAAAACCAACCCATGAACACGTCATGTATCAGAGAGTGGATTCATCATTAATATGGAGCCTCAATTGGTTGAGTAAGTCTCGTTCAAACCCATTGATAGTTTGCTGACTTTCTCTTTTTCCTCCCTTGCTACACGAGTCTTAGATCCCTCACAATGACAAGTGATTGGTTCATGGTACGAAGCCAATTCATCCTAAAGGACCTTCAATTGGGTGTAATGTATGAAATAAACAGTTATCCTTGTCGTTCTCGATAATTTCTTGCTGAATTCAGTAGATCCTAGAATCGATTCCTTGCAAAAATCGATCCTTAAGATCCTTCCATGGTGCAGATGCAAATTTACAGTAGAGTATGTTGCGTGCGATGTTACTTTGCACAGATTGCCAGATCCATGACTAGACCATGTCGTTGCATCTCTACCAAATTGAAATGTTGGCATCGGTAACTGCAAGGAACTAGATTGATCCATCAATAAACCCAAGTTTGTTCTTGGCACTAAGAGCGATGCGCATAGAATGGCTCTATTGGCCGTAGTTGTGTCCGTCAAGGACTTGTGAAACGAGGACGAGACTTGGTGAATCTGAGTGATATAGTGTGAGAGGATTGGGTATGTGTAGCCCTTTATCTGCTGAATTTTCATCCCCCATGTTGGTTATGTGTGTTGTGAAAAGATTTGGGTTGTGTTTTAGAGGAAGTGAAATGGCTATCCAGGGTCACTAGGATTGGTGCTATGATACCATGAGAATATCGGAATGTATATATAATTGTTCTTATTTTTTAGTATATACAACCATACAGAGATGCAAGCTTTATTCAACAAAGCCTATTCTGGGTAATTAATCTCTGATTACAAGTTATAATATAGTCCTATGATAGCTCTAACTTGATCATTGACTTATTAATAATCCCTATAATCATGTTTTAACCAGATATACTTTTCTTTAACATATCTCATCTAAAAGTTTAAGTTAATAGGTGAAACTTTAGAATATAATTTATATTATTCTGTAACAATCATAACTTTCTAACATTCAACATCATGCTTGTAACTATAATATTTATTGCCATGGTGAAAATATAAGAAAGAAATGAGCACTTCCGACTTTATTGATAGTACTGTAACATTATTTGAATTCATAAATATCCACAAAATATATGTATTATTCTTCAATAATATAGCAAATTTGTGGTTGGAATGTATAAAAAATAGCTACTTTTTTTCTTATAATGCAAGTGCATGACACAAATAAATTGATGGGTATACGATAGAGTTTTCATGTTATTCTTCTTGTAAATATTGCTGGTATGATAATCTCTTGCATAATATCATTCAATATTAAGAAAAGAAAACGAAAAAACAATTAATTATTGTGCAAGAAATTATAGATGATGCAAGCTTATTATCGAAAAATAGTGATTTGAATAATAAAACTAAGGAATGAGAAATAGTTAATAAATAATTAAAATATTATTCTTTTTTAGTGCGCTAAAAAAGAAAAAAATATAAATATTTTCATAATTAAATTTTCAACTATTTATTTTCCTAAATATATTTAAAATAAAAAAAAGTTTATTATTGATGTATTTGTTTTATTTTCGGTATTTATTTTAACATGTTCAACTTTTAATGCTCTTATTTTAAAATTAGTAGTTAATTTTATTGATTCGTTGGCGCTGCATTTTTTTCCAAAAAATATTAAAATAAAAAAAGTATAAAAATAAAAAATAAAAATATGTGGATAAAGAGATTAAAATGCAAAGAAAGAAAATAACAGACTACAGTAATTTTGGGATGCTTGATTAACTTGCTGGGAAGCGAGGAAAAAAGATCAAGAGTCGAAAAATAAAATAAAAACCATAAAAAAAGTTATTCTCACATTCTCCCGGCCGGCCCTCCTAAAAGCATCCATCAACAGGAATTCCAGCCACCACCAAGAAGTGAGCATCAACGACACATCCAGTTGGTCCAGTTTCTCCCCTCTATCACTACCAGCCATAACCAGCAAGGATGATATCCATTAACACCGACAACAACTTCTGTCTACTGTGAGCTCAACCCGTGGCCTTGCAACCTTTATTCCTCCATGTTGTGACGGTAATTGTTGTGCTTCATCAGAGTTCCTAAACCCACGACAACCATTGTTGTCCTGTAGCAATCTAGAGCACAAAAGACTTCAAACCAGCAGTGAACAAGGAGGGATAAAGTCAAACCTTAAGGTGCTCAAATCTCTTTCCTCGAGCAGGTGGTGGATGTCATCGTGAGTTTAGGAGTGAAAAGGAGATCGAGTTGCTTCAGATCTAGTAGCCTACCTTTATCGACATACGAAACCATGCACCGGTAGTGGCGGAGGAACGTGGTGCATGGGCTACCAATGTTCCAACAGTCTTTCAGCGTTGATTTCAGTATACATTGTACACTTCAAAAGCCTCGATCGGGAGATCGATATATAAACTCAAATCATTTTTCTACAAATTCCTATAAATTATGAAATTTTAGAACCAAATGCTTATTCTTTTATGTAACATTTGGATTGTTCGAACACTATTAATTTGGTTTGCTCTGTGTTTTGCTTTTGAAATAACTTGATAATTTGTGTTGGGCTGTGATTTTATTTCTATTTGAACATTAAATGTTTGATTTAAGGATTATGTTTGAATTTATGATGATTTGAGTTCTAATTTTTTATTCATATATGAACATTAAATGTTTGATTTAAGGATTATGTTTGAATTTATGTTGATTTGAGTTCTAATTTTTTATTCATGGATTATGTTTGAACATTTTTGTTGAGATTTTTGAGTTTCGCCAACATGGTTTTGGTAAATAACTTGTTTAAACTTGATGTTTTGGTGAGATTAAACATGGTTTTCATAATATTTTAAAAAAAATCTTACAATTAATTTTGAACTCTCCACTTATTTTTACCCCTCACATATTTAATACTTGGAGTTCTAATCTACACAAGATATTTTTTCGGTATTAAATGAATGAGTTTTTTCCTATAAAAACAACAAAAAATATTTCTTTCAAAAGCAAAATTTTATTTTAAATTCTATATGGTCAAATCTATTTTGTAAAGATAAAATTTGTATTTTAATCATACAAAACAAATAGCATAACCAATTTATTTTCAAAATCCCATTACAATTAATTTGTTTTATTAAAATTTAGATTCACCTATAGATTCTAATATTTAGGGTATAAAATATACTCTCAAGTATTAAATAAATAAAAATAGGAAATAAATATGATGTTAAAATTTAGACAGTAAAACGATTAGGATTTAACTAGTAACGTACACACTTCCTCACATAGAAAGATCTAAATTGAACCTTAAATGAGACCATGAAATATATATATGACATGGATTTACAATCAATCAGGAGACAAGATCTTTCATTTGATGTATGCACTAGAGGTTATATTGTTTTCCTTGCATAACTAGTCTCTTTACCTAGATTCTCACATAACATTAGATTTTCTAGTGATAATAATATAAGATGGTAACTTCTGAAATCTATAAACATAACTTTATAATTAAAATACAAAGCTTCCTTTTTATTTCAGTAGACAAGATCTTCCATTTGATGTATGAATGTCATGACATGATAATGACTCTAATACAGGGCTGTCTAGCTAGACTGAGTTTTATTTTTTTGTATTATTTACTTGTTTATGGGTTAGTTTAATTTAATTTTAGCATCCATTTTTTCCCTACAACTTTAGCATGCATTTTTACGTATTGTTTGCATAAGTATAAATATATTGGGTATGGATTAAAACATTTATGTATTTTAATTATGTTATTAAACCCAATTTTATTTTAGGTGAAGAGTAGTGGTTTGCCTCGTGACTTTAAGTCAGAATTCATATTCATGAAATTCAACTATAATTCAAACGTATACTTAATAATAGTGCAATCATATTATTCCTCAACCATTCTTTATAAATCCTTACACTATTTTCATGAAAATGGTCACTAGGAAGATCATAGATCTTTTTGAGACCAAGTAATGAAATACCCCTCATGTAATTACCTAAAATCTACCATTAGAGTATGAACTCTGCAGGATTTTCAAAACTAAGACCATGACCTTTTCCAAACACGGATAAGAATTTGAAATGATGTAATTAGTTAGGAAGCTCACAAACCAATGCGAGTAAATTACAACAAAGTCATGAATTATCTTTTTGAATGGTTAATTCATATTCATTATATACATTTACATATATTAACAAGTCAAGTAACAAACTCTTGAAATACTAAAAGGAAAAATAATCTTTAAAGCACATTGAATCTCTTTAGATTTCTATCCTAATTGTCTCTTAGTTCATAAATTGTAAATTTATTTTAAATCAAACACAGATTTCAAGAGATCTGCATTGGTTTTTCTTGGCACTGTATAAACATTTCTAAATGTATAATCTGTTTGGCCAAGGGTATTTTCTCTTAAACTTTGAACTCATGTCTATTCATCATAGCAAATATATCATAAAACAATTAATTAGATAACACCAATACCATAGAAACTATAAGATAAACCAAAACACCAAACAACTTACCTTAAAGAAGACGTACTAGGGGTGTTAAAACTCTCTCTTTATATAACCAGTCTTTTGTCTTAAAATCTCTAAAAAGACTAGTTAGGTTTCCTGGTAACCATAATACTAGGTGGTGACTTCTTTTTTCACAAAACAAGAAAAAAAAACTTCGACATGAATCTCCACTCTTGGGGAGGGTCGTCGCGCTCTCGCAAGGGTGCGACAAGAGATATGAAAGATTAGATAGTGCATATGTTAGTTTTATTCAAGATATTAGAGTTTGCATTGAAAATATGATGATATTTTATGATTTTCAAAGTTTTCTTAAATTAATGATCTATGATTCATGACGAAATAAGATTTTAGAGATAATTGTGAATTTTATATTATATGAACTATTGTGGTTTTGAAATACTCAAATTATGTTGAGGTTTAAGGATGAGATTTTTATTAAGATTAGGATGATGTGAACCTAAAGGTTAAGAACCCTTAAACCCACAATCAAGATTGAACACAACCTATGAAAGCTAAAATCAAGTTAATAAGAAAATGATCCAATGATAAACTAAACCAAATAACCATAGTTATTGGATGAATAAACTCAAACCATTGATTATAATAAACCAAGAACAAAAGGTATAAGAATAAAACCTTAACCCAGCTATAATAAACTAATAATAGAAGGTATAAAAATGAACATTTGAAAGACAATTGATCTTTCGTATATTCTTGAAAAAGTTTAGAAACCAAGAGTAAAAGAAAACTTCCATAAACAAGTTTTATTTTTCAATAAACAATCCGTCAAACCTAAATTTATATCAGATAAAATATCCTAAAAAAATGTTAGGAAATAACAAAATATTTCTAAATAAAATAGAGGAGAGAATATAATGCCGTCAAAGTCTTAGGTTGAAAAGATAATATTGCTCTTATATGAATAATTATGGTTATTTTTTATTGAAGGGTAAACTGGACATTTCATAAAACTTTATAAATATATATAGTGCAAAAAAAATGAAACCTTAAAGTTATTTATCCTAATTTCACAACATTCATGATAGTTTGGAGAAACAAAATCATAAGTCACTTGTTCTTTGATAGCTATAGATAAAAAAGGTGAAGTGAATTAACCTTGAAGGATTTAAGTTTTATTATAGTTTCTTGATTTGAATGTAAGAAATATTAGAAAGGTTTTGGGTTGATCAAGGTTTTCTATGTATGAAAGGTGCATATGAGTGGTATTTGTATGAATGAGTAAATATAGTGAATATAGTAGATTCAATTATATTTTAAGATGAATTAAAAGTGATTAATGTTTTGAAAGTATTAGGTTCAGAGTTAGGTCATGAATGAAGTAATAATGTCTTATGTTCTGTGGGGTTGTGGACCCTAAAACTAGTTCTAATGACCCGACAATGAGTCACAATAATTAGCAATGGCCCTTGCCAACAGGTTGCAATAATTGGCTAATAGCGTAGTCATGTGATCGTAGTAATTTGATATAAGAGTAAGCTCACATCGAAGGCTGACCACGCCACCCTCTTGAACCTTCAATTAATTTAGCTGCCCAGGATCTCCCAATTTGCTGCCTTGGCTAACTTATTTGGATTCCACACATGGTCCAAATTGATATAACTAATCAAATTAATCTCGTTATTTTTTAACCAATAATAACTCGAATATAGACAATAAAAAAATGAGGAATGAAGTTATATTATAGTTATTCCAAGTCAAAAAATTAAAAACCAATTTATGTGAATGTAGGTAGTAAAAACAAATATGAAATATAATATAATTATCTCATATCGAAACAATTTATATAGAAATAGGCTATATATAGTTGTCTCAAATAAAAAATTTTAAAAATAGTTTACGTGGATGTTGACCATGAAAAAAAAAGTGAAGTGTAGTATAGTTTTCTCACATTGAAAAAATAAAAAACAATTTAGGGATATACACTACAAAAAAAAAAAAAACATGAAGTGTAGTATTGTTATTTCATATTCAAAAATTATGAAACAATTCATATAGATGTAAGTTATGTATAGTTATCCCATATTAAAAATGTTAAAAAAAAAAAACAATGCATGCTGATGTAGGTTATAAAAAAATCATGTTAATATAAGCTATAAGAAAATATTAAGTGTATTATATTTATCCTACAACGAAAATTTAAAGATTATTTCATATCTAGAAATTAATAAACAGTTCATATAGATGTAGATTATTAAAAATATATGAAGTTTAATATAGTTATTTTACACCAAAAAAATAAGAAATAAGTCACGTGAATATAGGCTATATATAGTTATTCTTAATTAAAGAAACAATGCATGTGGTCATCGGTTATAAAGAAAAATAAGGCATGGAGTATATTTAAAAACAATTCATGTAAATGAAGACTATATATAGTATCACACATCAACAACCTTATTGGAAATTTCACTACTAATTTCTATCCTTTTCAAAGAGAGTGAAATTTGGTTCTTTCAATCTTCATCAAATATTGTAACGTGATAGTTGTGAAGATTGATAAATGAGTGCAATCGTTTCACAGAGAAGAGAAGAGAGTAGAAGGATTGAGTAGGGAAGAAGACAGAGTATTTTTGGAGGGAAAAGAAGAATTTCAAAATATTCACTATTATTGTTTTTCAGCTTAATACACGCAGACTACATGTCTTATATTTATACCCCAAGAGTCATTCTTATGTATGCATACCATATATCATACACTAACATTCCCCTGCAATCACAGGCTGACATAAACCAAGCCTGAGAAGCCTGAGATTGGTACAATGAATATGAAACAGAGGTGAGCTTAATCCCTTTGTCAAGATATCTGCAGTCTGCTCCTGTAATGACATAAATTTCACAATGAGTTGATTGTTGGACACCCTTTCTCGAACAAAATGAACATCCACCTCAATGTGCTTAGTTCTTTGATGCTGAATTGGATTGAATGATAATGCAAGTGCTGATAAGTTATCGCAGAAAAGAACAGGGGACTGTGAGAGCTTGATTCCCAGAAATTGCAGCACTTGTTGCAGCCAATCAAGCTCAACTGAGGTAGAAGATAATGCCCGATACTCAGCCTCTATAGATGACCTGGAGACAGTCTGCTGCTTCTTGGATGTCTAGGACACGGGATTGGAACCAAGGAACACAATCAATCTAGTAGTAGACCTCCTATCATTAGGATCTCCAGCCCAATCTACATCACTAAATGCCATAAGATCTAATGAGCCTTTGGTGTAATGAATCCTAGACTGCATAGTGCCCTTAAGGTATCGAAGGATCCTTTTCACAACAACAAAATGAACCTGCATGGGGTGTTGCATAAACTGACACACTTGATGGACAAAAAATGCAATATCAGGTCTTGTAAAGGTAAGGTACTGTAAAGCCCCTACAATGCTGCGATATAAGGAGGGATCTTCAAAAGGCATTCCATCATCCTTCAACAATCTCTGGTAAGGGAGACATGAAGTAGCACAGGCTTTGGCAGCAAGCATATCTGTCTTAACAAGTAAATCATGTATATATTTGGACTGAGACAAAAAAAAAATAGTTGATGAATGTGAAACTTGAACCCCTAAGAAAAAAATACAACTCCCCCAAGTCCTTAATCTCAAATTCAGAAGCTAGAGACATAATAACAGCCTTTATCGCAACAAGATCACTACCTGTGATGATAATATCATCAATATAAACTAGCAAGATGATGATGCCAGCCTCAAGATATTTGATAAACAGTGAAGAATCAGAATATGTGGAAGTGAATCCTAGAGAAGGTAAGTAAGAGGTAAACCTGTCGTTCCAAGCCCTGGGGGCCTGTTTGAGACCATATAAAGACTTGTGTAATTTGTAGACTAGATGAGGATTATTGGAATCAGAAAAGCCAGGGAGCTGAGCCATGAACACCTCTTCCTGAAGAGTACCATGCAAAAATGCATTTCTAACATCCAGTTGCCTTAATGGCCATTCAAACTAAGCAGCAATGGCTAGCACAAGCGTAACAGTGGTTGGCTTAATCATAGGGCTGAAGGTTTCCCCATAATCTAAGTCAGGCTCTTGATTGAAACCTTGAGCAACCAAACGAGCCTTGTGTCTAGCAACAGACCCATCTACATGTCGCTTGATTTTAAATATCCACTTACAGCCCACTAGGTTCTTATGATCAAGAAGGGACACCAAACTCCAAGTGCCCTATAATTAAAGAGCAGACAGTTCTTCTTTCATGGCCTCAAGCCACAAAGGTTAAGACATAGCTGATTTGTAGGTTGCAGGTTCAATGTCTGACAGAGTAGTGGAAGGAGAAGATGTGGTTAAGAGACAAACCTTCTTCTTAACAATTCCACTCTTGCTACAAGTCTTCATGAAGTGTACATTCATATCTGGAATGTGAAGAACAATAGAAATGGCCTCTGGCCGAAAGGTGTCACAAGATAATTGATCATGCAATGGGGCATTCTCAGAACTGGGCACAGGATCCACAGGAGAGGATGTAGATGACATAGAAACAGGAGTAATAGACTTTTCTGATGAAATAGGGGAAGGGGACTTGTCTAATGAACTAGAAGAAAGGAGAGGTTCAGGCTGCATAAGTGGTGGAGGGGATAACACAATAACATTATTAGTGTTGACAATAGGGGAAGACATATTAAAAAAGGAATGAAAGGAGTAATTATGAAGTTTAGGGCCTGTTGTAAGCTGAATAAAGGGAAAAACATGCTCATTGAATATAACATGCCGAGAAATATATGTACGATTTGCAATAACATCAAAACACACATATTCTTTGTATTGAGAGGCATATCCTAAGAAAATACACATTGTAGTCTTAGGTTGTAGCTTGTTGGCAATATAGGGACGCAATAAAGGAAAGCAAGCACAACCAAAAATTCTCAAATGAGAGACATCAGGGGCAGATTCAAAAAAAAACTCATAAGGAGATTGATTATGCATGACTATTGAAGGCATTCTATTAATTAAGTACACGGCTGTGTGTATTGCAAAAGTCCAAAAAGAAGATGGCAGTTTAGCATGTTGCAGAAGAGTGATGGTGGTTTCAATAAGATGACGATGCTTACGTTCAACAAGGCTATTCTGTTCAGGTGTGTAAGGGCAGGATTTTTGGTGCATAATGCCTTTAGCTTGGGAAAACACCTTAAGTTTTTGACTAGTATATTCCCCACCCCATCACTTTGAAGAATTTTAATTTTACAAGAAAATTGTGCTGCAACATAGTGATAGTAGGTAATAAAAACAGAATATACATCACTCTTATTAATAAGTGGAAACAACCAACAATGTCTTGAATATTCATCAATAAAAGTGATATAGTATTTATAGCCATCATTAGACACACATGGAGAAGGACCCCATAGGTCACTGTGTATAATTTGAAATGAAATTACAGATTTTGTATGACTGGACTGAAATGGAAGTTTAGAAAACTTTCCTTGAAGACAACTATGACACATAGAGGTATTTGAATCACTTGAACATGCAACATTTGCTTTTTGTAACATCAATGTAGCAACCTTATTTGTAGGATGACCTAATCTGTTATGCCAAGTGGAAGACAAGACTAACTGACCAAGAAAGGATTGTGGTTGAAAAGTGAGTGATGCTGAATTTGAAGGATGAACAAATGGTAGAGGGTAAAGTTCATTACTGCATTTTCCTTGTAAATGATCCTCCTCGTGGCCTTGTCCTGAATCCAGAAAGAAAATACATCAAAGATTAAACGATAGTTATTATCCAAACACAATCTATGTACTGACAGTAGGTTTTGAGTGAGTTGGGGAACATATAAAACTGAATTCAGTTTAATAGTGGCAGAGCTTGTAGGAATAATAGAGGTCCCAACATGGGATACCAACAAACCTTCACCATTGGCAGTTTGAACTTTGTTATTAGCAAGATAGGGAACAATCAAGGACAAGTTGGACAACTCAGCAGACATGTGATTTGTAGCTCTAGAATCTGCAAGCCACACTAATGATGAAGGCTGTGATGATGGCAGGACAGTATTCATAGCATGGATGCTCTGCTAATGAGGAGACTGAATCTGAGGAGATGCATAATGAACTAGACCACTGAACTGCGGCCCTTTAGAGTATAAGGCTTGACTTGACTGATGTTGTGGCTACTGAGCCTAAGATGGGGAATAAGGAGCTGAAGCACTAAACTGAGGCATCCCAGACTGCATACCTTGAAAATTATGATGATGTGAAGACTGAGGCTGAGCTGATGAGTATTGAGCTGATCCCATAGAGTTTGGTCCATTATTGTTATAGTAGCAAAACCATGATGCATGATTCGTTCTTCCACAAATGTGACATTGAATTCGATCATCACGTTTGAATCCACATGTAATAGCTATGTGACCTTCAATGTTACACAATTGGCACACAGATACATTTGAATTGAAATAAGGAGAGGAAGCTGGGATAGGAACACCTGAATTCATTGATGGTAAATCATTTGGTTTAACAGGATACTGAGGTTTGGAATAATTCCTCAAACCTGGGTGAAATCTCCCCCGTCCCCTATTCCTGCTAAATGGCCTATATCCTCCATTACCAAAATTACTATATGTGGGTGGTCTGGGAGATTGTTGAATATGTGGACTAGAATCAACAGATTTTGGAACTGTAGTGTGCATGGCAGTAAGGAATGAGGAAGAGTCAGTACTAACAGTTTCCACAATCTTTTCCTCAGCTAGTAATTGTGACCTAAACTCCTTCAAAGTAATTACATTCTCCCTGCCTCGCACTACACATCTGAAGGTATTGTATTCAGCAGGTAAGCCATTCAAAGCTAAGATTACTATATCTTCATCAATAAAATACACACCAGCAGCACTTAGGTAATCCCTAGTCTCTTTGATTTTCAGAAGATATTGGCTTATTGAATCGGTGCCTTTCCTTATATTCTGTAAATCAGATTTCAAATGAAATATGCTAGTCTTAGATAGTAATGAGAATTGTTCTTTTAACCTAGTCCATAAATCCCGAGAACTAGAACTTCCAATTGCACACGACATAGCAATTGAAGATAGAGTAACAGTAATCAATTGCATAATTGCTCTATCATGCATCTTCCATACAAGAACATCATCACACTCAACAGGAGAAGATGAATGAGAAAAATTTGTACCACATTCTTCGACTGAACCAGAGGAGGCAGAGGAGGGACAAAGATGAGACCCATCCACAAAGCCAAAGATTCCATAACTTTCCAGTAGCAACTGCATTTGAAAATGCCAGTTTAGGTAATTTATGTCATCAAGCTTTACATTCACGGAGGTTGAAACTATAGAAATTAGGGCTGTAATTGGAGATTGAAGAATTTGGAGTTGTGCTACTGTGACCATTTTTCTTTGGTTGAGTAATTCATAGAACCTTCGTATGGGATATTCAGCAGCTTAGAGTTTAGATATTTATATGAGAATCCATAAAATTCTGAAAAATGAATTTTATGTACAATTTAGAGAAGAAGGAAAACTAATTTGGAAGCAAAAGATTTGGATCGATTTCTTTGCGTGAGCAATTACTGCTCTGATATTATGTGAAGATTGATAAATAAGTGCAATCATTTCACAGAGAAGAGAAGAGAAGAGAAGGATTGAGCAGGGAAGAAGACAGAGTATTTTTGGAGGGAAAAGAAGAATTTCAAAATATTCACTATTACTGTTTTTTAGCTTAATACACGTAGACTACAAGTCTTATATTTATACCCCAAGAGTCATTCTTATGTAACTCACACGTATGCATACCATATATCATACACTAACAATAGTAAAAAAAATTGAAATTTACTTTGTAGGTCTCGAGTTCAAGTCAGAACATGCTCACCTTGTAAAAGTATAAAACAGCTAAGATTTTACTCGCTTAACTTGAATTCATTAAAAATATCTATAAAGAATGATTCTCCTTGAATAATAATAAAAAAAATTCTTCATCGCATCAAGGGTTCATCGATTGAATGGCCTAGGCAAGGATTCAAAACAAGATTATCCAGCACCACGTATTGGAGCAAAATGACAAGGACAGAAAACAAGGTGATTTAATGGAAGAAAAAGGGGTGGAGAATTTTTAGAAAAGATTTAACGTTGCTAATATAACTTTAATTTTAAATTAAGAATTGGTGTTTACAAGATAAAGTTTTTTTTTTCTTTTAATTTCTCTCCAAATCTGAAAGAATCTTGATATAGCCCAAATATCATATTTTCTCTCCATTTTTCATAAGAACTTAAAAGATGGTACGCTAATTAAGATATAAAATAATATTATTAATTAGGTGAGTGGATATAAATGTTAAATTCTTCACTTTTCATCTATTATTTCTTTTATTAAAATGGATGTTCGAGTTATCTTATATGTATCTCTATTAATATCATTGATTCTAAAGTTAATGACCAGATAAATCTCTAGTGATCATTATATTAACAATAACAAGATTCGAACTATAGATCATGAGGGAAAGCAAATCTCTTAGAATCAAACTCTTACTACTAGATCACCTATTAGATAGTTTCTTTTCATTTATTATTTTTCTTTACAGGATCTTGTCGATAACAATTGACGAATTCTACTTAATTTAATATTAAACTTGAATTAAATAAAAAATCAAATCAAGATGTTTTAAGATTAATCCACAATATTAAGTTTAATAAAAATATAAAATAATTTTCTATAACATGAATATTTCTTTTAATAAATCCAAAACTCGTAACATGATTTGCTTACAACCACTCCATGTACTTGAATTAGCTTTTTTACATAGATTGATATATTGATGTTTATTGCTGGAATAATATTTAAACACCAAATGTTAAATAATAATAATAATTAATTAGAAGACAGAAATATTGTAATCCTTATCGTTTCCTCTATGTGCTGTATGCAATAATTAATCCAATCAATCAAAGAACACGTGTTGCTTTTCTGATTTGCCACAAAAAGTATAAGAATACAATTATAAGAATTTCGCTTTGCACTCACTTCGTCGCTGCCACCCAACACGCAAAAAGTTGTCATCGCTGCCATCCAACATGCAAAAAGCTGAAACATTACATTGCCATGGCCATGAAACTCAATTATCTCACATGATCAGCATCTATTTCTTACATGGCAACAGTTCATTGGATGGTTGTTGTTTCCGCTTCCAATAGCCTTATGCCAAAGGAAATCGACTTTCGTGACGTGAAAAGGAAAGTAAGCTCAAGTTTAGAGATTGGAAACACGCCACGTTCCCGGGCCAGTCGGCCTTGGTGGTACCTTGCCGTCACTTTATCGTCGTCGTCGTCCCTATACGCTTAGTGTTTTCTTATCTGCACAAGAACCCAGCTCATGCTCTGCTGAAGCGCAATAGATAGTTGTAGGCTGATTGAAAGGCTAAATATCAACGCAGAACAAGAAGATAGTACAAAAGTCAGAATTCTAGTTGAAGAACATGAAGATTATTAACAAGATCAATGTCAATGATTTCTATTGTAAATGTCGATACACAAGCACCCCGATCGTAACATAAATGGTGTCAATCATTCTACACTTGGAACACTCATCTTAGAACACTTTCTATATAAATTAAACCACTGGTACAACAATCAAAGTGTGGAAGATCATCATTGAATTATCACGGTCAACTATTGTCTCTGTATAGTATCAAAGCAATCTATTTCAATCGAGAACACGATTCCCATGGTTTGTTCTCAAAATCTAGACAATTAGCCTTTGTCCCCCCACCAAAACCCCAATGATTGCGCTCAATATTACAACTCAAATCAGTGGAAAATTAACCTCATCCACCTTTTCTCAATGGCGCACCCAATTTGAAGCTCTTTTAATTGGTTATGATCTAATAGACTATGCCAACAACCGTTTTGTATGTCCATCCTTTAATGGCACCCCTCGGTTGGCCTTAATTATGAATCATTGGGTTTGGCAGGAAAAGATAATCCTTAGCGCCATCCTTGCCTCCACCTCAACCATAATCACCCCTTTATTGTTGCATCTAAGACATCCCATAAGGCTTGGAAAAAACTAAACACCATATATGCTAGCAGATCTCGAATGAGAGCTACGCAACTCAAGGAAGACATTACCTTGATCAAAAAGGGAAATTGTTCGATTTCAGAGTATATCCATGCCATCAAGATTTTGGCCGATAAGATAACTCTAATCGACAACCCCATCTCCGATGACGACCTCACCCTTTATATTTTAAATGGGTTAGGTTCTGATTTTAGGAGAATCACTGCACCTATTCATGTCAGGGAGAAACCTTTGACCTTTGAAGAGCTTCATGATCTTCTAGTAGGTCATGACAACTATCTCTGTCGCTTGGAATCGGCTTTTCTACATCTTTTGGTGTCAGCAAATTACACCAATTGTAGCATTGCCTTTGATTCTTTCCCATAAAGTTCTCACAGTAAGTCTTCTGGTTTTTCATGTAACTAGAACCACTAATAGAACAACCATTCATTTAATTGGAAATATAGGTCATCCCACTAACATGCAGAAATGATATCAACCCAAATGTCAATTGTGTGATCAGTTACATCACACCACTAACTGTTGCCCTCAACCAAAGACTACCATAGTAATTGCAAATTTCACTTTGGCTCTTCATGTCATTGACTCCAAATGGCTCATGAACTTTGCTACCTCTCACAATACCATTAGAAATCTTAATAACTAACCACTAACTCAGAGTATAATGGTATTAATGAAGTCATGTTAGGTGGTAGTTCATGTTTGACTATCTCACACATAGGATCCCTTGCTCTAAACTATATATAAAAATTTTTTGTGAGATACCCTAAATGTTTCAAGCCTTTATAAAATATTATATTTGTACATCATTTTATATCTCAGAATAATGTGTTTATTGAATTTCATCCCTTTTATTTTCTTGTGAATGACAGGATGGTGAGGGTAATTCTAGCAAGAGGAACATGTGAAAATAGTGTCTACATCTTCCTGGAAACACTAATGGTTACTTCCTTTCCAATGGTCGCAAATGTGCATGAGCAAATTTCTCTTAATAGATGGCATAAATAACTAGGTCATCCATCCTTTAAAATTGTCAGCATATTGTTCGTGACTTCTCACTTCTTGTCAAACCAAATCAAAACTCCTCTTTATATTCTTGTTCTATCAATAAAACTCATACACAACTTTTTTTGTTCTACTAGTCTTTCCAGCAATGCCCCTCTTAAACTCATATATACAGATGTTAAGGGCCCAGCTCACTGTGTTGGACTAGATGGTTCTCGATACTATATTATTTTTATTGATCATTACACCAAAAATGCCTACAAATGCCTTAACCCCAAAACCCAATGCACATACCTTTCTCGCCACATAATAATTGATGAGATTCAATGCTAATCACTTAACCTAACTACCACCCTAGTCTCCCACTCTTACCCAAACCCCTTATCTGTTCTATCTTTAGGTTCAGTTGTTATTCCCTTAATCCCTATACCTACACCATTAATGCCTTCGATTGATGTTTCTTCCATGATCACTAATTCTCTAAGTACTCCTCCAATCTCTAATCCTTTTAATTCCTCCATTTTACAGCCTATACCCTCTACTATTGCTTCTCCAGTACACATAAACCCTAATTGTCCCCACTTATCCCCAAATTTACATCCATCCCCTACCATATCTATCATGGACTTCCCTGTCAATCATCCCCATCCATCTAAAACCAATACTTCTATGAGTACCCACAACCACAAATCTCTCAGACCCATCTAATGAACACATGATCCTTCAAATCTTTAAACCCAAACAATTAAACAATACCACCAAACATCCTCTAGCTGAACCCATTGAACTCACTTATATGAGTAAAACCCTTTCTAAACCACACTAGCATACTGCCATGTCCCAAGAGTTAACTAACCTCATGTAGCATGGGATTTAGTCCCTCCCCTTAGTCCCTATACTCCCGTAGGATGTAAATAGGTTTTTCATGTCAAATGTAACCTTGACAGGTCAATTGACTAATTCAAAATTTGTCATATGGCCATAGGGCTTCACTAGCGACTAGGAATGGACTATACAAAAACCTTCAGTCAAGTGGTTAAGGTAGCCACTATGTGAACTATCATCTTTATTGCTATGATGAATGATTGAGGTTTACGGAAAATGGACATTAATAATGCCTTCTTGCATAGGGATCTTAGTTAAATTGTTTACAAGTTAAAACCCCTAGGTTTCAAAGCTTTAAGCTATCCTAATCATTTATTTTGACTTCGCAAAGTCATCTATGGTCTTAAGCAAGCACCCGGAGCATGGTACTTAGCATTGAAAATTGGTCCTCTTCAATTTAGTTTCACAAACTCTCTGGCTGACTCTTCCTTTTTTATTTATAGATATGAGTTCACTGTTTGTTATTTTCTAGTTTATATTCATGACTTGGTATTTATTGGATATTATTCAACCATTTTGGATTATATTGTTGCGCAACTTGGCTACCAATGTTCACTTAAGGACATAGGGTCCCTGCATTTTTTTCCTTAGAGGTGGAGGCTTTACCCACTGTTGGTGGCATTTTTCTCTCCCAACACCAATATGTTTGAGACTTGAAGTCTACTACTAATATGCTTGGTGTCAATGTTGTTTCTATGCTTCTCTCGACTAGCATACCTCTCAAACTCACCGATGGAACTGCATCTTTTGATAGAAATATATATCATGAAATTCTTGGTATTCTTTAGTATCTCTCTCTCTCTCTCGGCTAGACATTTCTTTTTCCATGAATAAGCTATTGCATTTCATGCACATGCCAACTCAAACTCACTAGACAGCCACCAAGCATCTCTTACGCTACCTGCAGAACAATATATTCTATAGTATTCAACTTACTTCCACATTTAATCCTATGTTAACTATTTTTTCAGATGCTGATTAGGTAAGTAATCTCAATGAATGCACATCCACCTCGGCTTATATCAGCTTCCTTGGCTCCAATCCCATCTCTTAAACTCCAAGAAACTATGAGTAGTCACACAATCTTACACAAGTTAAGTACACGACTCTAGCTAATGATGCTTCTAAAATAGTTTGGTTATCTTCCCTTCTGCAAGAGCTTGGTGTCCAACTTCCTTCACCTTTATCCCTACTCTATGGCAATGTTGGTATCAATAATTTGAGCTTCAATCCTATCCACCACTCTAAGATGAAACATATCTAAATCTACCTTTATTTTATTTGTGACCTAGTACAACAAGGTTCTCTCCAAGTTAAACATGTCCACACAAGTGACCAGCTTGCTGACCTATTAACGAAACACCTCTCATGACAAAGAATAAACACATTCATGCGCAAAATTTTAATTGTTGATGGTAGCTCAATTTTGAAGGGTTGTATCAAAGCAAATCAAGATGTTATTACAAAAGCCAGAATCCTAGTCGAAGATCATGAAGATTATCAACAAGAATAATGTCAATGATTCCTATTGTAAATTTCGATACACAGGCAACACAATTGTAGCATATATGTTGTCAATCTTTCTATACTTAGAACATTTACTTTAAAACACATTCTATATGTATTAAACCAATGATACAACAATCAAAGGGTGGAAAATCACCATTGAATTATCCCTATCAATTAGCATCTCTTTACTAAATACTTTTTAATTTTTTTTAGTTATCATACATAAGAATTTTTTGTTGATTATTTGCCTAATATATATTAAACAAAGAGTTAATCCATATAGGATAAATATTATAGCAGTGGACATAAATTATTGTGAATTGTAATAGTATAATTACTATTTTACCCCTTAATATGTTAAAAACAACTCTTGGTCTTGGGGGAATTTTCATTTTTTCCATGGGACTAGTTGGCATTTATTGGTTGTTTAGGGGTATTTGTGTCATTTCCTGGTATTTTTATACGTTAAAACTATAGTTTCACCCTTTCCAAAAGACAACAAACAGTTGAAAATCCAAGGGTATTTTATATTATTTTTTTGGTTGTAAACAGTGAATTAACCATATTACCCTCAAATACGACAGAAATCAAGAGTAGTCGACAGGGTGATTTTGGTATTTCAAATATTTCTAATAGTGAAACTATGTTTATACCCTCCAAAAAGACAAAATTCAGGCATTGACTATAGGGATGTTTAGATAATTGTAGGATTTTTCATTTTTTTCACAAAACTACAAGCTTGTCTTTCGGATGCACCGACGGTTTCCTTCCTTACGAACACTTTGAGGCGACACTTGCGGCATCTTACAGTGCTTAAAAATGTTCATCTACATCCCACTAGATGCGTCATCATTTTCTCTTTGACATGGTGTACATGTATCGTCTCTCTGTGGCCAGACAAGTGATAGTGGTGTGTTAATTATCTCTATCCTTTTTTTCTCTCTTATAGCTGCAAAATACTGGTTGGTCCTTTTTGTTTATGGTAGTTTCATTTTAGTTCTTGGTCTTTTTATTTCTTTTTTCATCTTGATTTTTGTTATAAAAGTTTTAGTTTGTTTCAATTGAAATTAATCAGAAATGATATGTTTCATTTTATCAGTTTTAGTTTGTTTCAATTGAAATTAATCAGAAATGATATGTTTCATTTTATCCCTTATTCTTATTTTTTCAGTCCTATTGTTTTTTTGATGTTGAGGTTTTAATTGTTTCATATTTTTCCTTCAATTAAAATTGACTATATAATGTGTTATTCGTTTTGACCTTTATTCTTTTAATTTTTGTAATTCATTCAACTATTTAGTTTTTTATATATTAATTTTACTATGGAAAAGGTGTTGAAAATAATGATATCTAAATTACAGCGTCAAAATGATGGTCCACTCTAAGTTCTTGAATGAAATGAATCTTCCAATTGAGTATGGTGTTAATATTATTTTCAATATTTATAATCTTTTTATTGTTTGCTGTAAATGATGATTTCACATTGAATTCTTTTGAGGAGAGGCAAAATGTTAAGAAACAACAAACATCACTAAATGATATATCATAGTTATTAATTAGGCCAAGAAGAAAAAAAGAGATATTTAATAGGATAACTTAAAAAATTTGGGTTAAGTCAAGTTGAGTATCTGATTAATATAATCAATTTAAAAGAAGGAATTGGGAAAGCTTAGTATATTATAGGTTAGGCAAGAAACCTTGGTAGCTTATAGACTGGACAAGAAGAAGCAATTTAAAACTTATTTTTTCTAATGCACAATTTTAAGCTAACAAACATAACTTACAATTTGATTGTTGGATTATTCTAAAAAAAAGCAGAATATTCTAAAAGTCTTGTTTTTGATATTTTTAACATTTCACATCAAATTGGTTAATAGAAAAGATTTATCATAAAGCGGAAGTTACTATGTAAGACTTATATTATTTTTCTTGTTAATATAGGGTTATTTTTTATTTCATTTAAAACTCTTTTGTTATTTTTACAACCTTGTTTATGATGTTTTACCTAGTTTATATAGAGTTATTTGGCTTGTATCTATACTTTCTTAGAATTCTTTTATTTAGAAATAATATTGATGTACACATGGTTATTTATATTTTTGGTTTTTCATTTAAGTCTTCAGAACTTATAAGAAATTAATTGTCATTATGTCATCCATCCTTCTACATTTGAATTTTAATTTTTTATAATTAAAGTGTCTATTTAGATTATGTGGGTATTACTAGGTGTCTTAAACAAGTTAAGGGTTATTTGGCAAAAATATTTTTACAAATATCTTGGTTGGCAAAGTTGATAACCATTATTTTTAAAAGTTTTTTTTATTCTTGACATTTATGAATCCTTTGCTTGCTTGTGTGGTAATTTCTTGAATGTTATAAACTTATTTAAATTATCACAAAGATATGTGCAATATATATGTTTTATACGTGCAGTATTTTTCTAAAATCAAAACATTTAGCTCATTTTGTATGTTTTGGTGACTGTGGAGAAGGTTGGAGAGGCCATGGCTGATTGTTGATCGGTAGTGATATATAGAGGTTTCGATATATTTGTAGTATAATTTACATTCTTAGAGGCTTAAAGAAGGGATGTCTAATGTTGATTTTCTAGAAGAATTTTTATTATATGGGATATTTATGACAAAAGGAATTTTGGAAACCTTTCCTAAATCTATAGTACTGGAAGTGGAAGACTCGTCTGAGAATCTAGAATTTATAGAATGTCAATAGAAAGATAATTTGACTTTATCATCAAAATACTAGGTTTTGTGTGTATGTATTGCATGAACATATTCATCAAGAATTATATCAAATAAAAATTTGATATGTGACATATTAAATAATCAATAACATAAATGATCAATGTTTGTGTTATCTTCATAACATAATTAAATCATCATCATATTCACAAGGCTAACAATGATCTCCTCTAACTTCTTTTATTATTCTTCATAATTTGCTTACATTTCACCCACCAGACCACCAGATCGTTGTTAAGCCAACTCAGTATTGGCTAGTGATTGTTGACTTGGATTGGATTATAACTCCTAAGTTTGGTTCTCATAATGAATAACTAATTAAATCATGTTCAATTATTTCTAATGAAAAGAATGTATATATAATACACTTGTTGATATTATTTGGACAATACAAAAAAAAAATCATTGATATTTTTAAGTTTATATCTTTTATTAAGTTGGACTAAATCGTGGTGGTGATCTACTCCTATTTCTCTATCCATATCATACTAGTAGCCTTTGAACAAAAAGTTTGTATTTTATGCCTTGTGATATTGTATTCAATCATGTCTTTAACTTGTTATATTAATCAACTTCCAATTTATTAAAAGTTTATCCTTTAACACAAATCTCATTATTATTTGTATGTCTACTGTCATCATAATCTTTAATATGGAATAAATATCCATTGATAAAATGTTAGTTATAACATTGGATCTTTTGTTTTGGACCCAACCAAAAATAATTTTAAACTTTCAGCATGACCTCCCATGTTGCCCACATAGTTAAATGTAACAACCATTAATAGTCAAAATAAATTAAATGAATTTATTTTTATTATAGTGACAAATGATATAAAAACTTTCGTTTTAGACCATGTTGCAAGTTATACATCTTGTATTTAGAAAATTTGAGTTTTAATAAAATTTGGATATAGGAATAATAAAAATTGATGATATTGTCTATAAAAAAGTCAATGTAGATTTAGCATAAATAATAATACAAGAGAGAATTATTCAAGACTATGAATTGTAAATTTAGCTTAATGAGTTAAAGGCTTTAATTAATATATATTAAAAAGCACATGATTAGATATTTTTCTAAATCTAACATTTATTAAATATCTTTTGAAAACAACATTTTTCATTAATGGTCATCCAAGATGAGAAAATATTTATAAATTCCCATTACAAGACATTTCATAATTATCAGTGTATGTCTTAAGACATGATTTGTTCTTTGCTTATATACGAAGCTTCAAATAATATGAGATAAATGTTGACATCACTTAAACAATATAAGGCTCTCATATACACACCTTAATATACGCCTTGTTCTTAACTATTTTTTAAAAAAGTTAAACAAGCATCTACATTAAGGTAAGTATAAATATATATTCATTGAATGAATATAAATGAGTTTAAAAACACCATATTACACACTAATGATGAATTTTATTCCTAGCCTCAAAAGGATATATTCTTTTATACTACACAAGCCCTCCGACCTTTGTTTAATACATTAAGTATGCATGCAGATGCTTATTTGGATTAAAAAAAAAAGGGAGGGAAGATTATCTTGAGTTTAAAAATTGTCTAAATAATGTTCATACCAAGTTATTCCATGTGTTATAAATGTAAATTGTTTGAGTAAACATCTTTAAGAAAATGACTAATCTTTATAAGTATCTTATATCTTTTGTAGTAATAAATACATAAATGTAATTGGAATGAATGTTTTCATAAATGCATGATAGTCATGACTCTTCATTTCTTATAATTTGCATTTCTTCAAATTCACTATCTAGCTATATTTGAAATATATTCGTTAGAAAATCCCAAAATCTTAAGCCATTTATAAATAAGAATTGTGATATTTCATTTAAGGCATATATGGCTTTAGGATTTGTGATACATAACTCATCATTAAGCAAATCCATATTATAATGATCACAAAATAAAGCTATATCCATTCTAGCTTTTATATATTTTTTGTTTTTCCTTTGGCATTAATGATCATGTTAAGAATATTTTTAAGCATATTATTCTTGATATGCATGACATCCAAATAATAACGAATAATATTAGTCTTAAAATAAGAAAGCTTTCAAAAAACACTTTGTTATACATAATTATAAGTCACACCAAAACTAAAAAAGTTATGTTTACTAGATTGAAAATCATAAACAATATCTTTATAATATGATACTACATTATACAATTCTTTAACCAATAATACTAGTGGTGCAACATCTCTTTTAGCTTTATCTTTCAAGAAATCCTTTTTGTTTTTTTGGTATTGATGATGACTTGGGAAGAACCTTCAATTGCAATAAAAAAGAAGAATTTTACTATTATTTAAGGTGAAGGCCCAATTGTTTTCCACGTATTATGGTCTAGCTAATTTTTCATGCGTGTTCCATCTAGAAACCATCTCATATTTAGGAAAATAATTTATAGTCCATAACAAAGTTGTCTTTATTTGAAATTCTTATTAAAAAAAAAAAATCATACATCAAAGCTCTAGATAATGATAATTGTTTCAAGTCATCAGTCAAAAGTTAAAGACAAATCTTTTTATTCCTACCTGAACTTTAAGGATCGGGTATTAATGTAGTTAAGATTATGAATTATAGTATGATACACACCCTTTAAGGCAAGTTGTAAATTGTTAATATAACTAACTAGCAGAAATAAAGTGCAACAAATGACCGAAATAGATTGAACTTATTTGTATACAAACCAAGATGCATGTTGTGTAGTTCTATTAAAAACTAAATATACATCATTTTTAAACTACTCTCAAGCTTCACGTCAGAATGATGTGCTCGGCTATCTTCAAAGATATAAATAACATTTGCAACCTAGGAGTTATTAGAAAGTATCTCAGCTTTTTGTATAATTAAGTGTCCTTTCCCTACCATATTGGGTTTATACCAAGCAAGTTCATAGGTTTTGCACCTAGTTAAATTTACATCTTCACTATAATACAACATCAAAATTTTAGGCACATATTAACTTTTTAGTATCCTATGCTAAGGGGTTTCGTCATGGATTTTGTAGGATAAAAGTTATCTTTGAACTTATTCATTCAAATAAAATATTGTTTCACATTTAGATATGTTATCATAATCAGCTTCGCTTGTATCATAATTATGATAAACACTCGTACAACAACCAATAATTTACTCTTATATGTGTACTCATCACAATAGTTCATTACAGTCCTTTAAAAGATAAAACAATCTAGTTGTATCTATATTTGGTTTTTCATTTACACATGAAACCATGATTTATTCTTATTCGATCAATCATCATATTCATATAACAATTATTATTATCATCGACAAAATCGTATATGTTGTTAGAACTAGATGTTTAGCCAAAATCCTTTCTAACATAGTCTTGTAAGGAACATGGATTCTTTGTGTGCAAACTAAGACAAATACTTTCAAAAAAAAAAAACTGAAGATGCATCGTCACAACATCTGGTTGGAACTTGATTTTATACTTCACACATGAATATCTAATTCGGCATCTACTAATATTCATCAGATTTAAAAATGTAAAATTAAAACAAAACTCTCATCCTCTCTATAATAATCTTCTTTACACTACTCTTAAAGATGAATCTAGATACATCCACAAATAATTATTCATTACATAGAAAACCTACATGGATCAATAATGACAATATTTATTAATAATGTAGCTATCAATTCAAAATTTAATTTTGGTAATTAAAAATTAATTCATAATCTAATAACCAATTATTATTTTTAAAAACAAATCTAATGACAAGTGAAAATACCAGCTAAATAAACCCAATTAATATTAAGTAATTGAATTCAACTGATTATCTATCATTTGTTCAATTGAAAATTATCCAATCTAAATTAATGCTATTTAAATGTTATCAATTTTATATATAAAAAAAATCAATACTCCAAATTTTCCAACTTAACAATAAGATTAATAAAATATGATCATTATCCATTAAATAACCCATAATTGTTTTTCATCATAACTAATTTAAGTTATAAAATCAAAATTAATTACATCAAATTACAAATTAAGCTTCAATTCAGGAAGTTTAAAAATATGCTATATCATTTTAAAAAAAAACATATCAAATAATAATTTTGTAGCTGTGCCAGATCCTAATAGAACTCTCACCATCACTTTATAAATCCAGTTGTCAATAAATATAATTTAGGCCTCTCCTCTCTTACATTTCCTCTCCCTCTCTTCAACAACGTCACCCTCTCATCTCCTTGTTATCACTCTTTAAAAGGATCACCCGAAGGTCAAACCTCACAAAAGCAAAACCCAAGAACGTGATCCCCGGACCGCCTCCACCGGAATCGACCCGGAAACAATGACAAACTACGGCACAATCCCAACCTCTTCCTCACCGGGAACCTCCACGAAACTTGAATACATTTCTCGTGCCAAAGAACGCGTCAAAGCTGGTCTGGGCACTCGTCGGCCATGGAAACTGATGTTCAACTTCAGGTCTTTTAACTTCCCTGGCAAACTATCAGAAGCAGCAGCAAGAGCTAGAACTAATATCGCCTACTTTACTATGAACTACGCATTAGTAGTGTTAGTAATCTTGTTCTTGAGCTTGTTATGGCACCCTATCTCTCTCATAGTATTTATTGTCATGGGAATCGCATGGGTGTTCTTGTACTTCTTGCGTGATGAGCCCCTTGTGGTTCTAGGCCACACTATTGATGATCGTGTGGTGCTGATCGTGTTGGGGGTGTTAACCATAGTCTTCCTGCTGTTGACTCATGTAACTATGAATGTTTTGATTTCACTTTTGATTGGAGTGGTTTTGATTTTGATTCATGGGGTTCTAAGGAAGACTGATGACTTGCTCTTGGATGAAGAAACTACTGGGCTGATGAGTACTCCTCCTGCTGCCGGTGCCAGTGTCGGTGCCGGATCTCCTTCTTCTTGATTGGTGGGTGCTTTTGAATTGAGTTTCGTGGTCTTAATTCTATTAATAAAAAGATTAATTTTATCATGTTTGTTGATTTGGTGCTCCTTCCATATTGTTTTGGGTATTTTTTTTTATCCTCCTTGTATTGGTCTGGAATGAAGTTGCCGTTATGGAGCAATCATTGACTGTTCTGGTGAGAAGAGAGGTGGGGTTGGGTTTTGAGTGGTGGACGAAGGAAAAGATGGCGAGTTCACTGCCTCGTAGGTCCACGACATTAAACTCCCTTTTGGTGGAGCATGATTTGTTGGCTACACCGTCACACATCCAAACCTGTTTTCTTTTCCTTTTTCTTGCAATTCTATCCATTGTGTCCGAGTTTTGTGCCTGCGTGTATCACCGAACACACAATATCTTTTGTCCATGCTCTGCCACGTGGCTGTTTGAGATTGTGGTTTGACATCCACACATAAATGATATAAAAATATAGTTGAAAATTTTAAAAAACTCAATATTGAACAGGAAATATGTTCTCATAGCTGCGTTTAGATTAATTTAAAGAAAAAAAGAGAGAGAGAGAGGCATCGCTAACTTATTCTAATAAAGACACTGCATAATATTTTTAAATGATATTTAACAATTATATATGTAATAATATATTAAATCGCCTTCTTTTTTAAATGATATTTAACATTTATATATGCAATAATATCATACATGTCAAAATCATGATTTTGACATGACACGAAAATCCCTTCTAAACTCGGATTGTAAAATCATAATCTTAAAATCGTACCTGATGTTTTTGTAATAGATTTAATAAACTGCATGCATGCGTTGCATGCAGACGTAATTAGCTTAGCTGAGTCTGTTAGTTTGTTATTATAACAAATTCGGTTACTTCTCTGTTATTAGTTAGTTAGCAACTGTAATGCTAACACATCATCCTCGTGTAATAGCTGTGAGCTATAAAAGGCATGTTTTCTAATAATACAATGTTGCGGTCATTCTTTCTTGATCCATATTACTTCACAATTGGTATCAGAGCCGCAGCTTTGAAAACACAGAAAGCATAGAAATTCACTAAGAGATGACTAGTGAAGGAAGCTTTGTGCAGCCAACCATTCCTCGCTTTGATGGGCACTATGATCATTGGAGCCTACTCATGGAGAACTTCTTGCGTTCAAAAGAATTCTAGGGACTGGTAGAGTTTAGGTATGTTGAACAAGTGAGTGGATCAGTGCAAACTGATGCACAACAGAAGAAATCTGATGAACTGAAATTGAAGGACCTTAAAGTGAAGAACTATCTCTTCTAGGCCATTGATCGCTTAGTTCTTGACACGATTTTAAAGAAGAATACTGTTAAGGATATTTGGGATGCTATGAAGAAATGGTATGAAGGAAATGCAAGAGTCAAGAAGTCTCACCTGTAGGCTTTACGAAGAGAGTTCGAAACACTGGAGATGAAGTTAGGAGAAGGAGTGACAGATTACTTCTCAAGGGTGATGACTGTAGCAAACAAAATGAGAGTCTATGGAGAAGAAATGGAGGACGTAAAGATAGTGGAGAAAATTTTGCGCACTCTTACAGACAGATTTAATTACATTGTCTGCTGCATTGAAGAATCGAAGGATACTGAAAAACTATTTGTGGATGAACTCCAAAGCACCTTAATTGTGCATGAGCAAAAATTTAGGAAAATTGGTGGTGAAGAACAGGTCTTGAAGGTCACACTAGAAGAAGCAAGAGGCAGAGGATGAGGCAGAACTGCCTATAGGGGAAAAGGAAGAGGAAGAAATAACTGGAATAATGCTGACAGAAATAATTTCAGCAAAGCTATGGTTGAGTGTTACAGGTGTCACAGGTTGGGGCATTTTCAATACGAATGCCCATCCTGTAATAGAGAGATCAACTATGCAAAACTCGATGAGGAGGATGAAATGTTACTGATGGCCTTTGTAGAAGAAAATAAAGGTGAAAGGAGAAATGCATGGTTTCTTGATTCGGGATGCTCGAATCATATGTGTGGGGATAGAACCATGTTCAGTAACATTGATGATACCTTTCGACAAATGGTTAGACTAGGGAACAACACCAGGATAAAGGTGTTAAGCAAGGGTAATGTAAAGTTACAGGTAAATGGAGCTAGTTTTACATTAACAGAGGTGTACTACATTCTAGAATTGCAGAACAATTTGCTGAGTATAGGGCAATTTCAAGATAAAGGCCTTGCAATCTTGATCCAAGGAGGAGTGTGCAAGGTTTATCATCCTCACAAAGGATGTATTATGCAGATTAAAATGAGTATCAATAAGATGTTTATCCTTCTTGCACAAAACTCAGTGGCAGCAGATGCAGACCACGATGAGTGTCTTCATACCAGTTCAAATTCGCAGAATCTCCAGTATGTGACACAACTTTGGCATCACAGGTATGGACACCTAAACTATAAAGGATTGAGGACATTACAGATTAAAGGAATGGTTCATGGACTTCCACCAATCTCAGCCACAGATGAGTTATGCACAGGCTGTATTATCAGCAAACAACATCGTGAACCCATACCAAAGAAGAGTTTCTGGAGAGCCAGTCAAGCATTGGGACTCATTCATGCTGACATTTGTGGCCCAATCACCCCTGTGTCATATGGTAACAAGAAATACATCTTGTGTTTTATTGATGACTATAGCAGGAAATCGTGGGTATACCTGCTGCTGGAAAAATCTGAGGCCTTAAGTCACTTTAAGAATTTTAAGAAAAAGGTGGAGAATGAGACAGGACTTCTCATCAAATGCTTGCGAACAGACAGGGGGGAGTTTACATCAACAGACTTCAATCGTTTTTGTGAGCAAAATGGGATTAAAAGGCAGCTCACGACTGCCTATACACCTTAGCAAAACGGTGTGGCCGAACGAAAGAACAAAACTCTGATGAATATGGTGCGTGCAATGCTGCTTGAGAAAGACATTCCAAGAACATTTTGGGCAGAGGCAGTGAGATGGAGTAATTATGTGTTGAACAGATGCCCAACATTAATGGTCAAGGATGCCACACCAGCAGAAGCTTGGAATGGAATCAAGCCTTCTGTTGAACACTTTCGAGTGTTCGGATGCATAGCACATGCTCATGTGCCAGAGGTACAGCGCACTAAGCTTGATAAACGAAGTATTAAATGTGTTTTCTTAGGTGTTAGTGAAGAATCCAAGGGTTATAGACTGTTTAATCCAATTATAAAAAGAGTGATTATCAACAGAGATGTGACTTTTGAGGAAGAGAAGCAATGGGACTGGGATGAGAGTTATCAAGACTAGATATTGATGAACTTGGACTGGGGTAGTGACTGTGAAGAACGAAACGAGGAGTCCAGTAACACAAATCATGAGACAAGGGAAAATGCAACAGAAAAGGGAGACAATGCAGGCACTACTAGCAATGCAGAGAACATGGGCAATAATGTGAATGCAGATGTTGTAGTTGAATGTGATGCAGATGCATAGGCACATGATGACACGTTTGATGATATAGCAAATGCAGAAGATGATAGTGCAGTTGAAACACGCAGGGGTGTATTTGAACAAGGGAGAAGTATAAATGTTATTACAGACAAACGAGTTAGAAAATCTCCAGCTTGGATGAGGGATTATGTTGGCAGGGAGAATTATGAGTCCTCAGATGGTGAAACAAATTTGGCTTTGCTAATGTCAAATGATCCAGTGTATTATGAAAAGGCAGTGACAGATGTGAACTGGAAATTGGCCATGGATAACGAAATCAAATCCATTGAAAAGAATGAAACATGGACATTGGTTGCAGCACCTGCTGGATGCAAGGTTATTGGGGTGAGGTGGATTTATAAAACCAAGTATAATGAGCATGGTGAGCTTGAGAAATACAAGGCATGGCTGGTCGCTAAAGGGTATACTCAGAAACATGGGATAAATTACACAGAGGTATATGCACCGGTGGCCAGAATTGAAACTGTTAGGATGATAGTGGTTCTGGCAGCTCAAAGAAACATATTTCAGTTGGATGTTAAATCGGCCTTTCTCCATGGTGAGGTTAATGAGGATGTGTACATTGAACAACCAAAGGGCTATGAAGCTAAGGGGAGTGAGAACAAAGTTTACAAACTGCACAAGGCATTGTATGGGCTGAAGCAAGTCCCACGAGCCTGGTTCAGTCGTATGGAGACTTACTTTGTCAATGAGGGGTTCGTAAAGTGTTCAAATGAGCAAACTTTGCTCACGAAACAGAACAATGAAGGTAATTTACTTATCGTAAGTGTTTATGTTGATGACTTAATCTACACTGGTGATAGTGCAGAGATGATGAATAGTTTTAAGAGTTCCATGATGCAAGTTTTTGAGATGACTGATTTGGGAAGGATGAAATTTTTCCTTGGCATTGAAGTGATGCAAAGAAGTGATGGAATCTTTATCTGCCAAAGGAAATATGCCCTGGAAATTTTGAAGAAATTTGGAATGTCAGAAAGTCGTGAAGTGAGTAGTCCAATTGTTCCTGGTTCTAATCTATGCAGGGATGCAAATGGAATTGCAATTGATGAATCATATTACAAGTAGATTATAGGAAGCCTCATGTATCTCACGTCGACTCGACCAGATTTGGTGTATAGTGTGAGTTTGATTAGCAGATATATGGCTAAACCAACTAAGATTCATCTAAAAGCTGCTAAGCGAGTATTGAGGTACCTAAAGGGTATAGCTGAGTATGGAATTATGTACAAGAGGGGAGGGTCAACTAATCTAGTTACTTGCACAGACAGCGACTATGCTGGTGATGTAGATGATCGGAAAAGTACTTCTGGTTATATGTTTCTCTTCAAGTCTGGAGCAGTGTCTTGGGCATCAAACAAGCAAAATTTGTAGCTGTAGCTGCTTGTGCAAGTCAAGTAGTATGGATGAGAAGGGTTCTGGAACAGATTGGTCAGGAACAAACAAAGAATACCGTTGTCATGTGTGACAACAGCTCCACCATTAAATTGTCGAAAAATCCTATCATGCATGGGAGAAGTAAACACATAGACGTACGATTTCATTTCTTAAGGGAATTGGCTAGCGAGGGAGTAATTGAGCTGAAATTTTATGGATCAGAGGAGCAGATCGTAGATGTGATGAAGAAACCATTGAAGTTGGAATCTTTTCTGAAATTTAGGAGTGAAATGGGTATGTGTAATGTTGGTGAGTTAAACTAACTGAGTATCATAGTTAGTTTAAGGGAGGGATTGTAATGGATTTAATAAACTGCATGCATGCGTTGCATGCAGACATAATTAGCTTAGCTGAGTCTGTTAGTTTGTTATTCTAACAGATTCGGTTACTTCTCTGTTATTAGTTAGTTAGCAATTGTAATGCTAACACATCATCCTCGTGTAATAGCTGTGGGCTATAAAAGCCATGTTTTCTAATAATACAATGTTGAGGTCATTCTTTCTTGATCCATATTACTTCACAGTTTTACTGTATAAAAATTATAAAATTGCAGTTCAATTTTTGTAGGTAGAAATATGATAAAATCGCCTTCTTTTTTAAATGATATTTAACATTTATATATGTAATAATATATTAAATATCAATTCTAATAAACTTATAGAATTTATATCTTTTTTCCCTGGTTTTCATGCAAATTCTACACAAAAAAGTGGTGTCATGCCATTTTATATTTAAATGTTTTTATCTTTTTCATTGATTTTTTTTAATTTAATTCTTCAATATTATATTGACTAGAGATTGTGAATTTTTATGTTTTATCTTCAACAAGCATTCCCATAATGGTGCCTTTTGCCATTCTTTGTGTAAAAGAAAATGCTGGTGCATGGGTGATAGTATATTTCTGTTCCAAAACTTTCAGTCCAGCCAGAAGGGTGTGTGTAGAACAATGGTTTGGAGCTTTAGGATTGTCTATCATTGCAAATTCACAATAAAAACAAGCAATAGTCCCAACAAAGCAAAGATCCAAGGTCAGTCAACCCAATGATTATTGTTTTCTTTAATGATCTCAATATATTATTTTGATTTTTTATTCTTAAATTACACATTACATTACATAAAAAAAAACTATAAATGATTTAATTTACGATTTTACGATTCAAATTCTAGCCCTCTTCGGCTAGAAAACATAATTGAAAGGTAGGTATTTTGGATTGCTTAAGAAAAGATAGGAAATCCTAAGAAATTCTTCCATTGCTTGTGCTATCTCTACTTATATTTTAGTTATTATCATTTTGATCACTAATATATGTTTGGATTTTTATATGATATGGTTTGAAAAAGGAAACTACGCGTGTTTGGTCCGAAGAGGAAGCCAATACATTGGCTTGACAGAGGAAATGGTAAGAAAGCTAATGAAAGTCAATTTAGACCGACAACATTTGAAAAACTTGCCCTCAATGTGACAAGAACAAGCGTAAGAGGTTGAAATACTACACCATAAGCTAAATTACTTGCGGAATTATTGTATTAAAATCACTGTAGGATTGGCCCCTGGATTATAACAATGGAATTATTATTTTACCTCTCAATATACATGGATATTTTTGGTTTTTTATATTTTTGTGCATAGTCAAATAATTATAATACCTCAATTAAGATAAAAACTAAGAATTGCCGGCAAGAGTGTTATTGGAATTTTATATTTTTTGAAAATATATAAATACGGATATACCATTATATAAGATAAAATTCAAGAGATAAATGCAAGAGTGTTTAGGTAATTTATCAATTTTTTCGTAATATTTTCTGATGAATTCTAGGGACACGTCTTCATGACACGCCGACGCTATTCAACCTCACGCACCCATTAGGCGACTCATGCAATGTCCTCCTGTAGTAAAAAAAAATATTCATCCAGCATCTCACATGATGTGGTGCGTGGTAGCACACAGTGGGCAAATACATGATAGTGATCGGTTGAACTCCCTCATTTCTCTCTTCTGCATACTAAATTATATGGCAGACCCCTTTGTTTATGATATTTTTCATTCAATCCTTAAGCTTTTAATTATTTTGTATACTCTTTTTTTATTTAAGTTTTAATTTATTTCTATTGTGTCATTCAATTGAAATTGATTATATATTTCGATTTTGTTGTTGTTCTTATTCTTTTAATTTTGGGATTGACAATTTATCATAATAATTATTGTCATAATAATAACAAAGATTACAACAATAAAGATGGTGACATCAATAATACTATTAACAATAATTAGAATAATGGTCGATATTGTTTTTGTTCAAAATTGATTTTTGAGACTTTTTTATGTAATGATATTTCAAATTTAATATCACGTAAACAAAAAAAAATATACAAAGTCATGTATAGACAAAATAGGTAGAAAATTAGATCAAATTATCTACAATAAAAATATATGGAAACCACTTGCTCTACACTTACTCGCAGCCAAAATCAAATTTTTTAATATGTAAAAAAATATTAATGGTTCTATATTTTCTAATTATGTTATAGATCTAAGTGAAATAATCAATCTACAAAACTTTCAATTATTTAGTTTTTTTATATTTCATTTTGTAATACATAAGATGTTTTAAAAAATAAGAATGATTATTTTTAAGTCTTTTCTTTAAAAAATAGTTTTATATTTTAATATTTGTTTATATCAATGTCTTAATATATATATATATATATATATATATATATATATATATATATATATATATATAAACTAAGCTTTTTTTTTAATATCAAATTAATTTTATCTTAGTTTCTGAAATACTTTTAATATAATAATATGAAGAATAAATCTTAAAAAATTAAAAAAATATATTTTAAATTCTTTTTAAATAAAAATCAATTGAAACTAAAAATATATCAAATCATATATAGATAAAAAAAATATTAAAAAATATATAAAGATAACAAATCACTAACAATAAAATATTTACTATACATGTATAAGAGAGTTTTATTCTTATTTCATGCTAGTAAAACTGAACTTATTATGTTTTTTAATGCAAACTATATTTAATATAAAGATAAATTATAATAAAAATCAAAATTAAAAGAATAGATATATAAATAAAAAAATAAAAACTATTATAAAAGGACTGAAAAATAATGAGATGGAAACTAAATAAAAAATTAAAAAATAAGAATCAAAATAACATATTTTATATATATTAAAATAAGAAGAAGAAAAAATCATTTCGGCGGCGCACAGGCCATGATCTCGTAAAATACCATGCCGCGTTGAGGAAGTGGATTGCAAACAAGTCGTACGGAGTGGTTAAAAGGTACTGTAATTAATTCGATAGGTTGAGAATATGTAGAAAACCATTTCCAGTCGCCTGCAATTTGTGTTCGGAAAGGATAAAGCTGCCGGAAGCTAATCCCTGAGCGGTAACGAGCATATGATCAAGTTGACTTCCCCTGGTTCTCCAAACATAGAGGTGCTGGGTAAAATGGTTTGGCAAAAGTCTTGATAAGGATTTACTAGAGGAAGATTTATTTCAGAGATTTTTTATGTATCATCTAAAAGGTTAACCTCATATTAGATTAGCAAGCTTAGTAAAGGTATAAATACATGATGAATTCATTTTCGACTTCCTTTTCTTAATTTCTTGTTAATTAATGTAAGCCTGACACTATTTTGAATTGGTTTTAGGGTTACTCAGAGATGGAGAAGCTGTTCAAAATATACATAGACAAAGAAGGTGATCCGATCCTCCCTGTTTCATGACGCCCCATGCAGGAGTACATGTATGTTCCTCAGAAGGGAGGTTCATTCATGAACTGGAGAAGGGAAAGTCATTCACAGCTACATACCCTGACGAGACTCTTCTTAAACGAAAAAATATTTTCTAAAGAAACCTGACCACCATCTTCCTAAACCAAAAAACCTCTTTCTAGCGATCAAGGTCTTGTCCCATGACCAGTGTAACATTTGTTTTTGTTATCTTTTCGGTTTGAGCTCTGCTATGTATATTTATCACCCTGATGTTTTATATATTAACTGGATTAATAGGATATTCAATGAATTTAAGAATTAATTATAATATATATAAGTTAACCTAAATATCTTTGTTAATAATAATAAAAAAAATAAAATAATATTAACTATAATTTTAATTAGTTATCTCATGCTGTTGCTAAGTCTAGCTATAGCTAGCCTGTGAATAATGAAGCGACGTTCTTGGATTTAATGATAGGATCAACGGTGGTTCAAGTTATCTTGTTTTTTTAAACACTTCTCAATTTAATGTTTAATTTAGAATGTGTTTATGGTTGTTTTTTAAAATATTTTTTTGTTTAGAAATATATTAAAATAATAATTTTATTTTATTTTTTAAATTTTTTTATATTAACACATCAAAATGATCTAAAAATATCAAAAAATAATAATTTTTTAAAAAATACAAAAAAAAAAAATTTCACACTTTTTCATAAACACTTTTAGATCACAATGCCAAATAACCCCTTAATTTAAATCTCAATATTCATAATTATCAAACTTTTTAGGACTTATGTGGTTAAGTTATCTTTCAATTTTCTAAGAAATTGTTATTTGTAATTATTAGAAAATTGATATTTTCTATTTTTTTTCCATTTTCTCTTTTTTATTATTATTATTTATTCTCCAAATCAAATGATTTTTTAAAACTAGTAGTATTTATTTTTATTTTATTTTTTATTTTATTTTTTATCTGCTTTTATGTTAAAAAATTTAGGTTTCTTTTTTTATCATTCGAGATAATTTTGTTTTTTTTTTTTCATTATTAACACAATAACAACAACAACAACAATAATAATAATTTT
This sequence comes from Salix dunnii, assembly GCA_015731905.1. NCBI lineage: Eukaryota > Viridiplantae > Streptophyta > Magnoliopsida > Malpighiales > Salicaceae > Salix > Salix dunnii. Next base: position 3,079,918 of record CM027661.1, read on the forward strand.
AGTGTGTTTTCTTGCTTGCTTCTTGTTAAAAATCTTGAGTTTTTTTTTTATTCCTCATGGTAATTTAATAATTTGTATTGTTTTAGTAGTAATAATAATAATAATTTTAGGTGTTATAATCATAATAATAATAATAGTGACATTATTGATCATAATGATAATAACAATTATAATTTATTGTGATGGATACAATGTTTATGGTGTTGATAATTATGGTTTTGATGGCAATAATAACAATTAATTATGAAATAATATCAAGAATGATAAAAAAAATTCATAATAATGATAATCATACTAATTACACTATCAATTATATTAAAAAATAATGATGTTGATTATCCTAATGATTATTGTTGTAATAATAACAACGATTATAACAATAATGACAGTACAACAATAGTTTTGCTAAAAACAAATCTTGATATTTTTTTTTTATAATGAAGGTTATAATGACAGATATAATAATTTGTGATAATTTAATTATCATGATAATAACAATGAGATAATAATTGAAATAATTCATTAGTTGATGTTGTTTTTGTTCAAAATTGACTTTAGTGGTATTTTTATGTATGATATTTTATATTTAATATCACGAAAACAAAAAATATATGAAGTCACATGTACACATAATAGGTGAAAAAATTTGGTTAAATTATCTACAACGAAAAAATATATCAGCCACTTGCATTGCATTTCGCTACAGTCAGAACAAACTTTTTAACTTATAAAAAAAATGTTAATGGTCCTAGAACTTTTTTATGATACTATATATCTAAGCAAAATAATCAACCTACAGAGCTTTTGATTATTTAGTTTTTTTTTATATATTCATTATATTATAAATAAAATATTTAAAATAATGATAACGATTATTTTTAAGGTATATTTTTTAAAAAAATATGTGAGGCTAGTTATATATTTTGATATTTATGTAATATTAACACCTTAAAAATATATACAATTTGATAACGATTATTATAATTATAATTTATTGTGATGATTATAGTGCTTATGATATTAATAATTATGACTTTGATTGTAATAATAATAATAACTCATAAAATAATATAAAGAATATCAATAATGACAAAAGCATTTATAATAGTGATAATAATACTAATTATAATTTCAATGATACTAATAAAAATATCAGTGTTGGTTTTTGTAATAATGATTATTGTCATAATAATCACAACGATTATAAAAATAATGATGGTGACAGCAATAGTACCGCCAATAATAATCAGAATATTTTTTTTATATATATAATAAAGGTTATAATGGTAGCTATAATGATTATGACAATTTAACATTCATGATAATAACAATGAAATAATAATTGAAATAATTCAATAGTCGATGTTGAAATTGACTTTAATAACTTTTTTATATATGATATTTCAGATTTAATATCACGTGAATAAAAAATATATAAAGTCACAAGAAGACAAAATATATGGAAAAATTAGGTCAAATTATGTACAATAAAAAATATAAGAAGTCACACGTAGACAAAATAAATGAAAAATTTAGGTTAAATTATCTACAATAAAAAAAATATACGATTTACTTGCCATATGCTTTGTTTAATTTCTTTTTAAATAAAAATCTCTTTAAACTAAAAATATCTCAATCCACACATAGACAAAATATATGAAAAAACACAAAGATAACAAATCACTAATAATAGAAACTTTATTATACATGTATAAAAGAGAATTTCACTTCCATTTCACACAACCAAAGTTACACATGCTCTGTTTTTAACGCAAGATTCATTTAATACAAAAATAAATAACACTAAAATTAAGACAAAACTAAGAATATAAATACATAAATACAAATAAAAAATTAAGAATTATCCTAGAAATATCAAAAAAATAAAAGGTTTAAACTAAATAAAAAAATAAAAGCCAAAATACAAAACAAAAAATTGCATATATTAAAAGAGAAAAAAAACAATTTCTCGATACAGCATAGCGCAAGCCAGTGATTGGTAACAATCAAAGCATGTAAATATATAAAAATATTAAATATTAAAAGCATGTTCTAATTCGTATTTACTACCAAATATTTACTACCAAATCTTTAATCAAGATATGCAAGGATAAAAATAGTGGTTGTACTATTATTAATTTCAACATTTATCATAAACTAAAATAAAAAAGATATGTAAAATTAATCTTTTAAATATGAAAGTTATTTTATTACAATAAAATTATTTTATTACAATAAAATTATTTTATTATATTTTATCTTTCATCCACAAATAACATGTATATATAGTGCGTATTTAGAGGTGTGGCTGCGATTGTTTTTAAAATATTTTTTATTTAGAAATATATCAAAATGATATTTATTTTTATTTTTTAAAAATTAATTTTTATATTATGACATAAAAGTAATCTAAAACACTAAAAATATCAATTTAAAATAAAAAATTTAAATTTATTTAAAAATATTTTTAAAACACAATTCCAAACATAATCATTTTATGCGATGTCTTTATCTTTTGTTTCAGGGACGGTTTCGTAATATAAATGGGAAGGGTAATCAATTATGAAATTGGGTGAGAGGAAGTAATTGATAGTTCCCAATACTTCATGTACTTAATTGATAAAACAAAATAGAATGGGACCAATTGAGAATTGATGTATTGGTGGTGCGATTTGCAAGACTTCGTTTCTCCCCTCCCCTTCCCTCCCTCAACCTCCACTCTTCTCCCGTGCTCCTCCTCTGTCGTCTTTACCGCCACAGGTTGTGGTAACCAGCCATCAAAATTTAATAATAATAATAATAATAATAATAATGTCACATACTCATCACCAGCCCTACGATCCATATTTCCAGCTGCCGCCGGCAGCAGCGCCAGGAGGAGAGTGGAACAGCGGGATAAACACACTGTTCGTATCGGGACTACCGGATGACGTGAAGGCGCGCGAAATTCATAACCTTTTTCGGCGTCGCCCTGGGTTTGAATCTTGCCAGCTCAAGTACACCGGCCGCGGTAACCAGGTGAGGGAGAAATTTCAAATATAAATGAATAATTCAAGATGGACAAGTTTGAATATGTTTGTTTACTTTACAGGTTGTTGCATTTGCTACCTTTTTCAATCACCAATCAGCCATCGCAGCTTTGCATTCCTTAAATGTGAGACCTTTATTTCTCCTTTTTTTACAGAATTTATTTTTTCTTTCTGCCGAAATACAATAATTTCCACTACGAAGAGAGGGATTCTTTATGGTATATAGCTAGGCTGCTGAACTAAATTATTGTAAACAAACAAGCATCTGGGGTTTCGTTTCTGATTTGTAATGGATGGTCATGTTTAAATTTTGTTTGGAAGGATATATGACAAATGGGATTGTGAATATGTACAGATGGTTATGGTGATGAAAGTGGTTGAATCTCTTTCGAATCCATGCATGTTTGTAATCCCATCTTTCATTGTTGATCATGTTTAGGGAGTAAAATTTGATCCTCAAAGCGGATCCACTCTGCATATTGAACTTGCCAGATCAAACTCGAGGAGGAAACGTAAACCAGGTATATGGCTGAACATTTACTGAACAAAATTATTACTTCCTAAACGTGTTTGATAGGCAGTTGACCTTCTTTGTTATGCAGGTAGTGGAGCCTATGTTGTCATAGATAAACGAACCAAAAAGGCATCTGATGCTCACGAAACATCAAGTGACGATGGTAACTACTGATATGCGTGCCTTCTTGTTCATGTTTATTTGTTGTTCTCTGATTTTTCATTTCAGTTGTATACATGTGATTTTTTTGTTTTGGTTCTGTTTGATTATATTTCCATGTATAGCTGAAAGCGACCCTGAAGAAGATCCTGAAATAAACAATGTTGATACTGCCAACCATGGTGATTCAGAAAATGTAAAGAGGTTAGAAATGTGATTAAAGGTTTTACATTTTACTCAATTTAAAGTTTATTATTTCAAGATTCCCACTGACTAGAGTACCGGTGCAAAATAATTCTTGAATTTTTTTGAACTTTTTTGGTGCATCCCTGACTTTTCTTCTATCTGCTTCTTTGCAGTGAGGCAGCAAATGATCCTGACAATGCTGCAGTAGCAGTAAATGTAAGTAAACAGTGTTTGAGCTTGTCCTTTGTAAGAGGTACTGATTCATGCGAACGGGTGTAAATGTGCAACGATCAACTTTAAATGACTGCTAGTGCGTTAAGAGGGGAAAATATTCTTGAAAGGCAATTTTTTTTTACAGAATTTACCCCTGGTTCTCCACCCTGTTTGCCATTGTTTTTTATGCCCTCACTCGAAATTGCTGCAATTTTTAGCAAGTATTTTACAAGAAAACTTTCAGGAGATAGCGAGAATGTGAAGAAAGTTATGGACATGAAACTAAACTCACTCTGCTGGCATTTCACATGTGTCTATGAATTTTGAATTAACTTTTCCACTTTCATGAATCCCAGCTGTTGATTACATAACCTTACTCTGGTGATTAGTCCATAGGCATGGAAATGCATTTGAATTAAAATTGCATTTGAATTAAATGGTTGGTTCAGGAGATAGTGGAGAGGACTGCAGAAGGAGGTGCCCGTCCTTGTTCCACTTTGTTTATTGCAAATCTGGGTCCAAATTGCACTGAAGATGAACTGAAGCAAGTTCTATCACAGTGAGTTACAGTTTGCCTTCTCAAAATAGACTCTTTAGTAATCTTTTCTGTACTCTAATTATGTTTGTATTGCTGCTGTCTTGATTATCTATTATATTATGAGTTTGGAAATGTGATGGCTTAAATTCCTTTGGTTTCAGATATCCCGGATTTAACGTGCTCAAAATTCGTGCAAAAGGTGGAATGCCAGTTGCCTTTGCTGATTTTGAGGTATCAATGCAACCAGTTAAAGAAATTGCTTGTGCTTTGGGGCTATGGCCTTCGCACAAAAAAATAAAATAATAATACTTCTACAACAGATAGTCCAGTGATATCAATGACATGGGTGAAGAAAACAATGCGGGATTGTTTGATCCACGGCCATCTCCTAAGATGGCTTGTGCTTGTACTGTCACTTAGCTTTGTAAGAATGAATCAGTTTTGCCTTTGGCTGCCAATGCCTATATCCTGCAGGCATCTGGGACCATCTTAGATGTTGGCCATTGTTTACAAGGCAGCATCAAAGACCATCTTTGGCCACCTCCCTAGTATGGCTTGTGCCTCCACTGCCACTTGGCTTTATACAAGACTAAATTCATTTTCACATTTTGCTGCTGATGCCTTTGGCTCCTGCATCTGGTGCTGTCATAAATGTTGTTTAGAAGGCAGCATCAGAGAAAATGCAACCCAGCTGTTGGTGTGAAGGGATTTGCTTAATCTTGGCAATATACCTCACACAGCTGCAGTCACAATATTGTTTTTCACCTTTAAAATGATTATTCACTTGATAATCTTGGTTGAGAAGTATACCCATTCAGCACTGCAAGATTCTTTGTATTGAAACGTTGTCACAAAATGGATTTCTTCCTTTGTCTCATGAGCAAAAGACGGTCCTTCTTGATGAGTTCTTACTTCATATTGTAAACTTAGTTTCCCAATCAAACTATCATCTTATTAACATCTAGATTAGTGGCTGCAAAATTCTCTGTTTAGGAAGACTAAATGAGTCTTCAACCTGTGATGTTCTTTTTTTCTTTTCTTCCAGGAAATTGAACAGGCTACTAAAGTCATGGAGAATCTTCAAGACACCACTTTACCATCATCAGACAGAGGTGGCATGCACATAGAGTACGTATTCTCCACTCTTGTTTTGCTCTTTAAACGTCAATATATTTCATCATCATAATGTATTTTGGCGCCGGTGCTCTGCAGATATGCCAGGTCCAAAATGAGGAAACCTTAGCAAAGAACCCCGTCACTCATCAGCTGACTGCTTTTTGATTCTCCAGGGAACTAGTGATTCTATCTTCACTTAACAGTATCTTGCAAACCTTAGCAAAGAACTAGTGCTTATATTAGCCTTGTTTTTCTTAATATTGAAAAAGTTGCTGAGGATTCCATAGAGGCTTCCCTAGTATGGTTGTTCCTAAAAAAGCTTTTGAGTGAGTTTTTCTTTAGTCTTTGGGTTTTGAATTAAGTTAAAACTTGGTCCTTCATGCGTTCATGTTTGAAAACCTATGAGTCTCCTTACTCTTGTTGACCTTGTCCTTTTAAAACATCAATTGGTCTCTCTAAACTGTCGGAGGTAAAAGCACCATTGTTTTTTTATAAGACAATGGTTAAGCAATAGTAAAGAGAATGAGTTACAGATTTTCAAAATTAAGGACTATGTATAATCACATTCAAAACTTAGGGACCGGAAATTTATATATGGTTTTATAGTTGTGTTCTCGTCAGCTTGTCAGGTAGCCATGTAAACTGGAGACGCATTTAAGGGTCTGGTGTTCAGTATAGCGTTCCGATTTAACTTGAAGCAAATCAGTCTGTTGGTAAGCAAGTAGATCGATCATTTTGCTTCACTTGGACTCAATCATATTTGTTCCGCATCAAGTTTCATTTGATCGAACGTGGCTGAGAAGACTTTTCGAAACCAAAGCCTATAATTAAAGTGATGCCTCCATTTAAGCTGATTCAAAGGTGAAGCTGCGAACGTTAACTTATGGATTGTCATTCATGTATGATATCTCTGTCCATTCTCGTGTTTGTAGGCAGCTAGAGTTATTTTGTATAATTTTCTGACGGCATCGGCCACTTTAGCTTCAGGATTTCATTTGCTGCTGCAACAGCTAAGTGACATTAACTATGTTCCGACTCTTCAAGCCTAAAGTCGCTATCAGAATTAATGCTTGGATTTACTGCATTTCCAAGAACTTGAAATTAAAAAAATTGCAGCCAAGATATGAAAAGATTTTCCTTTCATCATTGCAGCCCACCCCTCACCCTCATTTAATGCTCACATGTTTCATGTTTGCTTGCTTTTGTTGGTTCCTGAGGTCAAGACGAATTTAAGACTAGTTTCATCTGCTTCTTCAACCCCTCCATCCCTCAAATCTCAAGTGTGTCAAAAGTAATCAAGTATGAACGCCCGAGATGGACAGGCCTACAAAAAGCGAGTCTCTCAAAGGCTGCTTCATTCATTCAAAGTATAATGTAGTCACTGGTTCTCATGCACCATTGCTATTTAAGATCAAAATTCCTATCATTTACCAATTATATGGATATTGCAAGAAATTTTAGATTATTGCCAGAAATTTTATAATCGCACTTGCAAAAATAATTAATGGTATCCCAGTAGTCACTTATTAGTCACTTTTCTTGATCTACTTCAAGAAAAAAAATGCATATAAAAAGAAGTTGAATATATTCTTATTAAGTCTTTTTAGTAATGGATTTCTCTTTCACTCAAGTGTCTATTTTTTTCTTAAAATATAATTTAATAGAATACCAAAAAATTTGCCAAACATTGCTGCCCCTACTCCCCCTTCCACTATAATCAAGAAGGCTTTGAACAAAACACTATGGCCAAAAAATTAAATATATATATATATATATATATATAGAGAGAGAGAGAGAGAGAGAGAGAGAGAGAGAGATACAAAATGCAAATGGACCGGCCACATATTTGGCAAACCATACGTATATGTTGTTCATTACGGGTTAACTCTTTACGAATCTTGGCATGATATCCGCCTGGACTTGTCCCTTTCCATGAAAATTGGCTTTGGAGTGTCAAAGGAGAGCTTCCCACTGAATCCTTCCTCCAATGCCTCAATTGTTGGCAGGAGACCACCACAATGTTGTGTTGGCTGCTGCTGCTACTCTATGTAAATCCTTCCACTCCGGTTTCCCACATCATACCCAGGTGTTGCCATGTAATTTGTGTCCACAAGCATGTCACCTTCTAGTATGCGGAGAACCTTCTCCCAAATAACAAACAATTAAGCAAAAACATGACCTAAATTTTAATGATAACTATCCAAAAACTCAAAATGCAGTGCGCATAAGAGAGTTAAGCATATCAAGATCTTTCTCATCAGATGTTTCCGCAATGAATTCCAACACAAAAGGTGAAATTTCCAGGAAAAAAAGAGTAGAAAACAAAAACAAAATCCCGTGTCTTCGATTTAAGTTCATTCACTTATGTTTCCATTTGTTTCTATACAGCTTTGATAACAATGCAAACTTAACCCGCTGTTCCGGTGTTGTGGGGCCTATGGATATCGATAAGTGTAAATGCATTAGGACACGCTCATTCAGATTCATGTATTGTAAGGCAAGCCTGAATATTTTAAAAAACGAAAGTTTTGTTTACCTTAGAAATTCGAGGCCTGGAATGAGGATCCCGTCGTATGCATAACGATGCTGCATGGAGCATGCAGTAAACCTCCTGTTCTGAATAGTGATTGCCAAGCTGTGGATCAATCAGCTCATCTATGGCATATTCTTCCAATAGAGGACGTGCCTATCCAGATTAACAAGCTTAAGAATTAGAATTTAAGAACAAAGAAGCTACAGAATGGAAGACGCATGGTTCTTTCTAAATTCTATTGGGTATTTTTTGTCACTCATATCAGCAATGTCTTTGCAAGATTACACTGAGCACGGCCTAATGAAGCAATAAAGACTAGCATAAATATTGTGGAATAAAAGGCTAAAGCAAGGATTAGCAAACTGTTTCCTAAAGCATACCCATTCCGTGAGACACTGCTGGCCCTTTGGCTGGTTGAGGTCCACTGCTTTTCGGCCAGTAACAAGCTCAACCAAAACAACTCCAAAGGAATAAACATCAGCTTTTTCTGTGATTTGACCGCTTTGAGCATACTCTGGAGCCAAATACCTGCAGCAGAGATCTAATTCAATACTGAAAATGCATGTAGAAGAATAAGGGAAAAGGCACTATCTGAAATTACCCAAATGTTCCAATCACTCTTGTTTCAACACCAGTTTCACCATCAGGCTGCCACCTTGCTAGGCCAAAATCTCCAACCTAACAATAAAAAGTTGAACTAGGATCTCAATAAATTCAACAAGTTGGCAAGTGAAAATATAGGTTTCGTACACCATGAAACACAAGAAAAATATCTCCAGAAACATCTTCCAAGAAATTCTAGAGAAGACAATACTACTATAAGCTTGTCAAGCTCCTCTTCGTGAATGTACAGAGGTGATGCATACATGAAAACAAAATGATGGACTACAAGGGTTCTACTCTGTTTCTGTTATGATATATTGGAAACAAGTTACCACAAAACAGACAGTAAAAAGAAGACGACTGATGTAAATATGAAGCATTTGTGAGTAACATTTACATTTCTAAGTGACTAATTTTAAAAAATGAAACGTTGAAATTTCATACCAGTGGTTCAAAATCATGGGTTATGAGAATGTTGTTAGGCCGCATATCACGATGGACAATGCACCCTACTCTGCATTCTTCATGAAGATAACGTAACCCTCGAGCAGCTCCTACTGCAATCTTTTGGCGTGCAGACCATTCTAATGGCTTCCTATGACATCCTGAAGAATAAAGCTTTCTTGGTAAATTGCAACAAAAATTGGCATCAAATTAAAGGCACTTGTTTTTGCCAAACAAATGGCTCATCATTAGGATCATACATAGTGTTTTTCAGTTGTACAAGCACCAAGCTCTTCTTGTAGAGATAAAAAAAGATTTACCATAGAGATGAGAATCTAGTGACCCATTGCATATATATTCATAGACTAACAACCTCCTCCTGTCCTCAATACAAAAGCCAAGGAGCATAACAACATTACGATGCTGAGCACAGCTAAGGACTTCCACCTCTGAGCAAAATTCGATATCCCCCTGTGAACTAGCCAATTTGTGCTGTTTGACAGCAACTGCCTGGCCATCTGGCAATACACCTCTGTGAACAGATCCAAACCCACCTTCTGCCAAGAAATTGGCTTGTGAAAATCCTCCAGTTGCAAGCTCCAACTCAGCATAGCTAAACCACCTTGGGGGCTTCCCAAATACAGGTGCCTTATGTTGACATATCGAACACAAAGGAGGGGGGGCAAGAGGCAAATTTCTTGATAATGAGATTGCCTCTCTCATGTGTCCACTCAAGTTTACATCAGTCCTGTAGTTTGACTTCCCAATTCCTGTTTGTTGATCAAGTTTTGTGAACTTCTCTAGCAAAGCTATAGTTGTTGATGTTTGAGCCATACTGTAACTTCTCTGAGAGCCTTCTTCTAGGTGTCTTGAGGAATGAACGTGAGAACTAAGCAACTCTCCTACCAATGGTTCAAACCTTAAACTTGAAACTGGAGACAGATGTTCAATGTCTGTGTCTGAACTACATTCACCAAGATCCCTATTTTCCCCAATGACCAGTGGTTCCTCTTTCTTTTGTTCTCCATTTGTGTCTGAGATAAAAAATGGTGAAGTTCCTGGATCACTGGAGACTGATGAAGTCCCTGCCTCAGTCGTAGTAAATGGAGTTCCAAGCTCTGGACTACTTGTTGGAGTAACTACTGGCCCTCGAATGGAGCCTGGAGAGCCATATTTATTTTTGGAATACTTCTCAGAAGGTTCATCTAGCTTGGAGGGTGATGGACCCACAACTTCAGGTTCCTTCGATGATCCAACAAGATTCAAGCGGAGGACTTTTGCCTGGGACTTTCTCATAACCACTATGTTGCATTGCAGCTCTTCCATGCAGCATTTTTCCTCATGCCTCAGCTGTCTATAGAAGAAACCCAGATGAAATAATGAATCATAAGCATCTACATATATTCTGGATCATGCAAATAAATATTGAGAACTTGAATGAAGCAAGAAATTATTAATTCAAAATCTTAAAGGTATGTTTTTAGACTGACAAGGATAAAATATGATGGTAAAAACCCAACAAAGATCGGAGAATCACTTGTCTAATACAACCCAGTCGGCTTGTGCCTTCTTGGCTTCTTCAGAGACTGCCCCACAAGATGAGCCGGATACAATTTTTATCTTCACATTGATCTGTGAATGGAATCAGGATACAAAACATAGTATCAGCATAGGCATACACGGAGTTTAACATCCATGAGAACTTAAACTGGGGCACTTACTTTGTTTGGGTCATAAACATCATGAAGCTGAAGGATCATCTGGGAGCAGGAATCTGTAATGTCAAACTTCTGATCTGAGGTTGCTCCCAAATGAGACTTCCGGTGACCGTTGGCACAGTCACCAGCAAATCCTGGGAATCCCCATAATCTTCGGCCTGAAGAATTAGTGAAAAGACAATCAGATTTACCATCAAATTAAGAAAGTTAAAACCCCAAAGTACTTCCTATTAAAGGAAATGACAAAGCAGAATTAGAGTGATATTGAAATCCTAAAATAAAGAAATGGTCGATTGTAACATGAGCAAAAACAATAATGAAATATCAAACTATAAAGACCCCCGGAAATTTTTTTTAATTAAGATTATAAAACCACAAGCATGAAGTTAATGAAAGAAGATGAAAAGTATACCTGAACTCTGTGAAGGGACAACCACAAGCAGAGTAATGCAATCTCCAGGTTGCACAACATGAGTCAAAGCCCAGACCAAAGCAGTCTTAGGAATCTCCTTGGACGCTTTAACGGCAACAACAACCTTCACAGCAACGTCTGAGCCACCTTTCTCTTGGTTCCCTCTCTTCAGCTCCTTACTCATCACTACCGCCACAAAATTTATCAAAAACCTCCTCTTGTTTTCTTAACCAAAGTCCCCACTACATTTATAGCCACAACAAAAGCTTGTCTACAAGGCGCACTAAGACATCTCTTGCATTATTACACTGTCCCATCCATGTTGGATTCAAAAGACAAGAACCGACAAAACACCTCCGGTTATAGCAGTAGCACACCTTCATTGACAAGACCCTTTTCACTATTTAACACAAGTTCCTCAAGAACTAATGACAAAAACCAATTTCACAGCCTGTAAGTTTCTATTCGCCCCCTCCTTTGATTGATCAACAAATTATAAATCCTCCACCCAAAAAAATTCGTACAGATCCTGACACCCTTTGTGCTCAAAACGCAAGAACCAGATTGCATTAGCAGAAATTCGAGAGAAAAAAGAGCTGGTCTGGCGAAAACATATCTAGAGTATCCGCAAACACTATATCGAAATGGAAAAATACAACAAACACTACAACTAGGCCTCACTGTCACTCAACTCTGCTATAGCCTTCTTTTTCTGAGCCGTCAAATCAATGAGTCAAGGTACAGTGGTAGAACAAATAGCTCCAAAAGATTCAAGTAATTTTTCTTGAATCCGAGATTTGTATGGAGATTAAAAATATTGTAAAAAATGCTCCTTGATTGTTTCATTTTCCAAACATAGAGTTAACCATGATGCATCTTCCACAAATTTGAACAAACTGTCTTAGGCTGAAACGCCACACCTTTTTCTTCAAATCAAACAAGCTCTACTCACATGGTCCTCCTCCTGCAAACTCAAAAAAAAAAAAGAAAAAAAAAAGCAGAGACCAGCGTCAAGACATTTTATATTCACATCAAATTCTTCTTCCTGTTTCCGAAATTTAAACAAAAAGAATCGAGCTGGCAAAAAATATAAAGAATTCAAAACAAAACAAAAGGCATTATTAGATCCAAAACTTGTTAATTCTTTTGTTATATTAGAAAAATCAACTAATTAGGAGAAAACAAGATTTCGAAAAAAATATTATATAAAAAAAGGAGAGGGAGAGATGAAGCGACAACAACTTTTGGAATTAAAAAAAAAAAAAATCTGCTTCAAGAAAACAGCGGTCTTGTGCAGAAAAGAAAATAGTAAAAGGTGGTTTCAAATGGAAGAACAACCACGAAGAAAGAATCTTAAACTTACGAAGGCACCAAATGAGGGGGGTCTCCTCTTCAAGATGTATAAATGCGGGCGTCGTCGTCTCTGTGTTTCTTTCTGTATGAGACTGTTTTTAAGCAAAGGGGAGGGAAGATTAAGGAAAAGAATAATTCTAATAAAGAAAATAAATAATTGTGTTGAATTTGCATGGATGGGGATGGGCCCTCCACCGAATCATTTCTGTTGTTGCTGTACGAATACTCATGTGGTTTTCTTTTGTATTTTAAAAATATTTTTTAAAATATAAATCTTTTTAATATATATATATTAGTATTTGTAGATTGTTTTGATGTATTATTAGTAAAAATATTATTTTAATATATTTATAAAAAATTATTAGTAATCCCTTCTTTATCATCGAAGGAGTATAGTACATATTAAATTTATGTGTTATTAGAGTCTCTTATTTTAAAATATATTAGAATATTATTTTTATCTTTATTATTTTTTATATTAATATATTAAAGTTATAAAAAATAATAAAAAACTATTAATTTAATATTTTTTCAAGACAAATATATTTTTAAAAAACATATAAAAAAGACCTCACCAAATTCAAAACTTTATCTAAATTTATAATTTTAAACTATAATACCAATGTTTAATTTATTTTATGTTTGATTAAAAGGTCAATATAGTAATCTCATGCCAAATGGGTTTGAAAAAAACTCTATTTAGGGTCTTTTGGTATTATTTATGGTTTATATTTTTGAATTTTAAAAAACAAAAATAAAAAAACATAGAAGGTATTTATCATTATTTTTTTATTTATAAAAAATACATATCATTTATTATTTTGCTTATAGATTAAAGAAATTATTTTATTTTTAATGGAGGTATATGAAGTAATACCTTTTATACATATTTTATTTTATTTTATGTAATAAATATAAAAATACATTATTAACATAAATATAAAACTAATATTATAACATATTTAATTATTTTATTGAAATGGTTGCCTTGATTGTGATATGAAAGTCTTCTAGTGATTATAGAAATATGGTAATGGTTAGTACGATGACGACGACGACGACAAAAATGATGATGATAATGCTGATAGTAGTGGTAATATCAAATTAACAATGATTGATATATTTTAATAATAAATAGTGATAGTAATATAGAGTGGACAATAATACGTTTTATAAAAGTTATAAAGGTGAAGATGGTAATAGGAGTTAATAATAATATTATTATTAAAATATAAGGTGTTTGTTAATAATTAATTATAAAAGTTATGGTTTTGATGATCATGACAATGTGATTGAATTATAAAATTAATGATGGCTATCATTATAAAAATAGGATGATATTGGTTGTATTTGTAATGGTATGATTAATAATAATATTGATGATGAAATATCTCACATAAAAATAAAAATAAATCTTTTTTATTGTGTTATCTTATTACTTTTGAAATTGTTAAAAATAAACACAATAGTCCAATCATTTGATTATTATTTTTATTTTTTGGAAAAAGCAAAACCAACAATATTAATATAATTGTCTAAACCACTTTGACTGGTTTTTGAAAACAATATATAATAAGTTATTGATTTTCTTATATTTTATTAAAAAAATCAATAAATTTAAAAGTCTATTGAGTTTTAAATGTATCATCAATTAACCAATCAAAATAAAATTGGACAGGATTTTCACCTATAAAATAGCACTTTCCTAAAAAAAAAAAAAAAAATGAAAGTAGCAGAAGTTAATTAGAAAATAACATGTCTTAACAGTTATGTTGTTCCTAATGGTGTAACCTAATTGATTGTGTTATGTTGAATTTCAATAATATAATCATTCTCAATATATATTCATATTTGTTTTCTCTTCATTTGGCATCAATATAAAAAATATAATATGAAGGGACAAAAGAATACGCAAAAATAATAGAAAATGGAAAGAAATAATAACATAGATTGTATAATCACTCAATATGATATTCATTACATTAAAGGCATAAAACATTAAAAAAAAAAGACTTCAAAAGCATAAAACAATAAAACATCAAAAAAAAAATGCAAGTGCTTTTGATAAAATCATCTGATAAGAGGATATTGAAATATTAGATTAACTATCATATCCTTTGTGCCATATATAATCTTATATTTGATGCACTTTACCCTTGATATGTTGCTCTAGATCTTAAATCCTAGATCTTTAAGAACTAGTATCAATACCTTGAGATAAGGAGGTTGTATGTGGTCAATTCTAATTCGGGAGCCTGTAAAATAGATGACAAAAGCTTTTTATGTTAAAATACTAAATCAACAAAGACATTACCATGGGAAATGGTTTTGCAATGCTTGCAAAACCAATGTTGATTTACGCTAGGGGTAAGCAAAAAAACGACCAACCGATTAAACCGAGAAAACCGGAAAAAAAATAACCGAAAAAACCAAACCGAAAAAAAAAACCGATTAAACCGATTATAAAATTCTAAAAAATATCCAGTTCGGTTCGGTCTCGGTTTTGTAAGGAAAAAACCGATTAACCTAAACTGAACCGAACCGGTTCGGTTAAAACACTTAATATAAATAGAAAGTTACGAAACCCTAGCAGCTAACACTTTAATCTTTAGCAGCAGCAGCCTCTCAGCATCTTCATCCCTCTCGCCTCTCACCTCTCACCTCTCGACCTCTCCCTCCCTCTGCAACCAACCATTGTCCTCTCTCCCTCTGCAATCTGATCTACATCGTTACCCCCGGTTCGACAGTTTCACTTTATCATCGTCCCCATCTAGCACGGTTGCAGTTTACAAAAGGTAATGGGTTTGTTTGATTTTTAATTCTTTTTGTTGATGTATAAACTCTTCAATGTTTTCATGCTAATTGTTTCTCTTTATGCTAAATCATCACTCATTAAACGGAACTTGATACCATATTTCTTTTGTTCCCATATCAGTCAGCAGGGTTAAATATCTGCCAATCACCAGATGACTATATTTTATGGCGGTCAAGCTCATGTTTTTGATGATGTCCACCCAAACAAGGTTTGCTTTCATTTGTTTGTTAGTGAAGGATCAACTGTTTAATCTTATTGATTTCTACAGTTGTGTGTACTGAGAAGCTTATTTGGCATGCTCATTGGAGACCTACATTAGTTTGTGCTAGTCAATCACCTCTGGAAAATTGCAAATAAAGTTATTTAATTTATATGGTTGTTAATTTGTAGTATCTCGGTTGGATCATATAAAAAATGTAGTTACAGTGTTTAGTCCTTGTGGATGTTGTCTGCTTCTCAAGGGTGCATTTCATTTTTTAATTTTTTTGTAGTTGTGTCTTTAGTGCTGATCTGCAAATATGTTAATCAATACTCTGTTTTGTTATTTGGAAATGAATCTCTGTTTTTTAAGCTGTGCATGTAAACAAACCTAATGTGTTTGACCACCTCACAGTTGGGAACATTTCATATTAATATACAAGGGATGGTTTTCCTTACAGTTTTTTTTACTCATGTTGGGGAATATAATTCCAGATGGCCAAATATACCTCACAACTCGAGTTAAGAGTTGACATCGATACATGTTGAAAGTAGCAGCAATCTGTTTTGAAATAATTTATCTTATGAAATGGTAAGAAAATGAAAAAGAGCTACAGAGTGACTCTTATTTCATAAGATTGCAGTTACTCAAGTGAGAAAGACCCATTTGTCTTTTCATTATGCTCACAAAAGTTTTTGTTTATTGCTTTTCAACCTTATAATATATTATTTTTCTATAAATCTACTGTCTCTTTACCCATAGCATAAAACGTGTGCTTATGTACTCACTTTTCTGCTCTTATCACTTTATTTTCTAACATTTCTATTGTACTTGTTTTGTAGAATTTGGTGGAAAGTTAAATCTAGCAACGGATGATAATTAGTTCAAAATCGGTTGTATTTCTTGAAGTGTTTTATGTTAATATTGCTTGTTTATTTTGAAGCCATTTGAAGGCAATATTTTATAATTTAAATTTTATGTAATTTTAATTATTTTGCCTCATGCTAAATTAAACAAAACAAAAATATTAGAAAGGTTAAATAAAACTTAATAAACCATATATTAACATTAACAAGTTAATACATTAATATTTGTATTAGTGGTAAAAAAAAATACTTTAGGATTTCACAAGAAAATCAGTTTTTCTTTATATTAATGTCAAGCCCATTATAAAGCCCATTAGAAGGCTCATTGGATGGCCCAAAAAACAAATCCAGTTTTCTCAATTTTTTAGTCATAAAAACCGAACCGAACCGAACCGAACCGAAAATGGTCGGTTTTTAATAGGTCCAGTTCGGTTTTGGTTATTTTTTTAAAAGAAATTATAATTTTTGGTTTGGTTATTTTTTTTGATAAAAACCGAACCGAACCGAAAATGCTCACCCCTAATTTACGCACATTTTAGGGAGCACATATTTGCCTATCCATCTCTTTTATCTTGGTAAAATCATAGTCATAACTCAAAGTTACGCTTCATCCATTCTCACAATCAAAATCATAAACCTGTTGCACAAACTTAACAACTAGCTCATAACATATGATAGAATAAACATTAATACAAAAATATTTCATTATATCATGAAAATGAAATTCATTTTTTTCATCTCCTCCCTTAATAAACAAAATATCCTTACCACAATCAATTTTTGTATTGTCAGTTTTCAAAAATAGTCTCCCAAATAATATAGGAGTTTTGTTTGATGAGTCACAAGAATCGTATGCCATATCAAGAATATAAAAGTCGCATAGAATAATTAAACTATCAATCTAGACTAGAATATCTTCTATCACACCAAGTGAGTAAACAAAACTACAATCCGCAAGTTATATTACATTAGTAGTTTTATTCAAAGGTTTCAAACTAAGAAAATTATAAATATGTTTAAGCAGAATATTAATGGATGCACTTAAATCGTATAAGGCCCTTTTCAAACTAGCATTACCAATAAGACATGGGATAGTAAACGCACCTGAGTTTTTTTCTTCAAAGGCATATTCTTTTGAATAATAACAGATACAACTTCACCTATACTTACCATTTCATGGCCTTTTAGCTTATAGGCTTTTTTGGTAATACACAACTCCTTCAAGAATTTAGCATACTTGATAATTTGCTTGATAACATCAATCAAAGGAATATTGAGTTTCACTTTCTTGAAAACCTCTAAATCTCTTTCTTTATCTTATTTCTTAGATCTAGAAAAACTCACATTAAATGGTGGAATTGTTTTAAAACTAGTATTGATTGAGTAAAGAGTTACATTTTCAATGTCAGTCGTTGTTTCAATTTATGGAGGAGAAAGATGTTTCTTCTTTGAACTCAATTCGGTTTTTATCTCCTCTTCTTCCTCCATCTCAATTCGTTTTAACTTTTGCCTTTCAAGTTCTTTCCCCGCAACATGATTGCACTAACATTTTTTTTCAAATTCAATGCTTTAGAGGGCAATTTTCCATTCATGTGTGCTTCCAATCCCCCTACACTTGAAGTTACTTACCCCATTTATGACTCCAAGATATGAATACTTGACCTTGTTTCCTATTGAAAAGACATGATACTTTGTTACAAGATCACAGTATTATAAGCCAAAGTTTTCATCATTTCAAGAAGATCATCATTAGATGACAACCCCATAACATTGGAGTTTATGAATGCAACGAGTTATCTTGCTTGATAATTCTGTAACGACTAAAATCCATGAGGATGGAACTATCAACCTTGATTGCCTTGTTGAGACGGGTTTCCATAATATAGGTTAGGATGATCTCTACATCTGGGATTATACATGTTAGGAAAGAGATCACACTTACATTAGGGTTTTTCATTGAACACTCCATCAACTGCTTTATCTTGTTAAATGTAATATTTTTTGTATTGTTGGGCATATATCCGAAACATGTCCTTGTAAGGAGCATATGTTACAAACTTTAACCTGTTATACATCTTCACAAGCCAAAGAACACACAAGAGAAGTAAGATCATTAACTTTATTCTCAAAGTTAGAAATATTTACCTCATTTACTAGTTTTCTTGAGAAGTCTCCACGAGTGCCAAACTATTTCAAGTTGGTTGCCATGTTGAATCAATCCTTCATAAGAAAAATTAATGAGTAGTCGATTGGGTATTTGATGATGAGGGCATTGAATGCATAGTTGCTCAAAGTTTTCCCAATATTTGAGGAGTGTCTCTTGATGATAATGTCAAATCCCATATATTTCTTTTCTAATTTTGCCAACTCGAGATATTGGGTAATGCATTTTAAGAAAAACTGTCTTCATGGCATTCCAAGTTCTAATAGAACCTGGGAGAATAAAGAACACCATGCCTCTTCTATCCTTTTCTAAGGAAAAAATGGAAAGCTTTCAACTTAACCTACTCTTCATCAACTCCACTCCATTCGGTTTTATATGAACACAAATCATATGGAAAACCTTGAGATGAGTATGAGGGTCTTCTTTTGTAAGACTATTAAATGTTGGTAGAAAATATATAAAACTAGATTTGAACTCGAAGTTGTCATTATTGTCTATGTTTATGCATAATGGATGATTTTTCATGTTAGGAGCAACAAGCTCCTTGAGTGTTTGTTGTTGTGCATCAACTATGATGTTGATGTGAGCTTCCTTTCATAACTTGTGTAAAGTGTTTTCTATTTTAGGATTCACCTACATTTTAATGTGGTTATTAGAACGAGTTACATGCATGAATTATCAAGAAAGCTTAAAAGAAACCAAGCATACAAGAAATTGAAAACAATGTAAATTGTACAAAAAAATCTATATTAGAAAACTAACACTGTTTAAAACCCCTAGAAAACAGTAGAATTTGGCAGCAATAGGGTGGGGCTAAGGACAGAATTCCACTAGTCTTGTTCAAAATATCTTTTCCATTCGAGAACAAAAGGCCAATATATAATTCCACCACAAAATTTGTTTTGAATAGTAATGTAACAAGCAAAAATTATCTTTTTTTTTGTTTTTAGAAAAATAAATAACAATCATTACAAAACAAAATTATAGCACAAGAATCAATAAAAATCATTTCCCCAGCAACGATGCTAAAATTTATTGCGATATCATGGTCACACAAATTAATTAGTCAAGCTTAAAACATAACATATAAGATAGTATAGAGCAAGTAAGGGGCCGATCCCACAAGGAAGGTTTAAGTCAGATTTTTATGCTATATAATATGCAAATTAGAGAGGGTTTGGAAGTTGTCAAGCTTAAAATAAATAAAAAAAAACTATTAAAATAAAATTAAATAAAAATAAATTTATCAAAAACACAAACCTTGGTCACAAGTAAACATCCACCTATAAAAATCATAACTGATCTTGGAAACAAAACATGATTTTATATTCTAAATATTTATATCTTCTTAACATTGGTTAGTTAACATATTTGTTGTATAACATGCCCTAACCATCAAACAACCATAGTGTCTAAACTAATAATTTAATTTAATGTTAGCCTTGATTACCATGTTTGAGGCAGGTTCCATAAGATAAAATAGATCTCACAGTACTTGAAATCCAAAGATTTTTGTGTCATTGTAACCAAGAAAAAATTTAGTCTTGCATGTTTGTTGAACAACTAATAAAAAAGAACAAAGAAAACAAGATTTTTTGGTTTGTGGAGGAGAAAGGGTGTTTTTTATTATTATTTTTATCTTTGCTGTTGTTGCTGGCCATCTCTTCTTCTTTTTTCTCTTTCTTTTTTATATCTTAGAAAACCCTAGTTCCTAGTTTAGAAAATAGCCCTCTCTAAAATTTACAGTTTTATATTTAAGCACTTTAATAACTATTTTCTTAAAAAGGAGAAATATCCTTACATAGAATATTCAAAATTTGACTTGGAAGAGCTAAATTTCTAAAATAAAGAGTTCGATGTTGGTTTAGATGCATCGAAATGCAATTTGGACACGTTTCTTCACAGAACCTATTTGCTGGCAAAATTGATATATCATCTTTAAAAAATCATATCTCCATCACATGACATCATTTTGGTCTTATATTTTAAGATTTAATAGGCCTTGGAGTCAGGAACCCTAAAAAATTATGTTTGCATGCATTGGGCTTCTATAGCTCAAGCTATTCAAGTTAGAGTGGTTAGTAGTCAACACTAATCGAATGAAATATTTGACTTTGAAGGTTGTGATTTCCATGGTCTTGCTAATTTTATTTTCTTGCTTTGTATTTCCATAAATATATTGATGATAGCTTGTAAATGCCATGAAATCACTTCATTTTGACCTTTAGAGCTCATGTTCTACATAGAACATTGACTAGCAATCAAATTTATCAATTACCTCTAATTAATTTTTTTTTGCATCTTTCATCCAAAAATTCATTTAAAAAATAAAAAAATAATATCAAGGTATTTTATATATAAAACATAGGCAAAATACTACTTAAATATGGATGAAACTATTGAATAATATAGTTATATTAGGACAAATATCAAATATAACTTATTAAGGTAGAACTAATCTTGTGGCGTTATTTGATTCAATTCAATAGTGTTGGTGTCTTGAGACAAGTTTGCACTATTCACACATCTTAAACCTAAGTTTAACTTTCTTGGGGAAATATCATCTTTATTAGAGATTGATATACCACGTGATCAAGAGGTTAACACCAATCTTAAGCAAGTTTGTTAAATCCCATCATTTGAATTATGCAAACAATATAACCTAAAAGAAGGTAGAGTGAAAAAAAAAAAGAAAAAAAAAATCAATCTTGAATAACAATATAAGAAAAAAACCTCAGGTTAACTAAGGTTGATCCATCAAACTCGCGACTTAGGTCATTGGATTTGGATAACTCTATAGAAGAAAAATAAAATACAATCATAAAACTCAATTTCTAACCAATCTAGTGTTAAATGATAAAATTGAAAAACAATATTCAATTTTAAAAAGGAACCAAGCAAGAAATAATAATAAACAAAATAAGAACTACTTTTTATAAAAAATTGATAGGACATTTTTTTTTTGAGATGTTGGCGTGAATCTCGATGAATGAAAAAGAAATAGAAGGAGACAGAAAAAATGGTTGTCGAAGCCTCTTCATCCTTCCATTGTAGACACATTCAACATCACTAAAAAGGCCTTGTCATGCAATATTGATGGCAATCAATGAAAACAATGTTAGATTGTCGGAGGAAACCATACACGTTAAATGAACATGGTGACTCCTCACATGTTGACACGTGAGTTACACACATCAACCAATGTGTCCTTCCCTACCGACCTTAGCCCACCAAATTCATGTTAGTTTCAGATTTGGTTCTTTAACACCTAAATTTTTTTACACTAACATAATTTAATTTAATTTTATAATCCAAATATCAAAATATATTTTTGACATTGTGAAAACCCTATATCTAGGCTATGAAAACAAAATACAAAGTTAAATCCCAAATAAAACACAAAGTGAAAGGATAAAATAAATATTGTGTGACTAAGAAAAACTCATCTCCTTATTGCTCAAATCAATCCTTAATATTAGTAAACAAAAGAGATTGAACAAATATTTAAAGTTCAAATTTAGTCCCTAAAATCTTAATTCTTTTAAATTAATGAAATTGAATTTTGTATAGTCAAGTCAAACATTAACATTTGATTGACAGGATGAGATCTCTATATGCACACATAAAATACACATCACTAAAATCAATCCCAAATCAACATATTATTAAAGAACAAAAAATTTAAGTGGCCAAAATAAAAATAAAATAAAATAAAGAAGCAAAACTTAAGTCGTTAACATAAGATGATAGGTATCATTAAAAAATAAAATAAAAATATTATTTTTTTATTCTTACTTTATTATCCCGCATAAATGTTTTGCATTTCAAAATATATTCAGGCGTTGAATTCGGGTTTTCAACAGTTTGGGTCACATATTGGAATTTACTTAGAATTATTATTACACTGTACGAGGAGCATATATTAATCTGGTTTGATTGGATATAGATATTAAATGCTCATATTCTAAGTGAGGAGGGCAACCAGCCCACATTAATTTTTCCTGTTGACTCAATAATATTTTGAAAGAGGTAATTAAATTGGAATGAGGGAGCATTTCACGCTATAAATACATTAACCTACTCAACCACTATTTTAATTATTTATCTAATATTATATTAATAAAAGAGGTACTCAATAAATATAATATTTTCTTTATTTTTTATATATTTCAATATGAAAAACAACATCTGTGAAATTTATATCAAATTGATGTAATGAATAAGTTCTTATTATTGTTTGGAAATTATATTTAATCTCAGTTAATGCTTAAGTTAATATGAAAATATATATCATTAAATAATATTAATAGTGATATATATATCATTAAATATTGCATGTTCTTAAAAATCACAATTGAGAACAGGAATATTTTTTAAAAAAAAAATGAATTGGGTTATAACATAAATTCCAAAGAGAATAAAATAAAATTAGAAAATGTATTCAGAAGACATACCAAAATCATAAGCACAATATCCTTAATAGTATCAATAAAATGATTTAATGATTATCTACAATAATCAAAATGAGCTACATGCACCGTGATTTTTACTAGCAGTTTTTACCAATTATGCTATTTTATTAAAACATTTAACTTGTATTTGTTTTTTCTTCAAACAATGCTAGAAAAGAAAAACACCCGATAAATTGCAAGGGAATTTGATCATACATCATAGGGTGTGTTTGGTATTACTTTTGCTTTTGTGGTTGATATTTAAAAAAATAATTTCATGAAAAGCACATTTTTAGCTGCGATTCAAAATAAGTAGTGAAGTATTTGGTTAAAGCTGTGATTGAGTTTGAGGTTGAAAAAAAACAATTTTATCCGTTTGGTTATCATGCTTTTCATATTGCTGTCAATTTATAAAATTATTTTAAAAGACACACAAACACACATATTGTTTTTTAAATTTTTTAGATTAATAATCAAAACAATAAAATGTAATTAATAGTTCATAGAAAAAACAGATATTATTATTATTATTTTTAAATTCGGATTGGGCCTCACCCAACTAAATAGGTCGACCTAGTTAAGTTGGGCTAAACGGCCCAACTCAGCTGAACTTGGGCTGGGCAGATAGCAGCCCAGCCCAAGTCCAATTAACATTCAGAAGCGTGAAACGATGTATTGCACTGTTCACGTCTTGTTCATGTGAGCAGTGCAACACTACTATTCACATTAACGACTGACCACGACAAGAGCTTCCATGGCCGATGCTGATGGGTAGAGGAGACCGAGGTGGCTCTTCCTGTGATGACAGCGTTGAAGATGGTGGCCTGTGGTAGCCGGGAGGAGCGTTGGAAGTTGTCTTTGTGGAGAGGGAGAGAGCACTGTGAAGAGAGATAGAGTGTTGTTGTTGTGGAGAAAAAGCTTGGTGTTGTTGTCTCGTGGTCGTCGTCATAGAGAGAGAGAGAGCTAGTTGCCACATAAGCACGATGTCTCCTGTTGTAATGGTGTATTCAACGTGTTTCAAAGGAGAAAAACAATGCAGAGCTGCATTAATCTGCATGCATCAATATTTTGCTTCTTCCAAAAAGCAAGTGTTGAGATCGCAGATTTGCATCACAGTAAAAGCATAATGTTTCTGCTTCTGAAAATAAGCTGTTTTGTAGATATTTTATGGTGGGTACCATATTAATTTAAGCTGTTTTTTTCTTTACCAAACGACACATTTCTACTTATGGTTTGAAACGCAGGTGGGATCACATTACCAAATGGATACTTAATTTGAAAAGCATTGGGGTAAGAAAGATACGCTTGACCCAACCCATCCAACCACCGCCGACTCAGGCCCTAATTAGTGGAATCTAGTTGGTGATGTTAGTCGGACCCATTCGTCGTTACTTGTCTCTTAAAGTTACCCCAATGGATTAAGTGTAATCACTTAGCATGGGAAGAGGAAAACTTTAATCATATTTGTAAACAAAATATAAATCTACTAAATTGTAATCTAATAATTATTTATTTATTTTTATTAAAATGGATATTTAGTTGTGCGCATATAATAAACAAAACTTATACAAATTAATTCTCAACTTTTTGTAATAAACAAAACCTATAAATATCTTTAAAACCTTGAAATACCTTTTTATTTCTTTAAACAACCCATTTTTTGTTCACAAAACCAAAATAAACCCAAATCTAAAAAACTTCTTGAATTTAGATCTACTATCTCAGGCAATGATAACATGAGTGATCACTCTGCTGAAATTTTCTCATCAAATAAAACTCGCTGATACTAAAATTAGTAAATTTTGGTGGTTAAAATTAGAGTCAATTGAAACTTTCTCTTTTTACCACTAAAATTCAACAACTTTTTCTTTCTTCTCTTAAACCAGGGCATACTAAAATTCTCGACAAATTTTGGTAGTTAAAATCAGAGTCAATTGAAAAAAGAAGTTTTTGTTCAAAAAAAATAATTTAAAAACCTAAAAGGATAAAAAAGTTTTCATTTGAGAAATTAGAGACTAAAACAATTATTTTTTTTTCTAATTTTAGAACCACCACATTTTCTCAGCATTTGTTCCACCCTTGTCTTATCTCTTTCAATAAATTAAGAGAGATTGCATTTAGGAGATGAGAGGGTAGTGTGGTGTGATCAAACACCAATATTATTATAGTAATATTGGTGGTGGAACTTCATGCCATGTGGCACAAATCATGCGTATAATAGCTTTTGAACCTCTAGATTATTTTATTATTATTATGGCTTTTTATATGAATAAATTAATAATTAACAATATTGAAATCACCGTAACTCTCCACACACATTTCATTATGGATGACTACAGTGCTTTTCTTTTCTTTCTTTATTCTAATTATGCTTCTCTTTTTTTTTTCTAATTAATTTTTTGTATTTTTTTTGGTTTCTTTCTTTTTTTCTTTCTTTGTTTCTTGTTTTTTTATTATATTTTTTTTTCTAATCATTTTTTTCCATAAAGTATTTTTTTTGCTGGTTATATTTTTTTTTCTTTTTTCACTTTTATATATATATATATAAGCGCTAGCAAAGACACCCTAATTATATATATATATATATATATATATATATATATATATATATATAATTAGGGTGTCTTTGCTAGCTTAAGCGTCCCTTAATTAATCTTCAAATCCAATTTTTTTATAGTTTTTTTTTCCTGATTATGTTTTTTTTCTTTTAATTATATTTTTTTTCTTTTTTTTTTCCATGAAACATTTTTTTTATTGGTTATATTTTTTTTAATTTTTTTCTTTTCCACTTATATATTTTTTTTATTTTTTATGATTGGAGTGTTCGGGCTCGCTTAACTGTGGTGTGATCAAACACCAATATTATTATAGTAATATTGGTGGTGTAACTTCATGCCATGTGGCACAAATCATGCATATAATAACTTTTGAACCTCTAGATTATTTTATTATTATTATGGCTTTTTATATAAATAAATTAATAATTAACAATATTGTGCTGGGAAATCACCGTAGCTCTCCACATACATTTCACTGTGAATGATTATAGTGCTTTCCTTTTCTTTCTTTTTTCTAATTATGCTTCTCTTTTTTTTTCTAATTTTTTTTTTGTATTTTTTTTGTTTCTTTCTTTTTTTTCTTTCTTTGTTTCTTGTTTTTTTATTACATTTTTTTTTCTAATCATTTTTTTCCATAAAGTATTTTTTTTGCTGGTTATATTTTTTTTCTTTTTTTCTTTTTCCACTTTTATATATATATATATAATTAGGGTGTCTTGGCTAGCTTAAGTGCACCATGATTAATATTTAAATCCAATTTTTTTATAGCTTTTTTTTTGTTTTTTTCCTGATTATGTTTTTTTTCTTTTAATTATATTTTTTTCTTTTTTTTTTCCATGAAACATTTGTTTTATTGGTAATACTTTTTTAATTGTTTTCTTTTCCACTTATATTTTTTTTTCTTTTTTATGATTAGAGTGTTCGGGCTAGCTTAAGTGCACTGTAATTAATCCCTAGATCCAGAGTGTTCATACCAGTTTATGCATACCACGACTAATCCTTGAACCCACTTTTTTTGCTAAAGTGCTTTCCCGCTGGTATTTTTTTTCTTTTTTTTCTTATACTTTTATTTTGTTCATTTATATTTTTTTTATACAATAATCATAATATCCTCAAATAAGAGAAAAACCAAGAATTATCAGTGGGGGTGTCTCGATTATTTTACTTTTTTAGTGCACAA
This sequence comes from Salix dunnii, assembly GCA_015731905.1. NCBI lineage: Eukaryota > Viridiplantae > Streptophyta > Magnoliopsida > Malpighiales > Salicaceae > Salix > Salix dunnii. Next base: position 3,106,969 of record CM027661.1, read on the forward strand.
TAAAATAAGTTCTGTAGTCTCAAATAAGACCAAACGGAAAAGTTACCTGTGGTGGTGTTTCAAACATTTCATGTTTAACTATACATGCATAAGAAAGAGTTTGACTCACATTTTACACTACCAAAGCTAAACTTGCTATGTTTTTTTAACGCGGGTTGCATTTAATACAAATACAAATAACAATAAAAATTAAAAAACTAAACTAAGAGCAAAAGTATATAGATACGAACAAAAAAATTAAAATTATTTTAGAAGGACCCAGAAAATCAAGGAATCAAAACTAAACTAAAAAAAAATCCGAAATAAAAAATAAAAAATTATATGTGTTAAAACTAGACAAAAAACATTTTAATCCCTGCAGCGGATCACAAGTTTATGGCTCATTACATACTATGTTAAATCCATTTATTTAGTAAAGTTTTACAGTGCTGACTTCATATTAATTACTTGTAGAAGAGAAAATTATAAATTAGTTACCATCATTATACCAGACGAATTAAATAGTTTTTTTTTAGTTTTAAAAATAAATAATGAGGCCCTTTATATTTAAATTTACTTGTAAATTGATCATTTTGCCCATTTCATATTACTTGTCATATTTGTTTTTTTTTTAAGAAATAGAAAAAAAATGATGAATTGTTTTTAGACTAGAGAGATTATATAATTCATCTTGCAAAATTAATTTATAATTTAACGTGAATAAATTGTTAGCAAACTTTCACCAAAATCACAATACTACTATGAGATTCCGGTTACTATGTATAGAGTCACCACAATTCTTGTAATTGAACAAACAAAGAGTTTTCTATTATAATAAGGGACTTGTTGTGTAAGAGAGCTTATGATGACTTAATCTAAATACTTCAATCAAAGACATAACCATAGGACCTACATTTAATTTAAATACACTAGCAAATGCCCTTGTGCCCCGTCGCGGGTGACACCATATTTTTTTCAACGTAAAAAAATTAATTATATGAGATTTTTTATTATAATATAAACTTAAATAAAATAATAATATGTGCATAACTCCTGTTAAGATAAAAAAGAAAAATATTTTTACAAAAAAATCAATACATAAATAATCACTAAAATTATCATTATTATGCCATAAACAATAAAATCATAAAATTATTTGATCCGAAGAATAAATAAAAATAACAGAAAATACAAAAAAAGAACAAAGGAAAAAAGGGAGCAATATTAATTTCAAAATGATTAATTAAAATTTCAGGACTAAACCAAATAAAAATAAATCCCTAATAAAAAGTAAAACGATAAAATTAAAACAAAAATTAAAAGCATATATGCATAAATAAAGATAAAAAATAAATGTTATCCAAGAATGACAAAAAAAAAAAACAAAGAAATTAATAGCAAATAAAAAATTCAAACAATAAAGACCGAAATAAAAAATAAAATATATAATTAATTCCAATTGAACGATAAGATTGAAGATTGAAATAAATAAAAACATCCTGACCAAAACAAATAAATATAATTGCAGTGTAATTTTGTTAACAAATTAAAAAAATAATGATTGAAATGAAAATTAGTATACATGACCAATTTCAATTGGAGGACACAACCAAAACAAATTAAAAGAAACTAGATAATTAATTTTAATTGAAGGATAAAATTGAAATAAATAAAACCTTAGGACTGAAATAAATAAAGACATTTAAAATAAAATTGTGTAATGCTTTTATAAAATTAAAAGAATAAGGACTGAAATGAAAGATAACATATATGACAAATTTCAATTAGAGGACCCAATCAGAAGAAATTAAAACTTGCACACTGAAATAATTAAAATAAACAAAATCAAACTAAAAATCAAAAGAATAAGGACTCTATTGCAATCCAACATATAAAATTAATTTCAATTTAAGGAAACAATTGCATCAAATTAAAAACTATATTGAAAAAAATTAGTAATAGAAGCAAAATCCAAAGCCTAGGGACCAAAATAAATATTAAACAAACATTAAAGACCGACATGTATTTTTGGGTGGCAAGAGAGAGAAAAGGAGAAAAAGTTTAAAACCGTCCATCAGATCTTCTTTGGCCAAGCGTTGCACGTGGAGAAAGAGTACATGTTAGTGCACCATGTGACATGGCGGATACTAGTTTTGGACTGCTATGATGAGGCACACGTGCTGCCCGAATGACGCATGTGCTAGAAACACTACAGTCGCCTTTGGACAACGTGCTTACAGTGTCAACGAGAAATGATATGAAAATAATAGACAATTACCTATATACCCCTGGACCCACTGATAACAAAAAAAAAACCACCGTGAAAAATTCAAAACTGCCCTAGGATCCAACAGCTATTTTTTTGTTCATGGGGGTTAATTTCATAGTTTTATTGCACACAAATTCATAAATAACATTCATGTCCCCTGAGAATTCCTAAGTTACTCCCGTTTAACTTCTTTTGTCGTTTTTGATGGCTATTTTTATAGTTTTACTGTGCAAAAAATTCAGAAATACCATCCATGTCCCTTGAAAAATTTGAAAATGCCCTCAGTCTCGAGGGTTAAAAATTTTCAGCCCTAGAAAAAAATGATAAATTTATTGTCGCAATGAATAATAACTTGAGTCTATGTGAACAGTAGAGAAGGCTACAGGAAAAGAGGGACATGTTTTATTTTATATTTAATATTCCTTATTTAAAAGATCCATGTCAAAAACTTTTGTATAAATGGATGGTTATGAGTCATCTTTTCTAAAAGACTGAAGTTGAGGTTTTTTAGGTATGCAATAAAATAAATAAAAAATTATCTCAAAAAATAATTCAAATAATTAATGACATGTATTAAGATGTAGTAAGGGGGATGTTTATCTTTCTTTATGCATACCCAACCCCTTATTTTGGATCTCTATTACCTATCTTATGTATGTTTTAGGATTTGCAATTTTTGTTAATTACTATATGACAACTCTTTTTTCTTTTTCCCCTTTTCAATTTCAGATTTTCCATTATCATGCTAGGTATGATAGCATGAAATGTATGCAAATGCTTACATGACAGTTATATAGATGATCTTTAGGCTTAAGATTGTTAAGTTATCTTAAATGAAGAATGTTATGTTTTTATTTTGCTATATATTTTTCTAATTAAGAGTAACAAACGAGAAATTATTAAATATAACATGAACTCTAAGAAGATAGATAAGTAATCGAAAGAGAATTCATCACCATACATGAATTAAAAAACATATTTTATCTGCTCTCGAGTATTGATTGTAATCCTTGCAAAATGCAAAATGAGATTTAAAAAGAGTTAAAAACAAACATGATTTTATAAAGTAGATTCACTCCATGCTATAATGTCTAAATCAAAATATTATTGATAAAAAATAATTATTATATTGAGAATTAGTCACTAAGAAGTTGAGCAAATCTTATAATTTTTCTAATATTTCAGGGATCATGATTGGTTTTTAAACTTTGTACTTGATATTTCAAAATACATCAATAATTTTTTTAATTCATAGTAAATATATCTATTTAATCCTATTGATTTAGTATTGTTATTTATATTTATATCAACTTATTAGGGAATCTATTGGTTTACACACATAAAAAAACATTGGACAAAAACTAAATTGGAATGATTAATCAAGTGTGACCTGTTGTAACCAATATTTAGAAATTGAGGATTACAATGCAATTTATACAGGAAATTATAATTCTAGGACCAAAAAAATCAAGGATTTTATTGGATAAATATCTAAAATTATCCTAAAATAATATATATGATATTATTTAAGGGGTAATACCTTTTATTTTATTGTTTGTAATAGATAGAAGAATACGTTTGCTCATTAGTCTTCGATAGGAAAAGGTGGATTTGTTACCAATGAGTTCTAAGCAAGTTAGAGAGGATCAATTGCAAAGTTAACAAAAAAGTTGAAATCGGGTAAATGGTTTACGTTAGCCAAGAAGGGAGACATCAAACAAGCATTAGTTTTGTTTAAGGATGCCTTTATGGCTTGAGAGAAAGCATTAGCTTATTAGATTACTAGTTTGTTCGGGTTTGAAAGCTAAGACATCATATAATTAGTTATCAATTTAATTTGCAGAAGCAATTTAGTAATATATATCAAATTTCAAAATTTAGCAATTCACTTGTTGAAACAAAACACATATTAATGAACCATCAATATCACAATAAGTAATTTGATATATTCTATTTTTTAATAAAAGTAATTAGTCAACAACTTAAAAACCCAAACATGTATTCATATTCTATGTTTAGCTTTCATTCAAGACTCCATAAAATCAGCCACAACTATTTGTGTCTATATATTATCAATATCAATTTTATTGATATCATCATCATCCTATAAGCGTTAATACATTACAATCTCCTTTATAAAAATCTAAATATAAACTACATCTATGTTTGTCAATGTGTGGTTACATCCTTATCTAAGATCCTATTATACATAAAATATATGTTAATCGATACATGGTAATCCTCTAATTTGAGATTCTAACATATACTAAATATATGATAGTCAATATATAGTGATTCTATTATTTAAAATCTTAACATTCACTAAATATATACTAGTCGATGCCAAATATCATATATTTCTCATTTTTTCTATGCCATTTACATGGAAAATCATTCACCTTAAACACATATACATTACGGGTGCTATCCGAAATAACATCATCAAAATGTAAATATAGCAAGGATCAAAGGCAATTGGTAAAAGGCAGCGAGTCAAAATTACAAGCATATACAATGAATAAGAAACACTAGAGGGAACAATCTCCCGTAGAGACAGAAAAATAATCAGAGTAACAGTAGAGTGACTAATAATTGGCCAATAGAAGAAAATAAGTTGCATCAGCCTACATTCCAGAAGCCATTGAGCCACGAGGATGCCAGTATACAACATCACCTCTCTCAATGTTAGAGTTGCCGCATCCCAACATTATAAGCATTAGCAGCCCCAAACTCACGATTTTCAACCATCCCATAATAATAAAGGGGTATCTCAGCAAGACAAAAACTCAAGCAACATGGAGAAGTAATGCAACAACTGCCATCAGCTACCATGTAATCCAGTGGAGGAGAAGCGTGCAAACCATCATCACTAGGCCACAACTGAAACACAATATAACAACTCAATAAACCAGGTGGACCAGCATATGATGCTTTAGTATAGCCTTGAGTGTCACCATCATGTACGGTTGATGAATCAATTATATGAGTCCAGCAAATGAGAGGTCACGGGACTACAGCCGAAGGAACTATAAGAGATGCAAGCAGCAACTGGACAATCAACAGCTCTAGGAGGTCGAGCTGCCATTAACATAGTCCTCCAATATGGAGATGAGATTGTACCTACATGCCTTCATCAGTAGCTAGTAGGGGAGAATCATTCACCAAGCATCATACCAACAGAGGCTAGCAGAAAAAGCCTCTATACCAAATGATAGTTAGTAATCTATCTCTGTTCTATCTCTCGCAAGTAAATCAGAAGAAATCCTCCTCGCTGCAGCCCCATAGGATAGCCACCGAGACAGGAGAAAGGGCTACTATTGGGCGTTGTCGAGACCATGGGGTAACATTGAGCGAGAAATGATCTTTTCCATGAAAATTATCAAGAACGGCGATTTTTCACGTTTAACGCCCCGTCATCCCCTGGGTTGGGAGACAACGACGCGCGATGAAAAATGAGTGCTTGTATAGCTGTAAAAATTACGACTATAATTATCAAGGAAAGACGCATCATCCCCAGTGCACCTTACCTAAGGTAAGCTGCATCGTTGTTTGATTGTTTTTCCAAGTTAAAAAAATTTTACACCGTATTTTTAAAAATCATTTTTGTCTATGAGTGTACTTTACAATGTAATTTTACAACTTAATAAAAAAAATCTTTTTATTATCTACAGATGTACTTTACAATGTAAATTTACACCATAATTAAAAAAAAAAAAATTTAATCTATGGATGTATATTACAATGTAAATTTACATCCTAATAGATAGAACAAAAATAAATTTAGTTATTTTTTTATATTTTGGCTAAATTTCAACGGATAATTGTCAACCAGTCGCGATATCTAATTTTTGTTTTAAAACATGAGAAAGATACAACATATTTTTTTTACAAAAAATATGATGGGAAAAACTTTGAAATCTGGTCATATGCACAAAAACAACACGTTTTTATGCTTTAAAAATTTTTATAATAATAATAATAATAAAAATATTTTTTATGTCAATTTTTATTTTACATTTTTTTTGGGGGGGGGGGCTAGCAGCCTGCCTTGCTTGGGTTGGGCTTCTAAGCCGGATGGGCTGGAAGCCCAGTTGGTATTGAGCTGGGCTTTCAGTTCAGATGGGCTAGAAGCCCAAATTATTTTGGGCTGGCTTTCGGTTTAGATGGGCTAGAAGCCCAAATTATTTTGGGCTGGCTTCCAGTCACAATGACTGGAAGCCCAATGTATTTTGGGTTGGGCTTCCAGTCCTCATGACCTAAAAGCCCAAATTTCCTAGACATATGGGTCAAGCACAAAACTCGACCCGTTCACTCAGCCATGGCCCGCGTGAACAGTTGGACACAAATTGTGTCCCGCTGCTCGCATGCAGCCGAAAGAGACGATGAACATTAGTTTTTTTAGTGTGAGTAAAGGTGTACCTATTAGTACCGTTGGGTAGAGAAGGTCAAGGTGATGATTCCTGTCGTGATGGCATCGTTAATGGTAGCCTGTGGTGGCTGGAGGAGGCTTCCAAAGTCATCGAGGCTTACATTGTAGCTGCTGCAACCGTGACCGTTGCTTCACCTGATAGTGTGGTTAGGTTGCTAGTGTGTAGGGGAGGTTTACGATGGTGATATGGGTAATGTTAGGTAGTTGAATGGCCTCTAACAGTGGAGAGAGAGAGAGAGAGCTTAATGGAGCTGGTTTTTAGGGAGAGAGAACTTGCAGACCGAGAGGGAGAGAGAGAGCTCAACGCCGAGGGAGATGAAGATGATGGTGTTATTTCGTGTGATTTTCCCTTATTTTTCTTGTTTTTATTTGCTAAAAATCTCTGTGAATTTCCATAACTTCCCCCTGTTTCCCCCTGGTTTTTTCCTTCATTTCCCCCCCTCCAGGCAGCGTGCATGGCTGCCATTTATAAGGAGCTTGGCTTGCTACGGTGGCTAGCTGGCGGTTGGTCAGCGCTGGGCTGTCAGTAGGTGTGGTTGCTGGTCGATGGCCAGTGCTATTAAAGGGAGAAAGTGTAAAGGGAGAAAGTGAAAATGCAATTTGGTCATTCATTTTATAATTGCATCCCAATTGGATTTAAACTTGTAATTTTATGCAATTATATCCCTATTAGAATTTCAACATTAGCCTTAAATTTGCGTGATTAGCTTGGAAAAAATTCAACCGGGTCTCCGAAAATTCTAATTTTCTCAATTAAGCCCGAATTAAACTCAAGAATTTGATTTTTCATCAATTAAGCCCTTAATAAAATTAATTTAACCAATTTAAAGTATAATTAAGTCCTTGCATTTAATTAAATCCTTCAATTGGATCCTAAATTAATTCTCAAATATAATTATAGTTTAAATTAGCTCATGATTAAATCAAATTGGCATATAAAAAATACAATTATGATTTTTTACTTAATTTTTACCTCAAATATTTATTTTCTCTCATTTTTTGACGCAAAAGAGATATAATTTGCCTCCAAAAATATTTAAAAATATTAATTTTTTTATTTTATTTTGGGGAGTAACCCAAGAATTGGGTTATGACAAAAATGAAAATTGTGTAAAACAAAACATGAAATTTTTGGAAGATGGTGTCCACCAAGGTACTAGAGCCATAAAAAACACCTGTTTCATTTTTCCTAAATTAGGTAAACTGTGAGGCCCAAGGAAACTTGTCTCATTCTTGCTTCAAGGTTATTTCTATTGATGTTCAGACTTCTCATAGCACTATTCAGGGTCATCATCTGTCTTTGTATTCTCATCCAGGATTTGATCTTTCGCCGTAAGCATGATGTCGAAACATAAGTGAAGAATGAGTAGCTATGCGATTTGTCTTCCTATCGGCAAAACTTGCATATTGTGTCTGTTTGGAGAAAACGAAGTCGGTCTCTAGTTCTGAGTTTTCCCAGTGTAGCTAACCACAAAATAGAGTTGTGACTTGGCATAATAGACCATTTCTCTCAAGCCAACTCTCTCCCAGCTAATTTGATTGACCTTTCCCCTAAGGTTGTCATAGGCATTTGCCTAAAGGGGAGTGTCTACTATGTATCATGAATGGAGTTTTGAGCGCATGCACATTCCAAATATCTTACCCATCCAATCCAACTTTAGATTGCAAATTCCAGCTTGTGTAGAATAGGGGAGAACTGGCTAGCCAAAAGTCTGTGAGGGCACAGAGAACCCAAAGATATTCAAAAGGGAAGCTACCTTCACTGAATCCAGAATCGTGAAGAATAGCTTGCTTCGGACGACCTCCCACCCCTCCAAAATTGATGCAACCATTTAATTTAATAGTTTTATCTATATTTAATTAGTATTTTATCAATGTTTTATATATAAAACACAGTAATACTCTTTGTTTTAAGTTTTCAAAGCACTTTTGAATGAAAGATATAAAAAGAAGTAAATAAGAGGTAATTGATAGACTTGACCACCAGTCATTGTTTTGTGTATAGCACGAGCTCTAGAGGTCAAAATAAAGTGATTATAGTAGCATTAAAAAAAATTAATATCGATATTTTTCTAGAGAGAAAAGTCAAGAAAATAAAATAAGGAAGAACATGAAAATTGCAGCCTTCAAAGTCAAATATTGTATTTTGCCACTATTGCTTTAACTACTCCGACTTGAATAGCTTAAGCTACAAAACTCCAAAGGATACAAATTCAGTTTGGTTGGATTCCAAACTCCAATACCTATCAACACTAAAAATGGAAGCCCAAAATAATACCATATGATGGAGATATGTTTTTTTTCATAAATGACAACTGAATCTTGTCAACAAACAAGTTTCATAAAGAAACATGTTCAAATTGTGTTCTAAAGCATCCAAACTGGCATCCAAACTGACATCCAACTTTTTATTTCGGGAATTTGGCTCCTCTAAGTCAAATCTTGAAGATTTCATGCAAGACTATTTCTCTTCTTTAGAAAAATAGTTGTTAAAGTGTTTAAATGTAAAACTGTCAACTTAATCGGAGACTATTTCCTAAAATAGGAACTAGGGTTATCTAGGATATAAAAAGAAAGAGGAAAAGGAGAAGAAGTGGCCAACAACAACAACAAATATATATATATATATATAAACACCCCTTCTCCTCCACAAACACAAAAAATCATGTTTTCTTCGTTCTTTTTTATTAGTTCCACAAAAATACAAGGCTAAATTCTTTTTCTTGATTGCAAAGACACATAAACCTTCAGATTTCAAGAATTATAAGATTTATTTTATCTTTTATTTTTAGTTTATATGATGAATATATTTGTTTTTCTATGATTGTTTATTTTAATTGCTACAGCGGACTCTAAGTTATTATTGTAGACAATCTATTACTAAGTTTGATATCAAAATTGGAGCTGTGGTATATGAACATGTGAAGCAACTAAGTTTAATAATTATGGTAAATCTAAGTTATTAATTTTAGGAAGAACACTCAATCAAATCAAACATAGACTTCAAACAATTACGTTTTCTTAGTTAATCAACGTATCTAGTTCTTAAGGTTGCCATTGAATTAACTAATGGTTGTTTTATGGTTATGGTAAATTATGCATCGGATTTGTTAACTAACCAATGCTACAAAGAGATAAATATTAATAATTTAAATTGATGTTTCATTTCATGATCAGTTCTGATTTTTATAGGTGGATATGTACTTATGACTAAGATTTTTTTTACTATTAATTTTGGTTTTATTTAATTTTCACTTGATAGTTTTATTTTTCCTTTGTTTTATCCTAAACAACTTCCAATCCCCCCTCCTTGCAATTTGCATCATATAGCATAAAAATTTGACTTGAACCTTCCTCGTGGGATCGACCCCTTACCTGTTGTATACTACCTTATGTGTTGCGTTTTAAGATAAGATAATTAATTTATGCGACCAAGACATCACAATAAATTTTGGTGTAGTTGTTGGGGAGGTAATTTTAGTTGATTCTTGTGTTATTATTTTTATATGCTATGATTTTTATTTATTTTTATGAGAAAAAAGAGAAACATAATTTTTGCTTATGGCAGTATTATTCAAAACAGATTGTTTGGTAGAAGTAGGTATTGGCCTTTTGTTTCCTGAAGGAAAACAACATTTTGAATAGGACTAGTGGTTAACCTTTAGCCCCACCCTATCGTTACTAAAATTCTGTTGTTTTCTAGGGTTTTAGGTAGTTTTAGTTTTCTAGCATAGGATTTTTGTATAATTTGCATTGTTTTAAATCTATTATGTAGTTGGTTTCTTTTTAGTTTTCTTGACAATTTATGCCTGTAACCCATTCAACTAGCCGAAATCAAGTGTAGGCGGATCTCGAAATAGAAACACTTTATGCAGGTTATGAAAGGAAACTCACATCAACACCATAATTGTTGTATGACAACAAACACTCAAGGAGCTTATTACTCCTAACATGGAAAATAATCCATTGTGCATAAACATAGAAAATAATGTCAACTTTGAGCTCAAATATATTTATTATACATTTTCTACCAGCATTTGATGGTTTTGCATGACAAGACCCTTATACTGATCACAAGAAGTTCCATATGATTTGTGTTGACACAAAACCGAATCGAGTTGACGAAGAACAAGTTAAGTTCAAAGCTTTTCCTTTTTCTTTAAAAGTGATAGCAAAGGCATGGCTTTCTCTATTATCCTAAGTTCTATTAGAACTTGGAATGCCATGAAGAAGATTTTCCTTAAGAAGTATTTCCCAACATCTCGAGTTGCCAATATAAGAAAACAAATATGTGGAATTCGATAATCCCATGGAGAGACACTCTCTAAATATTGAGAAAGATTTGAGCAACTATGCTTTCAATGCCCTCATCATCAAATACCTTATCAACTACTCATTCGATATTTCTATGAAGGATTAATACCTTGAAAAGGTAGTTCTATACTCAATGCATTCTAGTTCAACACTCAATCAACTGCATTTGCTTATTCAATGTAATCTTCTTGCATCGCTAGACACATATTAGAGGTATTTCTCCTCTATAAATTGAAATAATGACGAACACTGAAAAGGTAACTACTTACTGAATGAACTCTAGCTTTAAAACAATTTCACCATTTTGTGTGAGTTCTTCTAGGTCTAAGAAATAAGACAAAGAAAAAGATATTTTAGAGGTTTTCTAGGAAGTGGAACTCAATATTCCTGTTGCTACCCAATTTTTGACTCTTTATTTGTCTAAAAAAATTTTTAAATATAGATTTTTGTTCAAGGGCAAAATTGAGCAAATTGAGAGTTTAATGGTCGATTGAGGGTTAAATCACGAAAATCAGGAACCAAGGACCAGAATAAAAAAATCGCGCGAAGCCAAGGTTGAGATTGAATTTTTGATGGGATTTAATTGCAATAAAATCAATTTTAAATCCATTTGGGTGCAATTAAAGATTTTTTTTAAAGGACCAAATTATATTTTTACCTTCTTTTGATTTTTTTGAAATCTGCATAAAAATGGAAGGAAACATGCACTGTTCCGGCGTGTTGCATTTGAATTGAGTTCACGGTGATCAGTCAGCAGATCAATCGAATTTTTCTTCCTTTTTCAATTTTATTTCCTTCCCAATTCAGCTCCATCACAACAAGACAGATCAAATTTGTCCCTAAGTCAATCGTGATTTTCTTCCCAAAATTTTCTCCAGCGTGATCTCCTTCCTAATTTTATCGATTTGCTTAGCTGTTCCTCAACACTGCATTAAACATTATGCATGGCCGAACTTGGCTCTTCTCTGCTATAAATAGCAGCACGGTGAAGAATTAAAGGGGGGGAACGAAAGAAGAAACAGAGGAGAAAACAAAAAAAAAGAGAGGAGAAGAGGTAAGGAAAACAGAGGAGATTTTTACGTGGAAAAATACAAAAAGGCAGAAAAATAGAAATTTGCAGGGCCATCATCTTCCTGCATTCCCCTTGTATTCTGTCCCTTTTTTCCTCTGCCTTTCTCACTCTAAAACAGAGGAACCTCTGTCACTCTTTCCCTCCGGTCACAGGCTTCAGCAGCCAAATTCCAGCCAAGCATCACGACCTTCGACCACCTATATTACTCCCCCAGCATCACCATCGTCTTTGCTATAAATCCCCAACAGCTCAGCCATCTTCTCTGTTGAAGAAAAGTAGAGCAACCCGACGTAGACGCCACCAGCCCGCCCGTTTCAGAGGCTCCACCCGGCGAACTCAGGCCACCATTTCCGACGAGACAACGACCAGAAGAACCACTGAGAACTCCTCTACACAACTGTAGTAACGGGTAAGCCATTCATTGTACTCGAAAAATCATCATTTTCTACTGTTCTTCTTCTTCATGAAAATAACGTCCCAGTTACTGTTGATACAGTAACCGGGTCGGGTCGGGAACAAAGCCCGACCCGGAAGATAAATGGGACGGGCTTCAAGCTCGTACGTTTGAAGCCCAGACTAAGGCGGCTGGAGCCCAGCCTACCAGTAAATAAAATAAATAAATAAAATAATAAAAAAACATAAAAAATATATACAAAAAATATTTAAAATATATATATATATATATATATATATATATATATATATATATATATATATATATATATTTAGAAAAATATCTAAAAAATGTGTTGTTTTCTTGCATACGGCCAATACACTAGCATATTTAAAAAAAAAAAAGAATTTGTTTTTCTTTCAAAAACAATATATATTATCTTGGGTTTTGAAGAGAAAAATGGTTTTAGCATTGATTTCACAAAAAAAAATCATTTCTTGCATTTTTGGATTTTACAACATGTTTGTAAAAATCCAAAGGGTATTGGCCAATATTCAAAAAATATTAAAATATTTTTTTAGTTTGTTATTCACTGTTGATATTTGGATAAATAAATCCTAAAGGGTTAATATCCAAAATATTCGGCAGGAATAATATGCTATTATTCACCGTTGGGATTTGGATAAATAAATCCAAAGGGGTTAATGTCCAAAATATTCGACGGGAATAATATGCTATTATTCACTGTCGGTGTTTGGATAAATAAATCTTAAGAGGTTAATATCCAAAATATTCGGCGAAGTAATATCCCATTCATCATTTAACCTATATATTCTTGGAAAAATCAAAATCTTAACAAATCATAACCAAACAAAAAACACCAAGCAGCTTACCTTAGGTAAGGCGTACTAGGGGTGCTAAAACCTTCCCTTTACGTAACCAGTCCCTTACCCTAGAATCTTTGAAAGACCAGTTTTAGGTTTTCTAGTAACCATAATACTAGGTGGTGACTCCCCTTTTCATGAAAATAAAGATTAGAACCCCGACATTGAATTCCCCGCGCACTGGGGAAAATCGCCACGACGCTGCAAACCAAACCATTTTTTTGGGGTGCGACAATTCCTTTAATTGATGTTATCATGAAAATTCTCAAGTATGCTAAATTCTTGAAGGAGTTGTGTACTAAAAAAGAATCTACAAGCTAAAAGGCCATTAGATGGTAAGTATGGGTAAAGTTGTATTTGTTGTTGCTCAAAAGAATATGCATTTGAAGAAAAAAGACTCGGGTGCATTTACTATCCCATTTCTTATTGGTAATGCTAGTTTTAAAAGGGTCTTATGCGATTAGGTGTATCCATTCGTGTTATGCCTAAACATGTATATAATTCTCTTAGTTTGGAGCCTTTGAATAAAACTACCATTGTGATACAATTTGTGGATCGTAGTTTTGTTTACCCACTTGATGTGATAGAAGATGCTCTAGTCAAGATTGATAGTTTGATTATTTCATGCAACTTTTATACACTTGATATGACACATGATTTTTGTGATTCATTAAACAACACTCCTATATTGTTTGGGAGACTAATTTTGAAAACTAACTATACAAAAATTAATTATGGTAAGGATACTTTGTCTATAGAGATAGGAGATGAAAAAATTGAATTGAATTTTTATGATATAATGAAATATCCTTATATCAATGTTATTCTATCACATACTAGACCTAGTTGATAAGTGTGTGCGACAGGTTTGTGATTTTGATTGTGAAGATAGATTAAGCATAACTTTGAGTTATGGCTATGATTTTACCAAGAAAGAAGAGATGGAGAGGCATATATGTGCTCCCCAAAATATACATAAATCAGCATTGGCTTTGCAAGCTTTGCAAGTCATTCCTTATCATAATGTTTTTGATGATTTAATACTTTTACATAAAATATTTTCCATCAATTTTACAGGCTCTTGAGTTAGGATTGAAATCTTTGCCCAATAATTTGAAGTATGTGTTTATTGAAAAAAATAATACACTTCCTGTTATCATAGGAAAATGTTTGAGAAGTATATGATTCATAAACATTGTGAAGTTATTTTGTGCTCACAAGATGACAATTGAATGGACTTTAACTAACATTAAAGACATTTGTCCCTCAATGTTTATGCATCATATACTATTGGAGGAAATTGTGAAACCAATAAGAGAAATGCAAATGGGTGGTGCTGATCTATGTGGTACCTAAAAAGAACGGAATCATGTTGGTGAAAAACAAAACTAATGGGCTCATTCCTACTCATATCTTGAGTGGATGGAGAATATGTGTTGATTAGAAAAAAAAATTAAATCTTGCTACACGCAAATATCATTTCTCATTACCATTTATGGATCAAATGCTTGAAAGCCTAACATTTCATTCTTTTTTGGGACATGCAGGTTTCTACCAATACTATATCAAAGATTTCTTGAAAATCACATTACCCTTGTACAATCTATAATGAATGAGCATGCAACATGTCAAGTCAATGACATTAAACAAAAACGCTCTTAGGAGGTAACCCAACAAAAACAAGAAAAATTGTTCTAGATTTAATTTCTTTTTTCTTATCTTTTATTTTTTTTTGCATTTTACTTTATTTTTATCATTATTTTATATTCCTTTTATTTTATTTCAGCATTGAGGACACTATTGTATTTTAAGTGTGGGGGTCTTGGGAGAATGTTAGTATTTTTATTTTGGTTTTTTTTGTTGCCCCCCCCCCCAAAAAAAAAATTATGTTTAATATTTTGAACTCCAATTGTTTATGAGAATGCGAGTATTATATATGAGAATTAATTAAAATAGATGAAGATATAAATCAAATGAAAGAGTGTGCAAGCAAATTTTAATACTTAATTGGTTTAGGGATTGACTTTGAGAATATGTTATGTTGACTTCATAGTGTTATACCAATGCAAGATTCTAAGCCTTCAAAATTATATTATTTGATTGTATATGCTTTCAATGATATGTTTCTCTAGAACTTGATTCATATCTTGTTGAGATTACATTCGCATTACATATACACGTGAAGATGACAAAGGCATTATAAATTTTAACCACTTGAACTAAAAAACCAACCTAAAACATATACTTATGACATCTCAAAAAATTATGGTTGAAAATTATATGAAAAGAAAGCAAAAGTAATGCCTGATGAAAAAAATGGACAAAGTTGCCAAAGAGGAAAAAAAAAGAGAAAAAAAAGAACAACAAGAAAAGAGAAAAAAGTGTTCCTTTATATTTCTCGTTCCTTCTTTTTCCCCCTTTTATTCGTTTTGTTCTTCTTCTTCTTTTGTTTTACTATTCTTTTTCTCTCTTTGTCTCTATTCTTCCCTCTCCCTTTATACTCTCACCTATATTTTTCCCTCTCCTCTTTTTTTTTCACTTTATCCCCCCTTTTATAGATTCAATATGCAGGTTACAGGACATGGAATTATTGTGCAGGGAATGGTGTGTTTTAAGGAAGGTAATGGTAAGTTGCAGGGCATGGTTGCTAGTAAGGCCGCGACAAGTATCTTTTTATTCTTTTTTAATCAAAAATTTAAAATAACATTAAAAATACAAAAATATTGAAATAATATTAAAAATTAGACAGCAAAAAAAACCTAGTTGAAACAAAAAGGAGCTCTTTTATAGGAATACCAGGAATAACGATTTTTTTTCTTCAATTTTAGTTTTTGATTTCTCCCCCTTTAAACCATAGAGGACCTGTCACTTTGGTAAGACATAGGTTTCATTTAAATCCCAACAATTAATCAAGCTTCAAAGTTCGCATGTACATAAATTCATGAAATACTCTTTATCCTTCTTTATTGTATTCTTGTTTATAATGCATATATTCTTGTATTTTGATAGAAGATTAAGAGATCAATCATAATTATTTTCAATTTGATTTTATATATCCTTTCTCGAGAACGAGTAAAAGCTTAGTGTAGGGGGTATTTGATGCAACCATATTATTTGATAGTTTCACTCATATTTAACTAGTATTTTACCTATAATTTATAAATAAAATGACTTGATATTCTTTGTTTTATGTTATGAAGACACTTTTAGATGAAAGATTCTAAAGGGAGTAAATTGGTGGTAATTGACAAATTTAACCATCACTCAATGTTTTGTACAGAGTGTGGGTTATGTAGGTCAAAATGAAGTAATTTTAGTGTTATTAAAAAGCTAATATCCATATCTTTATAGAAAGATAAGGCAAGAAAATAAAATAAGGAAGAGCAAGGAAATTGCAACATTCAATATCAAATCTTTTATTTTATCAATGTTGACCTTTGAATAACTTGAGCTATAAAGTTTGATATATGAAAACTCAATTTGGTTGGATTCCTCACTCCAACATTATGGTTGGATTTCTGAAGAGAAAAAAAAGGCATTGATACCACAAAGGCTAATCACTCTAAGATTCATCCATAATTTGTCTAAGACAATCAAATTCAAATTATTTTCAAATTGCGCGCATCAATAAATTTATTTTTATGGTATCAATACCAAAATGTTTTTTTTTCCTTGTTGTTCTTATCTAAATGAAATTGCAATGAAGGCAATGGAAGGGTAAACAGGTATCTAACTTTTCATATAAAAATAAACCTCATGTCATCAAAATATAAGTTTTTGCCTTTTAAAGGGGTTTTTTTCCCTCCTAATGTTTTATTGGAGGTTGTTTTTAAAGTATTTTTGTTTAGAAATGAATCAAAATAATATTTTTTTTAATTTTTAAAAAATTATTTTTGATATCAATACATGAATATGATCCAAAAATATTAAAAAAATTAATTTAAAATGAAAAATATTTTTGTCAAAAACACTTTTAAAATACAATACAAAATACACTAATGGAATATAAACTTAGCCATCGAAGTACTCCATAGTTTTAAAAAACTTCTTTTGTTTTTCGAAATCGAAAAAAATAAAATAAACGTTTTTATTTATTAAGCAACTAGCTAAGCTACAAGAAAAGCACAATTACCAACCATCCTGTCACATTCTTACCCCTGACAGATCTCACTAAGATCCTCTCTATAAAATAAAATGGTTTCAATACTATAAAGTTTGAGATCCATCTCCCATCTCTCTGCATATGCAAATTAGGCCCTTGCTTCTGTCTACTTACCACCTTCTTGTCTTTTATGCTCATTCATTTTTTTTAAATTTGAGTATTTTGATGGGAAATAAATGGCATCTTGCATTAATTTTTCAAGGGGATAAAGAGATACCTCTACTAAATGATTTTTTATATATATATAATGATGCATTTAAATTAGTTTAATAAAATATATTGAATACTATTGCTAAGATTGAAACCTAAGAAATTAAAAGATAGACAAAATTCTCGAGATTTTAAACTTAAATCATTCTCGTAGGAAAACAGCGGTGGTTAACTGTGAATATCCTTCGTTGTCATCATAATCATATCTAAGAAGCATGACATGATAATAGAAATCTTGTAATTTATATAATAAATTTTAAATTCAAGTAAAGATATGACATGAAATAGATAGTTTTTAGTTCAAGTAGACACGTGTATTCATTTGTTAGTGGAAAATGTGGCGTCGTTTTGTATTTGACACCACATGCCTGATAGTTATGCAATGAAGAAGTTGATTCCTCTCTAACACATCGTAAGCACGCACTAAAAAAGTTAAAGTAAAATATTAATTGATGTCGAGATCTAATCTCACTTTCTTTTCTTGACTAAGAACATACAATAAATAAAATAATAGTGAGCAAATTCAGAAGAGTCAGGCGAGGGTGACTGAGGATGGAAATGACAGTGCTTCGAGTAAGAAAGGACCCACAAAGGACAGACATACTTAAATCTTTTTGTATTTTTATTTATTTATTTCAAATTGATTTGCCAATACTTACTCCATCTTTGTCATCCTCCTTCATACTCGAAAGAGATCGGTCTGTCCGTATATACAAGAGAAAATAGACTTGAGTCATGCATGCATGCGCTCGGCTTGAGCCTCAGGCTTCTAATCTTGGGGTAGTGGAGAGGTTTTTTGAGCTTTCCTTATCTCTTTACTTTAAAAATTTTAAAATAAAGTGCATATAACTGGATTATATATAATTCTGAGTGGCGTGCCTCACTGTTAAGGCTCCAGGTTTGATCTCTGGGAATCACCGCCGATTCTTTGAGTTTTATATTAGTTATAATCACTGAAAATTTTAACTGGTCATTAATATCTATGAAATGAATCTGGATTCACGTAATCGGTCTCGGATATCGACGTATAATTAAACAAGCAGGCACCGTGAAGCATCTGGCAGCCACTAGAATTCAGTGGGGGCGGGGTGCATGATATCATTAGCAGCAGATTAGCAAAGATGCAACAGTGTCATATCCTACACCAGTAATATCAATGAACGAGCACCAGCAATTCCTTTCCTGTAACTCTCGGCCCCCCTCTCACCATCGAAGGTGATATAAACCTACTGATGGAATCTGCATGTTGATCGTAAGATATCACTCGCTCAAACTGCAAGTCAATATAATTTTGCATGTTGATCGTAAGGTATCACTCAAGCTACCGGTCAATATAGGTTGCTAATATTTTTGAATTATATCATCAGAACTTTTAATAGTAACAGCAACTAATATAAACAAAAACAAAACACAATTTATTTATTTATTTTCATGAGACAAGTTTCTCATCTCCATCGACACGAGCACATTGAATTGCGCAACCTCTTCAAACCATGATTGTTCAACAACATATAGCACAAGAAATGGTGGTTAAGCTATGATACATATCCTTTATGACATCCAATCAAAATCACTAACAATTATTAGGCTCTCATCCAGCTAGAGAAAATAGGAGTAAAGGATAGCAAAGTTCATTACGAATCAAAACTCTTCAGGATAAAAAAAGTGCTATAGGTATCCAAAATATTCCTTTTATATCCATCCAGTTGTCCACTTGCAGAAATAATATTATAAACTTTTATATAGGAAAAAAATACTAGAAAACCTAGTAATATTGAATATGAAAAATAAACTAAGAAAGATATTTATTTAAATAGGAAAAAGAATTAAAAAGCATCATAAAATTGAGTAAAAAAAATAATATTTTTCTAAAAGCATATGCATCACATTCTCTATATAAAATAATTTGATGATTTCAAATTCTATAATGACTTACAAAAGTATTATATGATTTTTTTTATATACATAATTGATTTTTTTATATGAAATTCTCATGCGGATAAGTTCAATGTGTATATCATTTAACAAATAATTACATATTGGTTTTAAGTATTTCTCTATTATTGATCTCAATTATTTACTGTAAAATATTTCTCATACCAAAACTTATTTTTACTTTAAACTCAATAATAAATCAGAATTGAATATTAAAGATAAAGAATATTGTTGTTATATGTTGTGTAGTAACAAATAAATGTGATGATAGCGGATTAGCTATAAGTACAGTCTTTCGAATCTTAGCTTACCATCCACAAGAGATCACACCTGCTAGCTGCAATTTCCAAGGAAGCAAACGAGGACTCAGGAATGGCTCTCTCCGAGTGTTCACTCGGTACTACGCTATTTTCTTGATTTTCATTACCACATGTCATTCATTGCCTTTGCTTTCGTCTATAAACATGTGTGTGTGTCAAGCGGTTGTTAAGGTTCTTGAATATTTACATCAGTTCAATGACGTTGGTCAAAGTATGGAAATACACATGTATGCATGTGAATTGTTTGTTCTCCTATGTTTGTTATACTTGAAACTTGTGGCAGTACTTTAGCCTGTAGAACCTACGCATGTTTCTTTAATGTTCTGTTTCCAGTTCTTAATGTTGTTGCTCTTGTGTTGGCTACTTTTTTTTTTATGTAAAAGGTTACAGAGTTACTTATATGGCGGTTCCCGTTTGATTATGCAGGGGAATTTTTTAGGATTTATGAAGGGACAATTGATTTTGGTTCTTCTTGCACACAAAGAATCATCATAGATGTCATAAATCTGTTATTCCTAGGTGTCTTCTATCTGTCTTTGATTGTAGGATCCATCTCGAAAAGTTATCAAGTTAGTGGTGGCAATAGAAGGGACTGGATTTCTGCGGTTGTTTCATTCTTCTGTGCTCTTATTAGCATTGCCTACATCAGTGTTGGATTGTGGGATCTAATAGCTGGGAAGGATATATCTGATGGTTTTATCTGGTTGGTGTACCTTGCTAGAGGACTAATCTGGATTTCGTTGGCAGTTTCGTTGCTTCTTAGGAAATCCAAATGGATCGGAATTCTTGTTAGAATATGGTGGGCGTCTTTCTCTTTACTTATTTCAGCTCTAAACATTGAAATTTTGGCTAGAGAACGCAGTATTCAGATTCTTGACATGTTTCCTTGGCCTGTCAATTTTTTACTTCTATTTTGTGCCTTCAGAAACTTGAATCATTTTGCTTGTCTACAAACCCCAGACAAGAGCCTTTCAGAACCTCTGTTAGGAGGGAAAGATGTCAAGAACCGATCAAAACTGTACAGGGCCAGTTTTCTTAGCAGATTGACCTTTTCGTGGATTAGTCCTTTGCTTGGCTTAGGGTACTCAAAACCATTAGATCTTGAAGACATCCCATCTTTAGTACCCGAGGATGAGGCCAGTGAAGCCTATAAAAAATTTGCTTTTGCATGGGACTCCCTTGTACGGGAAAAGAGTTCGAACAGCACTAAGAACTTGGTTCTTCGGGTCGTGGGAAAAGTACATTTCAAAGAAAATATTTCTGTGGGTATATGTGCCTTTTTAAGGACAATGGCAGTATCAGCACTTCCTCTTTTTCTCTATGCCTTTGTAAATTATTCAAATCTTAATGAGCAGAATCTGTATCAAGGTCTTTCAATAGTCGGAGGTCTAATTCTTGTGAAGGTAGTCGAGTCACTGTCTCAGAGGCATTGCTTCTTCTATTCAAGACAATCAGGCATGAGAATTCGATCAGCCTTAATGGTGGCAATCTACCAAAAGCAACTCAGGCTTTCGAGTTTAGGAAGAAGAAGGCACTCGACTGGTGAGATTGTGAATTACATTGCAGTTGATGCCTATCGTATGGGAGAGTTTCCTTGGTGGTTTCATTCAACATGGAGTCTGGCATTGCAACTCTTTCTATCAATTAGTGTCCTTTTCGGAGTTGTAGGTCTTGGTGCTCTTACTGGATTAGTCCCCCTCCTCACATGTGGTCTTCTTAATGTGCCATTTGCAAGAATGCTCCAAAAGTGTCAAGCAGAGTTTATGATCTCACAAGATGAACGACTCAGGGCTACTTCTGAAATCTTGAACAGCATGAAAATCATCAAGTTACAATCTTGGGAAGAGAACTTCAAGAATTTGATGGAATCCCACCGAGACAAGGAGTTTAAATGGCTGAAAGAAATGCAGTTTAAGAAGGCTTATGGTACTCTTTTGTATTGGATGTCTCCAACAATCATTTCTTCTGTCGTCTTCTTGGGATGTGCCCTATTTGGGAGTGCCCCATTAAATGCTAGCACCATCTTCACAGTTCTCGCGACTCTAAGAGGCATGGGAGAGCCTGTCAGAATGATTCCTGAGGCTCTTTCAGTTATGATTCAAGTCAAGGTCTCTTTTGATAGAATCAATAACTTCTTGCTTGATGATGAGCTCAGGGATGACAGTATCAAGAAAACCCAGAAACTGAATTCTGATCAAAGTGTAACAATTCAAGATGGTAAATTCAGCTGGGACCCTGAGCTAAATATACCAACACTGAGAGAAGTAAACTTGGATATAAAATCAGGGCAGAAAATTGCAGTTTGTGGGCCAGTAGGGGCTGGAAAATCATCACTCCTATATGCTATACTCGGAGAGATACCTAAACTATCAGAAATTGTAAGCTGCAGAGCAAACAGTTATTGTCATCACTTGCAGTGGTAATTATGTTTGTGTTTTCTAACCTCTTTCTCTGGTTGCGATCAGGTTGATGTAATGGGATCCATTGCCTATGTTTCTCAAACTTCTTGGATCCAGAGTGGAACGGTTCGTGACAACATACTCTACGGAAAGCCCATGGACCAAGCAAAATATGAGAAAGCTATAAAAGTTTGTGCTTTAGACAAGGATATCAATAGTTTTCGGTATGGAGACCTCACAGAAATAGGCCAGAGAGGGCTTAATATGAGTGGTGGTCAAAAGCAGAGGATTCAACTTGCTCGAGCTGTCTATAATGATGCTGATATTTATCTCCTTGATGATCCTTTTAGTGCAGTAGATGCACATACAGCCTCAATTCTATTTAATGTAAGATAGAAATACTTGGAATTATACACTTATTGTGTTGCTTTTGATCCAAAAATAGATAGAATAGCATGATACTTCTTCCAAGAAAGACAACTTGCAAACACTGTAGTCTTACTCAAATGTCAAAGATGTAATTGCAGGACTGTGTCATGACTGCTTTGGAAAAGAAGACTGTCATACTAGTGACTCACCAGTTGGAGTTCCTAGCAGCAGTAGACAGAATTCTTGTAAGGGGCTGCACATCTATATGCCAGCATAGACTTTCGTTTTGTCAACACATGTTTCCTATTTTTTGAACAAGGATATGGTTTCTGTAGGTCATGGAAAGTGGGAAAATTACACAATCAGGAAGCTACGAAGAGCTCTTGATAGCAGGAACGGCATTCGAACAGCTTATCAATGCGCATAAAGATGCAATAACATTATCGGATCCTTTAAACAACGAAAATCAAGGGGAATCTCTGAAGGTAGACATGGTTCAATCGGACGAGTCTCAGCTGCCTCGTCCTGGTAAAGACAACATCGAAGGAGAGATTTCGGTGAAAAGTGTGCCAGGAGTACAGCTAACAGAAGAAGAAGAGAAGGAGAATGGTGATGTTGGATGGAAGCCATTCCTCGATTATCTGTCTGTCTCAAAGGGAACGCCTCTTTTATGCCTAAGCATTCTTACTCAATGTGGCTTTGTTGCTTTTCAAGCAGCTGCTACTTACTGGCTAGCATTTGCCATCCAAATTCCTAACATCAGCAGTGGCTTCTTGATTGGAATTTACACTCTGATTTCAACACTCAGTGCTATCTTTGTGTATGGAAGGTCTCTGTCTACTGCTTATCTGGGACTAAAAGCTTCTAAAACCTTCTTCTCTGGTTTCACCGACGCCATTTTCAAAGCTCCCATGCTCTTCTTCGACTCTACCCCTGTTGGACGGATTCTGACTCGAGTAAGAACATTTCCTTTTCAAGTAAACCTGAGATCCTCCATAGATTGTTTTATGCAATCACAGTTTATTTGTATTGCTGACTGATACTTTCATTTTTCAGGCTTCATCTGACTTGAGTGTTCTGGATTTTGACATTCCTTTTGCCTTCATCTTTGTGGCGGCTCCTCTGACAGAGCTTCTTGCAACTTTAGGAATTATGGCCTCAGTCACATGGCAAGTTCTAATAGCAGCCGTCCTTGCTATGGCAGCTTCAAAATATGTTCAGGTAAAACGCAATTTTCTCTTGGCTACTTTTTAACCATTTTGTTCTCCCTGGAAAGTGAGCTGATTGTAATGGTTTTTTTTTTTTTTAATATTATACACGCAACAAAAATAATTATAAAAAAAAAAAACTATTATTTATAAGTTCTTAAGTTACTGTTGTACAAATTTAAAGTTATTTAAAGATTAAAATAAAAAACATAAATTGCTATTTATTGAAACATTTGGGAAAATTGTAAATTGACAAAGTATCAATTTACTTCCTCAATAATATTTATATATTAATTTATGATAATTTTAGAATTAATTTAATCAAATCCTCACTTGATTTTTCAAGTCTAGAAATATAATCCTTATATTAATTATACTTTAGTCTTTTAACTTCTATAATATAGTTTAATTAAACCATTCAAATTTAATTATAAATTAATGATTTTTAATATGTGTGACCCATTAGTATCCTAATATGTTGGTCTGAATATAAATTATAATTATAATTAAATAAAATAAAATAATTTAATTTATTATCAATTCAAGAAATAATTAATTTATATTTGAAGATTGGATACATCTTCTAGTAACATGACATGATCAATCAAATATCAAAAATATTTTAAGTAGTTTGACTTAAACTTTCAATGATTAATTTCTCAATCTAATTAATATTTTTTCATCAATAATAGTATGATTTAACATCAAAGTGGAAAGTATGCTTGTTATATTCAATCATGATTATCCTCTATATAATAGTAATTCCTTGTATAAATAAGATTTGAAACTCTTTTCAAATCTTATATTATTTTGATCAATGATTTCTCAATCAATACTAATTGAGAACAAATACAGATATTTTTTTTTTCTAATATACCTAAGATGAAGAATCATTTCTTGATCACTCAAATATCTTTATATAATTTATGTTATACTTAATATATGTTATTTTGATTACAAGATTATGTAATACAATAAAAGAATAATTTTTTTGTATAAAATAACTTGGTGATCTCAAGTTTAAGGATCATTTATATAATCATTACATGAGTTTTTTCATAAATATAAGTTATATCTTCATATAAAATTCTCATGTGGGTCAGTTCACTATACATGTCTTATAACAAGCAAATACATATTAGTTCTAGGTATATCTTATACCAAAACTTATGAGAATAATTGTTTTCTTTCATAAAGAAAAAAAAAACATAATATATATTAGTCTCTATGACTAGTGAATGTCCAATATTTAAGAAATCATCAATCAAAAACATTTTAAGAATAATACTTTGATGCAATAGAAATCTCATAATTATAACAACTCTATAATTTTCTTTATAAAATATTTTTGTCTCATGAATTTTATCTTTAATCTATATTTATAAATCAAATATTAAATTTATTAATCTCATATTACATGAATATTACAGATAACTCAAGTTCTTATTGACAATATTAACTAAAAAATAAACGACGTGCCCCTTTTGCTTTAGCTTTTTCCACTGTTCACCCAGATACAAATTACTATTCATTGCTACAGTAAAATGACTTGTTTGCCTCTAGGTCTGAAAATTTTTAGCCCCGGTACCAGGGGTATTTTTGGATTTTCCATGGGACATGGACTGTATTTCCAGATTTTTTGCACAGTGAAACGACGAAAATGGCCCCCTAAAACGACAAAAAAGTGTCACATAGACTAGGGGCTGTTTCGGTTTTTCTATATTTTTTGCACAATGAATCGACGGAAACAACCCCAAAAAAGACAAAATAGTGCACAGTAAATAGGGGTAGGGATGTATTTTCCTCGCTGTTTTTTTTGTGAATATCAATAGCTTCAAGGGTGTATAGGTAATTAGCCTATTTTTTAGTATTTTTTCGGATTAACTACTGGCATGTCTCCCCGATGCGCCAGCAGTGTTTCACGCGTGCGCACCCTTTAGGTGGCGCGTACGGCTTCTTCAAGCGGCCAAAATTCCCTTTCACCGTGTCAGGAGGTGTGCCTCCATATCCTCTGTCTACCGTCATAGCGCGTATTGATCATAGGTGTTTGGGTAAGCGACGGCGGGTGGTTTTGTGTCGATTGTCCGTTTTCTCTCTCCTACCTCCTCAAAGTCTGTATCGATCCCTGATGTATGTAAAAAATTTAGTTTGGTCCTTTAGGTTTTGATTTTGGTTTTATTATTGATTTCTTGAATTGAAAGTTTGATTATTTTCAATTGTGCCCTTCAATTAAAACTAATTATATAAGATAGTTTTTCTTTCGGTCCTTATTCTTTTGATTTTTTATTTCTTTTTGGTTCCTTTATTTTTTTCGGTACGGATATTTTGATTTATTTAATTTGTTCCTCCAATTGAAATTGGCCATATATATAATTTTTCATTCAAGTCATCCTTCTCTTAATTGTTTTATAAAATAACTCAGCAATTATCATTATTATTTTTATTATTTATTTTGATCCTAAGATTTTTATTTGTTTCAATTTTATTCTTTAATTGGAATTAATTATTTTTTTATTTTTTTTTATTTTCATCCTTATTCTTTTAATTTTTTATTTGATATTAATTCATTTGGTTTTTTTAATTGTTGGATATTTTTTTTATTTATATTTATGCATCTATACTTTTGATTTTTGTTTTTAATTTTTTTTTGGGTTTTATTTTTAATCTGTTCAATTCTAAAAATTTAATTTATGTTGGTAATCATTTTAAAATTAATATTGTTTCTTTTTTTCCTTTATTCATATTTAATTTAAGCTTTTTGTTATTTTTATTTGTTCTTTGGATTAGATGATTTTTATGATTTTACTATTTGCACAATGATAATGATAATTATAATGATTATTTTTAAAAAAAAAATCTTTTACTTTTTTTAATGATTTTTTCAGGATAATTGAATTATTTTAATTTTTTTTACAATAATATTGATTATAATTTTAACTGTTATAGCATAGATAATGACAATAATATAAGGATGAATTTTCAATTTATATTTTTGTTTTTTTGTTGATAAAAAATTAACTAATTATTTTTTTAATTTGATTATTGGAGGTTTTTATTTTATATTAATTCATTTAGTTTTTTTTTAATTCTTGGACAATGTTTATTTTTTATTCGTATTTATGTATCTATGCTTTTAGTTTTTGTTTTTGTTTTTTTATTGGGGTTTTACTTTTAATCAGTTCAATCTTGAAATTTTAATTTATGTTGGTAATCATTTTAAAATTAATATTACTCATTTTCTTCCTTATTCTTTTTTTTCTGTTATTTTTATTTGTTCTTTGAATTAGATGATTTTTATGATTTTACTATTTTCGCAATGATAATAATAATTTTAGTGATTATTTTTTTTTTAAATGCTTTATTTTTTTTAATGATTTTTCAGGGCAATTTAATTAATTTAATAGTTTGGATAGTAATGTTGATAATAATTTTAAATGTGATAACAATGATAATAAAAATAACATAATGATGGATTTTCAATTTATGTTTTCGTCTTTTTATAGATAGAAAATGAACTATTTATTTTTGTTATTTGATTATTGCAAGTATTTTCACAATTTATATTATATTTTATTTTTATTTAAATTGAATTATAAAATAAACTAATTTTAATGCAATGAATTCAATAATTCAAATATCTGAATCTTCTTGCTGTTTTAATGATGATGATAAATTTATACTGGTTATTTTGTTGAAAACTACTAAACAGATAAATTTATATCAATTTAAAATTTATATATTTTATAGAAAACTTGCACTTCACAGGATTTCTGCACAAATTTATTATTTTGGTTAAATTTATAATACAATAAAAAAATATATAATTAATATTTTTTACATTGAAAAAAAATATGGTGCCGCCCGCGACGAATCGCGGAGGTATTTGGCTAGTGAATATATAGACACACATGAATATAATAATATGACGTGTACAGGATATATTAACCCAAACAACTTTTTATCTTCTGTTTCTTCTGAAAAAGGGATATTATTTAGCCTCTGCAAGGGAACTAATAAGAATGAATGGAACAACAAAGGCTCCAGTTATGAACTATGCAGCAGAGACATCACTAGGTGTTGTCACAATAAGAGCTTTCAAGATGGCGGACAGGTTCTTTCAAAACTTTCTAAAGCTAGTAGACAATGATGCTGTGCTATTCTTCCATTCTAATGGAGCCATGGAATGGCTAGTGATAAGAACAGAGGCAATTCAGAATACGACCTTATTCACCGCTTCTCTTCTCCTTATTTTACTTCCAAAGGGCTCTGTGCCTCCAGGTAGCAATAGAAACAATCTAGTTTTCACAGATATTACAGTGTTGGAAAAAGATGATGCGACATAAGTTTCAACATTTGGGCTGCAGGACTTGTGGGGCTTTCATTGTCTTACGCACTCTCACTCACTGGGACTCAAGTTTTTATGACACGATGGTATTGCAATTTGGCGAATTACATAATCTCAGCTGAACGCATTAAACAGTTCATGAACATACCACCCGAGCCTCCTGCTGTTGTTGAGGACAAGAGGCCACCATCTTCATGGCCCTTTAACGGCAGGATAGAGTTTCAAGATTTGAAGGTAAGAGCTGGAATATATTGTAAATGGAATAAATTTCTGATACTCGTCTTATGACGAGGTCCCGAGGATAATTATAAATCTGATTCTCTGTTATTTTTTCCTTCAGCTTAGATACCGTCCAAATGCTCCGCTAGTTCTCAAAGGAATCAATTGCACATTCAAGGAAGGAACGAGAGTCGGAGTAGTAGGGAGGACAGGAAGTGGGAAAACTACACTAATAAGTGCTTTGTTTCGGTTAGTAGAGCCTGAAAGCGGGAAAATTCTTATTGATGGACTTGACATTTGCTGTATGGGTCTGAAGGATCTAAGAATGAAGCTCAGCATCATCCCTCAAGAGCCGACTCTTTTCAGGGGAAGCATTCGAACAAACATAGATCCTTTAGGGCTGCACTCTGATCAGGAAATCTGGGAGGTGAAGGCAACTGATTTCAGCCTCATTTCAAGTTTTTTTCTATTTTTCTGCACATCAATAACAACGAATTCCTTGCCTGCAGGCTTTGGATAAGTGTCAGCTGAAGGCAACAATCAGCAACCTGCCTCATCAGCTGGACTCATCAGGTTTCATCAAAGAATCTCATTTTGTTACTATGCTTTTCATTAGGCGTTATGTAGGTAGTTACCATGCATGCATTATCCATTTATAGATCCAACAAGATCAAAAGGAGGGGCGGGAATAAAATTCAAGTTGCAAATTCTCAACCTGGCCTAATTTATTTGATCTAACAGTGAGCGATGAAGGCGAAAATTGGAGCGGAGGGCAACGACAACTATTTTGCCTGGGAAGAGTCCTTCTAAAAAGAAATAGAATTCTTGTTCTTGATGAAGCCACTGCTTCTATTGATTCTGCTACTGATGCCATTCTACAAAGAATTATCAGACAGGAATTCTCAGATTGCACAGTGATCACAGTAGCTCATAGAGTTCCAACTGTTATAGACAGTGACATGGTTATGGTTCTCTCTTATGGTAAGCTTCCATATTATCACAACATAATCTTCTTCAATATATATACTCTTCGGATTTTCGCTCATTTACGTCGAATAATGTTGACATTTCAAGAGGGATTTTTTTTATTTGCAGGGAAGTTGCTGGAGTATGATGAACCGACAAAGCTAATGGAAACTAACTCCTCCTTCTCTAAACTTGTTGCTGAATACTGGTCTAGTTGCAGGCAGCATACTCACCGGAATTTAGAAAATAATCGGCCATAATTTCATGATGAGAATTACAAGAGCTTTTCCTCTCCAGAAAATCGTATATCTTTCGTGGTTTAATAAAATCCTTCTCGGAAAATTAAGTTTAAAAGATATTGTATGGCTGGTAAATAATCATATCTCAGTCGGGATATTTTATTATTTTTTGTGTGATAAACTACTACTCACCCCGTGCATATGCTTCTCCATTTTTGCAGTACAAGAAGAATATATTTATAATTTTCCAATATTTTCTACCCCCTCCTTCCCACCGGTGGTGATGAAGACGGTGGTGGGGTGGTGGTGAAAATCAACATCTAATGTACTTTCAAACAGGCTTTTAGCTTGACAATATGTTACATATAAAAAATTTATAATTTGTAGCTTGAATTGGGTCAAATTTATTTTAAATTTGAAAAGATAGTGACTGAATAAATCTATTTCACTTTATCTAGTTGACTTGTGATCCAGCCAAGCCGATATAAATCAGGTAAGATCAACTAATAAAATAAAAAATATAATAATATTATTTTAATAACAATAACCGATAAAATAATATTTTAGTTAATCTATTAACCATATATTTTTTAGTTGTTTTCGGTCTCAATTTTTTACCCTATTTTTACCTTTTACCCTATGCAAAAAATATTTGGATAAAGGGATAGAAGTTAAAGAGAAATGAAACAAGGAACCAAACGAATATTGTTTAACCTTTTATATACCCAAGTCCACAAACATACAAGAGGGATAAAAATAGAAGAAAATTTTGAGGACCAAATTTGACACACCCTCGCTATCCTAGCAAAAAACCATGATAAAAACCCTAATCCTCAAAACCCATCTTTTTCTGACTTCTGCCAGCTGCCAGCTGCCAGCCTCCACGATGCCACCTCAACCTTATCCATCCTCCTCGTCGTCCTTCCCCACCAAACAAACAACCCGACCACCGTTCCCTTCCTCATTACATCCCCATAAATCAACCTCGTGTCCCAACCACATCACTCGTCACCTTCCCTTCAACACACAAACGAAGCACCACTTCCCTTGGTTTCTTTATCAGATGAGCAGTCACCTATCACATGATGAAAACCGTGTCTGATACTATTTTTTAAAAGTATTTTTTAAAAAAATTATTTTTTATTTTAAATTTAATTTTTTTGTATTTTTATATCATTTTTATGTGTTGATATCAAAAATAATTTTTAAAATATAAAAAAAATATTATTTTAATATATTTTTGAACGAAAAACACTTTCAAAAATAACATCGACCGCACTCCCAAACATACACGAAAACACCCCCCAATCATGCCTAGTTCAGACACGACAACGTCTTCATCTTCTCTCCTCGTAATAGGATATGCAATATCCTCATCACTATTATCCTCCAAATATGGTATCTCTTCACTTTTAGATTTATCACTCTTAAATCCAATGTCCCTATCGTTTCTTGTAAGCATACTCTTCGACTGGGATATTAAGATGCAATGTGTCTCTTTTATAAACACTTCAAACATTTAATAACTTTATCACGAGTAGGTTAAAATTCATATTTACCTTTCATGTCCATGTCCATATAAGCATCATTTTTATCTTTAAGTGGTTTTACCTTTGCATGCATATAAGACTTTGGTTGGATAACACTCTCTCTCTCTTATGATTTGGCCTCCATGTTGAGGAAGATGAAACTGAAGTTGTCTAAAAACAAGTGTTGCCCCTTCTCTTTATCTGCCTCTCCACTTTTGTTTTCATATGGACCATGTCCTCTAACTCTATATAATGTTATAATTCTACAACATTCGCAATGTTTCTACTCAACCTATTAAGAAATCTAGTCATTCTAGCTTCCCTATCTTCAATCACATTGGCTCGAATTGTTGTGATTTTCATCTCTTTAAAAAACTCATCCACAGAATTAGAACCCTGATTCAAACCCTGCAATTTCATATACAAATCACTATAATAATGGTTAGGCACAAATTGCATCTCTATAATAACCATAGCAATTGGTTATGCAGGTTTCTATCGATGTTTTATCAAAGATTTCTCAAATATTATAACACCCTTGTACAATTATGAAAAATGAGCATACAGCATGTCAAGCCAATAACGTAAAACAAAAGCGCTTACCGAGAGGCAACCCAACAAAAAAAATTCGTATTTGCTTTGTTTTACCTTATCTTTTATTTTATTTTTTTGCATTTTATTCTATTTTTGTAATTCTCTTATATTCTTTTTCTTTTATTTCAACATTGAGGACAATGTTATGTTTTGAGTGTTGGGGTGTTCAAAGAAAGTTGGTTTTCTTATTTTGATTTTCTTTGTTGTTTAAAAAAACAAAAACAAATTTTTATATTTGATCTTTTGAACTCCTATTGGTTTATGAGAATGTGAGTATTACACATGAGAATTAATTAAGATAGATGAAGATATAAATCAAATCAGGGAATGTGCATGCAAATTTTAATGTTTAATTGGTTTAGGGATTGACTTTAAGAATACGTCATGTTCACTTTATAATATTATTCCAATGCAAGCTTTTGAGCCTTCAACATTATATTCTTTGATTGTATATTCTTTCAATGATTAGTTTTAACATTTTCTATTACTTTCTTCTATCTCACCTTAACCTTAGCCCTATTACAACCGAAAGAAAGACCTTGTGATTTATGCATTGTTTGTAATATCTTAGTGATGGAGATGAGATTGAAGAGCAAGTTTATAATAAAATATATTCATTGATTGAATTTGAAAATTTTAAACACATAAGCTCTAAACACGAGTGTTGTATTGTGTGCCAATAAGAAGACTTGTCACTTTGACATGACATAGATTTCATTTTAATTCCGACGATTAATTAAGTTTTGAAGTTTTCATGTAAAAAATTCATAAAATACTCTATATCCTTCTTGATTGTATTCTTGTTTATAATGCAAGTATTCTTGGATATTCATAGTAGAGTAAGAGATTGGTCATAGTTAGTTTCAATTTGATTTTATCTATCTTTTCTCGAGAATGAACAAGAGCTAAGCATGGGGGTATTTAATGCAAGTGTGGGGTATTTAATGCAACCATATTATTCGATAGTTTTATTCATATTTATCTAGTTTTTTACTTCTATTTTATATATAAAATACATTGATATTCTTTGTTTTAAGTTTTGGAGGCACTTGTGAATGAAAGATATAAAATAAATAAATTGGAGGTAATTAACATGTTTAACCATCAACCAATGTTTTGAACAGAGCATGAGCATCAAAGCTCGAAATGAAATGAATTAAGTGGAATTAAAAGGTCAATATCCATAATTTTCTAGAAATTTAATGCAAGAAAGAGCACGAAAATCACAGTCTTCAAAGTCAAATCTTACAATTTACAAGTGTTTACATTTTATTATTCCAACTTGAATATCTAGAGCTATAAAAATCTAATTAAAACAAACTCAATTTTATTGGATTTCTAACTCGAAAACCTATCCACCCTCCAACATTCAACCCAAAATGATGTCATATGATTTTTCAAATATGACAACGAAATTCTACCAACTTACATGAGTATTATTTTGTAAAATAAAAACTTCAATTTCTTAGCATATATATAATGGAGAGGAGTGATGGCTAAATTAGAAACAAAGAAACAATGCCTCTTTATCACAAATCCAAAAATCATGTTTTATTTTCTTTTTAAGTAGTTGTTCAACATGCAAGACTAAACTCTTTTAACTCTTTCTTTTAGTTGCAAATACCAAAAACACTTGGAGATTTCAAAAGCTGTTTATTTTCATATTTATTTTTTCTATGATTATTTATTTTAATTGCTAAAGAAAGCTTTAAATTATTATTATAGATAACCTATTGTTGAGTTTAATATAGAAACCAGAATTATACTATATAAACTTGTTTAGTCTCATATTTATTTTTTCTATAATTGTTTATTTTAATTACTAAAACAAGCTCTAAATTATTATTATAGATAACTGAGTTTAATATCAAAACCAAAATTATAGTATATAAACTTGTAATGCAGCTAAGTTAATAAAAGTTAATGATTATGGTAAATCTATAT
Source organism: Salix dunnii (assembly GCA_015731905.1). NCBI lineage: Eukaryota > Viridiplantae > Streptophyta > Magnoliopsida > Malpighiales > Salicaceae > Salix > Salix dunnii. The sequence continues at coordinate 3,140,749 of CM027661.1, forward strand.
TATTAATCTTCATGAAAACATTCAAATAAATCAAATATAGAGCATGATCAGTTATGTTTTTTTTATCAAATATAAATATTCTAAAGATTATTACACGCTTTCATCCTTGAAAGAAATTCGTCGATGAAGGATGTCTTTCGAGGTAGATGGACGATGGTTGTTAATAAACAGTGGCAGTTGAAACCAAGCTGTGTGATTTGCAACCCTAAACTATGACCTATGAATCATACCATCCACTGATTTATTAAGATTTGGTTGTTCAATTTCTATCATCTCATAATATATTAAGATAATAATTACAACTCCTAACATTACAGACATTATATAACACAAGTCCTGTGATGAGCCATTACATGACTAAATATGAGTTAGACAAGGACTTAATTGCAAACTTTTTCAACATGATAATTAAACTGTGTGATTCTCTTAAAATACAGAGAACAATTCAAATAAGTATTAATTTATAAATAAAAAGAAAATATAAAAGCGAAGTTTTTTCAAAAAAAAATACAGATACTACATTCTGCAAAACCTCCATTGCATTACTGGTATATTTACAGCCAAACAAAGGGAAAGTAATAAGCCATCTCAACCCATTACATATTTTATCACATGGCGTTGTTTATACATTACTGGACATGAAGTTTACTCAACATCATCCAATCTTGGACGAGCAGACCAACATATTGCAGTAAATTTTAAGACTACATGTAAGATACTTAGACAGGTACACCATCTATATCTTGCTACGGATTTTCTAATTTCACAGCACCATGGGGTCTCAGTCAGTAGTCAATAGCAGTTAACAAACCAGAAATTTCCATAACTTCCTCAAAAACATAGAGCAAATTGAATAATACTCTAAACATCCTCTTCTCAAAATCAAACCAGCTACATAATCAGGAAATGTAAAATTATATAAATAGCATAAAAAAGGTGAAAAGTACCTATTGAAAGGATGTTCTAACAAAACTCCCCAATACATAAGTTGCAAGTAAATCTATAACGGTACCCCCAATAACATGCTCAATATGACTCACAACTCAAGCAGATGCTGCTGTGCCCTTCTTCCTTGGTTCTGCTTGAGTGCCTGTTCAAAAGCCAGCCAACTAAGTCAGAAATAAAAGGAAGGACTAGTGCAAACCCAAATATAGCATAAATAAACTAAAAAAAAAAAGCATTTCTTGAAATAAAGATTAAAAAATACAGGAAAATATGCTACATTACCTTCTCTGAAACCACTCTTGAACCTGCGAGGAACATTGCGGAGATACCTCATCCTCCCAGTTCCAGTTGTCTTCCTCCGGATTGCCTTCTCACTCCAGTTGTCTAAAACAACAATACAAGAACATAAAATCAACCGACATGTTTACAGATCAAACTGTAAAAGTTCAAGCAGAAGTTACAAATTTAAAAGCTAATAGGGAGTGGTTCAAAATTATATATATATTCATAAACCAGTAAACCGTACATGAAAGAATTGCTGATACAGATCACAAACAAGTGAAGGGGCTTGAATGGAAACTTGCTTGACCACCACACTACATGATGGTCTGCCCATACAAACAGACTATACACAGCTCTACTACTTAGGAGCTAATAGATTTTCACAGCCATACCACTACAAAGATGCAACTCCCTTGGCACATTTCAAACATAAACAGACTTCCTATTGAATAAAGAGAACAGAAAAGAAAAGTCGTTCAAGATAAACATCTAAGCACTGCAAGACTAGATATATATATATATATAGCAGTCAAAAACACAGAGAAAATCAAATATCAGATCAATAGCCTGCACCCAAACTTACTAAAACAAGTCAGTGATAAACCGATGCATATGCCAGTACAGATTTAACAAAGGAGAAAAACATTCTCTCGAAAGAAAAAGCAAAATGACATTCATTCAAATACCGAGAAACAAAGAGATTCCAAAATGATGAAACGACTAGGTAAGAAAAAAGAAATCATACATTTCCTCTTGCGGGCAGCTGGGAAAGCACAGGCGGAGCAACGGCTCTTCTGGAGGTGGAAGCTACGGCGGCCACACCTAACACAGAGGGTGTGGGTCTTGTTCCTCCTCTTACCAAAACTCCCTGTTCCCTTCCCCTGCCATTGTTACAAAAACACGCATCCATGTAAGCATTAATACATGCAGTACGTAGATCAAAACTTATAGAAGATAGATGGAGAAGGCCGTTGATTTTGGAAGGGGTGTTTTACCATGGCAGCACGGATTCAAAGAAACCCTAGAAGAGCTCCTTTTTCTGGGTTGAAGAAGGACACAGCGGCGTTCAAGAGTCCTTTATACCGACCACTCAGGGTTTTAATTTTTAGGGTTACTGAGAAATTGGTGATGGCAATCAAGTGTGTGCAGCTTCTTCGTAGCTACATCTCATGTCTATTTTCTATTGGCTAGAAAAAATAAAATCACAACGGGCTGGGCATTGTGTTATTTATCTCAAAGCCTGCCAAGGGAATGATTATTGGGTTTGATTCAAAATTATCAACAACTCTATAAAAAATGCAGGTGAAGATTATTCTTTTTATTTAGTAATGGTTTGGTATTGTATTTTAAAAATATTTTTAAAATATAATTTATTTTTTATTTTAAATTATTTTTTAATGCATGTAGACTATTTAATATGTTGATAATATAAATAATTTAATATATATATATATATATATATATTATTTTAATGTATTTTTTAATTAAAAAACATTTTAAAAAGTAAGGAAAGGAAGATTAAATAAAAGAAACAAGGATGAAGAAGAGAAGAGACGGTTGGATGAGGAGTGAGAGAGATATGAGAATGATCATTTCAAGGAAGGGAAAATCCAAAAGAGAGAAAAGGAGGAACGAGCAACCATGAAAGATTTAAGGAGATGAATTGTATATTTGATAGCAATAATAATAGCACACGAAAATAATCTAAAAATACTAAAAAAAATTAATTTAAGATAAAAAATAAAAATATATTTTTTTAATTTTTTTTCAAAAACATTTTTCAAAAATATACTCCCAAACACCCCAAAATAGATATCAAAGGTTGATTAAAAGAAAGGAGTGGATAAAGAAAAGGAGAGGTTGTTGGGGGCATAATGAGAGAAAGGGGATTCTTGTTTCAAATCAAAGAGAAACTATCGATAATTTGGAATTTGATGAATGCATTAAATGAAATAAAAGTGAAAATTATATGATCTAATAAAGAATAAAAATATTCATAACTCTAGCTAGAGACTAAAATGGGAAGATAAGAGATAAATGCTCATAAGATCATTGATCTTGTGACGTAAGACTCTTTTAAACTTTTTTTTATTTAATTTTATGGAAATAAAAATGGATTTTCTTCACAGATATAATCATATAAATTATATAGAATATATAATTGTTAATATAAATTACCTTTTTATTTATGTAGTTTTTTTAACAAAAAAAAATATATCTTTTTTATTTGTGTTGTTTATTGCATATAAACAACAAGAAATTAAAATCAATATGCAAAAAAATTATAGCAATTTGAAATAAGTTTAAAAAACATATCTATTTAATCATAACTTTTTTCCCTTAATACCCTTTTTTTTAAAGAATTATGAGAAGTTTTATTTTTTAAATAAAATGTAATGATAACTAAAAAGAAAAATATGTTATGGTGCTTTCACATTTTCATTGAACAATTACTTAGTTTTTAGATAAATTGTTGTTTCATTGGCAACCCACCATCATTAGTTATCCTTGTTATAATTGTTTCATGTATGTATGTATGCATGTATTTTTCATTACTATCATTTATAGTAATCCTTATTGATATTTTTAAAACAAAGTATATACTAATAATTAAAAGGGCCATTGTTGCTTATTAGCATGATTTTTTTTTTAAACATACAAGCAAATTAATAATTTGTGAAAATATTGGTGAAATAACATAGTATTCACCTATAATGATTGAAAAACGAGATGTTCAAGCTCAATTCTATTTAGAAATGTGACATTTAAAAAAAATGAAATGTGTTGCACATGAGAGGAGAGAGAAAGAGAAAGAGATAAAAAAAACATTGAAGTCATGTTGAAACTCTAATTACAATATTACTAATATAATTATTAGAAAGATTTTGATAAGATTAATGTAATAATATCAATAAAAGTCGCCAATGACAATCTTGATAAGATTAGTATAGTATGAAAGCATTGATAACCCAACAGTCATGAATTTAAATCTCACTACTTTAATTTTATTTGATAAAAATAGATGTTTATGTTCAAGTTTCAACTCATAGATCTTTCATATAAAACGGTGTGTTAAAGATTAATATAAACTATATTTTGAGATCTCATCTAATAATTTAAAATTTTAAATAATATAATTCTTTACCAATAATAAACATTGAGTTTGGATGATGTTGAAAGGTATAGTTAAACCTCTTCCAGTATGTTGTGTTGCTTTCACTTTTTCATTGAATAAGAGAGAGAGAAAACATAGTTGGGCTTTAGGACTTCATTTTCAACCCAATCATTCGTTCCCATTTTGTTTTGTTTTGAGCGAAATTATTATAGATTTGCAACGCGGCATCATGAGTGATTAACAACACACTAATTTGTGTGAGGAAAGTATTGTAACTCCCATATATTTTACTGTGGATAATAATAGTGTTTTCTTTTTTTATTTTTTTTCTTTTGTTTGCTTTTTTTTTTCATTTCCTAATGACGTTTTTTTTTTCTTTTTTTTTCATTTTTTTCATTTCTAACTTTTCTTCTTGCTTTTTTTTTTTGGTTTTTTTATTACTTTTTTTCCCATTTTTTCTTTGTTTTTTTTTTAAATTTCTTATTATACTTTTTTTTTCTATTTTTTTTGTTTTCTTGCTTTTTTTGTTTTTTTATTATTTTTTTCAAATTATTTTTTCACTTTGTTTTTTTTACTGGTTATATTTTTTTTCTTTTTCGACTTATTTATTTTTTATAATTAGGGTGTCTAGGTCAGCTTAAGTGCACCATGATTGATCATCGGATCCAATTCTTTTATAGCTTTTCTTTTCCTGATTATATATTTTTTTTCATTTTTTTTCCATTAAATATTTTTTTCCTGATTATATTTTTTTTAATTTTTTTTCTTTTTCCACTTATATATATTTTTTGTTTTTTTATGATCAAGGTGTCCGGGCTAGCTTTAGCACGACACGATTAATCATCGGATATAGTTTTTTTTCCTTATTATATATTTTTTTTTTCTGATTATATTTCTTCTCGATATATATATATAGAAATGGTGTGGGTTAGTTTTCTCAATATATGCATACCATGACAATCCCCGAACCCATTTTTTTCCCAAAGTGTTTTCCCGCTGGTACATTTTTTCTCTTATACTTTTGTTTTGTTCACCTATACATTTTTTTATATAACTGGAATCTCCGGATCAACCTAAGCACACCACGACTAATTGCTAGACCGAATTTTTTAAAAAACAATGTGGATTGCTACAGTGCTTTTACACTTATATTTTTTTTTTTGTTTTCTTTCACTTATATGTTTTTTTTATAACCGGTGTCTCCGGGCCAACTTAAGATTCTTTTTTTTCACTTAAATATTTTTTTATAGTCGGGATATTTGGGTTAGCTTAAGTGCACTATTACTAATCTTCGAATCATTTTTTATAATCGGGGTATCTGGGTTAGCTAATACGCACCATGAGTTCTATAAGTACGTATATACCCCTATAAGATAAAATCTAAGAGTTGACTATAGGGGTTTATTGGTAATTTACTAATTTTTAATTATATTTCCTATCGCAATGTTGTGGGCACGTCTTCGGGCACAACGTCAATTTCAGAGTTCATGCACATTTCGGATGACACGTGCGGCATCATAGAACTTCTAAAAATATATATTAGTTTTTTATATATTCATTTTATTATGTAAAATATGTTTAAAATAATATCATGGTATCAGAGGTATTTTTTATTTTTTTATTTTTGTGCATGGTACAATAATCATAATACCTTCAAATAAAGAATTGTCAGTGGGGGTGTCCCGATAATTTTATTTTTTTAGTGCACAGTAAAATAACTTTTGTAGCATCAATAAGACAAAACGAAAGAGTTACATGCGATTGTGTTTCAAACATTTCACGTTTAACTATACATGCATAGGAAAGAGTTTCACTCTCATTTTACACCATCAAAACTAAACTTACTATGTTTTTTAACGCGAGTTGCATTTAATAAAAATAAAAATAAAAATAAAAAATCTAAACTAAGAGCAAAGGTATATAGATACAAATAAAAAATTTAAAACTATCTTAGTAGGACCGAAAAAATCAAGAGATCAAAAACTAAACTGAAAAATAAAAAAATCAAAATCAAAATATAAAATATAAAATTATATATGTTAAATCTAAATAAAAAATTTTAATCTCCACAACGAAGCGCGGGTTAATGGCTCGTGCTCGCTATATTGCGTGTGTGTGCCTCGTCCTGTGTTCTTCATTCGTGTCATTTACAGCAACCCTTGTGTTCAAACATGTAGTTGCTGGACAGCACGGTTTTCAAACCAACCTTTCATCATTGACATTTAAAAGAAATTATAAAATGTGTTCCACGTGAAAGAGAGGAGAGAGAGGTCAAAAAATAAATAAATAAAACACTGAAAGTTCATCGAAATTACAATTATGACATCATTGGTATCATCGCAAAGATTTGACAATACTATTAATAATAGTAATAATAGGGCGCGGTTATAGCATTGACATTGATGCAAGATGTTGTGGGTGTTTGGAGTACAGCTGTGTTAAATTTTAAAAGTGATTTTTATACTGAAATATATTAAAATGATATTTTTTTATTTTTAAAAAATTATTTTTAAAATTAGTATATTAAAATAATTTAAAAATATCAAAATATATTTATTTAAAATAAAAAAATTAAATTTATACAAAATAACAATTACGCCATCGAACCAAACAGTCACTTTGCGGTCCTAACAGAGCCTGCAAATAAAAAAAAAGAATGAACACGATACAGCAGATGTGATGTCTGACGTGGAGAACCCCCACAGAGTTCCCTATGAATGAACAAGAAATTGACTTTTTTTTTAATGGCATCCAATCAAGAGAATACAATTACGTGCAGAAAGCCCTTGCGCATTCGTGCTCATCAAGCCATTCATTACGTTGAATTTGCTCTCACGCATTCGTGATAATCAATTTATTATTAATCCTTCAAATATCATTTTTGTTCATGTATTTCTCTATTTTCCAAGCTGTAAAATGTATCTTTCTATGTATAAACTGGGCATAATCTAATGTCAGGATGCTTTTCTTACACCTCGAGAACCTCCTGGCTAGCAAAGTAAAACAATTTCTCAAGCCAAATTCTAAAGATAATACGTGTATAAGAATATAATTAATAAAAAATATATATACTAAGGTCTAGCTTAGAATGGTATTAAGGTATTTCGGTTTTATGTTCAATTTGCTCCTCATTTTCTTTTCTTTTTTGAGAATTATAGTGGAATTTACTTGTGGAATTATAGTGGAATTAAAAAAACCTAGAAAATTCGATAATATAGCATTGTTACCGAAAAATTAATTGTGTTAGTATTTTTAGTAGCCATAGGAATTTTTGCCTTTCTCCTTGATACTTTTCATTATAAACATCACACATGGTAATGCTAGCAGATCAAGTTCATTGTTGTTTATCAATAACAACGAGAATATTTACTCTTCTTCTAGATACTATATTCATTGTAAACATCACTCGTGGTATTGCATACAAGCTTTTACAATAGCCAAGAGAATTGTTCCCTTTCAAAGGGAAAATATTCAACATGCTCATTTTACGTTGATTTATTTACTAACAATATTATTAACATAATATAAAGTCATCAATCACATTTGGAGGGGTTTCTGAAAATATTTGTACAAGTTGAAAATTTTAATTTGACTGCATCGACAACATCACTGATAAATTAATTACAAATATTAATTCTTTATTATCCATTGGTAAATAAAATTTAAAATACCACAACAAATATAAGCAAATATTTTATCTTCTTCTCTATCCTTCTCTTTCTCTTTCTCTCTCACACATAAATTTATCGGTTCTATCTCTTCTTCTCTCCCTATTTATATTTTTTCTTATCTTTTTTCTTCTATGTCATCCCAACGCCAAATAAATCATGCTAATGACCCATTGAAGATTTCAAGTTGGCTAATTACAGGAGTTAGGAAAAAGAAACTTAAAGAAGCCTAGAACATGCTTGCTTTGGCACATAGAGCAAGATGATCTTAAAGAAATTTAGAACAATTAAAAAACATGAAAAACAACCTCTAATTCAAGATTGAGGGCTATAAGTTGTAAACCAAGTTAGGCTTAATTTGGCTTATTTTTGTAATAATACATTGAGTTAAAGTCAACATATTATTTTCATAAGCGAGCAAGGAAATTGTCTAGATTACTTCCTAAATAAAAAAAAAATAATTTTAATATTGAATTTTTTTATATATAGTATAATTATGAAACGGTAAGTTAAAATACTAAATTAATATATATTGTTCAAATTAAGAAATAATCTCAATATTTTTACCTCATCCATCATGTCTTAATTATCCATGTTTTTCCCGTTAAGGAAAATGACAAACATTAAGTGAAAAACAAGAACATAAAATAACCTCTCTTCTAGAAGTCTCTCCATTTTTGAATTAAATCCAAACTGTGCTAGATTGAAAACAGTAGGGATTCCCCCCCTATTATATAAAAAAGAGGTTTGTTTTTGTGGTACAGCCAAAATTTAAAAAAAATTGAGGAATTGAGTGTTTGGTTAATTTTAAAAATAAAAAATATTATAATGGGGCCACACAAATTATTCACTGTAAACCATGTTTTTCTATAAATAATTAATACCTTCTTTTCAATTTAAATTGAGGGCAGGGCGGGGGTCTGGAGGGGGAGTGGGGTTGTTGTAGTATATTACTTTATTTTTTAAATATTAAAATAATATAAAAAATCTAAGAATTTAATTAAAATATATTAAAATAATATCACAATATAATTTTTGTCTCGCAATTTTAATATTATTTCAGATAATCTGTGTGTGTGTGTAAATGTCTATGCTATTTAAAGTAATTTCACAAGATGAAAAGTTTGGTAATTAAGTACTTGAAACTGTTTTTCATTAATCTCAAATTCAACTACAGTTTTTATTAAATATATCAAAAATTATTTTGAATCATAACTAAAATGCTTTTAATAATATTATTTTTTAAAAAATTCAACTATAAAAATAAAAACAATACCATTCACTCTGAAAATAAACTATAAGGCCTTTGTTTTTAGAGATAAAAAAATATTAATAGAAAAAAAAACCTCAATTGTACGAGGAGAGAGACTTGCCTTAGTATTTTAACCGGCTCCACAAAAAGGTACAATTTTTGTGCAAAACTACGTTGTTTTTTCGTCTTGTTTCATATGATAAGTGGGATTTGAGCTAATCTCCTAGAATGTGGAAGTGATAAGACGGTGTTATTTTTTCAAGTTTTATACTCTCTCTCTCTGTCTCTCCCAGTTTAAAACTCGTGCTCAGTTATTGACCTCGTTTACAGCTCAAGGAATCTGGTTGTCAATTTCTGTTCCTGTCCTTTAGCGTTTACGTTGATTGTAGCCACCCAAAATGAAGAACATCTTCACCGATTAAACACGTACTTGGGTTTTGCTCGGTTCGGAGTTTTATTATATAACTAGTATATGTCTCTCTGTTTTCGTTTCTGGTCTGAGCTCAAATTATCATACAGTTGATTCTGCAATAAATAAAGGGATTATTTCTCATGGCTGTGGCGGGATCAAAATGGCGAGGTTTGAGTTTGAGATTGATAGGAGCAACTTTAACTGCTTCTCTTAGTATAGCTTCAATGGTTGTCATAACTGAGGCAAGACTGAAAGAACAAGTTTCAGGTGTGCAAGACATCAGCCCACAAGTTGAACCTGGTCTTTTGATGAGAGTATTAAATTTCTTGTGGCAGAAAGGTGAATATGGATATACACATGTCTGGCCGGTAAGTCCACTTTTATATTTAACCACCTACGTGCTTTGGGATTCTCCTGTTGGCTCTTCTTTGATTTTTTTTTCTTCCTGTACTGCTGCTTAGAAAATCTAGTTAGGAAAACAGTCTCAGGGTTTAACCCTGGCCTCAAGCTATTAATTTTCTATGTTGACCTTATTTCCTTCCTTCTGGGAAATCAAAACTGACAAGATTTTGGATCACAAAATATTGAGTCGACTACATTACATTTATTGAGGTCCTCTTGTTTCTTGGTCTATTTCTGTTTAGAGAAACCGTGGCATCTATCTGACACGATTTATGAGTATGGTTTGTGACAATGGATTCACAGGAAATGAGTTTTGGCTGGAGAATTGTAGTGGGAACCATAATTGGATTTTTTGGAGCAGCATTTGGGAGTGTAGGAGGTGTTGGTGGCGGCGGCATTTTTGTTCCCATGCTTACCTTGATTATTGGGTTTGATGCAAAATCATCGACTGCTATATCAAAATGTAAGAGAAATCTGCTATTCTTTATGGACACTTCCACTTTTCTTAATTTTCTCTTGATGGAAGTTCATTTCCCCAAAGACCTCTGACTTGAGATTCAAAATTTTTACAAAATGAAAGCGTTGCTGTACTAAATCTGTATAAAACTTCTGTTTTTAGATGACAATCATTTCCATCTAGGTCTCTTCCCCACTCAATCACTTTTAATGGAATGGATGTAAGGATTTGAGACGCCACAAGGCTGCTGTTCTAAGCTTAGATCTGTTTGTCCAGGTATGATTACAGGTGCAGCAGCTTCAACAGTATACTACAATTTAAAGCTCAGGCATCCTACATTGGATTTGCCTATTATTGACTACGACTTGGCGCTCTTATTTCAACCAATGTTGGTGTTAGGAATCAGCATTGGGGTGGCTTGCAATGTGATTTTTGCTGACTGGATGATTACGATTTTGCTAATCATCCTCTTCATTGGTATGCAGCTATTCTTTCAGCTGAATCTCACTTCGTTTCTTTGATAACCTTCTTGATTAGCTGTGGTCTTATGCAGGCACATCAACTAAGGCTTTCTTAAAAGGCGTGGAAACATGGAAGAAAGAAACTATATTAAAGCAGGTGTGCTAATATCTTTCTTGTTTTACATCCGACGATCACATGTGGATGCGTAATAATTCCTGCAAAATTGATCTCACTTTTTTCTGATTTCTCAGGAGGCTGCTAGAATTTTGGAATCAACTGGTAATTTTGATGGTAAATTTTACTACTGATTTAGATATTGAGATATATTTACTCAAGTATAATGCTTTTTTATTCAGGTGATGACAGTGAAGAAGTGGAATACAGACCTCTTCCTGGAGGCCCAAGCGGTGGAGGAGAAGCAGAAAACAAGGAGCCTAAAAAAGAAGAGGTAGGATAGGAATACTGATATGTTTACATTTCACGAGTTACTGTTTTTGGGGCTGACATGGGTGACCTTGTCAGGTCTCTATTATTGAGAATGTGTACTGGAAGGAACTTGGACTTCTCTTTGCTGTCTGGTGTGCAATCCTTGCATTGGAGATTGCCAAGGTCCTTGCTTTCTCTCTGTTTATTTTCACTAAACTGCCATCTTTAATGAGCTTGAATGATGATGAAAACTTCACTCTAATGGCCACAGAATTACACAACAACTTGTTCGATGGCATATTGGGTGCTGAACCTCTCACAGGTACCATGACTACTGAAATTATTTGCTTCATCTTTTTTCCTGGCGTATTCGTAGCTGTGACTTGGGACAGAGCTGTGTAGGGATAATATTTGAATATGTTACGAACATGGTAGTTTTTGGGTCTTCATTTGATTTTTTTTCTTACTTCAGATCCCTGTGGCTGTTGGTGTGTCTTCTTACGAGGCAGTTGGCTTGTATAAAGGACGAAGGAAGATCGCATCCAAGGGAGAGACTGCCACCAATTGGCGAGCGCACCAGCTGGTCCTATATTGTGTCTGTGGTGTGTTAGCTGGTGTAGTTGGTGGCTTACTCGGTCTAGGTGGAGGATTCATTTTGGGTCCACTGTTTCTGGAATTGGGAATCCCACCTCAGGTGCATTCCATAAGTTTAATTATCTCTTGCGTGGCCATTTAAAAACAGCTGAATAAAGGAAACGAATGATCTTCCGTGGAAAGGGAAGAAGAGTTTAATTATATTTTTGATACAGGTATCAAGTGCCACAGCGACCTTTGCTATGACATTTTCTGCGTCCATGTCAGTAGTAGAGTATTACCTTCTGAAACGTTTTCCAGTCCCTTATGGTGAGTTATTTACCGATCAAAACTTGAGCACCAAAACCTGTAGGCAGCATGAATTTGCGTTGGAAACCAGTTTCTTATAGGATTTTGCCGTCTTTGATTTCCAACACAGCTCTTTACTTCGTTGCTGTGGCGACTGTTGCTGCCTTCGTAGGGCAGTTTGTGGTGCGAAAGCTGATCAATTTGTTAGGGAGAGCATCACTCATCATCTTCATCCTTTCCTTCACCATTTTTGTGAGCGCAATAACACTCGGTACGTGTTGTTACTGCACAGTTTCATTGATTGATAAAAGCGATGAATTTCCTTGGTGTTTTTTTTCCTTTTCTTTCTTTTCAACAATAATGGTTTGATTTCCTCTCCAAACAGGTGGGGAAGGGATAGCAAACATGATTGAAAAGATTGAACACCATGAGTACATGGGATTTGATGACCTTTGTTCATATCAAGCGTAGTCCTGGAGAACTTTCTTTTTTCTTTTTTTCCTGCTGTCTATTGAGTGCTGTCTATTATTGAATGTTTGATATTGCTTTTACTTTCGTGGTTGAGATTTAAAAAAAACAGTTTAATGAAAAACATTTTAGTTGCGGTTCAAAATAATTTTTAAAGTGTTTGGTTAAAACTGTAGCTGAGTTTGAGGTTAATGAAAAACAGTTTCAAGTGTTTGGTTACCAAGCTTTTTATATTATAATAATAATAATTAACAATTCAAGTAAATTAGATACTTATTTTTATTCTCCCATCACACTATTTGTAATTTCATCATGAACTATAAATCTATATGTAAAAGTCTTTGCGATCCTGGAGCAACATAAAATAAAATATCATCTGAAATAAAATTAGGATTGCAAGATAAAAATTATATTGTGATCTCCATCTAACATATTTCTTTATATTTTAATTAATTTTTAGATTATATTAATATTAAAAATATATTATATATATAAAAATATAATAAATAAAACAACACCAAACTCTAATATAAATTATCCCATCTCCTTTTATTTTTATTCATTTTCTCTCCCTAGCCCCCACCCTTAGCCTCTCTCTTTAGTGACCAAACGCACAGTAATTCATTACTTTCCAAGATTAGCAGATTTAACTAATTTTACAGGTGGAATCCATATGTTGTTTTCAAATCTCTGGCTTAACCAAATACCTCAATCCTCCATTTTTTTTAACAACGAGAGGTTGCAGCACGACAATCCCAAACAGTCTCTGTCAATCTGATAAGCCTTTCCATTGTTTAGTTTCGGCTTCAATGTCCTACGAGCACAGGATCTCGATTTCTGAACACCCCATCTTAGGCATGCCCAAGTGCCCGCAAACTCCCACAAGGGCTTCAATCAACGATCAGCGGATGTTCGTCGGAGTAATCCAGGCTTCACCGTTTTATTTGTAGACTGGTTGGTGGAGTCAGCAAACCTTCTCCATAGATCATGCATGCATGCATACAAAGTGATATAAAGTAGATGTGTTCAAAAAACTGATTTAAACTGAAAAAACCATGAAAAAATCGATTAAAAAGTTTAAAGATTCGCTTTCCTTCACCCATATAAAGTAGAGGCCTGAATTGATTTTTGTTTCAAAAAGCTAAAATAACACTAACTTCCCGTACTCTTCTTCTCTGCCTCTTCTCTCTCTCTCTCTCTCTCTCTCTGTGGTCTCCCATCTCTCTCGTTTAATGCTAAGGTTAGGTTACTGTAAGAAAAAATATAATTTTTTGAGCTTTCTATGCTTTTGCAAACGTTGATTTTTAAATACCACATGCTTCAATTTGTTGTTCTTTTATTTTATGATTAGTGAAGCATATGCATTGTAATAACCTGATTTTGGGTTTGTCCTAAAATCACCTTCTCTTTTATTTTAAGATGGAAAACAATAAATAGTAAATTAAAATGGAAAATTGGCAAGAGCAAGTTTTAAATGCATGTAGAAACCAAGTTGGATTTTAGGTTGCCTAATAGGCCAATCCCAAACCTATTTTAAAAACCTGTTTGACCCGTCTTGTTTTTTAAACAATCAGACCTTCTTGGATCCTAAAAGCATATTTGTCGAACATCTCATTCACTCATTTTTAATGCCTTTAATTTTAGTCTAAAAATATGTTCACCATGCACCTCTTTTTTCTTTTAGTTTTCACTAGTTCATTACCCATGTTAAATTGCGGACTGAATAAATATTTTTTATAGTTATTGGAATTGAAATAATTAATAAATTTTACAAATTCAAAAATAAAATATAATATTTATACATGCAAGTTTTGGTATAATGAAACACATCAACATACCATATTATACAACAATAACATCGAAGGCTTAACATCTAAAAATATCATTATTATTATTTCTAAAATAATAAAAATTATTAAATTATTCCGAGGAGAAAAAAACTCAAAAATATTAATAAAAGATGAAGCAAGAAAAAAAAATACTAAAATTACTACTACTACTACTACTACTACTACTACTACGTGAATAATAGGAAAATAAATTCAATAAAAAAATAAAAAATACCAAAAACTTTAACAAAAGAGCAAAGAAAAAAAATGAAAAAAATAAAAATTGTTGTCTAAAAAAATTATTTGATGTGAAAATAAATAAAAAACTAATAAAAAAAAAGGAAAAAAAATATCAATTTTCAAATGATCATAAACACAAACTAAAATTTAAGAACCAATTTTTTGAAAAAAAATATTATCTCAACAAAAGAGAGAAAATAATAAAAATTAAAAACCAAAACTAAAGGCACATATGTATAAACATGAACAAAAATAGAAACTATTTATGAAAAAAATTAAAGAAATTAAAATAAAAAATTAAAAGTATAAGAGCTGAGACAAAAACTAAATATATTATCAATTTTAATTAAATAAAAAAATTTAAAAAATCAAATAAAATATAACATCTATACATGCAAGGTTTGATATAATAAAATACATCAACACACCCTATTATAACAATATGAACATCGAAGCCTTAATATCTAAAAATATCATTATTATTACTGCTAAAACAATAAAAATTATTAAATTAGCTCGAGGAAAAAATCTAAAACATTAACAAAAGAGGAAACAAGAAAAAAAAAACTAAAATTATTATTATTATTGTGTTAATAACAGGGAAAAAAATGTGTAAGTGGAAAAAGAAAAAAAATAAGTTGGAAAAAAATCATTAAGAGAAAAAAAAAAGTACATGGGAAAAAACAAAAAAGAAGAAGGTGGAAGTGGTTAAGAGAAATAATAATATTGTAACTAAGGAAAAAACGAAAAACAAAGTGCAATGCATAAAGGGTCGAACCATGACTTTGGGTTAGTAAGCAGACAATTTATACTCTCAACTACATGCTCTTCTTTATATCTTATTGTGCAAAAATATTAAAATACTATTACACTAGTGAACTAAAAGAACCGACCCGAATGACTCAAAAACTAAGCAACACTATTGTAATTCATAGTAATTTGTCTCATATGCTACCATAACCGAACCATGACCTCTTTTAATATATAGTATAATTTATCTATATTTGCATGCTTAACTAGATAAATCCTTTAAAAATACATTTAAAGAAAAAACATCCATGAGCTATCTTAAAACTTTACATGGGTCCCTCACATGATTTCCTAACATCTTAGTCTAGTATCAGGTTGTAGATTTACATTGTAAATACATTATTTTCATCTAAAAATTAAAAAAAATCAAATATTCAAAAGAAAGAAAAAATAAAATAAAATGTCTTTTCCTTTAAGAATTTCATTTAATATTGGGTTTACATTGTAAAATATAAATTCAATGTAAAAAATACTTTGTTTTCTCTAAAAAATCATGAAAAAAAGTAAAATCCTCAAAAATATTTCTCATTTTTAATATATAAAAAATATGTTTTGTTGTCATGAATACAACCAAATAAATGTTTTTCATGCACATTTTCTATAAAGTAAAATTCATGTTTTTAAAATACAAAATGGATATCATAACAAGTTTGTGATTATATATTAGGATTTGACCAAAATTCTAAAAATCCTATAATATTGTTTTCTCAAATTAATATTTAGAGTGTTAGAAGTTGGTTGTGGACTTTAATATGTATAGGTATACAATACATTGTAAAGTATATTATTAGGTGTTATAGATACAAAATAAAAAATAAATGCAATGTTTAACTTAACTTAAATAGGGTGCATTGAGAATAATGTATTTTTTTTTAATAACAAGTCCCTTTACTAGCGTCTCGAAGACCATTAAGTTTCTTATTGATTTTAATACTAGATCACAACTTTTAAATTTTATAATCATGATTTTATGATTGTACTCAAACTTCTTTTCCACATTAATAAAAGTTAGAGTTGTTGTATGTGGTGTCGTGCATATCATGACAACAGGGAACATATTTTTTATTTTTCATATTTCTCAGTCAGAGTTAGGGTTTATAAACTTTATTGATTAGAGCTCTTTAAGGACTTATATTTTAACCTGAAATGTATTCAAGTCATTTAATGAATGTATGTGTGCTTATGAATGCAAATATATATACATGCGTATTGAGTATGCAAATGTATTTAAATAGTTAATCCATGACTTTCTTGTTAAGCAAAAGTAGAATCCATAATCTAATAATTTTTAAAAGGTTTTTCTCAATTTTTTAAATAAATTGAATCTTTTGCACATAAAATAAGTATAGATCTGAGCCTTTTTCATTCAAAAATAAGTAGTTCAAACAAAAAAGTTATCTTTTACTCAAATGTAACTTCTCTATTAACTATATTCTTGATAAAAGTTAAAACTTTACTAAAACACTCTTTGTATATATGAGCATTATTGTAATTCAAGAGGTTTTTACTTATAGCTTATTTGCATTATGAGCCATCATATCAAGTTATCTTTCTATTTAGTTATATATTAAATATACCAATATAGTCCTGCCACTCCTCAAATTGTTTTTTCATTTTCTTTACTATTTTTTCCTCAAAATTCAAGCTCAAATTGGGTTGCAGAAACTCAGTCCTTTAAGGTATTTGCTATTATGGTATTCTCTTATATTTGACTCAATTGTCCTTGTTGTTTCCTTTCTATCATTGACCTAGACCTTGTATTGAGCTCTCAAGCTTCTTTCTTTTTCAATAGTAAGATCTACTAATACATTCACCTCTTTTTTTTTTTTTTTAACTTTTACTCTCATTTTATAGTGATTTTCTGTTTTTCTAGAGAAGCTATCAATTTCTTATGAGCAAATATTTTACTTTTAGAGTCACTAACTTTCCCCCAACATCACATGTTTGTTTACCAAGTCATCATACTTAGCTATTTTTCCTACTAGCTCTTGGATTTCTTGCATAATTTCTTTAGATTGCTTCTTTCTTTGTCCTTATTAATTTATCTATTAGTTCATCCTTCTCTCTCAAATGTTGGTTTATGAAGGATTTTATTTTTTCTTTTTGCAAAAGTTGGTCTTCTAAGAATTTATATTGACCTCTGTTGTTGATCAACTTCATCCTCAACCTATTAAACTCATCTTGCAAATCTTTTGCATTATTTATCCTTTTTCTTTTAGGCTTCTTGTTGAGTGATATTTGACTTTGCATTCATGGGTTTCCAAGTGCTCTAAACCATCTAACATTTCTCCATATTAAGTAAATAGGGCCGATTAAAGATTCCTTCTATTGCCCCTCTCTGGGAATTCTCTGGGAATTTTATTTGATAGTATTTAGTTCAATTAAAGAGTTAGATTATTTAAATAGAACAATATACATAGTTAATCCCTAAGTTCTTGGTATATATTGTGTGCCTTCAAACTACCTAGCTACCAACAAGGGTGAGTAGTTGATAAAACTAGCCAAACCATCTAGTTAAACCCATGCTTTGTCACCATAACTTATAAGATAAGACAAAATGCCTATTCAAAGAGCTTTGCACCTAAAATTATTCTAAGGGTGTGCTTGACATTTTTCTCACCCTTTTTTCATCTAGTTCATTGTATTCTTCACTTAGAATCAACCTTAAAGGTCTCATGTTCAACAACTATAAATTATTAAAGACTTTTCTCGATGTCTTCAAAAGACTGACTATCTATATAAATAGTAAAAGAACACAACACCACATTGTTCATTTTCAATGTTGTTTATAATACTTTAGGGATAAGAAGGTTTCAACTAAGATAATTGTGACATGGTTATTCTTTGCTTGTTCATACTCAATGAAGGAATTAACAACTTCAATATTGATGATCATATGAAGGAAATAAAACTAACTCAAAGATGACAAAAACAAATGATGGGTATTTCTCTTCTCATAGTTTTCCCTTTTCTTTCTGTTTTCAACTTGGTCTCAATCAACTTCCACTTAAATCCTCTATTGGATGTTCTATATTAATTAATTTTGTCTAAATGTAATAACTTTACAACCTCAACAACTGTATTCTCGATTATTTCTCTGAAATAGACTTTGTGAAGGGTATTTAGGAAGTTCAAAATCTAGGCATACTCTTCATTAGTTAGGTTCATGTCAATGTTTCCAGGGGTGAAACATTTATAGCCTGGATTCTAGAAGCACATTATGGCCTTGACTCATTAAATCTGACCTAGGATCATTATTGGCAAGGCATATTCTTCCATAATTGTTTCACAAATACAAAGGGTATACATATTCTTACTTTCCTATGATGATGATATTATTATTTCTGGTAGTGATATAAAGGGTATTGAAAGTTTTATTTTATACTCATCAAATCATTTTGATAAAAAGAACCTTGGTTCCCTAAATTTCTTCCTGGACATATAAGTGCGTTATGATTCTCAATCTATAACTAGCACTTAAACAAAGTATGATATGAAGAGAGTATTTCTCTATGATTGGTGATAATCTAGTTTCCACACTAGTGGAAAGTAGCTCTAAAATTTACTCTTCATGTGAAATGATTTCTCTCTTTATTAAAATGAAATCCATGGGAGCACAGCAACTCAAGATGCTGTCTGTGTTCAAATGGAAAGATGCCATAAAAACATCGGTCATATTTTAAAGCAAGACAAGAGGGACCTCAATCATAGGTGCATGTATTTTTCTTGAATTTAATAGGCTTAGAGCTGCTAGTATCAATGACCAAGGGGCAGGATACTTGTCTTCGATGCTTTGTCCTGACCAGATTTCCTACCACATTGCCTCGTGACCGGATTTCAAATTTCAGAGTCAATGGAATTACAATACCAGTTTGCGCAAATGTTAGACTTGATCCAGCTCCATACAGGGGAACCTTATTTCCTTCAACGATCATTGATACAGTTCTGTGACTCTTTCTAGGCTGGTAGTATTTCTTCAACTGCAGCATTAACGGGAGATCAGTGAAGAATCATTACTCATTCATTGCTAGTCAAAGAATAATCTCACCTAAAATATTAAATGGTTAGATGAGATTTCAGAATATAATTTATATTATTCTTGAATACACTCTCTTAAATGAAAATCTTTTGGGTTTAAAACTTGCATAGCTCACACTACTATGCTTGATTTTTATCAAATAGAATAAGAATGATAAGATTTAAACTTGTGACCGTTGGGTCAATAATCTGATATCATGTCAAGGAACTATGAGATTTATATTATTTTCTAATAGTAAAAGACAGAGAGACATGATGCAATTACTTCAAATTTGCAACGCACAGCATAGGTTTTTAAAGCAAGTTCAAAACATCTGAAGTGGTGAAAAACTCTCGAAGTACAAAATAAGCATTAGAAAACCGAGGGCTTTGCTTCTTGGATTTAAAGGGTATAATCAGAATCCAACGAATTCTTAATGACACTGGATTAAATATTATTGCTGGTAATGGAAAGGATTTGTACCTGACCAGTTGCGATCGGGATCTCTGAGTATACAAGATTGATCGGTGTGGAGCTGACATGAATGCCAAATATTGTAGCAGGGTTGTAAACACTCATTCTCAACGAGCCATTCAATGTAAGCATCTTCGTAGGAACACCAGAGGAGTCGGAACCTTCTCCAACATAAAAATTATTGACTACCAAGCTCTGCAAGAGACATTTTCCATTAGAAATCAATTTCAACAGAGAAAAATGTTAGCTGAAGAACTACATATGATTAGCTTGCGAGTGACGTGCTAAACGGCTTAGTTTAATGCATTAAAGGTATGTTTGTGACAGTCCGAGATTCATGACAATGTTAACGAGGCTTCAAATGCAATGATTCTCTTTCACTGGAAGAACCAACCAAATCATGCGCTGCGTCAGAATCTGATACAACCAAATGGCTATTTGAAAGGTGGGTAATGATTCTCAGCAAATCCAGCCCCAGGAGAAGATTTTAAATTCAGAAAGGGTGGCGCAATAACTTCGGATGGTCCATTAGATCACAGAGTTTAGCTGGTTGATTCAGTTTTTCAGGTTTATTTTCTAATTGACATGAACTAGAGCAAAAACAAACCGTGCACTTTAGATTGATCAATAAAGGATCGTGGGGTTAGGTAAGAGGAAAACCACATGGAACTGGGAGGTATCTAAAGGCCAAATATCTTCAGGGAGTAATCATCCATAATAACATCGCATTGTCGAGAAAAGGGAGCAAAAATATGCATTAAATTGAGTGATAAAAACGATTCTTGACACAGAAGATAGTAGATCCAATACTATGGAACATGGATTTGGGTCCTTTGACAAAGAGAGAAGGGCTTCAACTACTTTCGTTCTAATATTAACCATTTCCAGAGAATTAACCATTGGCTTCTACTTTCCAACTTCTCATACATCTCCAGAGTCCAGAAGAGTAATTATTGATGAAAGTACGACCAAGTGGAAAGCTATATGTATAAGGTCTATCCCTGCAAAGTGAAATATTTATCTCGGCATTGATTCAACCTGGTGAGATATATGCTTGCATAACAGTTTCAGAAGAGATACAGCAGCATTAATTTACCACAATTCCCACCCTAATACGCTCTCATGGTCCAATTTTTATTTTGATGACTAAATTGAGCAGACCACATATAAATGAAACTAAAAACTGGCATACCTTGACCATAATCTCTGCTTTATAAGGCCTGCTAGCACCCCATATGATCAAGCAAAAAACTGCAAACAAAAATACAAAGCTTAACAGAGCAATCAAGGCCTGAAACCTCCTGGTAAACGTTTTATCCTCATCATCATAGTTCCCTTCCTCCATGATCACATTGCATTCAGGCCACGCTTTATCATTCCATTCTTTATTACCATTTCCTTTCCTGCCACTACTTTTCCTCCCTGAAGAGGACCTAAATATCCCTGAAAACCTACTGCCCGACGAGTTCCTTGAGTGGCGACCAGAAGAAGGGTGTGATGGCGATTCCATTGGACTTGGTTGCATTGAAGATAATTTGTCTCCATCATGCGAGTCCCTTGAAGGGCTTTGCACATAATATACAGGACGTTTTGGAGACCTTGAAGGTGACGAGGGAGCTAAACTAGCAATATCAGATTCAGATTTTGCTGAAAGCATTGTAAAATTAACAGCGTCTCTACTAGTTCTAGACTCTGTAAACAAAGAAAATAATGAGACAGAAGTTCAGCTTACATGCTTCCACTTATAAACATTGCAAACAATGTTACACAAAGATTTTAAAGGCACAACAGCTGTTTATACTTTAGAGCTAGATTAACAAAAACCACAAGTTTGGTTCTCTTTCACTCTCTGTATTATCTACCTGTTTGTGTCCCACTGCATGAAACAATGTTATAGGCTAGTGTAGGCTGTGCACATCAAACTAGGCTTGGATAGGAGCGACGGACATAACCTTAGGTTCGGGAATGTGTCGGCAGACTTACCGTATTATTATGCAAAGTTTGCTGGTCCAAATTTCAATATATTTTTTTTAATTATGTCCTTGACCAAGCACCTGATTAAATTCGTTTATTATTTGATTCTTGTTCCAACAATTCAAAGTGTTGGTAGATTACATGCCACATATACAAACATTATTATAGATTTTTAACTAAATGATTGCCTATGCTACATTATGGGTGGATTTTCTTTTTTTTTGGATAAAAACATATATTTTAATGTATATTTCAGCATAAAAAAAATAAACTATATGAAGATTGATTTGATATGATTCGATTATCTTGGTATTTAAAAGACAACGTAGAAAACTAATGAAAACATAGTTTGACTAAAAAAAATATAAGACGATATTTGTTTTTTTTTTTAAATTAAAACAACAATATATTCTATTAATTAAGATCAACACGAGTTTATATATGAAAGTTTTTACCTAGGTCATGAGACTGATAATCTTATACAAAGTATTTTTTTTTTTTTATTATACCTAGTTATCAACCAATCCATTGTTAAAGGTTAAAATTAAAAATAAAATTCAACTAAGAAAATAAATCAAGTCAATTTGAGTTAACCTACTAAACTTGGATAATGAGACTAAGATAATCCAATATACAAAAATCAAAACAAATTATGAAGCTTAATTATGAATCAAATTAGTATTTAAAGACCAAAAAAACACAAAACACACACACACATTTGGTTTGGTATGAAACTTACCACATTGGATTATACAAACAAATAATAAGACAACATATAACACAGGTTCCTTTTGTCACTTATTATAGTATTATTTTTTTCTGTGTTTTTCTTTTGGCCATTTATATTTTGCTTTTCTTTGTGTTTATAAGACTTAGGATATCTTCAAGCCACAAGTAAAAAGTAAATCCTCGAATTAAATAGGTTATTAGCTTTGGAAATGATACGAATAAGAATCAAATAGGTATAGGACCAAATTGCAACATGTAAGCATATGGTAACCGAAGCCGAGTCAATCGTCAAACAAAATACAAGGTGAACAAACGATAAGGAACTACATTCATTTTCATATCCAGCTGTGTGGCATTAAATTAAAAGATAATCTAAAGAAGAAGACGAAGAAAATATTTTGTGCTTCAACTTCCATAACTTATTATTGAAATAGTCGGGGGGGAACTCCTCTATCGTCCACACATATCAATTTCTTTGACAAATTTGATTATGACGACATCAACGAGTGTATTATTGTTACAATCCTCGCAAAAATATTTAAATATATTATTATAAATGTTTGGTTTAATTTACGTGTATTTTAATTAATTTATAAGATATGAAGTTAATGATTATATAAATCTCTAATGGCTATCATATTAGCAACTACGAATCTCGAATACAAGACCACGAGAGGAGCAAACACTTGAGTTATAAGCTTATACCACTGGTTTACCTATTTAATTCACTTGGGTTATATACTCATACCACTAGTTTACCTACTAAATTGCTCTTGCAATAATATCTTATTTGAGAGTGTGGTTAAAATTGATTTTTAGTGTTTTTTATTTAAAAATATATTAAAATATATTTTATAATTTTTAAAAATTATTTTTGAGAAAATATATCAAAATGATTAAAACTAATTAAAAAAATAATTTAAAATAGAAATTTTTTTTTTTTTTCAAAAACATATTGAAAACAAATTGAAAACCACACTGAACGCCCTGGCTGGTGGTGTATCTGGCTGGATGGCATAAAGCAAGCGTTGCCAAGTCGGGATGATATTAAATGGACGGACAGGATTCCTGGTGGACCAGTAAAGGTGTCGTTCATTCTTTATATTAATGGAATCTATTTATGAGGAAATATCTATCTTCCTCACTTTCCCACCGTAAATGTTTCCCTCTTCTATTCTTCAGTGAAATTAACCAAGATTGTTTTCTGGATCTAACTGGTTTTGTCAGAGTAAAAAATCATGAAATTGATATCTATGGTACACACAACATAAAAAACTTGTCATAATAAAAAAAAAAAGTAAACTAGATAGGCAAGTTGTTCTTATATCCCATTCAAAAATTAGTATTAGATTTATTAAATATTTTATAGCCTCTTTGTTACACCAAAGTCTTAATATATCAAAAGATCTTGTTTGTAGTATATGTAGTTTCATGGTTTTGAATTATGAAGATTTAAAGTAAATGATATACTTTAATTTATTAAAAAATGCTTCTATTTCACTTAACAACCTACACTTTAAGATGTTTACAAAAATTCATCTTCCTCCAAAGATAAGGTTTATGTTATTTTTAATTTGTCATTAAACATTTTTTTATGTCTTTAAAGTTGAGTTTAGAACAAAGAGAGAGATATTTGACTTTTTCACAATGTAAATTGACATTATATGAATATTCAAAAAATTACTACAAATTCCAAAGTAATAGTAAATCATATATGCATTATAACTTCTTCATTTCCTTAGTTAAATTATAAATAAAGAGATGGAGCAAAACATGAACAATCATGAGCAAACATAGCCCGACATACTTGACGAGACAAACAAACTCCATCTATTAGTAATAAAATAGTAGGGCATAAAATTCATAACAAACTTGAAATAGGCCAAAAAAAAAAAAATTTTTGTTAGAAATAAAGCAGTTTAAATTGTGAAAACAACTTATCCTTATTAAAGCATAAGCTGGCTTTGTATATAACCTTGCGTAATCTTAATAGGTAAGATATTCAAGCATAAAATAATATGAAATATAAACTACTAGCCTAGCCCTAAAGATTAGGATTTATTAAACTAAATGCAAACCCTAACTACTTCCTTAATGGAAGCCTACACTTTCTCTTTATTCCATCCCTTAAACTAGTTCCTAGTTTCCAACTAGTTTATTTAGGAATTTGACATACCCCTAGTTGTTCCTAAGCTTCTGAAATGCGGCTAATGTAGTTTATTTAGGAATTTGACATACCCCTAGTTATTCCTAAGCTTCTGAAATGCGGCTAATGTGAGAGGCTTTGTCTTTACATATGTTAGTTGTTCTTGTGCTCCACAATATACTAATTAAACTGCTCCTTCTTGTCGCACCCCATCGCGAGAGTGCGGAGTCGCAGCGACCCTCCCCGTGAGCAGGGAATTCACGACGTGGTCTTATCTTAATTTTTTATGCAAAAAATGAGTCACCACATAGTATTATGGTTACTAGAAAATTTAAAAATGGTCTTTAAGAAATTCTAAGGCAAGAGACTGGTTGCGTAAAGGGAAGGTTTTAGCACCCTTAATACGCCCTACCTAAGGTAAGCTACTTGACGTTTTGAGTTGCTTATGATTTGTTATGGTTTTGATCTTTCAATCCACATGTTGATTAAATGATAATGGTGTATTATCCCCACCGAATATTTTGGATATTTATCTCTTTAGGATTTATTTATCCAAACATTAACAGTGAATAATAACAAATTATTCATGTCGAATATTTTTGATATCAACCCATTAGGATTTATTTATCCAAACACTAACAGTGAATAATAGCAAATTAACCCCGTCGAATATTTTGGATATTAACCCCTTATGATTTATTTATCCAAACACCGACAGTGGATAATAGAAAATTATTCCCGCTAAATATTTTGGATATTGACCCCTTAGGATTTATTTATCCAAACACCAACAGTGGATAATAGCAAATTATCCCCATTGAATATTTTGGTTATTAACCCCTTAGGATTTATTTATCCAAACACCAACAGTAAATAATAAATTCCTATAAATAAGATTTTAATATTTTTGGAATATTGACCAATACCCTTTGGATCTTTACAAACATGTTGTAGAATCCAAAAATGCGAGAAATGATTTTTCTTTTTGAAATCCATGCTAAAATATATTTTTTTCTTCAAACTCCAAGATAATATATTTTTTTTTAAACAAAAGAATTTTTAAAATATGCTAGTGTATTGACCATATGCAAGAAAACAACACGCCTTTTGTTCTAAAAAAATATTTTTTTTTTGCAAATTTTGTATTTTTTTTATTTTTTTATTTCCCTTTTTTTTCCTTTTTTTTTTTGGGGGGGGGGGGCTGGGTTCTTAGCCTGCTCACAGGGGGCTGGGCTCCAGCCCACAGGGGGCTTGGTTCCAGCCCATTAAATCTCTACTCGGTCTTTCAGCCCATTAAATATCTACCTGGGCTTTCAACCCCTTTACTCTTGGACTGGACTTCCAGTCCAAACAGGCCGAAGGCCTAACTCATTTAGCAATCGGGCCTGGCACCAAGCCCAGCCCAACCTGATTTACTGTTCACTGTATGTGAACAGTAAATTGGGGCTGTAAACGTAGGAGATGATGAATAGTGAAAAATAGAATTTTTGAGTGTGACGAATGATGTACTTGTTAATACTGTTGGGTAGAGGAGATCGAGGTGGTTCTTCCTGTCGTGGTGGCTTCAAAAATAGTGTTCTGTGATGGCCGAAGTGAGCGTCGGAAGATGATCAGTGCAACTGTTATTGCCACCGTTACTGCTGTTGCTGCTTCCTGGAGGCCATAGATGGGCTTCTAGTGTGGAGGGGAATATGATGGTGATGACTGGGTGGTGCTAGGGGGTCTGAGCTGGTGGCCGGAATTGACTAAGAGGGAGAGAGAGAGAACGTTGGCTACAGATTTTTACAGAGAGAGAGAGAGAGCTTGACTGGAATGAGAGAAATGAAAATGGAAGAGGGAGTTGAAAGTAGAAGAGGGAGTTGAATCCTGAGACAAGAACGAGAAAGATTAAATCAATTTTTGTTACATAAAATCCCTGCAACTCTCTATTTCTCTTTTTTTTCATTCACGTCGGTTTTTTTTTGTCACCCTTGCATAGTGCTATTTATAGCAGATAAAACACACCCTTCGGCTGCCAAAATATTTAATGCATGGTACCGCCGTTGAATATTGAATGCAGGCGCGTCTTCATTCAAAGCCGGGCACACTGGGGCATGCAGCCGGAACGTGCAATTTCCAAAAATATTTGAAGGTAAAAGTATGATTTGGTCTCTCAATTTATAATTACTCTAATTGTAACTCTAGTTGGATTTAAACTTATGATCTTATGCAATTATATCCCATTAAAAATTCAATCTCAACCTTAGCTTTGGGCGACCTTTTTATGCTGGTTCTTAGTTTCTGATTTTCGTGATTTAACCCTCTATTAGCCATTAGACTCTCAATTTATTTAATTTGGCTCCCGATTTCGTATAACTGGCTTAAAAAAAATTTCAATCAGTCTCTAAAAATTCCAAACTCATCAATTGAACCCGAATTAAATTCAAGAGCTCGATTCCTCATCGATTAAGCCTTTAATAAAATTGATTTTAACCAATTTAAAGTATAACTAGGTCATTGCACTTAATTAAACCCTTTAATTGGACCAAAAATTAATTTCCAAACATAATTACACTTTTAAAATGGTTAACGATTAAATCAAATTGGCCCATAAAAATATAATTATACCTTGAGACTTAATTTCTACGTGGATTTATCTGATAATAATTACGTTAGCATTGAATCTGTATTTCCCTTTATTTGGGCACAAAAAAAGTACAATCGAGATCTCGAAAATGTTCCAAAATTTTTAGCTTGATTTTTTTACCGACACCAACCCCTTTTATTTTATTTTTTTTCTTATTTTTTTTTGGATATATTTGGGGAACAACCTAAAATTGAGTTATGACACTTCTCATGTGATATCACGAAGAAAATGAAATTGCACATCAATGTGCTTGCGAAGACCATGTAACATAGGATTTTTTGATAGTGTAATTGTCGAACTGTTGTCGCAGAAAATTACAGTGCCCTTACATTCCTTCAAACTTACTTTCTCAAGTATTCTTTGCATCCAAATGGCTTGTGATACACAAGTAGATGCAGCCATAAATTTGGCTTTAGTGTTGAAAGCATAACTATACATTGTTTTCTTGAAGACCATGAAACAAATCCTAATCCCATCATGAAAGCATATCCAGATGTGCTTTTCCTGTCTTCTAGATCACCTGCATAGTCACTGTCAGAGTATCTAACTAATCTCTTATGCCCTCCCTTCTTGTAGAGGATCCCAAGTTCAATAGTTCCTCTCAAGTATCGCAGAATTCTTTTGGCTGCTAGCAAGTGTAACTTAGTTGGTTTAGCCATATATTTGCTAATTATACAAACTGTAAACATTAAATTTGGTCTTGTAGTTGTTAAATACATGATACAACCCACCATTTTTTTAAATAAAGTTTCATCAATGCACACTCCATTCTCATCATTGTGAAGTTTACATCCTGGGGTAGTAGGGTTATAAACTGAGTTGCTATTCTCCATCTTAATTCTCTCCAAAACCTCTTCATCATACCTTATTTGAAAAATATAAATTACTTCTGGTCTTTGTAGAACTTCTATGCTAAGAAATAAATGCATTCTTCTAGGTCGGTCATGTCAAATTCCCTCATCTTGAATGTTTTAAACTTACCAAACATCAATTCATTATTTCTAGTAAATATTAAATCATCTACACATAAGCTGACAATAAGAATATTATTACCTCCCTTGTCAGTTTTAATGAACAATGTATTTTCACTATAACACTATTCGAACCCTTCATTCAAGAAATGTGTCTCAATACAAATGAACCAAGCTCTTAGAGCTTGTTTCAGTCCATAAAAGGCTTTCTTTAGTTTGAAAACTTGTCGAGGATTCTTTTTTTTTTTCATACCCTTTTGGTTGATCAATATACACCTCTTCATAAGTTCTTTATGTACAAAAATAGATTTGATATCAAGTTGATATAGAATCCATCCTTTTTGAGCTGTCAGGGCCACCATCATTCTCATGGTATCCATTCTTACAATTAATGTGAACACTTGTATGTAATTTATCTCTTGTTGCTGCACATAACCTTTGATCTCCAAATGTGCGTTAAATTTGTCTACTTCTCCATTCTCTTTTAGTTTGGCTTATAAGCCCATGTTACTCCACTTTTCTTTGTATCGGTAGACATATCAATAAGTTTTCATGTGTTGTTTTTCTCTATGGCCTTGATTTCAATGTCCATTGTTGTCCTTCAACATGCATGCTTTACTGCATCCTCAAACTATATTGGATCTGTCGAAGTGAACAAAATAAAATTAACATTTGCATCTTTTTCCTCTAAAAATTCCCTAGTTATATAATCTCTAATCCACCTTGGAGGTCCTCTAACTCTTCCTTCATGGAAATTTAATGATTCAGCCCTATTCCCACAAGATTAGGGATTGTCACCATGATAACTTGATGACGCTCTTCTATTCTCAACAGGTTGAATGCTGTTAGTTTTTTGGTTGATGACTAATACTAATTATTTCTCTAGTAATTTTAGTATTTGAGTTTTCAAGGGTTTCTTCTACTTTAGTATCACCTTCTGCTTTCTCATGCATGATTGCTTCAGTATCACCTTCTGTTTCCTCACACATGACTATTTTAGTATCATATATATCCCCATATTCTAAATCAGCCATGATAATAGTCCCAAGATTTTTCTTCATCAAACACTACATTCATGCTGATTATAATTTTCTGCCTAACTAGATCATAGAGTTTATAAGCCTTAGACTCTTCACTGAGTCCTATTAGCATATAAGGAATACTCTTTGCATCAAGTTTAGTCCTAAGTCCATTAGGAATATGTACATGTGCCATGTAATCAAAGATTTTGAAGTTTTCAACTGAAGGTTTGATGTCACTCCAGGCTTCCTCAGGTGTGAGATTTTGAACTACCAAAGTAAGACTTCAACTGAGGACATATATTGTCCAATTTACTGCCTCTGACCAGAGATTTTTGGGAATTCTCCTTTCAAGTAGCATACATCAAACCATGTTCATTGTTATTATGTTCTTCCTCTCAGCTACTCCATTATGATGTGGAGTAAATGTTGTTGTCAACTATTGCTTGGTACCATGCTCTATACAATAATCATTGAATGTAAGTGTGTGTGAATTCCTTTTACTTTATATGCCCTCTATTTCTTTTTCAACATAATTCTTAAAACGTATAAAGATATGTAATGCTTCAAATTTCTCTACTAGAAAATAAATCCATACTTTTCTAGTAAAATCATTAATAAAACATATGATGTATCTCTTTTTGAAATTAGAAATAGGAGATATAGGTCTGTAGAGATCAAAATGGATAAGTTGAAGCTTCTCTGTGGCTCTCTAGTTATTTTGTTTTGTAATAGGATCTCTGTGCTGTTTCCCAATCATGCAAGTAACACATACTATTGATGGAATTTTGAACTGAGGTATCTTGTGCACCATATTCTTGGATTGAAGGGTCCTTAAACCTTTGTAGCTCAATTGTCTGTACAGTACCATAAATGTGCCAAATTTAGTGTTGAGTTATAGAGGTAGGCTAGTTTCTAAGGCAGTGGTTTGTTAACAGAACAAGTATTCTATTTGCTATCAATTTAGTATTATAATAAGCCCAATATGTGATTGATTAGTGTTCATATATCCATGTTAAATGAGAATTGTCAATCCTTTGTCTTGAAGTTGACCAATGTTGAGAAGATTGGTCTTTAAGTCAGTTATAAAAAATACATCACTAACAATGTGTGTAAGGCCATCCACACTCAACTTTATGTATTTTTTTGCCTAATACATCTATTTTCATGTTATTTCCTAGCTTCACCTTCTATCTGAAGTCCTCATTGATCACATAAAACAAGCTCTTATCATTATACATGTCTTTCAATTGTAACTCATCGTGCCTCTTTCATTGAGCTTCTATCAGCTATGTGCCACTGTCAACCTTAGCATAGCCATGTTCTATCAACCCTTAATACTCCTTGGAGAGCAAAACATTCTCCACCAACATGCTCCAGTGGTCATAATGACCATAAAAATGAGGAATTGCTGGTTGCACAAAGTTTTCTTCTAAATTCATTCTTCTTTCGCTACTATAAAGTAAACTCAAAGGATATGACTTTGAATTAAATAAAGAGGCTTTGATACCACAATGTTAGGAAGGAAGTAGTTTGAACTGTGAAAACATCTTATCTTTATTCAAGCATAAGTTGGCTTTATATATAGCCTTGCGTGATCTTAATAGGTGAGATATTTAAACATAAAATAATGCAAAATATAAACTAATAACCGTATCCTTAAAGACTAGGATTATTAAACTGAATGCAAACCCTAACTATTTTCTTAACATACGCATAAACTTTCTCTCCAAACTTAAATTAATGTATTTTTAATGTTTGTTCCAAGTTCTCCATTTAATAATGATATTAACATTTTTTGTTGGATTTAATATACACATTATTATGAATTCATGTTGAAATTCCAATAAAGTTTCCTCCATAACTAAATTCTACCAAGTTATCAATATTTTTAATTTTAACACATATATCATCACAAAACCTAGTCCAATCATCCTGTACCATACTTCGTCTCAACACTAAGATTTTCATACTTTGCAAATTTCCTTCATAATGCATCACATAAATGAAAATTCATAATTATACAATTAAAGACATATGAAACAAATATAAACAAAAACTAGGAAAGTACTTATATGCATAATCCTAACATTTATAAGTTTATATAATGATTATTTACATGATTAATGTTATAGATTCTACTAATTACATGTTGATGTATAGAATTACAATTTACTCCTGAGATAATAAAATAAGTCCTAAGGATAAATTACTCCTGTGTGATGGTGTATGACAAGCCTACAAAAGTATATAATAAAATGTCATGTATTTTAGCATTTCTTATCTAATTAATTTATATACAATTTTATGAAATATTAAATTCACATTACTTTAGTTGCATTGGATTTCGAATAGCAAAACCATTAACTTTTGTAATAAATATATTGTTAGATTATTTTACTATTACCATAGTAACTGTTAATAATTTTTACTCCACCATTCCACTTTCCTTTTAAATAAAACAACAATACCATCCTACATTTACCTGAAATTCTAATTTATCATTGGCTTCCCTTCTAAATGGAAGCATCATAACTTGACTTTTTTTTTTTTTATTTTGAAAAGCAACAAACATTGACTTCCATTTGTTTTTGAAACAACATAACCATTGATTTTCTTTTTATGGTGAAATCATGGGTTATCTTTGGCATGACAATGGAGTCTTTTTTTTTTTTTTTGAAGTGAAATGACAAGGTCTACAATAACCCTATTAGTTTTTATAGTGTTAGATCCCACAAGAGGCCAAAGCACAAGACCTAGCAATTCTTCATGTATCTCTAGCCCATGTATAATTTAATATATATTAACTCCAAATTATATCATTTAAGGGCTCGATTAAACCATCACAGTAGTGTCTACAATCTATCCAATTATATACCATTAGACTCTCACTTAGTTTTGGATTCACATTTGGAGTTGTACAACTCTTACAATCAATTTTATATGAAAGTTAACATCCATACCTACATTATTTGTGGATAAACAAATTCCAAAATACATGGTTTGAAGGCTCAAATTAAACAATCATAGTAGTATCGAAGCCTATCCAAATTTACATACTTTTACTTAGTTTTTGGATCATATTTGGAGTTATACAACTACATTTTAAGCAAGGTAAGTTTCATTGGGAAGGTAACAATCATACCTATTACTTTCATGAATAATATATCTAAAATTCTATCATTTTCAAGTCCTAACCTCATCTGTAAGTTAGATACTATCCAATTTATGAATTTGACCACTAACCATTTTATGTTCTCGTATTAACTTTGTTTTTTCATCAAGTAAGGTCTTGTCATTCTTGTTATGTTCCCCTCAAACATGAATCATGACTTTTATAAGAAGAATCAGTCCCAATTCTTCCTCATTTGTTTTCATATGCTTAACTACACAACTTCATACCATTTCCTGAGTTCTCAACATTTGTTCAATTACATACTTTCCTTCGATCAAATCTTGCTAGAATGTAATGGTGTCACCAAGGATCAATGGCCACAGTTGTTACTATTCCACAAGTAGTACTAATTCTAACTACATAAATCATACCAACCACTTTCCTACCATTATCACCATGACAAGACCAACATTTTAAAGCTCTTTCCTAACATGCACAACATTTCTCCTTTTGCTCATACAAGAACACATAATTTGCAACTTATAAGTTATGTTTCGGTCATTGACCATGTTATAAACATGGTCAATGTTCTTTCTTCCTTTTATGCAAGGGTTCAGCTCATTAACTTAAAATTCCAGTTTCTTATATTTACGCGCAAATGTATTACTAAAGTTCACATGTTATAAACCCTGAACACCACCAAGCCGACCTTCAAGCAATGCAAGACACAAGTTCAGGACCATCAATGTGAGAACCCGGTCCAAAGTTGATTACAATGCCCTTTGAACCCGGTCCAAAGTATAGGGCTGGTTTTCTCTGTTACAAAAGCATAAGGAATACCTTCCTCCCGAGTAGCTTGTTGGCTTCGTGTGATGATCACCTATTACAAATGCAGCTGCAACCAAGACATTTACTGTTTCGAAAGTAACCCATCTACAATTCTCAAGAATAAAATAAATCTATCTGAATGCTCACCCAGCCATTGCTAAGCCAACTTGATGGTGTGGCTCCATGCATCAAGATTGATATAACTAGTTAATGGAGAGAGAAGTCATTAGCTTCAGTCCAAATGCTAGTTGTTTATTTAAGCAACGATGTAACTTCAAACTTACAGCTAAATATGTTGAAAACATTTTCCCATATTCAGTTTATCCTTGCCGAGGCCAGGAAACAATGATCTAAATGAAGTAAAATAGACAGTTTCGGAAGCAGGGTGAGGCCACAAGACAATCTTACATCCACATTTCCCCACCTCAAAATCAAAGCACAGGTGTTAACAATGGTCTGTTTAAGAAGTGCGCCTCCAAATTGCCAATAACAAGGTCAGCCATTTCTTTCCTGGTTTCCATTGTGCCACTTCCTACGTGAGGCAAGAGGACTACATTTTCAAGCCCAAAGAGTTCCTCGGGTACATTAGGTTCATCTTGAAACACGTCGAGCCCAGCACCACCTAACCGGCCTTCAACTAGTGCAGAAACCAGCTCAGGTTCATCAACATGAGGACCTCTACCGACATTGATAAGGACACCCTTTGGACCCAATGCATTGATGACTTCACGATTGATTATGTGGCGAGTTTCTTCAGTTAATGCACATGCAACAACGAGAATTTGACAGTTGGCAGCCAACTCAACAACACTAGGATAGTACTTGTATTTTACATCTGATTTCTCTGTTCTAGTGTGGTAACTAATTGGGCATCTAAATGCTTCAGCTCTCTTGGCAATGGCCAGGCCAATCCTGCCCAACCCAATAATGCCAACTGACTTCCCAGTAAACTGAAAAAAAGAGATCAAAGAGGTCAGGTAACATAGGACACTTAAGGCATATCAGGAAACTCCGCAATTATATCTAATTTGGTCACACCACGTGCCCAGATGACTGATATATCTGAGTGAAGGTTAATTGCTAAAGAAACTCGTATTATAATTTATAGCCAAAAAATAAATACTAGCTATTACTGATGAAATTTCCTCACTGATAAACAGTTGGACTTCAGGGGGGATGAAACATTAGCAAGACAGGGGAGAGAAACAACTAATAGAAGGCCTCTTAATAGAACAGAATAAAACACACATCACAATTTCAGGAAAACAAAACGATGGCAAATGAGCACATTCACATCCATATGTCTCAAATTAATAAAGAAATCTACCAACATTCAACCTCCACAGAAATTTGGAAATTGTGAAACCTTCCTCATTTTGCATTCAAGGGATTCCATTCACACATTAGTGCAATATGTGGCCAAAACAAGAACCGTATTCAAGACTAAAAATAATAAGATATCTTAACAGCAAGATCATTTGACTACATAATGTTCTAGGCAGGCCTAAATAGTTGATAATCTCCTCTCTCTCTATTAAAAAGATGGTACCATTTGGGTAATACACCCCAAAAAAAAAGAGAAAAAATTGGTATAATATTTCGATTTCACAGGTCATAAAGGAAACAAACTATGCTTTGCACTGTATGCTCAAGCTTGAGTTCCTGAAATATTAAATGTCAGACCAGCAATCCAACTGTACGGTAAAAACTAAGATCAGGCTTTAATATTCAAACGGAACTCAATTCAACCATAATTCTGTCAGTGAAGTCCACAAGATTGCTGATGGACAGCACCAAAAGAAACCTACTGACAAATAATTGTGCAATCTGATGCTAGTGGCTACAAAAGAAATAGGTGACCTTCAAAGAATGGTTTTAGTGCTTATTTGTTGTAGCTTAAGGGCAAGAAAAGAGAATCAGCACAGCCTGTACAGTCAAAATAAGTGAAAGACTGAACTCATACAGGCTCATACAAGCCCCAGATCAGCAAAGTCACAACCCAAAGTTTGTGCCATAAAATAAGCTAAATGACCTCAAATTCAACCAGGTGATCTTGGACAAAGCAAACTTAGTCCCATTCCTTACACCTAGACAACCAATTTCCCAGTCTTGGATTATCGTGAAGGAGGAATCTACCACAATGCCCACACTAACAAATACAAGCCTGCCAATATTTTTCAATACCACTATTCAAGCAGGAAAAAAATATAGAATTTTAGTTCTTTCAGTCTCCAGGGGAATTAAAAAGACAAAGTAAACTTGGAATCCCAAATCATGGAAACAGCCTACTCATGTCTGACTCATGGATATGATCAGGATAAATTTTCCATTTCTTTTTAAATTTCCAGGTTTCAATTATTACGTATTCAGGGCATCAGATATGATCTTTTCATGCTAATGCTCTGTTTAGAGTAAACAAAAATGCATGCTGAATATTAGTTCCTAGGACCTGGCACCGACATTCAAACTCAATTAAATCTATTGAGCACCATTCACTAAACAAACCAAACAAGGGAAATCCATAAACCTCAACAATGGCAAAATGATAGCATTAACAAATGACTACAGCAGAATATAACCATACATCATGCAGCTGAAAGACAAATTGCTTATGCATGGAGAAGATCCAGATCTAGAAAAAACGACCAAATAAAAAGCCTTTGAGCTCATGATTCAATACATTGGACACCAAACAGTTTAATAACAGTGAAAAATGCTTTCACATAAGCTGGATAAGCCTAAAAATCAAATGAATCAAAAATAGGTTTCTCTCCTTTCAAAACAATTTAGCAAACAGATTATTCTTTTATGTGACATTCATTACACTAGAATTTGAATTAGAATGAAAACAGTTCCAATAGGCATACCAAGAGTACCAAGTGAAGCACTGCAATCTGGATTTACTTGAGAAATGTAACCCAAAGTAGTTATTACTTCATCAATATTGAGAAGGAAAAATACACAAACCTGTAAGAAATAATTATCCATTTGTAGAAAAGGAGGAACTTCCATACAAGAAGTTACTGTACCCCGCAAACACTTACAGCATAACTACTCTAGACTAACTAGAAAAAACCAATCTGTAATTGTGAATACATCACAATTGTTTATCCTTACTTTTTGAAAACTCTCTGCTGTCTATTTGTTTCATGTTTGCTAGGAAGAAAATGGACAATACAGCTAGCCTACCGCAGACAAGTTGAGCTACAAATATATTGAGGATTGAACAATCAACATTGTAAAACACACAAGCATCGTATCATAAACAATACGTATACCAAGTATTGATTAGAATATACCGCACATTCAAGCTCATAAATCTTCCTAACCCTTACACACACCCTTCAACTAAACATTCATCAACTCTAATTTAAGATTTTTACTTCTCAGCTCACACATTATAAATCCTATTATCCAAGTTAAATTCATTCATACCCCAATAAAATTTAGACTCTTTTCAGTTTTCATACAATTAAAACACCACACAAACACTCGTCTGAAAGAAAGAAATCAAAACGGAAAACAAGAGCAGAACAATAATAACTTTACAGAAAACAAACCTTAGTGGTCAACTTGAAATCACCCTTTTTCCACTGACCACTCCTAACGTAGCGATCACTCTGACAAAGCCTCCTCAAGACAGCCAACATCAACCCAATAGCCAAATCGGCAACATCATCGGTCAAAACATCAGGGGTATTAGTGACTCTGATACCTCTCTCTTTACACTTGGCCAGGTCAATCTTGTCGAGTCCTACACTGAAACTGGACACGATTTCGAGGTTGGGCAACTGGTGGATGAGCTGTGCGTCTGCGCCTGCACTGGCGTTGCCAACGACCGCGCGGATGGAGGCTTTGTTGGAATTGAGGAAGTGGGCTTTGTCAGGAATGGAGTGAAATTTGTAAAGAGTGAAGCGTTTCTCAAGCTGTTCGACGAGGTAAGGATCAGGTGGTGGGCAGGTCATAAGGACACCTATGGACTCCATTGATTGATTCAGACGGAAGATAGATAGCTGTTCTTCCTTTTTCCTCGCCTCTCTCTTTCTCCGTTTTTTCCACCTGATTTTGTGGTCAGTGTGTTGTGTTGCTGCCAATTAAAAAATTGCCAATCAAATTAAAAAAATGAAATTATTCTCGTGGGGTACGTGGGGATCGTTAGATTCTTTTTATACGTGGCCGGCCTGGTATACAACTGTGAGTAACGCATGTCAAAAATCAAAACAATTAATAAAGTTACAAAAAAAACTTTATATTAAAATTGGGTTTCTTTCATTCAAAATAATATGAAAATATTATTTTTCAAAACAAATATAAAAAAGGCATAAAGCTTAACACAAATGCTCCATGGATTAATAATGTTCTTGTTGTTGCATTGCAATATCATGTCATCCATTTATAAAGCATTGGATTTCTGGAAAAAAAAAACAAAAACTTGTATATTAGAGATAAGCAAAAAAAAACTGATAAAATTGAGAGAAAAAAATTAATTGGATAAACCAAAACATTAAAAGAACCGATTAAAACTATTAGAATTTTTTTTAAACTTCCTGTTTGGTTTGGTTTTTGGATCTTAAGGAAAAAATTGATAAACCAAAACCGAACCAAACCGGTTCAAATTAAAAAAAAAATATATATTTTTTTTACTCTTCCAATTCAATCAAAATTTTTTGTTTCGATTCTATTTCGGTGAAATGTGAGAAGAGAAATACTTGGTTATAATAATAAAAAAAACCCTAAAATATCAAAATTATTTATCAGCTTTTTAGTTAAAAAAACAAATTTGATTGGTTTAAACCAGGTCTAGTCCGGTTTTGTTTTTTGTTTTTTCAATTTAGTTGTTTTATAGATAAAAACCGAACTAAACTGAAAATGATCACACATATTATATATCAATTGAAACACTACTACATAGAGCTTAACACAAACATGCTTCGGACAACACACAATTTCAACATTAATTAATATAAGGACACATAAAAAGGCCTTAAAAAAAACAATATGGACATGCTAGTATATGCTACATCTTGTCAAATAATGTTGTTATTGTTATTTTTCATGGTTATTATAGTATATTCACCATCAAATTATATGCTAGAAAAACTTTCTTAATGAATTAGATGGATAATATTCTTCTGGGAAACCGTATTAAACATTTTCATCTCCTTCTTTTATCCAATAAGCAAAACAAATAATGTAAGAAAAACAAAATTTTCTTGGAAGCCAATCAAGAGTTATCAAATCCATATATGAATCTATTTTTTATATGACAAATTATCTAGACACACGAAATATCCAATTTCAGACTTTATTTCAAGATTCCTATGCTGAACTATTACTTTGCAAACAATAAATAGTATGGGCATCCTTTGCAAAGTTTTTCATAGTACATTGATGCATACTTTAATGAATAATGTTTATAATAATTTACAGAAACTTGCAGGTTGCAATCTTGTCTCTCTCTTTTTTAATCCTACAATACTATCAATCTTAATTTTTATGCAATTAAGTCTCTAATTTTAACCTTTTAGTATTTTAAGGCTCAATTTCGGTCCCCAAATCTTGAATTTTCGGAACAATACCTAAATTCTCCGTAAAACTATTTTTTTTTGTTTTTGCAATTAGATTCTTAATTAATCAATACATTGTACAATAATATGTTTATTTTCATCAATTTTCTTTGAATACTTTTAAAAACAGTTTCAATCCCATTTTCAAAGTATATTTGTTTAAGAAAATTAGAAGAAAAAAAGAAAAAATAAATAAAAAAAGAGGTAGAATTTAATAAGCACGACAAAATCAACTATGTAAAGTAAAAAAAAAAAAATACAATACAAAGCAAAGAGAAGGAAGGGAGTAAGAACACTTAGCTTATGCAAATGAGATACAGAAGAATAGTTGAATAATAGGCCAAGAAAAATAAAAAATTATAGTTGACGAAGCTCCTCCCTAACCAGTATACACACACACACACACACACACATATATGTATATGTATGTCAGACATGCAGCACCATCACTTTATTTAAATTGGATGAAGCAGATAATGTCCCCTCAGTCTTGTTTAGAGATTGTCTGCACTAAACAATCTTGCATCCCCACCTCAAAATCAAAGCACAGGAGTTAACAATGGTCTGATTCCACCGTGCCAGTACTCCCTCCACGATGCAAGAACACTGCAT
Organism: Salix dunnii; assembly: GCA_015731905.1. Lineage (NCBI taxonomy): Eukaryota > Viridiplantae > Streptophyta > Magnoliopsida > Malpighiales > Salicaceae > Salix > Salix dunnii. The sequence continues at coordinate 3,180,478 of CM027661.1, forward strand.
TTTCAGTTCCTCGGGAACATTATACTGAAACACGTCGAGCCCAGCACCGCCTAACCGGCCTTCAACTAGTGCAGAAACCAGCTCAGGTTGTGCAACATGACGACCTCTACCGATATTGATCACAACAGGTGACCTTCAAAGAATGGTTTTAGTGCTTATTTTCTGTAGCTCAAGGGCAAGAAGAGAGAATCAGCACAGATAGTACAGTCAAATAAGTGAAAGACTGAACGCATACAGGCTCACGCAAGCCCAGACCAGCAATGACACAACCCAAAGTTTATGCCATGAACCAAGCTAAATGACCTCAGATTCAACCAGGGGATCTTGGAAAATGCAAACTTAGTCCCATTCCTTAGATCCTCTACAACCAATCCCCCCAGTCTTGGATTATCGTGAAGGAGGGATCTTCCTCACTGATTATACAATACACACAAGCCTGCCGATAGTTTGCTCGGCCAATATTCATGCGGAAAACAAATATAGGATTTAAAAGACACAATCTAAACTTGGAATCCCAAATCATGGAAACAGCCTGTCCATTTCCGACTCAAGGTTATGATATTCAGGATAAATTTTCAATTTCATTTTGAACAGGATGTGCCCGACTTGGAATCACGTGTTCGAATGTTAATGTAATCAAGGCATCAGATATGAACTTTTCAAGCTAATGCTTCGTTGAGCGTAGACAAATGCATACTGAATATTATTAGTTCCTTCCTAGGACATGGTAATGACACAAAGTAGTTCTTACTTCACCAATATTAAGGAGGACAAATACATAAACCTGTAAGAAATAATCATTAGCAACGGGCAAAGAAAAAGACACATGCCTACCTTTTTTGCATACAACAATCTACTCTATCCCGCAGCACCAAAAAAAGTAACAATTTCATCTGAAATAATGAATGCATCACAATAGTTTACGCTTACTTTTTGAATATTTTCTGCTATCTATTTATTTTTATGTTTGCGAAATAAAATGGAAACGGAAAACAAGAGCAGAATTATAATAACTTGAAAATCCAAACGTCAGTGGTCAACCTGTAATCACCCTTTTCCCAGAGACTACTCCTAACATAGCGATTACTCTGACAAAGCCTTCTCAGCACAGCCAGCCAGCATCAATCCAATAGCCAAATACCATTAAAATCGATCAAAACATCAGAGGTTTGAGCGACCCCTCTCTTTACGCTTGGCCAGGTCAATCTTGTCGAGTCCTACGCCAAAACTGGACAGGATTTCGAGGTTGGGCTACTGGCCGATGAGTTGTACGCCTGCGCTTGCTTTGGCATTGTTGGAACTGAGGAAGCGGGCTTTGTGTGGAATGGAATCTGTGCAGAGTGAAGCGTTTCTCAAGTTGCTCGACGAGGTATGGATTAACTGGTGGGCAGGTCATTAGTACACAAACGGTCTCCATTGTTGATTCAGAAGATAGATAGATCGATACCTATCTTTCCCTTTTCCTCTCTCTTTCTCTGTGTTTGGTGGTTTTTATCTTTCTGGATGCTCATTGTGTTATGCTGCTGCAGGGTGTGTAAGTGGACGAACACGATAGTGGAAATCTCGACACGTCAAGTAAATCAATTAACCTTACTAATTACGTGCTGTAAAGGGATAAGATGTTGATAACATTGTTTTAAAGGGTTTCATCTTGGATTTCAATAAAAAATAAATACAAAATTGATTTGGTTTCATCTCGTTAAAAATTCAGGTATTCAAGTAATAGCCTGATCAAAACACTTGGTTAACTGGTTTTTATTTCTTCAAGATGATGATATAATAATAATAGTAATAAAAAGGTTGAGAGAAGGCTGAGAGAATGTTACCTGACAATACATGGATGCCTGTCTTTCCGGAATCTTTGCAAGATCTGACGTTACACAATGACTAAGACAAAACAGCCATCCAATTCTTGAATTCTTAAATAAACAAACATAATCCCTCCCTCCTCCCTCTGAAGACCCAAAATAAATCAACTAATTTTTAGCTTCCTCCTCTTAAGACAGACACCTCATTCATCCATCCAAACATGCACCCCACGATCCACCAACACATACTGCATGGCACAAAACAGAAATTAACACCAATCAAAACATAGTAAATTCTTCGAAGAACACCACTCTGTTGAATCATTTGCTAGATGGTCTTATCTCCCTTTTCTCTCCGACCAAGGACAAAGTGGGAAACATCTCTTGTGTTTGTTCAGTGCACAGAACCTTTTCTTTTCTTTTCGTAATTTTGTTCTCCACGAACATTAAACATGGTTCGTGCTCTTGAACAAGAACAAGAAAATTATAGGTCTAGATTGTATCATTTCAAAGGGATGAATGAGAACGCAGGCGGTCGGCATGTTAAGAGCTTGAGCGCGGATGATGGTTCTAGCTTGGCAGAATACTCTCCAATGGATGAGAGAATAACATCTAGAGGCCATCAGGTTCCAAGACCTGTTAATGAAAAGGGCTCTAGATCAAGGTCAGGCAAGGATGAAGCCGGCGCAGGAAAAGATAATAAAAACCCGGGCAAGTCAATTTGTTTTTATTTTTATATAAAAAGAAAGTTCATGTCCAAATAATATTTCATTTCAATGATTAATCATGTATGTCATCCAATATTTCATCTTTTCTTTTTTTAGTGAAAAGAATCATGAAAAGATAGTGCTTAATTGGTTTGCATTTATTCGGTTTTGGCAATTAATATGATTTTTCCTGAGGTTTGATTCAGAAATGGAACAGATGAAGGAAAGGTTTGCTAAATTGCTCCTTGGGGAGGATATGTCTGGTGGAGGAAAGGGTGTCTCTTCAGCTCTGGCATTGTCAAATGCAATTACAAACCTTGCTGGTAGGTTGACCTATTTTTTCCTCTGTAATTTTCTGATTTTCATGGTCTCCAACCTCAGCAGGAAAACAACTCCATTGGGTTTTTGCAGCTACCCCAACAAACATTGTGGTACTTATATGTCTATTGGTTCAGATGGATTCAGTATTATTTCTTCTTCTTAAACCCCTCGTATAAAAACTGGCCATCCACGATCTTGTCTTTCTTAATTCGGTTTCTCTCATTTTATTCCATCCTATATGCAGCTTCCGTGTTTGGCGAACAACGACGTCTAGAGCCTATGTCACCAGAAAGAAAAGCAAGGTGGATAAGAGAAATTGACTGGCTCTTATCTGTAACCGATCACATTGTCGAACTTGTTCCTTCCCAGCAAAAATCCAAGGATGGATCAAATATGGAGGTAACGATCTCCCTCTCATGCATTTCTTGAATTTGAATCGTCATGCAAGCTAAGAATTTTGCCTTTATTGATTGAATAGATAATGGTGACACGACAACGAAATGATCTTCATATGAACATCCCAGCTTTGCGCAAGCTTGACGCAATGCTTCTTGTAAGAAAATAAGCTTCTCTTATTTTATTTATGAGCATTGTTAAATCTGGATTTCAGCAAATTTAATTTATACCTCGAAAATGGTTTTGCTATTTTCAGGACTCCCTAGATAACTTCAAAGACCAAAATGAGTTTTATTACGTTTCAAGAGATTCCCCGGAGTCAGAAAAAGGAGGCACCACGAGAAAAGATGATAAATGGTGGCTACCTGCTGTCAAACTTCCTCCAGATGGTTTATCAGAAAGGGCGAAAAAATTTCTTCAGTACCAAAAAGACTCAGTGAACCAAGTTCTTAAAGCAGCCATGGCTATAAATGCTCAAATTCTTTCAGAAATGGAGATCCCTGAAAACTACATTGAATCCCTTCCCAAGGTAAGAAGAAAAGGCAACAGTTCCTATTAGAGCACTGCATACGAGTTTTTAAGTGCCTCGCTAACTCCCTAATCGCATTTCTTTCCGGTGCTTTGGCAGAATGGGAGGGCAAGCCTCGGAGACTCGGCCTACAGGAGCATTACACTCGAGTACTTCGATCCTGATCAATTTCTGTCCACTATGGACCTGTCATCAGAACATAAGATCCTAGACCTCAAGAACAGAATAGAGGCCTCCATAGTGATTTGGAGAAGGAAAATGAATCAGAAAGATGGTAAATCTGCTTGGGGATCTGCTGTCAGTTTGGAGAAGAGAGAACTCTTTGAAGAGAGAGCAGAAACTATCTTACTCCTTCTCAAACAGCGCTTCCCAGGACTTCCTCAATCTTCACTAGATGTTAGCAAAATTCAATACAATGAGGTAAACATTTCATCTGGGCTTTTTTCATATTACACTTGGAGCTGAATGGTCGCCTCAATATACAAGCTTCATAAGGAAAAATCACCATCCTTACGCGGACCTTCATTCTACTTATTTTTCCGTTCTAGTCATGTTTATAAAACCAAAAGGCTAACTATATATTCTTGTCCTGAAAGGATGTGGGGCACGCTATCCTGGAAAGCTATTCAAGAATTCTAGAAACCTTGGCCTCGACAGTCATGTCTCGAATTGAAGATGTTCTCTATGCAGATTATGTTGCCCGAAATCCATCTCATGCAGGCCAGAAGAGGAACACGTTAAAAGAGGCACCACAAGTACTGGTTTCTCCCAAAGAAGGGATGGGGAAGAACTCAGAAGATACAAACGCTTCAATGACACTGTCTGATTTTATGGGTTGGGGTCTGGAACAAAATGAAAGTACAGCAAAGAAGGATCCGTTTGGATCAGATGAACTACTCATAGATGACGATAAGTATACACAGAAACTTGTTAACATATCGACCAACCAGAAACCTTCCTACCTTGATAATCTAGGAGCTTCACGAAGCCCAACAGCACGCCATTGATAGCGTTATAGGGGGAGAAAAATGAACACGTACAGAAAAAAGGAAATAGAAAAGAGAGCGAGTGAGAGTGAGAAAGCCCAACACTAAAATGTGTATTTTCAGACCCTTTATTGAAGGGGTGCCCTGGTTTGTGAATTTCCGACATATTTCCATTCCTTCCTTTTGTAAATAGGAAGAATGAATATTAGTGAAAAACTATGAGATTTCAAACATTTTGTTCTGTCATCCTGTACAAGAAATGGATTTATAGTTTCTTAGCCCCCCAAATGCGTTCCTGGTAATTCTCTTCAGAGTAGAGCAGACCCGATAATTATGTGCGTGAATATGATTTACTCTCATTCCGTTCCTTTCTAGACATTGTGCCCACATGCTCTAAACTGTTCCCTCTACTGATTATAGTTTGAGTTTGAGAGTCAATAAGCTTGAGCGAATCTTAGATAATTATTGATCTATTATGCCTGGAAGCAAGCAATTTAACATGCTACATGTATAACGACCAAATGTCATAATGCTTTAAAAGAAAAAAGAAAGAATCTTATGGAATGCCCCGAAATGACAGAGGAATTAAATATGTTTGCATTAATAATAACCCAGGATCTTATGTAGGATTTAGACAAACTCGCAAGCCTTTTGTCAAAAGAAGCATGAAAACATACAAACAAAGGGCTGACAGATCAGGATGCTAAAGTAATTTAGAGTTTGCCACGAGGCCCGAGCTTCGGTGGAAGTTGAGGACCCTTCTTGATTGGTAGAATGTCACCAGAAGCTGTAGCACTAAAATATGCGAGGGTGGAGCCACCTCCCAAAATCAAGAACTTGAGCAACAATCCTCTCTTGGTGAATGGAGCTGCAAATGTCTCAAAGAATTTGCTCTGCAGTTTCATAAAAATGCAGAGCACAAGGTCAATAAATAAGACGGAAAACAATGCAAATAGCCACGGAACATACCCATGAACTTTGGCTTAATTTGAAAACATAAGCTTCTGGAATCAGAGCATGCCAGACTAATTTCTAGCTGTCTTCTTCTGTAAGTAGAGAATGCGCTAGGTGCTTGCGTAGTGCAAACTAAGCCATAATAAATGAGGATCTAGTGAATGATGATGGATTATTTCTATCAGGTTGACCGGATTCATCTGGTTCTATAAGGCTAATGATACATTAACACCACTGATCCTGGAAAAAAAATTGTGGTAACTCTTGCAACATAAACAATTACTGCTACTCAATGATCTTGCCATTGCTGTAAAAATCTGGCACTGCGCAATAAGCCTTAATTATCTAAATAACCATGCCCTTACATGACAAACCACCAAAACATCTGTACCCTGCTGATTTTTTACAAAACTAATACAATTTTCGTCACCATTACAATACTCAGAATTATACGTGCAATCTATGATATAAACAATCCTCAAGGGATCATCTCAGAAATATCACTCTATCATGGAAAGAGCACGCACAATTTTTCTTTTAAGCAATTAGTTTAGCTTGAATCTCTATTGTGTCATCAGGTTTTCCTACCAAGCCCTTGCAGGTGCAAGGTTGTGATTGCTCAGTTGGCTAGAGCTCCTGTTCAGTAAGCAGGATGTCTTGAGTTCAGCCGGCTCTCAGTGGAAGCCCCTCTATATCAAACAACAGCTACAAACTTATTTTGCACTATACAAAAACTTTAACTTCCTGATAAATCACGTTAAACACCTTAAATTTTGAGCGTGAAAATAATTACATTCCTTACAAGATCTTTTGAGCGTGGTCAAAGTGCAATTTTATGAAGAAAAAAAAAGTATTCTCACGCTCAAACAATAGTGTGTTTAAGCTAATTTCCCCTTAATTTTCTTACTTTGACCATTCTGCATTCACTGGTTTAGTTAAATTGTGTAACAGAAAGTAAAAAAAGAAGCTAGTACATTAAAAATTAGAGAACCTGGGGAAAAACAAGGCTTGGAATTGACAGAAAATGGTGTCAAACCTGAAGAGAGTTGTATGGTGAAGGTGCATCAGATCCATACAAGTCCCATTGCCCAGTGGTATTGCCCAAATCCTCCAAATCAAAGTAGACACTCTTGTCACCATACTTTGCCACCACAGCACCACTCCTAAGAAATTAAATAGAGCAGGGGGTAAGAAGGGCGCCGAAGTTCATGCCATGAAGCTGAAAAAAAAAACAATAAAACTGCATGGATAGTCTTTTGATAGCTAGCCAAGGAGGTTTTGGTACCTCAAGCTTTTGGGTTTTAAGCCCTGGCGAGATGGTTTAACATGGAGCTTGGTTCCACTGAGGGAGCTACCGCAAAGGCCTTTGATGGTGGCTGGTTGCACTGCAGCAAAGGTTGCTAGTGATGCCATGGCCTTGATTCTGGTTCCCAACTAAATGGTTTCTGTTTCAGGTTGCAAGAGAGTTGGGTTTTTGATCTTTTTGCATGCTAACTGGTACACGTGGCACTATCGGTATCATCTTAAGAGATATGGAGAGTCATCTGTGCATTGCCAAGTGGATTGAAGCCGGATAAGCCTATCCATTAGACGCTTACTACGCTCCACATAAATCGGCAGGCTCTGTTAGTACTCGCCCTCCTACACCCATTGTCTGCCAAACTGGATTCTTTTGTTTCTCTGTATGGCACAAATATATATATATATATATATATATATATATATATATATATATATATATTACCTATAATATAAATGGTGTGGGGAAAATACTGTGGCAATCCAAAGCATTTTCCCTGCGCCATTTAAATCACAGGTAACGGGGCAAACATTGAATATTTATTTTTATTTTTATTTATTTAAAACACCAGAAATATTGAAGAGTTGTGATCAACCGGGCTTCTAAAATAAACTTAAAACTGATAAACTAGCAACTTCTTTCGCCTTTTATTCTGAGAAAGGCAACAGGAATTTATTTTATGAATTTTTATTATAGAGAATAACTCCAGGGAGGATGGCTAAAAAATAGTATATTACCTATAATATAAATTGTAAAGAAAAAATATTGTAATAATCCACCGAGTTTTTCCCATGTCATAGGCAATATTACTACAATATTTTTTCCACGCTATTTAGTTTATAGGTTATTTAGTTTTAATGGGCCTGTCTGTTGTTGTGCAAATGTTTTTTGCTATTGTGAGACATATTGCTTCCATTACATAAAGTAAATGGGTTAGAGCATGAAAGTTTTTTTTTAAATTTTATTATCATCGCTTATCTAATTGATTATCATTTGTCAATATTTTTTTTTAAGTTCAAATATTTTAAAAATTATATTAAATTATATATAGTAAAAAAATACACATATAACTTGCCCTGCACTTCGCTATATTCAGAACCAAATTTTTTAATATATATAAAAAATATTAATGATCCTAGATTTTTTTTTATGATATTATATATCCAAGAGAAATAATCAACTTACAAACCTTTCAATTATTTATTTTATATATATATTCAATTTATTATGGATAAATTATTTAAAATAATAATAATGATTATTTTAAAGGTATTTACTCTTTAAAATATATGAGACTAATTATATATTTTGATATTTATTTAATATTAATACCTTAAACTATATATATAAAAAATGAAGTAAGTTTTCTTTTAAATCTCAAATTGATTTAATTTCAATGTTCTGAAATACTTTTCATATAATGATATGATGAATAAATATTAAAAAAAACATTAAATTTCTTTTTATAACAATAATAATGGTGGAAGCGATGGTATTATCAATAATAATTAATATTAAAATATTAAATATTTATAAAAATAATTATAATGACAACTATAATAAATATGATAATTTAACCATCATGATAATAATAATTAGAATAATACTCGAAATAATTCATCAGTCGATATTGTTTTTGTTAAAAAATAATTTTTATGGTTTTTTAATGTATGATAGTTCAGATCTAATATCATATAAACAAAAGAAGTACGAAGCCACACGTAGACAAAATAAGTGAAAAATTTAGGCCAAATTATATACAATAAAAAATATATATGAGCATCTTGCATTACGTTTCACCGCAGCCAAAACTAAATTTTTCAACATGTAAAAAACATTTAATAGTCTTATTTTTTTTTAATGCTATGCATTTGAGCGAATAATCAACCTGCAAAATTTTTCATTATTTAGTATTTTTATATATTTATTTTATTATAAATAAGACATTTAAAATAATTATAAAAAAATATTTTAAAGCTATTTTTTCTTAAAAAATTGTGAGACTAATTATATATATTTTTTTTATGTTTGTTTAATATTAACTCTTGAAAATATATATATAAAAAAATAAGTTTTTTTTTTAAATTTCATATTAATTTAATCTCAATATTCTGATTTTCTCAATGGGAATTTAATTTGTTGCAATTGTGCCCTTCAATTAAAAATAATTATATATGTTGGTTTTCAATGTAGTCCTTATTCTTTTAATTTTTTGTTTGCTCTTGGTTTCTTTAATTATTTTGGTATATAGGTTTTAATTTGTTTAATTGGGTCCTCCAAATGAAATTTATCATGTATTTTACCTCTCATTATTTTTAATTTAAAAAAAAATTACACAGAAATTTGGTTTTAAAATATCTTTATTTATTTGGTCCTAAGGTTTTTATTTGTTTCAATTTGTCATTCAATTAAAATTAATTATATATTTTATTTTTTTATTTCAATCCATATTCTTAAAATAAAATTATTTGATATTAATTTCTTTGGTTTTTTCAGCCCTTTTTGGACAATGTTTATTTTTTTATTTATATTTATGCATTTATATTTTTAGTTTTTATTTTATTGTTTTATTAGGGTTTTATTTTTATTCAGTTCAATCCTGAAATTTTAATTTATGTTGGTGATCATTTTAAAGTTAATATTGCTCTCTTTTTCTATTTATTCATTTTTTTTTTGTGTTTTTTGTTATTTTTTATCTTTTTTTTTTATCAAAAGATTTTATAGTTTCATTGTTTGCGCAATGATAATAATAATTTTAGTAATTATTTTTATTTCTTTTTTGTAAAAATGTTTATATTTTTTTATTCTTTGGGGCAATATTATGATTTTAATTGTTTGGGTAATAATGTTGATAATAATTTAATTATTATAGTCATGTTAATGATGAAAATGAAGGGATGAATTTTCAATGATGATTTCTTATTTTTTTGATAGAAAATTAAATATTTATTTTTTATTTGATTATTATAGGTGTTTTCACAATTTATATTTTGTTTGTTGTGTTTAATTTAAATTAGATTATAAAATACACTAATTCTCATACAGTGAATTTGATAAATCAGGTATCCAAATCTTCTTGATTTTAAAGGAAGCACGCACACCATATGAATTCTACAAATATTTATTATTTTATTCAAATTTATATTATAATAAAAAATATAGTTTTAACTGTGATAAAATACAGGAAAATAGCTATATATATATATATATATATATACACACACACACACTAGCTGAAAATGAATAGAATTATATGCAAGAATGTCTTTAAATGATTCACTAGAGTTCCAACGTAACCATCACTCGAGATATAGAGAGTAATATAATATAATGAAATAGCGTTTGAAACCAGCTGCAAAATACATTTGCAAGTGTTACATCTGTACATGATACTTCGATCACACTCAAAATTTCAAAGAGTTAACGAGTAACTCATCTACATGGTGTGTTGAGTCTTTTTCTACACCGAAAAATAATTCATTTTTTTATGTGTTATAATTAATTATTTTAATATTTAATTAGTAAAATTATAATAAATAAAATTTATTAAAAATAAGTTTTTTTCTTTTACCTGAAATGAACATTGTAATCAAAAACTAGGAGAAGTAGTTCATAAATTTTTTAATTGTAGATAACTTGGGTACATTTATATACCCATTTTGTTTATGAGTTTCTTTTTATCCCTAGTAGTATTAGATCTAAAATATTATATATAAAAATATTATAAAAATATTTTTTTTACAAAAAACCTAAAATCTAAGAATTATTTTTTTCTAAAAAAATAAAACCTAAACAAAAGATGACATAATTAGAATTAAAAACTAAAATTAAGTGCATATATATATATATATATATATATATATATATATATATATATATATATATAAACATGAACAAAAATAGAGACTATTTAAAAATATTTAAAAATAAAATAAAATAAAGAATTGAAAGTATATGGGTCGAAATGAAAACAAAATATGTAAATAATTTTAACCGAAGGATTAAATTAAAAGAATTAAAAGTGTTGCAAGGAAAAAATAATTAATTCTTTTATTTCTTGATTTATTTTCGATCCTTTTTTTTTGCAATAATTTTGGTATAATTCTAAATTTTTTTTTGTATTTATGTATCTATATTCTTAGTTTTGACTTTTAATTTTTAGTAAAATTTATTTTCGTATTAAATGTAGCTCTAACTAAAAACAAAGTAAATTCACCTTTGGTGGTGTAAAATGAAAGTAAAACATTCACTTATGCATGTATAGTTAATCTTTACTTGTTAGTTATTCTCACATTTTTTAATACGTTAATATTGATCAAATATCAAAATATATAATTATTTTTAACAGAAAAACCTTGAAAATAATATTTCTAATTATTTTAAATCCGTTATCTATCATAAAATGTAGATACTAAAAAAAAATGAAAATCTTGTAGATTCATAATTTCGCTCTAATGTATAACGTTATTAAAAAAAATCAAGAACCATTAATATTATTTCATAAATTATAAAATTTGATTTTGCCTGCATCGAATCGTAGAATAACTGACTCATATATTTTTTATTTTTAGAAAATTTGATTAATTTTTTTCACTTGTTTTGTATATGTGTAGCCACATATATATTTTTTATTCATGTAATATTTGATATGAAATATCATACATAAAAAAGTTATGGAAGTCTATTTTTCACAAAAAACAATATCGATTAATGAATTATTATTATTATTAAATTGGAACAATTATTATAAATAATTAATAATCTAAATTCTTGTTGCTACTATTAATTTGAGAGTTAAAAAAAAACTTACTTACTTATATATATATATATATATATATATATATATATATATATATATATTAAGTTTTTTATACCATAAAATATCAAAATATATAATTATTTTTAAGAGAAGAATTCATAAAAATAATCTTTATCATTATTTTAAACTCATATTCAATTATTATTATTATTATTATTATTATTATTGTAAATATTTTTGCTCTAGTAAGAACCAAAAGTTTTATATGCTGATTATTTACTTAGATATATAGCATAATGAAAAAAAAAATCTAAGATCCTTAATATTTTTTTATATTTTAAAAAATTTGTTTATATCTACAGTGAAGTGGAGGGCAATTAGCTCATATATTTTTTTATTGTAGATAATTTGTCCTAATTTCTTGACCTTTTTCATTTACGTGTGACTTCATATATGAAATGTTAATGTAATGTTGAACATGAAATATCATATATAAAAAAGCTGCAGAAGCTAATCTCTAAGAAAAATAATATGAACTACTGAATGATTTTAATTATTATTGTCATTATTATTATCATGATTTTTAAATTATCATAATTATTGTAGCTGTTATTATAAATACTATTATAAATAATGCAAATTTTAATTATTATTGCTTATACTATCAATGATACCATAATTATTGTTAGCAAAAGAAATCAAGTTATTTTTTTTTTAATTTGTAAGATGTATTCTTTATATTATTATATTAAAAGTATTCCAGAAAACTGATATTAATTTTTTTTCTTCAAAAGATCTTAGGTTTTTTTCTTCATATATATATATAGACGCTAATATTAAATAAATATTAAAATATATAATCATTCTCACATATTTATAAGAATTTTTTTTAAATAATCATTATCATTATTCTGAATGCCTTATCTATAATAATTAGAAATTTCAACACCTAACAATATTAACAAAAAAAATAATAAATAAATAAATGATAAAATATAAATAAATATTATTAGATTTTAAAAAATTATTTGACTTGAAGAATAAAAAAAAATTCAAAATCATACAACAAAGAGAAAAAATAATAAATTTTAATTTTCAAATAATTACTAACACAAATTGAAATTTAAACATCGTATAAAAATATTTGAAACCTTAATAACAGTGGAAATAATTAAAATTTATAAATGAAAACTAAAAGCATGCTCATATATATATGGAAAAAAATAGAAACCAATGACAAAAAATATATAAAAAATAAAGGAATTAAAATAAAATTGAGGATCAAAAGTATAAGGGCTGAAATGTAAAAAGCATATATAATAAATTACATTTTAATGACAAAATTGAAAAAAAATCAAAACTTTGATATCGACAAAATTAAAGAATTTAAGACAAAACTAAAAATTAAAAGAACATGAACCAAAATGAAACTTAAATATATAATCAATTTGAATTGAAAGATATAATTGAAACGAATCAAAATTCTTATACCGAAAATTTTAAGAATTTCACTCCAATCGGGAAATTAAAAGATTAAGGATTGAAATGAAACTACAATATGTAATCAATTTCAATTGAATGACAAAATTAAAACAAATCAAAACCTATATTACTATAATAAGAACCATATAAAATAATGAAAAGTTCAAGGACTATAATGAAAAGTAAACAAACAGCAAGGCATGACGTGTATTTACGCAGGCAGGAGAGAGAAATGAGGGAGAAAATTTCAATCAACCACTAACACTTATTCAACCATGTCAGACCACCAAACGTCACTCCATGAGGAAGAAAACATGTCGGAAAATAATTCTAGACGTTGGTAGGGTATTTTTTTTGAATCTAGAATACACCGCATACGCCATCCAAAACCCGTGTGAGCGCAGAAACAGACAACACGACCGACGACACAACAATAGTATCGCGTCATAATATATATTAAAAAAATAGGTAAATTACTGGGACATCCCGACAGCCAATTGTTCAATTTTTTTTTCTTATCGGGGTATATCAATATTTAACCATTTAAAAAAAATATGAAATTTCCGTGGAACCCCTCCTGACCAGAGGCTAATTTTTATCATTTAATAGCGATAAAATGGTTATTTTACTTTGCTTTACTGTGAAATATAAAATATGCAATAAATCAATGTATTGAATCAGACCAGACCAGCCCTCCTGCCCATGTCAAGGAACCATCTCACCTAAAAGCTTAAGCTTGTAAGTGAGGCCCCATAATATGATTTATATTATTCTCTAACACATCCCCTCAAGTGAAAGCCCTTTGGGCTTGAAACTTGCACAGGTCCACATTACCTTGTGCTTAATTTTTATCAAATAGAATAGGGGTGGTGAGATTTGAACTCGTGACCGCTGGGTCAACATGGCTCTGATACCATGTCAAGTAACCATCTCACCTAAAAGCTTAAGCTTGTAAGTGAGGCCCCATAATATGATTTATATTATTCTCTAACAGCCCAGAGGCTAATTTTTATCTTTTTCTAGGAATAAAATGGTTATTTTACTTTGCTTTACAGTGAAATTAATTATAAAATATTCAATGAACCGGTGTATCGAACCGGACCAGATCAGGCTGAAAAAGCACAATTACTGTGGAACCCCTCCCACCATGACCTGTTTTTTGTCTTTTTCGAGGAACAAAATCGTTATTTTACTATGCAAAAACAATATAAATCAGTAAACTGATGAACCGAACAAATTGAACTGATCCGAAAACTAAGCAACACTATTGCCATCTATATTGATTTATATTATTGTGAATAGTAACCGAACCATGTTCTATTTTAGCTTTAAGATAATAAAACACACACATATAAAAATAAATCACATTCCCTTCTCATTCTACAAAGTGTCGATTTGGATTTACCCAAACTGCAAGCCCTTAACTTAAAAGTTCTAACCACAAACAAATAACATACAAACTGGTGTAAAAATGTCTCCCTCCTCAAGATATAAAATTCTGAGGGACAGGGGGGGATAGCAGAAACCTGAGTTTTACAGTTAATTTGTGTCTATCTAACTTGTAGGCATTAAATGTAATTCAACTATCTTCACATTGCAAGCTTGTCTTGATGTTTTTCAATGTGCATGATATAAGTGCGTTAACAGAATCCACAGATTCCATGGTTAGTTTGGCTGTGGGAGAGGTATTCGTTAGGATTTGGAATGCTATTGTTAGCAAAGACCCCCCTTCGGTGCTCTTCTCCTCTTGCCTAGAAGTGATCACTAATGGTCTTGATTCTTGTCCATCTGGAAGAATAGAGAATCCTGAAGGTAGTATTGCTAGGTTGCTTGAATCACATCCATTAATCACAGATTGCATTCCATTAGTGTCCACTGGAGCATAAACTACCATGGATTCATATGCATTCGTGCCGCTATCTTGAAGCACCCACATACTGTTTTCTTTAGATTTCATCTTCTGCAATTCAAAAGGGCTAGCTTGTTAGAACCATGAATAGAGAAATGCACATTAGATTAATGGTATGGTCTCCTGTTATTTGAGATGGGGAAACAGCTTACTAGAATAGCTACTGCATTGCCTCTATCCTGCCCTTTGGCTAAGTTTGCAGTGGCTTGTACAGGTCCTCCATTTGACATGATATCCCACTACATTTATGCAAAAATAAATAAAAATTCAGACAAGGTAGTATTGCTCGTTTGTTGATTATAATTCGCAATTCATGGCAGCAATAATATCCCATTTTAATAGGATTTTAATTGAGTAATGTCAATTTTTTGCTGACCTCATTTCTACGGGCTTCGTCTCTTAAGAAATCAAACAGAATATGCGGGGGGACAGGCAACCATACAGAAGAAACTGCACACAAGATCACTCCAACAGGTTCACCAGGATCATTTAAGTTTTTCCGAGACGATACCCTTATATCTTCTCCTGTTTTGCTTGAGACCTTGTTCCATGTGTGATAGCTTGATGCTCCGATTGCTCGACAAAAGCTCCATGTCATTCTTTGTGCCAGTTTCAAAATGCTTTTCCTTCCAGCTAGCGTAGAAACACCTAGATTTTTACAATTGTTTTCTCATAAACGCTGTTATTTATATATAAAGACACGGAATAATTCCACTGGTAAATATTGAAACATAGTTTGGCTTACCAGTTGAATCCTTAGTGGGAACGTTGGTTGCCATGAAGAAAACAAGCCGTTCACATTGGAGTTGTAATGTTGCTATCCAATGCCTTGCTCCAAAGGCTAGGCCGCTATGAACGACTGTCCGGAACATGGTATGAACTGTGCTTTTCTGGCATTCCAGGTGTTCTACCCAGATCACCTGACAAGATTGTCACAAACTTGTATGTTAAACTGTTAAAAAAACAAAAGAAGATGATACAGCATTGCTATAAATACTTGTCTCTATCGATTTTAACTCTTGGTTTATACAAGCATGTACCTTACAATGCCCATTTGATTTATCCTCAATGATGCAACCCGAGGGGCGTTTTCTGCATTTAACGAGTGAAGCATCGATGTTGTCTTCAACTTTGTCGATAGAAACATCAACAATGGCCCATTGTTCTGCATTAAGTTGCTTGCAATATCTGACAAAATAAACTTCTCTAGTGGGTACCATGGGTGTAAGCATTTGTACCTCGGCAAACATCTGCATGTCACAGCTTTAATTGGTTAACGAAATCTAATACTATAATTTCACAGAAGCCAACACAAAGTCAGCCTCGATAGAATTGAATATAACCAAAAATATTCCACGCACGTAGCTTCCTCACTAGGTAATTAATATCCTAATGATCAGTAATTAAATGTTACAACAGGCCTGAGCAACCTGCTTTATTGGTTATTTTTTATGCTTGACTTCTTCTCCTTAATTAAAATTAATAAATAAAAAGGTGTCTCGGGCATTAACTTTCTTCTGGGTGTTCGAGTTTAGGTTTCACCTAAGAAATTAATTTTTCGATTATCAAGTCATCGCCTCTAACTGTAAGTAAGAGTGACGTCAAAGATTTTGACCTTCAGCTGAACCACACGAGGAAGAGTAGATCTCCATTAAACACAAGGTCCCACGTAAAGTAAGACCCCTCATTTACTGACAGCTGGGGTATATAATTATAAGGCTACGATCGATTCGAGTTACAGTATAAGGGCGGTTCTTCCCCCACTCCAAATTGAAGGAGAACGGCCACCTACCGCTTTCAACCTTGATTTCAATTTATTTTTTATATATATAAATATAATTTTTCCGTTCAATTACTATGGATTTTGTATTCACTGATTTCCCATGCTGAAAATTGTAGTTTTATTCAAGTTTAGATAGTTTAATATATACGAGATCATGCATGGTAATTGGAGCTGTCACTCACCAATTGCACTGCCCCATTTCTATTTGCACCTTCACCATTGCTGATAACATCAACAGTGGCTGCCTTCGAAATCAAGCATGGAAACATTTCCTTCCACTGGTTCTGTTTAAAGGGAAAAAAGATTTGATTACATTTTCTTCCACTGGCTCTAATCTATAATTACTTGATCAGCATAATTATATATGTTTGTGTGTGAAATATTGCTAATATTTATAATTATAAAATCTCACCACATCCATAAAACTTTGAACCAGCCTTGGGAGATCCACAAACACAACCCTGGTCTCTCTTGAAGCCTCGATGGATCTCTTTGGCCTTCCGTTATTGCTTGAATTTTCTGAACCAAACTCTTTCGTGTACTCATCGTAATTAAGAATTTCACGACCTGTCTCAACACTTCGAATCCAAAGTGGTTCGCCTGCCGTAGCCATTTTCTTGAGCTCTTCCATTGCTTGATTAGCGATCTCCGTGATTCTCGTCTTGTCAAGTCCGAAAATTCCAGTGTAGAAATCTAGTGAACTTCTATTCTCTTGATCACTTCCAGCTGAACATGAGGCTGTTGCCCCAGGACTATATTTTCCTATGACCACTCGAAGTTTTTCTACCTGCATGAAATGATTATGCATCGAATTAATATCTTCAAGCTAAGTATGCTATTAATAATTACTAAATATCAACTGACAGTTGCTGTTTGATGCTCTATAATAATTATTTTTTACGTATTTCATGTATTTTCCTAGTTAATTACGTACCTCGGCTTTGAGTTTTGTATTTTCGATACGTAATTGTTGCTCCTCGGTTGTTAAGGCAGTGCCTCTACTTGTGGTAGCGGTGCCACAGTTTGGACAGCAAGCTTTGTTGATGGTCTCCCTCATGGTCTTGTTTTCTTCTCGGAGTTTATCCATTTCAGTTTTCAATAGAGAATTTTCATGGCGCTCTTGTATGGCCTGCAACATAGCCACTGACATTGTTATTGAATCGACAAGATAACTGTATTAATTCAGTGAATTCTGATCTCACTTCTACATATAGGTCTAAAATATGGATTAACCCCTGAGAATTGAAAGCTTGATAAGCACCTAACGTACCTTGATTTGAGTGCGGCGATTTTGGAACCAAAACTTGACTTGCCTAGGAGCAAGGCCTAGTTGCTTGCTTAACTGCTGCCTCTGCTTCTCATCTGGATGAGGAGACTCCTTAAATAGCCTGAAAATTAATTATAAATTAAGTTGAATATTCATGAGCACAATCACTCGTGGAGCTCAGCTGGTGAGGTATATATTATCACGTACTCTTGGATACGTTCACATTTGTTAAGAGCTGATGAGCATTAAGGAATCCTTTTTTCTTTTCTTTTTGAGGATGAACATGCATGTAAAACAAGGAAAATAAACTTTTCCACCGAATTCTTGAGTCATCTCTTAGCTTCACAATCTTTTTATCTTTTTACCCATGTCACTTACGTAAAGATAAATTGACTTGAACTAAGAGACGAATTACAAATTAATTACTTCAAGTATTTAATTATTGTGTACGAACTTAGGATCCTAAATGGCAATGCATTGTTTACTTCGAATTAAACTTGTAATTAGCATGCATGAAATTATTATTATTATTATTATTATTATTATTATTATTATTATTATTATTATTATTATTATTATAATAAGATAAGATCCATAAATTATTTTGATAGCGAACTCATATTTATGTGGAAGAGAAAAATACAACCACATGTACACCTGATAATTCTAAAAGTTGTTCGATATACAATTTAAATTATTGTAGTAAAGGAGTCACTGCCTTGGCAAACCATGCAAATATATATTTAGCCACGTATATAACAAGCTATAAAAAAATTGAATATATACCACCTATAAAAAAATATACTGTACTGTGTAAAAGGAGTTGAAAATATATAAATACATGTATTAATTAACAAAAAATAAATTAATCTAGGCTAGGCTAGGATTGAATGAGAGAGAGAGATGAAAAATACATACGCTTCCATTTCTCTGATTTGCTCAGCGGTATGTCTATGGTATTTCTTTCGTTTCTTCTTCTTGTTTTTGTCATCACCTTCGCCATCGCCATCGCCATCGCCGTCATCCTCATCATGCTCTCCTTCACCTTCAAGATCATCATCTGATCTTGATCTCATGGGCCCTGAGGTCTCACTGCTAATTTCCACGGTGTCCTCTCTTCTTCCTCCTCCACTCCCTTCATCCCCCTCCTCCACCTCCGCGCTAGCCGCTGCTGCCGCATGGCTCACATTTGCGCCGCGGAATATTCCAGCCTTCAACAACGAATAGAAACATTAGAGTGTGTCACAAGGGTTTAGACCGTAGCCAGATGACCATTATGCATGCATAGTCATGAACGTGTGATTTATGAGATTAATATATATATCCACATCGATCGATGATCAGAATAAGAGATGAGCACAGGAAATTCGATGGGGTAAACATATTGGTGGGATTTGAAGATGGAAGCCGGAAAACCTCGAAAGAAAAGGAGAACCAGGTGATGAACTATAAAAAGGATGCGTGTGTTTCCAATTGAAAGAAATCAAGAGAAGAGAACTTACAAGACTAAGAGAAAGAGCAGGGGAGGCAAAGAAGTCTTTGATATGAGAATTGGGTGGATTAGACATGTCGACGCCCATGGCCGGTCTGGAAGAGGTTGTTCTTCATTTGATGATGAAAAATGGTGTAGCCACCTACAAGGGAGAGAGAAGAAGGTGGGCCTTGTTGATTTAAGGATATAAAAACAAAATGAACTCTTGAGGAGGTGATTTTATAGAGAGCGAAAAGGCTGGTAGGAGTTGACTGTTGGATGTTGTTTAGAGTGGAATATGTGAACATCCAACTAACTTAGAACCAGTTTGAATCTATGGTATCCAACGGTATTTTCAGTTTCAATTTAAGCTTAGACCTTTTCTCTAATTATTTAATTTAATTTTACTCCCTCCCAAAGCCCCCCTTTTGTTTTTTCACTTCCATTCTTAATTTTATTTTATCCGCAGAAATCTTGGATTATTACTATTATTATTATTATTATTTTGGAGGAGGTAAATGTGATTTTGCTGTTTCAAGTTAACATAATATATTTATTTATTTTTATCAATACTGCCTTTAGCTATCTTTATTTACAAGAAAAAATTGTGTGACACCGGAAATACTGTTTAGGTAATTGAACTCTCGATGAGTAATGTAAAAAATTAAGTGTATATTTGACATTAGGGTCCAAAAATGTTTTTGAAAACAAATTAAAAAGATTTTATTTTATATTTTATTTTATTTTTTTTATATTTTCAAATTTTAAAATCCATTGTCTTAATATATATTCTTTTCTTAATATTTAGCATTACTCTTGCTTGAAAATGGATTAAATTGTTAAGGAACCAACTCACCTAAAAGCTTAAGCTTGTAAGTGAGGCCCCAGAATATGATTTATATTATTCGTTAACACACCCCCTCAAGTGAAAGCCCTTTGGCCTTGAAACTTGCACAGGTCCACATTGCCTTGTGCTTAATTTTTATCAAATAGAATGGGGGTGGTGAGATTTGAACTCGTGACCGCTGGGTCAACAAGGCTCTGATACCATGTTAAGGAACCAACTCACCTAAAAACTTAAGCTTGTAAGTGAGGCCTTAAAATATGATTTATATTATTCTCTAACATAAATTAATGGGTTTCCTCAATTCATTATACGATTTTTTTAATAACCGAGATATCTGGGCCAGTTTACGCACACCACAACTAATTCCCGAGTCCATTGAATATCCTACAAGTTCATAAATTATTTTTGATATTAGTATATTAATATAATCTAAAAACATAAAAAAATAATTTAAAGTAAAAAAATAAAAACTGTTTTTTTTTTAAATTATTTTTAACACGAAATCGTGATTTTTCGGAAGTGGTTCACCTCATCCACAATATTTTTTTTTTTTTCCAAAATAGATTTTGATGGCAGTAGGTGCACGCGCGAGCGCCATGGATCGGTGTTCTTCTTCGTCTTCTTCTTCCTATCCGATTTGTTATAATACAGAGGGAGCCGGATTAAAAGTGAAGGTACTCGATTCAAGTTTTATTTTATTTTTTAATTCATCAATGTCTGAATCCATAGAATTTAACCGGGTCTCTTATATTAGTTTATATCAACTCAGTTGGTTGACTCACTAAGTTTTTAATTGGACTGACTCATTCGATTTGGATTTAATAAACTAAAAATCCTAACACTTGGATTTGAATGAAAGATTGGGGTTTTATTTTTGTGATAAGAGCTACCAAAACTCTTTAATCCCTGTTTTGTTTTATTTTTATGATCCATCGCTAAGTTTTATTTTTTACAATATTTTTTTTCATATGCAAATAACTTTTATGATAATATTTCATTCTATTTATTTGTGAGAATATATGATATTTATTGTTGTTGTTGTTACTATTATTATCATCATTACTATTTTCATACCTAATATTATTATTATCATTATCATCATTATTATTGTAGTCTTCGTCATTCTCCTCTTTATTATTATTGTTATTATTATTAACATTATCGTAATTGTTACTACTAGTATTATTATCATCATTACTATTTTCATACCTAACAATACACTTATCATTACCATTATTATTATTGTTATTGTTGTCATCGTCTTCCTCCTATTTCTTTTCACTATCTTTATTATTATAATTCTTATTATTTCTCTTCACTGTCATTCCTATTTCTATTATTTCTTACTATTTTCATACTGTCACGTGTCACACAATTTTAATAAAAAAAAGAATGGATTTTCGAGTAATCCACAACCTCCTGATTAATTCATAAAATTGTTCAATACCCTATTGCTGCTAGTCCCTAGCTTAATATAGACCTAATCAACAACTTATTGAGTTACAAGGACTCCTCCGTACGTTATTCCTAACAAATAGCTGTTACTCATCTAATCTTTTATTGACCTGACTCTTAGTCGAGATATTGGAAAAGGCACCCATACCAAGCAAGTTAACTTACTTAAAAACTCTGATGACTAAATTAATTAATCCTCAACCTGAAATACTGACCCAGATTAACTGGTTCACCCAACAAGCTGGGCAGTAACCCACCCCTCTAGTAACCCAACTGACTCCATTACTATCTAACCAAACTAACTCAACTAATACTTTCAACAATGCCTCCCTCTTGTCTGACTGATCATGACCTGCTAACTCCCCGTTGTTCTTGATGTGACCAAGAGCTGACTAACGCGACCATATGGGACACCTGGCAGGCTACCAAGTTGACCGTGATGAAGGAACGTGACAATGCCTCTCTCTTTTAAATGACCATGCCCACAAGGTCAGGAAATTCTTTAGCTACTTTTGCGTATTCCACCCACAATGCTTCTTCTTCCCCCAGGCCCCTCCATTTGATCAAGATCTCTGTAACCGCCCTTCCCTTCTTCTTCTTCTTCTTCTTCTTCATCCTCTTGCCTAGGACATTTTTAGGCTCTGGCCGAGCGATACCCTCCTTGTCCGTGGGTGGCAGTGTTGCAATCAATTTGTATCAAGTCCCTAGCTTCTCCTTTAGGCATGACACATGGAACACAGGGTGAATCCTAAAGTCCCCTGGAAGGTCCAGACAGTAAGCTACCTCTCCAATCCGCTCTACCACCTTGAACGGTCCATAGAATCTTGGTGCTAACTTCATGTTCTTCTTGAGAGCTACTGTCTGCTGCCTGTAAGGTTGCAATCGAAGGTACACCCAGTCCCCTACCTTGAAGCTTCTGTCTTTCCTTTTAATATCTGCCTATTTTTTCATTCGGTTTTGTGCCTGTTGCAAATTGTGGTGGAGGATGCTGAGGATTTCTTCCCGAGTTTTTAAGATATTTTCTACCTCCTATAATTTGATGGTGCCTGGTGTGAATGGTATTGGTTTTGGGGGAGGTTAACCATAAATTGCTTTGAAATGGGTTAATTGGGTAGATGAATGTCTGACTGTGCCGTACTACCACTATACGAGTGGTAGGAATTGTGACCATGCTTTCGGTTTATTCCCTGAAAAACAACTTAAATATTGCTCAACCATTTGTTCATTATCTTGGTCTAACCGTCTGCCTGTGGATGGTAGGTTGATGAGAATTTCAATTATGTACCTTGTAGTTTAAATAATTCCCTCCAAAATGTGCTTGTGAGTGTGGGGTCCCTATATGTAACAATGGACTTAGGTATCCCATGTAGCTTAAATATATTGTGTGGGAATATTTTAGCAATTTTGGCTACTAAATAGGGATGTGTGATAGGAATGAAACGAGCATGCTTAGTTAATTGGTCCACAACCACCATTATCACACTATAACCTTCTGACTTCGACAATCCCTTAATGAAATCAAGAGAAATATCTGACCATAAAGCTGTTGGTATTGGTAAGGGTTGTAGTAACCCTGGAGGATTTAAATTCTCAGCCTTGCATTGCTGACAGACGTCACATTCCTTGATGAATGTCCTGATATCCCTCTTCAATCTTGTCCAATAAAATTCAGCCCTTGCCCTATATAAGGTTTTGTGGAACCCTAAGTGCCCTCCTTGTTTACTACTGTGTACTAATCTTAGGATTTGGTCCCTCAATTCCCCTGAGGAGGGAATTATTAGCCTGCCTTTGTAAAATAATAGCTCATCTTTCTCTTGATAGTGTGGTACCAGTTTCTCCCCTTTTTTAAACTCTTGTAGAACCTTTTGAAACTTGAGGTCAATAGCATAGGCAGGTTTTAGGTGTTCCACCCAACCATTAGAGGGTACTGTCATAGCCAATAGTTCCCCTTGACCCAGTTGTTCCTTGTTCCGTGATAGTGCATTTGCAACTTTATTCTCCTTCCCCTGCTTATACTCCACTGTAAATTCATAGCCTGAGAGCTTGGTGATCCACCTCTGTTGAAGTGGCGTGTCAATCTTCTATTCCAATAAATACTTGAGGTTGTGGTGGTCTGTTTGCACCTTGAATTGATGACCCAATAGGTAGGGTCTCCACTTCTTCACTGCTAGAACTAAGGCCATGAGTTCCTTCTCATAGGTGGACAGTTGCAAGGTTTTCCCCTTGATGGTTTGACTCAAGTAGGTTATCAGTCTTCCTTGCTGCATTAAAACAGCCCCCACACCAATTCCAGAAGCATTGCATTGAATAATAATGGGAATAGAAAAATCTAGTAAAGCTAGGACAAGGCGATTAGTTAAGCCTCCTTAGCAGAACATTTGAAGGAGTTCTCTTTTAGTAGGGTAGTGAGTGGAGCTGCTATCAATCCATATCCCTTTATGAACTTTCTATAATATCCTGTTAATCCTAGGAGTCCTCTAAGGAACTTAAGGCTAGTAGGTAGTTGCCATTCCAGCATGTCCTCAATTTTGCTAGGATTTTCCCTTACACCTTCGTTGGATATTAGGTGCTCCAAATTCTCAATTTCATTGCACCCAAAACTACATTTTGATCTTTTGATGAACAACTGGTGTTGCCTTAAGATTTCTAAAACAGTCTTTAAATGCTGGATGTGGTCATCTAGACTCCCGCTATAAATGAGTATATCATCAAAGAAAACCAATATAAACCTCTTCAAATAGGGTTGTTAATTAGATCTATATTAAGTCAGGGACTAGCAGGATATTAAACAATTTTATGAATTAATCAGGGGGTCATGGATTACTCGAAAATTGATTATTTTCTTATTAAAATTGTATGACAGCTGATAGCTAATATCATCAATAAAATATAATATATGTATAAATATTATATTTTTTAGATTTTTTAGCCTAGCTATATTACTATAAAAGTTTGTATGAGCTAGATTCAACTGTAGGGAGTCACGTCTAATGATTGAAAAAGAAAGGTTGGCTTGTAGCTGCTCCTGCTGTAAATAATACAAGTGATTGTTCCGAGAGTGATAACTAAAATTAATTTTTAAAGTTTTATTTTTTTTTGAAATATATTAAAATAATATATTTTTTATTTTTTTAAATTATTTTAATATTAGTATATGAAAATAATCAAATTTAATTAAAATAAAAAATAAAAATTATTTTTTTAAAGATTATTTTTGAAACCTGTCATTTGTCGGCACGATCGAGACCATTAATAAATTTGGCTCCATACTTTTGACGTTATTTAAGAATTATTCAGCAACTATGGATAACTCCAAAAAACAATTTACCCTATGGTTTTAGACTTGTCTTAAAACAAAAACAATGAAGGGCGTATTTTTATTTTATTTTTTAAAATTAAAATATATAGATTGTCATTTCAGAACGTGCTCTTAATATGCATAAGAGAATCCTTATGAATAAAAATAAAATTTTTAGGAAAAATTAAAAAACTCTTAAATTAGTTTCTACATTACTTTAGTTTTTGATGTTATTTTTTAAAGTATTTTTTATTCAAAAATTTATTAAAATGATTTTTTTTTATTTTTTGAAAATTACTTTTTATATCAATATATAAAAATATCTAAGAGCACATAAAAAAATTTAAAATAAAAAATAATTTTTTTTTTAAAATATTTTTAAAATACAATATAAAAACATTGCAAGTATTGGAGGGTATTGTAATTGAAAAAACAAGCGCACGAGCCGAGCTTTTTGTACGAGTGAGGCAAACCGACCTAGCACAAGGACTAGAAAATAAGTTCATTTATTTTTATAAAAAGATTAACGAGTTCAAACCACAACTTGATTGGGTTAAAGGTTGACTTACGTACTTTATTGTTTTTAAATGTGACTTGGTCTAGGCTTGTAGTCAAACGGGCTATAGGTTAACTTATGGAGCTTATTTGAGTTTTGTAGTCATGGTGTTTTAAACCTCTTAAATTAAAAGATATTTTTTATTTAATTTTTCATAATTATATTGTATTATATTTGGAAATATATTACTTATAATTTTATGATTTTTCTACTTATATAATTTTAATTAATTTTTATACTGAAAAATTCAGGTACGATTTTACGATCTGATCTTACAATCTGAGTTTTCAAAACCCCTTCCATATCATGTCAAAATTGTGATTTTGACAACCATGGTTATGGTGTTATAGACCTCCTAAATTAAAAGATTTTTTTTTATTTCATTCTTTTTTAATTTGTCATAAAAGGCCTCTTTTTTATCAAGCTTTTTTTATATATATAAAAATAGGTCTTTTTTTATTTATTTTTGCTTCATGAGCTAATCATGTCTTTTCTTATTTATTTTTTATTTGGTATAAAAACATATCACTCACATGATTAGCCTATAATTGAATAAAAACTAATTTTGGAAATTAAAAAATCATTAGATCTAGTCAAGTTCATGATCTAGATTATGAGTTTAATTTAGTTTTTTTTATTCAATATTTTTAAAATTTTTTCCTTTAACATTGAGTATATTATGAATTGATATTTTTTTATTTGTTTTTTATAGGGTTAATAATGTATTCTTATAATTCGAGTTATGAAATCAACTGATAAACTGGGTTAATTCATATTAATATAATATTACGTTGTTTCAATATTTTTATAATAAAAAGTATCATTTAAGTTTTGAATCTATGATTTCATTTTTCTTTTTAGAAAACAAATTTACCATGCCTATATGTTTTTTTTTGGTGTGAGTTAGAAAAAAAGATTAATCCAACCAGTGACGTAGCCAGGTGTAATGGTTTAAAAACTATTATAGGAGATTTTCAAATTATTTAATTAAATTAATCCAATATATGTCTCTTATTACTTGATAGTACAGAAAAAGAAAAGGTAAAAAATTAATTTTTTTTAAATGAACTAATTTTTACGGTGGTTAACTAGTTGGAAAAAAATAAAAAATAAAATAAAAATTGACGTTTACAAAAGGAGAAAGCACTTTGGCAAATTCCCAAAATTGAAATGGATAGTAGTGTTTGGTAACGTGTTTTAAAAGTTTTTTTTTTAAAAAAGTTTTTAAAAATATTTTTACTTTTTATTTTAATTATTTTTTTAATATTTTAAGATTATTTTAATGTTATAATGTTAAAAAATATTTTAATTTATTTTTAAATAAAAAAACAATGTAAATCAAACTTACAAAAAGTTACTTTCATTTTATAAAGTGGGGTAAGAAGAAACTTGATTGGCTAGCAGGGTGACCGACTTTCGGACTATCCCTTTCAGTTGTGGGGGCGAGGAAGCACTTCTTTACCAAGAAAATGGAAAAGGCAGCTAATCTACTGATATTTTCATTTGAATAGTGAAGACTTGCTTTTTACAAAATTATATATATATTTTTTAAAATTTCATCCTTTAATATTTCATTAATTTTAATAATCTATTTTGATTTATTTTTATAAAATTAATATTTTATCAAACAAATACATGAGTATTTAATTTCTACTTAAATTCATAAAAATCTATTTTTTTATTATCATATCAACAATTAAAAAAAAGATGTTAAAACTTATTGAATTACATAATTGAAATTGCAGATTTGAAGGTTTACACCATAAACCTCCAGAGGCATCCTAATATATTACCATTTTAATGTTAAAAAACAAAAGATATTATTTTGAAATTCTTTAAACCAAACCATATTTTTTAATGATCATCTAGATTCTCTTTAAATTCAAAATCAACTAAGTCATATCAAGAGATGTTAAATAAGAAATTGAGTCGAGAGGTTTTAAAATTGACTCACCATATCGAGTTTTTTTCTTCTTCTTAAATTCCATCCTCTATTTTATTATTGATTTTTTTTTTAATTTTATCCTTGAATATTTAATAAATTTTGAATCAATCTTATTTTTTTTTATATAAAATTATAATAATCTCAAACGAACATCACAATATTTTATATGAGATTATAGATAATTATTTTATTTTATTAGATAATTAGAAAAAAAAATTAATTCCATTGAAGATAATTACAAATAAATTATATATTTCAATATTGACTTATTAAATAATATTGAATAATAATAAACTTTTTTTATGTTATTTTTTTTTTAAAAAAAATTAAATGTCGCTAGCAAGCACGGGGCAGTAAATCAATATCGTCTAAAGTCAAAAAGTAGCAACAACTACTTTCTTGAATCACATTGATTACTTATGAATTCTGTATACAATTTTCAATATCACAACAGCACTAGTTCATATTACTATCACTACCAACGTTAAAAGATTTTAACAGATATCACTACTTGCACTGTTAATTTCTCTTGTTTTGCTGTTCATATAATATAATTAAGTGTGTATGTATATATATATATATATATATATATATATATATATATTAAAGATTTATTAATTAATCTTAGTAAAGTTCATGGCTTGAGTTGCGGGTATGACAAATTAAATGGGAAAATATTATAATTTATTTTAATAAATTTATTTCATAGTAATTCATGTTTTTATTAGTTAATTGAATAATTTTCAAGATAAATAGGTCTAGATTTTTCTAATATTATTTCTTGGGATTGCTAAATGGTCTAGATGAAGAAAAGCATAATGATAGTATTTTATATTTATTAATTCGTCATAAGAAAAAGGTCGCTATTGTATCATTTACCAGGCTTTGAACACTCTCTGTTTCTCTTGGGTGAAAGAGAAGAGAGATAGAAGTGAACTCTCCTGAGGATTAAACAAATTTGGAGTTTGACCAACAGATATCATCATTGTTTTATCTACTTTTTGTCCGGCCGGGAGGGATTTCATCTTCTTGTTTGCATGCTTTCAGAGCAATGCCAATCTCCCCTTGAAATATAAGGAAAGTGATTCCAAAAAGGAAAAAGAAAAATCATCCCACGAGATCTTGTGATGAAAAAAATGGGTGACAAGCATCGGTGCAATGATGGACATCCTATGACCTTGTCATTCCCATGCCCAGACAGAATCCCCTTGTGATGCTGAGGTGCAGGGTTCTTGTAATAACCCTAAGTGCAGCTAACACTTGCACAAGAAATGAGAGGAGAAAAATATTCAATGGCACCATCATCTTCTATAATTAAAAGTTTTGGTGTCTTATAGGTTATGATTGAGAGCTCGTCCGCAATTCAAATAATCCCACCTCTTTTTTATTCTTTTATATACAATTTCGGTTGTAGTTAGTTAGGAATGGTAGATAATATGAAGCCATCACATGATGTGGGTCGAGCCTGAATATTATAAAAAAAACAATGTTAATTGAGTTAGGATCATTTCTTTGCTTCATCCCCATTTCCCTTTCTTTTGCCCCACCCCTCACTTTCCATGCACTCTTTTTACACACACACACACACCATGCATCAAGGGAAACAAATCTGACAAGCAAGAGCCCCGGCCTGCTTTCTTTTCTTACGAAGCAATCAAGGCAAGGGCTGGGGTCCAGAGCACCCAGAAATGAATAAAAAAAAGAGAGAAAATAGTTTGACACATATGAAAGTAGAACCGCAAAAGCTACAAATAGAATGGTTTTATAAGCTTTATATCAGTGCATCATCTACTTTTCCAAAGAGAGAGCATTAATCCAACCTGCGGGAATTAGTACTGTAAATGAAGCAACCATTTTACTGGAAAATTGGAGATGTGTTTATAGAAATGCAGACAGTGCTATAATAATTACAGCTGAGGCAATATATACTCTAATGTGAACCTTGCCCCTAAGAATGAGTATAGGCAGCTATGGTAAGGAAGTTAAAATTAAGGATTACCACTTCCAGTTTTTCTCATTCAGCTTATAGATTAATTGTTGTTCCTTTCGCTCTTTGCAGGTCAAAGCATACTCCAATTCTATCTCCTGCTCAACAAATTAACACTCTGTATGAATACATGGCTGGTATTGTATTCCTGATCATTCTCTACTTCAGCATACGCATGCAAGAATAAACCTCTAAAATTATAAACAATAATACATGCATCCAGCATAACACAAGTCTGCATTGGATTCAATTCTGATCCACAAACTCCCAGTTAATCTGTGCAAAATCTGATGAAGGTCATGGATTATGTTCTCGTAAACTTTATCTCTCCCTATTTTTGGTTCTCCCATACATCTAACAATAATTAAGATATCTAAACACAAGATAAATTGGCACCTTCCAAGAAAGCAATTTGCAGCTGCTGAGACTAATGAAATGGCCTTTAGCTAGAAATTTCCAGTCACCGAGTTACGTTAGAAATCTAAACACGACACGCAATCCACATGGAGCTGCATTGCCACGGCCACTGGGACCAGGAAATCCTCGTAAGGATGTTGTCGCATTTATCATCAAGTCAGATAAGGATGCCATGAGACTGGTGCACCAAAATGTACATCGATCTGGTGAGGGCTTGCGTTATAAAATAGGCATAGGTGCTAGTTTCTATCTACCTTTGGGAGACAGTTAGATGTTGAAGAGTAGATGAGATATGTGGTGGAATTTGGTGGTCATTAGTCTGAAAAGCTACCATACCATACAGTGGCAACTAAGGTTGATCGTAGAAAATTAAATGGAATAAATATGATAACAAAATATTATATATGGAGTAGGGTTTCCCAAACCAAGACTAGATTGATGCTTGTACACTTTATGCCACTCATTCATGAATGCCCATTTCTTAACATAGAGGTTGAGTTGTTAGAAATTATCATTATGTATCTCATGACACACCTATATTCTAGTTTATTCAAACCCATGATCATAGAGATAGATCAATTACTTGATTTACCTCTAAATAATACATGTGTACTCCATCTACGACTACTGGTAGACATAGATAAGAAGGTTTCTCTTAGAAAAATAATTTTTTTCTATTATTTTGAAGCCCTATTGCTGCTACATTAGGAATTCATTCGGAGATTTAGCAAAAATGACTGGAGGAATTTGTAATCTAAATTTTCGCTGCTATATGTATTAATCATTCGATTATATAAGTGTATGACATGTGGTATCATAGTCTGCCTTCTACTATTTTGCTTAGCATAATTTTAGATGTAACTTAATTAATTTAATTTTAGTTTTACTGCTTATGAACTTGGATTTTACATTGATTATCCTAAATGAAAATTTTAAGTGACAGGAAGATAGGCCATTAGCCTCCACCCACCCTGTAATCGGTGGCCCTTACAGGTCGTTGATAAGGGCAACAATGGCCCTTCAAGGGTTGTCTACCGCATAAGGAGAGGCTAGTGGCCTCTCCCTAGCTAACGGAAGGGGAGATCACTGGCCTCTCCTTGTGATGTTAATAGCGACCCTCATGGGTCACCAGTGACAACAACGACGACCCTTCATGGGTCGTTTGCTAAACAGGGAGGTGCCAATGGCCTCTCCCTAACTGATAGAAGGAGAGGCCATTAACCTCTCCCCATTCTATGACTGGCAACCTTTACGGACCACTAATGACAATACCAACGACCCACATGGGTCGTTGGGTACTTAAAAAATACGGTGACATAATGGGTTGTCATGACAATACTAGGCAACTACTTCTGTGGCTGCCGCATGAGGATCTGTTAGCTGTTGGTCGGTGACCTTGTTGTCATCGTATGAGGGAGGCGGCATTGGTTTAGGTTAAAAGGAGTCATTAAATGGGTTGGACCAAATTTGTCCAACCCACTATAGAATCGACCTAATAAAATGGGTTGACCCGCTTGTATAGTAAAAAAAAGGGAATTGTTAGTGCAGGGATTTGAACTTGGGCTTTTCAAGTTCATAAAACCAACTAAACCATTATGCTATGCCTCTTTTATGCTTATGTATTGAAGTTTTTATGGATTTTATTTTATATTGTAAGGTACATTATGCTATGCTTCTTTTATGCTTGTTTAATGTAGTTTTTATTCCTATTATTTTATGTTGTAAGGTATTATGTGATACAATATTATTCCTCTTATTTTATGTTGTAAGGTATTGAATTAATATATTACATTAATTTAAGGATATATCTTGTGATTTATGTTATTTAAATATAAATTGATGCTTGAATCTAAGAATAATCAATTAAACCATAAATATTAATGAACTTTATAGTACTATCCAATTTTCAATGTCTAGGAAAGTTCTATGTAAAAAAGTTTTGGTATCTAAGTGTATCCATTAAGAGCCATCTCACTTTTCTTGGAACTTATCTCGTTGTAATTTGGGAGAATATTATCTAAGCATTGATATGATTATTAGATGTTAATGAAGTAGTAATTATCATAATAATTTTAGAAATGCCACAACATTAGAGTTTATAAACGATAGTTATATCAAGAATTTAAATGTGAACTTCATAAGGAAAATTAACATCGGGTTGTAATTAATTCAAAAATTTAATTACTAATCCCCATAGAGATATTTAAATTTTTATAACTTAATTAGAATAAGATAGTAAATTTCATATTGAAAAATAAATTTATCTTAGACCTATAGGTATGGAAAATTTCATTTATTAATGTTTAAATTTATTAAACTTATTAATAAGCAGTAAATTTCATGTATGATGTAACCTTGTCCACAGATAGGTTGAAATTTATTATTAAATTGACACAAGTTAATTCAAATATAATTATTTCATAGCAATAAAGTGATTTTTAGTTTTCTTGATAATTGTAGTTATTTCTTCCACTTTGATTGAAATAGTTATGATACTTAATGGTGATAATTTTTCTAAATGATTTTTTTTCTTTTTACATTAGGGTGCATAGAACTTAACTTGTCGCTTCGTGAGAATGAACCACTCGCCCTAACGGACTCCAGTAAGACACTAGAGAGTGATAAACATGAATGGTGGGAGCGATCTGATCGCTTAAATCTCATGTTTATAAAATGTCATGTCATTAAAGGTATTCGGGGTTCAATCCTAAAATGAACCAAGGCTAAGGACTTTATTAAAACTATTGAGGAACAATTTGTGAGTTCTGATAAAGTCTTAGCAAGCAACTTAATGAAAAAGTTATCAAGCAAAACCTTTGATAATTCCAAAAATATGCAAGAGCACATCATGAAAATGAGGGACATGTCTGCTCAAGTGAAGTTCGTAGAGGTTGATATTTCTAAGCCATTATTGGTGTATTTCATACTTAACTATCTCCCATTTGAATATAGCCCTTTTAAAATTTCTTATAGCACACATAAGGACAAATGATCAGTAAATGAATTTTTGACCATATGTGTTCAAGAAAATGAGAGGTTAAAGCATGAGAAGCCTCTAAGTGTTCATATGACTACTCATGACAAGGGAAATGCCAAGAGGCAAACATCCTTATAAACCAAAAAATTGATAACAAGTTGTGAATAAAGAAAAATAACAAGAAGGATGCTTGTTTCTTTTGCAAAGAAGAGTGTGCATATAAAAAAAGATTGCTAGAAATACAAAAGATGGCTTGAAAAGAAAGGTAATACTATATCTCTAGTTTGTCATGAATATTTTTTTATTAAGACTCCTAGTAATACATGATGGATTGATTCTGGTTTGATAATCCATATTGTCAACACAATGCATGGTTTTCTCAACACAAGAAAACCAATAAGTCATGAATAACGAGTATATTCTAGAAATAAATTGTTCTCTCAAGTTGAAACGGTTGAGATATTTAGGCTAATTTAAAAATCTGGATATTTTTTGGATCTGGATAATGTATTTTTTATTCTCTATTTTTCAAGAAACTTAATTTCTGTTTTAAAAGTGGATATTATTAGTTATGGTTAAAGGTGAAAACTTTGTTAGTGGTGGAATAAAAATTGATGGTTTATTCAAAATTAATCTAGATCCCAATTTTAAAAATAATTATTTGTTATTATATGCAAATATTAGCATAAAGAGGAGTCTTATGAATGAGCACTCCATTTAGTTATGGCATAGGAGATTGGGAAATATCTTTATAAAGAGAAAGAAAAGGTTAGTAAATAATGAAGTTTTAAAAACTTTTGACTTTACTAATTTTGATACTTGTGTGGATTGCATAAAGGGAAAGCAAATCAACAAGATCACAAAAGGTGTCAAAAGGAGTTATGATATTCTTGAGATCGTACATCCTGATATTTACGAACCTTTTCCTACTCCTTAATTAAATGATCAAAGATATTTTATATCTTTTATTGATGACTATACATGGTTTATATTTTTCTATCTTCTAAATGATAAGGCTGAGGCATTAAATGCTTTCAAGATGTATAAGAAAGAAGTAGAGAAACAAAAGAACAGGAAAATCAAGATCATAAGATCTGATAAAGGCAAAGAGTATTATGGTAGGTGTACAACAAAGGGACAAATGATAGGTTAATTTGCAAAATTCCTTAAAAAGGGTATTTTTTCTCAATACACAATGCCTAACACACCATAACAAAATGATGTGGTAGAACGAAGAAATCGTATATTAATGGACATAATAAGGAACATGATTAGTAATTCTTAGTTGTCTCTATCTTTATGGAGTGAAATCTTAAAAATTGTTGTGTACGTATTAGACCGGGCCCCATCCAAAGTTATTCCTAAGAAACCTTTTGAATTGTGGAATGGATGGGATCCAAGTTTAATTCACTTACACATATGGGGTTGTTCTACTAAAGTGATGACTTATAATCCAAACATGAAGAAATTAGACCTAAGGACAACCAATAGTTATTTTTTTGGTTATGCAGTAAAATCTGAAGGATTTAGGGTTTTAGTATCCTTCTCATAGTGCTAGAATTGTTGAGTCTGTAAATGCAAAATTTTTAGAGGATTCTAAACCTAGTGTAAGTGCTTGTCCTTAAATGATTGAATTTGAGAGGGCACAAGAGTTTATTGAAATTCCTTTACCTCAAGGATGTTTGATTGTGCTTAAGGAAATTCAAAATAATTATCTTGAACCATTATTAATTACAAATAGTCAACTCATGAGGAACAAATTCAAATTGAACCTACTAAGACTTTGCCAAATACAGAGGATGTAGAATTAAGAAGGTCCTCTAGAACAATTAAACTTATAATCTCAAGTGATTATGTTGTATATCTTTAAGAGTCTGATTTTGAATCTAGGCCTAAGGATGATACAAAAATATTTTCATAAGCCATGAATGGAGAACACTGTACAGTGTGGTTTAATGGCATGAGAAAAGAGATGGAATTCATGGCTAAAAATCAAGTTTGGGATCTTATTGACTTACCAAAAGGAGTTGTAGCCGTAGGGTGCAATTGGATTTACAAAATCAAAACAGATACTTCTGGTAATGTTGAATGATATAAAGCTAGACTTGTTACCAAGGGTTTCACTCAAAAGAAAGACATTGATTATCATGAAACCTTCTCTCCAGTATCTAAGAAGGATTCATTTAGGATAATC
The DNA here is from genome assembly GCA_015731905.1 of Salix dunnii. NCBI lineage: Eukaryota > Viridiplantae > Streptophyta > Magnoliopsida > Malpighiales > Salicaceae > Salix > Salix dunnii. The sequence goes on from CM027661.1 coordinate 3,215,826, forward strand.
ATGACATTAGTAGCCCATCTTGATCTAAAGCTACATCAAATGGATATGAAAACAACTTTTTTTAATGGGAATTTTGAAAAGGAGATTTACATGAAACAACTTGGAGGTTTTGATAATAACAATTAGAAAGCTTTCAAACTAAGAAAATCTATTTACAAACTAAAACAAGCCTCCCGTCAATGGTATATCAAATTTTATAAGGTCATTATCTCATATGGTTTTATTGAGAATCTTGTTGATCAATGTATATGCCTTAAGGTCAGTGGGAGCATAGTTATTTTTCTAGTTCTGTTTGAAATTATCATTATGCCCCTTATGACACACCTATATTCTTGTTTATTTAAACCCATGATCATGGAGATAGACCATGAGGATCAATTGCCTAATTTTCTTCTTGATGGGAGGAGAACATTAGTTAACAAATTAATGAGAGAGGTCCTTGATCTACCTATAAATAATCCCCTATGTACTCCATGTACGACTACTAGTAAGCATAGATCAGAAGGTTTTTCTCAAAAAAAAATTTCCTATTATTTTAAAGCTATGTTGCTGTTGTATTGAGAATTCATTCGGAGCTAGAGCAAAAAAAGACTAAAGGTATTTATAATATAAATTTAGATTGATATGTATATTTAGCATTCGATCATGTCATTGTATAACATGAGTGAGTCTCAAAGAGGGATTAAATCCTGCTCCTCTACTTGTCTGTTCTTCGTTATTGAACTAGTATTGCCCTAACTAGGACATTTAGATTTTCTTCCCTCCCTCTCTCTCTCTCTTTCTCGCGTTCAAAAGGTTCATTCACATGGTTAGTTGGAAGAAAAATGTGACAGTATACCAGTTCTGAACAAATAGCAGTTAAATGAACAAATTTCCATGTATATCTATCTAGATATTAGGCAAAACTTAAGAGGAGATGACCCCAGCACAAAGAAAAGAATTCATTAGCGTGATACACCAAACATCTCGATTTGCTTTCCATAAGGATAAGAACTTAACTACCAGTCTACATCTAACTCTAGTGTGCATCAGTGCATGCACTTCTTGTAGTACTGCCAGTTGGATTCTTACAAGATATAGTTTTTGAAAGACACATTGGAAGCTATGTTCTGTGGCAAATCCTCCTGTAATCTTATCCGAGCTAATGATATATAAAAAAAATAACAAGAAATTGCAGCTATCGGAACCACACATGCTTAAATTGCAGGGTACAAAGCAGTAACTATGAAACTACTACTTGTATAGTTTTGCACCAACAACAAAACTGATGGTAAAAGCAATCGGCCGGGACATGACAGTATGTGTGAAGTGGGAAGTCCAGGAAAACATCCTTTTGTTCATCATACAGACAGCTATATCGTATAGTGCGATGCTAAGTACAGAGCTTAAGCTACAATAAATCATGCACATAACAGAGTTCCAGATAGCTAAGAACACAAATTCTGCAAAAGTAGTTGTTCAAATGACTCCAAATACTTATTTGACCTTACACTAGCCCCAGTGCCTCGTGCTCCTCTACTAGCCAGATCAGAAATCAATTCTAGCAAGGAAAAAATATATATTTTAATGTCAGCAGATTCAGGCTAGAAGTTTATATCAATGCAAATTGAAAACTTTACCATGTGTTTAATAAAATTAATTGATCATTATATGCATTAATAAATACTGAAAGAGTAGTTAATAATAAACAATGACTGATTTTGAATGTTAAGCAATAAATGCAAATAAAAAAAACATGACTTGAATTTCAATTTGAACTGCAACATGACATGTTTGACTAAAAATGGAGCCAGCAGCAACCAAGAAATTCGTTGCACTTAAAAAGAAAATTTATTGCTAAAAATTATTAGGAATGGAATTTACATAGAAAATTATTCAATGCAAATTTTTCATCATTTATTTATCAGTAATAAATAATCTGTTGCTCATTAATAAAAACATATAATTCATTGCAGAGCAAATATATTAGCGACAAATATTTTATTGATTAATTTTGTTGTTAAGTAATAGTCAGCAACGGAAATTTCCGTTGTTGATCTTTTTAATTCAACAAAAAATCCTTTTTTAATTCCCATTACTAAGTAATAGTTAACAACATAATTGTTGTTTTTTTTTTATCAATATGATTTTTTCTCATTTTTTTAATTAATTACGTATGGATATTTTGAAAGTAATATAACATATTGAAATATCATTAATATTTAAAACTAAATATGGTTTAAATAAAAATTATGTAAATCAAAATTCATAATACAATCGAGAATTCAGTTAAACTTACATGTGCAAATAAATCAACATATAATAAAAGATACAATAATGGTGCTTAAGGTGGAAACAAACTAGAATACTGGTGAATATGGACCAATATATGGTAGGAAGATGGACCAATATATGGTAGTCAAGATGTTTGATATAATAGTGAAGATGTGGGACCTATAGATGTTGTTTTATATGATGATATCAATGGGGCCATAGGCGTTGGCATACCTTGACCCATATTTGATGTCCTACTATAGCATCCATGATTGTTTATATAAAATTCTTTTATTGAATTCATCTCCTATTTTATTTTTAAAATAATATCATCTTTTTTCTTCAACTCTCGATAAAACAATTTGGGATATGATGACTCCATTGAGTAGGAATATGATCAAGAACTTGTAATAACTATAGATTCTGGAATACAAGATGTACCATATACTTTACCTTTGTAACCCCCTTAAAACCACACATCAAGCTGCTTCATCAAATGAAGGACAAATTTTTTGATCAGTTAATATGAAATCATCTTCTTTTTATAATTTTTCTACAAAAACAATACATGAAATAGTAAATTCATTTGAATGTTCATGGATATTTAAAAATAAAAGTACATACAACCATTTTTTTAGACTTGTTGTCTACGTATATGCTAACCTACTTAGCACTCCAATGCAAAATTGAAAAGACACCATCCCATTAAGGCTTTATCCCACTCGCTTGTTCTTGTTATCAAAGTTTTTAAAAAATAGAAAAGATAAATACTACACAATTAAAATTATTTATGTTAAACAATAAAATTTCTTACCATACTAGCTTGATATAATGCAAATGAAACTAGAACACTAGAATGAGTGCTTACTTTTCCATCTGTTTTAGTTAATCAATTCCTCTTTAAGGATTATGATCGCCTTCAAAATTCAGGGGGTAAACCAAACGTCTTTGATCATGTCATTCCAAGCGTCATTCTTAATCCAAATAGGATACTTATCAAGACAATCTATAATATTCGTGGTGTTTATTTTTGACATGGCTTTCTTGTGTCAAATGCTGGTTCAAGGCAATCCCAACTTTATCTTCCCTAATATTATGAATAATTTGTTCATCCTCCTCGGTGAATTTGTATTTTTTTCTACCAAATAAAATATGATAAGTAAATAAAAAATTGTGAATAACATCCCCACAATTTACATAATTCATTAAACATTTACTCCATGAAAAAATACACCATATTTCAAAAAACTGCTTTATACATCTCAATAATTAAAAAAAAATGTCATTGACCATGGTCTATGGAAAATTTATTCAATAGCAGCAAGCATATTCACATTAATTTCATTGAAAAATAAGAATATATGCAACTTAGAATTGAAGTGTCAACTATGTTAATAATATTCAAGTGCTAACTATGCCGGGACACTCAACATCAAAGTTGATGATGTTTTCATACATATCTTAAAGTCAATGCTAACATAAAAATTTTTAATCATTGGGTACTTAGTTGCATGCATTCTTTAAAAAATATGCAATAAAACAAGCATATAAATTTTTTTCATACCTTAAATCTTTAAACAAATCATCTTTAGACATAGAATCTATTTTTTCTCAAGAGTGTCATGCTCTCTTGAATTAATTCTCAATTAGTCTCCAATTTCACATCCACCTGATAAGTTATTGAATCTTAAAAATTTATAATAAAAATTTTCATTAAATAAATAATGAAACAAATAATAAATTTTGTAAAATAAAAACCTCAATTTCCTCTATCGTTCCATACAAATTATCGTGAAAATGTTTTTTTGTGCTTAGTGCTATGCAATTCCAAGAAGGTAGACGACGCGTAGAAAAAGGGATTTTATAATTGTAAAGTTATGAATATAATTTATAGGAGTTGTCATCGAATATTAAAGTCATTAGAAAATCTAATAGTCTGCGAGAGTCTGGGTATATGGACTTGTTGTGCAAGGAAAAAACACATCACCCCTAGTGCATCCTACCTAAGGTAAGCTGCATTGTTGTTTGATTTCTTTTTAATTTTTTATTCCTTGGTCTTTTCTAAAGCTTGAAGGAGATCTCTTTTCATGAGAGAGTCTCTATCTCATTGGGAGTTGAAAACCTCACCATTCTATTTTTTACCATCTGCGAATGTACTTTACAATATAATTTTACACCTGATAGTTAAAATAAAATAATTATTTCTTTTTGATATTTTGGCCAAATTCCAATTGATAATCATAAAATGATTATGATATTCAATTTTCATTTCAAAACATGATGAAGAAGTTAATTTTTTTTAAAAAAAAAATACTTGGAAAAACCTTGGACTTCACTTATGTGCATGAAAACAATATATTTTTTTGTTTATTTTTTTTTTAAATTTGATTTTCTTATATTATTTAAAAAAAATCAGTTTGGACTTGGCCTAACTAAATGGGTCGGCCCGACCAATTTGGGCCAAAAAAGCCCAATGCTGCTACACTTGGACTGGACTTGGGCTAACCAACTGGGATGGGTCGAGAACATGTTCAGCCCAAGAACAAAATAGAAAAGAAAACAAAAACTAGTACTGCATTATTCACAGTGCCAAGTGAATTAATTTTACACTGCATTGTTCACGTATTACATGAACAGTAATGTGGGGGATGATAAAGGGAGATGATTGGCATACTTGTCACTACTAACGAGTAAATGAGGCTAAAGTGGTTATATTGGTGGTGATGACATCATAATTGGTGGCCTTTGGTGATCGAGAGAGCTACCGAAAGGATAGCGTCTATGTTGGAGTTTGTTGCTGTTGCGTCACTTGAGTTGGTTTTTGTTGCTAGAGGTCATGAAGGATATGGTCTGCTACTAGAGGTCACAGTGAAGCTGCTGCGAGTGCCGAAGGAACAGATGGTGGTGGTTACTGGGAACTGCTACAAGAGGAGAGAGAGTTGTTGCGAGAGAAAGGAGAGAGAGAGTTATTGTTGTGTCACTGAAGGCTTGTTGTCACTACTATCAGCTGCCACCGCTAGTGTCAAGGGATGCCGCTGGTCTTGCCAATCAGAGCTGTTGAAGCTAGTGATGGGGACAAGCTGACTAATAGTGACTTGAAACAAAAACTACGCCTGCTAGATATGGCTGATGTTGATGAGGATGTGTACTCCCTAAAATGGGTACATAATACTCTTATAGTCATGATGCATAAGATGACAAGAAATGGATACTTTGTTATTCAACTTGGATAAAATGCGATTTGATCTAGACAATGTGGACTTATCACTCCTGTAATCTAATATATCCATGTCGAGACATTCTAAAAACAAAAAAGAAATATTAATTGGCATCAATAATAATTGTTATGAAAAAAACACAAATAAAATATTATGAAGAAAGAACTAAATAAATGAATATGGTCTTTATGTACATGACAAAAAAAAAGAATAAAAGAAAATTAATATCATCACTAAAAATAAAAATATTCTGTTACATTTACTAAAAACTATAATCATACTACTTATCATTATCATCACTCCTAATCACACCATTATCATCATCGTCATCATAAATTTTTTCACCTAAAGCCCTTTCAATTTTTTCTCCCTAATTTGTTTCTAACTGAAGCAACTCATATTAATTGATTTTTTTCATAATGAAGATGCTTCAACAAATATATTTGGATCATCAAGTATCAAATTAGGAAGCACACAACATGGTTGGGAAATCTCATCTGATTGATCAACATCAAATGATTTCACATTATTAGTGTCTTTAATAAATTCACCCATATAAACATTATAATGACTTCTAGTAGTTGTGTTTATAATTGTACACCATTATGAGGATTTATTATCAGGTTGACATGTATAGTAGACTTGTTGACATTATTGCACCAATACAAAATCTTCATTTCCATCTAAAAGTATGCTTGATTTCAACCAAACCATTTGAATGATACATTTTAAGCCCTCAACTTCGTTTTGTATTATACCAATGACACTTAAATATAAATAACTTGCACTTACTCTATAATATGTAAGTCAAATAACTTCTTAAAGCATTCCATAATAATCCCTTTAATTATCATCATAGTAATTTCATTTCACATAAACCCCACTATTTATTGTCTTTTTAAACTGACCATAACATTGAATATGAAATTTGAAACCATCACATAATACCCATTATAGCATTTCAATGAATTTCAAGGGCCTATATCAAGTGCAAAGATTTGATCCTAAATTTTATTTAATTTGTATTTAACCTAGCATAATAATAAGCGATATAATGATTATTATTTAAAAAAAATGAGTTATAACAAAAATGTTTGATGAAAATAGTTATATTATTTTTCAATCAATTTGGAAATATCTCTTTACATAATTTTTCAATTTCCACATTACTCATTGGTGGTTATTGTGACTTGCTTAAATTTTAAAATGTTAGTTAAACTTAAACTATTGAATTAAGTATAAAAACAAAATATTTCACACTCTAAATAGGGCTTCAATTCTTGATAGCTAAATATCACATAGTGGTATGCAATAGTCATTTCAGCATGTAATAACTGTCTTCTATAAAATCTTGGCATTTTTTTCCTAGATAGAAAAAAATATGAAGTTATCCATTTAGACTTTTAGTTTTACCATCATCATTTCTTGGAAATCAATTCCATATTGTTTGAACATCATAACCGAAATAATGAAATTTAAAATTGGTAATTTCATTAATCAAGTATGTTTCACATATGGAACCCTCAACTATAGCTTTATTGGTCACTTTCTTCTTCAAATAAAGCATATACCTATATAATTTATGTAGCTTGAAAATAATTAAATAAACAATAAAAATAAAAATCACATGGTATTAAAACATACCATTCAAATAGATACATCCATCGATATTGAACGGGTCCACCAAATTTTGCCTCATAAGGTAGATTTACTATCAAGTTTTCCATAAAGTCAAAAGAGGATGAAGGAAAAATTCTTTGAAGTTTACAAATTAGTTAATTATATTCATCTATATGAACTTCATATGGTGCACATTTAAATTTAAAGCATAAAAGTCTCAAAAAAATACTAACAATTCAGTTAATGTCTTTTACAGAGGTCTAGGCAAGTAAGGTCGAAAAGCAGTTGGGAGAAGTCTTAGCATAAAAACATGGCAATCATGACTTTTCATGTTTGGAACCTTACATTGTGCTATTTTTACACATCATGGTATGTTTGAAGCATAACCATCAAGAAATGACAATTCTTGCATCCATTACAATAGTTGTTGTTGTTTCTTGAAGAGATAATAAGTGCCTTTAGATTTGTAAACCCGACCACTTGCATCTTGATGCAAATATAAGTTTGGTTTATTACAATACAATTGAATATCCAACCTAACTTATAATATAAGAATTTTTTTCATAATCAGAATAGCTTGTAATTTCCATTAGTGAACTTTAACACTTCATATAACATTTCTAAACTAGATTGATAAGGGATAAGAGGGAGCTTTTCAATTACTCCTTTCATAAACTTATCTAATTGATATGTATAAGGGTGATTCATGGGTAGGAATCATTGATTACAATAAAAAGATAGTTTCCCACCATGTTTTAATCTAAATGCCTTTACATGCTCTATAGAAGAAGGACAAGATAACTTTCCATGAGTACTCTAACTTGATAGCATGTCATATGCTGGAAAGTCACAAATGGTCCACATCAAAGTTGCCCTTAATTGAAAATTTTGCTTTCTATACACATCATAAGTTTCAGCACTTACAAACCATAATTTATTCAATTCATCAATCAAAGGTCTTAGGAAAACACCAAGCTTTCCCCCTAGATTCTTTGGTGAAAGAATAACCATTGCTAAAAACATAAATGGTCTTGAAGTGATCATATTATTTGATAGTTTCATTCATATTTATCTAGTGTTTTTCATATGTTTTATGTATAAAATGCCTTGATATTCTTTGTTTTATGTTTTGAAAGCATTTTTGGATAAAAGATGCAAAAATAAGGTAATTAGAGTTGATTGACAGATTTGACCTTCAGTCGATATTTTGTGTAGAACAGAATCTCTAGAGATTAAAATGAAATGATTCTAGTGGTATTCAAAATTTAACATCCATTCCTTTCTGTAAAGATAAGGAAAAAAGTAAAATAAGTAAGACCATGGAAATCGCAGCCTTCAAAGTTAAATCTTGCAATATACCAATGTTTATCTTTGTCCATTCCAACTTAAATATATGGAGCTACAGAAGTCCTATTTATGCAAACTCAATTTTTTTGTATTCCAAATTCAAAGATCTATGAACGATCCAAATTTTAGCTCAAAAAGATGTCTTATGAATGAGATATGAGTTTTACAAGATGACAACTAAATTCTACCAACTTAAAGAATGACTATTTTGTAAAATAGAAACTAGAGTTTCTAAGCATATATAAAGGAGGAGAGGCAGCAAGGAGTTTCAAAGAGTAGCAAAGAAAACACAAATCTTCCTCCTCCAAACCCTAAATCATGTTTTCTTCCATATTTTTAATTTGTTGTTCAACAAACATGTAAGGCTAAACTCTTTTGCTTGGTTGCAAAGACACAAAAATCTTCAAATTTCAAGAACTATAAGTTCTATTTTTACCTTAATTCAGTTTATATGATGAATATGTTTGTTGTCCTATGCTTATTTTTCCTATGATTATTTATTTAATTATTAAGAGTGGACTTTAAATTACTATTATAGACAATCTATTGCTAAGTTTAATATCAAAACAGGAGTTGCAGTAAATAAACATGTGAAGCAACTGAGTTGATAATTATGGTGGATCTATGTTATTAATCTTAAGGTGAACATTCATTCAAATCAAACATAGATTGCGAACAATTATGTTTCTTCATTAATCAATTTATCTAGTTTTTAAGGCCGCCTATTGTTATGTCGGTCGCACAAATTAATTACCCTAGATTAAAACAAATCAAACAAGATAGTATAGAGCAAGCAAGGGGTCGATCCCATGAGAACGATTTAGTTATGATTTTTGTGCTATATGCTATGCAAGTGGGGGGGTTAGAAGTTGGCTAGGCTAGGCTAAAGCAAACTAAGCGAAAATTATATAAAACTGAAATTTATCAATAAAGCAAACCTTGGTCATAAGTCAACATTCACCTATAGAAATCAGAACTGATCATGGAAACGACATATCAATTTATATTCTGAATATTTATCTCTTCTTAAAATTGGTTCGTTAACGGATCCGCCGTATAACTTACCCTAACTATCAAACAACCACAGTGTCCGCACTAGTAATTTGATTCAATGATAAATTGATTAATTAAGAAACATAATTGTCCACAATATATGTTTAGTTTGATTGAATGTTCTCCCTAAGATTAATAACGTAGATCCGCTACAATTACTAACTTAGTTACTTCACAAGTTCATATATCATGTAAGCACCGAGAGGAATATATATATATATATTAGAGGTTAACTTAGTTTTCGCAGCTAAAAAATCGTAAAGGAATTCAATCAAACGTCAATATTCCGTAATTAGATTACAACAGGATGAACTCACAAAAAACTCAAGAAATTTTACTGAGTAATTGATACATGATACTATTAGAGGCTTTACAGTGGTGAAAAAACAAAACACGGATCTAACCCATGACGGATAGGAAAAACGCTAATAAGCCATAAACTACCATAAATGGAAAATTTTTAGAAAATTTAGAATATGATAGGTCTATTAATAAGCCCTGATTTAAACATTAATTGACGAAATTCGACTCGGACTTTTAAAATCAAGAATTTGGGTCGAAACGAGATTTTCTCAAAATGGTGAAAATGGTAATTTCAGGGCTGAAACGATGGAATTTGGCCAAAAACCGGTAGACATCAGGGGCTATGCCGCTGACAACTTCCGAAAACGGCGATTCGCATTGACCGAGTGAGTTTCTCGCCAATCCGACTTCGTCAAGTAATCAGCGGCGACATAATTTTTGTGAAATTAGTTTTCGTGAATCAATTCGCGAATCAGTGCTTGCGAATCAGTCTCGCGAATCAGTTTTTGCGAATCAGTTTTGCGAAACAGTTTTACTGCCGAATTTTTTTTAAGGAGCTGAGAGGAAAGGATTAGATAAAACTGGTTTTAGATAAGACTAAACAAGAATAGGAACACAACTAAACCAAACCCAAATAACCCCCACTTTACATGAGAAGTATGAATAGAAAGAAGAGAGAGAGAGAGAGAGAGTGGAGGGTTATCTTCCAAAGAAAAAAGAAAGGGACCCATTTTTCTCACTTCCCCTATAAATTTCAGACCAACCCGAAAGCAACCAGAAATTGTGTTTTGTGAGTGAGTGAGTGAAGGAAAAGTTAAGTTTGTGAGAGAAGATTTGGAGGGTTACTCTTAGGAGAGAAGAAGAAGAAAGAAGGAGGAGGGGAACGTGAAAGGAAAGAAGAAGGAAGAAAAACAGCAAAGGAAGAGAAAGAGAAGCGTCAAGCATACCTCAAACTTAGTTAAATCCAAAAGGTATGGGTCATGAAACCCCTTCCTCTTCTTCTCAAAGAAAGAAAAAGAAAAGAAAGAAAACCCTAAGGAAAATGACCCAAGACCCAAGATTTAAACTAATTATAAAGGAAACTGAAATTACCCAAAAGAAACAAGGAAATAGAGATACATGAGGTCAACTTTAGAAAAATTACAATGAAAAATGAATAAAATGAAAATTCGGTTGTGAAGTGTTGAAGAGTTTTATACCGAATTTGATAGTTTCAATGGGTGTTTTCTAGGGGAAATTGTATGTCTTTTCTTCTGGGAAATTATGTGTTTGTGTTGGAAAGATTGTGTGTTTGTGTTGGAAGAATTGTGTGTGTGTTGCCGATGGAAATTTGTGTATGTTGTGCTGAGAACTTTGTATGTTTCTGCTGGGAAATTGGGTGTGGGTGTGCTGGGAAGTTGTGTGTGTTTTTTGGTTGGGATTTTATTGAAGGTTTTGGTTGCTGAATTGGGTGCCTTGCAGCGCAGTGAATTGTTATGTTGCTGCCGAAACTGTAACAACTAATTCGTTGCCGAAATTATGTTGTTCAGTGAATCAGTTTTCACGAATTAGTTTTAGCAAATCATTTTCGCTAATCAGTCCTCGCAAATCAGTTTCGCGAGTCAGTTTTAGCGAGTCAATTTTTGCGACTCAGTTTTCGCAAATCAGTTTTCGCGAGTCAGTTTTCGCGAAGCAGTTCACGAATCAGTTTTTATCGAATCAGTTTTAGCGAACTAGTTACCGCGAACTGGCTTTCGCTACCAATGTGGCAGTCTGCAGCGAACCAGTTTCGTTGCCGATTTCTGCCAAAGCCTATACAGAAATGATTAAATGTTAATAACAAATTCATGGGGTGATGGTGTAAAAGGTGAAACACTTGAATATGAGGATACAAACTTTTGAAATGAGTGTGGTGATGAATATGAATTTGAAAATATAAATATACTAATTTATGACCATTGATGTCGCAGGCGATGCGGTAGGGATTGGACCATCGTCAAGACAGGAACAGCCCCTAGGTGGAGCAGGTAGGTGACTTGCACATCTCTATTTCATACGATACATAAGAAATTGTTATAATATGAATATTATCCTAATGCAATAGAGTTTATATTAGATTGTTGAATGCTTTAATGTAGAACAAATGATTTATTAGCTTCGGCTAATGGCATCCAAAAGGATGGCCAGAACAAATGATTGATTAGCGTTGGCTAATGGTATCCGAAAGGATGGCCGGAATAAATGATTGATTAGTTTCGGCTAATGGTATCCAGAAAGGTCCATAGTAGATGAATGGTCAATTTCAATAATTGATGCCTTTGGATGATGGTCGGGGTAAAGATTAGGGTTACTTGAAAAAGAAAAAGAAAAAGAAAAAAATAATAATAAACACTGCTTCTATAAACATTACAAGTGAATGGCATTTAGCATATGTAGAAATAATAATTGTTTATGGTTCATTTAACTGGCAAGCCATTTTGTCACTATTATTATTATTATCATTTAGAAAATTCATTTTCTTGAATGTTTTGTACTACTGCAGGGACGTCACATCCACGAGAGATTTAGGGAACCCGATGCACGGAAACCTACTTTTGTAAAGGACCACGTAGATGCATTCTAAATTGCAATGTATTTTGGAGAAATCAATGTATTGAATGCATAACTCTTATCAGACCTTTTGTGTAAATTGTAAATCCTTCTAGTAGAGTAGGAATATAAACTCATGTTCATATGTGTGTGTCCTTTTTATATAAATCTCTAGTTATGCAACCATACTATTACATGTTTATGTGAGAATTACTTTTAAATAGAATGTTATTGTATGATTGGTATTTTATTGACGTGAGGTGATCGGATTCGTTGAGTATCAACACCATGAAAAAAAAGTTCTGGCTTTTACATATCACAACTCCGGTTTTGATATCAAACTTAGCAATAGATTGTCTACAACAATAACTTCGAGTCCGCTCTTAGCAATTAAATAAACAATCATAGAAAAATAAGCATAGGAGAACAAACATATTCATCATATAAACTGAAAAATTGAGCTAAAAATAGATCTCACAGTTCTTAAAATCTGAAGGTTTCCATGTACTTGCAACCAAGCAAAAGAGTCTAGCCTTGCATGTTTAATGAACAGCTAAATAAAAAGATGGAAGAAAACATGATTTAGGGTTTGAAGGAGGAAGATTTGTGTTCTCTTTGCTGCTGGCCGAAATTTCCTTGCTCCTCTCTTCCTTTATATATGCTTCGAAACCCTAGTATCTATTTTACAAAATAGTCCTTCCTTAAGTTGGCAGAATTTAGTTGTCCCTTGTAAAATTCATATTTCATTCATATCACATTGTTTTGATATGAAATATGCAATTTTTATAAGTCTTTGAGTCCTGAAGCCAAAAAATTGGGTTTGCATCAATCAAACTTCTATAGCTCAAGATATGAAAGTTTTAATGGACAAAGGTCGACATTGGCAGATTGCAAGATGTGACTTTGAAGGATGCGATTCCCATGCTCTTTTTTATTTTATTTCTTTTTACTTAGCATTCCAGAAAGATATGGATGTTAGCTTTTGAATGCCACTAGAATCACTCTTTTTGATCTCTAGAGCTTCCGCTCTGCACAAAACATCAACTGAAGGTCAAATCTGTCAATCAGCTCCAATTACCTCCTTTTTGCATCTTTCATCCAAAAATGCCTTCAAAATATAAAACAAAGAATATGAAGGAATTTAATACACAAAACATATGCAAAACACTAGGTAAATAGGGATGAAACTATCAAATAATGTGGTCGCATCACTGCCATTGATTCAAATTACTAGTGCAAACATTATGGTTATTTGATGGTTAGGGCAAGTTATATGGCAGATCCATTAACGAATCAATGTTAAGAAAAGACAAATATTTAGAATATAAATTGATGTTTTGTTTCCATGATTAGTTCTGATTTTTGTAGGTGGATGTTGACTTGCAACCAAGATTTGTTTTATTGATAAATTTTGGTTTTATATAATTTTTGCTTAGTTTACTTTAGCCTAGCCTAGACTACTTCCAAACCCCCCTAATTGCAAGCATATAGCACAAGAATCTAAACTAAAATGTCCTCGTGGGATCGACCTCTTGCTTGCTCTATATTATCTTGTGTGATTTGTTTTAAGCTAGAGTAATTAATTGGTACGACCGTGACATCATAACAGGTCTTGTCATGCAATTCCAAGGAGGTAAATTATAAACAGTCACAATTACCAGCCAACAAGATTATACATTTAAAGCCATGCTAAATGGACTAAACCTATTTGTGCATAACCTTAATCAAATATTTCATGGATCTATCACAAAGTTTGGATGGACACAATTAAACTCTATCCATACATCTTCACTAGATGTAGTAGAACTCCATCATCAAACTTATGAAAATGATACCACGTCATATCTTTGACATGATATGGAGACATAAATAGCCTCTAAAGTCTTGGTGTCAATAAAAAATATCAATGTTGCTTCTCCACCTTATTGGAACCTTAATTAATGGGATTTCTAAGTTTGTATCGTAAACTTCAATAACAGTCACATTTTATTTTCATTACACCTACTCCATATTACAACATATAGTAATTAGAACACATATCATAATTCTCATAACCAAGTCAAGTGGCCATAGAAATTTCTTGGCATTATAAAAATTTGATATCAAATTTCCATCATCAGGCCTATAACTTTTATGAAGGGATAAAGGGACAAAGGTAAGAGTCAGTCTATGTAATGTTAGCAGAAACTGCATACATAGATAAAACAAGGAAGAATGAAACACTAGATTTGTGGAATTTACGGTTGAGCCATGTCAGCTATTCTAAACTAGCTATGATGATGAAGAAATCAATGGTTAAAAGACTCCCTGAACTTGAAGTAAATACAGATGTGGTATGTGCAGGTTGCCAATATGGAAAAGCTCACCAATTGTCGTACAAAGAGTTTAAATTCAAAGCCAAGAAACCATTAGAATTGGTTCATTCTGACGTGTTTAGACTTGTGAAACAAGCATCTATCAGTGGAATGAGGTACATGGTGACTTTTATTGATGATTTTTCAAGGTATGTATGGTTAAAATTCCAACACCACACTTGCAAAATAAGCTTACCAAGTTAGCAGTGTTGTCCTATTCTTTTGTAGTTTGTTATTTTCAATTACTATGTTTCTAATTCTAGGAGTTTGTTAGTATTTTATAGTTAAGATAATGGAAGCAATTGTTAGTTTCTACTTTTACGCCACTGATCTGCCTATATAAAGCACATTAGCTTTGCTCAATAATATCATCTCATCATTCTTGTTTTCCAGCTTCTCTCGTTCTTACTATTACAGCTTCCCCTATTATTTTTATTTTGTTTAACATTTGGTATCAGAGCTAGGTTCAAAAGAGATGTTTTTTATTTGAGAGTTAAACACGTAAGGAAAATTGGAGAGTGAGATGGGTGATCTTCAAGTCATTTGAGGGATTAAAAAGCTCAACAATCAGAATTACAATACTTGGTCAACATGTATGATGTCTTAGATGCAGGGCCAAGATTTGTGGGAGGTTGTGAATGGCTATGAAATTACACAACCAGAGGCTAAGGATGCAAATGGTACATTACAAAAATGGAAGATAAAGGTAGGCAAAGCATTGTCTGCTTTGAAAACAACAATTGAAGAAGATGTGCTAGAACGTATTCGAGATGTCAAAATTCCTCATGAAGCTTGGAATATGTTTGCCAAGCTGTTCTTAAAGACGAATGACACAAAGCTTCAATTACTGAGAGTGAGCTGTTGTCAGTAGCTTAGTTTTTTTACAAGGTGAAGACTCTATGTAGAGAGATCTTTGAATTAGATACAGAAGCTCTAATTGGTGAAACCAGGATGAAAAGAATAATCATTCATGGTTTACATCCAATATTCAAAACCTTTGTTGTTGCAGTACAAGGATGGAAAAATCAACCATCACTTATTGAGTTTGAGAATTTGCTTGCTAGATAAGAAGCCTTTACTAAGCAAATGGGAGGAGCCTCAACGAAGGGTGAAGAGGAAGCACTTTATGTCAACAAAGACAACAGGAACTTTAAGCAGTATGGAAATGGTGGATTGAAAAGGTATAATGACAAGATAAAAAATCATCAAGGTGCTGAAGGCAACCATGCAATAGAAGCCTGGAAAAATCAAAGTAATAACAAGAAATTTGAAAGGAAATGTTACAACTATGGGAAGAGAGGTCACATGGCCAGAGTCTATAACCTGCATAAAAAAATACATGGAGAGTAATGTTGCTACCTTAAAATTTGAAGATGAATGGGATGCTGAGGCACTATTTGTTGAGGAGGAAGAAAACAATGAATTAGCTCTTACAACAACAATGTTTATCTATGATGTTGTCAGTCCTAGAGCTAAAGCTAAATGGGATACTGGGACAATATTCACAGAAGGAGAAGTTGATGAATAAGCCTTCACAACAAATATGTTTGATCAAGTTAATTATGGAAGGGACTGGATTGTTGACTCGGGCTGCTTAAATCACATGACTGGAGATAAGGAAGAACTAGAGAATTTGACAAAGTACAAGGGAAATCGTGTGGTAGTAACAGCCAACAATTCAAAATTACCATTAGCTCACATTAGTAATACAATGGTTTCTAACCATCATGGTGACAATGAAGTATCATGTTCAAAAGGTGTATCATGTTCCAGGTATGAAGAAAAATCTTCTCTTGGTGTCTTAGTTAACATCCTTTAGGCACTTTGTTCTATTTAGTCCATAACATATGAGAGTATATCACAATTTTGAGGTTACAGAGGAGCCACTAATGAAGGGACAAAGGCGAGAGTCATTCTATGTAATGTCAGCAGAAACTGCATACATAGATAAAACAAGGAAGAATGAAACACTAGATTTGTGGAATTTACGGTTGAGCCATGTCAGCTATTCTAAACTAGCTATGATGATGATGAAATCAATGGTTGAAGGACTCCCTGAACTTGAAGTAAATACAGATGTGGTATGAGTAGGCTGCCAATATGGAAAAGCTCACCAATTGTCATATGAAGAGTCTAAATTCAGAGCCAAGAAACCATTAGAATTGGTTCATCTGACGTGTTTGGACCTGTGAAACAAGCATCTATCAGTGGAATGAGGTGCATGGTGACTTTTATTGATGATTTTTTAAGGTATTTATGGGTACACTTTCAAAAGGAAAAACCATAAACACTCTCAAAATTCAAAGAATTCAAGAGTGCAGTAGAAGCAGAAATTGGTGAGCACATTCAGTCTCTACGCACAGACAATGGGGGAGAATATACTTCAGATTAATTCCTAAAGTCGATAGATGTGAAACCTATTTCATGCAAATAGGTTTATAAAATCAAATGTCATACAGATGGATTAATTGAAAGATATAAGGGACACCTAGTTGCTTGAGGTTTTTCTCAGCAATATGTACTAGACTACGATGAGACCTTCAATCTAGTTGCAAAGATTACAACAGTTAGGGTTCTACTTGCACTTACAGCTAACAAAGACTAGAACTTGTGGCAAATAGACGTAAAGAATGCCTTCTTACATGGAGAACTGGATTGAGAAATTTACATGTCTCAACTAATGGGGTTCCAGAATCAAGATCATCTGGAATATGTTTGCAAGCTATGAAAGGCACTATATTGACTAAAACAAGCACCAAGAGCCTAGTATGAAAAAATTGCTAAATTTCTAACTTATAGTGGTTACTTAGTAACATCTACAGATTGTAATGTGTTTATCAAATTCGTTAGCACAAAACTAGCTATTATGCTAGTATATGTGGATGATTTGATTATAACAGGAGATTATGAAGAAGAAATTCGCTTAACAAAAGAGAATTTGTTTATTCGATTCTAGATGAAGGAATTTGGCCAGCTTAAACACTTCCTTGGTCTTGAGATTGATTATACTCATGAAGGGCTAATTCTTCATCAAAAATGATATTTTGGAGAGCTCCTAACGAAGTTTGGAATGGCTAACTACAAGCCAGTCTCAACACCGAAGGAAATAAATGCAAAAGTTTATGCTCTCGAAGGGAAGGATTTAGAAGATGCAACAATGTATCGATAATTGGTAGGCAGCTTGATCTATTTAACCTTGAGTAGACTAGATATTTCTCATGTAGTTGGTATGATGAATTGATACATGCAAAAGCCAAAGAAACCATATTTGGAAGCAGTTCGTCGAATTTTACGATATGTGAAGGGGACACTTGATGAAGGTATTTTGTACAAGCGAAATGGAGATTGCAAACTAGTTGGGTTTTGTGATACTGATTATGCAGGTGATCATGACACTCGACGTTCAACTACTAGATATGTGTTTATGCTTAGATGGGGAGCAATTTCTTGGTGCAACAAAAGACAACTAACAGTGTCTTTATCAACAATGGAAGCAGAATATCGAGCTCCAACCATGGCAGCACAAAAGAGCACCTGGCTCATATGACTGCTAAAAGATTTATGCCAATCAACAATAGCAGCAATTATCACTTTATCAGGGAGAAGGTTTTACAAGAAGAAATTGAGCTTAAACATGTTAACACAAACGATCAAGTTACAAATTTGTTTACAAAAAGCTTGAATAACAATAAGTTTGAAAACTTTTTTCATCAACTTAGGATGGTTAACAGAGAGGATGCTAGTGTTGAGAAGGGATGTTAAAATTCCAACACCACACTTGCAAAATAAGTTGATCAAGTCAGCAATGTTGTCCATTCTTTTGCAACTTGTTATTTTCAATTACTGTCTTACTAATTCTAGGAGTTTGTTAGTATTTTGTGGCTAAGATAATGGAAGTAACTGTTAGTTTCTACTTTTACGCCACTAATCTGCCTATATAAAGCACATCAGCTTTGCTAAATAATATCATCTCATCATTTTTGTTTTCCAGCTTCTCTTGTTCATACTTTTCAGCTTCCCCTGTTATTTTTCTTTTGTTCAATAGTTTCAACCTTAAAGTCATTTTACAATCCAAACTTGTGAAAGCATATAATATGTTATTTTTAAATTTATTATGTTCATTCGTTCTATAACCTCATTTTATTATAATGTATTCTTGACAATTAAAAATTTAAAAATTTCGTTATTCATACAAACCCATTAAACTTATTTAAGATAAATTTAAAACCATTAACCATTATTAGTTCTTAAACACTTAATCTTCTTGCTAGTCAACTTCTCAATCAAGGTTTTTCATTATTTGAATGTGATGATCATTATTTCTTTTTTAAAAATTACTTATTCCTTTCTAGAATGATCATTAATAAATGTAAATTGATATTTTGCTTCATGTTTTGACATAATAGAAGAAACATCTCACATATCAAAATAGTATAATCTATGATATGTATGATGAAATAATCATATTAAATTTCACCTCGCATTGTTTTCTATAAATAAATGCACATAGAAATCCAGCTCGTCTAATTTTTAACTACCTAACAAACATCATTTGCTTTACTTTATCATTTTTTCTCATATATATGTCACATCCATATATGCCATTGATGCAACCATATTATTTGATAGTTTCATCCATATTTACCTAGTGTTTTGCATATATTTTGTGTATTAAATGCCTTGATATTCTTTGTTTTATGTTTTGAAGGCATTTTTTGGATGAAAGATGCAAAAAGAAGGTAATTGGAGCTGATTGACAAATTTGACCTTCAGTCGATGTTTTGTACAGAGCGAAAGCTCTAGAGATCGAAATAAAGTGATTCCAGTGGTATTAAAAAGCTAACATCCATATCTTTCTGGAATGCTAAGTAAAAAGAAATAAAATAAGTAAGAGCATGAGAATCACATCCTTCAAAGTCAAATCTTGCAATCTGCCGATGTTAATTTGTGCGACCATTACATTGCAACTAAGTTAATACTTGTGATATATGAACTTGTAAAGCAACTAAGTTAAAAAATTGTAGCGAATATATGTTATTAATCTTAGGGAGAACATTCAATCGAACTAAATATATATTGCGGACAATTATGTTTCTTAATTGATCAATTTATCCAGTTTTTAATGATGTCATTAAATTAAATTACTAGTGCGGACACTATGGTTTTTTTATGGTTAGGGTAAGTAATACGACGAATCTGTTAATGAACCAATTTTAAGAAGGGATAAAGATTCAGAATATAAATAGATGTGTCTTTTCCATGATCAGTTCTGATTTCTATAGATGGATGTTGACTTATGACCAAGGTTTGCTTTATTGATAAATTTCAGTTTTATATAATTTTCACTTTGATTGCTTTAGCCTAGCCTAGACAACTTCCAACCCCCCAATTGCATAGCATATAGCATAAAAATCATAATTAAATCATCCTCATGGGATCAACCCCTTGCTTGCTCTATACTATCTTGTTTGATTTGTTTTAAGCTAAGGTAATTAATTTGTGCTACCGTGACATCGCAACAAATTTTGGTACCGTTGCCAGCGATGTGATTTTAGTTGATTCTTGTGCTGGTGTGTTGTGTTGTGATTGATTCTACTTGCTGTTATTTTTATTTATTCTGAAAAAAAAGAAAAAAAAAACATACTTATGTTTGCGGCGGTACTGTTCAAAACAAATTTTTTGGTGGAATTAGGTATTGGTCTTTTGTTTTTTGAAGGAAAGCGACGTTCTGAGAAGAATTAGTGACTCACTAACCCCACCCTATTGAGGCCTAATTCCATCATTTTCTAAGGTTAGTAGACACTTTTAGTTTTCTAGTATTGGATACTATTGCCTATTACGTTGTTTTTAATCTCTTGTGTGCTTGATTTCTTTTGTGTTTTCTTTGTGATTTATGCCTGTAACCCGTTCTGCTAACCAAAGTTATCAAGTGCAGGTTGATCTCGAAATAGAAAACACTTTACGTAGGTTACGAAAGAAAGCTCGCATCAACATCATGGTTGTTGCACGACAATGAACACTCAAGGAGCTTGCTACTCCTAATGTGGAAAACTAACCATTGTGCATAAACATAGACAGCAATGTAGACTTTGAACTCAAATATGGTTTTACACATTTGCTGCCAACTTTCAATGGTCTTGCAGGAGAAGATCCTCATACTCATCTCAAGGAGTTCCACATGGTTTGTGTTGGCATGAAACCAAATGGAGTTGAAGAGGAACAAGTTAAGTTGAAAGTTTTCCCTATCTCTTTAAAAGGGGCAGCAAAGGCATGACTTTTTTCTATTCTCCCAGGTTCCATTGATACTTGGAATGGCATGGAAAAGATCTTCCATGAAAAGTATTTCCCAGCATCTCGAGTTGCCAATGTAAGAAAAGAAATATGTGGGATTCGACAATATCATGGAGAAACACCCGTTGAGTATTAGGAAAGATTTGAGTTATTGTGCATTCAATGCCCTCATCATTAAATACCTGATCAACTACTCATTCAATACTTAGTATGATGCCTACTAACTATAGTATCATTGATGCTGTAAGTGGAGGGGCATTGGTAGATAAGACACCCGAGGATGCACGCCAATTGATCTCAAACATGGTAGCCAACTCGAAATAGTTTGGCACCCGTGGAGACTTCTCAAACAAACGAGTTAATGAGGTAAGTATTTCTAACCTTGAGAATAAAGTTAATGATCTTACTTCTCTTGTGCGCTTTTTGGCTTGTGGAAATGTACAGTAGGTAAAAGTTTGTAGCATATGCTCACTACAATGAATGCTTCGGATATGTGCCCAACAATGCAAGAAGATTACATTGAACAAGTGAATGCGATTGATGGAACATTTAATGTACAAGCCCAACGTAAGTATAATCCCTTTTCTAACACGTACAATCCTGGATGGAGAGATCACCCTAACTTTCGCTACGGGAACCCACCTCATCAAGGCAATCAAGGGAGACAGTTCCATTCTCATGGATTTCAACAGCAACCCCAACACAATTATCAAGCAAGACAACCCCCTCCGTTCACCAACTCCAATGTTATGGGGTCATCATCTAGTGATGATTTTCGTGAGATGATGAAAACTTTGGCTTCTAACACTGTGACCTTGCAACAAAATATCATGTCTTTTTAACAGGAAACAAGGTGATACAACCATATTATTTGATAGTTTCATACATATTTACCTAGTGTTTTGCATATGTTTTGTGTATTAAATGCCTTAATATTCTTTGTTTTATGTTTTGAAGGTATTTTTTGATGAAAGATGCAAAAAGGAGGTAATTGGAGCTGATTGACAAATTTGACCTTCAGTCGATGTTTTGTGCAGAGCGGAAGCTCTAGAGATCGAAATAAAGTGATTCTAGTGGCATTAAAAGATAACATCCATATCTTTCTGTAATGCTAAGTAAAAATAAATAAAATAAGGAAGAGCATGGGAATCGCATCCTTCAAAGTCAAATCTTCCAATCTGCCGATGTCGACCTTTGTCCATTTAAACCTTCATATCTTGAGCTACAGAAGTCCGATTGATGCAAACCCAATTTTGTGGATTCAGGACTCAAAGAACTATAAACACTCCAAATATCAGCTCAAAATGATGTCATATGAATTTTACAAGGGACAATGAAATTCTGCCAACTTAAGGAATGACTATTTTGTAAAATAGATACTAGGGTTTCGAAGCATATATAAAGGAAGAGAGGAGCAAGGAAATTTCGGCCAGCACCAAAGAAAACACAAATCTTCCTCCTCCAAACCCTAAATCATGTTTTCTTCCATCTTTTTATTTAGTTGTTCAATAAACATGCAAGGCTAGACTCTTTTGCTTGGTTGTAAGGACACGGAAACCTTCAGTTTTCAAGAACTGTGAGATCTATTTTTACCTCAATTTTTCAGTTTATATGATGAATATGTTTGTTCTCCTATGCTTATTTTCCTATGATTGTATATTTAATTGCTAAGAGCGGACTCGAAGTTATTGTTGTAGACAATCTATTGCTAAGTTTGATATTAAAACCGAAGTTGTGATATATGAACTTGTGAAGCAACTAAGTTAGTAATTGTAGCGGATCTACGTTATTAATCTTAGGGAGAACATTCAATCAAACTAAACATATATTGTAGACAATTATGTTTCTTAATTGATCAATTTATCTAGTTTTTAATGCTGCCATTGAATCAAATTACTAGTGCGGACACTGTGGTTGTTTGATGGTTAGGGTAAGTTATACGGCGGATCAGTTAACGAACCAATTTTAAGAAGAGATAAATATTCAAAATATAAATTGATGTGTCGTTTCCATGATCAGTTCTGATTTCTGTAGGTGGATGTTGACTTGTGACCAAGGTTTGCTTTATTAATAAATTTCAGTTTTATATAATTTTCGCTTAGTTTGCTTTAGCTTAGCCTAGACAACTTCCAACCCCCCCAATTGCATAACATATAGCACGAAAATCTGAACTAAATCGTCCTCGTGGGATCGACCCCTTGCTTGCTCTATATTATCTTGTTTGATTTGTTTTAAGCTAGGGTAATTAATTTGTGCGACCGCGACATCGCAACACAAGGTCAAGTATTCACAACTTGAAGAAGCAAATGGGGCAAATAGCTTCAAGTGTGGGCAAACTGGAAACACAAATGAATAGAAAATTGTCCTCTCAAGCATTAAATCCAAAAGAGAATGTTAGTGCAATCATGCTGCGAAGTGGGAAAGAACTTGGAGAAAACAAGTCAAAACAAGTTGAGGTGGAGGAAGAATAAGAGATGGATACTAAATTGAGTAGCAAGAAGAAACCTACTCTTCCTTCACAAAATGAGACAACGACAACCACTCCAAAGGTAACTCCTCACTCAATGAACCAATTTTAAAACAATTCCACCCTTTCCTATGAGTTCTTATAGGTCTAAGAAAGAAGACAAAGAAAAAGACATCTTAGGGCAAGTTCAATGGCAAGAGCCATTTTTAAGAGCCAAATTCTTAAAATGGCTCTTTGAATAGTGTGTGTATGGCTTTTTTGTTGATGTGTGCTCTAATGGTAAAAGTCATTTTGGAGAGCTATTTTTTTATATTATTTAAATATAGTGTAATTATTTTGTATGTAGTTTAATTATGCAACTAATTAATTAATAAGAGTAAATTATATAATTAAATAATTACTTTTGAAAAACTCTCAAATAATAAAATTATTATTTTTAATTATATTTAAATTAAAAAAATAATTTTAAATATAATTAAAATAATCCAAAATATTTGAAATTTGAAATTTAAGCTACTTATTGTTTGTTTTTCAAGTAATTATATTTTTTTTTATGGTTGTTGTATTTGAAATTAATTAATGTTACTTATTGTCTTTGAATGCTAGAAAAACTTAAAAAATCAAAATGAATACATTAAAATATATTAGTTCGGACATAATTAATTAAAATATGTTCCATTATAAATAATTCAATCAAATTAATTACAAATTAATACCTTTATTTTTTTATGCTAATTATTATTATTATTATTATTATTATTATTATAATTAATATAAAACCCACCCCCCACCCGTTCCCTTTCATAATAATAATAATAATAATAATTAATATAAAACTCACCCTCTCACCCGTTCCCCTTCATAATAATAATAATAATAATTAATATAAAACTCACCCCCCCACCCGTTCCCCTTCATAATTATAATAATAATAATTATTATTATTATTATAAAACCCACCCCCTTCACCCCATTCCCCTTCATTTAAAAACCCTAACCTGTATCTTCACTTTCCCTTCCTCTATTTTGCGCCGACAGCCAACCCCCCTCACCCGCATCATTTTTTCTCAATAACCATTCTTTCCATCCATCCATTCATCCAAAATTAATCCTTGTCCTTCCTTCCATTACTCCACTCTATCTTCCTTCAATTGCTCAATATGTTTTCTTCAAAATCACAATAAAAAAGGAAGAAGATGGCGATGTAGGAGCTTGTGACGGGAGGAGCAACTAGTGCGGTGGACAATGGGTTTGTTTTTACTTGGTATTTTTTATGCTAATTTTCTTTTTTTTTTTATGTTTGGATTGGCTGGAAAATATATTGTGTTTTTTCAATTGTTTCAATTGTGAATTCATTGTATTGCTATGTGTTTCAATTTAGAGAATGCAACAGTATCATTACAACGTTCGAATTTTTTTTGCTTCTGCAATTGAAATCTGTGGGAATGCCTCCCAAGTATAGAGAATCCATTTTGGCTCTTCAATTAGCTCTTCCCATTGGAGACACAAAATTAATGAAAATAGCCAAATTTTTAAAAATTATAGCTTTGCCTCCCCTGATTGCTCCCCCGTTGGACTTGCCCTTAGAGGTTTTCAAGAAAGTGGAACTCAACATTCCTTTGATTGATGCTATCAATCAAATTCTCAAGTATACTAATTTTTTGGAGTTGTGCATTACCAAACGAGCTTTCAAACTAAAAGGTCATGAAATGGTAAGTATGGGAGAAGTCATATCTACTATCTACTGTTGTTCAAAAGAATATGCCTTTGAAGCAGAAAGACCCAGGTATGTTTACTATCTCATGTATTATTGGCAATTCTAGTTTTAAAAGGGTTTTATGTGATTTAGGGGCATCCATTAGTGTTATGCCTAAACATGTTTATGATTCTCTTAATTTGGAGCCTTTGAATAAAACTAGCATTGTAATACAACTTGCGGATCATAGTTTTGTTTACCCACTTGATGTGATAGAAGATGTCCTAGTCAAGATTGATAGCTTGTTAATTCCATGTGACTTTTATATTCTTGATATAGAGCATAATTCTTATGATTCCAGTACTCCTATATTGTTTGGAAGACCATTCTTGAAAACTGCTAATACAAAGATTGATTGTAGTAAGGATAATTTGTCTATGGAGGTAGGAGATGAAAAGATTGAGTTTAATTTTCATAATGCAATGAAATATCCATATAGCAATGTTTATTCTATCACATGTTATGACAAAGTTGATAAGTGTGTGCAACAAGTTTGTGATTTTGATTATGTGGATGGATTAAGCATAGCTTTGAGCTATGGCTATTATTTTACCCAATTGGAGGAGATGGAGAGGCACACATGTGTTCCCCAAAACATGCACGAAGCAGTATTGGCTTTGCAAGCTTTGCAAACTGTTTCCCATGGTAATGTCTTTGTTGATTTAGTACTTTCACATAAAAAGCTTTTGCCATCTATTTTACAGGCTCCCGAGTTAGAATTGAAACATTTGCCTAATAATTTGAAGTATGTATTCATTGGCAACAACAATACACTTCTTGTTATCATAGCAGAAGGTTTGACCAGTACGCAAGAGGAAAAACTTTTGAAGTTGTTATGTGATCACAAAACGACCATTGGATGGACTTTAGCCGAGATCAAGGGCATTAGTCCCTCATGTGTATGCATCATATATTATTGGAGGATGATACGAAACCAGCAAGGGAAATGCAAAGAAGGTTGAACCCACCTATGATGAAGGTCGTGAAAGTTGAAATTTTAAAAGTATTAGATGCAGGAGTCATTTACCCCATCACAGATAGTAAATGGGTGGCGCCAATCCATGTGGTGCCCAAAAAGACTGGAATAACATTGGTGAAAAACAGAGATGATGAATTCATTCCTACTCGTATCTTGAGTGGATGGAGAATGTGTGTTGATTATAGAAAGCTTAATCTTTTTACGGGTAAAGATCATTTCCTATTACCATTCATGGACCAAATGCTTGAATGTCTAGCAGGTTTCTATCGACACTTTATCAAAGACTTCTCAAAGATTACAGTACCCTTGTGCAAACTATTATCCAAAAAAGTGGATTTTGTGTTTGATCAAGCATGTAAAGATGCCCATGATGAGCTTAAAAGGTGTGTCATATCTACCCCTATCATCCAACCACTAAACTGGGAGGAACCTTTTGAGATAATGTGTGATACGAGTGACTATGCGGTAGGGGCTGTTCTTGGGCAAAGAATTGGTAAGAATTTGCATGTTATAGCCTATGTTTCCCGCATGTTAGATGGAGCACAATGCAATTACCATACAACTGAAAAGGAACTTTTTACAATGGTGTTTGCTTTAGAAAAATTCAGGTCGTATTTACTTGGTATAAAAGTAGTCGTTTTCACTGACTATGCAACTATAAGGTATCTTTTAAAGAAAAAAGAGTCCAAACCAAGATTAATTAGGTGGATCTTGCTTTTACAAGAATTTGATCTTGAAATAAAAGACAAAAAAGATGCTGAAAACCATGTGGCTGATCACTTGAGCCGACTAAGGACCAAGGATATACATGTTGAAATAATAAGAGAGACGTTTCCTGATGAGCAACTATATGTGTTACATTCCTCCACAAGACCATGGTATGCTGATTTGGTGAACTATTTAGTCACCAAAGAATTCCCTCCAGGTTTGTCTACATCCCAAAAAAATAAGTTACGAGTTGATGCTAAATATTATTTCTAGGATATTCCTCATTTGTGGAAATTTTGTGTGGATCAAGTAATTAGGAGATGTGTACCACAAGATGAATTTCATTCTATTCTCACCTTTTGTCATTCTCATTTTTGTGGTGGACATTTTAGAGCAAGAGGAATGGCCCATAAGGTACTTGAAAGTGGTTTTTATTGGCCTGCATTTCATTTTTGCAAATCATGTGAAAACTGTCAAAAAACAAGTAATATCACTCATAAGAATCAAATGCCTTTAACGAATATTATTGTAAGCGAGATTTTTTATGTTTGCGGTATTGATTTTATGAGTCCATTTCCTTCTTCTTTTGGCTATCTTTATATCCTTATTGCAGTTGCTTATGTGTCCAAATGGATTGAGGCAAAAGCCACACGAACTAATGATGCTAAAGTTATTGTAGATTTTGTCAGGACTCACATATTTGACAAGTTTTGAATCCCTAAAGCTATTATTAGTGATCGTGGCACGTATTTTTGCAATCGTTCAATGGAAGCACTGTTACGCAAATATCATGTGACTCATCAGACTTCTATGGCATATCATCCTCAAATGAATACCAAGTTGAGATTTTAAATTGAGAAATCAAGTCCATTTTGGAGAAGATAGTGCAACCCAACCGGCAAGACTAGAGTCTGCGACTTGGTGATGCACTTTTGGCTTACCGAATTGATTACAAATCACCAATAGGAATGTCACCTTTTAGGATGCTTTATGGGAAAGCATGTCATCTACCAGTGGAACTTGAATATAAAGCTTTTTGGGCCATAAAAAAATATAACATGGATTATGATGCAGCTGGGATTGTAAGAAAGTTGCAATTGCAAGAGTTGGAAGAGATTCGAAATGATGCTTATAAGAATACAAAGATTTACAAAGATAAGACTAAGAGTCTTCATGACCAAATAATTACAAGAAAAGAGTTTCATGTTGGAGACAAAGTCTTTCTCTATCATTCGCGTTTGAAACTTTTTTATGGTAAGTTGCGTTCTCATTGGATTGGGCCCTTTGTTGTTTCTAATGTTTTTTCTTATGGTGCAATTGAAATTATAGGTTTAGAAACAAATAACATACTTAAGGTCAATGGGCATCATTTTAAAC
Source organism: Salix dunnii (assembly GCA_015731905.1). Taxonomy (NCBI): domain Eukaryota; kingdom Viridiplantae; phylum Streptophyta; class Magnoliopsida; order Malpighiales; family Salicaceae; genus Salix; species Salix dunnii. The sequence continues at coordinate 3,244,120 of CM027661.1, forward strand.
CTTTCTATGAAAGTTGGACGACAGAAATCATTGCTTTTATGGAGTTAGCTGAACCGATCTATGAAGAATGAGCATACCATATGTCGACCCATTAACACAAAACAAAAGCGCTTCCCGGGAGGCAACCTAACACAAAAAAATTAGATTTTCTTTCTTTTTCCCTTATCCTTTATTTTTCACATTTTATTTCATTTTTGTCATTCTCCTATATTACTTTTCTTTTATTTTTCAACATTGAGGACAATGTTGTGTTTTAAGTGTGGGGGTAATGGGCAAATGTCAATTTTTTTTATTTTGTTTTTCCTTATTCTTTCCAAAAAAAATCTATGATTGATCTTTATGAACTCTCATTGGTTTATGAGAATATGAGTATTATGTATGAGAATAAAATGAGATAGATGAATATATAAATTGAATGAATTAGTGAGCATGCAAGTTTTAATATTTAATTGGTTTAAGGATTGACTTTGAAAGTATGTCATGTTGACTTTATAATGTTAAAACAATGCAAGCTTTTAAGCTTTCAACATTATATTCTTTTAGTGTACTTTCTTTTAATGATATGTATCTCTAGAACTTGCTTCATATCTTGTTGAGATTACATTCGCATTACATATATACATGAAGATTGTCATCACCCAATTTTTGAGTGATTCCCTAAAATATACCAAAAACTAACAAAAATAAAATAAAAGGGGTTGGTGTCGGTAGAAAAATTAATGTGGAAATTTTGAACGTTTTCGGAAGTCCGGTCGTACTTCCTTTTTGCCTAGAAACGAAGAAAAATACAGATTCGAGGCTAAAATAATTCATTATTGGATAAATCTGCATAAAATTTAAGTCGAAAGATATAATTATATTTTTATGGGCCAATTTGATTTAATCATTGGCCGATTTAAAGTGTAATTATGCTTTAGAATTAATTGAGAGCTCAATTGAAGTATTTAATTAAGCGCAAGAGCTTAATTATACTTTAAATGGGTCAAATTAATTTTAATAAGGGCTCAATTGGTGAGAAATTAAGTTTAAAAGCTTAATCTGGTTTAAATTGAGAAGCTTGAGATTTTCGGTGACGAAACTCTTCAGAATTAATTGAGAGCCCAATTGAAGGATTTAATTAAGCACAAGAGTGTAATTATACTTTAAATGGGTCAAATTAATTTTATTAAAAGCTAAATTAGTGAGAAATTAAGTTTGGAAACCTAATTTGGGTTAAATTGAGATGATCGGAATTTTGGTGATGAAACTTTTTCGGGTGAAATCGAAAGCCAAAATTGAACAAAAAAACATCGTTGTTCCTTGTTTTTCCCATCAAAAAATTCTTTTTTTCACAACCTAATTATTTCAAAAAAAATTAAATTCTACCAACAGTCATGGTTGGCCATTCCGACTACCATGCTACACCATACTCTAGCCCATGCTTCCTGCCATGCCACACCATTCCTAAGCTCATTCCCTGGACACTTCCCCCATGCTGCACATTACCTCTAGACTCTATAAATAGCAGGAGGTTCATTTTTAAAGGGCGTGGAAATCTTTTGACGGGAAACTGGAGAGTTATTTGGGGGAGCATATAAGGAGAAAATTTCGAAACTGGAGACAGTAACAGGGGGAGAGGAGCTGAAAACTAAAAAAAACTTTGAGACTGGAGGGAAAGAAAGGAACTATCACAGGGGGAAACTGGAGAGTCATTTAGGGGACAATCACAAGGAAAAGACTAGATAATAGGGGCCTGCAAACGAAAAAAAAAAGGCAGAGGAAATTTTTTGATAGCGAGAGAACAGACGGGGGGAAAGGTGGAAAAAAAAAAAGAAAAAAGCTGAGGGGAAAATTTGGTGGTAGAGAGGGGAGTTCGACGTGAAAACTGGCGAAATATGCAAACACAGAGTAAATAAAACTGAAAGCAGCTGGGACGATGAACACACAGCTGCAGCAACCTTCTTCTCCATCACCGGCGGCCAGCCACCACCAGCTCGATCATCTCCTTCACCACGCAGAAGTCATCCCTCTCTCCCTTCTCTCGCAGCCAGCAAGATGCTCTCTCTCTCCTCTCCACTATAAATTTCCTTTCTCTCTCCCCGTCGCTGTCTCTTTCTCTCAACTAGGAGCAACCACAATCACGACAACAGCCAGCCCTCTCTTCCCCTCACCACTGTGAGCTCCTCTTCCATAGAACCAGCCCAGTCGTTACCTCCCCAGCAGCAGTAGCAGCCCCCTGCATGAACCGCTAGCTCTTCTACACGAATTAGACCGCCACTTCAGAAGCTTCCCCCAGCCACCACAGACCTCCATTTCCAATGCCACCATGACAGGTAGAACCACCTCAATCTTCTCTACACGACAGCATCAACAGGTAACCTCTCGTCGAAGTCGACCATTTACTGTTCATGAACGTTAACAGTGTTAATACTACAGTTTTCACATTCTTCTTCGTTTTTTCTAATTATTTATTTAAATGTGGGCTGGGTTGGGTTGACCTGACCCAACCCAGTATCCGAACCCTCCAAATGATGGGCCTCTTGGCCCATTAGGGCTGGACAGCCCAACCTTTATTTTTTTTTATTTACTTATTTTATTGTGTTTTATTTAAAAAAAATCAGGAAAAACAAGAAAAAATTAAAAAGCATAAAAAATGTATTTCAAAAAAAAAGGAAAAGAAAAAAACAAAAGTGTGTTGTTTTCGTGCATATGGCCGAATTCCAAGATTTTTCCATGTATATTTTTCATAAAAAAAATATGTTGCATCTTTTTCATATTTTAAAATAAAAATTGGATATCATAACCGGTTTATGATTATCTGCTGGCATTCGGCCAAAATGTCAAAAATAATTTAACAATTATTTTGTTTTAGCTTTCTCGATGTAAATTTACATTGTAAATTACACCTGCAGATAAAATAGAATTTTTTGACAGTGTAAAATTACATTGTAAAGTACATCCGTAAATTAAAAAAAAAGTTTTTAATTGCGATGTAAAATTACATCGTAAAGTACACTCGCAGACAAAAAAAATATTTTTTTTAAAATGCATTGTAAAAATTTTGAACTTAGAAAAAGGAATCAAACAACAATGCAGCTTACCTTAGGTCGGGTGCACTTGGGGTGATGTGTCTTCCCCTTGCACAACAAATCCCCTTACCCAAGACTCTTGCAGACCATTAGGTTCCTAGTGACCTTAATACTAGGTGGCGACTCCTTATATTTATAGTTGTAATTTTTACGGCTATAAAACAAACAACCCTTTTTTCACCGCGCACCGTTGTCTCCCCCAAACCTGGGGGATGGCGGGGTGCGAAGCGCGAAAAAAATCGCCGTCGCGACAGATGGAGACTCTACTGGGGACTTTACTGGACTAAGCTTTGTTGTTTGATTGTTATTCTTTAGTTCATATTTTACCATGCATTTTTATTGTTTTAGCATGCATTTTTAATTTAAGTCCATGCATAACATCGGGTGTGAATTAATTTCATCATGCATTTTAATTTTGCAAATAAATCCAATTTTAGGTTAGGTGGGGATTAGCAGTCTGCCTCATGACTTTCAGTCGGGGTTCAGATTCTTGAAACATCCAACTATGAACTGAGTGTTTACTTGATAATGGCGGTCACATCGTGCCCCAACCATTTCTTGTAAACCCCTGCACCACCTTCACGTGAGGCGGTCACTGGGCAATTCATAGACCCTTTGAGACCAGGTAGAAAGCTTAACCCTCATGTATTGACCTAGAGCTTGTCTTTAAACTCCCAGATAATTCACCTGATGTGTATGTACATACATTTGCATCCATATACATCCATCATTGTGCATAACATATTATCAACAGATTGAAATATAGGTCCCAGAAGAGCTCATAACACTCGACTCAATCAGAGAAATATGGAGGACGAAGAACGTTCACACCGTGATGCTCACTTCCAAGACGAACTGGATTCTTTGAAAGCCAGTGTGGCTCATCTTATCACCTTACTCGAGCAAGCACTAAGAAATGCCTCTGGTGAGGGTCCTTCAAGTAGACCCACAGCGGCCGCTCAAACAGAAGCAATGAATCACCATGAAGAGGTGATAGGAGAAAGGGTTCAGCGTCCGGAACAAAATCCAGCTTTCATACAAGCAGCAGTGCTGACACCTGCAGAACCCCAACGGTTATAACATCATCAGAGGATATCAACCAAGATAAGATGGCAACTTTGAAGGCTAGGATAAGGGCCATTGAAGGGGTGAACCTATACGACCCAGTACATGCTGCAGAAATGTGTCTAGTTCCAAATGTTATGATACCAAAAAAGTTTCGTGTTCCTGACTTTATTAAGTACGCTGGGACATAGTGCTCCGTCACTCACCTAAAATCATACTGTAACAAAATGGCAGAAGTAGTGCATGATGAAAAATTACTTATGCATTTTTTCCAAGACAGTTTGAGTGAGGCAACTTTGAATTGGTACATGAGACTAGACAACACCAAGACCCGTAGCTAGAAAGATCTGGTAAATGCTTTCATCAAGCAATATAAATATAACATGGACATTGCTCCTGACAGAACAAGTTTATCCAACTTGGAGAAGATGAATAGAGAAAGCATAAGGGAATATGCTCAGAGATGGAGAGATCTCGCTGCACAAGTACATCCTCCAATTCTAGATAAACAGATGGTGACATTATTTGCCAATACACTAAGAGCACCCTATTATGAACATGTAATGGGTAGCTTGGCACAACAATTCACAAATGTTGTAGCTGTGGCAGAGCGGATAGAGTAGGGAATTCAAAGTGGGAGAATTCTCGTACCTGTGGAGAAAAATGGCTTTGAAGGTAAAAGAAAAGTAGTCGAACATTTTGAAGATGACTACAAGGGTAGGAAATACCAATTTCAAAATTACCATAACCCTTCATCTGAAATTGCCAACATCAATCTTCAAGCCAAAGATCCACTTAAAAATTTTCCAAAAAGAAATTATCAGAAAACTCAAGAACAGCTACCTCTACTACCATTGTCTTTAAATGAGATGTATCAAAAGTTGGTAAGCATTGGGCAAGTAGCTCCCAAACCTCAGACACCTTTGCAGCCGCCTTACCCTGCTTGGTACAAACCTGACCTCACCTACGAATACCATGCTGGTGCTGTGGGGCATAGCATTCACACTTATGGTGCCTTCAAAAAGAGGCTCATACAACTGATTAAAGTAGGATGGATTACATTCGAAGAAAATCCAACTCCTTCGCCTAATTGAACTTCGTGAAGATAAGGCACCAAATGTTTGCTCTATCAAAGTAATATCTGCAAAAGCTTATGAAAAAGAGTGCACATGTATTAGAAAATGAAATCTGCTTTCATGGTTGCCTTTTGTTTTGGTCATGTCCGCATGTCATATTCCCATTTGGACTTGTCAATAATTTTGCTTGTAATGCCGCAAGACCTTTTGTTAAACAAGTTTTTCTCTCCAATAATATCATGTATTTTCTTGTGACTTTGACGTGTTCTTGTCTTTTGGTAAAATAACACAAACGCGCCTTATACCTTTTCCATCCAAATTATACATGATCCCATGATTTCATAAGGATTTTTGGCAAATCAAAGTCTAGTACGAAAAGAAATGTCAAATTAATGTTTGTTTAACAAATGTGTTTTGGGAATTTAAAGGATATCATTAAAAGGTGATCTCAGACCATCAAAACCCATATAATAAAGCTAAGCTCTTAGCTAAATCAAATAATCCCAAAAAAATCAAAAAAAATATTTTGTATAGAAAAGTAAAGTCTGCCGATCCCGAATGCATGTTTTTGAAATAAAGAGAGGCCATCTTTGATATGCCTTCACGAAGTCTCAAATATCCATTGCAATCCCTATTTGAGCCGAATAATTATTTCTTGATAATTAACCCTCAAAAGGATCACACCCTATACTGGGGGGCAAGTGCAAAGAAAGAAAAATCTTTTTCATTCCACAAATTAGTCCTCAATGACAAAAGATGTCTAAAGAAAGTTGGGGGGCATAGGCATAAAAAGGTTTTAGTACACTAGCAAATCAATTCAACATTTTAGTAGTACTAAAAGCCCAACATAGAAAGCCCAAACAAATACTGAGGGGCATGTCACGATAAAAGCCCAAACAAAATACTTGGGGGCATGTCAAGTCAACGTGAAGTTAGTGCCACAAAAACCCATGATCAAGAGCCCAAACAAATACTAGGGGCATGTCAAGAAATACCCAAATAAAATTGGGGCCATAAACATAAAAGGATTTTTAATACATTACAACAAATCGAGTCAACATAATAGTACTAAAAACCTGGGATCAAAAGCCCAAACAAAATGTTGGGGGCATGTCAAGTCATGAAAATCAATCATGAGGACTAAAAGGAGTTCTAAGAGTGAGCACTAAGTGATCCTTAGTCTAGAAAACCCTCAAATACCTTTTGAGCCTTCAAATATCTTTTTTTTTAGCCAGCAACCTGAGCCTACATTACAAGCCTGATAAAGTCCTTTCTGATCAAATACGAGTAATCTAGATCGATAGGCAATGCTTTTCCATGCAAAACAAGCCATACAAATGCTTCACCAAACTTGATCGAAGCCTTTTTCAAATACGAGCCTACATTACAAGCCTGATAAAGTCCTTTCTGATCAAATACGAGTAATCTAGATCGATAGGCAATGCTTTTCCATGCAAAACAAGCCATACAAATGCTTCACCAAACTTGATCGAAGCCTTTTTCAAATACAAGACATGCAAACAAGCACAATTTCACGTTCTTGTCAAAATCAACATAAAACCTGATAATGAGATCACTTGAATTCTTTCGAGAACAAGTTTCTTTAAACAAACATCAAAATGGTTTTTATGCTTAGAATGCCTTTGAAATTCCAAAAATCTTACATGAAAACATTTTTTCCAAATAACCATCCTTTTCCTACAAACACTTGAAGCCCAAAGCACTGGTGTGGCATGACTTGAATGGGGCAATCAAAATGATTTTTGCATTTGGAATGACTTTCAAATTCCAAAAATCCCACATGAAAACACAATCTTTGCAAATAATCACCTTTTTTCATGCAAACATTACACTTGAAACCCAAAACACTTGTGGGGTATGGCCAGAATAGGGGGCAATCTACAAATGTAATTGAAGCTGGCTCCATCATTCATTTTCAAATAATCTGGATCAAACTCAGGGGGCATGTTGATATGAAACATCTATCATCTCCAGTGGTAAAATCTTAAGTTGCGGCTTGAGTAAGCAGAAGCGAGAAGCAGTCAAGGCCAGAGATCCAACCCCAGGAAAAGAAAGCCAATAAGAAGAAAAGAGGACTTATATCTTTCAGGTAAGTATACATGCATCATCATGCATTGCATCCCCATTAAGATTCTAGAAAATGTTTTGGAGGGATCGTACTTTACAAACCTCCATTCATCATTTTATGCACGCTTTCAAGCTCCCACCCCTTCCATGTCATTGAGCATGCTTTTTAGCTTTATTTCTTTCTTGATTTTGGGTTTCAACATGCATTGCATCCCTATTGAGAATTTTGGGAAATGTTTTGGAAGGATCATAATTTACGAACTTTCATTCATCATTTTTGTGCACGCTTCTAAGCTCCCACACTTTCCATTTCTTTGAGCATGCTTTTTAGCTTTATCTCTTTCTTGATTTTGGCTGTCATCATGCATTTCATCTCCGTTGAGAATCTAGGAAATGTTTTGGAGGGACCGTAATTTACGAACCTTCATTCATCATTTTTGTGTATGCCTTTAGGCTCTTACCTCTTTAACGCGCTTTTTAGCCTCATCTTCTTCTCTTAATTTGGTTGCCAACATGCATGACATTTCTCCACTAATAATCTAAGAAATTTGTTTAAGGGATTGTAATTCACAAACCTCCACTCATTGTTTTGTGTGTGCCTTTGAGCCCTTACCACTTTCACATCCCTGAGTGCGCTTGCAAGCCTTTCAACAAATACAGATAGAGTGTTTTTCAACCCTATCTCTTTCCTTATTTGAGTGTGCTTTCAGTCATCAACCACCTCAGATAGCACGCTTTTGAGTCTTGTCTCTTTCTTGAATATAGGTGAGTTTTCTAGCCGCCATCAATTAAAATACTGTGCTTTCCGGCCCTATTTTCCTTTCATCTTCTAGTGTGTTTTCCAAGCCTCAACCATCAATTAGGATAGTGCGCTTTTTAGTCATTCCTTTCCTCTTTTGAGGGAGTTTTCCAACCCTCAATCATCAATTAGGATAATGCGCTTCTTAGCCATTCCCTTACTTTCTTGAGCGAGTTTTCTAACCCTCAACCATCAATTAGAATAGTGTGCTTCTTAGCCATTCCTTTCCTCTCTTGAACGAGTTTTCCAACCCTCAACCATCAAATAGGATCGTGCGCTTCTTAGCCATTCCTTTCCTCTCATTTGAGTGCGTTCTCTAACACTCAACCATCATGTAAGATCGTGCGCTTCTTAGCCATTTCTTTCCTCTCATTGGAGTGAGTTTTCAAACCCTTAACCATAAGCTAAAATAGTGAGTTTTCCAACCCTATTTTTCTTCCTCTTTGAGTGCGTTTTCCACTCCTCAACCATCAATTAGGATAGTGTGCTTCTTAGTCATTCCTTTCATCTCGTTCGAGTACGTATTCTAGCCCTCAGCCATCAATTAGGATAATGCGCTACATAGCCATTCCTTTCCTCTCTTTAGAGTACGTTTCCAACACTCAACCATCAATTAGGATAATGCGCTTCTTAGCCATTCCTTTCCTCTCATTTGAGTGTGTTTTCCACCCCTCAACCATCAATTAGGATAGTGCACTTATTAGCCATTCATTTCTTCTCGTTTGAGTGAGTTTTCCAACCCTCAATCATCAATTAGGATAGTACATTTCTTAGTCATTCCTTTCCTCTCATTTGAATGTGTTTTCCAACCCTTGACCATGAACAAAAGATAATGGGTTTTCCAACACTATTTTCTTCCTCTTTTGAGTGAGTTTTCTAACCCTCAACCATAGATCCTAGATAGCGAGCTTTCTAGCCCTGTCTTCAATCCCATGAAATCTTCATCATCCTCACTTGGGCAGGTCATCCATTACAACAAGACCACCTTTGAGTTTCTACTATCTTCACCATTTTCACTTGGACAGGTCACCTATTATAATAAGACCATCTCTTTGTGTTTTTACCATTTTTAAGTGGGCATGTCGCCCATTATAACAAGACCATCTTTGTGTTTCATATCATCTTCACCTAAGTAGGTCACTTATTACAATGAGACTATTTTTCTATGTCATTCACAAACATCATCATCTTTAACCCTTTAAGTGTCCTCCTTAGACCTCAATTCTTAGGTAGTGCACTTTCTAGCCCTTCCCTTCTTAGTGCACTTTATAGCCCTCATTCTTATTACTGGATGGATTAACCAATTCTTGGTTTGATAAATCCATTTTCTTTTTCTTTACAAAGCTTATTATCTAAAGTCTTTTACAAGACTTTAGATAGTAAGCTTTGTAAAGAGGGGGGCAACTGTCATCACCAAATTTTTGGGTGATTCCCCAAAATATACCAAAAACTAACAAAAATAAAATAAAAGGGGCTGGTGTCATCAGAAAAATTAATGTGGAAATTTTGAATGTTTTCGGAAGTCCGGTCGTATTTCTTTTTTCCCCAAAAACGAAGAAAAATACAGATTCGAGGCTAAAATAATTTATTATTGGATAAATCTGCATAAAAGTTAAGTCAAAAGACATAATTATATATTTATGGGCCAATTTGATTTAATCGTCGGTCGATTTAAAGTGTAATTATGCTTTAGAATTAATTAAGAGCTCAATTGAAGGATTTAATTAAGCTCAAGAGCTTAATTATACTTTAAATGGGTCAAATTAATTTTATTAAGGGCTTGATTGGTGAGAAATTAAGTTTAAAAGCTTAATCTGGTTTAAATTGAGAAGATTGAGATTTTTGGTGACGAAACTCTTCAGAATTAATTGAGAGCCGAATTGAAGGATTTAGTTAAGCACAAGAGCGTAATTATACTTTAAATGAGTCAAATTAATTTTATTAAAGGTTTAATTAGTGAGAAATTAAGTTTGGAATTCTAATTTGGGTTAAATTGAGACGATCGGAATTTCGGTGACAAAACTTTTTCGGGTGAAATCGGAAGCCAAAATTGAACAAAAAAACATCGTTGTTCCTTGTTTTTCCCATTGAAAAATTCTTTTTTTCACAGCCTAATTATTTCAAAATAAAAAATAAAAAAATCTGCCGACAGCCATGGTTGGCCATTCCGGCTGCCATGCTACACCATACTCTAGCCCATGCTTCCCACCATGCCACACCATTCCTAAGCCCATTCCTTAGACACTTCCCCCATGCTGCACATTACCTCTAGACTCTATAAATAGCAGGAGGTTCATTGTTAAAGGGCGGGAAAATCTTTTGACGGGAAACTGGAGAGTCATTTGGGGGAGCATACAGGGAGAAAATTTCGAAACTGGATACAGTAACAGGGGGAGAGGAGCTAAAAACTAAAAAAAACTTTAGGTCGGGTGCACTGGGGGTGACGTGTCTTGCCCTTGCACAACAAGTCCCCTTGCACAACAAGTCCCCTTACCCAAGACTCTCGCAGACCATTAGGTTCCTAGCGACCTTAATACTAGGTGGCGACTCCTTATATTTATAGTTGTAATTTTTACGGCTATAAAACAAACAACCTCTTTTTTCATCGTGCGCCATTGTCTCCCCCAAACCTGGGGGATAGCGGGGTGCGAAGAGCGAAAAAAATTGCCGTTGTGACAAAGATGATAAAGGCATTAGGAATTTTAACCGCTTGAGTCAAAAAGTCAACCTAAAGCATATTATCCTTAGTGAGCCCCTTTTGAGCTTGTTTATCTTTTCTTTGCTTTATCCATGTATAAGCCTTAAACTTCTTATATGTTTTCCTCTTTTCCCTTGGCCAAGGATTAGTAGAGCATATACTTATGATATCTCATGGAATTATGGTTGGAAATTATGTGAAAAGAAAGAAGTGATGCTTGATGAAAAGATGGGCAAAGTTACAAAAGGTGAAAAAAAAAAGGAAAAAGAAAAATAACAAAAAAAAAAACAATAAAAGAAAAGAATAGAAATGAGCTTGAAATCGAAAGTAGCTAAGCAGTGGTGCTTAAAGATTGAAAATAGATGTGTTTTGATGTAATATCTTGGTTGAAATATCATTTTTTTCAGAATGCTCTACTTTCTTTGGTTTGAACATTTTCTTCTACTCTCTTTTACCTCACCTTAACCTTAGCCTCATTACAATTGGAAAATAAGACCTTTTGATTCATGCATTGTTTATAATATTTTAGTAATGGTGATGAGATTGAAGAGCAAGCTTATGGTAGAACATATTCATTGATTGAATTTGAGAGATTTAAACACATGATCCCTAAAAACATGAGTGTTGGAGTGTATATCAATGAGAGGAGCTATCACTTTAGCATGGTATTGATTTCTTTTAAATCCCAAAGAGTAATTGAGTTTTGAAGTTTGCATGTAAACAAATTCATGAAGATTTATGTTCTTTATCCTTCTCAATTTTATTCTTATTTATAATGCTTAAATTCTTGGATATTGATGGGATATTAAGAGATTGATCATGGTTATTTTTATTTTTAATTTAAATTTTTTACTTATCCTTTCTCGAGGACAAGCAAGAGCTAAATGTGGGGGTATTTGATGCGACCATATTATTTGATAGTTTCATCCATATTTACCTAGCATTATGCATATGTTTTGTGTATTAAATGTCTTGATATTCTTTTTTTTTTTTATGTTTTGAAGGCATTTTTTAGATGAAAGATGCAAAAAGGAGGTAATTGGAGTTGATTGACATATCCTTCAGTCGATGTTTTGTGCAGAGTGGAAACTCTAGAGATCGAAATGAAGTGATTCTAGTGGCATTCAAAATCTAACATCCATATATTTCTATAATTCTAAGTAAAAATAAGTAAAATAAGGAAGAGCATGGGAATCGTATCCTTCAAAGTCAAATATTGTAATTTGTTGATTTTGACCTTTGTCCATTCCAACTTTCATATCTCGAGCTACAGAAGTCTGATTGATGCAAACCTAATTGTGTTGGATTCAAGGCTCAAATACCTATAAATGCTCCAAATTTCATATCAAAACAATGTGATATGAATGAGATATGAATTTTACAAGGGACAACCAAATTCTACCAACTTAAGGAAGGAATATTTTGTAAAATAGATATTAGAGTTTCTAAGCATATATAAAGGAAGAGAGGAGCAAGGAAGTAGCGGCCAGCATCAAAGAAAACACAAATCTTCCTCCTTCATACCCTAAATCATGTTTTCTTCCATCTTTTTATTTAGTTGTTCAATAAACATGCAAGGCTAGATTCTTTTGCTTGGTTGAAAGGACACAGAAACCTTTGGATTTCAAGAACTGTGGGATCTGTTTTTACCTCAATTTTTCAATTTATATGATGAATATGTTTGTTCTCCTATGCTTATTTTCCTATGGTTGTTTATTTAATTGCTAAAAGCAAACTCGAAGTTATTATTCTAGACAATCCATTGCTAAGTTTGATATAAAAAACCAGAGTTGTGATATATTAACTTGTGAAGCAACTAAGTTAATAATTGTAGCAGATCTATGTTATTAATCTTAGGGAGAACATTCAATCGAACTAAATATATATTGCGGATAACTATATTTCTTAATTGATCAATTTATCTTGCTTTTAATACTGTCATTGAATCAAATTACTAGTGTGGACACTATGGTTGTGTGATGGTTAGGGTAAGTTATATGGCGGATCCGTTAACGAACCAATTTTAAAAAGAGATAAAGATTCAGAATATAAATTGATGTGTCGTTTCCATGATCAATTCTAATTTCTGTAGATGGATGTTGACTTGTGACCAAGGTTTGCTTTATTGATAAATTTCAGTTTTATATAATTTTTGCTTAGTTTGCTTTATTGGAATCACTTCATTTCGATCTCTAGAGCTTCCGCTCTGCACAAAACATTGACTGAAGATTAAATCTGTCAATCAGCTCCAATTACCTTCTTTTTTCATCTTTCATCCAAAAAATGCCTTCAAAACATAAAACAAAGAATATCAAGGCATTTAATACACAAAACATATGCAAAACACCAGGTAAATATGGATGAAACTATAAAATAATATAGTCGTATCATCCATAAATGATTGAAAACACTATCCAAATCAACCACATACAATACATTAGTTTAGTCAAATAATTGTTAAACATTGAAGAGGATCAAGGTTATTGACCAACTTTTCTTTCATCATAACAAAACCACTCATATAACCATAACCTTGGCAATTAAAACTCGAAGAAATCAAAGTATTATTCATCTCAAAAATATAATAAACCTCTAGTTTTCTAAAAATGAAACATATATTTTAATTTAAATTATATTCATACCAATAATAAAAAGTACATTATCATCTCCTAATAAAACAATCCATTACACCTTTGAAACTTTTATTAGGAAAAGTACAAAATGTGTAATCCAAATCAAGAATTCATTCATCACTTAAGTTACCAACAGATGCAACTAGGATATTTTCAACACATTAATATTTTATCTTAACTAGTAACATTTGCAAAATCATACATTTTTTTTTAAACACATCCTAATTCGTAATATTCATAATATTATGTGCACATTTCATAAGATTTTTTTATCACGTATCCTTTCAGTGTCTTAAATAAATCTTATTGATCAAGGATTAAAATTATTCTTACAAATAAATCTTATTGATCAAGGATTAAAATTATTCTTACATTTAAATTTTTCTACATCAAACCTTATCACTAATGTTACTCTTATCACCATTACGAAGGCCAAACTTATAACAAAGTAAACTCCGATAGCAATTTAAACCGAAACAATCAAACAAAATTAGCAAGTATATATATATATATATATATATATATAAACAAGCACAATTAGTCACACAAGAGCACACACAAAATATATGTGGTTCTGTAGCTCAGGCCCACTTCATAGACATAGAAAAACTATAAGGTGACACAAAATCGCTTTCACAGTCTCAATACAGCTCAAAACTCTTGTTTTATCTTCTTTTTTTCCACTTGATCCATAATTTAAGACAAACCAGACAATGTTTTTTAGACTTATTAAGATTTTGTTTTTCCTTTTCTTTAATTTCAATCTCGATCATCATATGTGAAGTATCTTTCATAAATTGTATTGTAAATTTTGAATTTAACAAAAACTAGTAACCACAATAAATAGAGGGGCTTAATTGGCTTTTTAGTGTTGTTTACTTGTATTTTTGATAGGCATTAGTGATTAGTCAAATGCCTGGCCACAGAAAATTAAAAAAAAAAAAAAAAAATCTGGCGCTGAGACTCTCTCGCCCTATGCAACCAAAGAGGAACAAATACTGAATTTTTCTTCTTTAAACTGAGTATAAACTGAGCATAATCTTAGCTCTCTCATCATTTTGGACCTTATAGTAAAATCCCACTTCTCAAAATTTGATATTTTCTTTCTTTTGTTTCATTTTAGGAAGAAGTCATGGCTTCCATTGTTGCAAACTTGCCTTCTCCACCATTGTTGGTCCATGGTAGAAGGACCCTTTTCAGCACTCTTCAAAGGCTCTCGCTTTCTCCCATAAAAGGTCAGCATTATAGATTTTAAATGTTCTGTTTTTCATTTTTATGAGCTTTTTGGTTCAGTTAAACTGTTCATCTTACCTTCCTTATTTTATTGGATATATTAGTTGCTTGTAGAACCTGTATATGTTCATTACCGCCATTTTAGAGTAGAAGTACTGAAAGTGGAATATGTTGAGCTTGTACATTTTGAGATTATGTCTAAGATGCTACTCTTCGAGACTTGTATCATTGAAAACTAAAACAGTATCATGGGCATGGAGGGTATGCTGTTACCTTGGTGAAAAGTGAGGATCTTACTGATGTTGAAAACATTTAAATTAAAGATCCCATGATCGATCAAAATGAGTGAAAACGAGAGCACGAGTAGGGCTACTTAGCTAGTGTTTTTCATTTACTCATGTGACTAACTGGAACCCAAGTCTTTGTGAACTCTCAGATGTTGGGCCAAATTATTGGATAGAATAGGCTGAACTGGAAAATTTTACCATAATTTTCAGCGATAGGCTCTTTTCTGAAATGATTTATGGTGGGCTGGAAGCAAGAAACTGTCAGTTTCTTTCAGAAGAAAAAACCATGGATGATGCTTTTTGTGTTTGTGAACGAGGTAGATTTTTTTTATCACATGTCCAGTTTATGGAAGTTTTCAATAGTTGATCCAGAATTTTTTTTCTTTTTTGTGCTCTTAAGTCAACATTGTATCCACAAGATTTTGCATATTAGTGATTTAACAACGGAATACACTTTCGAAGTCTGTTGCGTGGAAGAGGAACTGTTTTGTTTTTGAAATATCGTAGCAAGTTGCTGTAGCTCGCCCATTTAACTCCTTATGGTGTTGATGCTTGCGCTTGTGTCCTTGAATCTTGATAATTGTGCTCTGCAGAAAGACAGAACTGTGTTTTTTTTTTTGTGAGGGCTACTGGGGAAAACTCTGCGGCATCAACCCCCCTCAGGATTGTTAAGTCTGTCAAGAACAGAGTGAGTTTTCATCTCCCTCTCCGTCTTGCTCTTCGATTTTGTTCTCATCATTGTCAAGGTCTGGTCTGCTTGATCATCTATCTATTTGTGGCTTCTTTTCATATCATTTTCCTCATGTAGTTGTGGTATCTTATATTATGTAAAGCTGGAATCTTCTCAAGTTTGTTGACAACAGACAAAGATGCTTGTTTATTATGATGCATGGGATGGTTGGTTGTCATCCCTCAAGTAACCATTGCTTGCTTCTTTCTTTCAAATGAAATCATTTTCAGCCATGCAAAGATTTTGATTTTTTGATACATCCTTGACTGATCTGAAACAGTGGGATGATCCTGAAGATAGGCTGGCTCTTGTCGGTTTGGGGTTTGCAGCACTGGTAGCTATTTGGATATCGGCAAAACTCATCCCGGTGATTTATGTGACCCACTCTTTTTTAATATTATAGAAAGCAAAAGTAATTTAGGGAAAAGGTCTTGAAATAATAAAATGACAAGTCTGTAACTAAACAAGTACCATAGAAATATTATAGAAAGCAAAAGTAATTTAGGGAAAAGGTCTTGAAATAATAAAATGACAAGTCTGTAACTAAACAAGTACCATAGAAATCTTGAAATAATAAAATGACAAGTCTGTAACTAAACAAGTACCATAGAAATTGATGGTGATTTAAAGTTTGTATATAGCCATCACTTGAAACATCCCCTGAGTTTATTTTCTTTCCATTTCCTTTATCGTAGATCAAGTTATAAATTAACACTGACCTACTGGTTCAGGCAATTTGAAGGTTTATGACCGTGATTTCAGAAGTGCCTTGGAATTGTGTAAAGAAAACCAAATTTAGAGTTATAATGTGGCAGGACTGTGCTTAATTTCATGTGATAAAATTAGATCCATGCTTATTAAAAAAATCTAAGGAGATAAACCATGTGCATGATAGCTTTCTTATTTTCATGATATTTGTAGCAATCTTTTCTAAAACTAAATGCCCTGCCTATACATGTCAGCACACAGCTTATCATTTTTTCTGGCTTCCACCATAACAAGAATTATAATTATTTGTCTTTGCTTCCTTTTTATGTATAGGCCATTGACAAGTTGCCTGTTGTCCCAAGCGCACTAGAATTGATTGGCATACTTTTTTCTTCAGTAAGTACCTATGGTTTCTGAGAATGTGAGAGCAAATGAAAAAGAACTTTTGAGTTCTTGCAACAATTATTTGTGGACCAAAGGATTCATAAAAAAACTTTCTTTACTATTCTCACCTGTTCATTACCTCAAAAAACATCATTTGTCTTCTATATATCATACTGACATAAGCTTCTCCATCCATTGCAGTGGTTTATATATCGATATCTTTTGTTCAAACCCAATCGGTAAGTAAAACCAATAACTATTTGGTTTTGTTTCTGCTGATGTTACTAAAATATTCCTTGGTTCGCATGAGTTTTTATGATGGTCAACGTGTGATTGAAACTGGATTAATATGTTATTCGAAGTTTGCAGCAATATATTTTTTATATGCTCCTTTTGGCTTGCAGGGAAGAGCTATTCCAGATCATCAACAAGTCAGTTGCCAATATCTTAGGCCAGTGAAATGTAGTCAAGCGTGTACCCTTGGAGCTTCCCTGATTGGCATATCGTGTATCTATTTGGGTGGCATACACTTTCATTAGGTATCGGAAGTTTCTGATGCATCAAGTTTAAGGAATTCCATGTTCATTTTCTGGCACTCATCTGTTCTCATTATTCAACATATTGGATGTTCATAACAAGACAGCTGAGATGAAGAACATCTCAGCACATAGTACAGAGGTAAGTCATTGAAACATTGTTGGCTGAGCTCTGCCTATAGTTTTCTTGTGCATGGCATTTGGGATGAAAGGATATCAAGTATATATCAGAAATTACTTGGATAAATAAAATTGAGACTTCAAATTTATCCAGGAGTGAGATTGGTGTATGTTCTATGATGGTGTAACCAGGATCCCAACTCCAACTACTGGCCAAACCTTACATATATTGGTACGTTACTTGTATGTTCATGAGATCTATGGGAAACACAGCTTTCTATGGTAGAGTCTTTAACCAACGGAAGCAATCACCTCTCTTCAAGATGAAATGTGTCATTACCCATTTTTGGCCTTATTCTATTAACATTTTTCAAAAAAAATTCATTGAAAACAATGAAAAATCTAAAAAATATATTTTTGATGTATTTGTATTATTTTAGCATTTTTATTGTTTTTCAAAAGAGTTCAAAATTTAAAAATTTAGTTTTGATTTATATATAATTTCTTTTTAGTGCGGGTATGGTATTTAAGAGTATTTTTAAAAAATTAACTTTTTTAATTTAATTAGTATTTTTATATTATTCTGACCATTTTAAAAAATAAAAAAATATATAATTTCAATAAATTTTGCATATAAAACAATTTAAAAAAACAGTATTACCATACTTTTAAATCAGGCTAAGGGAATTTTCAGTCATGCTAGCTTCACCTGTGACAACCATGAGAGGCAGTAGAGGTTTTTTAGCATCAATCACGTACAGCAGCAGCCAAGGAATTGTTGATTAATAATCTTACTAATTAAAACAACAGGAAACAACACAATTAATTAGTTACAATTCTATTACTGTACCTAACTCTAATCTAGGAAGTGAAGATTCGATTGAACTCTCTTAGAGGTTGTGAATTAGTTACAAGTTAGTTACATGTTGTTACGATTGTATAAGAAAGACTGAAAATTGACTTACTGCCTTAACATTATAAAGAAAGGCATTTCATCAAACACCTTGTAAGCAAGATGAATACATAAAAATCCAGTAAGAAGGATTTCGATCTACATCTCAAAAATTCTTGTGTATCTTCTTCTCTAAACCATATCTGCTTCTCCAAACCCATCCATACGTTGATTGTGTATTACCTGCAACAAGAACAATATAAATTAGAAATTCATTATTAAAAATTTAACATGCTATCAGAGTTCTAAATTGATTCAGAAATGGCGTAAAACTATGAGATTGGAGATCTAAGAACACTTTAATTTAATGGTGTAAACTATGATTTGTGGAAAATAATAATAGAAACAATCCTCGTAGCATATGATCTATAGGATGTAGTAAAGTTTGGCACAAAATCAAACTTAGAAGTTGTGGATGAAACTGAAAAAGAAATAGATGAAACAGAAGACTTACCAAGAGAAGCACATGTTTCTAGAGAAGATAAAATCAAAAATGTTAAGGTATTGAGCCTTATTCAAGGAGCATTTACTGATGAGTTATTCCCTTGAATTAGGAATCAAAAAACAACAAAAGGAGCATGGAATGTGCTAAGAAGAGAATTCGGAGGTGATAAAAAGATAAGAGCAGTAAAATTACAAGCAGTAAGAGCAGTTTTTGAGCATATGAGAATGCTAGATGGTGAAAGCTTAGATAACTACCTAACTAAATTCTTTGAAATTGTGAGTGGCTTGAAATTACTTGGTGAAGAAGCTAGTGAAACAAGAATTGTGCAAAAATTATTGGTGAGCTTAAGTAGAAGATATACGTTCATTATATCCATTATTGAAGAGACTCGAGATCTTGATGTCCTTAGAAGTGAAGAAGTCATAGCTTCTGTCAAAGTATATGATTAAATGGAGGATTTGAATGATAGAAGGGACAAAATTACAAGAACAAAGAGGACCTTTAGCTCTTTAAGGTTGGATATAATCAAGGTTATGGCACAAACAAGTTTACACAAGGAAGAACCAATTCAAAATGGCAATCTCAGAACAAGAAAGAGAAGAACTAGCCAACCAAACCTTTGAATAACTATAGTAATGTAAGCTATAATGGCAACACAAATGGAAGCAATCGAGGTAGTGTAAAACCTTAGTGTCAGGTATGCCACAAGTATCATTTTTTGGTGTGTGCAGATCCAAAGGAAAAGCCAAATGTATGAGATGCAACATATTTGATCATAATACAAGGGATTTGTGAGAGTAACATGCACAAGCAACATGCCAACTATACAAGGAAAGAAGAGGCATCAACAATAACTATGTTTTATGCATGTCATGTTGCAACAATACAAGACAAAAACACTTGGTTTGTGGATAGTGTATACAGCAATCACGTGACATCAAGGGAGATTGAA
Source organism: Salix dunnii (assembly GCA_015731905.1). Lineage (NCBI taxonomy): Eukaryota > Viridiplantae > Streptophyta > Magnoliopsida > Malpighiales > Salicaceae > Salix > Salix dunnii. The sequence goes on from CM027661.1 coordinate 3,263,894, forward strand.
CTAATTAATTTTGATAAAACAAAAGTCAAAATGGGCTCTAGAGACTTAGTGCAAGCAACAGGAAAAGGAACATTTGTAGTAAACACTAAACATGGGAAGAGGTACATACATGAAGTGCTATTAGTCCCTATGTTAGATGAGAACCTATTGAATGTGGAGAAAATGATAAAACATGGATATTATGTCTTGTTTGGAGGCAATGTTGTAGTAATATTTGATGATTGAAGTCTCTCGAATATGGTTACAAGAGTAGTAATGAGTGAAAATAGATGTTTTCCACTCTCACTTGAGTCCATGACACCTGTAGCAATGAAGGCAATAGTCATTGAAGACTCATGGATATGGAACAAGAGATTTGAGCATTTAAACTTTGCAAGTTTAAAGAAAATGAAACAAATAGAGATGGTTTGTGGACTGCCTGTGTTGATAGAAATAAGAGATGCGTATGCAGGGTGTGTCCATGGTAGGCAATAAAGAGAAAAGTTTGAAAAAAAGGAAGTATGGAGAGCAAAAAATCCACTAGAATTGGCACACACAAACTTATGTGTACCAATACAGTGTGAGTGAGTTGGGGGAAACAAGTACTTCATCACATTTATTGATGACTTGTCAAGAATGTGCTAGATATACTTCTTCAAGAAAAAATCTAACGCATTCAATGTGCTTAGAAAATTTAAGGCATTTTCTAAGGAGTGGTTACAAAATTAAGAAGCTAAGGAGTGATATAGATGGAGAATACTCAAGAAAAAATCTAACGCATTCAATGTGCTTAGAAAATTTAAGGCATTTTCTAAGGAGTGGTTACAAAATTAAGAAGCTAAGGAGTGATATAGATGGAGAATACACCTCAAATTAATTCCAAGAATTTTATGCAAATATGTGGATGGAGAGGCAACTCACCATTGCTTTTACCCCAACAGCAGAATAGGGTAACAGAGAGGAGAAATATAACAACTTGTGAAATGGCAAGGGCTATGATGGTTGAGAAAGAGATGCCAATTGAATTTTGGGCATAAGTTATGAATGTTGTTGTTTATCTTTAAAACAGAAGCTATGTAATAACCATAGAGAAGAAAACACCATTTGAGGTGTTTACAAGAAGGAAACCAAGGGTCAAACACTTAAAAGTATTTGGTTGTCTATGCTACATTCATATTCTATTAGTTTTAAGGTAAAAGTTTGATGGAAAGCCATAAAAATGAGTACTTATAGGCTATGATAGTTGTGGAAAGGGCTATAAAGTGTGTACACTACATACTAAGAAGATTGCGTGGTCTTGGGATGTTATCTTTAATGAAGATAAATCATGGAATTCAAAGAAGAATCATGTGGAATTTGCTCTCATGTATTTTCATCTTAAAGACAGTGAAATAAGAGGAGAAAGCAATGCAAAACAGTAAATCAAAATTCAATGTTATAGTGATGAAAATTGCCATTCAATACAACCAAATACTAAATCAATTGAAGATGATGATGAGAGCAGGGGTAAAGTTAGTTTAACTCTAATGAAACTAAAAAGTTTAGAAGACATTTATGCAAAATGTCACATGTGCATAATTGAACTTGAAAACTACCAAGAGGCAGCAGGGGACATAGCTTGGCAAGAAGCTATGAATGCTGAACTGGAAATGATATATAAAAATGAAACTTGAGAATTAGTGAAAAGGTCAGCTAAGAAACCTATCATAGGAGTGAAGTGGGTGTATAAAACCAAGCTCAACTTGGATGGAACAATTTAAAAACATAAGGCTAGGCTTGTTGCTAAGGGATATGCACAAAAACTTAGTGTTAACTATAATGAGATGTTTGCACTAGTGGAAAAACTTGATACAATTCGAACCATTATTGCATTAGCAGCACAAAAAGGTTAGAGGCTATTTCAGTTGGATGTCAAGTCAACCTTCTTAAATGGGGTCCAAAATGAAGAGGTCTATACTGAGTAGGCCGAAGGGTTGGAGTTGAAGGATGTAGGGCATAAGGTTTATAAGCTTAGGAAAGCTTTGTATGGACTCAAATAGTCTCCTAGTGCCTAGTATAGTAAGATTGAGAAATATCTCATAAATTTCAAATTCAAAAGGAGAATTAGTGAGGCTACCCTATATGCCAAAAGTGATTATAAAGGAGAGATGATTATTGTCTCAATTTATGTTGATGACATAGGTGTGTTTGGTATTGCTTTTGCTTTTGTGGTTGAGGTTTTAAAAAAATAGTTTCATAAAAAGCACTTTTACTACGGTTCAAAATAAGTAGTGAAGTGTTTGGTTAAAACTGTGATTGAGTTTGAGGTTAATGAAAAGTAATTTTAAGTGTTTGGTTACCAAACTTTTCATATTATTTTCAACTTCTTAAATTACTTTAAAGTGTGTGTGTGTGTATTGTTTTTTTAATAATTATAATAATAAAATGTAATTAATAATTCAAGTAAATTAGACACTTGTTTTTATTCTCCCATCAAACTACTTGTAATTTCATTACGAACTAGATCCATATGTGAAAGCCTCTACGATCCCGGAATAATATATGGTAAAATATCATCTAAAGTAAAATTAGGATTGCGAGACAAAAAATATATTGTGATCTTCTTCTAATATATTTATTTATATTTTAATTAATTTTTAGAATATTTTAATATTAAAAATGTATTTTTTATATTAATAAACATATATTATGTAAAATTATTTATATTTTAATTAATTTTTAGATTATTTTAAATACTTTAAAATATATTTAATATCAAAATGCATTATTTATAAACCACCCACCCACAGCAGCCTTCTTGGCCTGTCTCTCTCTCATTGTCAACAAGCAAAACACAAGAAAAGCAGCTAATAGCTGTTTTTCTTGCACTGGAGTTACATGATGTTTTTTCAGTGGGACCCATACCTTGTATCCCGCTTTTTACACTAACCAAACACTAGAAAAGAGTGATTTTTTGCAATCGGAGGTTACACCACAATTCCAAACAGCCTCATAATATACACTGAAAATAGTGAGAGGATGCTTGTTGAACTTAAAAAAGAGATGATGCAATGATATGAGATTATTAATCTTGGACTCCTACATCACTTTCTTGGCATGAGAATTCTACCAACTAGTCAAAGGACATTCATTCATCAAGGCAAGTATGTTAAGTCTTTATTAATGAAATTTGGTTTAAAATATTGCAAACCAATTGCAATCCCCTTGATTATGAGTGATAGATATAAAATTGTGCAAAAATGAAGAACAATTGACAAATATTTTTACCAAGGCATTACCTAAAAAAAGATTCAATCAATTGAGATTAAAACTAGAAGTGAAATCAATAAGTAGTTTAGGAGATGTTGTTGATTAATAAGCTTACTAATTTACAATATCAAAAGATGAAGAAGGCACAAGTAAAGGAGAAATAAAGGAAGAAATTATGTTATAATAGAATTAATTAGCTACAATTCTATTACTGTAACTTACTCTAATCTAAGAAGTGAAGATTCAATTGAACTCTCATAGTTCTTGAAATCTAAAGGTTTTTATATCCTTGCAACCAAGAAAAAAAATTTTAACCTTATATGTTTGTTGAACAACTAATTAAAATGAAAGAAGAAAACATGATTTCAAGTTTGTGGAGGAGAGACAATGTTTTTTTAATCTTCTATTGGTCACCACCCTTCTATTCTTTTCTCTCATTTTCTTTTTATATCCTTGAAAACTCAAGTTCTTATTTTACAAAAATAGTCATCCCTTAAGTTGATAATTTTACATTTAAACACATCAATAATTATTTTTCTAAAATAGAGAAATACCTTGCATGGAATCTTCAATATTTGACTTAGAGGAGCTAAATTTTCAAAATAAAGAGTTGAATGTTGGTGTGGATGCTTTAGAACACAATTTGGAAACAAGTTTCTTCACGAAGCCTTTTTGTTGGTAAAATTTAGTTGTCACATTTAAAAAAATCATATCTCTATCATATGAGTTTTTTTGAGCTATAATGTTGAGAGTTGATTGGAATTGGAGAAAAAAAAAGCAATAAAATTGAGTTTGCATCAATTGGACTTCTGTAGATCAAGATATTCAAGTCAGAATGCCCGAAGGTCAATATTAGCAAAATACAAGATTTAACTTTCAAGGCTGCGAGTTCCATGCTCTTACTTATTTTATTTAATTTCCTTAGATTTTCATAAAGGTATAGATATTAGCTTTTTAATGTCACTAGAATCACTTCATTTCAACCTCTAGAGTTCATATTATGCACAAAATATTGACTAGCAGTCAAGTCTGACAATTACCTCTGATTTACTCATTGCATATTTCATTCAAAAGTGACTTCAAAATATAAAACAAAGAATATCAAGACATTATATATATAAAACATAGGCAAAATACTAGTTAAATATAAGAAAACTATCAAATGATATGGTTGCATCAAAATATTGGAATAGCTTGTAAATGAGCATAAAATTCAAATATGCTAATTTGACATTTCATTATCCTTTTGGCAATAATTGGAGCTATATAATGAATTTTGATACAATTTTAGTTGCATAATAACACAAACATCTATAGATTTTCATTGATATATGATAAATGATAAATAATATAATTTGTTAAGAAGATAAATAACTATTTATTTGGAGTTGGACTTTGATTCTACCTAAAAATTATAAAATTTGACTTTTGTTTTGTTTAATTAGTCGAGTTATTATTTATTTATCTTTTACTTTATTTTAGGGCTTGCAACATTTAAGTGTTTGTATAGGTTAAGTTTTATAAAAAAAAATAGTTTTTTTGGGCTTTTAATATGTTAAGGTCTATTTATTAAGTTTAGGTCCAATAAGTCAAATTAAGGGTATATTTTTGCATATAAACTAATTTATAACATTATTTTTCAGTGTATGAGATTTGTCTAAAGTTTTCGCATATTGTTTTCTTTGCGTGGTTCATTGATTTCCATACTAAGTTCTTGATTAAGTTTATGATATTTTTTTAATATATTAAGGTCTATTTATTAAGTTTATGTCCAATAAGTCAAATTAAGGTTAGCTTTTTTACTATATAAACTATTTTTTAACATTATTTTTCAGTTTATGAGATTTGTCCAAAGTTTCCACATATTGTGTGCTTTGATTTCCATACTAGGTTCTTGATTAAACTTTCATACTCTTCAAATGATTGATAAACTTTATTATGATGTGTACTTTTCTTTTACATCTTGCTATAGGTAAGGGTAGGATGAGAGGGTATCAATTGTATATAATTGTAGTTCTTTAAGATAAAGTTCTTGTTGGGTCAAGTTACAGACCTACCTTTAAACCTCAAATTAGTAATTTAATGGACAATTACGCATCACAAATTACCTATTAAGTGACTTAATAATAGTAAAAAAAAAACACATTTATGGACAAACAAAAGGCCGTCAGACTTTAGGTTTTTTATTTCTCTTAAAAAATTCTAGTCATTTCACTATTCTTTCTAAATGTTTATTATTTATTATATTTTATCAAATATCAAATTGTCATTTAACTAGCATTATAACATTGAAAAAATTATTGTAAAAAAATACAAAAATACTTTTCAGTTTATTTTTTTTTGTTATTTTGTTATGCAATTGAGATGAGAATTGTTTTTTTTGTTCTCAATTGATTTGATTATAGCTATTGGTCCAAAAACTAGTTTTATAGGAAGTTAATGCTACTTTAGATGGAGAGGGAAAACCATTATTATAGTATTATAGTAAATGATATTTCTAAGTAGGTATCAATATTTTTCTAAAATTAATTTGATATTTTTTTATAATAATAGTAGTTGATTATTCATACATCATGTGATTTATTAAAAAAAAAAATTGATAGGTAGAAAAATACAATTTTTTTAAAAAATATTAGTTGATTATTTGCACATCATGTGATTAATTAGATTATTTTATTATAGTAGTAATTGATTATCTACACATCATGTGATCTATTAAAAAAAATTGATAGGTAAACAAATATATATATTTTTTTAATAGTTGTAGTTGATTATTCAAACATCATCCCATTAATTAAATCTTTTTATAATAATGGTTGATTATCGGCACATCATGTGATTTATTAAAAAAATTGATAGGCAAATAAATACAATTTAAATCATAATAAAATTCATTTATGACGAAAGATATATATCTTTTGATATGAGTGTAATCATTTAATTAATTATAAAATTTTAGATTTTGTTTTTATAATAACTAGCATCATCCTATTTTTTCATTCATGAATATCATAATAATGACATAATCTTGTTTAGATAGATCTTATTTATACATCATATTTTAAATTTAAATTCACAAACATCAAGAGACAACACTATAATCTAATTATTAAATGAAATCGAAATGTTCCTTCGTGTGGTTGTAATGTAAATTCCTTTTTTTCATATAAGATTAGTTTTTTTTTTTAAGGAATAAATAGCATGTAGGTTTTGTTTTTAGAAAAAAAAAAAGAAGAAGAGAAAAATAATAATAAAAAAAAAAACCCGCAAAAAGTAGAGGAAAAATATTAGACATTCAGAACTTGTGAAGTACACGTAGAATTCACGGTATAGTAAAGCAATCAGATCCTCGCCTGCCTTTGTATCTGAAAACCACCACCTCTCTCTCTCCTCGTCTTGTATCTAATCTATCTTTTCTCCATCGATAAACAGCATCGAAATCCATCAGTAGCTCACCAGCACGTTTTATCGGATCGGATCGGACCATCAAGATCCATGATGTGAATCTCCGCGAAGCCCAACCCATTCCCCACGCAAGGGGTGATTAATTCAAAATCTCCAATGGCAAAACTCTTAATTTTTGGTACTGCATTTAATTCAAAATCTCACTCAAAATCCCTCAATTTGATCGATTCTATACATTATCTGGTAGATCACGAAATATATTCAATTTTCCGTAGGATCTTGTTATGACCATGTGTTTGATTTGTGTGTAAATGCAGGGGTGTGATCGAAAATTATTGTTTTATTTCGTTGTCGGTGGGGTAAGTTATATAAGCGATGGCTTGGTTTAGCGGGAAAGTCTCCCTGGGAAACTTTCCGGATCTAGCAGGAGCGGTTAATAAGCTGAGTGAGAGCGTCAAGAATATCGAGAAGAATTTTGATACTGCTCTTGGTTTTGAAGATAAATCTGATTCTAGTAGCACCACTGAAGGTACAGTAACTACTGCCACTACTACTTTTATCTTGGTTTAAATAAATTCTGGCATACTGTTTTGTTTGTTTAGTGAAAATAACTAGGTGGTTGATCTCAGTACTTTGCGAAAATGTTAAGGTTCTTGTGCTAGAGAATGGAAGTTGATTGTTCAGATATTGTGTTGTCCTGAAATTTAAGGAGAAGCTAGGGAACAACATGTTTGCATGTTCATTGTTTTTTCTCAATGTTCTACCGTTTGTGTATTGAGACCAATGTTATTTAGAATCTTCTTTCTATTTGCTTGCCAGCTTCGGGATTATGGCCGGTTATGTCCTTTATGGGGCATAAAAATGAGGATGGTAATGTTGAGTCGTCAGGGAAAACTGTATCGCCACAGACATTGTCTACTGCTGAGGAGAACGAGTCTCAAAATTCTGATACCCAAAAAAACACATCTGCTGAAGAAAATCAAATACTTGAGAGGAAAAATGATGCTGAGCATCCACAGATTGCTGAGGAAAAAGATGATGTCATTTCAGATGCTGGCAAAGCTGAACTTGAATCTGAAATTCAATCAGAGACTAAGGCTGTTGAACCTCCTGAGCCAGTTGTCCATGATGTTAAAGTACCAGATTCAGTTGATGTACAGGGAAATGAGATTTCAAAGGAGGGCTGTGCTGAAAATTTAGATGCTTTGGAGTTCAGATCAGAAGCTTTCAGGGTTGATGAAGTTGAGGCTCCTTCCATCTTTCATGATGAGTCACATAATTTGTCTCACAGTCCTGATAGCAAAGATGAACAAGAGACGCAAGCTGAGGAGACTGTAGAACAAAGTTCTACTATTCAAGCTGAGGCATCAAAAGAAGCGCAACCTGAGGCATTGAATGAAGCGCCAGCTCAGGCATCAACTGATACCCTGGCTGAAGCATCAAGTGATACCCAAGCTGAGGCACCAAGTGATACCCAAGCTGAGGCTTCAAGTGATACCCAAACCCAAGCTGGAGCTGCGCTTGATTCATCCAGTTCACAGCTTGTTAGTGCTGAAGTGAGTGAAATGGTTCGTGGATTTTCCCTGACCGATGCATCTCCCCTAGATAAGGCTTCAGAAATCGTTTCTGGATCAGTTTCTCAGGCAGATGATGACCACAATCAGACAGTTGGAGGGGACAAGCGAGTCAGTGATGGTGAAATTGACATTAAAGATCAACACTTGAGTTTGAGGTCAAATATATCAGACTCAGTAGATTCCACGCCTGAACTAGAGAAACTGAAGACTGAGATGAAAATGATGGAAAATGCACTACAGGGTGCTGCAAGGCAAGCTCAGGTAATACCCTGTGGCACAGCTATGTTATGCAGGGAAAAAACAGGCTTGAAACTAAGCCTCACTGCTGAATCGCCACTCATATTGTTAAAATGGACAACACTACATGTTAATGATGGACAAGAAAGTCAATTTTGGTCCTTGCCGAGTCTTTTAAATTATACATACCACTTTTGAAAGATACTCATATTGTTAGAACATTTCACTAGTTGATTCAAAACTTTATCCTCTTGAAAGCCCTATAATTTATTTCAGTGGATAGCAAGATCCTCTAAAAGCATTAGTTTTTATTGTCTTCTTGTTGTTTTATGCTAGCTCCAGCAATCTCTATCACTTGATTTTTGAATGATATTAATGCTTGTTTTCTTCTCCTGTGTGCATAACACTTATTTGTAATGGACTAGCAACCTGTGAAGTAAATGCCGCTGTCGCTTCATATTTCATTGAAGTTTTGTTTTCACATGTTTTTCAAATTGTGGATTGTCATGCCACAGTGAACCAACTCAGCCTCAAGGCACACCTCTATCACCTTGCTCATCAAAAGCTCCATTAGTACCTTTATGATGATAATCTTAGCTTGTGCCTCTCTTCTTGTGTTAAGAAGACTATTGAAAGTTTGCACATTTGAACTTTTGATCAACAAAATTGATATTTTTAGTGCTAGTTGTCAAAACTAAAATGTATTGCAATTCTTTTGAGTTTTAAGTTAAGCGAAAAGCTAACTCCATTGTTCTTCTTCCAGGCAAAGGCTGATGACATTGCAAAGTTGATGAATGAAAATGAGAACCTGAAAATTGTTATTGAGGAATTGAAGGTCTGTATAAATTTTAACTATTTCTACATCCAAGCTAATTTGGATTAGGTACTTTGTGCATATATGTACATTACAGTAAAATGGTTACTTTTGTACTTTTATTTTTTTTAAAATCGGGGTTTTGCAAATTACATTAACTGGATATTTCATTTAGTTTGTGCTACCAAGATTGTTCTTAGAATCTTCCATACAGGTTTTGTTTTTTGTCTTAAAAGAATTCTTATTATGTTGGTTGCTGGTTTTACAAATACTATTGTTGGTTAATAAGATAGTGATTTTTCTACACTTTCTCTTTGACCTGAGCTTGACATTTTTACCAATGAATTTTATGCAACAGAGAAAATCTAATGATGCAGAAATTGAGTCTTTGAGAGAGGAATACCATCAAAGGGTTGCAACTCTTGAAAGAAAGGTATGCTTCAAAAATAAATATATTTATTTTTTCCTTTTGCAATTTAATGAAAGATAATGACTGGTTATTGGTTGTGGAGATCGAGCATTTATTAATTGAGGCATATGTGATGACTAAGATGTCATGCTTTTATGCTTGTTGACTATATGTTGATCACAATATGAATGCTGTCTAGCTTAACTGGCCAAGTCACTTGACATTGTCCCAAGTGACTTTGGTTCAAATCCTGCTCACAGCAGGGATGGGAGGGATCTAGGGAAGTGGAATTTATCTCATGTTTGTTGCTTAAAGTTTAATTAGCCTCCTCATGAATCAAATGAAAAATGACCCCTGCAAGATATTTCATATAATCCAGAAAGATAGTCTGTCAATCGTAATATTGCTTTTTGTTGGTAATTCTGATAAAGAAGTTTTCATCATTTATTTGCAATTCCTTTCATGTTGAATATAGGCAACACTTCCGTGCTCATGCTGCATTAATATAGCTACTAGACTCTGAAGTAATTTCTTACATTGTCTAGTTGCATGGGATTATTGGAAGAGAGTTTTTTCTGTTTTGGAGTCAGTGGGTGTCTCTGGATTGGGTGGGGTATTTGTTAATAAAGGAAGTGGGCTTTGGGAGGAAGAAGGAACAATATGTTTTATGGCTTCTGCAGTGCTCGCTCTGATTTGGAATATTTGGTTCCAGTATTTTAAGAACTCTCCCTCTCAACCCAACTTCTATTAATTTTGCTGGCTTCAGCATTCTGCTGCAGGATCTCTTAAAGGAGTATCTTTGGCAATAATCAGCAGACTGGAGTTGCATCTTGTCTGTTTTTGTTTTTTACTTTATTTCCAATTCTTTGTACCTCACTGTGGAGGATACCTTTATCCCCCTTTTGCTTTGTATTTCTTTTTGGATTTTCCTCTTAATAACACTTCCATCTTTTTCAAAAAAGAATCTGTTTAAATTGAGAATATATGTGATATTTGAAAGCCTGAAAGTTTTGGATAGTACCATTGCCTTTTGGTAAGGCTAGTATGCTGTGGTGATGTGAAAGATTTGCAACTTAAACTCAGTTTCAGTTTGATGAGCTCCCCTGTGCATTTAAAGTTGAAAAGATTTATGTTTTTTAACGACAATTAGTCTTATTGCTTTAGGTTTCCAACTGCTGAGATTAATATTGTTTTGGAATGTTTGGTTATAGGTTTATGCTCTTACAAAGGAAAGAGATACACTCAGGAGAGAGCAAAATAAGAAAAGTGATGCAGCTGCTCTTCTGAAGGAAAAGGATGAAATCATTAATCAGGTTATGGCAGAAGGTAGAGCCACTCAAGCATTTATTTCCTTGTGTAACGAATCTTTCTGATTCTTTCAGAGGAAAAGATACTATAATTTCTCCTACTTTATCTTTTTATTGCATATCAAGCAGCAACGCGGTGTCAGGACTAAGGTTTTGAGACATGAATACTTGATTATTAACAGTTGAAGTTGGGTTTCCTCTTTTTATAACAGTTTTGCATTGGAGGAAATAATATGATGGAGTTTGCAGAGCAATGAGGTTTTTGTTTCATGTTATCTTTTTATCTAAAGATTTTGTCTATGAATTCCAGGTGAAGAGCTTTCAAAAAAGCAGGCTGCTCAAGAATCTACTATTAGAAAATTAAGAGCTCAGGTATCTAGCATACTTACTGATTTTCTAAAACTTTTGATGTTTCAATATCTAATCCCAATGCTCTGCCTTTCTGATCTAAGGTATGTTTTGCTTGTTTCCCCTCTTCGTTTTTTTGAAATTTTAGATTAGAGAATTCGAAGAAGAAAAGAAAGGTTTGATGACCAAAGTTCAGGTAATTTGATTCTATACTGTAACGTAGCTGGCTACATATTATCATGACATTTTGACTGTTATGTTACCACTGTATTCAGGATGAGATGGGACTCTTGCACCTGAACTTTTTTGGCTTTCATATGATGAAAATTTTCTGTATAAATATATAATAACAGTTATGTTGCCACAAATTTGCAGAGATGATCCAGCATTGATAATGTGTCGGGCCTTTTGAATCTGTGACATCCAATATTTTAATGTTTGTGAAGCATTGCTTAGATTCTGATGTCAGCTAAATGGACTACTATTACATATTGCTTGCAAATAAATGAAAATCATTTTCTGGAGTGGAGGAACGTGTATTGCTAATTTGTAAATGAAATCTTATTCTCTATTGGCTTCTTTTTGTTATAATGTGAATTGCTGCAAAATACTTCTTTGTGTTAGTTGCAGGCATATTTTAATTGAAATAACTACCTTTTCTGGTCATAGTTTTGGCATCACCCTCTATTTTATGAAAAGATTTTTGTATCCACTTCCAGGTGGAAGAAAATAAAGTAGAGAGTATAAAAAAGGACAAGACAGCTACAGAGAATTTGCTGCAAGAAACAATAGAAAAACACCAAGCAGAGCTTTCAGCGCAGAAAGTATATTATACTAATGCCTTATCTGCAGCCAAGGAGGCTGAAGCATTAGCAGAGGCACGTGCTAATAATGAAGCCAGAACCGAATTAGAGAGTCGTCTAAGAGAGGCAGAGGAACGTGAGACTATGTTAGTTCAGGAACTTGAAGAATTAAGACAGACTTTGAGTAGAAAGGAGCAGCAGGTTCTTACTTAATTTTACTGAGATTGTTGGTGTGTGCCTACTGATTTGCTGTAAATGACTCTCTGGTACACACTTTTTGATTGATTTTTGGTTTTATAGGCTGTTTTTAGAGAGGAAATGCTACGCAGGGACATCGAAGATCTTCAAAAACGTTATCAAGTGTGTTGAACTTTCTCGTACCTTGCTGTAAATAAGTTATTGCTCTGGCATTATTCTCTTTTCACTTTTAGTTGTGACAACTAGTTTTGCTTTTTCTCTAGGCAAGTGAGCGTCGATGTGAGGAGTTGATTACTCAAGTTCCTGATTCTACTAGGCCTCTCCTAAGGCAGATTGAAGCCATGCAGGTGGTTTTATATTTTCATTCCTCTTTAGAGTTTCCATTGGTGTACCTGTAAACCTCAAATTCTGGGCTATTTTTGTGTATGACATTTTGTCACGTGGTATCAGGAAACAACAGCAAGAAGGGCTGAGGCTTGGGCTGCCGTGGAGAGATCTCTAAACTCTCGACTCCAGGTGCCTGAATGCTATTTTTTGTTATGATATAACATGTGAAATGTTGAAAGACAAATCTATTTATTAGCTGTTAAATTTTCAGGAAGCAGAGGCAAAAGCTGCTGACGCTGAGGAAAGAGAGCATTCTGTGAATGAACGCTTGTCACAAACATTATCTCGAATTAATGTTCTTGAAGCGCAGGTTCATCTTCTTTCTATGAAAATTTTTTCGTTAATGATGAAACTGTTTGTTGAATAGTAACTGAAAGTGGGTTTGCTCAGATTTCTTGTCTAAGGGCCGAACAGACACAGTTAAGTAGGTCCCTTGAAAAGGAGAGGCAGAGAGCAGCTGAAAACAGGCAGGAATACCTTGCAGCCAAGGAGGAAGCTGACACTCAAGAAGGTCGTGCAAACCAACTTGAAGGACAAATTAAGGAACTGAGGCAGAAACACAAGGAAGAGTTACATGATGCACTAATACACCAAGAACTTCTACAACAGGTACCACCCTTGGGTTTCTTTATACTCATTTCTATCACGGTTAATGAGGTTGCATATATTTATGCTCCGGATACCCCTTACTTCTTAGTGTTTCTTCTATTGCCAAATACATTATAAACACTTCAGTCTTGACAGTAAGAAAAAAAAAAGCTCAAATTGACATGTCTTAAAAAATGAATCCATGTAATGGGCACTTATTGATATTTTGGCTGTGAAGCTGAAGAGCTGAAGAACTTGCTTCTTTTCAATTAATGAATTTTCCCTCGTGAACATGATTCTTTTCAATCTGTTAGTAAGATCATCTTGACATTAGTAGAAGCCAATTTTAAGTTTATTAATTTAATCTATATTAGGAATTCATTTTAAGCTGGATTCATGTAGAAGATAATTTCAGCATTGATATACAGATTTCTTTGAAATCTTGGTTTCATTTGGAGATTTTTCTGAAAAATTAGAACAAAAGCTATCTTCCTACTTTATCACATGCACTTAAGTTGCAATGCTGTTTGGCAAATTAATGATTTAAGCTATTATTTTATTTTAGGAAATTGAAAGAGAGAAAGCTGCTCGGTTGGAGTTGGAAAGGACAGCTCACATCCATTCTGCTTCTGCATCTGATAAAGCTCCAATTGCAAGGAGCAACTCTTCTTTTGAGAATGGTGTGATTTACTTTTGAAATTTGCCCAGTTAACCTTATTATCATGTTCATGTGTTTTTAAATTTTTTCCTAATTTTGCAGGAAACTTAACTCGAAAGTTCTCCAGTGCAAGCAGCCTTGGTAGCATTGAGGAGAGCTATTTTCTGCAAGCATCTTTAGATACATCTGACAGTCTTTCTGAACGGAGGAATCCTGGAGAGGCAACCATGAGTCCTTACTACATGAAGAGCATGACACCTAGTGCTTTCGAATCTGCCCTTCGTCATAAAGAGGGTGAACTTGCATCATATATGTCTCGTTTGGTAAGAGTGCTGTTTTTTCTTGTACTTCTTGCTTAAAGGATCACTTGTTATCACATTTCAGTCTGTATGCTGTATTGTGCATTCTTGAGCTGAGTTTTGCTTAGTGCACAGTGGGAATGTGTTGTGTTTGGACGATCATCTGAGTTTATGATTAAAATTCCTTCTATTTCATCCATGTGCAGCCCTGATGAATTATTTATATTTTTTATGTGCTTCAGGCATCCATGGAGTCTATTCGTGATTCTCTTGCAGAAGAGTTGGTCAAAATGACAGCTCAGGTGAGTTTGTACATGTTTTTCAGTGAGTTACATTTACAGCAAAGGTAACTCCTATAGTTTATTGTTCTCTATTATTTGTCCATGTAACTGAGTTCAATGAATATTTTGATCCACTGCAGTGTGAGAAATTACAGGCAGAGTCTGCCCTTTTGCCTGGTGTACGGGCAGAACTAGATGCACTTAGGCGAAGGCACTCTGCTGCCCTGGAGTTAATGGGTGAACGTGATGAGGAAGTATGTACTCCTATCTTGTTTTGATGTTACTTTGATTGCAAACAATTTTATCAGCCTTATTGTTCTCATGGAATAAATTCTGGTTTGCTGTTGATGTTTTCTAGATCTTATTGCATAATTGAAATATAATTAGCCTCCTCTCAAAAGTTTTCAAGCCAGTTCTTTTCCTTGAAGGATGTTCGTTTTGATTAGGTTATAAAATAAATGCATTTTCCTTCTGATTCCCATAAATGCAGTATTGGCTGTGGAATTAAGTTTGCCCTGAAACATGATTGATCTTTTTTACCCCATGGCGTGCTCATTATTTATATAAAAAGTGTAGAGACTGTAAAATGCATATATCTACTGGAGCACTGTAGATCGATGTTTCTTGTTCCGCTTCCTTTCTTAAAACTGCTCTTCTTGGAATCTGCACCTGCTGAATCAAATATAGATCTTGAAGAAATGAAAAGTGAAGTAGAGGCTTCAGCATGAAGTTCTTCCCAAACAAATGGGAAGAATAACACTCGCACTGATTTTTTTTCCATGTAATTGTGTTGGAGGATTCTGTGCCAGTTATTAAATCGTATTGATCACAAATATACTTTTATCGTGATTTCCGTATTGTGATTATGGAAGTGGAATTTCTTGATGCCCTTTCCTTTTTCTTATATGGTTAGATGGAATTTCTTGATTATAGTCGTGGAATTTGTGTTGTAAATGATATCCTGACTCTTTGATGGCTGCATATTTCCAGTTGGAGGAACTTCGTGCTGATATTGTAGACTTGAAAGAAATGTACAGAGAGCAAGTAAATTTGCTTGTGAATAAGGTACTTCATTTTGATATCCCCCCCCCCCCCCCCCCCCAAACGTGTCCAGAACTTGTACCCTGTCTTTGTTTTGTTTTTTTGGCCTGGGTTCTTTTTCGCTGGTTGTTTCTGTGCTTATGCTTGCAAATTGTTGACAGATCCAAATACTAAGTACATCCTCTGGCAATGCCTGATAAGTTGACTCAACGAAATGGGGTACTTGCCATTTATTGTGAAGTTCATGGTATAGGCTGTCTGGTAGATGTGATTATGTTCGAACTTTTTATTTTCCTCTATACTTGTGATTGGGGGCAAGCAGCTTCTTCAAGTGTTTTGGCAGAAGATACATGGAGATTCTTTTTCATGAAGTCCAAATTATTTTGTAATTGAGATGAGTTTGTTGTATAGCAAAAATTAGATCGTGACAAATTTGTTTCTCCAGCATGAAGATGATTATGAATTTTTGGATTTATTAACTGATGATTAAAATTTTCCATTAAAGTCCTCACCTTGGCTACTTCCATTTTATTTGATGATGCTGATGAGGTTAATCACAAAAAACCTCGGAGACTAATTTTGCAAGATTTTAAGGTCGTTCTACGGGCTAGGCGCTTTGCCTATGGTCTATGTATGCTTGCCCTATTGGAATTCTAGTTAATAAATAGTTCTTTATATTTCTTTCTATTATTGCAGACACCTAACAAGTTCTTGAAGAAAGAGGTAATAAGGTTATTGTCAACTTATTTGTTCTCATATATGAGGCTTTCTTGATTCTCTCACTGCATAATAACCTTGCATTTTCTTTCATTTTAATTTCCACGCACGCACGTGCACATACGCACACATGATCATCAATAGAGGTTAAATAAAGATTTCATCTTTGGATCGGTTAGTTAGCAAATACACAGTAATATAATTGAAATGGATTATATGTGTGGCTAGATATTTTACAATGTCTCTTAATGACTGATGATCAACTTGTAAAAAATCTGTTCAATAAAAGCAAAGTTCAGCAAAAGATCAAACAAAGAAATTTCATATTCAATTTTAATTTCGCATGGAAAAAATTTCTATTTTAATCCATTTTTTTCTCTAGTTTCTTCAGCTTTATAATTATAATTTTGATCTTTAAATTTATTTTATTCATATTCTAGTTTTTATATTTGAGAGAATATAGATAAAGCTGCTTGAAAATGGTGGGGAAGAAATGACAATGATGCCAAAAGATTCCATTTAAAAAGAAAAAAATTAATGAAGATGGCGTTTCTTTCTAAATATACCAGGAAAGTAGATTAGGGTTTGTTTGTGTTTTTTAATCGGTTGATTTTCAGTTTTTGGAGTGATTTTAGGTTGGGTGAGTGATTTTTCGAGGTTTATAACCTATTTTGGAGGTGTTGTTAGTTTAAAATAAACAGAGAATATATTTCTTAGACTTCAGAAACTTGGATCCTGATTTTTTGATGGATAGAAAAAGATCACTCACTCAGCTTTAAAAAATAGGAGTGGAGCCATCCACTACAATGGCAAATGTTTAAAACAAGAGGTGTGGGCTAAGATGGCAGGCCATGCACGGGGCACCAATGCTTGCACTGTTGAATTTTTTTCTTCACTTATTTTTTTCAATTTTATTTTTCTATATTTGGTTGATTTTGAATTAAACTTTGTAAATATTACAGTCTACTTTTTATTGGTTTATTGTGGTCTCAAATAATTGTTCTAATATTTGGTTGATGCTTAATTTTACAAGTGTTTATTTTTTATAATTAAATAAAAATACTTCTATAATAACACTTATTAAACCCAATGGAGTTCATGACTCGAATTGCTGGGCTAATGAGTTAAATATGGTTGACTGAAAATTGAATTTTATAATTTATTATGATTTGTTTTTAACAAGATTATCATGGTCTCAAACAAATATCTTGGCATTCGGTTGATGTTTGATTTGGTGAATATCTAATTTTATCATCATATAATTAAATTAAAAAAACAAAGTTATTAAACCTAATGAAATTATATTCCGGATTGCAAGTATGATGGGTTAAATTATGAAAGTTAAGTTGATTCTATATATTATCATCTTAATATCTTAAAAAAAATATATGTTTTAGAATTTCTTAAAAGCCAAATGATGTTTTTACTACTCATCTATGATGTTTTATACCTTTCAAGTCAAGTGAGTCTTGATTAGGCAACTTCCACATGATTTAATCATAAGCTAACTATATAACTAATAATATTGGTTTGCTGTAAATTCTAAAACAAACAACGTTCTTTACACACACCGACACATAAGCTCTAATAAATTAATTAAAAAGTCTTAAATGCATAAATTATATGGATCATATTTATACTTATGCAATTAATGGATCAAAAATTATTATCTTTCACTTGTATAAGAGTTTCTTTTAAATGTATAGCAAAAAAAAAAGTTATAATTCATCATTTTCAGGCTTAACCAACCACTAAGCCTAGACTATGTGGGATTGGAAAGTTATTAGACCCACCATCTTAGGCTTAGCCAAATACTGAGTCTATACATGTATAAGTCTAATGAGTTGTTAGATATATCATATCTAAGCTTAGCCAATTGGTAAACCTAAAACATCAATAGGTTTGGCAAGCTACCAAATCAATCATCTACGAGCTTAACCAAACACTAAGCGCAAACATATATGAGTTTAGAAAATTGTTGGACTTCCATTCGTAGGCTTAGAAGATGTTGAGCTTAGACATGTATGGGACAAACAAGCCGTAAGACCATCATCTTCAGACTTGGTTAAACATTGAGCCTAGACATGTGTGAGTCTCACAAGCTATTAGACCGATCATCTACTAGTATTTATGAGTTCAACAATCTTTTGGATCTCTAATTTTAGGCCTATGTTCTCTTTATCATTATAAAACAAAGATATTTTATGTTAGCGGGCTAGAGATATTTTACTCTTATAAGACAATTTTTATCCCAATGAGTCAAGAATATTTTTATCTTGGTAAGATATGAATATTTTATCATAATCTATAAAATAATTTTTTTATCTTGATAGTACAAAGATATTTTGCTAATATGTCAACCATTTTTCCTCAATGAGAGTGGCTTCATGGCCAACAGACCATGAATCCTTTAAACCCTAGGTTTGTAATCCTTATTCTCTATTACAAATTTATTTTTAGAATATCCTTTTATATAACATGTGTGCAACGTCATGACTATCACCCTCTTCAATAAGGATTGTCATGAATAATGTAGGTGGAAAGGACAAAGAATTCTTGTCATTTATCATTTAAAAAGGAATGAGAGTCACCACCTAGTATATTGATTATTATAAATATTAATGGTCTCAAAGTCCGGGTAAAGGGATTAATGATGTTTAAAGAAGATATTAACACTCTTAGTATGTCTACCTAAGGTTAATTGCATTATTTGTTTGTGTGATATAAACTAAGGTACTATTGTGTTTTCTAATCGTTGGTCTTATCTAAAGTTTAAAATAGATGTCCTTTCATGACTATATTTCTATCTTATCGGGTTAAATCCTAACTCTTTTAATGCCTAAACTAGCATCACAATAATTTCCTAGATATAACTAATTTCTAATGTTTATTGTTATTAATTTATTTAATTAATTACTACAAGCATGCATTACATTGTAATATTTATACCTTAGATTTTAATTAAACAAATTAAGTTTTGTGATACTTTAAAACAAAAATATGCATTGAGTTTTTTTTTTTAAAAAAAAAGTATGCTTGAAATGTTTTTAGAATTTGGACTTATGAAATTTAAAACTTTTATTGTTTTTTGGTACTTTTGGTTTTAAACATTAAAATGCATGTAAAGAAAATCCAAACACACATTCTATTTACAAATTAACACACATATATTTACAAGTAAAAAATAATAAACACAAAAAAAATATCTAAAATTTGGATATTAAGAGGTGTTGGAGACATTAGATATACAAAAACATTATTAAGATATTTGCAATACTTTGGTCTAATGCATTACCACAAGGTTATCAAATTCGCATTTTTGACATGATACAGATTTGTCATTTGAACTCGAATGATAAAATTGGACCGTAAAATTATAAAATCATAAGTAAAATATTTTCGTACAAACATAGTAGAATTGTAAGTAAAATCATTTTGGTAAAAAAAATCATAAAATTGTAAGTAAAAAAGTGGATCGCAAGTCTCTATCTAAAAAGATATTTTCGAATATAATACAACATAATTATAGCTATAAAACTTTTTTTTATTTAAAGTCCATACATGATTTAAAATAACTTAAAAATATAATACAAAATAATTATTAATATATACATGACCCAGATGTAATTTAAATCAAAATGAGATTTTGAATCAACCTAGATGTGTGTTGAGAATAAATATATTTTGATAGACCAAATACATTCTATGCTATAATATCTTGATGAAGGAATAATACTTACCTTGAAAAACTACTCATTAACAAGTTAAGTCAAACCAAAATGACTTTTCTAATATTTGGGTGATCATGAAACAATGTTAGATGGTATACTTGATTTTCAAATATAGACAATCAATTATTGAATTCATAATAAATTAAATTATTTATCTAATTTAATCATATTTTATTTAGGATTTTAATTTATACTACAAACATAATACAAAAATTATAGGTCACACACATTAAGAACCATTGTTCAGAAATTAAACTATGATGATTAATCAAGTGGAACTTGATTATGAATATGTTTTATTAATTTATGACTAGAATATAACTAATAGAAAGGATTAGAAATTTAGACCTATAAAAATATATTAATCTATTAAATACATCTCAAATGCTCTCCTATTCCATAAAGAAATTTTCATCAAAAAAACACCCCTTCTTAAGATTTAAGAATCAACCTAGAAGTAATTCACATGAAATGGAGAAACTGATATTAATTATATACGATGTATTTAGTTAGTTGTTCTTTAATTTGGTTTAATAAATGTAATTTATCTAGTTACCATGTAATCTAACTAAGAAGGATACTTCTCATTACACTCTAAAAGAGAAAAAAATGTAACTCATAGGTTTTTGGAGGCAATGACATGAACCGCTCATTTATTTTGTCAGTGGAAATTAAATATTATATTATCTAAAAGTTAAAACAAGTCGTGGTTCACTTATTATTCATAGTGAGACAAATAACTGTGGATGACAATAGTAATAATCAGTTTTTAAGTCAATTTGGGTCGGTTCGGTTTGTTCGGTTCACTAGTCTATTATGTTTTTTTGTTTATGTACAATAAAATAACGATTTTGTCACTCGAAAAAGATAAAAAAAACTACTCCTGGATGAAGGGGTTCCATAGTAATTGAACGTTTTTTATCCGGTCCGGTCTAGTTCTGGTGACCGATTTTCTTAATATTTCTTTGCACGGTGAAATAACCATTTTGTCCCTCAAAAAAGATAAAAATCAGGTTTGGTCGTGAGGTGTGCCACAAGAATGTCACATGTTTTGAAAATGGCTAAATATGCATATGCCCCTAATAAGACAAACCGTAATAGTTGGTTGCAGGGTGTCCTAGTAATTTATCATTTTTTAATATTTATTCTGCCAAATTACTATTGGCGCGTTGCTGGACTCGCCATTTGTTTCCACGTGCACAAGTTGTTATGACAGCACATGCGATGTAATCCGGCATCTAAAATTACACAACTAGCATTTAAAATGATTTTCAGCCATGTGCTTTTCCTCGCGGATTCAGCGCGTGTTCTTATAGGATTGTCGAAAATGTGTCAATGATTGTTTGAATTTTTCTCTTCTTTTCTCTTTCCTACTTGCGCAAGCACACGTTAGCACAACTATTTATTGTCATATTTATGTCTAGTCCCTAAACTTTCGATTGTATTTTCTGGTTGTTATTGCTATTATATAGGTTTTGACTTGTTTTAATACGGTCCTTCAATTGAAATTAATTATATATTGTAGTTTTATTTAGGTCCTTATTTAATTTTCAAATTGGTTTGAACTCGTTTAATATTTTCAGTATCAAAGTTTCGATTTTTTTTAATTTTATCCTTCCATGCAAATTTATTATAAATCCTTAATATTTTTGGTATCAAAGTTTGATTTTTGTTTTAATTTTATCCTTCCATGCAAATTAATTATAGATTTCAGTTTCATATCAGTCTTAATTCTTTTAATTTCTGGTTTTGTTTTAAATTATTTAATTTATTGATATAAATGTTTAGATTTATTTCAATTTTGTCCTTCAAATTAAATTTAAATTTATTAATCTTGAATTTTATTTTAATTCCTTCATATATATATATATTTCTGACATAGTTTCTATTTCTGTCCATGTTTATATGTACATGCTATTACTTTTTGTTTTCAATTTTTCTTTATTTCGAATGTTATTAAGGTTTTTTTTATTTAATTTTCAAATTTTAATATGTTTTGGTGATCATTGGAAAATTAATAATTATTATAATTTTTTTCCCTTCAAGTTAAATATTTTCTTAAAATCTAATAATATTTATTTTTATTTTGTTTTTTAATCTTTTTTTTTTTGTTAGTATTGTTAGGTCTTAAATTTTCTAATTATTATAGATAACACATTCAAAATAATGATAATAATTATTTGTTAATTTTATTTTCTTTTAAATATCTTAGACTAATATTTATTTAATATTAGTGCATTGACACACACACACTACCTATTTATTATTTTTGAAAGATAATAATTTACAATCATTGTTCTAAAATATTTTTAATATAATAATATGAGAAATATTTTTTTAAAAATAATAAGTACGATGTCATCGATAGTATGATAAATAATAATTAGAATATTAATTATGTATAATAATATTTATAATAATAGTTATAATGATTGTGATAAAAATTAACTGTTCAGATCTTATATCAAGAAAAACAATATAAAATTACGCGTAAACAAGACATATAAAAAAATTATGTCAAATTATCAACAATAATAAAATAAAAAATTACACTGCATTTTACCATAGTTGGCACCAAATATTTTAATATGTAACAAAATTGTTAATATATATATATATATATTATTTTAGGGGAACTTATTATATATTGTGATATATTTTTTTTATATTAATGCCTTAAATTATATATAAAAAATTAAACTGATTTTTCTCTATAAATCTTGCGTTAATTTAATCTCAGTGTTCTAATTTTTTTAATATAATAATATGAAGAAAGAATATGAAAAAGACTCTTTGATAAATTTTAGCAGTTGTATTTTTGCTATATGCCAAATAAATTATTTTTCAAATAGTTAAAACATGCCCAATAAATAATTAGTATGTTGCAGACAACAAATAATATATATTTAGTCAATTTGATCAATTACGGTTTTGCTATCTACCAATTAAATTATTATCAAATTAGTTAAAATAAAACCACCATTCAAATTGTTTGGTGAATAAAATAAATCACTCATCTGTGCTAAAATTCAACGATTATAATTTTACTATTGGCTAATTAAATAATTCATGAAACAAATAAAATATACATAACAATAAATTAGTATGTTACACGGAGCACGGGACTTATTTTAACATAATTTTTTCGATTCTAATTGTACAATCTACTGATGAAATAATTATTAAAATAGTTTTAATAGTACCAACATTCAATTATTTTTAGGAGGAAAAAAACTCTTTTCTAACATATTCTATTAATTATAATTTTACTAATGAAATATTAAAATAACCAATTAAAACATGTTTAAAATCAATCAATTTTCTATATAGAAAAAAACCCAGATAAGGTATTTAAAATAATGATAATGATTATTTTTGAGTTTTTTTTCTTATAAATATGTGAGACTAATTATATATTTTAATATTTATAAATATATGAAAATATATATAGAGAGAGAAAAGAATGACCCAGGATTTTTTGAAGGAAAAAAAATGTAATATTAGTGTTCTAAAATACTTTTAATATAATAATACGAGGAATAAATCTTATAAAATAAAAAAAAATAGCTTTTAAATCTAATTTTGTCCTATATTGTTTAACTTTATTTCTTAGAAAAATTTGATTATTAGATTTTAGATTGTTTTTGTAAAAAAGATTTACAATAGTTTTATGTATAATATTTCAGATCTATTATTATTGAGAAAAAAACAACTTATAAACAAAATGAGTTACAATTAAAAAATATACGAAGCACTTTACTTGCGTTTTGATTACGATATTCCTTTTAAGTGGACAAAAACTATTTTTTTTAATAGATTTTATCTATTATAATTTTACTAATTAAATATTAAAATAACTAATTAAAATATATAAAAATAAATTAATTTTATATATATAAAAAAAACCACACGGCGCGGGTAAATTGTCGCTGAGATGGATTTTATATAAATGGCTGGCAAGACAGGCTGATTTATGAACACTAGATAACAGGTGTCATTTCTTTTAGCAGCAGCTGGACCGTAGAAAGGGAGATGGAAGACAATCCAGTGCAGAGATCCAATAAATGGCTTGATGATCTATCAAAGGGTTTAGGCCACCAACTGGAGGCAATAACTGTTGAAGGTCTCAAAATAGTGAAGGCACTTGAGGGTTCTATACTCTGCAATTTTGTTGTTTCAAACCGCATATCAGTTACTCCTTTTAATACCTTGTAACTTGGAATCTTTCTTGTTTTCTGTTTGTTCATATGCTAGTAAATTGATATAATTTAACATTTATTATGGCAGGATGCAGATGGAAACTGGCATGTTGGAGCCATGGCAACGTTGATTGATGATGTCGGTGCAGCTGCTATTTACTCCTATGGTGGCCATATCAAAGCATCTGTTGACTTCAACATTTCTTTTTTCTCCACGGCTAAGATTCATGTTCACTTTCTTTATCTTTTTCGACTCTTTCAATTATTTTATTTTTTGTGCATATATTTTTACATGATATGACCGCATGATACCATTAGTATTGGAAACTCAGAGAATAAATTGGGAGATGGAGGGGTTATCATTCAAATCATCCAGGCTGACGAATTGTTGGGCCGTTAGGGCTAATACATAATCGAGGTTTACAGATTTATGTTATCTTAGAGAAGAAAGGCGTAATGCAGGGGGGCGAAATTTATTGAAGTAGTGCTTGGGAATATGATCTAGCAGACAAAATCCCTTTTAGGCAATAGATTGTAGTTGACAATATATTAGTGTAATTTTGCTTTCCCTAATAAAAATAACTTCGCCGCAAGTAGCTATGTTTCTAAATGTATCATGCACGCCAATTCAAATGGCAGGTGTTTTATAATGTAATCTGCTCTCTAGTTTTTCGCAGAATTTGTTTGTCCTTGGTAAAAAAATTTACATTTTTAGGGCTTTTCTCTTCAGTGAATTTTATTCCAATCCTTTCATTCTTTGTATCCGCAAAGGGGCAGGTGAAATTGCAAATATATATATTTTCACCCCAGGAAGGATCTCTGGTGTCATCTTCAAAGGAAAGTGCATCATGTGACAAAAGAGAGCATTCAAAGCTATGAACTGTACTTGCTTCTGGATAAGTAGATTAGAGGGAAAACAGAAATGCATTTTCTCCTTCAGCTCTTTTCTTCTTACTCACTATTCGTAAATGTATGTTCCTACTGTTATGGCAGGAAGAAGTTGAACTGCATTTTCTGGATAAGTTGAACTGTACTTGCTTCTGGATAAGTAGATTAGAGGGAAAACAGAAATGCATTTTCTCCTTCAGTTCTTTTCTTCTTACTCACTATTCGTATATGTATGTTACAACTGTTATGGCAGGAAGAAGTTGAACTGGAGGCAAAGGTTGTGGGGGACAAGGGAAGGATAACATCAGTGATCATAGAGGTTAGAAGAAAAAATAACGGGGAACTTATTGCTCTGGGAAAGCAGTGGATGGCCTCAAATAATAATTCAAATAAAGCCAGTAAGCTTTGAGTTTATACCATTTACATCCGATATGAAACAGAGGTTAGCCTATGTGGGGAGAAACCTGTGTTTTGTCTTGTCTTTTTTGTAATGATTGACATGATCTTCACCAAGTTTCAGCTCATTAAAGTTTTCAATTGCAGGTCTTGCATCGTCTGTTTTTTTTTTTTTCGTTCCAAGTCTTTTTAATATATGAGGCTCAATGTGGACCATTACCAGAAAAATCATAAGCGTCTTACACTTAATTTATGATGAAAGACTCTGGTAGCTGTAGTTCCTGCTTCTACTTCCTCCAGACAGCTACCTATTCAGATTTTTTGCTTTTCGACACAAAACTGTTAATTAAGAGTACGTTTGCTAGAAATTAAAGACTCACTACAACATTAGTTCGACATAGCAGATCACGATTCTAGCTTAACGTTCAATCAAAAACCCTACAAGAACAAACTTCAGAGCTCAAATGGTTTGTCATTCATGGACTGCAACAGAATTGCCTCTATATACCAAGCCCAAACCTCGATGTTCTCGTTCCATACCTATATATTTTAACATGTACAAATCTCTATATTGCAATTAGATTTAATGAGTAGCAGATAAAGGTTGTCTGAACATTCATTTTTAAACAAATGAGCAACAATAAGGGTTATTAGATTGTAATGCATGATCTTTTTCTCAGGTGATGGGATTTCATCATTTTTTTTCTCGAGTTCAGTTCGATCCATGAAATGCCATTAAGCCCGAATGAAAGTACGCGAAGAATTTCTAAAAGAGACAGCAGTCACGGGTTGCACATCTAGTTGATGAAGCTGGCCACCTATTTAGTTATGTTTTTAGACCCGTGGTGTATCACTTCAGCATCAACTTAAATGGATGAGAGAATAATGGAAGCAAGCTCTGAGCACAACATAGAAGCTTCAGCTTAGTAGAAATGGATAGTTCGGTTGCAATGCCAACTATTGCAAGCACAAGGCATTGGGCAAACTAGGCTATCATTTCCCAATTGACGGCGCTTTAACAAGTAGAAATGAGAATTGAACTGTCAATATTCCAATAATTTTCTCTCTCTATCTCACTAGAATTTAGACATATACTTGGCTGCTCGATAATCCAGAACGGTATTTGGCTGCTCGACAACTAGCAAGGAATGACAACTCACCACACCCCGCAAATAGCTCCTTTCAAGCACAACTTTTCTGAACGCCACAATACCAGAACAATCAGAGATAGCTGCACCTCATTTGGCCATGAGGTGAGTCAAGCACCAGAACCACACCATTCCTGCAATGCTGGGGTCGCAACTCCTATATTTTTCATGTCAAAAATATTGACTGGTTCAAAAAATAAAAATCCATGTCAGAAATGAATGCCAATTGTCAAAGCAATGCAGCATGAAAAGAGTGTCAAGATAGCTAAATGAAATATTTTAGTTGTCAATAGCAAGAGAAGAATTTCCGCATCATAAAACAGAGTTGATGATGCAAGTTTTCATTTGTCCATTGCTTTCCACGGTTCTCAGCACTTGGGGTGGATAGATTGTAAAATGTTGTTCAGTGATCGATCCACCCTTCATCAATCGCTGGATGATTGAGATCCAAGCAAGACACAGCAATAGCAAGTTTTTATCAAGTTATATCTGAGAGATCAATGATGCTGTGAATATCATCAAGGGGAAGCCTCAGCAAGATGATAACGGCTTTGTGATGATTATTATATAAAGTGACACGATCATTTGAGCATATTTTGAGCCAGATAATAATTTTTCCTAAATCATCAAAACCTCCTAATACTATTATCAAATATTTTATGGTCTTAAGCTCTCCCCAGTACACCACAAATTCCTATATACCATTAAATTTCAGGCAAAATATTTTCATCCATCATAGCTTCGCATATAGTGTTTTACTTCCAAGTCCTTGTAACTTCACAGAGTACAAGATATGAAACAAAGAAAAAACCCCTTTCCATCCTTGATTTGAAAATATTATGGTTACAGAAATCAGCTATGTTAGCAACCAGCAAAGGAGTCTTTTCAATTCTCAATGAAGTAAAGACAAATTCATCTGTTTGGTTTATGGTTTTTGAAAGTGTGTTATATTCAAAGCATGGTTCCTTGAACCTCATAGCATGATGCTAATGGTTTTCTGTCCCGTTTACCTTTTACCTTGTAACTTCTGTGCTCCATTTTTAAATCCTTGAATCACAAAATTTCTAACACTGATAACAACCATCTTCAGTCTTACCCTCCGTTATATATATCATCTTCCTGAGAGATTCATTTTCAATGATCAGATTTATTGTGCTAGCCAGTTCATAGTTCTGGTTTCACAGAAATTCAAATTCACCAGAAATCAGATACAAGTTCAGCGATGGAGCCTAAGGAAGCTTGATAAAAATGAATTTTTGCATTTACTTACCTCAACATAGTTAATCAAACTTCAAAATGCATTCTTAGTTTTGGACAGGAAATCTGATAAAGCTAACGGCAACTTCAACCATCAATGTACAATATAGTTTTAATGCAGTGGATATTAAATGCAAACCCCATCGAACTTCATCACTACAGTTTCAGAAACAGCGGAGAGCCAACTTGTGTAGGGAAATCCCATATTCGACAAATAAAACAATCTCAAAGGTTGTAAGTCATGCAAAATTTAGCAAAGTAGATAGTATGAAGAGAAATTAAAACTAATTATGCATGCCTCAATGTACGTTCTGATTATAAGGTTTCCCTCTTCCCCTTATTCCTCCTTCCTTGACCCTACAAAGGTGGCTCGAATCATTTATCAACATGGTTGTCAAATTCTTGAAAATATTCATTCAAAAGCATAAGGAACCAATAAAAGCTGGAACTAGTTGCAAGCAATCAACGAATACACATACCAGCATGTATGTCAGGCGTAGCAGCAGCAGTGGCATCAACAATAACAGTAACAGGTTGGTAATCCAGAGCTACCGCATCAAAGACAGTCTGCCTTATGCAATTTGGAGTTTGAACCCCTACGTGAATAATTGCAAGGATCACAGACTGTTAGCATGCGTAAATCACTCAAATCCCTTGCTCATCAACAATCCCCATTAAAATACAATTAAACTAGGTTCATGGGTCCTGAAATCTGCATTTACCCGTAATTACTAAACTCTTGATTCCCTCAGTACGCAGAAATGAATGAAGATGAGTAGCAAAGAATGCACTGAAACGTGTCTTCACCAACTTATAATCCCCTTCTTTGATTACAAGACCATCAACCAGTTCTGCTCCCACACTTCCCTTTGAGGTGGGACCCGCTTTTCCAGGAGAGTACAAATGTCGGCGAAAGAGCTCAACATCTCTCCCTTGTTGATCATGTTCACGGACAACCTGAAGTCACAAAACCGAAGTATTGTCAACCTCAATGCATGGTCATACAGAAGCATTATGAACTTCAGTTTTCCAATCAAAGTCAATCACAATCCGACTGAAACAAGAAAATTAACAGTTAAGCAAAATTAAACTGAACAGAAAATAAACTTCCCAGCAAATCCACAAAACTAACGACATGTCTACTTCTGACCACCAGGCCAAGTGATTATAGTCCCTTCCCAAATTCCTCTTTTCTAGAAATGAAAAACCCAAGCAAACAAAAGACAAAACAATAATTCAGAAGAAAATAGTAACAAATCCCAGGAAATCACACCCAGAGGTTAGAAGGGGGAAAAAGGAAAGAAAAGGAATTGGGTAAGAGGTAGAAATAAAAAACGAGCAAGAATGAAAGGGTAGGCAGTACCCACCCAGACAACAAGGATGCCACGCTGCCTAGCAATATCAACAGCTTTGATCACATTTGGGACAATGGCTTTGCCTCCATTCACTTTCATCAATCCATCCTCGAGTATAAAATCATTCTAAAAAAAGGAAAAACATACGATGCAAATTTAGTTCATATATAAAACATCAATATCCATACACACACACATACGCAGCAAACAAGATTCAGGGAAAAGAGAGAGACCTGCATGTCAATGACTAAGAGAGCAGTTTGGCTCCATTGATCTGCCATGCTAATTTTCTCAAGTTACGCAATGGCTAGACTGGATGAGTTCCTAGGCGTTGTTGTGCTTGGCATCTGTTCTCATTGTCTAGGAGTGTTTTATGAGTGGATAAATAGCAAAAGGGACTTTGATTTCATGATTATTATTTTTAAAAATTTAATATTTATCCTTAAAAATATTAGATTTGTTCATCTATCTATTCATAAAAAAAAAAAAAAAAAAAAATTTAATCATTAAATTGATTATCTGTAAAATTTTAGCGTTCATCTCTAAAAATAAAAAATATATGAACATCCACCCCTCCTCCTACTAGTGGGAGGCTTGTTGAATTAGCCCCTTTCCAAATTAAACATTGGACTCTTATGAATGATAAAAAATAGGTTATATCTTAAATTTTTCGAGTATATCTAAAATATGTCTGAATAAAATCACTCATATTCATTGGATCTATACGAGGTCAGATTGAAAAGGTTTTAATGGAAGAAACCCTTTAAAACAATTTTTTAATAGAGCATAATAGGACTATATTGTATGGTAAAAATATAAATCGAAAGAAACCCTTTAACTCACCAATTTGTTTTCATATTTAATAAAACATTTTATTTTACAAACAAAATTGCAATTCATCAAAATAGAATGCAATCATATTTTATAGTTTTATGTTATTTTTATATGAGAAAGCTCCTGCATTATTTTTTGAATACACTCGCAATGCCCATTCATTTGCAAGACTTGTCATGCTAGAAATTAAACACACAGAAAAATGAAATGTCCATGCCTATATTAACAATTCAACAAGCATCAACACACATAAAATTTTACATTGATGCTGAGATCATTACGCCTAGGATAAACCCCATTGCTTATGACCTCATCGGAGGATACCCATTCCAACCTTGTTTCCTATAAAAATTACTATTTAGCTAAAATAGAAAGAGTTTTGAAACCGTGTTTGTCACTGCTCATAACACTATTCATCAAGACTTAGATATATTATTGATTGAAATAGTAAAATGTTATAATAGCATAAATATTACTTGCATGCTAGGATGAATAACAAAGTCGTGCGCTCGGATGGTTAACACATTTGCTGCCTCATGAAAACGAGAGTTCAAATATCTCCGGCTACTAATTGTTTTAAACAGTAATGAGCAGTGATTTCATTGTTCATTGCTGTTTGAAAAAAAAATTATTTTAACCGGACTTTTTTTTATATATATAAATTGGGGTATTCATGTTAGCTTACGTATACCATGACTAATCTCTAGATCTTTTTTTTAGCATTTTTTTCTATCTTTTTTTTCCACTTATACATTCTTTTTTCTTTTTTCATGACCAGAGTGTCCGAATTAATTTACACACTATAATTTTTTCTCTCATTACTGTTTAAAAAGGTGTTTTCCCCTTATATTTTTTTTTTATAACTATGCTTCCTTTTTTCTTTTTTTTTTAATAAACGGGGTATCCGAGACAGCTTACGAATACCATGACTAATCTCCTTACCCATCTTTTTTTAACATTTTTTTTCCTATTTTTTCTACTTATACATTTTTTTTGTTTTTCTATAACCGGGGTGTCTAGGTAAGTTTTTTTAATTATTATTATTTTTAAACTGGACTTTTTTTTGTGTTTTTTTTAACTATAGTATCTGTGGCAACTTATGTACATCACCACTAATATCCAGATCCACTTCCTTTTTTTTTTTTACATTTTTTCCCTATTTTTCCCATGTATATATATATATTTTTATAACTGTGGTGTTCGGGATAATTTACGCCCGCCACTAATAATCCCCGGTCCCATTTTTTTAACATTTTTTTCTATTTTTTTTCTTACTTATAATTTTTTCTTCTATAACTGGGGTGTCTGGGTCAGTTTACGAGTATCACGAATATTATTTTATAGAATAGCTAAAAGAGATCGCAATTTCAAATAGTAATGAACAATTATTTCAAATGTGGTTTTCGTTGTTCATTACTACTTGAAAAAAAATTCTTTTTTTATATATTTTTAACATAATTCTTATTTTTGTCCATGTTTATATATACATGCTCTTAGTTTTTGTTTCCATTTTTTTTATTCCACTATTATTAAGATTTTTTTTAATGTTTAAATTTTAATTTCTGTTGGTAATCATTTCAAAAATAATATTTGTTATTATTTTTCTTTTTTTATTCTTCAAGTTAAATAATTTATTTAAATATAATCATATTTATTTTTTGTTAATATTGTTAGGTATTGAATTTTCTAGTTATTATAGATAAAATATTTAAAATAATGATAATGATTATTTGTAAGTTTTTTTTTCTTTTAAATATGTCAGACTAATTATATATTTTAATATATATTTCATATATATATATATATATATATATATATATATATATATATATATATATGACCTAAGCTTTTTTGAAAAAAAGTTAATATCATTATTCTGAAATACTTTTAATATAATACTATGCAAATAAAAAAAATTATGGAGTTTTATTCTCTAACAATAATTATGTCTTACCAATTTTCATTATTTCTACTGTTATTAAGGTTATTTTTATAATGTTTACATTTTAATTTTTATTGGTGGTCATTTCAAAAATGATATTTTCTATTTTTTCTCCTTTTTTTTTATTCTTCAGTTCAAATAATTTTTTAAAATCTAATAACATATATTTTTGTTTTGTCATTTATTTAGTTTTTTAATTCTTTTTTTTTTGTTAATATTGTTAGGTGTTGAAATTTCTTATTATTATTATAGCTAAGACATTCAAAATAATAATAATGATTATTTTTAATATATATATATATATATATATATATATATATATATATATAGTAAGGTGTTGATATTAAATAAATATCAAAATATATAATTACTCTCATATATTTATAAAATATATATATATATATATATATATATATATATATAAATGACCTATTTATTATTATTCTAAAATATGTTTAATATAAATAAATTTTATAATCAGCTTCCTACATATATAAAAAAATTATTTCTAATAGATTTTATCAAAAGAGTTTTAGCAGTAGCAACATTTAATATTTTTTTGGTGGAAAAAAGCCTGTTTCTAACAAATTTTATCAATTATAATTTTACTTATTAAATATTAAAATAACAAAATACATTACGCATAAAATCAATCAATTTCCTATATAGATAAAAAAAAAAAGCCTAGCACATCATGCAAGCAAATTAGCTCGTAATCCCTAAAAAAAATAACATTCACAAGGTTTACCATACGTGATGTGATCCCCATCACTTCAAACTCTTACAATCATTCACAATAAATTAAAAACAATTCAAATTCAAATGTCTCATTATAATAAAATTAAATTAATATTTTGAAAATTAAATAATAAAATGCATTAAGAGTTTAAGATTGACCTTTAAGTGTTGTTACAATCTCTTAAAAGTGTGAAAATAGAGTTGATAGCATGTTGAATTTTGGTAGTGTTAGTGTGTGGGACCATGCGCTACCACTTTCACTATGTATAACTCCATGTACTACCATTATTGAGGTTCTTTTTTAGTGGATCATGAGCGCCTTCACTTCCTCTTCTTTTCTATACCTTCAAGAAGATTAGTTAAAGCTTGTAAGCAAAGATTAATACACATAAAAGTTTGATCTCCCTTGTTTCTTTATTTTCTTCTTTTATTTTCCATTACTAACACTAGTTTTTTGTTTGTTGCTTTCAATGGTGATGCTATAAAATATTTGATACTTAAGTTGAATGATCGATGAAGGATAAGGAAAAGATATAGTTCATGCAATGCGTTTCGATGAGATTGGGAATGTCTCAACTGAAAATAGAAGAAATAAGTGTTGAACGATGATGTGAGACTAATAAGAGTGAAGATGATTGATGGTGGAGATGTATCATTAAGCCTAGGGATGATCATCATGGTTTTAGATTATAGTTGTCTCTTGATTTTGTACTCCATTTTTCCTTTATATTTTTCTCTCTCAAGTTTCTTTCTCTTTTCCTTTTCTTTTTTGTTGATCTTTTCATTCTTTTGCAATGGTTGCTTGGGTGTTTTTTTGCATCCCTTCATCTTCTTTACAATTCACACTTCCTTTACACTACCCTACTAAGAATATACATATTCTTGATTCCTTGTTTTTTTCTTATCCCCTCATTTTATTTTCATTAATTATTTCTTAATTATCATTCACTCACTAAAATATTTTTATTGTTTCTTTTTTCTTTTTTTTCAATTTATAATTTTTTTTAATTCATAAATAAGAAAATGTTAAGAAAAGGGTCAAAATTACGAAATTGTTGGGAATTGGCTTAATTGATTTGAAAATAAATTTTATTTGGATTTTTTTCATTTGTTTCTCCTTTTTTGAAACTTAGTTGTAAAATAAAGGTATAAAAACAAGTTATAATAGTTTCCCTCTCTTTATAATGTTAACAATACAAAGTCTATGAAAAAAATTCTTAAGTTTTGTTTACTAAGATTTTAAAGAGAAGATGCAAACTTGGAAAAATTTAAAAGTTCATCAACTTCATTGGTAACCATCCTTAGGAATTTAAATTTAAAAGAATCACCTAAGTTTTAAATTCATATGAGCGATACTTTGAACTTGAGTTTGTAAGAGTTATCTATGATTTAAAATAAAAGTAAGATTTGCTAGAGTCTTTTGAGCCTTAAAACTATAGAAATATTTAAGAGAACCTTTTTAGACTCAAAATCACATAAAGATTTGTCAAAGACCTCATGGGCTCATCTTAAAAAAAAGATAAACAAATTCATGTATCATAAAAACAATTACAAGAGCCTTCATGGGCTTAATATCATAGAAAGTTTTGCAAGAGTGCTATATATATTGTTGAAATAGTTTGAAACTTTAAAACTCTCAACCATTGATTAACAAAAAAATTCTAATATCCTAAACCTATGCTCTCTCCCTCTCTCTTAAGCCTATAAAAAACCAAACTCTTTATCCTCTTTTACTTCATTTCAACCTTCTTCAGCCACTATTCATATATAATTTTTTATGCAAGCAACAAAAACCATAGACCTATAGCAATAACCAATTAAACACATTATTATCACCACTAAACATCTCTTATATATATATGGGCTGAGTAGTATATTTTTCTCTTCAATAATTCAAATGATTTTAGGATTTATTTATTAAAATAAAACAATGATAACTTATATTAAAAGAGTTTTGCCAAATACTCTTTTAATTTTTAAACATGGCTTTTTATTAATATCCAGGAAAGGTTTTGATTTGGGTTATTAAAAATTATCAAGAATCAAAGTCTTTTTGTTGATAAAGTAAGCTTGTTATTTGCTTACAAACACTTCTCCACATTATCCTCTTAAATGTTTTTGAAAGCAATTTTTTAATGTTGTTTGTAACGATGCTTGGTATTTGAAAGTAGTAGAGAAGGGTGTTTGAGTTTACAATTATGTCATTTATAAGGTCATGACTAAAAGCTAATATAAATAAACATTACCAAGCCTTTTTTTCGTAGTTATTTGAGAAGCTAAATCCCATTCAAAAATTGTGTTTTCCTTTAGATAAGTTTATATTAATAAACTTAACAATAAGGGTAAAATTCTTTGTGAGATTAATTATGTTATGTGAAAAAAAAAGTATTAAATTGTCAGTTTATCTTTTATTACACCCTTGAATCTATATGCTTATAGATTTTGGTGTAAGTGTTATTTGATTTTATCCATTATAGTATGTTTGGTTATTATGGAATTAAATGCATATAGAAAAGGTTGTTAGATGCAAGTTAGAAACACATATGCAAAGTTGTATCATGTTAAATATTTTAGATTTTTGTTAGGTTGAGTAAAAAAAAGGATTTTCCTATTTCCTTTTTTATATGGATATATAGAATGATGGATAGATAATAACTTAATTAATTATACATTCTCTATATTTTTCAATTGTTTTTTTTTTATTTACTAGTATCTCTTTTTTGAAGTTTAATAATTTACAAAGAGATGAATTTATACACACACACACCCCACTATTAGGCAAGAGCATATATGTGTTCTTGCCTAGCAATGGTTTCCATGTCTAAATATGGACAAGATTGATTTTACTTTTAATAGCATAAACATTTTATTTCTAATTAAATGTCATTCAACACATCTCAATCCTAATATTAGTCTAATAGTCTTGTTGATGATCTTTCTTTTGGATTTTTTTTAATTTTTTTCTTTTTTCTCCTAACAAAATGGATAAAAATTGATATCATTAAATAAAGTTTGTTATAAAAAAAAAAAAGATAATCTCATAGTATGGGATTTGTCGAGAAAATCATCTATTACTTGATGGTGCAGTTTGGTGTGGCTTCAAGATAAGTTACAAGAGGTAAGATACATAATTCACCCTGTATGCTTAATTCAATAGTTAATATGAGTTATTCATCACATTTCTACTTGATGAAGTTATCATATTCTAATTTATCTTATCGTGCATTGCGAGAGGATATAAAAAAATAAGATAAAAATAATATTATTATATTTTTGAAACAAATGGTAAATAGATTCCATGATATAATACCTTAATTAATAATCTTGGATATTGTAGCAGAACATCAAACATGGTAGAAGATATGTCGGCACCTATGGCCCAAGTAATATCGTAACATATGACTCCACAAATAATGATATCTATAGGTCCATATCTTCATCATTATATCTATGTAGGCTTTAACACCTTATCCTAGTCTACTTCTTGTTGATCCACAATATCCCAATTTGTTTTCATAACAACCACCAAGATCGTATCTTTTTTTATTATAACGTGACGTATTTGCATAAATGTAAGTTTAACTAAAGTTTTAATAGTACTATGAATTTTATTTTTATTCAATTTATTAATAACAATTAAGTAAATTTAAATATTAATGTATGTTTATATATATTTTATGACTTTCAAAATATGCATAATAATTAATAAAAAAATTTAAAAGTCATATGAGTAAAAAAAAACGGATTTAAGTTAATGATAAATCAGTAACAATAAAGCTGCAACTAATATTTTCTGTTGTTGAAACCATTGCTAGATTATACGATCAAAGAATTTTAGTTTTATTCGCAATAGAATAGAATTAGGTAGTTGCTAATAACCTTGTTGTTTTATAGTAGTGGTAGCCATTTTAATGGAAGCCGTTCTACTATTCAATAATATAGTAAAGAAATCATTTTGAGATGAAAGAAAAATGCTAATTGAACTTGAATTTCATGGAGCTCTCAAAGTAGCTCAAAGAAAACATTAATTAACAGACAGATAGTGCGAAACCTGCGAGATAGAGGATTCAGTAGCAATTAATGACCATTTCTAGTTGGGATGGCATACCATCATGAGCAATCAGCCTTGGAATGTTGCAGCAGAGTGACTGCTCATGATGTTATATCATTCTCCGAAACTTTGAAACAGACAGATAGTGTGAAACCTGCTAGATAGAGGATTCAGAAGCAATTAATGACCATTTCTAGTTTGGTTGGCATACCATCATGAGCAATCAGCCTTGGAATGTTGCAGCAGAGTGACTGCTCATGATGTTATATCATTCTCCGAAACTCTGAAACGGCACATCGGTCAAAACCCTCCTCCGATAGTGGGAGCCCAATAATCGGCACCGTTGTCACTTCCAACATGCTGAGTACAGGACACGGGAACCAAGCACAGTCCTCTACTCCTCAAGTCCTTTAGCTGATCTTGATTATCCTGCAAATATGATCCAATAAATACACACACACACACATCTTTTAATTATTAAAAAAGTATGCGAAGGTACTAAATAAAGCAAGTTTCTTGTAAACAAACTCGATCTCCAAGCTATGTAGCTAAGGTGTGTGCCCATCATGTTACAGCAATAATCAAGAGTCATAATTAATGAGCAGGGTAAGAACCATGATGACTGTCAACTAATCTATAGACCAAAACGTATTTTATATGAATGTACAAAAAGTCAAATGAAGAAGAAATTAAGCTTATTAATCAGTATGAAGATATTAGACAGGGAAAAAAGAAGCTTCTTCTTAGGAGCTCCTTTTTGTTTTCACGCCGATGTCATTCAACAGCTAAATTAATGGAAATTAAAGAAGAGAAGAGAAGAGAATATATATATATATATATATATATATATATATATATATATATATATATATATATATATCCATCTTTACCAATACATGTTTGGTTCCCTACTACTTAGTAGCCCTAAAGTAGTCCCAAATTTATGCCTTAAAGCACTGGATAAATATGCATGAAGCTAGGAAACTTGTTCTTCCATTGCTATTCATTATATGAATACAAAAATACTAGTCTTTTGCGTAGGTGCTTTCCACGCACAGACCATCCCTAGTTGCTTAATTTTATAGAGGTGATGGATCCAATGAAGAAATACCTGACGTATGTCTTCAGAAAATGCACAGTTTCTATCGTTAGTTAAACTATCGTTACTTTTAAACACAATTAGCCATACATGCTTGCCGAGTCTCACACGTGAGCATGTTAGGAGAGAGAGAGGATCTTGGTACTCTTGCAGTGGGAAATGAGGAACAGATATATATACAAGCACTTACAGAATGTTGTTGGTTCCTCATATTTGGTGAGGCACTGCCCAAGTAAGCTGTGCTAAGAGCCTGCAAGAATCACGGGGGTGGAGGAGAGAAAAAGAAGATTTTATAACTTCCATAAAAAACAAATTATTAGGAAAAAAATGACGAAATGAACACTTTAACTGCATGCTTCTCTCAGATTCTGAGCTGCTTGCAAGAGAGTGTGTATATATAAGATGTGGAAGAAGAAACATCACCTCAATTTGACCCTGAAGGAATCTGATATACCCAATAGCTTCTAACAAGACTGAAGCTGTGTCAGTCTGTAAAAGAGGAACATATCATCATACCACAAGTCATCTTTTTTGTCTTCTTTAATGTTAAAAAGAGAGAGCCAAAAATGACTAAAGATGGAGGACAGCAGAGAGAAAAGTTTGATCAGTTTAAAATTTAAAAGGAAACAATAAATAAACTTGCTTTATGGTTTTTAACATAGAAAAAAAAAACTGGTTCTTTATAATTAATTCTTTCTGTTTAGTTTACTGATCAGGAAGTGGGGGTTTTATTGTGTATTTACCTTTCCAAAAGGAGAGACCATTTGGTGAAGAGCTGTTATTCTATCACCTAACTTCTCCTTCCTCACCTGACTCCATGGTAATTAACAAAATATGTATTAGAAAATTAGAGAGCATTAGCTAGGTTTTTCATACAACTATCATGTTTATATAGCTGAAGAAATAGACAATCGAGAAAGACACCAGACGCCCACAGAAACAAACAGGCGGGCGCGCGCACAACGAGAGAAAGTGAGAGAGATGCTGTGTGTCATATCACCTTAAGAGGTTGGCTTGGAGAGGGCTGAACCCTAGCCTTCTTACACACTCCACCTGTGGCTGTACTATTACACTAGCAGAAAAGGGGGGTAAAAACAGAAGAAAATTGAGAAACTCAGGTACCGAGAGCTGGCTGGCTAGAATTTATATGATTCAACAATTGATCACATATATGTTAAGAAAATGGAGACAATACACACACACACACACACACTCATATAATCAGAGAGCTTTATTAATACTCCAATAAATTAACTGAAGTTTATTTTCTATATATCTTACCTCAGATGACTGATCTGGATTCTGATTTGTCCCATCTGCCTTGCTGTAAGAGAAGTCTAATATACTAGTACTACTACTTAAACTTGTGACGCAAGACCTAGTGGAAGAGACCGGCATCGCTTGTGGCCAAGCAGTGGGCCTAGCTTCCTGAAAGTCTTCGTCCACATGACCATATAAGTTGCTACTGTGGGAATTCTCTTGCTTTATATCAGCATCTAAAGAAATACTTGGAGACGAATTTAAGATTTGGTCTTCCCAATTTCCCAACTTTTTAGGCTGAAATTGACTCAGACCGTACCTATCTTCATCTCCTGACGAACCACCCCTGACAATCAAATGACAAAATTACTGAAAGCTTAAAACCCAAGTTAAGATGATCTGTGATTAGCATGACTGCTAGATGTATACAAGAAAACTTCCACCACACGCACTCAGGATAAAGGTATTTAAGGAGATAAATTTGTAGATCAAAAATCTAGTGAAAACTGATGTAGTATGTGGAAGGGTTTGAATTTTTAGGACAAGAAAAGACAAAAAACCAACAAAAAAAGGAGATAAGAAAGATTGTGCGAAACAAAAATGAAATATGATTAGTAGAACAAGAGTCTAAATGAACTTATGGATCAAGTGTATATGTTACGTCTTAATAAGATGAACTAGCGAGAGAGAGAGAGAGAGAGAGAGAGAGAGAGAGAGATACAGAAGTAGTTGGCTCCATGACTGATGAGGAAGCTCTTGGTTATCAGGCAGAGAATTCGAAGGGAATGGAGAAGATCCAAGTACATATTGGGAAGGGAAGATAGATGGAG
This sequence comes from Salix dunnii, assembly GCA_015731905.1. Lineage (NCBI taxonomy): Eukaryota > Viridiplantae > Streptophyta > Magnoliopsida > Malpighiales > Salicaceae > Salix > Salix dunnii. The sequence goes on from CM027661.1 coordinate 3,303,919, forward strand.
AAGAAGATAACAAAGCAGAAGGTTGCTGTGAAGGTGGATGCATGCTCCACCAGTTAGGGTTTCCTGCCATCGTTTGCTTTGCAGTGATGACCCTCTGCAGAAAACACACTTCAATTCATGCCTTCAAAAGAAAACCATAAAAATAAAAACTTTCCCCTTGCTCTTTTTTCTTATTCCATCACTTCATCATATTTCCTTGAATTTGCACCCAGAAAAGCCCTTTGCTAAAGCTTTGAGTGTCCTGTTTGCTTTCTCGGATGAGGCTGAAGAAAATTTGAGCCTATGTCCTCAAAGAGTTTTTATAGAGATGTGGGGTTAAGGAGCTTTACATGTCTCCTTCTCTTTCCTTCTTCTTTCACTCATTTGGTATTCTTTTTTATTCACTCTGCTTTAGCTTTATTGTAAAGTGGGGCAAGAAAAGCTGGTGGGCTGTGTCTTCAATCCATAAACTAATGGCTTTGTACTAGCTCCCTTGATTTGGGGTAGTACATTGAGATTAACTGTTTTGGGAGATAGATACAGGAGAGTTAGGGTTGGATTAGGGTACGTATAATGACAGTATTTGTCAATTTGATATTTATCATTGCAGGTGCAATAATGCAATTGAGCGAACAGAAACACCAAATCTATGTAGCCCCCAACAATTTCACTACAATGCGAAAGGCTTATTGGAAAAGGTGCTTACCCCCACACCCCATATGATATGTACTATTATATAATACATTATCAGTCAAGCTCTGCTTTATTCTGTGTTTCTGAGGTTGCTTTATTTGCGCTCCCCAAGCAGAAATTAAGAGATATATAGGGCCGGTACAATACTACGAATTTGGAGGTCTCTAAGTTGAGAGTTATGCATATGTTTCAGTCCGAGAAGTTTCATAAATTTGTGTACGCATGATCTGGTCTGCACGTTCATAATCAAACCCAAGAAAATTAAATAGACTCGTCAAGATTAAGGATGTGTCTCACGCACCAGTCTTTTTCTAATGGGATTTTAGTCAGAGAGTTATAATGTGCATCCCGACCCAACGTACATTATGCTATACGTTAATGGCAGGACTTTATATTATGATTGCAATTAATTTAAGCTATGAATATATTGAGTGTGGATCATATGATTTATTGCCTGGTAGCATGCATGAAAAAAAAATACTTAGCAGCGAGCGAAACCTTGTTCTCTTTTTTTCCAGTTGATTTTAATGATAATGCAATAGTGAAAATCATAGAACATTGGCATTCCATTGACTGAAAAAAAAACATTAACTAACAGGCCAGCAATTGCAGGTTAATGAATGGTCGATCCAAAATACAAGAGTACTAGCAGGCAGCAGCACTTGATAGAAATTGGTGTGCAGATATTATTATATACTTAGATAAATCTATGTATATTATATAATATTTTCAGGTGCCGTTTCGGACACTAGCATGAAGTGATGAGTGGAGAAATATACATAATATAATGGAACTTGCACTCAAGGATCATGTTTGACCTCAAAGAAATTTGTATCCACTATAAAATTAGCACTTGAAAAAGTTTGTGAATTCATCATATGAAATAGAATACAATGATGGTGGAAAAACTTTCCTAGGAGTATTGAATGCCTATGTCATCCTCCTTTCCTTACTAAAATACTCTTATAATCATTATCCACTAATCCATCATTTATTATTTATATCTATTTAATTACAAAGGTATAGATTCTAGTTAGCATACCAAAGTGTTAGATTCATGAGGTAAATGTCAATTTTTTTAGACTCTGTTACAACTCAATTTCTCACCTCTTGAAATAGAATTAAAAAAATGTATCTTGACAAAAAAAAAAAACCAAGAAGGAAGAAGAGCTAAATATATATATATATAATTAGGGATGAAATTGTGGAGAAAAAATAAAATAATAATTTTAATTAGCTAAATAATAAAAATAGAAAAGCCAAACACTAAATTGGGAAAGATGTCAGTACTAAGAGACCATTTTAAATGTAATCAGGGATAAAGATTGAAAAAAATATTGATTTTTTAAAAACATATTGGCTAAAAAAAGATCATGACCAAATCCAGAAAGGGACCCATGTTCAAATGCAAAAATTACAAAAATAAAAATAAAAAATACTTTGATTGAAAAAAAGATGTTTCATGCATTCATTCAAAAACAATACAATGCACCAAGACAAGGTTGTTTGGTGTATGGCAGAAAAAAAAAAGTTCTAAATCTTTATCTATTATTATTTTTATTTGCATGACTTTAGCCTCAATTTCATCTCTCTCATGCTTCCTAAGAATCCTAAACAAAGAATCATTATACACTATATTTGGCCATTAATCTCAATATTCATCCATCACTTGTTGTATGCTTTTGCACATATACTCCATGTTTAGTTAATAAGCAAACTAAAGAATCACAAAAGATAGATATTAATTGAAACATAAGTTAAAAAATAGTTTAAAAATACATTAAAATAAGGCATCAATTAAGATAAATAACAATTTTACAATAAGAAAACAAGAAAAAGACAACCATAATACAAGTGCCACAAAAGAGTTTCAAAGAAATTAAAAAAAAAAAAAAAACTTGGGGTATAGCCACAATTAGGTTTAAACATTTGGTTTTATTTTAAATATATGATAAAAAAAAAATAGGCAATGATAGTAAATGAAAAAAATAATCATGATAATTAGGGGGAAAAAACCTTAAGAGTATGGAATTATACAAAAAAAAAAAATAGTGTGATAGACATGTAACCCATAAAACATGTGGCATAGGTCATAAGATTGGAATAATTTGATATAAAATTTTTGAAGAAAACCACAAACCTAATTTTTTTAGAAATAAATAATGTCAAATGATGAATAAAAAAAGAGAATAATTTAGAAAAAGAAGGATTTTGACCCAAATCATTAGACTAAAAAAGCATACATCAAAAAATTATAAAAGCCAGTAGAAAGAAAATCAAATGTTGCAGTATGTAATTAGAAAACAAATTACATGAAGGAACTAAAATAAAAGAAAATAATTAAAATAATAAAGGTAAAATTAATATAAAAAATAATTAGAGGGAAACCCAAAGTTTTCAAGTGGAGGGTTTAATCAAAGGGAAAGATAACTAAAAAAAATCAAAAAATCAAAAGAAAAAGAACTAAATCAATAAAAATTAAAAATTGAAAACCAATAACAAAATCTATAAAAGATTTAAGGTAAAAATTGGAAAACAAAATAATAAGGACTAAAATGAAAAAGATAATATATGACAAATTAAAATTGAATAAAAAAATTGAAAACAAATAAAACTTTTATAAAAATTCAAGAAAAACAATTTCAAATAAAAAAAATAACTAAAATTTAAATACCAAAAATAAATAATGTTAACATATAGACTTTTTTTTGGAGAAAAAGAGAGAGAAAGGAAAACAAAAACCCACCAATGATAAATCATTTCGTTTGTAGTGACAATGTTTTCATTCGCCCTAAGATGTGGTGGGTTCAAAAGGAGTTGTTGATAATCATAATAATAATAATAATTAATATTATTATTATTAATTATTATTATTATTATTATTAAAAATCACCACCTAGTATTAAAGTTACTAAAAAATCTATTGGTCTGTGAGAGTTTGGGTGAGAGAATTTAATATGCAAAGAAAAAATACATCACCCCAAGTGTACCCTACTTAAAATAAGTTGCATCGTTGTTTAATTGTTTTTCAAGGTTAAATTTTTTTTATTGGGTTTTTCTAAGATTTGATATAGATATACTTCATAAGAGAGTCTTTATCTTATTTGATCAAAAACCTAATTCTTCTAACGCATCACTTGTTTTGTATATTCAATACCTAAAGGTATACTCTAATTGTAGTTTTACACCCCCAAAAAATTAATGTATACATATAAATCTTAATATATGAAATTAAAATAAACAAAATAATTGATGAATAATTTTTTTACCTTTTGACCAAACTATAACACATGATCATAAAATGATTATGATATCTATCATTGTATTTTAAAACATAAGAAAACATGCAATTCATTTTTTTTATATAAAAATATGATGAAGAAAAATTAAGGATTCATCCATATGCATAAAAACAAAATATTTTCTTAAAATAAGGTTTTTTTATTTTTATTTTATTTTGAAACTTTAAAAGAAAATCAAGTATTTCATATTGAATTTGTATCTTACAATGAAAGTCAACGATTCGGTATTGAATAAATTTGCTAGAAAGACATTTGATGAAATAAAAATATTTTCAAATAATCCTTAGACTTTGTTTTTGGAAATTTTTCTTAAAATACCAGTAAAAACCAGGTATTTGTAACAATGGATTTTTATCTTACAACATAAGTTTATATTTTTGATATTATGTAAAATCATTGAAAGAACTTGTGAGGAAATTAAAACTATGTTTAAATACTCATTTAATTTTTGTTTTGTTTTTTACGGGTAAGGTTGGACAGAGCCTTAGCTCACATTAGAAAGAAACTAAAGTAGCTCGGTAATTTATTGTTCACTATTATTCATGCACATTCATGTGTATTGTGAACTGGATGTTTGATCCACTGTTTCGCGCTATACCCACAACTATTATCTCAAAATTCAACATTTCACGCTGAGCAGATTTCAATTCAACATAATAGGTACTGCTTGCTTTTAAAAATTCAAAATTACATGCGAATGAAAAATTTAATCAAGTAAGCTTTTCAGACAAATCTCTCCAGGCCCATGTTTTTATTTTTTGTGTAAAGATTTAGATTCTCTCCATGTATAACAGATGAAAGGAATATACATCTTTTTTCTTGGCTGAAGCTCTCTGCAAATACCAATGATGATCTCTCTCTCTCTCTCTCTCTCTCTCTCTCTCTCTCTTTCCATTTCCATTTCTAAATTATTTTTAAAAACTCAGTTCAAGTTTACAACACTGGCTAATTTTAGGCTTGTGCTAGGCTTAGCTTTCAAACTTATTAAGAATTTTATTTCAAAAAAAAATGCAATGGAATCACTAGATCTACAGAGAGGATGGTGAGGATATTACTGTCGGGCTTCTTTCATGGTGATTGGGGCATTGACAGCAGTCATGCTGCCCTAGATCAGGGGTTTCAAGATTAGAAACCTAAAAGAGAGACAGAGAAAGAGAGGGAGAGGGAGAGCAAGTTCTTTTGTGGATCGATAAGAGGAAGAGGAAAATGGGTTTGCAAGAGAGAAAATATGAAAGAATTTAAGAAGTTATAATACTATATTTCGCAATCAACTTTATTTACCAAGAAAAATTTAATATTGTGGTCAAAATATGATATAATTAGAGATAATTCCTTTTATGGTAAGTGATAAAAAATAATTAAATTATATTTCTTTTAATTTCAAGATAAAAAAAAAAATCAATGACAACAAAGGGTCCATTTATATTTTTTTTTTACTGGGAAAAATACATTACCAAAACAATATTTTTGAAAATTGGGGTGTCTGGGCCACTTTACACGCGCCACAAATAATCCCAGGACCTAGTTTTTTTAATATTTTTTCTTTTTTTTTCCTACCTATACATTTTTTTTTTGTAACTAAGGTATTCGGGTCAACTTACGAGCACCTCAACAATTATTATTAAGAAAAAAAAGTAAAACAGCTCACTCAAACACTGAGCACACACTCACAAAACATTGTGGATTACTATAGTTGATATTACTAGATTATTTGATGGTAGTTTGTATTTTCTTTGTATTTTTTATACACTAAAATAATCATAATACTCATTAATACGACAAAAATGCATCAGAACCGCCAAGGGCATTAAGGTTATTGAACATATTTTTTTAATATATATATATATATATATATATATATATATATATATATATGACCTATTTATGATTTTCAAGAAATTATAATTTACTACTAGTATTCTAAAATATTTTTAGTATAATAATACGAGGAATAAGTTTTAACAATTAAAAAAAAATCTTTTTTAAACAACAATAACGGTGTCATCAATAGTATGGCCAATAATAATTATAATATTAATTATGTATAATAATATTTTATAATGAAAGCTACAATAATTGTGATAAAAATTCATTGGTTAATGTTATTTCTATGAAAAATAACTTTTGCATCTTGTTTTATGCAATAATAATTATAATATTTCAGATCTCATATCACAAAAAAAAAAATACAAAATTACCTGTAGACAAGACATCAAAAAATTATGTCAAATTATCTATAAAAATAAAGATTAAAATGAAAAGTAGCATATATGATCAATTTCAATTGAAGAACAAAACTAAAACAAATTAAAATCCATATACTGAAAAATAGAGGAACCAAGAACCAAAAGAATGAGGATTAAAATGAAAACTAATTTATATAATCATTTTCAATTAAAGGGAACAATTGAAAACAATCAAAATTTTCAATGAAAAAATCAATAATAAAACCGAAATCAAAAGAACAGGGACTACCATGTATTTTTCAATGGTAGGAGAGAGAAAAGAGAGAGAAAAATAAAATCATCCATCAGCGTTTCACTGACCATCGTCACAAGACACGTTCTGTAGCAGTAGACAGAGGACATGGCAGCACACCTAGTGACACGGTGACCGAACACTTTCCATGACTAAACAATGCCGCATACACCACCTGAAAGACATGTGCACATGAAATACTGCTAGCGTGCCCATACGACACGATTGCATTTTTCTAAAAAGAAATAAAAAAAAATATCAAATTACTTAAGCACCCTTGAACCCAACGATAACCATGAAAAAACTGGTTAAATTATATTGTGGGGGATCCACAGACCTTCATTTTTGTCTTTTTTCGAAGGGTATGCAAGAAATTATATTGTGCAAAAATATGTGAAAACTCTAAAATAGCCTTCATCTTTTTGTTAGCTTCGAGGGGTAAATAGGTAGTTTTATTGCACAATCAATTTTGAAAAAACTGCAACACCCCAACACCAAGGGTTAAATTTTGGCAATTCTAGGGGCAAAATAGTAATTATACTGTTGAAATCCACAATAAACATATACAATGAAATCTAGCATGTTTTATATATATACTAGTCACTTCCCCGCAGTCAGAACCATATTTTTTTCAACGTAAAAAATATTAATTATGTGAGATTTCTTGTATTATATTATAAATTTGGAATAATAAATATGTGCAAAATTCCTATAGAGTACAAGTTTCTTATAAAAGCAAATAAAATTAATAAGATTCAGATATCTGAATTACTAAATACAATGTATTACAATAAATTGTGAAAACACTTACAATAATCAAAGAACAAAAATAAGTACTTAATTTTCTATCTATAAAACATCATTGAAAATTCATCCCAATAAAGTCATCATGATCATGATTATAACAATAAAAATTTTTATCAACACTACTTCCCAAACAATAAAAATCATTAAATTGTACCAAATATTAAAAAATAATAACTAAAATTATTATTATTATTGCACAAACAATAAAATCATAAAATCATCAGATCCAGAAAAAAAGAGATAAAAATAAAAAAAATTTAAGGATTGAAAATAAAAAAGGGAAAAAAGGAGGACATAATTAAAAAAAATTAATATATATATATATATATATATATATATATATATATATATATATATATATAATTTCAATTTAATGATAGAATTAAATCAAATAAAAACCTAATAATAATAAGGAGTAAAATGAAAGGTAGAATATATGACAAATTTAAATTGAAGGATTCAATTAGAACAAATTAAACCAGCATACCAAAATAATTAAAGGAGCCAAAAGCAAACCAAAAATTAAAAGAATAAAGACTACATTGAAAATCAACAAATATAATTATTTTCAATTGAAGGGCAAAATTTCAACAAATTAAAATTTACTTTGAAAAAATCAGTAATAAAAGAGAAATCAAAACACCAGAGATAGAAATCAAACATTCACAAATCACAAGGACTGAAGTGTATTTCCCAGTGGGAGGAGAGAGAAAAAACCAAAAATCATCCACCAATGAACCCCCGACCACCATCTACTGACACATGCCGCACCGGGAGATAGAGAACCTGCCGAGGCAATCAGCAGACACGGTGGAAGGGAATTTTCCACCGTTAACAGACATTGCATGCACCGCCTTAAAGGTGCGTGCACGTGAAATACTGTGGATGCGTTTGTATGACACCCTTGTAGTGTTCTAGATTTTTTTTTTAAAAAATGATAAATTACCTATACACCCTTAAACCCAACAATAACCAAGAAAAAACCAGGGGTGAAAGTATTATGATATCCCTAACTCCAAACTTCTTTTTTGTCTTTTTTATGGATTATTTTCGTATTTTTACTCCGCCAAAAAATTATAGAAAACCAAAAACACCCCATTGTTCTATGTACTTTTCTCAGAACTAGGGGTAAATAGTAATTTTATTGTGCAAATAAATCATAAATATCATCCATGTCCCCAAGAATTATCCAAAATACCCCCGGTCCCGGGAGTTAAAATTTCCAGCCCTGAGATAAAATGTTAATTTTACTATCATAATTTATAGTAATTTATGTCTATGCGAACAGTGAAGAAGTGAAAAGGACAAATGCAATGCCTTTTATATATATACTAGTCAATGCCTCAGCGCCTCGTCGTGAGTGACACCATATTTTTTCTAACGCAAAAAATATTAATTGTATGAGTTTTTCTTATTATAATATAAATTTAATCAAAATAATAAATCTATACAGAATTTCTGTGAAGTGCAAGTTTTCTATAAAATATATGATTTTTAAATCAATATAAATTTATTTGTTTAGTAGTTCTTGACGAAATAACCAACATAAAATTATCATCATCATTCAAAAAGCAAGAAAATTCAGAAATCTGAATTATTGAATTCATTGTATAAAAATTAGTTCATTTTACAATTCAATTTAAATCACTTTTAAAAACAAAATATAAATTGTGGAAGTCCTGCAATAATCAAACAACAAAGATAAGTAGTTAATTTTCTATCCATAAAAAGAAAAAAATATAAATTGAAAATTAATCCCTATGTTACTATTATTATCATTACTATCAACATTACTGCCCAAACAATTAAAACCATTAACTGACCCTGAAAAAAAAATATTTTTACAAAAAAACATAAAAAAAAATAATCATTATAATTATGCAAACAATAAAATCATAAAATCTTGTGAGTCGGAAAACATATAAAATAACAGAAAATACAAAAAAAAAAAGAACAAAGGGGAAAAAATTATCACTAATATAAATTAAAATTTCAGAACAGAACCTAATAAAAATAAAACCCCGATAAAAAATGAAATGATAAAAAGTAAAAAAAATCTAAAAGTATAAATGAATAAATACGAACAGAAAACAAACATCATACAAGAAAGATCGGAAAAGAGAAAGGAATAAACACTAAATAAAAATTTAAAAGAATAAATGTCAAATGGAAAATAAAATATATAATTTATTCCAATTAAATGACAAAACTGCAAGAAATTAGAACCTTAAGATCAAAAAATAATAAAGAGATTTTTAAAAATAAAATGTTGTCTAACCATCATAAATTAAAATTTTATAACAGAACCAAATAAAAATAAAATCTCAATAAAATATAAAAGAACAAAAATAAAACAAAAATTATAAGCATAAATGCATAAATATGGATAAAAAATAAACATTGTCCAAGAAAGACCAAAAGACCAAAAAAATTAATACCAAATAAAAAATTAAAAGAAAAGGCACCAAAACAAAAAACAAATATATATAATTAATTTCAATTGATGAAAAAAAATGAAACTAATGAAAACTTCAGGACTGAAAAATACTGAAGGGATTTTAAAAATCAATACAATGCAATTGCTGGACAAATTAAAGAATAAGGACCGAAATAAAACATAGCATATATGACCAATTTTAATTGAAAGACACAATTAAAATAAATTAAAACTTGCATACCAAAATTATTAAAGGAACCAGAAATCAAAATATTAAGGACCAAAATGAAAGTAACTGTATATAATCAATTTCAATTGAAGGGCATAATTGCAAATAATTGAAATTTCCATTGAAAAATGAGTAAACAAAACAAAACAAAAATATCATGGACTAAAATGAAATATACACAAATATAAAGGATCAGACCGTACTTGTCGGCAGCAAAAGAGAGAAAAGGGGGCAAAAAAAATACTTTCACCGGAGATTACATGGTCACATTAATATGCCATGCGCCGGTCAGGGAGGTAGAGGACAGGGTGACGCACTAGTTTCTACCTCCTTGATATGCCGCTTGAAAAACATGTGTGGGCGAAACATTGTTGAGGCATACGTACGACGCACCTGCAGTGTCCTGGAAAAAGAAATAATAAAAAAATTGATCAATTACCTATACACCCCTGTACCTAGCGATATCAATGAAGAATCCGAGGCGCAAATACTATAATACCCCCGGTTCGAGCAATGGTGTTTTGTTGTTTAGGGGGATTAATTTCATTAATTTACTGTGCAACAAATCTATAAGTGTCATCCATGTTCCCTCAAAAATTCGAAAGTACCCCCGGTCTTGAAGGTTAAAAATTTTTTGACTCTAAGAATAAAATAATAATTTTACTATTCAAATCCACAATTATCTATAATATATAAAGGAAATTTTTGCACCACTGTGTCAGTCAAACAAACCCTTGGTAGTTACAAACATTTCTACCATCTCTCATAACTTTTCTTTGGTCTTAGATAAGGTACAAGTAACATTGCATTATGCACACTTTTCCATTCATGAACCATGGTTGGGATACATAGCGAGCCCTCAAATTACTGAGTTTGTAGGGTGTTAAGAGCAATTTTAGCGGTAGTAGCTATTTTGTAGAGTCAAATCTTTAAAATGACTTCTTGAATAGTGTATATATAACTTTTTTGTTGATATGTGCTTCAATGATAAAAGTTATTTTAGAGAGCCGTTTATTTTTATATTATTTTAAATGTAGTATAATTATTTTGTATATAGTTTAATTATGTCATTAATTATACAATTAATAAGAATAGATTATATAATTAAATTATTACTTTTAAAAAACCCTCCAGCATTACAATTATTAATTTTGTATATAATTTTTTACTCTTTTGTTAAGGTATTTTTAAATAAAAACAAAAATAAATATTTTTTATATAGTTATATTATTTTCTAATATATATATATATATATATATATATATATATATAGTATCCATTTGTAGGGGGAGCCATTTTTGGCTCTACAAATGACACCCCCATTATAGTGTAAAAAACTAACTAGAAAAACTAAACAATTAATTTTTTATTTCTACCTTGAAAATAGCATTTCCACTGCAGTTGGTTTAACACCCATTGACATAAAATTTCTTTTTAGATCAACATAGTAATCATTACAGTTGTTTACATAGCTCCACCGACCCCCGTGGCCCAAAATAGAGAATTTCACTTGAACCATTAATCAAGAAAGAAATTTTAATTCATGTTTTTGAAGAATTGGTGTCTTTGAAAGAATATTCACGGTCACATAAAGATGGCAAAGAATGATTCCCCAACTTGATTAGGGGGATAAAAACTTGTACAGAAGAAAAAAAACGTTATTACTTGATTATATTGTATGCCTATTTCTTGGCATATTTTATACAGTACTCTACCATTCCATCCTACTACCCTACAGTAATCATTGGTTCGGATTTGTATTACTGGCTAAACCGCCATGGCGCTGCATGGCAACCACTGGCTCACCACATCTGGGACAGCGGAATGATGAAGCTGCAGCACATCGTGTTCTAAGGCAGTAGTAGCAGTACCTACCAGCAGGGAAAAAAACCAGATTTTAGGGGAGAGCGTGGAGAAACACATCTGGAATTTCAGCCACGCAAGTTGGTAAAAAATATCATATCCAAACATCTGTTGAGGTGGTATGTGTTAAGGAGAGAAATAAATCAGAAAGTAGACCTGGCATGTGTGATACAACCAAATTTGGGCCAAGCAATGCCCAAAGAAGGGCAATGATTTTGGAAATTTGCAGTATATGTAAACATAGCCAGTAGGCTTACAAGGATGGAGAAAAATAATTATACCCTAAGCTTTCTCAGGCAATGTGTAAAACAATTTGAGGAAAACGATCTACATTGTTCAAGCCCTAGCCCGTTAGACAAGATTGGGTCTTAAAAGTTGATTTAATCAAAGAAAAGGAGAAAGCAGTTGTATACCTGTGCTGACATGGAAGAGCAAGAAATGGAATGGCCGGAATTGCCTGGCAAATTGGACAGGTATCATCATCTACTTTGGAGCTTGAAGATTTATCTTTCGAAAATGGGCTAAGAATTTTTTTAACAGACGAGGAGTTAAGAAGAGGTAGAAGCAGCAGCAACATCTCCTGCAGATAAGCCAAAGAAAGACCGCATTTATCAGCGCAGATGGTATTATGGCTGGTACATGAACTTTGGCAATTCAAACAGAAGATAAAATAGACAACTCCAATCATGTCTAGTATCAATGTTAATCTGTTTAATAAGGTTCTGCTTCAGAAATACAATCTTTTTGGAATGAAACTGCATTCTCACTAGCTGTTAATTCTCATAACTAAGATAGTATGCTCTGTTAACACAACGACCAATTGAGATTTGAGACAGCATAACAATATTAATTTAAAGAAGCTAAGAAAAATACACTGAGTAAGACACAAGGGATACAGCTTGAAGTTGGTCACTCACACAGAATGCAGATTTATTGATCATATAGGGGTAAACTATGTTTTTACCCCTGTAGATTTAGATGTTGTTTGGCGCTATGGTTCGACCTGTGGTTGCGTTGAACCGCAGCTTCAAATACACAATATACCAAACAGGACCCCGGTTTGACTGTGGGTCCCATGGCAAAAAATAAGTTTTGGGCGCAGCTGAGAGCTATTTTTGCAACTGCGGCATAGTAAATTAACAACAACAGGCATCCTAGAAACATAAAAAAATACCTAGAGATTATCATTGGCCATCAACGACAATGCTGAGTGGTGCGGTGGCGATAAAAAGGTAACACAATGCCGCCTCCTTCAAGTTGATCACATGAGTTGGTGAGAGTGGAAGTTGTGGCTCAATACTTTTGGGAAGAGCCATAAAAAGTGTGGGAATTACGCTGGGGTTTGGCAAAGAAAGTACGCTTGGTGGGTGGGTGAAGAGAAGAACGGCTACTGTCTGGGAAGGAGAAAGGCGGGCGCTGGGGTGAAGGGAGTGCTCTAGGGTGGGGTGGGAGGATTGGGTCAGTTTATAGACACACACATACACACATATATACATGGTGTGTTAGTGGGGGTATATATATATGGGGTGTGTGAGTGTGTGTGGTGTGTCGGTGGAGTTATATATACAGGGGGTGTATATATAGTAGAAAAAATATATATAATGAAATGATGTAACTATATCAAAAATATTTGTTTTTGTTTTTATTAAAAAATACCTCAACAAGAGAGTAAAGAATTGTATACAAAATTAATAATTATATTGTTAGAGGGTTTTTTAAAAGTAATTATTTAATTATATAACAAGCAAATTTAGTTCGTGATGAAATTACAAGTAGTTTTATGGGAGAATGAAAACAAGTGTCTACCTTACTTGAATTATTAATTACATTTTATTTATATATGTGTGTGCTCTTTAAAGTAATTTCAAAACTTGACAGCAATATGTAAAGCATGGTAGCCAAACACACAAAACTGTTTTTCATTAAACTCAAACTCAACTATATTTTTAACCAAACACTAAAATTTCAGTTCTAAACTGTAGCTAAAAGCGTTTTTCATGAAACTATTTTTTTTCAACATCAACCATAACAGCAACCACAGAGCCAATCAGGCTCTTAGCCATCCACTATAACCTTACAGATCAAATTTCCCAGTTACCTCTACAGTTTCCCAAAAGTTGTAATTTGGCCCTTGTCTGTTGAATAGCTAACAACATCTCATGGAATGCTTGCTTTTTCCATATTTTTCCTGTCATTTTTTCTACTCTTTTTTTTTTCTCTTAATTTTTACTCCATAACATCATAAATGCAATAACAGTATTCCACAAACCCTTGAAAGTCCAAAAATACTTTACAAAGAATTCGAAAGGAAATCTTGCCATTAGTTTCCATTAGTTATTGAATGTTAAAAAGGGCCAAATGGAAACACTTTTGAAACTTTAAGGTTGGCATTGGGAAGTTTTTAAATTGTAGGGTTGAAGTAGAGCATTGCAGAATCTACAAGGGTTAGAATATAGCTTACCCAATAAATTGTCTACATTGTCTTCATGAACATACAAAAAGGATCATGTTCAACCAATTTATCATGATTGCTCATTGATTCCAACCAAAAGACAAGTACAATCAACCTTGTTGAAAACTGTGGCTTCCAATGAATAGCTAGCCTACAATTGCTAGATCAGTGTATGTTCACTATAAGACATAACCCCCACCAATGCTTATCCCTTTTTGTCAGGGATACAAAATAATCAAGTTTAATTATGTTTGCCTAGACAAAACGAAAAATTAATAGTGGTGCAAAATGTGCAAAAGTTTCTATGTAATAGGCAATCCTTTTGGGAACTCCAAATAGAGTTTGTAATGGATCTTAATCATTCAGTCTTTTAAGCTTTACTCTTTCCTTCTCGATCAATCTACAAACAAGCCTCATTCTGGTCACCTTATGTAATGAAGTGTAACTTTGGTTCCTATAATATCCAGTTGAAAAGTAATTTACTAAACCTATTAAAAAAATTAACAGGTTCAATCTACTAAACCTATTAAAAAAATTAACAGGTTCAAAAAGTTACAGTTGATAACTTCACATGCAAAATTTCCTTGCATTCATTATTCTTAATTTTATATTTAAGTTGGGGGATCCAGCTTCAATGAAAGAAACCAAAATGTGAGTACTTGCAGAGGGATAGCTATGGACCAAACTAACATTGCATCATGGACTAATACAACACTTGAGAAGGGCAAGACGAAGAAACTTCATACAGCACTTTCAATACCCACACTATTTCCTTGCCCTTTGTGTGGATATTAATAATTAAAGAATTCACCCACTAAGACAAAACATATCATATCATAACAACAGCAAGAAGAGATCATCCAAAGTGGGAGAAAGATACTGATCTAAAATATCATAACAGCAGCAACAAGAGATCATCCAAAGAGTAAGAAAGATACTGATCAAAAAAGGAACTAACATGCTAAAGAAATTAGTTACCGAAAATTCATTCCACACTAATTGGCGATTCATGTACTCAAAGCTAACTGCTCGGTTCATATTAGGGCTTCCATAGACAAGCCTTGCTTTCAAGACTCTTTCAATGAGGTTTCTAAATCTGCATTAAAACAAGACATAAATTTGAAGAATCATCAAATCCAATGATGTGATAAAGTGAATAATCTTAATGGATTCCCCCATCACGATATCTCGTGAGAGTAGCAATCCATTTGATCATCATGTTAGGCTGACAGTAAAAAAGAAGATATTGTAATTAAACAAGCAAATAATAACTGAATATTCATTTCCCCAAATAGTTGTGCGTCTTTCCTCTCTTACAAAGAGAATTTACAGCGTCACTTCATACTACTATTGCTAATGGAAATTAATATTCAAGAAACTACAATATACAACATACCGTCCTGTGTAAAGAAATACTAGTAGGTTGCCAAATGATGCAACTTTATAAAGTCCCTCGACACGTTGTATCAAAATCCATGCACGCCTTGCTAATGGCCTCTGAAAAATACACAGAATAAGTAATATTCACTTCCATTTCAGAGAATTGTTCTTTTTAAAAAAAAGAGAGAGAAAACCATTTATGATAGTTGTACCTGTTCAGAATCACCCCATCTACGAAAAGCAGAGAATGACTGTAAGCGAGCCCAGGTGTACTGACCACCAACTGTGGCAATGCAATACCAAATTTTCTGTGCAATGGTCAGTCCAGGTCCTTCCAAACCTGTTCTAACTATAAGCAAAATAACACACCAAGTGGAAGTTAGAATATTAAAGAGGGTAAAGTATTGCTGACATGAAGAATTAACAGGGAACTTCATATGTGCCTTCCTCAGCTAGAATTTAAAACATGTCTCTTGGGCCTTTCACTCCTTTGCACGTCAGATATGAAAGTTCAGTATATATATATATATATATATATATACACGCGCGCGATCTGTTTGTGAAAATGTATGGAATACCATTTCAAAGCAGAAAACAGATCATCACACACTTCTGCAGTTCCCACATCCTCAGAAAAGGGAATCACGGTTTATAGAACATATAAAAAAGTGAAAATTCATTTAACAAATCAACAGGAGAAAAATAGACATAGCAGTCATTTCCATTCATTTCATTTTCCAGAAGAGCATTTATAAAAACAACAGTACTCAAAGTGAAAGTTAGCTATCCAAAAGTAGACACGGATAGATTTGAACATGTATTCCAGTTCAACAAGAAAGGAGAACCATGAAAATATATATGAAGCCAGGAAACCGCTGTTGTAATTGAAGTTCAAGTTATAATGACTGAGTGCAAATAGTGATGTCCAATAAGCAAGACACATCTTTAATTTAATAATCAACTAGAAGTGCATCACATAATTTAGAAAATTTATACAGTTATCACTTAGAATTAGTTTTGGAAAGAAGTGGATATAAATATAGGGAAAAGACTGGGGCAGGAGTTTTCTACTCTTTCTGCTGCGCTGTGATTTAATACGAGGAGAAGAGGAACCTAGGCCAGGAACTAACCCTCATTCTAATTAAAATCTCTACCCCAAATTTTGTGGTCAATGGAAAGGAAAGTAATTTCTTTCTTAACTCCCCGTTATAACCTCATTAATTATTAAAAAAAACAATCTCACCCTTCCACCCTAATAGGAGACATAATCTTGTAACTAATGCATTTCCCTACCATCCATTATACAAAAATTAATTTACATTCCCATTTCAGAATCCAAACAAAAGAAGGGTAATTAACTTGAATTCCCCTTCCCTTCCTTAATCTCATCCCTTCCAATCCATCCCTCCTAAATTCCCAAACACTCTATCAAGATATGTAATCAAAATTTGTAAGGAAGGCATGTGTTTCATTTCTAAATCGGCATAAGTGCCATAGCCATTGAGGACAATCTATCAGTCCAATAATCACGTAATACTGAGCAAATCTCTTAAATCAACACCGTAAGAGTTCCATGCAGACCTGCCTACCTTTTCCTCTTGATTCCATTGCACGTTCATCTCTGTACCTCAGGTCCATGAGAGCATTTCCAGGAGTAGGCTTGTCTACCCAGATAGAGAACCTCCAAATGAGGAACTCAAGGAAAGCATCAAGTTCCGGCTCATATTGAAATAACATTCCTGGCTAATCCCAATAAATGGAGGAGTCAATTTCAAGATTGACACCAGCAGCATAATATCCACATATTCACTAAAATCAACTTCGCATATTAAAACAAAAAACGATACCTTCACGAGAGAAAAGACCTTAACCAATTGTTCCTTTAACATAGCTGACATTTCAATGTCCAATCTCGCAGCATCAAATTGATTAACTCTAGATATTGAAATCGGTATCATTGACTGCCAAGGAAATTAAAACATCAGAAAAAAAATTAAAATGATATAAACGGAGGTAGCCCAAAATCATTCATGTCCTAAAGTACCCCAAAATCTTCAGTGAACTGAACCCCAGATGGAAAAATTCAAACTTGCGCTCTATAATTTACATTGGGACACAGAAATACCCCTTATCGTATTCCCAGGGTGAACTTCTTGTAGAAATCAATTACCTCAATGATCCCCTTATTTGAAGAAATTGAGAAATGTTGTAAATTTGGATTTAGCTATAGCAAACTGACGTCTTGACAAATGAAAATTCACGATATTTAGAACCCAAAGAGAAAAATAAATAAGCAAAGGGAAGGAAAGAAATATTCATATTCCTCATCTTGCAACAAAAACTAGATTAATAAAACTTGAATTCAGCATGGAACTCCGAGAAACAAGGGAAATGAATAGGGGGGGACGTGGTTGTTATTAAGAGGAAGTTACCTGGTGCGAAAGAGCAAGAAGTTGCCATTGAGGAAGCAATTTTAGATAAGTGTGAACCCATTCACCCTCTGGTGGTGGTTGTTGAAGATTGGGAGTAGCCATTATTTTTATTTTATTTTATTTTATTTGCTATGATGACGATTGATGATGGGTTGCTAGGGTTTCTGCTCTTTCTGATTGCTTCAAAAAAACTGAAGCTTTGAGAGAGGGAGAGTATGGATGATGGTATTAAAGCTGCACTCTGCAGGCATACACCACACCAACTCTGTTTCTGTTTTTCTCTGACCGGTTTGATTAGAAGACAGATGTGGGAAAGTAGTGGCAGTTATTAATGAGGGATTACAAGGGTGCTTTGGTCTTATTAAAGCTTGGTTAGGAACATGTGAATCTAGTTTTTCGAGATTCTACACTTGCGTCAGCTGGCACCCCTGCGAAAATACTTTCGTTACCAGTCTTATTCAAGCTTTTTTTTTTCTTTTTCTTTTTATTATTATTATTATCATCATTTGCCATTTCATTAGTGTAAGGAGAAATTAATTTCTTTTCATTGAGATCTTCGATTAATCTGTTTGTCTCTTTAATTGACTATGTGCTCTGCAATTACTCTTAATTATAACAAAATACACTGAAATATAAAAGTAAAATTCTAGACTAAGATGATGAGCTTGTTTGGCATAGTGGTTACTATTGTGGTTGAGGTAAAAAAAACAATTTTATAAAAAGTATTTTTAGCTGCAGTTCATAACTAAGGGTTTGTTTGGTATTGCAGTTGCTGTTGTGGTTGAAGTTGAAAAAAAACAGTTACATAAAAAGCATTTTTACTACGGTTCAAAATAAACAGTGAAATGTTTAGTTAAAAAACTGTGGTTGAGTCTGTGATTGAAAAAAAATATTTTTGTGTGTTTGGTTACCAAGTTTTGCATATAGCTTTTTACTTGTGAAATGACTATGAAAGGCATACACGTGTACACACACATTTAGAACTCTCTCTCTCTCTCTCTCTCCCCTCTCTCTCTATAATTAATACTCATATTTTTTGATACGAAGATAGAATGAGATAACCACCATTTCTTCTCCACTTCTCTGCATGATTTGCCTTTTAATTACTTGACTTTCGTAATCAAGTTACAAACATCCTCTATAATTATTAAGGCTTTTTTTCTTCTTTTCAGACGACTTCCTTATGTTTTGTAGGTGTTCCCTTGAACAAAAACTTCAATTTCTCTATAATCATAAGCCACTTCAACCTCAAAAACACATATTCAGTAGAGGTTTTTCTATGGCATCGTGTGAATTTGGTTTACACTGCTTGCATGATGGTATGTAAGCTAGAGATGAGATCGATAGAAACGGTGAAGAGCATTTCATCCATAGATCTCCATACGATCTTCATTTTCCTCTCATAATCAATCCACCTTTATCACCAGTAAACTACAGATTAAGCAGCAGTGTTGCAGTTTTAAAACAATAATATAAATCTTGTAAGCGATCAGGTCTTTTGGCTTTGTAATTTTGGAAGCAAATGAGTCTTGGCTAAACGACAGCACCTTAGGGTGATGAGAAGTGAGGGAATGTCAAGGAGCAGAGGAGAGAAGAGGGGAGTCGGGACGGAAAGGGAGCAAATGAGTTTGCAAAGGGAGCAGCAGATGGGTTTGCTAGCTAAGCTTTTGTCGGTGGAAAAAAAGCAAGTTGAAGTTGTTTCACATGAACCGCTGGAACGTGTTAATGGTGGGCCATAGTGGTTGTGTAGCAGGTTTGGTGCCCGTTCCGTGTGTTACCAAACGGTAATACACTAGCTTTTTTTGGAACGTGGTTAACACCATAAAACTAAACAAGCACTAAATTGAAGTGTTTGGTTAAAACTATGGTTGAGTTTGAGGTTTATGAAAAGCAATTTCGTGTGTTTGGTTACCATACTTTTCATATTGCTATCAACATGTAAAATTACTTAAAAAACACATATTTTTTTAATCTTGTAAATTTAATAATTATAATAATAAAATATAATTAATAATTTAAATAAATTAGACACTTGTTTTTATTCTCCTGTCAAACTACTTGCAATTCCTTCACAAATTAAATCTATACATGAAGGCTTTTGTGATCTTTGATTTTTTGATTTAAGAACAACATCTAGTAAAATATCATAAGGAATAAAATTAGGATTTCGATCATATTCTGTAAAAGCCATATCATCTTGTGATCTCCTTTTAATATAATTATATAGTGTCATTAATATAACTATAATCTTTAATTGACTAGTAATAGGTCAATTTCATAAATCAAAATGTAGGTGTTACAATATCCTAGTGGAATCAAGGCATAATATCAATAAAAAAGAAAATAATTATATATATAAATCAAGGCTCACCATAAAAAAATAAAATAAAAAAGTCTAGTAAATAACACTTACTCCCTCTCCCTCACAGACAAACATAAAAGACAAGACCCATTTCTCAACTGGAACCACAAACTCTCATTGACGAAATATCAAAAAATAATCCAATGAATTTTAGAACTTGAATTTTTTTTGCTTCTTGTATTATCTCTAGTACTTCTAGAGTGCTGTATCATTTTGTACGTTTTCCTTCCCATATTCTTGGTGTTTCTTGTTTTCAAACAAAGCTTGACTTGCCTGCTACTTGTAGCTGAGGGTGGGTTGATGATCTATGTCTGCTCGAGGGAAGGTCTACTGTTGCTGAGGGTCTCTTGTGTGGTCTGCTGTAGCTGAGGGTGGGAGGTGTGGTGATCAGTGTATGCTTTAGTTGAGGGTAGGAGGTGTGGTGATTTGTTTTTGTTTTAGCTCATGGTGGGTTGATCGGTGAGTTGATCTGTGTCTGCAACGGGAAGGTTTGTTAGCTTGTCGAGATGTGTATGCATGTTTGTGTTTTGGGCGAAAGACTGTGGTGCGGCCGAAAAACATCTAAAACATGCTTCTCAAAAACTGAGGTCTAACCTTAGTTTTTGGTGGGGTCCACAGTTATAAAAACTGTGATTGACCATTAATCAGGCACCCTTGCCCTGCTGTTAGCTTCAACCACAGAAGCTACAGCAGAGCCAAACACCATCTATGTTTACTCAGTTTGCTTAGGGTTGAATATAGTTTTATTTTGGTTGGGTCCACTAACAATTGTGGTTGAATTTTTGTTTGGAAAAAATACAAGAAAAACTAATTGTTGTGAAATAGATAATGTGTTTCTTATTTTTACAAATCTTTAAATAAATAATAGTTTTAATTACAAAGAAATTAAAGTTTTGGTATTGTTGATTGTTCTTAATTATAATATTATGAAGCTTTAGTGTTGTGAAGTAGGTTTTCAAGTTGACTTTAAAAACAAGAAAGAAAGACTTTAAAAACAAGTTCGCTTTCCGGGGGATAAGGTTTTCTTGAATCCAAAATAAAAACAACATCAAACAAAGAAAGATAAAAGAACACTAAAAATAACATTAATATCATATTCATCTAGAAGATTCATTTTATATGAATTATCATTGATTCGTTCAAGAATTTAGAATGGACCATCTATTCTAGACTACAACTTATATCTCTTATGGGTTAAGAATCCTTCACTCTTGTATGAACACAAACTAAATGACATGATTCAAATATAACTTCACACCTATGGTCTTTGTTATCTTAGATGCATAATTATAAAATCAATAGTATTTTTAAATAATTTCAATAAGTGACACAATTGATATACTAAACATCTACCAAAATATCCATAAAAATTGTTAAAATTGGTCAAATAATATACTTTAAGATTAGAAACACCATAAATGAGCATTATGTCATTATACTATTCCAACAAAAAAACAATAGTAATTTACATATGATTGTTATTATAAAGACTATTCTTAACATCACTATTCTTATATAAAAAAAAACTCTCAAGCTTTTTTGTTTTTCCCTCAGAACTTATTGTCTTCTTTGGTTTTTTTTTATATTCGCACTTGGTTGCTATCTTATCTCTCTTGATCAAATTTGACTTCACTAATGACATATTACAAAATAATATCATAACCTTCAAATAAAAACTACATAATATACTTCGTTACATTCATTTGTTTTATAAATTTATTCAAATCATAAAGTCAATAACATGTAATAGTACTTTTACTATCTATAATCATACTATATGTATCTAAATTCTTACATAAAAACATTTTTTTATTTGTTGAATCGAACAACAACGATGCAAAACAAAGTCTTAATAACTTGCAATTTAGAATACCCATGTTTTTTTTATTTTCTTGCCTAACTTATAATGACAAAACTATAATTTTCATACTATACCTACTAAAAAAATAGATATTAAAATAAATATTAAAGTCATTATGATAAGTTCCTGTTAAAGTTATTGATGTTTTGTAATAGAGTTTTTATTTGGGTTAGAATCTACCACAAGTTTTTGTTATTAAATTATTTAATGACTTACTCAACATCATACCAGAGTTTAAATACATGAGTGACTAACAAACTCTTCTAAAAATATTAGCATAACTATATGAAGTTAGGACCCAGCAATTGAGTCTTGTTAAATAGTTGACCTTTATTCAAACCACAAAACAGACTTGACTCCTTCTTTCCAGATACTTAGGATACTTCAATGAGCAGTTCCACTCCCTATAAATCTCTACATATCAATAAACTAGTAATTATTTATAGGCATATAATGAGATCTTTTTTGCTTATCAATACCTCCCCCATTCAAAGGAACCTTGTCCTCAAGGTTCAAGTTGGTAAATATCTCTCACAATTCATAAGCATTTTTATCAAATGAGAATCCAAGATAACTTCGATTTTGATGAGAATATCTCCATTATCAGCAATAGGTGGTAACTCTATTATAGTGAGGAGGTCGTCACCTAATTTCTTTTTAAGCAAGGACACATGGAATACAAGATGAATACATGATTCTTCAGGAAGCTTTAGCTTGTACACCACCTTACCAATCCATTATTCAATCTAATAGGGACCATAAAAGTGAGTAGCCAATTTTTTACATGCTCGTTTGAAAACCGATTGTTGATAGTAGGAATGAAGTTTAAGGAAAACCCAATATCCTTCTTGGAATTCAATATCATGCCTTTTTAGAGTTAGTTATTTGTTACATGAGGTTACTAGCGGCATGTAATTTGGTCTTGAGTAGACTCAATATTTTATCTCTAGTGGTGAGTTATTGATCTACTTCATTCACCGGTGACATTCTGATGTGGTGGTGTTGAAGTGTTAGGGGTAGATGTCCATAATAAGCTTGAAATGGGGTCATACCAGTAGAAGCATGATAAGTGGTGTTATACCAAAACTCAATCTAAGGTAGAAAAGAATTGAATTTTTATGGGTTACTAATTGATAAAGCAATGAAGATACTGTTTGACACACTTGTTGACAACTTCATATTAACTATCCATTTTGTGGATGATAAGCAGATGTCATCTGTAATTTTGTGCCTGACATTTTAAAGAACTCATGCCAAAAATATCTAGTAAATATTGGATCTATATCACTAATAATGGATCGTGGCATACCATAAAGTTTCACCACATAGTCAATGAACTTCTCAGCCACCATTTTTGTAGTATAAGGATGGGCCAACTCCTAGAAATATACAGACTTACTAAGTCGTTCAACAACAACTAAAATGATGTTCTTTCAATCAAATTGTGGAAAACCCTCAATGAAATCCATCATGATGTTATCCTAAACTTGAAATGGAATGGGTAACGACTACAATAAACTTGTTGATGAAAGAGTGTTAGATTTAGTTCATTGGCATACATCACAA
The DNA here is from genome assembly GCA_015731905.1 of Salix dunnii. Lineage (NCBI taxonomy): Eukaryota > Viridiplantae > Streptophyta > Magnoliopsida > Malpighiales > Salicaceae > Salix > Salix dunnii. The sequence goes on from CM027661.1 coordinate 3,327,760, forward strand.
GAAAAGACATTCTTTCACCATGCGAGCCGTTGATGGCCAATAAAAGTATTGAGCAGGATATTTGTAAGTGCACAGTACACCCGAATTCCCCCGAAGATATGATTCATGGAATTCACTTAATAGTTGCTAAATGATGTCAAAATTAAGGGGTATCACTACTTTGTTCTTGTAATGAAGCAATCCAATTCGCTATGTATAGGGATTGTTTGGGTTCTTAGTTTCCATTTTATTAATTTTCTACATGAAAGGATGAGAAACAACCTCGTCTTTGATTTTATTCCATGTCTAAATTTGTGGGACATATAAGTTTGTAAGGCATGGGTTGCCCATCATGCGTGACAGTGAATCTGCAATTGAATTCTCCTTGCCCAACTTGTACACTATCTCATACTCATATCCAAGTAGTTTTGATACCTATTTTTGTTGTTCTAAGGTAGTGATATGTTGCTCCAATAGGTATTTAAGGTTGTGTTGATCTGTTTGAATTAAGAATTTGTGGCCTAACAAGTATAGTCTGTGTGAATATTGAACTGTATATTTGAAACTTGGTATCTTGCCTTTTAAATAGGCATTACAGCATTACGTTACACATCCTACTTACTATATATATATATATATATATATATATATATATATATATACACATGATTTATGGAGATTATGAATTAAATAGAATGAAGAATTCAAGCAAAGGATTCAGTCAGAATGATCTTAGCAGAAGATCACGACCCTTTCATATCTTTCCATTCATATTCCATGATCTCTGCATATTCCATGATCCCTACATATCTTTTCTTTCATCATCCCCCCTCAAGCTTAAGGCGGGGCTGGACCGAGGCAGATCTTGTTACGATTTAATGCAAATGGTGCTGCACCAAGTGACTTAGTGAAAATATCTGCAATTTGATCTGGTCCAGGAATATAAGCTAATGAGAGGGCACCACTTGCAACTTGTTCGCGAACAAAATGCACATCTATTTCGATGTGTTTTGTACGATGATGAAACATTGGGTTTTTAGCCATATGAATGGCACTAATATTATTACAATAGAGTTTAGGAGGAGGAACACTCTGTCCAATATTATTGAGTAAGTGAACAAACCACATGAGCTTAGTTGTAATGGAAGCTAAAGCGAGATACTCTGCCTTAGCAGTTGATCTAGACATAGTGGCTTGTTTCTTTACTCCCCAAGATATCAGATTCTAACCTAAAAAGAAAGCAAAACCAGTTGTTGAGCGTCTGTCATCTCTACACCCAGCCCAGTCTGCGTCATAAAACCCATGAAGTTCATAGATAGGAGTACGAATGTAGTGAAGGCCAATATTGAGTGTACCCTTTAAATAGCGAAAAATTCTCTTAACAGCAATGAGATGAGTATCCTGAGGTGCTTGTATGAAGCGACAAACTTGGTGTACAGCAAAGGAGATATCAGATTCATGCTTGGCAATATCTACTTCTTGAACAATCGCTGCTGGAATGTGATTACTAGTTGGTGTGGCTGTAGCTATAGGTGTTTCTGTCACAATCTTTAGTAGTCGAGGAATTGTCTTTATTTTAAACAACCGATGGGCATTTGTGTCAGTTTTCTATATACATTTATAAAGAAAATGTGATTCATTAAATTTCACATGTCGTGAAATGTAAAAATGATGTGTATGAGGTTCAAGGCAAAGATAGCCTTTGTGATTGGTTGAATAACCAAGAAAGACACATCGTGTGGATTTAAAATCCAGCTTTGATCGACCGAATGGTGCAAATAAGGGATAGCAGGCATACCCAAACACTCGTAGAGACTCATAAGTAGGAGCAGAACCAAAAATTACTTCATAAGGTAACTTGTATCCCAAGATTGAAGTAGGAAGATGATTGATCAAAAATACTGCAATACGAAAAGCTGCAGTCTAGAATTTTGTTGAAACTGAAGCATGTGATAACATCGTTAATGCTATTTCTATAATATATCGATGATGTCTTTCAGCTAATCCATTTTGTTCTGGTGTTCTTGGACATGAAATTCTATGAATGATGCCATTAGTTTTGAAGAGATTCTGCAGACTTTGATTAACAAACTCACAACCTCCATCACTTTGAAATATTTTAACATGTGTATCAAATTGTGTTTCCATTTGCTTGAGGAATGAAGGAAGTATTGTTGCTACTTCAGATTTTCGATGCATAGGAAAGAACCATATATGCTGAGAATACTCATCAACAATAATTAGGTAGAATTGATTTCCATCATAAGAAGGAATAGATGTAGGACCCCATACGTCTGAATGCAGTGTATGTAAAAAAGAGTTAGCATATGATTTTCTAGATTCAAATGGTAACTTTGTTGATTTTCCCAAAACACAGCCTTCACAGAAAGTATTTTGTTTATCCATAGATGGTAAACATAATTTTGTAAGGATGCTAGCATGAGGGTGACCAAGACGCGCATGCCACAAGTGATTAGGCACTTTATTTGCTAAAAAACTAACTGGAGAGGTGGAGAGTTGCTGCAGATTAATCAGGTATAACCCATCCTTCATGTGACCTTTAAGGATTACCTGCTTTGTCTTCAAGTCCTTAAGAATAAATCCCCATGGATAAAACAAAAAATAGCAATTATTATCTCTTGTAAATTGGGACACAGATAATAATTTCTTCTTGATTTCAGGAACCACAAGAACATCATTTAACTTGAGATTGGTGGTGGGAAGAATAATGTGTCCAGTATTGGTGATGGATAAGTCTTGACCGTTGCCAACCATAACAGATTCATGTCCAGGATAAAAGATAATACCTTGCACTTCATTTGTGTCAGATGTCATATGCTGGTTTGCCCCAGTATCAGAATACCATGGCTCCTCAGCAGTTTCACCAATTTTGATAGCAGCAAAAGCCTTGTATTGATCAGCTTCTTCTTCAGACACAAAGCATCCATCTGCTTTGTGATTAGGCTCCCCACATCGAAATCAAGTGATGCCACCATGTCCACAAATATTATTCTGTGAGATTTGTTTTTGATGAGTTCTAGTGAGGTTTCCATTTTGATGAGAAAAATGAGTTTCTTTAGCTTTGTTAGTGAAATGTCTTCTAGTGAAACTTCTGTGATTGTTGCCATGAGTACTATGCTTCATCCATGGTTTTTGGTTTGTACGACCATGATTTGTATAGAAGGCCACAGAAGGAGCAGTTGTTCGTGCTCCTTGAATTCGAATTTCAAAGTCACGGAGTTTACCAATAACTTCTTTAAGAGATGGAAAGATATCTCTAGCATTCAATGTTGTTACTATGGGATCAAATTCAGATCCTAATCCCTGAAGAATACAGATGATGAATTCATCATCATCCGTTGGTTTTCTTGCACCACAAAGAGACGAAGCCAAGGATTTTGTTTTGTGTAAATAATCTTCCAATGAAGATGTACCTTTTGTCAGGGTTTGTAGTTCACCTTTGATTTGTTGGATGCGATCTCGAGTGTGAGTACCATACAAAGTCTCTAACACTTGCCATGCATCTGCGAAGATTCACTATTGATGACTTGAGACAGAGATCCATCAGATAAAGAGCTGTTGATCCATCCTAGGATCAATTGATCAGTGCGCAGCCACATTGCTGCAGCAGGATTTGTTTGCAACACACCATTCTCACCAGTGATGGTTGATGCTGGGCAAGGAACTTCATTCTTTACGTATCCAAGAAGTCCATAGCCACGTAAGACAGGAATAACCTATGCTTTCCATAAAAGATAATTGTTTGAAGCCAGTTTGATAGAAATCTCAAGCAGATGTGATTTCGGGAGTGAAATCTCAAGAGAAGATGTAGAGGTGGTTGTTTGAGCTGTAGAAGAAGATGCCACAATGATGGAAGGCTCTGATACCATGTGTGAATATTGAACTGTATATTTGAAACTTGGTATCTTGCCTTTTAAATAGGCATTACAGCATTACATTACACATTCTTACTTAATATATACACACACACACACACACACACACACACACACACATGATTTATGGAGATTATGAATTAAATAGAATGAAGAATTCAAGTAGAGGATTCAGTCAGAATGACCTTAGCAGAAGATCACGACCCCTTCATATCTTTCCATGCATATTCCATGATCTCTACATATTCCATGATCCCTGCATATCTTTTCTGTCATCAGTCTCCACAACTTGACAACTACCACAATAACCAACATTTCTCTCGTATAAGTTAACCATGTGTGCTTTAATAGCCCTAAAGCTTGACTTATGAAATTTGTAGGACATCCTAATTGAGATAAAATGACACCAATTACATCCCTTAAAACATCAGACTCAATAAAAAAAGGCTTATTATAGTAGGCATAACAAGTGTTGGTGTGGAAGTCATTGTTTTTTTATGATCTGCAAAGCCTGCTTCTGCTTCATCATTCTAGCAAAATTATCCCTTCCTTAATAGAGTTGTTAGTGGATGAGCAAGAACCCTATAATTGTGAACAAATTTTCCTTTAGTAACTTGTGAGACCTAAAAATCCACACAACTCAGATATATTAATGGACTTTGCCCACTTTAACATTGCTTGTATTTTTGCTTGATCAACCTTTACCCCTTTAGGAGTAATAATATGACCTAAGTAGTGTAATTCTTGTTGGCTAAATGCACATTTCTTCAATTTAGCAAAAAATTGGTACTGTCATAAAATTTAAAAAATCTTGTGAACATGTTCAAGATGCATGGTCCAATTGCAACTATAAATCAAGATATCATCAAAAAAATACTAACATAAATTTACGAAGGTAAGGGTAAAATATGGAATTCATATTGGCTTGAAAAGTGGAGGGAGCATTACAAAGAAAGTTTTACATAAATATTCATAATGACCATTGTGGGTACAAAATACAATTTTTAAAATCTTATTTGGAGATACCTTAACCTAATGGTAACCAGCTGTCAAAGCTAGTTTAGTAAATTTAGCAAGTCTTGTGAACATGTTCAAGATGCATGGTCCAATTGCAACTATAAATCAAGATATCATCAAAAAAATACTAACATAAATTTACGAAGGTAAGGGTAAAATATGGAATTCATATTGGCTTGAAAAGTGGAGGGAACATTACAAAGAAAGTTTTACATAAATATTCATAATGACCATTGTGGGTACAAAATACAATTTTATAAATCTCATTTGGAGATACCTTAACCTAATGGTAACCAGTTGTCAAAGCTAGTTTAGTAAATTTAGCAAGTCTTGTGAACATGTTCAAGATGCATGGTCCAATTGCAACTATAAATCAAGATATCATCAAAAAAATACTAACATAAATTTACGAAGGTAAGGGTAAAATATGGAATTCATATTGGCTTGAAAAGTGGAGGGAGCATTACAAAGAAAGTTTTACATAAATATTCATAATGACCATTGTGGGTACAAAATACAATTTTATAAATCTCATTTGGAGATACCTTAACCTAATGGTAACCAGCTGTCAAAGCTAGTTTAGTAAATTTAGCAAGTCTTGTGAACATGTTCAAGATGCATGGTCCAATTGCAACTATAAATCAAGATATCATCAAAAAAATACTAACATAAATTTACGAAGGTAAGGGTAAAATATGGAATTCATATTGGCTTGAAAAGTGGAGGGAGCATTACAAAGAAAGTTTTACATAAATATTCATAATGACCATTGTGGGTACAAAATACAATTTTATAAATCTCATTTGGAGATACCTTAACCTAATGGTAACCAGCTGTCAAAGCTAGTTTAGTAATGAAAATTGCCTATGGAGTTTGTCTAACATGTCATCTACAATAGGAATAAGAAATCAATCATTAATGGTTATGACATTAAAGGCTCTATAATGGGTGCAAAAACGCCAAGTGCCATCTTTTTCTTACTAACAAAATGGGAAATGAAAAAGGGCTAGTACTTGATCTTATAAATCCCAACTTTAACATGTCTTGAACTTGTTTTTTAATTTAAATCTTTTGAAAATAAGCATACCTATATGGTCTTACATTGACAAGCTCAATTTCTTTTTTAGGAGTGATGGTGTGGTCAATCTCTCTTACTAACGATAATTAATTTGGTATTTGAAAAATGTCTTCAAAATCCTTCAACAACTGCTATATTTCTGACTCTACCCTGCTTACTGGTAAATCAACTTAAATTTGCAAGTAGATAGCAAACATTGATTTACCCTAGTGTAATTCCTTTGAGATGTCCTTTAGAGATGTGGGTTAAATGTGTTGGGCATCTATCCCTTATAGCTTCTATATTTGATTATTCAATCTGAACTTTATAGTTATTTTTTTCCAATCAAAAGCCATTATCCCCAATTACTTTAACCATTAAACTCCTAGAACCAAGTCCAAACTGCATAATGATAAAGCATAAAGAGTAAAAAAGAATGGAATACCTTGAACCAAGACCTGTATGTTTTCAAATCTACCTTGACATTTTAATGGGTTCTCATTTGCCACCTTCACATTGAAAGGTTTGGCTGGTATCACTAAAAGCTATAGACAATTAGTGATTCATTCACTAATAAAATTATGGGTGGATCCGTTGTCAATGAGGATAGTCAAATCTTGATTATCAATTTGTCATGATTCACATAGTTTTGGCAATTGACTATCACATAATGAGCCCCCCTGTTTCACCCATGATAGTGCTTTGTCAAAATCCTCACACTCCGGCTAACCAAATCTTGCTAATAATTCCTTCTAAAAATCACCCACATCCCTTTCTTTGTCTTTATAAGCACATCACAACCATTGCCACCACTAGTTTGTTTCGCCCTGGAGAGAAAATGATGCCATTGACACCTTTTGTGCTTCAGTAGTTCCTAAATGCTCAAAAAATTGATATACTCTATTTAACCATTCAATGGGGTCATTTCCCGAGTATATTGGAAACTCGAGTTTCACTAATTTATATAAGAATATCTACTTGGCCCCATCTATTTTCTCCGTGAATTCTTCTTATTGATGGCAAGTTCATCCACTATGGCTGCTTAATCCTTCTTTACTGGACAATAATGCCTCTGTTAGCTTGTTGATATTACTTTCCATTTGGTGATTCCTATCAACAAGGTTCAGCTCCAGACGACTCAATCCATCCTAAAATCCTTCTAACCCCACTTCAAGATTTTCAATTTGTTCCTTGTTTGTTGTCATTGTGAACCAGCTCTGATACCAATTGATAGGTCCCAGACAAAACTATTGATGTTTTGTAATAGAATTCTTCTTTTGGTGAGAATCGACCACAAGTTTTTGTTATTGAATTATTGAATGACTTACTCGGCATCATACCACAGTTTACTCGGCATCATACCACAGTTTAAATACATGAATGACTAACAAACTTTTCTAAAAATATTAGCACAACCGCATGAAATCAGGACCCTAACAACTGATTCCTACTAAATAGTTGGCCTTTATTCAAACCACAAAATAGACCTGACTCCTTTCCGGATAATCAGGATATTATAGTGACTAGTTCCATTCCTTTTAGATCTTCACAGCTTTATAAACCTGGAATTCTTTATAGGCACCCGACAAGATCTTCTTGGCTTGTCATATTACATAATAGAGGAATAATTTTTTTATGAATGGTACATAAAAAAAAGTTTTGAATGATAAAATCATTAAAGAAAAAAAATTGTGCAAAAGGTAACAATAACCTTATATCTTATCTTTCTAACAAAATAAATCTATATGAAAATCGGGATTTATAACTCCATTTATGATTGAAACATTGAATAATATTTTAAAGGCTTATGCTAAATGAAAAAAATTCAATCTTTGTTTGAAATCTAGCATTATAGAAATTTTGTAAATGATACAATGTGTACAAGTGTGAAAAATTAAGGATTTATCCTATTTAGCGAGTTAATATTTGAATTAGATAAGAATTAAAATGACACTTTTGTTGATAGCATAATTTATTGGTGATACTTATCTTTATTGGTACATGAAAGATTGTATTAGTAGGAATTGGTACAAGAATGATTGCAGTAACGGAACAACAACAGGATGTTGTATCTAAAAGTCAAACATCAAATAGGTCTTTTGACACTTAGTGTTTTTTTTTTCTAAAAAAATATTATATATTTATCTTGTAATTTAATTTACTTGATTAAACTTAGTAGAGGCGACAAAAGCATACTAGGAAAAACATTTATGGAAAGCCAATAATTATTGATTGTCATCATTCCCTCTATTCTCAAAAGTTTCATCTTTGAATAATCATCAACATCAAACAACATTCTAAAAGGTGTGATGTGATGACAAAAAGCTTATGATTTATACAATAGATCTCAAGTTTAAGTCAAGACATGCATCTCTTATAAGAGCGTAGGATAACCAAAGTTTTACTCACTCACCTAGGTCCACAAAGTGCGCTTCCCGATGGGCAAGGTTTTCTTTAATAAAAAAAATCAACATCAAACAGAGAAAAATTAAAAAAAAACACTAAAAATAACATTAATATCATATTCATTTAAAAGATTAATTTTATATAAATTGTCAATGATTCATTCAAGAATTTAGAATGGACCATCTAGACTACAACTTATTTCTCTTATGGGTTAAGAATCTTTCACTCTTATATGAACACAAACTAATTGACATGATTCAAATATAACTTCACACCTATGGTCTTTATTATCTTAGATGCATAATTATAAAATCAATAGTTTTTTTTTTAAATAATTTCAATAGGTGGCACAATTAATATACTAAACATCTACCAAAATATCCATAAAAACTATTAAAACTGGTCAAATCATATACTTTAAGATTATAAACACTATAAATGAGCATTATGTCATTATACTATTCCAATAAAAAAACAATAGTATTTTATATATGATTGTTATTATAAAGATCATTCTTAACATCACTATTCTTATATAAAAACACTCTCATGCTTATTTGTTTTTCCCTCAAAACTTATTTAATCTTCTTTGTTTTTTTTTCTATTCACATTTGATTGTTATCTTATCTCTCTTGATCAAATCTAACTTCACTAATGACATATATTACAAAATAATATCATAACCTTTAAATAAAAACTGCATAATATACTCTACAATATTCTACATTTATTTGTTTTATAAATTCATTCAAGTCATGGAGTCAATAACACGTAATAGTACTTTCAGTATCTGTAATCATGCTATATATATCTGAAAACATTTTTTATTTGTTGAATCTATCAACAATAATGCAAAACAATGTCTTTATAACTTGCAATTTAGAATACCCATGTTTTTTATTTTCTTGCCTAATTATAACGACGAAACTAAAACTATAATTGTCTTTCGATACCTATTAAAAAAATAGATATTAAAATAGATAAAATAAAAACACATGCCTTTTAAACATCAAATAAAAAAATTCATGTTTATATACAACTTTTTTTCCCATGTTTCTCCAAATTGCTTCGACGCAATTATGAATCATTTAATTTTTCACTAAATTCCCCCAGGGAAATAAAAGGGATAACAAAATCAAGATTCATATAACCAATTTCTCCAAATTACCCCTACAAGCATTTCCAAATTCCCTATCGACCTCACTAGCCAACTCTATCTCACCCATTTCCTTTAACCCTCTGCGCAGCACCTTAACCACATACTCATCAGACTTCCACGTGTCCCCACAACCACTCCTCCTCAGCATCCCACATATCCTAACCGTTGATTCCTTCCTCCTAGCCTCGACCAACCCTCTGACTACCCTCGACAGCCCCCGATCACTTCCCCACTTGACCCAACTCTCCCCTTCCTCCAAATCATCAATCAAACGGTCAATATCATCAAAACATTTGTTTCTGGACAGCGCAAAGATGACGTCAGCGTATAAATCAAGGTCAATCTGGCCGGGGTATTCTGATCGGAGGGTTGAGAGGACTTGAAGGGCGAGGGAGCACAGGTCTTGACGTAGGAGCTCGCGAATGATAGAGAGGAGGTCTGACCGAATCATGCGCGCGAGGTCTGGAAGTTTTTTATTGGAGTCAGACTTGTTGATGTGGGCGCGTTTGAGGGATTGGATGGCTAGGATTGCTTCGGTGCTTAAGATGCGGCCTCGGACAAGAGGTCCACGCTTGGAGCGTGGACCGCAGCGAATGGGAGTGACAGTGGAGGTTTTTGCAGTGGAGGTTTTTGCAGGGCTCAGGGTCTTGAGTTTTGGAGAGAGGAAAGGTGGGGTGGTGAGGTTTAAGTTGATATAGGAGGAGGAGGCAGCCATGGAGAAGGGGAGGGAGCAAAGGATGATACAGCGAAGCGAAGAGAAGTGATAAAGTGTTTTAACTTTTAAGAGTTCTTAAGGTGTTAAAAGACAATCCTAACCTTCTAGATGCTGCTGCTAAATAAACAGAGGTGGGGAAAAAAATACAGTCGTCGACAGCAGGATTCGAACCTGCGCAGGCAAAGCCCAACAGATTTCGAGTCTGTCTCCTTAACCACTCGGACATATCGACCATTTGACTATAAGGATTTAAATAATTTTATTTAATTAATGAATATGTGGTGTTGAGCTTGAAATCTTTCTTCGCTTCAAATTCTTTATGTCATGCTTTTATGAATTTCTTTGTTAAACGAGCTTTTGTGAGAAGATAGATTAAGTCCTCTTCTTTTTATTTGCAAATTAGCTTAAAATCCTAACCGCAAAGCAGTGCGGGTATCCTTAGCCAATATAAAATATAATATTTTTGAATTGAGAATTAAAAATTAATTTATAAATAAATTTGTCTGCTCTTCTACAAAAAAAAAAAAAACCATATGAGATCTGTTTATAAAATTACATTTGTTTCTCTATAATTTCATTCATAACCTTTCTTATAAAAATCTATTTAATTGTTATATAATTAAAAATAAATAAATTTCAATATACTCCCATGATAATATAATACATCTGTCTGGATGTAAAATATATAAATGGTGAAAACTTTGTTTAAAAGTTTTAGTTTTACATACACACATATAGAGTCTGTTTGGAATTGCTTTTACTTTTGTGGTTGAGGTTGAAAAAAAACAGTTTTAAAAAAAATACTTTTATTGTGGTTCAAAATAAACAGTGAAGTGTTTGGTTAAAACTGTGGTTAAGTTTGAAGTTGAAAAAAAAACAGTTTTGTATGTTTGGTTAACAAGTTTTTATCTTTCCTTTTAACTTGTGAAATTACAGAACACACGTGCAAACACACACACACACACACACACTATATCTATCTATCTATATATATTTATTGTTTTTTAAATATTTAATAATTATAATAACAAAATATAATTAATAATTCAACTAAATTAGACACTTGTTTTTATTCTCCCATCAAACTACTTGTAATTTCATCCAAACTAAATTTATACGTGAAGGACTCTTCGATCCCGAAACAATCGTAAAATATCATTTAAAACAAAATTAGAATTGCGAGACAATAATTATATTGTGATATTATTCTAATATATTTATTTATTGTAATTAATTTTTAAATTATTTTAATATTAAAATTATAATTTTTTATAAATATATATAATTAATTTTTAAATTATTTTAATATTAAAACTATATTTTATATATATATATAATTAATTTTTAAATTATTTTAATATTAAAATTATAATTTTATATATATATATATAAGGGGGGGCAGCGCATATCCTAGCTAGCGCCCCCCTGCTATGAATGCTAAAAGCAGTAATTTATTGCTTTCCATAAACCATGTTTCAACCTTTAAAATTGATGAATCCCACCATCAATTTTAAAGTAACCAAATAGCATAGTATGGATACAAACTGTGTTTTTAACAAAACACAGTTTGTACCACATAAACAAACAGGCACATAATGGTGAAGCAAGTTAAACCACATGAAAAAGGGAAGGTAGACCTCTCATGGGCCTAGGGAAACTGCCTACATTCTTCATTTTGATGGATATGGTGACCACCTGGTCCATCAAACAGGCCTACATGACCAAAAATTATGATGCGCCTACAAGATCATGGGCCTTTTTGTAAATGCCACTACAAGATTAAACATGGATCATAGCTAGCCCAAAGTCGCCCGAGGCAGCGGACTGGCTTAAACTTGATAAGATTTTGAGCAGAAACCCTAGTTTTTCTCATTGAAGTTGTCCCTGTCTCATCCTTGCAACAGATAATCATTCGTAGAAAAGATCAAGAGCGTCCACCGTGCCATGACAGAGCCATCCTGGCCATAATTGTTCTTGGCGACGAACTTATCCCACTGATTTCTGATCGACATCTAAATCGTTGCATTGATGAGCTTTTTATACCATCCACCCTTTAAACTAATTTGTTGTTTTCATGTCACCTGCAGCTAGAAGAGTCCATCACCTAGATTAGAATCTCTAGCATTATCTTACTTCACGGCGACAACCCGGACGTCTAATCAAGAGGATAAATCTGGTTCTATGCAGTTGACAAATACATACATGGTGGAAACATAATTATTCATCCCTGGACTGATTTCAGCAGATAATGGAGAGCATGCAACACTGTGAAATGATCCAATCCCAGATGTCCTTCATGGTTCTGACTATGCATGATTCAAATTAATTAGCTCGTTGAAGATAATCTGTGTGCAGCTTATTGAATAATACCATGGTTTTAAGACCGGAATATAAAGAAGAGAGTTGACTGTGAATGATACCAAGATCGAGTCATCCATTACATTCATCGTATCATACCAAACCAGTAACAGTAAATACTAAACGGATACGGATACTTTACCATGATTTGACAGTGTAATCTGGGTTTGTGGTTTAGTTTGCCCGGTATATGCATGCCATAACTTTCATTCTCAGCATGTTATGATTAGGTTTACATCATTATCAGTGAATCCATCAAGGAACGTCTCATTACCTCTAATATTTCTTGATGGGCATTCCTGGTTATGATTGCTTTCATTTATTCAGTGGAGTCGCTAATTAATATTAACTTTCAAGCAGGAGGCTGGTATTTATTTCCAATTCTTCTGCTCCATTCTCAATCTGCATCATTCCACGATCACAATCTAATTAAATGCACGATAAGGTTTTTGCATGCACTCAACTCTGCAGTTCTTGGATGCTTGAGTACTTGCCAACTGTGTACAATTTGCTAGTCATTTCTCCTACCATATGTTCTCCAATACCAAGCACTTACATCAACATCGAAGGACCAATAGCTACAAAGTGATCTGCAGCTCAATTTCCAAAAGTTCCTTGACTGACTTTCACTCAGTAACATCATGACAAATTTGATATATGCATATTGATCATAAGCACATGGGCTTGCTCTTTCTTTTCATCCTTCCACTTTTCTGCTGCTTGAAAAATTCTCAAAAAAACAACATCCCCCAAACACTTTCATACAATATTTCTTTCATTAAGCTAGGAAAATCGCGCCACAAGGTGTGGATCCTAGTCAAGGGTACTTGTGTTTCAATATATATAGGAAATGTTACAAGTGGAACCAGCCAAATATTAGGAAATACAAAAGGCCTATCCAGCATGAAAAATAGAAAAGACTACGAACCTGGGTATGAAGTCACAGTAGAAAGTGAAAAAAATACCGTTGGATTATAATCAAATGGTACCGTTGGAGTTGCAAATATCGATTCAAATTAGCAAACAACTTGTCCCCTGATAGGAAATTAATTACTATATATATATTATGGATGTTCTGGACGTGATTGACCACTATTTAATTAAAGCTAAATTACGGAGGAGTGCATGTGAACTCAAGATCCCTTGTCGATCGCGTATATTTATTTATATGTGGATTGAGAAATATAAATGGTAAGACTCAAACTAGAAATATTCTCAATTTCTAATTGATTTTTTATTGGTAAACTAGCACGTAGCTCAACTTCCTAATCATCTATAATTAAGAAGCCCTTTTGTTGCTTAGTCCCACTTGGACATGTAGGGACAGTAAATAGTGCTGGTTCCCCTTGTAATTGCTCTTCTTTTCCACAAACAAGCAAGGATGAGGGACATTTCTCTGAAGTAACTTTCTACAATCTTAGACGGTGCAGAGAGTTCAAGTTCGGTTGTGTATTAACTTTGACACTGCTTGCAATTATTGTTTGAGTTCTTGGCATTGCTGAGCATAAAATGTTATCGGCTGCCATTATATTGATTGGTATCCAGTGCAGTGTTATTAGGTTGGCATCACTGTCTTTCAAGATTAATCTCTAAACATGTTCGATTCGAAGGTAACTTGTGTTTCACGACATTTCCCTTGTTCCACTCTGAACATCGATTGACCTCGTACTGAATAATTGAACCAATCAAAACTCCTTGACTTCCCAAGCCACTTACTTGATGGCTTTTCTATGGAATAATATTGTTGATTCTCATTAAAATAAAATAAAAAACCAAATGTCTTAGAAAACTTCTGCTCAGTAAGAAACATTGGAGGTCAGGTATTTCTGGTCACATTTGAAGTGGGCTAGTAATGCTTGACATGATCAACCATTGCAAGTCTTCTCTAGGGACCTACCATCATCGCTGTCTGAGTGAGCGACTCCCTGTACATTCAGCCATTGCCAGTCCTCTCTTATTGAATGAATGATATGTATGCGTGGAATGCTCGAATGGGCCTCACCAATAATTTCATTTTATCTCGAATTCATGCCCTTCCCAATAGCACATGGACGGCGATTAATTCTGTTGGGAAAGCAAAAGGCTACCTAGGAATGAACCAAACATCCGAATTTGCCAACTTTTCCTATGTGAACTGGCTAAGGATAGGTCTTCTAGTTATTCATCTATCCTAGAGATTCTTCTCTAGAAGTGTGTTCTGCATAATTTAACTTTTAATTCAAAATATTTTTTTTAGATATTTTTTTGATAAACATATAAAAAAACATGAATTTAATGTTTTTAATTGAAAATCAATGTAAAAAGCAGGTTGAAACTCAAACATAAACTTACTAGTTTTATTTATAAGGTAAGAATTTTAAGTTTCAAAGAATTTGTATATGGTTTACTCAGGATTTAACTAAATAAAGATATATATTTTTTATGAAGTTATCTTAGTTTCATAGCTAGAATTGTTAATTTAGCATGTTAACCTAGATTGATTTAATTTTGTTTTTCTGTATAGATAGATAAATAGATAAATTTAATTTCATCATTCAACACTAAATTAATTAAGAATCAACTTTCACAATTTATTTTAATATGCTTTCTATTAGATTATCATGGTTTTATAGATTTGAGATGTTAACTCAGATTAATCTAATATGTTGTCAACTCAATATTAAAAAAAAAATCATCTAGAATTTCTTTTAAATCAAACTATGTTTTTACTGATTGTTGAATTTATTTTTAGACCCATCAAGTTAAACAAGTTATATCAAATCAAACCTTACATTAATATATTTTTTAATATAAACAGTAACATTGCATATATGATGCAATGGTATGCTATTTAAATGATAATAAAAACAATTCATTCCTAATAGATAGTTAGCCCATCCTGATCAATTAGCACTAACTATTACATGATAAAAAACCACTAAAATTATTGCATTTTCAATCTAGCAATTCACAATAATTATAAATATTCTTCTAATTTCTTTTGAGTTTTTTTTTCAATTATATTATTTTACGATCAATTTGATGACCAATTTGTTAAAACTTGTTAAAAAACAAAGGATCAAAATGGAAGACAAGGATAAACACCTTGGTTAATCATAAACTCACACAAGAAAATACTTTTTGGTCTACCAACTCTTTTTATAGACCCTACAATTTTGAAAATTCTTGTTTTAGTCTATTTTTTTTTCCATCCTTCGGTTAGAGAGGAAAGAGAAGCTCATTAATAGTAACAAAGAAGATATAAAATAATTAATTAGCTATATTTTAGTGATGAGAAAAGCCAATATTAGTGTCAATAGGTTTCACGTGACAAAAGAAATTCTATAGAGATTTTTTAAAACTTTTAACTTTCCTAAAAAATTGTATCAAAGTTGAGAGAATCCCCTGCCCCTCGATTGTGTTTTTGGACCAATTTAAGAGTGTTTTGAGTTGGAATATTGGTTTATTGAGGTTCTAAGAACTTTTAATAGGAGTTATTGGGTCAAAATATGTTAAAATAGATTTTAAACCTAAAAACTCAAGTCTTGATTTTTCTTGAAATAAAGTTTTTATGTCAAAATATATTGTTAAAGAGAAAATATATAATAATAATAAAATTTTAACTTAGGGCTTTGAGTGATCCTTGCTCAATATATATTTTGTTCCTATGTTTGCTTTCTTTCTTGTATTGCTTTTATCTATGTTAATTGATATCAAAACCTATGCTATTGTTATCTATATAACCTATGTTATTGTTATCTATATATTGCAATCTCATGGATATTTGTTTATTTGTTATGTACTATAAACAAATATTGTAGAAAAAGATGTAACATTTTGATAAAGAAAATACCTAAAATAGAGATATTTGATTTTTTATTAAAATCCTTAAATTCTTAGGAACTTCATAAGCAGCATAGTTCATTAATTGGATGAAAAGGGGGTAAAAGATACAAGATCACTTTTTTTCATTTAAGTATACTTAAGCTTTGTATTCCATATATTCAGACAATATTGATGAATACATTGATGATTTGTATCAATTAGTGGCTATGAATGATTTATCAAAAGCTAAAGAGTAGTTGGTTTCCAGACATCTATGTGGATTATGATGGTCCATCCAAGGTCTGTTGTTTTTTATAATCTTTATGGATAGTTTCAAAAGCTTATCATAAGACTTTAACCGTGGATTAACACCAAGTTTCTAGGGTAACTAAAAAACATGGCTTTATATTTGACTAGAATAACAAAGATGTGCGGACTAATGAACATAAATAATAATCCATTCAACTTGAATCATGTTTACAAAATAATAAATTGTTTTCTATAAAATGTGTTTCCCCACCTCCAAACTCTTCATTGTTGAAACAAAATAAAACACCAAGATGTTATTCATATTCTCCATAATAAATATAAGGAATTTGGTTTACCTAAAACTTTATATTAATTTATTTTATAAATTTTAATTTTAAGACAAAATAAACCTTTTTTTTATTTTATAAAATTTATATTTAATACATATGTTTTCAAGATTTTCCATGAAAAACAATTTATAACAAATAAATAAAATTGTTCAAAAGTAAACTTAAACTGAATATCTCAAAACAAAAGACTTGTTTAAATTTATCTTTCTTTTTTAGATATAAACTAACAAGTAAATTTTGTGCTTAATCTTTGTAGTTTGTATTTTTTTTTTTCCTCATCTTTCACTTGAAAGTTTTCATATTTATCAAAAAATCATTTTAATTTCAATTTTTAAAATATGAGATAAAGCTCTAAACTTATTGAAGCTCTACACTATTTTTATGCAAAAAATAAAATAATAATAATTAGAGAAAAATATTGTGAAATCTAATTTTTTTTTATAATTATTAATAAACTGATATCATTTAAAGAATCATATCAAATAAAAAAAATTATTAGATAAAGTTCTAAAAATAATTTTATATTAATCTCTAATATACTTTTAAGTGAGTATTCTCACTTAAAATTAATATAAGCCATATGATATAAATATAATAATTTTAATAGCCCAATATTATTAAGGTTAACTTAACCTTCATAGCACCAATTCATTTTATGTTTTCTTGTGTTTTAGCCATATAGAAATGTGGCAAGGGATTACCGATTCAATTGAAAATATCTTAAGTTTCTAATTTAAATTCTATTTGAGACTAGAGAACAACATTTTCAAAAAACAATCATTGAAAGAATTAAAAAAGCATATTTAAAAAAGACTCATTTATTGGCATGCTCCATGCCAAGGGCAAAAAATGTTGTGATAATGTCATTTAACCTACCCAAATAATTAATCTTAAAACCACCTAATGTGGTTTCTTGTCTAGCTCAATTTTTCAATTAAACCACATGAGAGCTAATTTGACATGAACTGACTCTAAAATAGACAATTATTAGAGATTGTGATAATTCTATAAAAGTAATAAAAAAATAAATCTTGAAGTTTATTTCCTAACTAGTCCAATATTGAATAAACAAATAAAAAAAATAAATGATGTGTACAATGTCAAATGGTGAAGCTGCCCCCAAAGTATGGAAAAAGGGATTTTGGGTTTTAATAATAATTTTATGATTATACAAGTCAAAAGTCGCTATCACTAAAAAACCTAATGGTTCATGAGAGTTTGGTAAGAGGATTAGTTGTGCAAATGAATGACGAATCATTTCTAATGTACCCTATTTGTATCAAGCTCCATTGTTGATTGGTTATGAATCTAAGACATGTTTCTATTTGTTAATCTCATTTAAGGGTCAACGCATATATCTCTTTGAGAGAAAATCTGTCCCTTACTAGATTTAAACCTAATTACTCTAAAGCTTAAATTGTAGCATCACACTTATTTTTTTACTTTATATCTTTAATACATGAAGGTACACTTTACAATGTAGTTTTACATTCTTAATATTAAAGTCTTTAGCTAAATCTCAACTCTTTAATTATTAATGAAACAAAATGATTATTCAAGGATTTTATATCTTTAGTCAAAACTTAATGAATAATCATAAACCAATTATTTTGCATTTTAAAACATAATTTGGTTGTATGCACCAAAACAAAATATTTTTTTTTTGTTTTTGAATTAAGGATTTTTTTTGTTTTTGTTTTCCATAAATTTCAAGAAAATCATTTTTTTTTGTACTAGGTTTATATCTTACACAAGAAAATCATAAATATTTAAGAATAACCCTTGAGAATTTTTGAGAAACTCTTAGCTTTGTTTATTTATTATTTGTGTTATTTTTTATGGGCTAGGGCTCGACCCAACCATGCATATTATTTAGGCCTAGGACATAAGCTTGATCTAGTGGGGGTTAGGCCTACAAGAGGCGCAACATCAATTTTTTTAATTATTGGGTTGGACCCATCCTAACCATTATGTTACGATATGACGATCTTATCTATCTATAAGACTTTGCAGGACATGAATTAATCCATGATATGCATGGATGTTAACAATGAGGTTGGTGGAAGGAAAAATAGGAAGGAGGAGGAAAGGTGGTTACCTATTTGAGTGGTGGCGTTGCTACCTAGTTGATGACGTGAGGATAATAGAGATACCGA
The DNA here is from genome assembly GCA_015731905.1 of Salix dunnii. NCBI lineage: Eukaryota > Viridiplantae > Streptophyta > Magnoliopsida > Malpighiales > Salicaceae > Salix > Salix dunnii. Next base: position 3,346,906 of record CM027661.1, read on the forward strand.
CATGACCTTTGAAGAAGGATGGTGATGGAGTTTCACATGACACTAATAGGGCTACATGCGAACATATTTTTTGATAGTTTCATCCATATTTACTAATGTTTTGCATATGTTTTGCATATGTTTTGTTTATAAAATGCCTTGATGTTATTTGTTTTATGTTTTGAAGATATTTTTGGATGAAAGATACAAAAAAGAGATAATTGGAGCTGAATGACAGATTTAATCTTCAATCGATGTTTTGTGCAGAGCGGGAGTTCTAGAGATTGAAATGAAGTGATTCTAGTGGTATTCAAAAGATAACATCCATAAATTTCTGGAAAGATAAGGAAAAAGAAATAAAATAAGGAAAAACATGGAAATCTTAGCCTTCAAAGTCAAATCTTGCAATATACCGATGTCTACCTTTTGTCGTTCCAACTTAAATATCTGGAACTACAGAAGTCCAATTGATGAAAACCTAATTTTATTAGATTAAAGACTCAAAGACCTATAAAAGATCCAAATTTATGATAAAAAAAAATATGTGTTATTAATGAGATATGATTTTTTCAAGGGACAACTAAATTCTACCAACTTAAGGAAGGACTATTTTGTAAAATAGAAACTAGGGTTTCTAAGCATATATAAAGGAGGAGAGGCAAAAAAAGACACAAATCTTCCTCCTTCAAACCCTAAATCATGTTTTCTTTCATCTTTTTATTTAGTTGTTCAACGAACATACAAGACTAAACTCTTTTATTTGGTTGCAAGGACACAAAAACCTTTAAATTTCATGAACTGTGAGAAGTATTTTAAATGTGTTTGTGCTCCTATGTATATTTTTTCTATGATTGTTTATTTCATTGCTAAGAGCATACTTTAAGTTATTATTATAGACAATCTATTACTAGGTTTTATATCAAAACTTGAGTTATGATATTTGAACTTGTGAAGCAACTAAGTTGATAATTGTAGCGGATCTATGTTATTAATCTTACATGAAAGAATAACAATGTTTATAATCCTTAAAGAGGATGTTTTTTTTTAATCACTTTTCCCTTAAATATCTTGTTCCTCTATGCTAGGAATCCATTTTTATTTATAGAAGGAGAAAAAAGGACATCTTATCTTTATGGGGTATTAATCTTAGCCCTTGATTTAGTCAAGAAAGATCTCAATTATTAGCTCAAAACTGTTATTATGAATTGCTGAAATTTGACAATTAAACAGTGTGAGTACTTCTTTTTAGGGAGACATTGTAATAACTGTATGATTAATTAGTAAAAAAGAACCATGCTAGGATATATTACAATATCAGATCATTATGGCAGAGTATGATTTATCTGATTTGGTAGAGAAATAAAACATTAAATTCTTTGAAAAAATAGCCATTGAATCAGACTTTTATGTATGAAAAAGGTTGAACAAGGTGAATAGTAACCAAATGACATATTATTGAGGCTTTTTTTAGTTAATGGCCAAAATGACATTATTTTGAAGATTTAAGGTTTTAATTAGGGATTTGTCTAAATTTCAATTTGGTTCCTTTTTTATTTTTTTAATTATACCCCTAATTAATTTTAAACTTTCAATTTTATGCAATTTTACCATCACTAAACTTCAACAACAAACTTAAAATTCAATGCTCTTTCAATTTGATAGAGAGATAAAATATTAAATTCTTTAAAAATATAGTCATTGAATCAGGCTTTTAGGTACAAAAAAGGTTGAATAAGGTGAACAGTAACCAGATGACATATTATCTAGGTTTTTTTTTAGTTAATGGCTAAAATGACAATGTTTTGAAGATTTAGGGTTTTAATTAGGGATTTGTCTAAATCTCAATTTGGTTCCTTTTTATTTTTTTAATTGTGCCCCTAATTAATTTTAAACTTTCAATTTTATACAATTTTACCATCGCTAAACTTCAATAACAACCTTGAAATTTAATGTCCTTTCAATATGGTCATTGATTTTAAATTTATATAAATTGATCCTTAATTGACCATTGTACTTTCATTTTGCTTTAATTTCACCCCTGCTTTTGAATGAATTGAGTCCTCAAAATTTGATGGTGTTTTCAAAATTGTCATTGGACGTGAATTTCTTCAATTTGACCCTTAATCGACTTTAAACTTTGATTTTTTTTTAATTTTGCATATAATTTCAATCAATTGAGTTGGTAAAAATTAAATTTGATCTGTAAAATTTTAATCTTCTTAGTTAAGTCTAAAAATGGTTCCTAAACTTAATATTTCACCATTTAAGTTCATAATAAAATTAATATTTGAAATTAAAAGTATAATTAAGTCATTGCACCTAGTTAAACCCTTTAATTTGACCCAAATTAGTTCTTAAACATGATTAAATTTATCATTTTGTAATTTGACCTATGATTAAATCAAATTAGCCCATAAAAAAACCTAATTATGTTATTGGACTTAATTCTCATGCACTTTCTTCAAATTCTATTTTGATTTTACCTAGAATTTACATTGTTTATTTAATGTTGGGTATAACAAGGTATGATAAAACTCCTAACTTAGTCGAAAATCTTAACTTAATTTTTCCACATATTCGAGACCTTCCTCACCTATTATTTTTTTTGCTAATTTTTCAACCTCCTCCTCCTCGTTATTGCTGTTGTTGTTGTTTCGAAAGGAAAAAAAAGTATATTTTAGGGGAAGAACAAAAAAAAATAGATTATGATAGGTTTAAAAATTGTTTTTGCAATCTTAGATACAACATGGTATGATTAAGCCCGAAAATGATGTCATTGACTCCATAAAGTTTTAAGGCTTTTTTTTTTTCTATAGGCATTTTTATTTAAGTAATTGTTAAAAAATAATTATCATAAAATTAATCACAAAACTAGTATTAGAATGTTTGTTTGACACCACAATAATCTTATATAAAGGTTAAACAAATTATGAAGTCCAATGTTTAACGAACTCATTAATGAAAAATGAAATAGAAAACAATTATAAAAAATATCAATTATCAAACATGGGACAAAATGAAAGAGATTTTAAAAATGCAAAGACTAAAACAAAATAAGAGGCAAAAAATGACATTTTGTTTTAAATACAACTAAACTGAAAAGATTTTAAAAATCAAGGGACTAAATTGAATGAAATAGAAAATTGCATGGTGCTGGTGAAACACATGTTAGGGCATGAGGAAGGCGTGTCTCATTTGGGTGATACATGAGCCTTATTTAATGATCTAATTGTTGTTTTCTTTGATATTGTTGGAGTCATCAAGGAATACACTTCTCTGTAAGGCGACATATGTGGCGGTAAGAGGTCCAATGTGGCTTTATCATTCCATTCTTTTTTATTTTTTATTTTCTTTCCCTCCTTGCCTTGATTTTTATGAATGGCTTATTCATGTCTCTCCTCTAGACCTTATTGTGTTTCTGTTCTTCAATTCTAGTCCATTGATTCTAAATCATTAGAAAAGTAAAGAATTTAAACAATATCTTGAAAAATAAACTACTAACTCGATGTTAGGATATTTATCCAATACCATAATAACCATAAAAATAATAAATGAAAATAAATTATATGCTCTCAATCCCTTAAACACACAATGCAAGGATCAAATTAAAAAAAAAAGTATAATCAAAGAAATAAAGAAATACTCAAAATACCTCTCAAAACCAATCTGAATTAAAAACTCTTTTAGAGTTAAGAGCTTTTTTAGGTATTTAAAGATAAAAAAAAAACATTTAATCTTAATTCCCCTAATCATATGAAATCATTTAACACCAAAATAAATAATTTTTTAAAAAATAACTTCAAGAACTTAAATGATTTAAAAAAATAACAAAATCCATTATTAAAATCTACAGTGAAATTTATGAAAATAACAATACTGAACAAGAATTTTTTTATACAAGACAACCTCAAGCTATTTTAGTTTTTACTATGATAATTATAATATAATTTTACTGAAATATTTTAAAAGATTAATAGAATGACAGTTGGGGATTAATTAAACTTAGTGCTTTTATTCTTTTTTATTTTGAGGCTCACAAAGCACTAAATAATACAGTGTGTGGGTGAGAGACTAAGATTCAGACGTGTGGTGAACACTCAATAGTCTTGATCAAACAAGCAAGATTCTAATTATTTATTTGTTCAGAAATGGAGTTACTATGCGACATTTTTGTTTCAAAGGTGATGACTATAAAAAAATATAGTTGGAAAAGTAATGATGGCACCATCAAGCAATTTAAAATAAGTTCATGAGCCATGGAGAGAATATATATATATATATATATATATATATATATATATATATATATATATATATATATTGTTCATTGATAGAACCAATTCATAAAAAAGAAAAGAATAATGTTGGTGAAAAAGTGGCATATGAAATTTGACCAAATTCGATGACTACAAGTCTTTGAAGACCACAAGATTTTGAATATTGTTGTGCACGTTCCAAATGAATTAAACATTCCACAATTGAAAAAGTGGCATATGAAATTTGACCAAATTCGATGACTACAAGTCTTTGAAGACCACAAGATTTTGAATATTGTTGTGCACGTTCCAAATGAATTAAACATTCCACAATATAATTAATCATAACTTGTAAAGTTTGTTGGATATCCCTTTTGTTCAATTGGCTATACTAGTTTTATTAAAAAATAATATTAGTTTTTTTAATACATTTTAACTTATACAAGCTGTATTGTTTTCTTTTTTATGGTTTGATAATATCTATTTTTTTTATTTTGCCTGCCATAATTGGTTTGCTATGATGAAAAAACTATGGTTTTCTAAAATAAATTGGTCTGAAAAGTGAAATAAACTCAATTATCATTGAGTTATCATCTGAGATAAAACTGAAATTTTTGCTACCGTGCATTTCCAAATAATATTTCAAATAAAAATCATTGTATTTTATTTATCCCTATCATAGAAGTGAATGAGTTGTATTATTCACAATAATATTTTAGATATTAACCTCATGCAGGTATTTTATCCATATATTAAAATGAGTAACATAATTATAATCCATAATAATATTTTTTATTATCACAATAATATTTTTTTTTTTTTAGTCTTTTCATCCTTCTATTAAGAGTGAATATTTTTTGTTTTGCCAAAAAAAAAATTAAAACATTTTTAAGAACATTGGCCAAGATTTTAAAACTTTACAAACTTATAAAATTGTTGCAATATTTTCTAAATCATGATATATTTTTTTAATATTTTGAAAAAAAAAAGCTCAAATAAATTCTAGAATTTATGGCCATATGAAGAAAAAAAGAAAAAAATATATTATTTTTTTAATATTTTTTAGGCTTTGTTTGTTAAAAACCCAATTGTTTTCTAAAATAAAACAACCCAAAAACATACTCTTAAGCCAAAAAAAAACCTTAAATAAAAACATGCCAAGCCAAATAAGGAATAAGCTCTATAACCTATATGTTTCTGACTTGACCTGACCAAGTTGACATGAAAGTTTTGGTTGGACCATAAATCGAATAAAAAATCTTGATTTGACTAAAAAACAAATTGAAAATAAAATTAAAAAAGAAAAGCACTTTAAACTTGCCAAAAACACACAAAAAAAAACTCAATAAACATGAACATAATGGATCAAAAACATAAAATTCAATCAATTTTGTTCGAACAAATTTGCTATGATGAATAGATGACAAATGCAAAATATACATATATTTTTATTCATTTTATAGTATCATTTTTAAGATTTTTTAAGCTTATCTCAACTTATTTAAAGTTATTTTATGGGTTTGACATGTTTAAGAGACTTTATGGATCAATTGTTATAAGATAAGAAGCTCTATACTTTATGTTTTGGACCCTTGTTTCTTGTTTCAGGTTTTAATTCCTAAAGACAAGTTTCATAATTGGAATTATATCCATCAAACTTGTTGGAGAAGTATTGTAGGCTGAAATCCAATGCAGATTTGGGCATCCAATTGGAACAACAATATTAGTCATGACTCTGTTTGCTTACCAATACTAAACTAGGCATATCTAGAGTATATGACATCAAAGCAAGTGATTTAAAATCCCAAATCCATCTACACATTAGGAATACAATTTCCATGAAAGGCCCAAAGTCTGGAAAAAGTATCTGCAATACAAAAATCCTGGTGCAAGCTAGATGATGGGTTGTGTTTTCTAATTTGTCAAGGATTGAAGAGATTTTCTCGACAACATTAATATCTTAATTTTTTAGCCATGATTACCAACATTAGGGCTAAAACTCTTGTAGAAAAAATAAGAGATAATAGAAAGGCATAGAGACAACCTCCTTCTCTACTTTTTCAGATATGGTAGCAACTTACCAAAGCATGAACAACTGATTCATTTGTTCGGTTCAAAGGGGATAACATCCATCTTCATTATTGATTGTGAGAAGTAGCTTTTACATTTACACTTTCAAGTATTTATTTATATTTGTTCAAAATTCAAGCTATTGATTTTAGATTCATGTTTATGGAATTGGTTTAATATGGTTTATATGCTTTTTTTTTTCAATCTATAATTATTGTTGGGATAAGAATAAGAAGAAAGTAAATTAATTTGATTGTCTTATCTATCACATTAATTTCTTTAGGATGAATAGGACAAGTAGATATTCAAGCTTTTGGATGTTGTCTAGGAATAGATTGCATAAATCTTGATCTTAAAGTTACTGTTGAGTGAAGAAGGATAGCTTCTCAATACTTAATTCACTTGATGATAAGAAATTAATTAGAAATTTATTCTAATTAGTTTAACATTCCTCTAGATTTTCCTTAGCTTTAATGGAAGCCTAATTTATTTGCTTGATTTAAAAGGATATTAATTTAACTTCTTTGATCAACCGATTTGTAAGAATGGAAGAATCACCCCTTTGAATTAGTTGACAACATATTGATTAACCTTCATTAATATTTAGCACTTATATTTATTAATTCTTATTGATTAAAATCACTGCCCTTCAACTTGAATTTGGTATTTATAGGAAAATAAATCAACTTCCCTTGGCTTTGACCTGATCTCTACCACTATACTACTAAATTATCATTTTAGTGATAGTAAAATCAGTATGGAGGTTTCAACAACCATCAATGGACTTGGGTTTAAAGTCCAAAAACAGTACCCTTAGAGGCACAAGTGAGCTTCCTTGCGCATGTCTCTTTAGTTACTATGCAAGTGGATTATAATGAATATGTAATTATAAAGGCATGAACAATTACTATGTAGTTAAAAAGCAAAGTGAAGAGGAATGCATGGGAATGTAGTTGGCAACTAACAAGCAAAAACGATGATGTTGGAGCTCCTGAGCATGATCGATGATCACTAGTTCTGGAGACAATGAAAAACGCAGACAAATCTAGTGTTTGTCTCTGTCTTTCTTTTCCCTGCTCTCTTTAGAGACGAAAAAGAAGATGATGAAGGTGAAATGTGCTAGTTGAATGGATTTTTTTCTCTATGTTTTTTTGCTCTTTCTTTGTTGGCTACCTCTCTCTTATTCTTCCTTTCTTTTCTTTTTTTGTTTCCTTGCCTTTTTTTTTTTTCCATTTTCTATTCTTCCCCTTCTATTAAGTTAGTAGCGAAGGTATAAATATATAGCCTATAAAAAGCTCTAATCAGAATATTAAAAACCCATATTCATCTATACGTACAAGACTAAATATTTCACATAGGAACCAAAGTGAGAAAAATTGTTTTGAAGAACAAAATCTGCCCGCAACTTGCCTCGTCAAATGGATCTCCAGATCTGATTCAAAAACTGATAATGTCAAGCATCCCCATCTGACTGAGAGTCTGACATAAGAATAGTAGGCTCTAGGAACCAATAAAAGTTCAAATTAATTCTTTGACATGTCATGAATGAAAGAATATAGTTGAGATGATTAGTTATTGCACGAAACCAAGTCAAAATCAAAGTCTAAGTTGGAACAATAATTTGGTATTATAATAGAATCGTGATAGTAGCAAAAATAGTTATTTTAAGTGCAAATTCTAAAGAATTTATCCAACCTTAAATCTATGGTAAAAAAAAACAACATCGTTGGTTTTGTGAAAAGAAATAAAATATAATCCAACACGATACTCAAGTAACAGAAATTATTGTGATGCTTTCTAATCTAGCCCTCTATTTTTGTTTTCAATGAGACTAATTAACTTTCTCAAATTTAAAATTCATCTTTGATTATTCTGATAAATCCTTGAAATATTAAATTAAGTTTCTCAAATAAGACCTACAAATTCACGTCAGAATCCTTTTCGTGGCAGGATTTTCTACTTATATACTAGACATTCAAATAAGAATATCAGAAGCTTTTGATATCGAAATCAAACAATTCAAAAAACCGAAATTCATCTATATACTTAAGACTACAACTTTCATATAAGATCCTAAGTGAGAAAAAAATTGTTTTGAAAAAACAGAATCTACAACTTTCATATAACATGTTAAAAAAAATTTTATGTCATGAATGACACAATATAGCTGGAATGGTTAGATATTACACAAAGCAAAGTTAGAATCAAAGTCTAAATTAAAATCAGTGCAAATTCTAAGGATTTATCCAACTATAAAGACTAAATAAAGAAAGAATGAATTTAGCATTATGAAGACTTAAACTAAGAATCATGATGAATTCAACAGCAAAAGAGGATAAAAAAAATAGAAGGCAACAAAGAAGGGTTCAATGTTTTTTTTACCCTCAACTTCTCTCAATTGTCCAATAATCATGAGCTAAATATATGTATTTGGTTCAATACACAATCTCTACCATGTGGTCCTGAAAATGAGTAACAATAGATGCCCCTTCTTTCCAAAACTTAAGAAGCCAAGACTTGTCAAATACTTTTTTAATTGGAAAGACTTTTTTTTGTCTTTCATTATTTATCTTTGTTTTTCTTTTCAAGTTTAGTCTTCTCACTTCTCTCTGCAAGTTATCCCATAATTACATGGAAAACAAGTTTCAAAAATTTATAATATATTATTTTTATATTTGTAATACATCTACTATGCATAATTATGGAAACATTATCTTTTTTACTAACTTTCTTTTATGATGGTCATAATTGTTTGACCCAAAAAATAAATGTTTTGATAAATAAATTGCTTATAAAACAAATAATTCTTAAATAGCATTGTCTTTTATATTTTTTTTTAATTATTAGTATTTTTTTTTATTTGATCATCTTTCATTGTACTCTATATTTTTCATTTATAGTATTCTTTATAAATAATTTTTATTTCCATGATGTATATATAAAAATAAAAATAAAAATAAAAATAAAACTCGCATGTTCTTGTTTAAAAACAAATTCCAAGATAAAATATTAAAATTATAAAAACAGTATGTAAATGTTCTTTTAACTAGTATACATTATATATAATCCGCAATATTAGCACCTTCTCTTATAACTTGTATCCTCGTGGCAGCACATCAAACTAGAGATTTTAATATTATCGAAATCACGCTTATGTCTGCAAAATTCATTGGTTGGTTGACCTTGTGTAGTCAACTAGAGATTGCTCTAATTTCTTTCGCAAAAACATTAATTTTGATTTATTTTTATAGGATATATTCAAGTTATTTATAAAAAATAAAAAAACAAAAAAAAACCCACTTCGCACAAACCAAAAACAAGAAATTATAAAGCTTTGGCAAATGGGAAAGTGACTTTGGTCTATCCCACCAAAAAGGTGCGTAAGAAACGCACTAGCACCCGGTTCTTATCCACCTGGGGACCTCATTCCTGCTAAAGTGCGAGTCCAATATGGACCTTTTCATGAGGCGTGGGAGACAACTGGGTCACCAACTCATTTATGAAAGCTAGCTGGCTGGCTTCATAATTTATTATTAACGACTCTACATTTCCTTTGATTATTCCTGCAATTCTACAAAAATAATAAAATGGTACTAGAATTCAATGGATAATAAATTGGACCATAGCTATTTATTTTTACACCGAACTCTTGGTAAATATATTCAAGTACTAGGAAAAATATTGTGGGTGCGGGTGTGTATCTAGACCCAATATTCTACAAGTTTTTATTTATTTGGAGTTTTTTAAAGAGTTTTCAATTATTTATATTAATAATGATGAATAATACAAATTAAATGAGAAAATTAATTACAAATTTTCATATTGTAGTCGAGATGTTCTTAACCATGTCTGGACATCTTGTTATCAAAAAAGTTATACAAGGTTTGATGGTTCATGAAGTTTCATGTCATTTGAAGTTTTTTTAAAGAGTTTTATTTTATAGCTACTACTAGATATAAGTAATTAAAAAAATTAAAAATATGGTTTAAAATAATAAAATCATGACATGATAGAAAATGATATAATTATAAATCTAATTTATACTAATTAGAAAATCATGTAAAATTTTATAATTTTTATTTGGATACACATGCAAGGTCAGGTTTCACTATAAAAGATATCACATTTCATTGTGGATTTGCATAGTGAAATGATCATCCTACCTTTCATATTGAAATCTATATATCTTAGAGGTAAAAATATTTCTTCAACATGATCAATTTATCATTGCAAGCTTGGATGGAAAAGGGTAGAAAAGTACTTTTACTTTAAATTTGTATAATTTATTGTTTAAAATACCCTTAAAGGTTAAAATCTATTAACTTTAGTTTTAAAATCATAGTTCAATTACTAAAGTGCCATTGCAAGCAAAAAATATGACTTGTGTTAAATGGTTTTGTGGTCTCTTCATGTTGGTTTTTCATTGACATCATGTTATGTTATATAAGGGGAAATATGGTATTCTTATAAATTAATAAGAGTATGTTGATTTTTGTATCAATATTGATCCTCATTTCTCTAATTGTAATTTATTTATATTTTAAATGCTTTTTATTTTGAATTTTGTCCTTATTCTTTTAATTCTATTTTATTTATTATTATTTTCCTTTTTTATTATTTTTCTTCATTTTAGTCCCTTAACATTTGGTTTCATTTCATTTTCTACTAAATTTAGTCTTCATTCTATTAGTTTCTATTTACCTCCTTTTATCCTTTTCTTAATTGATTTGTATTTTCAATTATGTCTCTTAGTGTTTGATTTTGGTTTATTTTATATTAGATTTTGCTCTCATTCTTTTAGTTTCTATTTGTTTTATTTTATTTTATTTTAATTTTATTTTTCTTCTAATTTTACCTCTCAGAATTTTTTGATAATCATTTTGATCATTAAATCTTATATCATGCTAAAAAAACATCTTAATTTAAAATATTAAAATGATAGATAAGACATATAAAATAGTTGTATATTAATTCACTAATATTTATTGCCGTTATATACAAATAATTAAATTATTAATTATAATCACATAAATCTTTTATGGAATAAGAAAGACTTTCCTCTTAAATTTACAGTTATTAGTATAATTGTTAAAAACATTCTAATTTTATAAATCCCTCGTAAGAAAGCTTGATTGTTTTTCTCCGGATGATGATTTTTCTATAGACAAAATTCTATAGGTTATGTTTGGTATAATATTTATAAATTGTTCTTTTAATAAATAATAAAGTTATATATTTGGTATATATATATTAGGTCAGAAATAATTTTGATTTAAATATCAAGCTTGTTAGAAAATTAAATCAAATATTGATTTAATTAAGAGTAAAAACTTTACTTTTTGATTTTCTAATTTTAATTTATTCTACATTTATTCTTCAAAAAAAATATTTAAGTAATTTGTATCAAATATAAAGTTACTTCAACTTATTTTTATCATAAATTATTTATAAAAAAAATTGAATTAGAAAACAAAATCAATTTTCAATTTTCATAGATGGACTCTTAGTTTAGTTTTAATATATGCAATAAAATTAGTTGGAGAATCAATTAACTTGCTTAGAAAAGAGAAAGAAGGTAAAAAAATTAGATTTTAGTTATATCACTAGTTTTGGTGCAAGTAATTTGTTGTGAAGCAGTACTAATATTTATATAAAAAAATAATATTCACGTGTTAAAAATATAGTAAACAAATACATAAAATATTGGTTATGACGAACATGGAGATATCCAGCAAACCCATGGACTAAATCATATGATTAGAATGACCTGATAGAAAATTAAAAAGAGTTTTAAACTTTTATTTATATTCAATTAAGGGGTAAAATTGATAAAAAAAATATAATTTAGTAAAAGAATAAAAAAAATTAAAAACAAACAGGATAAAAATTAACATAAAAATAAAACAATATTAGGATTAAAGGCTGAAATTGAAAAGAATAATAACTTTTACAAAGAGCCAAATAAAAAATTAAAATGAAAACAATAAAGACCAAAAATATAATATCATCAATTTTAATAGAAAGATGAAAAATAAAAACCACCAAAACTTTCATGAAAAGGCAAAGAAAAAAAAATAGAAATCCAAACAATAAGGATCATATTAAAAAAATATATAATATTTGATAAATTAGAATTGAATAATTGTTAAAAATAAAACTTAAAAACTAAAAGAATAAAAACTTAAGTTAAAAAAATATCAACAACCAAGAGGGTCATGTTATAAATTTTTTAACACCGTAAGCCACCATGTCTAATTTTCTGTTTTGTTTATCCAAATACAAAATTGTATCTAAATTAACATGATAATTACAAATTTTCTAAAATATTATTTTTTATTTCACTGAGCATTTTAGTTATTTTTTCTCATATTTAGTTAAATATCAAATTGTTACTCAACTTCCATTAAAATAACAAAAAAAAACCATTTTAAAAACATCAAAATGCCAAATGACACCATGTTTGATTTATTTATTTTTTATTTTAATTGTTTTCGAGTATTTTCATTGTACAGTTAAGATTAAGAATTACTTATATTTTATTTGATAATAATATATGAATTTCATGAAAAGATTTTAATATCAATATAAACTCTGAAATAGACAAACCAGAACATCATTATGCTAAGTAAACAGGATAATAAAACAGTATTTATTATTATTATTTTTAACTTAAAGAATTATTAATATTTCGGCAATTTTAGATGATTATTCCTCCATTTAAAAGAAATAAAAACCCATTTTATAATTTATTTTCACAACCAAATACATATTTAAATAATACATTTATGGTCGACAATGAAATCATGAGCACATCTTTTGCTGCTGCCGTCTCGGAACCACCGAAGAAGGCAGCTTACTTAAATAATGCGCTGTCAAACTAGCATAATATTTTAAATTTTATTATTAATTAAAGATTAAATATTTCATTGCTATCAGCAGTGGGTCATTAAAGATAACGCTTTTTGACGGATCAGACAGGATCCGTAAGTGGAGATAATGAAGATTATTTATACCCTGATTTTATATATAATATGATTTAAGTCGTAGTCTTTTCCACCAATCTTGGGCCGCGAAAGAAATTCTATGAGACATCAAAACACACGGTACGGATATTCAATTCCAAAAGGCAAGACTGGCAAAATTTCCTACCCTTTTAGCCGACCGGCGGTAAACGGACGGTCAAGTTACCGCCTTGCTTGACCGTTTACTTACGGGTGGTCAATGACCCAATCATGCGAGTCAACTGCTCTAGCAACTAACGGTGTTATAGTCCATGCCCATGACGTGGGCGGATCTTAAAAGATCTAATATTGGACTCGGCCCGTCATCACCGTCCGATCTCTTGCGCGTGATTTCTTGCTTTAGGGTTTGCATTCCACACAATAATTACGATGGATACATGCGTGGGTGACACAAAGATTCACCAGCCACAACCCGACAGAATTTACCCCTTCAAAATTTACCACCCCACACCTCACTGGACTGGACAGTAAAAAGTAACTCAATCGCTTTCCTAACTTTTTTTTCCTTTTCTTTTTCTTTTTATAATAAAGCGGAGATTTTATAATTGTTTTATAATCCCCTTCCTTATTTTTATTTTTTCTCTGGGAATCCTCTAATAAAACTTGTTTAATATTATTTAATTTTACAATTATTCATTAATGCCCTCTATATTGTTTCAAAAATATTTTTGAAAAAAAAACAAATTTTATTTTTTATTTTAAATTAAATTATTTTAGTGTTTTTCTATCATTTTCATATGAAAATATCAAAAATATTTTTAAAAAATAAAAGCATATTATTTTAATATATTTAAAAGAAAAACTTTTTTAAAAACAAAACAGTAACGGTTAGTTTAACAAACAATGGAGTAACGTTGATCAGTCTCATTGATATCATTCTTGTATAGTGTTTTTCGATCATTTTCATATGACGATATCAAAAATAATTTTTAAAAAATAAAAATATATTATTTTAATATATTTTTGAAAAAAAACATTCAGTAACGGTTAGTTTAACAAATAATGAAGTAACGTTGATTAGTCTCATTGATATCATTTTTGTATAGTGTTTTTTGATCATTTTCATACAACGTTGTCAAAAATAATTTTTAAAAAATAAAAATATATTATTTTAATATATTTATAAAAAAAAATATTTTTAAAAACAAAACAGTAACGGTTAGTTTAACAAACAACGCAGTAACGTTGATGAATCTCATTGATATCATTCTTGTATAGTGATGATTAAATGGGAGTCTGGGTTGTTATTATTATAATGAAGTCTGAGAAATCCAGGGATATCTTTCGAGACAAAGAATCTGAAATTTTGTCACAGAGTTTTGATATATGCGAGGCATGGACACAGACAGTTGTTAATTTTCGTTCTATCACCTTCTGTTCTCTGTCCCTCCCTCTTCTTTTTAATAATATATTCTTCATTACCCTCCCCCTCTTGCTCTTTACAGAGTGTGTGAATAGATGCCTGTGTCTGTATAAACTGTCAAATGCATGTCCACCGACAGCTCCCTGTACAGCTTCCGGCAACCTTTTACAGAGTGTTTATGATGCCTTGCTTTACATAAATGTGCTGTTGTTGCTGTTGTTATTATTATTATTTCACTGCTATTGATGTTACTATAAATAAAATAATTACAACACATGTATGTCGAAAACACTCATGATAAACACTCTGTAAAAGGTTGCCGGAAGAAGATGTACAGGGAGCTGTCGGTGCATTTGACAGTTTACAGACACGGCGTGTGCGTGTATTGCTTGATCAAATGAGAATTTATCAACTACAATTTTAGCTGTGAAGAAATTTTAACTACAATTGTAAAGGTTCAAAGAAATCTAGTTTTGAAATATAAAAATAGGCTTGAAAACCAAATATCTAGTCTTGCTATACATTTACTTGAGAATTATTAATTTTTATTAGATAAAATCCCAGTTAATTCATATAAAAGTCATTAATAAATAAATATATTATATATGTTGGAATTTTTATTTAATTAGATAGTTAGATGAACAATCTCACTATAAATATACTATAAATATAAGAGGGTCACTAAGGAAAAAAAGAGAGTTGATTTGAGAAAGAGTTTTCGTAATGAATATGCTACTTTCTATTTTTCTATTTCTCAGTGTGAAGATCTAGGCTATATAAGTAAGGTATTTAAACTAATAATATATAATGATTCAACTGCAAAATAAAATGAAAATTCCATGAAATCTGCTTGATAATAGGAGATTCACATTAGAGAATCCATGTGAGTTTGTTGAGTTATTGTAATTTGATCTCCAACGATTTTATAGGCCTAATTGGATTGTCATATATTGCCGTTGGTGTATCATTTGATTCTCTATAATAATTGCCAGCAGTGTTAGGCTGATCTTGTGTATTGATTGATCCATATATTGTCGTTGTGTATTAATTGATTCTCTTTAGTAATTGTCAGTAGTGCTACGTTGATTTGGTGTATCCATTGATTCTCTCAAATAATTACCGGTAGTGTGATCATGTGTATCCATTGATTTTATTTGGTAATTGCCAGCATTGTTAGGCTACGAATTGCCAACAATGCCAGGTTGTGAAGATAGGTTGTTAACACCTTCCCGCAAACTTTGTTAGGGTTGGAGATGAAGTTTGTTGCAAAAATATTAAGAAATCTCCTTTGGTATTGGTTTGGTGAAGAAGTTGATAATCTGATTACCTAAGGAGATATGTCGAGTGACAAGCAATCCACAAGCAATGTGTTTGCACACAAAATGATAATCCAACTTGATATGTTTGTTTCGGATATGGAATACTATATTTATATTCATGTAAAGTGCATTTAGATTGTTGCAGTATAGTATGGGAAGAGATGATAATGTGATGCATAGATCTTTGAAGAGGAAAGCCGACCATGTGAGTTATGTCGTTATGTTAACCATTGCATGATATTTTGCTTCTGTGATTAACCATGAAATTATGGGTTGTGTTTTTTGCATACCATAAGATAAGATTTCCTCAAAGAATTGTACAATATCCAGTAGTAGATTATCTCGTTGCGGTGCATCTCGCCCAATTTGCATATGAGAAAGCAAATAGTTCAAGTGTAGTGTGTGAAGAAAAATGCAATCCCATTTCAATTGTCCCTTTAACATATCATAAAATGTGTTGAATCATTTTTAAATGTGTCATTATGGGAGCATGCATGAATTTTGATACATAATTAACATTAAATGATAAATCAGGGCGAGTGTGTGTTAGATATTGTAAGGCTCCAATAATTTCATGATAGTAACTTGGGTCTTCCATAAGAATATCATTGGAAGATGTTTTTGTTTTAGCTTCAAGGGGAATACTCATAGGCTTACAATCAACAATATTTGATTGTTCAAGTATCGTCAATACATAATGTAACTAGGATAAATGAAGGCCTTTATTGTTGGTGTGATTTCCATTCCAAGAAAGTGTATTGGTCCTAAGTCTTTCATTGCGAATTCATTGCTTAGCAACATAATAAAATTAGATACCAGTGTTGGAGTTAAGCCTATGATCGACATGTCATCTACATAAAAGAGCAAAATCATTGAATCATAGTCTTAACAGAGAACAAATATTGAAGGGTCATATATACTACAAAAAAAACCACATTTAAGAAGACATGCACTAAAACGATCAACACGTGTTGCTTGTTTTAGGCCATAAAAAGCTCTTTGTAGTTTGTAGACAAGTGTCAAATGTTGAGAGTTTGCCATTCTTGGTGGTTATTGCATGTAAAGATTTTTAGAAATTAAACTATACAAGAAAGCATTTTTTACATCTAAATGTTGAATAACAAAAGCTACGGTAATTATTATGTGTATTGTTCCTAGTTTGATAACCGGAGAGTAAGTTTCAATGTAGTCTACTCCATCAATTTGATGATATCCTTTTACAACTAAACATGATTTGAGTCGAACTGGAGAACCATTTGGTTTGAGCTTTGATTTAAACATCCATTTAGAATCAATGACATTTATTTTTTATGTTTGTGGAACCAATTTCCAGGTCTCATTTTGATATAATGCTTTTAGCTTTTCTTCCATTGCTATTTTCCAATTAGGATGTGCTAATGCGAATTTAATATTTTAAGGCTCACGGGGTATTTTAGTTGTGGTACAGATAGTCAAGATATATTTGGAATTTGGCTTTACTATACCTTGTTTAGGTCGAGTGATCATAGAGTGAACCAATGGTGTTAAAAGAAAAAAATTTTATGGGGAGGATTATGGTGTTTCATTTATAATCAAAGGAGAAATTCATGTGGCTATACTATTCTTAGTTTAGATCAAGTGACCATGCTATGAACTAGCGGTGAATAAGAAAATGATGCTGAAAGACCAAGATTTTATGGGGAGGATTATGGCATTTCATTTTATAATTAGAGAATGAATTTCATTTGGCTTTACTATACTTTGTTTAGATTGAGTGACCATGGAATGAACCAGTGGTGTTGAAGAACCAAGATTTTGTGTGGAGGATTCTAGTATTTCATATAATCAGAGGAGGAATTTCTTGTGCTGTCTCGTGAGACTCTTGATACCTTTGTGGTAGAGATGTATCTAGTGAAATTATGGTGAGATCAAACCTAATATTGGTGTTAATCTCTAGATTTGTTTGTGATTTAACAATAGGATATTGATTTTATAACTTTGAGGAATTCGAAGATGGGAAGAATTTTTTTGTAATACAAATGTCATTTGGCAGTAATAGACTTTGACATGGGGTTTGGATAGAGTCCAAAATTGCTCATGTAGAGGGAGAGATGTTAGTATGTGGCAACCAAGAATAAAAAGTACCAATTACTTGTGGCTAATTGACTTGTATGGAATAATTAATTCATCAAAGACAACATGACAAGAGATGAAAAATTTTCTACTTGTTGGATGAAAGCATTTATAAGCCTTATGTTTTTTCATGTAACCTATGAAAATGCATAGAAGTATTATTGGATCAAATTTGTGTTTTTGTATGTCCCATATGTAGAGAAAGCATTGAGATACAAATGCTTTGAGTGAGGAGTAATTGGGGTGTGTCCCATGAAGTGCAAAAATAGTGTTTCAAAGTTGAGAGTAGAGAAGGTAAGCAATTCATAAAATATACTATCATGGTGAAGGCCTCTCTATCCATAAAAATAAGTGTGCTTCACTTTGAAATAACATATTCGTTCTTAATTCTCTTATAATCCCATGGCACCTCTCAATTCTAATTTGCTCATAAGTATATGGTGATGATATATGATGAATAATGTCTGCAAAAAAAAAAAAAAAAAAGGTTAATAGTTTTGAATTGATGAACTCATCACTTCTATTTGGATGAAAATTTTTAACTTGCTTGTTAAACTGTCTTGCAATATATTTTTCAAAAGCTAAGTATGCGATAAAAAAATCAGATTTGTTGTGCAAAGGAATAATCCAATTTTATTTAGAAAAATCATATACTAAAGAAGCATAATATTTAAATTTTGTAATTGAACAATTGTTACTAAATAAATAATCTGATCACTCAACTAATCTTATATACACATATAGTTACTAAATAAATAATCTGATCACTCAACTAATCTTATATAGAAAACAGGTTTTCACCATGTTAATCAAGATCGGAGCAATGTTATTTAATTTGAATAGAGTTCTAAGTTAAACTAGTTAATATTTAACGTATCAATTTATAACTTGATGAATATCAGTTAATGTTTTTTTCTTAAAATAATAGCTATTATTATTTTAAATTTTAAAATAATATAATTTTCGACTGATATAAATAAACTGAAAGATGAATTTAATAAATTTGTGCACACCCACGTAATAATGAGATTAAGCCTTTGAACTTTTACCATAAAGATCAATGATTTTTCTTAAACAAATTGGATCCTCAGAAATTAAAAAAACCACGAAAGGAAAAGCAAAGTAGCTACAACAGGGCGAAGAAGGTTCTTTCCTGCATTAACAAAAGCCAGCACTTGCAGAAGCAAACCAGCAAGATAGCCTCTTCCTCGCCCTCTCTTCTCTCTCTCTCTCTGTCTGTGAAACCGTTCTGTTCATCCTCTCTTCTTATTGTGCAAAAACCTCTCAACCTTCTGCTGCTCTATATTTTCACTACTACTGTGACCAACTTTGATGTCTTCTATACCAAAGGAACATGATTACATAGGTTTGTCAGAGGCTCCTTCAATGGAAAAAATCTCTGACAAGCTTTCCTCTTCCTCCTCTACCCTCTCCAATGAAGAGAATATCAACAGCAACAGCAGCAATACGTCACTCAACTTGAAGGAAACTGAGCTAAGGCTTGGGTTGCCAGGGTTTCAGTCTCCAGAGAGAAAACTAACACTACCTGCAGCTGGGGTGTCTCTTTTTGGCAAAGATATTGACACCACCAACACTAATGGTTATCCTCTTAGACCGCTAAAGAATTTAGTGTCAGGAGTTAAGAGAGGTTTCTCTGACGCCATTGTTGGGTCTTCTGGGAAATGGGTTTTATCTGGGAGCAATGGATCTGAAGTTGATTTGGGTAAGGGAGCTATTTTGTTTTCTCCCAGAGGTGATAATGGTAATCCCCAGAAATCTTGTGTTGCAGGACCTGCCAAGAAAGATGATGTTGCTCAATCACCAAAGCCAGTTCAAGAGAAAAACAGCCAAGTGGCTGCTGCAAATGAGAACAGTAGTGCTCCTGCTGCGAAGTAAGCTCGCCTTAATTGCCTTTCTGCTCTTCAAGTTGTTTTCTTTATTGTGTTCTCTTTTGGTTTCATACTTTGTGTGTTTGTTGCTGTGACCAATCTTTAATTGCCGTGCGAATTGTGAAGAGGAGGTGGAAAACCACACCATTAGTTCCAAGAAATGCAGCAGTGAGAAAATCAAACTATATTAGAATGAGTTTTGGTTTGGCTTGGGAAACATAAATGGAATCACGAACCTCGTCTTTAGCCATAGTGCTGCATATAGCTCAGTAGAGTGTATTTAACTTAGTTTCTGAGAACCTAGAATGGAAGGAATAATGTTAGGTTTAATTTCTTTTCCCTTCGTAATTGTGTTTTTCTTAGATTTATTTTCTTGTCAGCTTTGTCTTTTCCTTGAATTATGTTCCTCAACTGATTTCTGGTTAGAATTTTTTTCGGTTTGAAGTGGTCAATTTCTCTATATTGGACCATGCTCAGCCTCTTGTTTATTGTGTCACTGTGATGTGGTATTTATCATGGTTATAAGTTTGTATTTAGATTGTTATAATTGTTTCTGGTATGTGGTCTTCAAAGTGATTTACTCCGAAGAATTTGGGAGGTACTTACATAAACTAATGAAAATAAGTAGTGAGTACTTCTATCTTTGTGGATCTTTTGCATTGAATTTATGAAATCTTCAAGCTTGATTTTTTTTCCCCCAATCATAACAGCGTTTGCCTTGACCTTATTTTGTCTTGGTCAATCAACCTATCTACATGTTATGGTAACTTTCTTGAATTGCTGATCAAAAAGTTTTTGAAACAGGGCACAAGTGGTAGGATGGCCACCAATTCGCTCATTCCGGAAGAATACCATGGCCTCTAGTTTGGTGAAGAACAATGAAGATGTCGAAGGCAAATCAGGATATGGATGCTTGTACGTAAAGGTTAGCATGGATGGTGCTCCATACCTTAGGAAGGTTGACCTTAAAATGTACAACAACTATCTGGAACTCTCATCTGCTCTTGAAAAAATGTTCAGCTGCTTCACCATTGGTACCCTCTCTCTCTCCCGCTTCCTCGCTCTCTCTCTCTCTCGGTGCACACACAACCCCACCCCCACTCTCATCCCAACTTACAGGATTCATAGGCAAAATTTCAATAAAAAGTTACCTGCACTATTTTGGTATGGTCCAGAAAAGAGAGATGCTTAACTCATAATAAAAATCAAGAAAGGGTTTTTTACTCGTTAAAGCCACTGCCAATAAGCTAAACCAAAGGACTTATGATGAATAATTGGTCTTCCCATGTTATCCTGCTGTAACCAACCAGTTCCATAGCCGGTATTGGAATTTTATGGTTGACTGGTGGTTTAGTCCCCTGAAAACAGTAACGAAATGTATTTGATTATTTCTAGCCCACTGCAATTTCCAGCCTACTGTCCAGTTAAACCAGGTTGCCTGGTGATGATGTATTTACCGATGTATATACCAACAAGTGTTGGAAGTTGCTTTGTGAAGTTGTTGACTCCTGTATATGTATGACTTACCTAGGACAATGTGGTTCTCATGGGCTTCGAGGTCAAGATGGTCTAACTGAGAGTCGTTTGAAGGATATTCTTCATGGTTCTGAATATGTTCTCACATACGAAGACAAGGATGGTGATTGGATGCTTGTTGGTGATGTCCCTTGGGAGTAAGTGCTGTCCCCATTTGTTTTAAATTAAGAGTTCAGCATTGAAGTCCTTGGATGAGTCTTTTTTCATGGGATGAAGTTGCATGATTTGTTCTCTGAAAACACACTTCGCTTTGGTTAACAGAATTGAACCTTACGTGTTTTGAAGCTGAATTATAGTTGATTTGATCTGGAAACTTGTGGCATAAACATGCAACTTCGATCGGGAATTGCTATTTCTTACTTGGCATACATCGTTCAAGATCAAAACCCTCTGATCTGACAATTTAACAGTTTATTCTTCACCATTAGCGGTAAATTGTTCCATCTAATTTAGTTATTGTTTGCTGTTACAGTATGTTTACCGACTCATGCAGGAGAATGAGGATCATGAAAGGTTCAGAAGCAATTGGACTTGGTAGGTATTTCAAGTTTAGTGCTACATTTAAAGCATTAAAACTTCTGTTTGTATCTTTATAGATGAACACGTCTGCATTTGCTTGAAATTGATTTTTGTCCATCTGCTTGTTTGCAGCCCCAAGGGCCATGGAGAAATGCAAGAACCGTAATTAGCTGAAAAGAGAGTATGAAGTGATGAAGCTTAAGAAGGATTTTTTCTTAAAACTTATGGTGTGTTGAGGTGAGCTCTTTGCTCATGAATCATGTGTTTGGAAATTTTATTGTGTATGAAGAAAACACTTTTTTACGAGAGAGGATCTCATTGAACATGTATCCAATTTGATTTGAAGTTTGTTTAGTTTACGTTGTTTTCTTCGTCCACTTGTACTTCAATTTGTGTAAATGAATGGATTGCTTGTGGGTATAAAGCCTCTCTCTCTCACACAAGATGCAGCAGAAAACAATTTGAAACAAACAATGCAGAGTACGTAGAAAGTGTTGGCTGCATCCCTTCGAGAAGTTGTCAAATTACCTTATAGCTAAAACAGCTCGTCCTTTCATTGTTCAAATCACTGTACACGCACATACATAGCACTGTGAACTCGTAATTTGCACCGGTATATCACGTGAGTTTGTTTATCTTTTTTATTTTTACCTTCTATGAACAGTGTAATTCCGCTATTGTCCCTCAAAAAGGATAAAAAAGGGTGCTTGGTCTGAGGGGCTCCATAGTCATTGCTTGTTTCCGGTCTGGTCCGGTTCATTTGGCCGGTTTATTTTATTTTTTAATATTTATTTTAACAGAATTTTTTAATATTTATTTTAACAGTGAAAGTACCATTTTAACCCTCGAAAAGGACAAAACACATTACTGAGAGGGAGGGGTGATATGGTAATTAACCATTTTTATTCTTTTTCCCGCCAAATTATTGTGGCGAGTCATCAGACGCGCCGTCCGTTTCCATCCACACGCATGTTTCGGACGGCGCGTGCGTCGTCATACAGCGTCCAAAAATGCTCAACCGGTGTCTAGAATGATTTTTTTCGCCATGCTCTCTTCCACATGAAGTGACGCGTGTATTGAGATGATGTCCGGAGACGTGTCAATGGTCGTTTGAATTTTCCCCCTCATTTCTCTCTCCCTCCTGCGCATGATGATGTCAGTGCAACTGTTTTTTTTCAAATTTCATTTCAGTCTCTGAACGTTCGAATTTGTTGTTCAGGCTCTTATTGCAATTATATAAGTTTTGATTTGTTTCAATTTTGTCCTTTAATTCAAAGTAATTATATAATGTAGTTGTAGTTTGGTCCCTGTGCTTTTAATTTTATGTTTTGCCTGGAAATCCTTAATAGTTTTTGTTATTAAAGTTTTGATTTATTTCAATTTTATCCTTCCAAGCAAATTTGTCATAAATCCTTAATAATTTCGGTGTCAAAGTTTGATTTCTTTCAATTTTATCCTTCCATGCAAATAAATTACGAATTTAAGTTCCATTTCGGTCTCAATTCTTTTAGTTTCTAGTTTTAGTTCGAATTATGGAATTTCAATATTAAGATTTGTTTCAATTTTGTCCTTTAAATTAAATTTATTGCATATGATTTTTTTATTTTATCCCTAATACTTTTAATGTGATATTTTATTTTGGTTCATTTATTTCTTATACATAATTCTTTCATAGTTTCTATTTTTGTTCACACACACACACACACACATACATATATGCTCTTCGTTTTTCTTTCTAATTTTACTTTTTTTCCAATATCATTAAATTTTTTTATTTAATTTTTAAATTTTACATTTACTGTTTGTTCATTATAGGCTAGATATATATTTTTATATTTGTTTAATATTAACGTCCTTATATATATATATATATAACCTATTTATTCTTTGCAAATAAAATCATAGTTGATGATAAATTTTTTCAAATACTTCTAATATAATAATATGAAAAATAAATCTTACAAATAAAAAAAATTAATTTTTTTAGCAATAGTTCTGGTGTTATCGATATTATAACAATATTAATTATGTATATAATATTTATGATGACATATTCAAATAATTTCTTAAAATTTAATAATATTTATTTTAATTTTTTTTATGTTGTTTTCATTTTTTTCATTTATACTGATCATTTGATATTTTTTTTTTCTCTTAGCTATGTCAAATTATTTTTATTTTTGTATATTTATGTAATATAAACGGTTATATATATATATATAGTATGGAATTTCAATATTATGATTTATTTCAATTTTTTCCTTTAAATTAAATTTATTACATCTGTTTTTTTCTTTTATCCCTTACACTTTTAATATGGTATTTTATTTTGGTCCATTTATTTCTTATACATATTTCTTGCATAGTTCTTATTTTTGTTCCATATATATATATATATATATATATATATGCTCTTCGTTTTTCTTTCCAATTATACTTTATTTCCAATATCATGAAATTTTTCTATTTAATTTCTAAATTTTTCACATTTACTGTTTGTTCACTATAGGCTATATATATAATTCTTATATTTGTTTAATATTATCGTCCTTATATATATATATATATATATATATATATATATATATATATAACCTATTTATTATTATTTTAAAATATTTTTAATATAAGAATATGACCAATAAATTTTGCAATCAGTTTCCAACATATGAAAAAAATCAAATCTAACAGTTTTTATCAAAAGAATTTTAGCAGCAACAACAATCAATCGCTTTGTAATGGAAAAAAAAAACTGTTTCTAATAAATTTTATCAATTATATTTTTACTCATTAAATATTAATTAACAAAATACAATATATATAAAATCAATTAAAATTTTTTAAAAATAAAAAAACCTAGCGCATTCAACGGGTTAATCCACTCGGGAGAAGCTGGAAGAAAACAAAATGAGCACCACCTCCGAATTCTGAGAACAAAGCAACTTTGAATTCAGTCAGGCTACACTCCCAGGAAAAAAAAAATATTTACTTCATTTTATTTTTGAGCCTAAATCTGATAAAAGGCCGTGTGTAATCTTGAATCGAAGTTGCTCGTTAGGCAACCACAACTACCACCTCTGTCGATGGCAGACCGGGCTACAAGAATTTGTCAAGTAATAATGTACCGCCGTTCATAACTTTTTTTTCAAAAAATGCTTTCTAATATATATTTTAATTATATTATTATTTTTACATTTAACACATTAAAAAAACAAAAAAAACACGTACAAATAATATTTTTTCAAGAAAAAACACTTTCATCAGACTGACGGTGCGAACCTGGCAGGTGTGCCTAGACTGTTCAGCAATATAAAAAACTTTGCTGTGAACTGATATGGGATTCCTTCAAGTGCTTACATGCTCATTACTATTTATTCTTGTCTGTGTTGTTGAATTTTCTACTCCTTGACATGAGCATGCAACTCGTCTTAACAAACAAATTCCCAAAACATGACAAAACAAATGTAACAGCATGCAGGCAGGCATGCATCCGAAAATAGCATCATCATCATCATCATCTCCAACTTCAGCTATGGAGAAAATATATAACTATTAACAAATCGTGTTTCAATCTAGAACAAAACTAAATAAGCTCTCTTATCCATTCGAGACAGCTTTAAGATTCACGTTCTGAGATTTCAATATATACCATCTGGGTATAACCGTTAAATACAGAAGCCTCTAGTCGACCTAATCCCAGCCGCTGGAACAAGCCATAACGGCCATCTTCAACAATAGGACTGGAAGCACGAGCAGGATCATATCGTGTTTGATGGGTGAGGGATGGGCCAGCCACTGGAGGGAGCTCCCAATAAACATCAAGAGTTGATTCAATAAACCTGCTGTTCTGAAAATGTTCTGCATAGGAAATTGGCTTATTACTATGATTAAAGTTGTCCCGCATCCAGCCCTTAACACCCCACCACGCTTCATTCGGTCCACATAGTTCATGTATATCAACTGCTTTCTCCCAGAACAGCTTCCTCTTCGATCTAACTCTAGCTTCATCACCGTCCCTAAAGCAACTATGGCCACCCCCTGCAATTTTTCAATGAAAAAAAAGAAAGAGCAGAGTGAAGTGAACTTTCAAAACCCCCAATTCAATTTCTCACTCACAATCAGATGCAATTACAATATTATTTAAAAAACACAAGTGAGGGAAAATTCTATGCTGGAGTGAGTTAAAATTCAATCTGAAATATATTTTAAGTTACCTCATAACAAATATCAAATCCAAAGTTGTGATGTTAGATAAGTTTTATTTGGATTCCTACATTTAGGAACCACAGGACCAGTTTGATGATTTTCCATAACATTCCCCCATCCTAAGTATTCTCAGTTACAATTTTCTACCCTTTGTCTTGGAAAATTTCACAATGCAGCATGAAAGCTTTTGCAGTCCTGGTTAATAGGAGTACAGCGTTGATGTGGATTTCCAGCAAAAAGCAAAAAATGCAACCAGGGAAATCATTAGAACAAAAGGGTAGGTACATGCACCTCTTATATAGGATTGGTCACATATCTGCCTCAAGGAATAATGATCTCCAGTTCCAGTATCATAATTATCCTCAAACACAAGATGCCGAAAACCAGCATTTAGTGCCTGCTTTACTCTGCTCATAAAATAAAAAATCGAGAAAAAGATGCATCAAGTGAATTTATAAGGGTAGAAAACATGAATGCACATAAAATGCATGAAGTAAAGAGGACTGACAGATACTACAGAGTACCTCTTCAATTCATTCTGATGGTCATCAAAAAAGATAAGAACTCGACTGATATCAGTAATCCCATGTTTCTTCATCATGCTCTTCCAGTCAACATTACCAAAATCTACAAAATCTTTCCCAGCAAAGTATGTGCAATTACCAGCAACATAAGCAGGTCCCTTCTTCAGGTACTTCCCAGGATGCCTGGGTGAAAGTGAAATAATTGGTGTGTCTGGCATAGCTTGTCGCAGAACCCAAGTGGAATGCCCCTTAAAAACACCACTCTCAATCATTAGAACTGGCTTCAGCCACTTTGCAATGAACCAAAGCCCAAAGCTGTGGTCAAAACCCATCCCATACATGTTGTTTTTTATTGGCCTAGTCTCATAAACTGGTACAAACTCTTCCAAGCCTTTGAGTAGATCCTTGGATGTCCACTGAACTGTTTTTCCATGTTTCGATCTGCCTTTTACCAAGGACAAGAATATCAAATGGGAGTGGATAATAAGAACCCTAATTATGTACCCAAACTTAGCTTTTCAGTAGACTAACAATATATAATCCAAAGCCACAAACTTAGAAAGGTGAATCTGATGAAAAACTGACTGAGGAAACAATAATTACCATAATATCATGAAAAGAAAGAAGAAAACGAAAAACAAAATCCTAAATTCACAAAAGTTAACATACGTGGACACCACACCAATTACAGACTGAAAAATTCTGAATGCGTAAAATGAAAGAAACCAGAAAAAAGATTCAAGAATAAAGTAGTTAGCCATTAATGATCTCAAGAATTTCAACCATCAACTCATGTGGCAGTTAGCAATAACCCTTCTGTAAAAGCTATATCCCTTTTATTAGAGATTTCAAGGACATGTAGCATCCTCTCCCACATCCTCCAAATCCCCTGAATCTCTCTCTCATTCACAAATTTGCATGTGGGAAAAATCTTTAATACTCTCTTTCAAAGTATACATCTTTCAGATTTCAATAGTGGCAGGTCCCATCTTGTTGGACCCACAAATACTGAAATTTGAGCAGAAGATGCATCAGTACTTATCGGTAGAGCGATAACACCACATTTCCCCCCCCTGTGCATCCATAAAAGAACAAATGCAGTTCCTTTTGATGTAATTACACTTAGTTAAGCAATCTTCAGGAAAAATAACCAGCAAAAAAGAAGAATTGCAAATACCAAGAACATGCACCCTAAACTGGAAATTCCAACTTGGTGAACTCAAAGACAACATTTTTGAACAATCAACCAAGTCTGATGCCAATGCTGCAGTTTTACAGAGAGCCAAATCGAGCTTAGATTCTATAACATAACAACTAAACCCCATTTCCAATGCTCACTTTTTATTAAACCCATTAATTGAACTAAGCCAAGATAATAAGAAGGAGGTTTTCTTATAATTTTTCATATTTATAATTCCTACATTTTCTCAGCCACCAAACGGAAATAATCGTACTCAATATCCATATCTCCTCGGTTGCCACCCAATTAGCAACACCAAATCTCACTCCGACCCAGATACCCGAATTTACAGACACACAGCAGTTACAAATGTACAGATATATTCATCAAAGGTATATAAGATAGAGACTTACACCAGGGAACACCAAGTAATCCAAAGTCGGAATCAAGGCCATCGAGACCGAAGAAGCCGACGCGAGAACCGTGATCAGAGACGCAGACAAAACTCCGGGAATGAAATGCGAGAGAAGTGATCAAAACGAGAGCTAATAAGAGACAGAGAAGGAAAGAAGCAGTGGGACAGAAGCAGAAGTGGGACAAGCGAGAGAGGTAATTAGAAGCCAACAAGGAGAGGTTCTGTTTCTTGGTCTTGGAATCGTCGGCAGAGGCGTCAGTATCGGAGTCGTCAAGGTGAGAAGTGACACGGCGGGAAGAGAGGGCTCGGTCTAGCATCTTGGTGGTGGCCGTGATGGGGTTTTGGGGACCGTGAGCTAGAGGGTGCATATTTCTGTTTTGTTGAGTGAAGTATAGAATCTGGAGAATTAGTTCATGCCTTCCTCCTCCTGGCTCATGAAATTTGGGCTGCAATTAAAAATCTATATTTCAACCTTTTTAATATAAAAACAGATCTAAAACACTGTGAGCTAACTAAAAAAAACATTTTTAATCTTCAAACACCATTTAAATCAAATTTAGAGGTCATAATCTATTTTTTAAGCCATGTTTTAAGGGCAAAATTATGAACTTGTTTTTAAAAATGAAATAATTGATACCACTTTTATTATTATTATTATTATTATTATTATTATTATTATTATTCAAAGACTGCAAATAAAGTTTAATACTAAAATGTTAAAGGTTAAAGTAAAATGGATAAAATAAATGTAAAAATTCAAACTTTAAAACCAAACTAAAGATTTTTGTGCTTTTAAAAATTGAAAATGAATTTTTTTTTTGTGTGTTAAATTTTCAATTATTCTTAACTCTAAACTAAATATTTGAATATTCTATGATATTTTGTATATACAAGTGTATGCCAAATGAAAAAAAAATCTCATTATGAAAAATCATGCTAATATAATTTGTAATGATGAAATTACGAAAAAAAGAAGTTTTATAACCAAATTAAAAAATATTTACTTACACAAGAACCTCTTATAATTTATTTTTTTCCACCTTGCTCGAGTTCTTTTAGAAATTACACTTTACATCCTAAAATCTATACTTTTATAATACTTTACATCCTCATGTTAGTGCGTTAAAAAAATTCATAAAAAATATCATATTATTTACAGGAATGCAATTATATTTTGTTTAATGACTAAAAATATTCTTGTTTTGTGAAAATAATGAAAATCATCATTTTTATATAAAAAAATAATCTTAAAATCACTCAATGACTTTATAATATAAAAATATACTTTTAATAAAGTATCTCTCTTTTCTCACCATTTTCAGTCGCAAAAATCATTCATTTTTTACATATTTTTATCAACAATTCTTCACCATTTCTAGAACACAAAAAATTGCAACCACATGGTGAGAAAAGACAAACACACCATTTGAGCATAAAATTCACCATCATATTCAAGAAAACAAACAACAAAAATTCAAGCAAACAAACATACAAAAAATCAGTAAACACAGTACCTAAAATCCAAGCAAGTATAAGTAATATTTCAAGCAAAAAAACACAGCCCAATTCCCAGCAAATAACATTGCAAAAAATGCAACAAACATAACTAACATTTCTAGCAAACACACTACTTAAAACTCAAACAAACACACCACCTAAAACATATTACCTATAACGAATGTGATGACAAGTCATGTGAAAATACAGTTATTGATTGATGCAAACCTTTTAATGAAAATGAATTAGATACCAAAATGAAATAATGTGCTAATGATATTAGTTGTGCTAATGATATTGGTTGAATGCTAGATAAAGTAAATAAAGTAAAGAAAATTAAAGAGGAATGATGTAGAGTTTGGAACAAAAATCATAATATAGAGGCTAGTTTTTCAAGTATAAAGTTGTTATTGGTGGATAATTTAGAGTATATGATGTTAGTATTTTTAACTACGATATTTTTCAACAAAAACAAATGAAGTGAAAATATATGTATTCCCTAGTAAAATAAATGCATGAAGCATAAGTAACACATATAGAAAAAACATGCACATTAAATAAAGTAAAATACATAATTTAAACCTACCATAACAACAACAATAATCCATAATATTTATGTTCTCACTAGCTTTAATAGTTACAAATAAAATACAAATATTTATTCTCTTACACCTTTAATCAATGTAGTTTTTTTATTGAGAAGATAAAAAATCAATATTATATATAATTTCAAAGAACATTGGTTATTAATAGAGCAATGATTAAACTACATGAAACATCATGAATATTTAGTAGACTTGCCTATGTTGTGTTGAGGGTTTAAAAGAGTATGCACCAATGAATCTTCCACCATTTTAATAAGCTCTCTCACAACCTCTACCAGTTTTTCTATATTTTAAATTTTTGGACCTTTTTGCAACACTATATCTTTTATTTATACAATGATATCTCTTTGACATATTTTGAAATTATAGTTTTTTTTTTTTTTTTTATAGTGCCAAGTTTACTTACTCCTAATTCTTTTCATCCATTCTTTCTCAGTTTGCCCAAACTTCCTTTAAGGTTTGAAGGTAGAACAATGACATCTTTTTATTTAAAATCTATATGAGTTTATGTTAATGATGTTGGTATATATCTCATATATGTAATCAATTGATTATATGTGTTATTGACTTTATTCATGGAAACACATTTAATTTTAATAAATTTTTTATTTATCTTTAATATTCATTAAATATTTAATTAGTAAATTTGATTTTTTTATTAATGAGTTAAGAAGAAAGATAAAGTTTTTGAAACAAAAATGATATGCAAAGAAAATTATAAAGATATTATAGTTATGGGATGTCTATTACATCAAAGTATTATTCCTAAATATTCATGGTCATTACTCTATTAAGAATATATATTAATTAGAGTTATTGAAACTAGTACATATCATGTTCTATTTTTTTTTTTTAAAGCAAATGTAATCATAAGTTGAGGTATGAAAAATACCTAGAATTAACATATAGGTGCTTGTTAGATGACATATATGTTAAATTGACTATTATGATAATCCCATATGGAGAAATAACCCATGTTAATGGAAAAACTCACATAATAGTCATGTAAATGATCTTTAGACTTGACATCATTATATTACATTGCATAAAAAATATTATGCTTTGATCCTGTTATATGTTGTCCTAATCAAGAGCAACAAACAAGCGAATATTATGTATAATATGAAATATATGCAGGTATTTGAATAATCAGGAGATGATAGATAAATTAAGAAACAAGTCTCATTTATTTGTTCTCATATAGCGTTGATTGTAAATCCTAGCGCAAGGTAGGATGATATTTGAAAGAGTTCAAAATCTTATTCAAACAATGACTATAGTGTTAAGAACATATAACATTTCACATAGTAGATACATTTTAGAATATAATGTCTCATCAAAATATTGTTGAAAAAGAGATAATAATTACATTAAGAAACTGATCACTGAAAAGTTAAGTCATACCACTTATATTTTTTTAATGTTTGGAGGATTATGATAAGTTGTTAGACATTGTACATGATCTTCATATAATATATTTATTCAAAGCTTGGAAGAACATTCATTCTTTAGGTAATCTTTGTATAAATCTTAAATAACTATAGATCTATCTAATGGGATTTTGGGACTATTTCTACTACATATATCTATTTCAAATAACCTAATAAAAAGGGACACCACCTCATATTCTTTAATATTTCAATAGTATAATATGCATGACATAAATATTTTAACTCAATTATCTTACGATGTACATAAAAAACCATTTTTTATATGAAATTGTAGTTTAACCATTCACCATACGAGCATTGTTTTTTCTCCATATCAGTATAAATTATTATTTAACCTTCAAAGACTTGATATTTATTAGAACTTTCTAGAATTACTCTTATATGTCAAAACTTCTTAACAAACTTATTTTTTAACTCTAATATAGGGTATGGTATGTGTTTCCTAACTTGCAACATGAATAAATCCATCATTAAACCTAAATACAAGTTTTAGTCTAACTTTCTTTAGCACCACAATTATTTTTATAATTTTATATTTCCCAACCCAACCATTGAATAAGTTAGCCAAGTTATTGGTAATATTTTAAACCTTAACTTTATTATCAAACAAATGTTTGGCGTAAATATCAATACTAATGTTATATAACCAATTTAGAGTTGCATTATTAATATCTCTGATATTCTTGAAACAATTATTGTAATGAAGATTCATATAATATTTTATGGCACCCTAAAATTTAATTCAAACCATAAAATTCTTTTTTCTTTAAATTAATATAAATATATCTTAACAATGCCCATGTGTTGTAACGAGGAATACCTTGGCAATAACGTCTGATAGACCACGTAAAACAAAAAGAAAACATTAACAATTAGAGAAAAAAAATATAGAAGCAAATGTAAAAGGTTTTAACATATTAAATATAAACGATATCATACATTTTTATTATCAATATGATGCAAAATGACATTCAATTTACTATAATATTAATGGATCCATATAAAGCATACAGTAACCATTGTCATATGTTATTGTTTTCAACCTTAACAATATATATGTAACAAGAATTGATATCCAACCCCATTAACAACAATATGACACCTTCATATGGACGTATAAGATGATATATATCAATGCCAATGAATGGTCCATATCCATTAACAAAGAATTGTTTTATATTTTTCAAAGAAATATAAACTTGTTGAAACTTTGATGATAAATAAATATTTGAATTGACATTGTCAAACCCTTAATACACATTAAATCCTAGATTATACTATTCTAATAACTACACATGTGTAGGGAGTCCTTTGAAATACTCCTTAAAACTTCCTTCAAAAAACTTATTTGCCTTGGTCATGAATCTCCATAATCGCGTAGGGTGTGTTTTAATCTCAAACTTCTTATCCAAAATTATATCTAAGTATTTATTGGTGACAACATTTTTCCTTCCTATATATTTGTCCAAGACATTTGTTGCGATGTCACGGTCGCACAAATTAGTTACCCTAGCTTAAAACAAATCAAACAAGATAGTATAGAGAAAGCAAGGGGTTGATCCACGAGGACGATTTAGTTATGATTTTTGTGCTATATGCTATGCAATTGGAGGGGGTTGGAAGTTGTCTAGGCTAGGCTAAAGCAAACTAAGCGAAAATTTTATAAAACTGAAATTTATTAATAAAGCAAACCTTGGTCACAAGTCAACATCCACCTACAGAAATCAGAACTGATCATGAAAACGACACATCAATTTATATTCTGAATATTTATCTCTTCTTAAAATTGGTTCATTAATGGATCCGTCGTATAACTTACCCTAACTATCAAACAACCACAGTGTCCACACTAGTAATTTAATTCAATGACATCATTAAAAACTAGATAAATTGATCAATTAAAAAACATAATTGTCAGCAATATATGTTTAGTTTGATTGAATGTTCTCCCTAAGATTAATAATGTAGATCCGCTATAATTACTAACTTAGTTGCTTCACAAGTTTATATATCACAACTCTGGTTTTGATATCAAACTTAGTAATAGATTGTCTACAACAATAACTTCGAGTCCGCTCTTAGCAATTAAATAAATAATCATAGAAAAATAAGCATAGGAGAACAAATATATTCATCATATAAACTGAAAAATTGAGGTAAAAATAAATTTCATAGTTCTTGAAATCTGAAGGTTTCTGTGTCCTTGCAACCAAGCAAAAGAATCTAGCCTTGCATGTTTATTGAACAACTAAATAAAAAGATGGAAGGAAACATAATTTAGGGTTTTGGAGGAGAAAGATTTGTATTTTCTTTGCTACTGGCCGCCACTTCCTTGCTTCTCTCTTCCTTTATATATCTTTTGAAACCCTAGTATCTATTTTATAAAATAGTACTTTCTTAAGTTGACAAAATTTAATTGTCCCTTGTAAAATTCTTATCTCATTCATATCACATCGGTTTGAGCTTCAATTTTGAGCGTTTATAGGTATTTGAGTTCTGAATCCAACAAAATTAGGTTTGCATCAATCGGACTTCTATAGCTCGAGATATGAAAGTTGGAATGGACAAAGGTTGACATCGGCAGATTGCAAGATTTGACTTTGAAGGATGCCAATCCCATGCTCTTCCTTATTTTATTTCTTTTTACTTATCATTTCAAAAAGATATGGATGTTAGCTTTTAAATGCCACTAGAATCACTTCATTTAGATCTTTAGAGCTTCCGCTCTGCACAAAACATCGACTGAAAGTCAAATCTATCAATTAGATCCAATTACCTCCTTTTTGCATCTTCCATCCAAAAATACCTTCAAAATATAAAACAAAGAATATCAAGGCATTTAATACACAAAACATATGCAAAACACTAGGTAAATATGGATGAAACTATCAAATAATATAGTCGCATCAACTTTACCAAAATCTTACTTTCAAGAATACATGAAGTAAAGAGTTGCCTTTGAGGAAGGAGAAAAAAATAGATAGAATCCTACAAAGATGATTAAACTTTTTTTAACGTTCATGCTCCCAAAAAACAAAAGCTATTACCATTAATATTGCCAAGCAAGCAAGAGGAGCTAAGGAAAAAACAACTTTCATGTACAATTTGCAATAGTAAAGTAGTAAAATAGACACTTAGAGCATAGCAAACGGGTTAAAGGTAGAAGGAGGTGGAATAATATGATCCTTTATTGGGATTAGGAATGTAATGGAAAAATAGTGAAAACCGAGCATTGCATGTGCATAGAAGCAAAAGGAAAACTAAGTCATAAGTGTGCTACAAGGAACAAGAGACCCATATATTGATGGAAAATGGTTACTAGATGCTAGAAAACATGAACAAACAAAAAAAGTTATAAGAAATAGGGGTTGCACAATAATATTGCAGTTGAAATTTGAAAGCTAACAAGTATACAAGCACTCTAGAAGAAGGCGGTGCTGGGTTTGGCCATTAAAAGTTAAAAGATATTAGAGGTTTAGGTGGGTTTGAGTATTGAAGATGCTGAGGCTGCTTTGGGTGGAAGCAAAAAAGCAACTAAAACAGGAAAAAACATGTTACAAACAATTTGCAAGAAAGCAAAAGAAGTTGAAATCAACGTTGTTGTTATATATATATATATATAAAGCGAAGCAAATGGGATGGCCAATCCAAGAACATCATAAAACAACTATGTAAAACAAGTGTTAGAATGAACGTATCATAGCTTAGGTGTGCGAAAGGACTGTATTTGAGGGCCGGTGTGATGAACATCATAGCTTTGGTGAGGAAATTAGCATCACACACACACACACACACACACAAAGTGAGCTTCTAAAGCATTAAGAAACTTAATTGAATGCTTGAAACTGTTCAGACTTGAATTTCATGATATATATAAATTATCAAGAACGTATAAAATATATAAACAATTGAACAAAACCATATCTAAATCTATATCTGTAAAAATCATTCTCGAGAGTCATATGATGACTTTTTAAATGAACATGTTTTCCTCTTGAGAGGAAAAAACAACCTAGGGAAGGAAAAAATAGATTTGTAGAGGTTGACCTAGACATCAAATTAAGCAAAAAAATCCAAACACATTTAAATCAAGGACCACCACCGTTAAATTAAAATGTTTGTTGGTGTTTAAATGCAAGCGACATAAACAACATTAAAAAACTAAGGGATAAAAGTTGAGAATTTTACAGCGTAAGAGCTTAAAGGTTTATGCTTTATCTTGCAGCTTCTCTTTAACATGAGACCAAATAATAGAGAGTAGTTTTTTTTTATTTCTGAAGTATCAAAATTTTAACGCATAAATAAAATAGACTAAATTAAGATTTAGGAGGTAAACTCTAGGATAAAAATCCACAATATTAATAAAACAAAATATTAGACTAAACATGGAAAATGGTAAAAAATTATGCCAGCCTTAAAGAGAAAAAGGACCAAAGGAAAAATAATTTGCTATCTTGCTTGGGAAAGTGATAAAAATCTTTACAAGAACAATAGAAATGAGAAAAAAAGCTTGTGAAAACATGGAATCAAACACCCAATTTAAAAGAAAAAGAAAGTGTGGGAGAGTAAAGGGGGGGGAGAGAGAAAGAGTAGGTGACAAAGTGGGAACAAGAAAAAGGATTGAAAGTTTTGATTTGTTGATTGTTGGAGAATTAAATCATTGCTCGTAAAGGTTTTTAACACATTTGCATAAGTTTTCGAAGATTAATTATGCTTTAAATTGATTGAACTCTTACAAATTGAGATTTTGGATAAAATTTGAAGGAAATTGAAATTGGTTGTAAATTTGTATAATCAATGATTAGAGAAAATAAATAATTTGTTGAAATTGAAGTGAGAATTATTGTGCCTATAAGTGTTAATGGTCGGCCAAAAAGGGGAGGAACTGTAGATTTGCTATAATGTAGCTAGATGTTGTAAATTATATGTGTTTAATGTGTGCAATTATTATAATGATGATGATATGAAATGAAATGAGAATAAAATGTTGGTAGTAAATAAAATTTGATTATGTTTTGCTTTATAAACTTTGCTAGCCTTAATAATCTTTGTGAAAGAATTGAGTTGATGATAGATTTGTTATGTGTGATATAAGGTGCATTTTAAAGTATATGAACATGAGAATAATTATAAGAGGATGAAAATAAATAATTCTAGTTATTCATGGTGAAAGTTTAGTCATGCTATGCTTATGAAAGAAAAGTTGCTTAAAGTGCATTAACATGTGAAATCATGTAACAAATGTTTAATAATATGGCGAGATCTCATGGCTTCAGAAGAGGTTAATTCTGCAAGATCTTAACTAGAAGGAGTTGGACTATCTTAAGTAGAAGGTAGGTGTTGTGAACCTTATCTATTTCCTTTACCTTATCTATTGTACTAATTAACTATAATTGTAATGATATGTCATATTTGTAATTATGATTTAGGGATGGATAAAATTAGTTTCTTGATAATTGAACTAATACCGAGTAAGGGGTAATGGAATTAGTTTCCTAGTAGTGGGGTTATTGTCTGATAAAGAGAAATTGTATTAGTTTCTAAGTAATGAGATTAATTCCCAATAAGAAGCAATGTAATTATTTTTTTATAATGAGATAAATGGCTGTTAAAGGGCAATCAAATTAATTTTCTAGTAATAGAACTAATACCTAATAAGGAGCAATGAACTAATTTCTTGGTAATAGAAGTAATGTCTAAATATTGGTGAAAGAAATAAGATATCCGATGAAGGCGTATTACACGGAAAATAAGTTTGGGAATTTCAATATCTAACCAGGGGCTATTTTTATAAATGTGTTGATTACATTAGATTAATGAGATAAAAAATCTTGGTGTGGTGATTAGGTTATATTTATTAATAAAACAAAATTATTGATGATAAAAGGTTTGAGATGTCAATGCAATATTATGGTGCTCCTTATTTGTTAATTTAAAAAGTAAAATAGTTTTTTTTATTTATGATAAATTAATGATAAGTACCTCACAACCATGAGTTGAATATTAGATATTTAGGATGAATTTGTTAATTTGGAATGAACATATAATATAAACTCTTTTTTTTTATTGTCAATGGGTTATGTAACAAATGTTAATTGTATTGTAATTTATGTTGCTTTAATTGTATATTTTATGATACTTTTTTAGTTTTTTCTATTATGTTAAAAAATATGATTGTTGTGATTATGCTATTCTAAAATTTATATGAAATGATCAATTAATTTTGTATGTGTGTGTGTTTAATGGAATGTGATGAATGAAATATTAAAACAAATAATTGAGTGAATTATTCTAACTTTATAATGTGATAAGTCCTAGATGATTGGATAATGATTGGGATGTGTTATTGTTGCATATTGATGTGAAATAAATTTTAGTAGATAACTTGGAATCTCCATGTATAAATGAGACTCTACTAATTGTTTTTATATATTTCCTAAATGAAGATTTCTCAATCTAATATGCATATGACAATGATATACAAATAAGAAGCTAAACAAAAATAATGATATAGAGAACATATAGGGTGGAAACGTAAAGTAATTTACAAGAACAAAAGCAAAAATAACAAAGAAAACAATTTAGGAGCCATAAAATAAAGAAGGAAAGGAAATACATAAAGCATCCATAAATAGAAGTAACAAAACAATATGAGGAGCAATATACACCCAAAATAATTTTGCATAATGGCCAAAACAAAAATCCATATTGGATGAACAAACAAAGCAAAATAACATAACAAATACAAGTGAAAGAAATTGAAGTAAGTTAAATTAAAAAAGAATTTGCAAACCTAATAGGCCATCAAAAGTGTCGCACCCCAAAAATGTAAGCGCGGCATCGCGGCGACCCTCCCCGTGAGCGGGGAAAATTACGTGAGGGGTCTTATCGTTATTTTTGGAAAAGAGAGTCGCCACCTAGTATTATGGTTACTAGGAAACCTAAAACTGGTCTTTCAGAGATTCTAAGGTAAGGGACTGGTTGCGTAAAGGAAATGTTTTAGCACCCCTAATACGCCCTACCTAAGGTAAGTTGCTCGACGTTTTGGTTTGTTTATGATTTGTTATGTTTTTGATCGTTCAAAAAATATATTGGTTAAATGGTGATGGTGTATTATCTCCGCTGAATATTTTGGATATTAACCCCTTAGGATTTATTTATCCAAACACCAACGGTGAATAATAGCAAATTATCCCTGTCGAATATTTTGAATATTGACCCCTTATGATTATTTATCCAAACACCAACGGTGAATAAATGCAAATTATCCCCGTCGAATATTTTGGATATTGACCCCTTAGGATTTATTTATCCAAATATCAACAATGAATAATATGAATAACCAAAAATAATATTTTGATATTTTTTGAATATTGGCCAATACCCTTAGGACTTTTACAAATATGTTGTAAAATCCAAAAATGCGAGAAATGATTTTTCTTTGCGAAATTCATGCTAAAATACATTTTTTTTCTCCAAACTCCAAGATAATATTTTTTGAAACAAAAAGAATATTTTTTTTTAAATATGCTAGTGTATTGGCCGTATGTATAAAAAACACATTTTTATTTTTTATCATTTTTTGAAAAAAGAAAATATTTTTTTATTCAAATTTTATTTTAATTTATTTATTTATTATATTTTAGCCCTGATGGGCCGAGAGGCCCATCATTTGGGGCTGGACTACCAGCCCCGGGTGGGCCAAACAGCCCACCCCTTTGGAGCCAGGCTGGGCCCTGCCTAGGCCAGCCCACCTGTCTATTCTGCATGCAAATGCATGCAGAACAGGTGACAGGGGAGTGAGTTAACTCACTCCCCTGCAAAAGAGAAGGCCATGAACAGTAGCATGAGAAATTTAACTCACTCCCTTGCAAAAGAGAAGGCCATGAACAGTAGCATGAGAAATTTTGGAGTGTGACGAAAGTAGAAACTGTTAGTACCTTTGGGTAGAGGAGGTCGAGGTGGTTCTTATGGTCATGGTGGCGTCAAAAATGGTGGCCTGTGGTGGCCAGAATGGGCGTCGGAAAGTGGCCTGCCTACGTCGCAGTCGATGGGGCTGTTCTTCGTTGCCTTCGCCGGAGTTGCTGCTGGCTGTTTGGCATGGAGTGGAGGCTACCGGAGGTGATGAGGTGGTGCTGGGGTGGATGAATGGTGGCCCAAGTTGGCTGGCCTAGAGGGATGAAGAAAAGAGTTGCTTCTGGTTTTAGAGAGAGAAGCAGAGCCCGAGAGAGAGAGAGAGCTGGACCGAGAGGGATGAAGATCAACTCATTTCTACATAAAATTTCCTTAGTTTTCTTTGCTTTTTCTCTATTTTTTTCTTTCTACTTTATCTCTTCTTTCTGCCTCAAAAAATCCTCCCTTTTTCTTCTCTCCTCTGTCTCCGTTCATCTTCTTCTCTCCTCTATCTCCGTTCATCTTCTTCTCTCCTCCCCTCTGCTTCTCTCTGCACTCTGCTCCTTTTTGTTCTCAGCCTTCCCCACGTTTTCCCTTCTCCATGCTCACTTTCTGTTTTCCCCCCTGTTCTACATGAATTCCTTTCTCCTCCTCTTTTTTCTTTATTTGAATTTGCCATTTTATAGGCATTGCAGAAGTTACCGTTGCAAGCAATGGTAGACTTCTCTTTTTTCTCTGTGATGGCAGGCTTGCTGGTGGCTGGGTGCAGATGGCTGCATGCAGGAGGCAACGGCGGTTGCAGGTAAAGGGGCGGCAGGTGCGTGTGCTGTGATAGTTTTGGGAAGGTAAAATTGCGATTTGGTCCCTGATTTTATAATTGTTCTAAATGCACCCCCAATTGGATCTAAACTTATGATTTTGTGCAATTAGACCCTGTCAGAACTTCAAAAATCAGCCTTGACTTTGTGCATCTTTTTTTATTTTGGTCCTTGATTTCTGATTTGCGCGATTTAACCCTCAATCAACCATTAATCTCTTAATTTGTTTAAATTTGGCCCGCGATTGCGCATAATTGGCTCGAAATAATTTTAAATCGATGTCCGAATATTCCAACCTCATCCATTGAACCTGAATTAAATTCAAGAACTTGATTTCTTTTTGACTAAACCCTTGACAAAATTAATTTGGCCAATTTAAAGTATAATTAAGTCAACGCGCTTAATTAAATCTTTCAATTTGACTGAAAATTAATTCTCAAACATAATTACACTTATAAAATGGCCAACGATTAAATCAAATTGACTAGTAAAAATATAATTATATCCTTCGACTTAATTTTCTACGCAGCTTTATCTTATAATAAATTACGTTAGCTGCGAATCTGCGTTCTTTTTCGTTTCCTGGTGTAAAACGTACGTTCGTATCATTATGCCTTTAAATTGTCCAACGATTAAATCGAATTGGCCCATAAAAATATAATTATATCTTTCGATTTAATTTTTACACAGATTTATCTGACAATAAATTACGTTAGCCTCGAATCTGTATTTTCCTTCGTTTCTGGGCACAAAAGAGGTACGATCGAATTTTCGAAAAACATCCAAAATTTTATCTTGATTTTCTACCGACTCCATCCCCTTTTATTTTATTTTATTTTATTTTCAGATAGTTTTGGGGGATGACCCAAAATTGGGTTATGACAAAAAGCATTAAGATAGAGTTAAACAACTTTTGTTAAACGACACAATGCTAAGAAACACAATAACCATCTAAACCACCCGAGATAACTAAAAGAAAAAAAAAAACATAGAGCCAAAAGCACATGGAAAGGGAGAAGAAACAAAAATAAAGGGTAAAGATAAAAAAAAAAAGGTGGTAAAATAGAGGGGAAACTATATAACTGATTAAAGAGAGTTAACAATTGAAAAAAAAATACTTCATGAAAAATAAAAAGCTATAAAAACATTAAGTTAGAGTAACTGAATATAAAAACAACCCCAAAACATTAAGTTACAAACACATTTAATGTGAAAAAAACAACAAAAAAATAAAGATAAGAAAATAGTTAAAACAACAAAAATCTATTAGGGAACTAGAAATAAAAAATTTCCGATAATGAAAGAGATGAGAGTAATGGTTAGGAAGGCTTTCCTCAAAAATACTAATAGACACCTATCTCACACCAACTTCGAAGCAAAATAAAACGGGTGCCTATAAATCATGTTCAAATAGAATCTAAAAAATTCATTCAACCTAATTATGTAGAAAAGGCTAAATAATAAGACTAAAAGAACAAACAAGAATTGTTCTAAAGAATGAGCAAAAAATGAACAGGGGAAAATATCACACCTAGTTTCATGAGAATTGGGGATAAATAGTTTTTAGAGTGATCAGTCAACTAGAAACAATCAACCAAATTTCATGAGAAATAACTTGTCACGTCCAATCCAATAAATTCATCTCTCCCCAATCATGATTATGACAAACCAAAAGAAAATGGAAAAGTGCATTTAATTTTGTTTGTTTTGCATTT
Organism: Salix dunnii; assembly: GCA_015731905.1. Lineage (NCBI taxonomy): Eukaryota > Viridiplantae > Streptophyta > Magnoliopsida > Malpighiales > Salicaceae > Salix > Salix dunnii. The sequence continues at coordinate 3,389,275 of CM027661.1, forward strand.
CAAAAATGCTTTAAAAAAAAAATGTTTTAGAGGAAAGTAGTTACTATACTACTTAAGTATAGATTGTCTACTTTGGAAAAAAACTCCTCTTTCTCATACTATTTTTTTGAGGATGCAAACAAATTGAGATTTCTTAAGTTATTTTCTTTACTGAAAGGATAGATAAGCCTTTGAATTTAAAAAATTATAAGATCTATTTAATCTTTTCTTTTCAATTTATATGGTGTGTATGGATATTTCTCTATACTTGTTGTCTATGATTGTTTACTTTGATTGTTAGAGTGGATTTTAAGTTATTATTTTAATTAATTTATTGCTAAGTTTGTTATCAAAATCAAAGTTGTTATATTTAACTTGTGAAGAGACTAAGTTTAATAATTATAGTGAATCTATGTTGTGTTATTATTAGAGAAAACATTCAATTAAATTGAATAGACTATATACAATTATGCTGTTATGATTTATCAACCTATATAGTTATTAAAGCTACTATTGAATTAAATTTCTAGTGAGCTTTGTTTCTTTAGTAGTTGAAGTTAATTACACTGCTTATTGGTTAACTTACTTATGTCAAGAAAAAGAGAAATATTGAGATTATAAATTGACATATCATTTCAATAATCAATTTTAATTTTTATAGTTGGATGTTAACTTTAGATCAATGTTTTTCTCGTAATAAATTTCAGTGTATTTAATGTAGGTTGCTTACTTTATTTTCTTTTAACCCTATCATAGCTTAAATAACCTCAAAATCCCCAACATCAAATCGTTTAGCATAAAGACTTAAATTAGATCATTTTTGTCTGATTAACTCTTTATTTCTTATATACTATCTTATTTATTTAAGTTAGGATAATTAATTTGTATGATCATGATATCACAGCACTTCCAATCATTTTGATGTGCCAATAAAAAAAAAATGAAATATTTAGATAAATTTTCAAGCAAAATTTTTCTATTACATTAAACAATTATGACAATACTTGCTGCATGTGAATTCCAAACCCATGAAGAAATTAAAGAGGGATACAATAAATTCAGTTGATAGCCATGCTTGGAACAACAATCCTAGCCAGTCACAAAGCAAGCCGAGATGTGAAAGCATCCAATGCCCAGCCAAGTTCACACCTGTCTTGAAATTTGAAAAGAGCACAAAGCTAGACAACTCCCCAGAAAGCAGATAGGCCCACCAGCCAACGTCGATCGGGAAAAACAAAAAACAAAATATTCCCAGCCAAACACGCCACAGTTGAAATGAACTGGAGTTCACTCTCTGTTAATCCATCAAGTTATAATAATCTCCATCGTACTCGACATGTGTCATTATAAACTCGAATTGCTAGGTGTCAGCTGTTAATTGGGCAATTCTTGTAAAAAAATATATGTGTCAACTGTTTATTTTGAATATTAACTAATAAATAAGTAAAATTAAATGGTTTGTAAGCAAACATTTAATGAGTTTCGTACTTAACGCTTGTGGAGATCACAAGTAAAACTTGAACATTTCTAAAATCAGACTAAATGAGTGATTAACGAGAAAATTGCAAAAACAGCCGTGCACCGTAAAAAAATAAAATAATGTGACTTACTATTAAAATTGCAGTCATATTTTCTAGGGAAAAGCCTTTAAATGTTACTGGGTTCTAGAGGTGACAATTATCTGGGGAATTCTTCAGGACACTGCAATATATATATATATATATATATATATATATATATATATATATATATATATATATTTTCCAGCTGATCATTTTGCATTAAATACCTGTTCCTTCCAAAATGAACTAATTAAACCAAATTACACTAGCATGAACGAATCCTTTCTTACAATATTTGCACTCGCATTTGCCCTGACAGACAAAAACAAAGGGCATGGCCTCATTAGACTCTCCAAACTCACCTCCAAACCCATCTTTTGCAATAAGAGAAACTGCAGCCCACAAATTCCTGAGAAGCATCTCCATAGAAGAAGCACCCTCATTCTCACATTTTCCTTATAGCCCACCACCTCGCCTCAGCACTCATTCAAACATCCACACCTCTCCAATATTCTCATCTCCTCCGCGTCAGGATTTTTGCTCTCCTTCTGATAACCCTGTCACCAACACTGAGAGCACTTATACTTATCGGTGCCTATCTTCAGTCCTCAAAAGAGATGGCCAGATATTATCTATAGCAATGTCGAGTAATATTATCTATTCTGGTTCTTCAACCAATATCATTCGGCTATGGAAATTGCCCGAGTTCAGTGAGTGTGGTCAGCTTACGACTAGGGCCCGCATGGTTGTTGCGCTACAAGTCTCACATGATAGGGTTTATGCTGCCTACGCCGACGGAAAAATTAGAATTTGGAGGAGAACATGGGATGGAGCTTTCAGACACATCCGGTTGGCAACGATTCCTAGCTCTGGCTGCTATGTCCGAAGCCTTATTGCCCGGAAAGATATGATGGTAATTTCCTTCCGATACATATTTATGATTTCATTTATGCTGCATGGTCTGTGGAGATACACTGAACTGAATATAATGTTAAGGTGTAATTTTATCACCGACCCGATAAATCAAAACTTAATTACAGTTAATGTGTTTATGCTTATTTTGCGAACCTCATCACTAAAAGAGGTGATGGAGGTCAGTACTAATTAAATCTGTACTGGGAACATCCACAAGATTAAAACTCGACCTAGCAGTGGTGGTTGGGCAACTAATTAATGCGGGGACACAGTAGCTGCCTTTACATAATTCCAAGCACCAACTCTGAATTGATCTTAAATGTCCTCACCATCTTGTGCATTTATGTTTTGAAAGGGAACGTAAGGATTATCGGAAGTAGTTCTGCTGTTCTTTATATAGCTGTGTGTGTTCCCAAAGATGAATTATATATTATGTTTTATAAAAGTTTATGCAAAATTTAATTAAATAAATTAAGAATCATTTATGTAAATAAATATATAAAACATCATGACAACTAAAAAATTCAATTTTAAATCAAGAGATAGTAGATTAAAATATTTGTATTTACTGAATTTATTTATTAAAACTAACGTTTTATTCAATCAAATAGTAATAATAATAGATACACATGAAGTTGATTGAGGAAATAAAAGAAAAAAAAATATTATGCAAGATTGCACATATTAGAAATATTATCTAAAAATATTTTTCTTTATAATTTTAATTATAAAGTTCATCTTTATAAAACAAGATGTTTTTTTTTTTATGAATGAATACGAATAGTATCTTCAAAAATTAAATATATACAGAGTAATAAAGCATTTAATCAACAGAAGCCAAATAAGAAGAATACAAATTCATAGAGAAGGGATAGAAATTTTAAGAAACAATAACTAGTACTTTAATCTGAGGATTAATAATAAGTAATATTAGCTTGAAATATTCTAGTTAAAAAGGATCGATGATCATATTATTTCCAAATAAGAAGAATACAAATTCATAGAGAAGCGATAGAAATTTTAAGAAACAATAACTAGTACTTTAATCCGAGGATTAATAATAAGTAATAGTAGCTTGAAATATTCTAGTTAAAAAGGATCGATGATCATATTATTTCCAAATAAGAAGAATACAAATTCATAGAGAAGGGATATAAATTTTAAGAAACAATAACTAGTACTTTAATCTGAGGATTAATAATAAGTAATAGTAGCTTGAAATATTCTAGTCAAAAAGGATCGATGATCATATTATATATATATATAAGGCAAGTAATTAAATGGTGTTGTTGATGTTTATGTAGCTGATCAAGCATGCAGAGCCAATAACATCATTAGCAATCAACATTTCCGATGACATCATATATTCAGCTTCCCTTGATAAGACAGTGAAGGTATGGCGAATATCAGACCTCAAATGCATTGAGACCATCCAAGCGCATTTAGAGTCCGTCAATGCCATTGTTGTGGCCGATGATGGTATACTTTACACCGCCTCAGACGATGCTTCAATCAGAGTTTGGCGGCGCAACTTCTGCAGCGGTGAATGGCCCCATTCGCTCACAGTAACCCTCCCTTCCAAGCACTCACCTGTAAGAACCCTAACCCTAACCTCAGATAACGGGGTGTTGTACGGTGGGTGCAGTGATGGTTACATTCATTATTGGCTTAAAGAAAGGTTCCCAGTTCAATTACAATATGGCGGTGAACTCCAGGGTCACACGCACGCAATAATGTGCATGGCTAACGTGTCAAAATATGTCATTAGTGGCTCGGCTGATTCAACTAGTAGGGTTTGGGCGAGAGATTCAGATGGACAACACACATGCCTAGCAGTTTTAGTGGGTCATAGAGGACCTATTAGGTGTGTTACAGCATTTTTGGGGCGATTAGATGATGAAGATGGTTGCACGATTTGCACTGGAAGTCTCGATGGGGTCTTGAAACTGTGGCGAGTGACTCGTACCAGCAAGGAAAGTGGGAGTTTGTCACCAAATGCAGGCGATTATTTTGATCTGCATTAGGGACTCTATATTGGATCTCTGGTGCAGAAGTACATAATTATTTTGTGAATTGAATGTGAAAGGTGAATTCCTGATGCATGCTATTCTACGTGTCAGAGCATGGAGACATGATTAGGAATATGAAGCGATCAGTCTAGCCAGTTAATTGTAATATAGAAGATATTTTCAAGATCCTAATTATATCACTTTGGATCAGACTATTTTCCTGATCCATAGTCTCAAGGTGAGATTGATCTCTATCCTCGCAAGAAAGAGAAACCTTTCAAATAAATTACTCGCAATGCTCGCTCTCTGTATGCATGGATTGTGCAAAGCAAATTTAGCTGCCCAAATCAACTCATGTTACTTAAAGATCATTAACAGCTATGATTGTTTCCTGGTTAATTTGTATCTCTCTCAGCTCAGGAGATACATAGCTACCAGTTACAACTGATATGTGTAATTATTATTTTTATTGACAAAGAAATTAAGCTGATACAGGTGCATGCAGAGAGGGGTTTTATTGTGTACGTCTGTGTACTGCGGTAGATATGAGTGAAAGGTAATGAGATATGTTAAAATCCTTGAAGATTAGGCTCCTATAATCATGTAATGTCCTATAATCTTGAATACCTATCTTAATCATATCCAAAATCATGGCAATCCAATTATCTTATTTATATAAAAGTAGTAAAAAAATCAGCAACAATATAACTTTTTTTTCTTGAAGAGCAATATATATGTAGGTTTCCTTGAATAAAATAAAATTGATATAATATAAAGACAAAATGTACCAAATTAATATAGTATAAGACATGTCGCACCCTCAACGAGAGCGCGACGACCCTCCCCGTAAGCGGGGTAATTCATGTTGGGGTTTTATCTTTAATTTCGTGAAAAAAGAGAGTCATCACCTAGTATTATGGTTACTAGAAAACATAAAACTAGTCTTTCAGATATTCTAAGGCAAATGACTTGTTGCGTAAAGAGAAAGTTTTAGTACCCCTAGTACGTCCTACCTAAAGTAGGCTGCTTGATGTTTTGGTTTACTTATGACTTCATATGGTGTTGATCTTTTTTAAAAAATAAAAAAAATAAATATGCTGGTTAAATGATGATAACGTGTTATTCCAGTAAAAATATTTTGGATATTTACCACTTAAAGGTTTTTTTATCCAAATATCAACAGTGATAATAATGAATTATACCCACCAATATTTTGGATATTAACCTTTTTGGGATTTATTTATCCAAATATCAATAGTGAATAATTATGAATTATTCTCACCAATATTTTGGATATTAACCCGTTTAGGATTTATTTATCCAAATATCAACAATGAATAATAACGAATTATTCTCGTCAATATTTTGGATATTAACCCGTTTATGATTTATTTATCTAAATATCAACAGTGAATAATAACGAATTATCCTCACCAATATTTTGGATATTATCTCCTTTTGAATTTATTTATCCAAATATCAATAGTGAATAATACAAATCACCAAAAATAAGATTTTGATATTTTTGGAATATTGGTCAATACCCTTTGGATTTTATAAACATGTTATAAAATTCAAAAATACGAGAAATGATTTTTGATTTATGAAATCCATGCTAAAAACATTTTTCTTTGATCCATGAAATAATGTTTGTTTTAAAAAAGGAATTTTCAAAATATGTTACCATATTGGCTATATGCAAGAAAACAATATATTTTTTGTTTTAATAATTTTTTTATGTATATTTTATATTTTTTTTATTTTTTTAATTTATTGGTGGGCTGGCTACCCGATCGTGATGGGCTCGGCTGTCAGCCCTTTTACTGGTGCTGGGCTGCCAGCCCAACACCAAATTGGGCTCGTTGTCAGCCCACCATATTGGACTGGCTCTTGGCCCACCTCAATTTGGACTAGCTTTCGGCCTATTTATATCTCGGATTGGGCTACCGTCGAAACGGGTTGGAAGCCCGCCTACTCTTGGGCTGCAAGCCTAAATTATTTTGGGCTTGCTTCTAGCTCGCCAAGGCTAGAAGCCCAATTCTCCTAGGATCCTGACCCTCCTCACGCCGACCTAGCCTGCATGAATAGTGGGACAGAAATTACATCCCATTGCATGCAGCAGGCTGAGGAAGATGATGAATAATATAAATTTTCGAGTATGATGAAAGGTGTACCGGTTAACACTTTTGGATAGAGGAAGTCGAGGTGGTTCTTCTAGTCATGGTAGTATTGAAAATGGTGGCATGTGGTGGTCAGAATGGACGTCGAAAGGTGACAGGCTGTGTTTGATGTCATATGGGCTCCTGCTGTTGCTTCATCGGAGGAGGTGGCTGGGCTGCTGGCATTGATGGGAAGCTGGTGGTGGTGATGAGGGTGGATATGGGTGGGTGAATGGTGAAGCCAGTGGAGGAGAGAAAGGGTTGTGGCTGTTGTTTTTTTAGAGAGAGGAACTGTAACTAGGCGAGAGATGAAGGGAGAAAACGAGCGACGATGGTGTCATAGCTGAAGACAGGGGAGACAAAGAGAAATTCTTGTGTAGTTTTTTAAGTGCAATTTGCCTTTGTAAATCTCAATTTTTCCTCCATTTTCTCCTCTCCGTTTCTTCTGCTTTTTTCTTCTTCTTCTTTTTCGTTTTGTAGCTGTGAACGAGGTATTTATAGGGGAATGAGGACATGTATATTGTGTGTATATTACCTTTGAATTTGCAGAAAGCTGAGGGTTGCAACATCGCTCCTTACTGTAGAGAGCCGTTGCAGAGCTGTTCCTACACTATTCAGGTGTCGGACATATTTTTTTATGAAAAATATGATGAGAAAAACCTTGAAATCTGGTCATATGCATGAAAACATCACATTTTTATGTTTTTGAAATTTTTGTAATAATAATAATAATAATAATAATATTTTATGTTAATTTGTATTTTTTATTTTTTTATTTTATTTTATTTTTTATTTTTTGGGGGGGACTTGGCTGCAATGCAGGTGGGCTGACAGCCTGCCTTGCTTAGGCTGGGCTTCTAGTCCAACGTGAGTCGTTGCTTTGCTTGAAAGTGTGATTTGATTGCTAGTGTGTAAGGGAGGTTCATAGTGGTGATAAGGGTGGTGTTAACTAGTTGAATGGCCTTTAACGATGGGGAGAGAGAACTCGACAGAAACGATTCTAAAGAGTGGTTGCATACTAAGAGAAAGAGAGAGAGAGCTAGTTACTGAGGGAGATGGGGATTATGGTGTGATTTTTATATTTGTTTTGCTTGTTTTTGTTGCTGAAAATCTCCTTGAATCTCCTGCACTTTCCCTCGTTTTTTTTGTTTCCTTTGTTTTTCCTCTCAGTTTCTCCTCCCTTCTCTTCGTGCATGGTGGCCTGTATTTATACACACGGTGGCTTACTTAGTTGGGCTACTTTCGGCAGAGATGGTGGCTGGTGTGCTTGCAACGGTGGCTGGTCGACGCTAGGCTTCCAGCAGGTATTGAGGCGTCTATCAGGAGCGGTGCAAAAGGCAGTGGTGGGGTGCAGTGGTGTATTTGCAATTTGGTCCTTCAATTTTCAAGTGTTCTAATTGCACCTCCTAATTGGATATAAACTTGTAATTTTGTGCAATATTATCCCTGTCAGAATTTCAACATTAGCCTTAAATGTGTGTGCTTTTTCATTTTGGCCATTTTCTTTTGATTTATACAATTTGATCCTCAATTAAACATTAAACTCTCAATTTTTTTCAATTTGACCCTCAATCTTGCACAATTAGCTTGGAAAAATCCAATTGGGTCTCCAAAAATTTCAATCTTCTCAATTGCGCCTGAATTAAACTCAAGAATTTGATTTTTCATCAATTAAGCCCTTAATAAAATTAATTTTTCCAATTTAAAGCATAATTAAGTCCTTAAACTTAATTAAATTCTTCAATTGGATCCTAAATTAATTCCCAAACATAATAATACTTTAAATTAGCCCATGATTAAATCAAATTGGCCTATTCAAAATATAATTATGATTTTTGAATTAATTTTTACCTTGAATTTGTTTTTTCTCTCATTTTTGGGTACAAAAGAGATATAATTCGGATACAAAAATATTCAAATTTTTCACAGTGATTTTTTACCGATGCCAACCCCTTTTATTTTTTTATTTTTATTTTTATTTTATTTTTGATAAAATTTAGGGAATAACCTAAAACTGAGTTATGACATAGAGTTCATGATAGAATATCTATGTAAGCAAGTAATGAACAATACTTTCGAGTTGATTTACTTAAGTATCATCATACTTTTAATGTTGGAGATTATTTCATGATATAGATTAGACTTGAACAATGTCATTTGAAAACTGATCATAAATTGTAAGTAATGCTAGACCATTCAAAGTTGCAATTAATTGAATCAAATAATTATATAAAAAAACACAACATCCTATCCCTGATGCTCCTTTTGAAACCATTACCTCATTATCCTTATCTTTGGCACAAAAGGAACATATTAATACTACTTTGAATGCACAAGTTGTTTTTATCAAGGATGGTGAACTTTAGCAAATCTTAGTACACGGGCTTAACGACTAGATTTAGACTATACTTCAATTATCAGAGAGAAATCACAACAACTTGATCCTTATCTCTAAGAGCGTTATCAAAATGGCCTTAACCTACAGTCTATGAGGTCAAGTTCTTCCAACTCTAGGAAAATTCGTGGGGATATCGAACCAAAAATATTATTTATGCATGCGTATGATCATAGACGATGCAGGATATCCCAAACCATTTAGAGCTCTCTTAACTTCTACAAATTTTATCTTGTTGAAAAGCTAACATAGTAGACTACAACTCTTCTGAAGGGAGGAAAGTCCAGATTTGCCCCCAACATTCACGAAATGCATCATAAATATGACAAACTTGTTTCTTTGCAGAGTCTGCCCTGCATAATCACGTTTTGTGACCTTTAAGTAGAGTTATAAATTACAAATTAAATGAAACTAGTTTTCTTGGATGGTACACAACCAGAAATGAAACTCATACGAAGGAAACCAATCTTAATTCCCTGTGTTCTCACTCAGATTCTCTCCAAAAATCAAGAGTTGATCTACTTAGTTAAGTTCTGCATCAAATACATTTGGCCGAAACCTAGTCTTGGAAAAACAAGATTTCCCTCATTATTTTCATACTCAATCCAATCATTACACAAAAACTTGTATCTAACACAACATATATGATAATTATTTTGCAAAACACATAATATTTCTCTCCTAATTATTGTCCTTAATGGCGAGCCATGGCTTTTCCTATGGCTCCCCTTTTCCTTTCCATTTGTCTTACTAATTAACTCTCATTTCATGCCACATTCATCAATTATACACAATTAAGTTTTTCCCCAAAAACTTTCCCAAGAACCCTAACCCAAATTTCATAAAAAAATCATGCAATTTAATAATAAAGTCAAGAGTTTTTACTTTGAAATTCTTATTCAATTGGGTAAGAAAAATGTCAAAATCTCTTTCCCTTTTTTCCTCTCATTCTGCTTGACATAAGAGAAAAAAGAGGTATTTATACCCCGCAATTTATCTTATTTGCACTAAGGCACTCTTTTCCTTTAAATATTTTCTTTTTACCCCACATCTTCTCTTCTTATAATTTAAATCCTACTCTTTATATTTCTTTCAATTCCACCCTCCTCAACTTATTTTATTTCTCTTTTAATTCATTCCTTTAATTTAAAATTAACCTAATTAATTCCGTGTTAAAAATTATAATATCTCAAATATTTTGTCTAGACATTATATATAAAACTTCATGAATTCTCATTTTATTTAAATTCTGATCGTGAATTCTTTCACTTTTATTTTTTTATGTTTATTTAGTTTATAATTTACACGTATAATCATAGGCGATGGAGGATACCCAGGATACCCATACGATTGAGAAACTAGGCTTTAACTTATGTTTTTGTGTTTAATTTATATGAACTTTCAGTTAAGATTTATTAATTTGGCTTTATTTGTGAGGTATTTTATTTAGAGGGCCATAAGCCATTATTCTCGTTATGGTTTTAATATTTATGTCCTATTTTTTAAATAATAAACAACTTTTTATGATCAATAAAAATATTACAGAGACAACTCCTATTCGTTGTCTTCTCATCTTTAATTTTTATCTTTCTCGAAAGGTTTTTTTTTTTTTTTTTAATTCTTTTTATTTATTGTCCGGATCCGAAGGAGTCACGGTATCTCAAGTTTGCGTGGACAGGTTACATGGGAAATATTTGCCTCCATTTCCTTGTCAACACAACTTCGAATCCCAACCTTAACTAGGCGGCAGGTGATATGGTAGAATATAACACTCTACTATGGTTGTTTAAAACTCCCAAAGTCCAGATCCACCAACTTCAGTTTTTCAAAATCAGTTTTCCTGCAACATAAACGACGCCATTTATGTGGTAATTGTCAAGGAACCAATTCATCTAAAAATTTAAACTTGTAAGTGATGTCTCAGAATATGATTTATATTATTCTCTAACATACCTCTCAAGTGAAATCCCTTTGGGCTTGAAACTTGGACAGATCCACATTACCTTGTGCTTAATTTTTATCAAATAGAATGGGATGATGAGATTTGAACTCGTGACCGCTGGGTCAACAAGACTCTGATACCATGTTAAGGAACCATCTCACCTAAAAACTTAAGCTTGTAAGTGAGGTCCCAGAATATAATTTATATTAGTCTCTAACAGTAAGAACATAAGAGCTAGTGCTTCTCTTTCATGTAGTAGCTGCTTCTAGGCTGAGTGGTTTTTTGATATACCTCACTTGAGGACACTCACACTCAAAACTTTCCTCCCTGTTGTTTTCTGTCATTGATGTGTAGTGATTTGTATATTTGTACTTGTATTCAAACTGTGCATGTGTAGAGTTGATCTGTTTGCTGCTTACCCGTTATTGTTTATAACTTCAAATTAGTTTAGACAAGACCTGGAGTTTAAGCTTTATTATCACTTATGATTAATCTAAGCGAGGATAATTTAGTTTTCACATAGTTTAAGTCCTGTCATAGCTCTGATATTCTGTTCTGCAGCATCTGCACGAATCCTCACTCTTTTTTTTCTGCCTTTACTGTAAAAGCTGCATTTCTAAAATTAATCCGTCACTGCTTATCTGCCATTGTGTTATCTCAAAGCCGCATTTTTGCAGCTTCGCAATTCGCTTCTGCAATAATCCAAGTAGCACAGAGTAGCATCTGTGAAAAAGGAAATATAATCAGTGAAGTAAACTTTATAGGTTACAGCAAAAACACGTTTTAAGTCACTGCTTCACGTGTCACGATTTAATATCTAATTGGAGAGCCAAATCATTAATTTTTCCGTGTTTCGTGTCATTAGTTAAGATGACACCAGAAAGAGACTTTTCTTTTTTCCACCAGGAGCAATACCAAGTGACTGATAGCATCATTCATGCCATTTGCAGAATTGTACTATAATTGAGTCAAATCTTACATAAAAACTAACATTTTCTTGCTCTTCTTTTGACTGAATATTTAAGGATTGTTGACCTGAGTTCTGATCAGGTGGCTGGTTTGAATCCATTGCTTCGATACAACGCTTGGTATGAGCTCTGAGATTAAAATGTGTTATGTGAGTGAGTTTGTGGAGATTTTTATTGTTTGATTTGTTTTTATCGTTTTACCACGAATTCCATCAATAAGCTATCTGCTCTCATACTAGTACGATAACACATTTAGACCAGACCCCCAGAATAACTGATTTTCATGCCTGCAGTGCTCTTCTCCCCGTATCTCCTCCAAACTATCTCTTTACTGTCATACATAATCACAAGTCACATGCCAATATGAATCTGACTAACGGACAAAAGATATTCTAAACTAAAGCAGCTCATTTGAATGTGGAAACATCCAGGCATTACCCATCCTTTCGGGGGAATGGACCACCCGGCATACTGTGGTCATCCAGGATTTTACCTTGATTTCAGCGGTGATGCCCCATTTATGAAAAAATCAGAACTTTCTTATCGAGTGCCTAAGCTCAATAACGTGTCACATACTCTGAAGGTTGCTAGAACAGATTACTCACAAAACATGTGTTCTATCTGCCCTTTCAACTCCACTTTAAATCCAAAGGTTTTCAGTTATGCTCCAAAAAATAAGAATATAACACTGTACTATGGATGTTCAATAATTCCGGTTCAATTTTGATGAACTATGGGGTATTGCAAGAACTGTACGAACTCAATTTTCCCTAACTTTAGGGTATTTAAATAACCATCTCATGAGTGAGGCTCCAATAAATTGTTTTATATTAGTCTGTGTGATATATGTACTATTCTCCCGGCTTCCAGATCCGCTCTTCAGTCCATGGAGATGAGGTCTGACACAGAAAGTTTGAACGAACAAAGATTTGAGTTGCTGTGAACTGCAAATGATTTCTTCTGTGAAGAACGTAAACATTCTGGTGGCAATGCGGATACAGTACCAACCCAAGCAAATTCACTGGCTATTGACAAGATCGGCCTTATGCAGCAACAGCTTTTGAGAAAGGCATGTGCTTTCCCCATCATGTTTGTGATAGAACATTGATATTAAAAAAAAAAAAAAAAGCTGGTCTTAAATGATTATATTAAGTGATCTTATGGAAATTTTAGGCCCTAAATTGGTTAGATCGTTTTTCATACATTGCCAAATTCAGAAAATGGTTATGCCATATCAGTTATGTTTTCTCTGCAGTTTCAGATTGACCAGCACATTATCACTTCTTACATTTTCTATCAGTGCGAGAGAAACTTCAGGAGTACTTTATTCTTGATGATGCATGGCCCTTTTTGCTAATTAACATGGTCTTGGATGTTATCTGTGAATGAAAATAAAATATTGGATGAGATGTCCACAAAAATGGATGTCTTCACGTGCAAGTAACTAAGGTCAAGTTTTAAGAGATTGGTTTGTTTTTAATTCTCTTTAATACTTAAAAATTTATCGAATTAATTATCTTAGCAGAAATTCATGATTTTTTCCTCTTGTCAATGTTTGGGCTGTAGAATAAAAATTAATAGCTCCCTCTTTTAGCCTCACAAATTTTGGGTACGAATGGTATGTTTTATCTACTATTAATCAAATGGAACCTGCAATTTCTTCATTTTCTTTTAGGAGCTTACTGTCCTTGTGTTTTAAGAGATAAAATGATGTATCTCATAGATAATTCAGATACCAACAATCTCAGTTATTTATGTTTGTGTCACGGGATCTTCAGAGATTAGTCTGGCACATGAGATTGTTAGAGGTCATACAACTATCAAATACTTTTCTTACAGTAGGGAAATATACTTTCCAGATTCTATATACGAACATCTGGAATCAGGTATGGTTTCTGCTTTTCATGGAGTTATAACAGATGAAGAGGAAGGGGCAGTAAGAAGGATGGTTATGGTAGGGCTGCGATTCGTTCAAACAATCCATCAATGACAAAAGTGGAGGAGATTCTGGAAGGTAGTCTTCAATTCCTGAAAACTCCACCAAAGCCTTTCCTATATTCTCCTACAAGATCACCTGAAATGCAAATTTACTCAACATTTTCATAAGTAGATAAAGGATCTCTGTAATAGATACATGTTCAAACTGTAACTGTCTGCTTGATTTCCCACGATATTGTGTACCTATTGTTATTCCTATTCTTAAATTTCAATCTTCAGAAATTGTGATCTAGGACTACCGTTTTAATGTCCTTTCTTTTCTAGTTTTAAATCATAGATGAAGACAGAGAGCTATAGCTTTACAGTATTTAAGAACATTACAGAACTCAAAAATATAAGAAATTCTTACTATGATCCAGCACCTGAAAAATTGGAGCTCGCATAATAGCATTTGCAAACTAGAGCATCAATAAACAATAGAGGATAGTAGGGATGGCACAACCAGAGAGATTAATAGTGGCAGCACAGAAATAGAAGAACACCAGAGTTAATATATTCAGCAGAAGCAGAATGCATCACATAAGGTTTGTATCATTATAATAAGCTTCAAATCAGCATCATTTGCCTGATGTTTCTCACTATACAAGTTTTATTTGTCATGTGGAGAAAATAATTCTTGTGGTTGACGATATACATAAATAACATAAGTTTTCTATGTTTCCTTGTAATTCGCTACGATGGAACTGGAAAAGGACTGGCTTATATATATATATATATATATATATATATATATATATATATGTTTTGTCAACTCAGAATATGATCAAAATAACTAAATATAACGCTGTTTACGTCGATGACATTACTATATAGTAGTTGAGTTAATTATTTCCTAGAATGTAACATTTTCTTCTTTATTTTTACTGGAAAATTTAGCCAGTATAGGCCAGGAAGTAGAGGAATTTTTAATCAGAACATTTTTGTCAAACTAGATAGACAAGTAAATCATAGATAATTGAATTTGCATGTTTCAATGAGAAAAGAAATATGAAAGTGAATGAACACGAAACTTCTTGCTGCAGAAGAGGTCATATTAGCAAGTCAAGACATCCGATTATCTTATGTTTATGAGAAATAAAACCTGGTTAGCTCCATCTACTCTCTCAGGATTCAAGATTTCTATACCTGTTGCCCCTTCCCCTCACCCGTAATCTCCAGAAATGTATCCTTCACATCTCCTTCAAACCATCTCTATACCTCTCACAGTGATTACCATGATCGTCATTACCTATCCTTTCTGGGGAGTGAATCGTCCTCAGTACTGTGGTTATCCAGGATTTCATCTTGATTGCAGTGGTGACAAACCAATGATTAAATAACGAAGCTGGTCCTCCAAGTCCTTGAGATAAAATGCAAATTGATATTCTAATCGGTTTATAAATATCGATTAGAGTTTAACTAAAATATATATATAAAAAATAAGTAATTACTTTGTTTAATATTGATAGTGTTAGGATTTAATTGTAAACTTAATATTTTAGGGTATAAAATTACACTCTAGAGTATATATATATATATCCTTAGGTATTAGAGATACACAATATAAAATAAATACAATGTTAAATTTTAGATCTTAGAGCTATTGGAATTTAACTCTATAAGATAGAGATTCCTTCACAAAGAAGATGTAAAATGAATTTTGAATAACATCAATGAATGAAAACATGATTTAGAATAACAATAAAACAATAGTGCAACTAACCATGGATATGGTACATTAGAGGTGATGCTTGTCATCCTTACACAACAAGTTCCCTTACCTAAACTCTTATATAATTTAGGTTTTCTAATGATAATGATAATGAGACCAATTAATTTTAAAGTTGCAAGGAATAAATCGAATTGTGATGGGTTAAACTAGATTAGAAATAAAATAGTTATCATGATTCAAGGATGATGATGTAATGAATATAATGATGGGAAGAATAATTGGGGAATAATGAAAAATTTAAGATGTTGATATAAGATCAACGTTCTTAAAGAAAAATTTATGAAATTATTTTTCATCATATAGTTATCAGATGTTAGTAACTTGGATGATGGAAATATTTAATATAATTTATTTAATAATTTTATATATATCGCGAGTAAATTTGTTTGAGGACATGCATTTCGTAAGGTCATTGAGCTACTCAATATAATATAGAAAAGTTGTGTTTCTCAAAAAAAAATTATATAAATAGTTAATATGAGTTGTGTAAATTATGTACATTTATAAAATTGTTAAAAGGTTGTTGGTACCTCATATATATATATATATTACACAATTTATCCTAGAAAATTACCTAATTTTCTATGTACTTTATCATAGAAATAAAGCAAAAACATATAAGAAGTGTGGATGTTACACATTTAACAAGAATTGTTCAAGATTTGGTGGAGTTAGAGTACTTATAGTAGAGAACTTAGTTACTCTCTTATGTCTTGGGATTTCTAAGTGGTCATCTATTTAATGAACTTTTAGGTGAGGAGTGGAATAAGAACGAACTAGTTTTAATTAATGTTTGTATAAACGATATAATTTATAACGTCATAAAAAATCATATTCAATTTGGGCTTTTAATGGCTATCTCTTGGGTAGAAGCATCTAGGTCTGAATGTGGGCTTTATAATTAGGCTTTGTAGGCCCTATAAAATAAGCCTCCTGTTAAAATAATAAACCTTGTGATGCTTAAATTGGTAAATTATTGGTGGGAAATAATATACAAGAAAGAAAAGGAGAATTTAGAGCATATTGAATTTATTTGTGATTGTTTACATAGTCACATAAGGTATTTATAGACATCAGTCATATGAACTTACCATATAGAGAATGAAGTAATGATTGAGAATAATTTATTTCAATTTTAGATAACTTGAAAAGAGGAGTTGTTTGTTGTTGTGCCATTAGTGGCACTCAAGGGTGATTGGTTCTCATGATTGGCATCCTTTGAGAAAAATATTAGCACGAGATAAATATCAGTAAGAAAGTAGGTGTCCTTTAAAAAGACATAACAAGTCGTCTATAAATATAGAAGGGTGCATTATCACATTAAATTTCTTGGCAATAGTAATTATATATTTTGGTGTGTATCAATTTTATTATTTGCATGGGATTGCATTCATTATCAAAATATTTAGGACAAAATCCCATTCGAGAGCCTAGAATAATAGGCATTTTAGTCATTTGGGTATTAACCCCTTCTTACATAAAAGAAAAAAAATGTAAGCAATTAAAATCTTAAGAGTAATTTAGGGTAAAATAAAAAAAACTGGAAAATATAAGGATACAATTAAAGTTTGACAAATCCAAAATTAGAAATTTTTTATTTTTAGGAATTAGTCAAAACAACATTGTTTTACAGAGAATATACATCTTCTTCTTTGAAAGATAGCGCATTTTCAAGTAGTCAAAATGACATTTCTGGCCAACTAAGAAGTTGAAACTACCATTAATTAACTTAAAAACACTCACTCTACAACCTTAATACCTTGAAATCAAACTATTATATCCTATATTCATTATCAATCATCCAACATCTAGTCCCTAACTAGCATCAACTATATATTCAACGGACATTAATTAGGTTGGTAACTTCAAGCAATTAAGTATAGAGCTATAAACTTCCAAATCGAGCAAGAAAGGATCCGATAGAATGGTACCTATTAAGTAGAACTTGTCTCAAGTAATAATAATGTTGGAGCAACTCCAACGAGGCCACAAAATTGACCAATCTAGTCAACCTTTACTAAGATACCCACCTCTATAAAACCACCTAACCACCTTCCATGTTCAAACTAAGAAATTTAGAGGACTCTTATCAAAGGCTAAAACCCATCTCTTCGATATAAAAAAGGCTTAAAAAAACTCTCATTTAATATAAACTATTAGAACCTAAAACAAGAAATCTTGGGTAAAACCAGCAAGGTTTTGGTTTGTTAAAAACCTAATAAATTTTTATGGAACTTCTTATTTAGCCTATAAATAGGAGAGCTAATCATAGAAGAAAGGAAAGGAAAGAATCTGAGATTAGTGTTTGATTTTAAAGAAAAACACATTATTCCGTTAGAATTGCAAAACTGGGAAGGTATACTTTTAGAAACTGAGAATATGAGACCAAAACATTTGACCTTCCTACAACTTTGGTAAGTAAAACATTATGAAGAAGCTTGATAACAAAATGTTTTTTGACAAACAAAGACATCAGTATAGTGGTAAAAGATGGCTAAGTGATCACTCAAAGGTTTTTCTAAATAAGAAAAATGATGGTCTAGCAAGGCAAATGAAGAATTATAGTGATCCTATGCTGCTAAAAAATCTCTCAAACATATTTTTTAGTCTAATATATTTAGCTTCTTTAGTAACCTTGGAATCTAGCCTTCATTACATACCTTGAAAAATTCGATTATGATCTAGTGAATGCAAAAAAATATGATAAATAAAGCTCTTAAATATAAAGAATCATATACAAGACTTTGTGATGAAATGAATGACTTTGTTTGCTTCTAGATGCCTAAAAAATCACAAGTCTCCACTCAAATATTAGAACAAACATGAAATGGACCACATCCTCAATTCATCACCATGATAAAATTCCTTTCAAGATTTCAAGGTTTGCAAGAAACCTTTCTAATTGACATAATATTAAGAGTCTTTAAGTCTTTAAAAGACAAGGTCAATTTTTTAAAAAACTCTTTGTTGATAATAATGTCCTGAATAACCAAAGTGTGTCATAAAGAGGAGAAAATAGACCAATAATATTAAGGATGTAATGAAATGAATAACTTTATTTTCTTCTAAATTCCTTAAAAATCACAAGTCTACACTCAAATATTAAAACAAACATGAAATGGACCACATCCTCAATTCAAAACCATCATAAAATTTATTTCAAGATTTCAAGGTTTGCAAGAAACCTTGTTAATTGACATAATATTAAGAATCTTCAAGTCTTTAAAGTGTACATCAATTTTTTTAAATCTTTTTGTTGATAAAAATGTCCTAAATAACCAAAGTGTGTCACAATTTTCTTTTAAGTGTTTTGATAATTAGGTCACCTAAAGACTTAGGCAAATCCTTTTTTGTTTACAAAGCTCAATACATAAAATCTAGATAAGATTTTGCTTTGTATAATTTGGAAAGAGAGGATATCTATTATAACCTCAAAAACAAATTTGTGTATGATTTAATTTTAAAAGCACCAATTGAAGGTTTAATTGTAAACTAAGATAGCTTTTTTTTTTTTAGAGAATTTAGCTTTTTATTGAAAGAAATCAAAGTTTGGAAAGCCAAATTGGTGAAATAAGGGACTTAATTGCATGAAATTTGAAGTTTAATTAGCAGTTAAAGATGTAATACAGCAATTCCAAAACCAAAGATCAATTCCTAAAAGATGTGTGACTTTAAGGACTGATATAATGAATTAAAGACCTAATTGAAGAGGATTGAAAATTTATTAACCGATTAGGGATAAAATCAAACAAATCAAAATTCAAAGACTTAAGTGGAAAAAGAGCTCAAACGTGAGGCTAAAATTTGATGTCAGTAGAGTGTGCAAGCAATTGAAAGTTTAATAATGATTTAGGGTACAATTAAACAAACTGGAAAAGGTAAGGATGTAATTTAAGTTTGAAAAATTCCAAATTAGAAAACCCTAATATTTAGGGATTAATCAAAATAATGTTATTTTACAAGTATTGTACACCTTCTTTAATTTTAGCTAATTAGGAAGGCATCTTCAAGCGGTCGAATGTGATATTTTCGACCACCTTAAAGAGTGAAAACAACAACCATTCAACTCAAAAATACCCTTATATACAACCCTATTACTTAAAATGAGTATATCTTGTATTTGCAGTTAATCATCTCGACATCTTGTCCTTGATCAACCTTTACTATCTATTCAAGAAAATGCTTAGCAAGTTGGCATCTCCAAACAATTAAATATAGAGCTACAACCTCCAAATACAATAAGAAAAGATCCAATAGAAAGGTTTAAACAAGCAATCTCAAACAATTATGACATTTAACCCACTATGAAGAGGCAACAAAAATGACCAACTCGATTAATCAAGACCGAGACACTCCACTTGCACAAAATCATCTAAGCACCTCTCATGTTAACTTTAAAAAATCATCCATATGGCTCTTATCAAAGGCTAAAAATCATTCCCTCAAGATGAAAATGCTAAAAAACACTTTCATTTTATTTGAAGTTTGTTAGAAAACAATTTGAACCCAAAACAAGAAATCTTAGGTAAAACCAATAAGGTTTTAATTTGTTAGAACCCTATCAAACTCTTATAGAACTTCTTATTTAGCCTAGAAATAAGAGAGGTAATCAGAGGAGAAAGGGGGGGATGAATCTTATATTAGTTTTGATTTCGGAGAAGAACACATCCTATCCTTTAGAATTGCAAAGATGATAAGGTATACCTGTTGATATTTGTGTTTTGATTCTATGATTTTGTTGTTCTTATTGCAGGTATTGTTAATTGAAGAACTTGTGGAAGATGAGAGAAGAATTTGCAGAGAAAATGTAATTCAATTCTTTATTGAATTTTCTGTATTTTGTTTTCTATGAAATTGCATATCAAGTGTTTGAGAGATTGTCCCTTATATACTGGACATTACATTCACTCATTTTCCATGTGTCTAACAACTTTGTAACTAACTAACTACCTTAGAGAAGTTCAAATTGACTTTCTCTTCCTAGGCTATAATTAGTTACAATTAATTGAATCACAAGTGATTTGATCCTATTACAAACATACTTCTTCCTTTTTGCCTTCAGCTCCCTTCATCACTATCTTCTCCTTCAATTACTGTAATTGTGAAATCAGTAGGAAAGCTTATTAATCTACAACCTCTCCTAAGATATTTACTAATTTCACACTTAGATTGAATCTCAACTGATTGAATCTTTCTTTAGATAGGGTAAACTGCCAACTATCTTCCTATACACTCCTTTATCAGCAGCTTCACTGCTATTTTCCTTCCTTAGCTTCTCACCTATAGTCAAGGGAATTGCAACTAGTTTGCAATCTTCCAAACCAAACTTCATCGACAATGACTTAGCATACTTGCTTGATGAATGAATATCCCTTGATCAATTTGTAGGATTCCCATGCTGAGAAAATGATGCCACAACCCAAGTTCTGTCATCTCATACCACTGCATCATTTCCTTCTTGAACTCAGTAAGCATCCTCTCACTGCTTACAGTGTAGACTATGTCATCAACATATATTAAAACTATAATGATTTCCCCTTTATCATCATTTCTGGTATATAGTGTAGGCTCATCAACACTTGTCTTGAATTTGCAATTCATGAGATGTTTATCTATCTCACTATACCAGGCTCTAAGGGCCTAATTAAGTCCATACAAGGCCTTCCTTAGCTTGTACACCTTGTGTTCAGCACCCTTCAAATCATACCCTTGGGATTGTTCAACATAGATCTCTTCATCTATGACTCCATTTAGGAAAATTGACTTGACATCTAATTGAAACAACTCCCACCCTTTTTGTGCTGCCAATGCTATGATGATACGAATTGTGTCAAGCTTAGCCACTGGTGCAAATGTCTCATTGCAGTCCACACTAGGTTTTTGTGCATAACCTTTAGCAACCAGCCTAGCCTTGTGTTTTTGAATGGTTCCATCCAAGTTGAGCTTGGTTTTGTACACCCATTTCACTCCTACGACAAGCTTCTCGGCTAGTCTTTTCACTAACTCCCATGTTTCATTCTTATCAATCATCTCTAGCTCAGCATTCATAGCTTCCTACCAAGTTGTGTCCCTCACAGCCTCTTGGTAGTTTTCAGGTTCAATTATGCACATGTGACATATTGCATAGATGTCCTCTAGAATCCTTAGTTTTGCTAGAGTAGAACAAGAATGACCCCTGCCTTCATCATCATTTTCAGTATCTGATTGCACTGAATGATGACTTTCATCACTGTCACCTTGAATATCATATGTTTGTTCTGCATTTCCTTCTCCTCTTACTTTACTGTCTTCAAGAGGAAAAATTATAGAAACAGATTCTTCTTAATTTGTTTTCTAGCTCCGGATTTATCTTCATCAAAGATAACATCTCTGGACAACACAATCTTCTTGGTGTTCAAGACATACACCCTATAGCCTTTCTCACAACTGGCATAACCCATGAACACTCCCTTTTTTGACTTTCCATCCAGTTTTTGTCTCATAACTGATGAAACATGCGTGTAATATAGGCAACCAAATACCCTAAGGTGTTTGACACCTAGTTTCCTTCTTGTAAACACCTCAAATGGTGTTTTCTTCTCTATAGCCAATGTATAACTTCTGTTTTGAAGATATACAGATACATTCACGGTTTCTGCCCAAAATTCAGTAGGCATTTCCTTCTTGGCCATCATGCTTCTTGCCATTTCACAGATTGTCCTATTCCTTCTCTCGACTACTCCATTTTGCTGTGGAGTATAGGAAATAGTCAGCTGCCTCTCCATTCCCATATATGCATAAAATTCTTGGAATTTAGTTGAGGTGTACTCCCCATCTCTATCACTCCTTAGCTTCTTAATTTTATAACCACTCTGCAGCTCAACAAATGCCTTAAACTTCCTAAAGACATTGAACACATCAGCCTTGCTCCTGAGGAAGTATATTCAACATATTCTTGAAAAATCATTAATGAATGTGATGAAATACTTGTTCCCCCCAACTGACTCATACTGTATTGGTCCACACAAATTTATATGTATCAATTTCAGTGGATATTTTGCTCTCCATACTCCTCCTGTTGCAAATTTCTCCATGTGTTGCTTGCCATGAACACAAACTGCACACACATCTTTCAATCCTGTCAACATAAGCAACTCATACACCATCTCCATTTGCTTTATTTTTCTTAAACTCTCAAGGTTTAAGTGCCCAAATCTCCTATGCCAAATCCATGTATCCTCACTGACAGTTGTCTGCATTGCTGCAGGTATAATAGACTCAAGGGAGAGTGGAAAACACCTATTCCCACTCATTTTCACTTTTGCAACCACATTCATGAGGCTTTCATCATCAAAGATCACTGCAGTATGGCCTCTAAGTAGGATATGATATCCATGCTCAATCATATGGTCTATGCTCAACAGGTTTTCATCTAATCCTTGGACTAACAACACTTCTTGTATGTACCTCTTAACATGCTTAGTATTCACCACAAGTGTTCCTTTTCTAGTTGCTTGCACTAGCTCTCCAGAACCTGTTTTGACTTTGCATATCACTGTTTTATCAATATCAACTAACTCAGCCTCTTTTGATGTCGTATGATTGTTGCATGCACTATCCACAAACCAAGTGCTTTTATCCTACATAGTTGCAGCAAGACATGCATAAAACATAGTTGTTATAGTTGTTTCTTCTTTCCTTCCATAATTTGTTTGTAACTTTTGCACATTGCTGCTGCAATCTCTTGCAATGTGTCCAAATTTATCTCATTTCATACACTTGGATTGGCCTTTGAATCTACACACACCAAAATGAAATTTTTGGCATGTGTTGCATTGAGGCTTCACAGCTTGACTATTGCTACCAAACTTGTGTTGTGGACCGTAAACATTTCTGTAATTTGCTCTAGTTTCTTAATTCCAATTTGAACCATGGTTGTTATGCATATTTCCTCCTTGGTTCCAGTTTTGAACCATTTTATGTTGTTGTTGTTGTTGCCATTTTGCATTTGACTTCCCCTGTGAGCCTCTTTTGTCATGAACTGGCTGACACCTTAAAGCTACTAAAAGCTCTTTAAATTCCAGCAACTTTATCTTTTTCATCATGTAAATCTTCTCTTTTATCATACACCTTAACCGATGCTATGACTTCCTTAACCCTACGTACCTCAAGATCTCTAGTCTATTCAATTATAGAAACTATAAAATTGCATATCAAGTGAATAGGGTTGAGGAACTTCACAAAAGTGACTTCAAATTATTTATTATTACAAAGAATTTAGCTAGATAATTGTCTAAACTCTCACCATCTAGCATTCTTATGTACTCAAAAGTTGCTCTAACAACTTGTAATTTAACTGCTCTCACCTTTTTATCACCTCTGAATTCTCTCTTCAAAATCTCTTATGCCGTTTTAGCTATTCTTTCATTTCTGATCCTTGGAAATAGATCATCTGATAATGATCCTTGAATAATGCTCAATGCCTTAGCATTCTTGATTTTGTTCTCTTGTGGCAGCATGCTTCTCTTCTAGAGTAGATGCAGCCTTACTTTCTTCTCCTGTAGAGTCACTTTCTACTCCAAGATTTTGTTGGAGTTGAGATAATCCTTCTACTATATCCCATAGATCATATGCTATGAGTATAGTCTCCAACTTTACTGCCTAAAAATCATAATTTGCACCATTGAATTGTGGAGTTCTTAGGTTTCCTCCAGCATTTGATGATCCAACCATGATTTTGTTGTTGAATAGCTTGATAGATGTTCACAAATCACACCCCTACTAGAATTAGATTACATGCTCTGATACCATGTTGATTTTTGTGTTTTGATTATGTGATTTTGATGTTCTTATTGCAGGTATTGTTAATTGAAGAACTTGTGGAAGATGAGAAAGAATTTGCACAGAAAAGGTAATTCAATTCTTTACTGAATTTTATGTATTTTGTTTTCTATAAAATTGCATATCAAGTGTTTAACATATTGTCCCTTATATACTGAACATTACATTCACACATTTTCCATGTGTCTAACAATTTTGTAACTAACAAACTACCTTAAAGAAGTTCAAATTGACTTTCTCTTCTTAGGCTAGAATTAGTTACAATCAATTGAATCACAAAATCTAAGAATGCATGTTTTAAGCTTCAACATAATGCCCAATTTGAACCATTAGATTAGAAACTGTTAAGCTAGCAGTTTATTTGAAAATTGACATTATATGGATTCTGAAAATTCGGCCTTATAGCAGTACTTAACAATATTAGAAGACTAATGCTCGTTATTGTTTAAAGTAATTTTTATTCAGATATATATCAAAAATAATATTTTTTTTAATTTTTTAGAAATTATTTTTAATATCATCATATAAAATTAACTAAAAATATCAAAAAAAAATAATATAAAAAATAAAAATAAAAGATTCTCAAGTTTTTTCAAAACCAATTTTGAAACAAAGTACCAATCATAGTCTGAATCCGAAATGGTCGATTGAATTAAATAACTAATAAACTAGACATCAATTTTAGTTGGGTTTTATAAAAGACTTTGCAAGCAAATGAACTGAAGAGAGCATCTTGACCCGATTAGGTTTAAAATTTAAATTATATTTATTGAATTAATATTATTATCATTATATCCCACTCTCCACTGATTTCTAAGCGGGCCCCACATTCTTACATTCACTTCCCGGTCTTTTGTCTTAGTCAACCTTTTCATGGGAAAATCTCTTTCTCTCTCTTGTCCATTTTTTCAATTTATTTTTTGGCATCTCTCGATTTGGTTTTTTGAACCAATGGTGGGTTACGGGTTATTATAATGAGCGTTCATCTTTGCCTTGACAAATTCTCTCAACAGAAACCTCTACTATTATTATTCTTCTCTGCATCAAACTGACCCCATCTCTTCCAGCTTTCAGCTCTCAAAGCAATCCACAGATTAGGGTTCCAAAGATGAATGAGGAAAACACTAGCTCAAGCAATTCGATATGTAATTCATCAGCATCACCGCCATCATCTTTGGCCACTACCATTATCAATAAGCTCAATAAACAAAACCCACTTCAGCAAAACTCAAGAAAGGCCAGAGACTGCAGCGAACACCCAGTTTATACGGGTGTTAGAAGGCGAGCCTGGGGTAAATGGGTGTCCGAAATCCGCCAACCTCGTAAGAAATCCCGTATTTGGCTCGGAACATTCCCTACGCCAGAAATGGCAGCGCGTGCCCACGATGTGGCAGCCCTGAGTATCAAAGGTGACTCTGCCATATTAAATTTTCCAGAACTTGCTGCCTCATTACCACGCCCAGTGTCGGTTATGCCACGTGACATTCAGTCAGCCGCGGCGAAAGCTGCTGCCATGGTCGAGTTTAACTCATCATCACCGTCCTCATCACTGTCGTCCTCATCGGTGACGGTGTCTGAAGATGTGGAAAAATCCGAGGAAGAGTACTTGAGTGAAATTGTGGAGTTACCGAATATAGAAGGGAGCTTTGATTCTACTGATCAGTCACAAACTGAGTTCATGTTGTTTGACTCGATCGATGGCCATCGATGGGTGTATCCACCTTTAGACTTATGTGCAGACTTTTCTGATCACTTATTGGACCTGGAGAACTTGATTTGAGCAAATTTGCAGGGTCTGTACTGAGTTGATGACTGATTAAATTGGTGGTGTGCTCGCTTTTTATTTTTATTTTTTCAATTTATATAAAAAAATGCTTTGCAGGCTGGTCACTGTTTTATCACTGTAACATGATCGATACCATGTAGGTGTTTAATTTCTTTCTATCTCACACATATATGCTGGTATTTTTGTAAATACACATATATGAATAAATATGACTTGAGGTGCTTGAATTGATTACTTCATCTACAAATTCTTGTGTATTTTGTGATTCCACTACCAGAATATTGCATGTGTTTAACCGTTGGGAAAAAACTTCATTGACATAATCATGGATGAAAAAATATCATTGAGAAATATATTGTTATGAATTTATAGTAATTTATACATGAAAATAGCATGTTAAACAAAAAACAATTATTGTAATTCATTATGTTGGCAAGTCATTAAGTGATTGTGAAGAGAATAAATCTTTGCTAAGCTTATTGGCAACTATATATATCTATATATATATATATATATATATATATATATATATATATATATATATATATATATATATATATATATGTGATAATATTCGACTATTAGAGAAATAAGCATGAGATTTAGGTGCTGTGAGGTTGAAGATTTCTCCCTTATTTGACTTTGAGGATGGAGGGGGCAAGGAAGAGATGAAGAGAGGACGTGAAGGGAGATGGGGATAAAATAAGAGAGGACAAGAGGAGAGTAAGGGGGGAAAGAAAGCGACAATAAGACAATGTTGCTCTTCTAAAATTAGGAATTATTTCATTTTATTATTGGGATATTTTACTGAAGGAAAATTATATATTTAATAATTCTTAATGCCCATTAGTAATTAACACTTGGAGCTTTCAATAAAACCCAAAATTCCCTAAATCATTATAAATATTTTTTCATGTACTTTTTTTTGTTGTATAAGATGCATCATATAATAAGTAGATCAAAAGCTTTTTTTATTCTTGCATCTGTTACATGAACATCTAATATCGCATCTGCTATTATTTTTGAATTAGATAATATATAATTAATAAACTTTCAATCATATTACAATAATTGATCTTGTATAAACGCATATTTATTTCAACAATTGTCAAAAATGATTGTAAATTCTAACCAGAGACCTACCCGTTGGTTAGCAACAAACTCTAACATTTGCATCAACTCAGTTGCCATGAACGCAAGAAATTACTTGGCATAATTGCTTTGTGTAAATCCCAGATTATTGTTTTCATTATTAGTTAAATATTAAAAGTAGGACCAGGTGATGAAATGGGGTGATATACAAATATAAAAAAATGTTGTGTTACTAAATAATGAAAAAGAATATTTAGACCATAAATTTCCTCCTTGTGTATGTTTTAAAAACATAACAAATTATTATAAAATGGGTCTACATTTGCTGAAATATTTTCTCTGGTTTATTGGATGTGAAATGGAATATAAAATTTGCAATGGAAATATTTAATTATAACTTAGTCCAGTAGCATGATCGCAAAGACTTTATATGTTTTTTTTAATCCTTTTATAATTTATATACAGTAATTTAAAACATATGACATGACATGTGAAGTTAATCTTTCTTAATCTGTGCAAAGTCAAATGAGACTAAAATTTTGCCACCGAGGGAGCATAATATATTTTACAGCTATTCATTATTACTTTAGAATAAAAACTTATTCAATCAGAGTCGATAAAATTAATTCAACTAATGACATCATGTTTTATTTATACGTTTTACTAATCCAATGAGATTTGAGTCTCTTTTAGGGTTTGGTGCGTGCGCGTTTCAATTCTCTGCTTCTTCTACTTTGTGTTATTTTACTGGATTTTTACCTACTCTTTTTGGTGTCCAATGAAAAACCTAGATCTACTATTATTTCTTTAACAGTTTATTTAATTCTTTTTCAGACTTAATCTTTGTTGATTTTATATTTTGTATCTTCTCGCCCTCTAATGGGTCTTTATAGTGCAAGGGAAGTTTTATATAGATTGCAGAAAAGTATATATTGGTGAATTGTTGCAAAATAAGTGTATATTTTTCAACTACTTTTAAATATTACTATTTTTTTTTGGATTTCAAGTTGTTAAAACTTTGGTTGGTAAGGAGTGTTTGTGGTAATAAGTAGAGTTGTTCTCGAGTCCTATAATAAGCATTGATTGTGTGTCATGAAATGACCTAAAATGCCAAAAACAAGTTCTAGAAAAAGAAAAAAAAAACTAATGAATTTTTAATCAGTTTCTCACATATGACACCAAATAATAATGTGTGCCCACTACACCCACATATGGTAGGTCTCCCAAAAGATATTGTCCCATTAGAATCTTATATTGAGTTTTGTCCTTAAAATATACTTATTGGGGAGAGAGGTTAAATCTTGTGCTTATTAATGACCAAGACCCTCGTCTTCTAACCAATGTTGGATAGTGGTATTTTCATAGCCTCCTAAACGAGGAGGTCGGGTAGGTATATGATTGATTTTCTATAAACATCATTAATAATGATGTGTACTCACACTCACACTTGAAAGTTTCTCCAAACATATTGTTCCACTAGAATCATATAATGGATTTTGTCAACAAAAAGCATCCCTTGAAGAGAGAAGTTGAACCTTGTGCTTATAAATGATCAAGATTTCTTGTGTTCTGGCTGATGTGGAATAATGATATCAAATACAATAATCTAAATATATTTTATTATTTTCTAATAACTTTTAGCTAGAATTAACATAACTTTCCTTTTCAAAAATATCTTAGGCTCAATCTCCTTTATGAAAAAAAGATTTTATTTTCATCAATTTCCTTGAATAAGATTTCAAATATGGGTGACAAGCATCATTAACATATATATATTCATAGGAACGAAATGATATGAGCAATTATCATTCGAGCTTCATATCAATTTATCTTTCAGAAGTCACCTCAAATCCAAACGATTTGTTCGATATTTATCGCTCCAATATTTCATGGTATCGAGCATGTTGCGTGGCATGCTCCAATTGAGATGCGCACCAAATCCTCTCGTGAGGATAATAAATTGCGATTAACTCGAGTTAGTTGAGGTATCACCAGCAAAATAAATTAATATTATTTATTTTTTTCTTGCAATCTTTCCAAATCATTGAAAACCCTCTGCCAGCGAAGTGTGTTTGAAGCTTTTGGAAATTAAGAAAAGTGCTTCTGTAACGATTATGCTGAACCCCTTTGAATTTGTAATTTAAATCGCTTCTCCCATGCATATATTTCAAAAAAAAAATACATGGAATGATGTTTTGTAGCGTGATTAAAGTTACTTTTTAAAATATATTTCGTTTATAAATATATCAAAATAATTAAAATCTCGCTAATAAAATCTCTTTTTCACTGTATTATACATGCGAGAATACTATATGTGCTGGATAATTAGATTTAAAACTGGAATAAAATAAAGAAAACGCTACACCACGCCTGAAAAAAGAAAACTTGAGCTAATAATAAATTAACGCCAACTGAAGTAACCCAGCAGCAGCATATTGTCAACCACACTATAAGCTTAATAATATGTTAGATCACATGTCGAGATCATGAATTCTAGCCCTAAGATCTGGGTGGTTTTACTTTTGGGAGACATTTGAAACATTATTGGGCAAATTATTAACGTTTGAAAATGACATTTTCGTTTGGCAGTGTCCTCCTTCTTACCGTAGCTCTCTGTTTTACGAGGGAGGGATTATCGATTCAAATTTGGTCTCCATCTTTTATTATATATATATAAAAAAAATAACACTCTTGGTCTTAAATTGCGCATGCAATTGGGTCCCTTTGTCTTCGTTCATTAGACATCTTTTGGTTTTTCGGATACGAGTAAATCCATTATTAAAAAACATATTTTATGTATTCAGGTAAAGGAATAAATTCTTTATTATTCTATATTTTTATAAAAAATATATATTTTAACATGACTCGACTCAAAACTTACTATACAAACCATAAATATTATGAAATGTCTAACATTGCCATGGAAATTTCTGCTCTCTTTTATTTTAGAAGAGAGAGAGTCACGCGATGAATTTCTTTCTTTCATCGTCAAGAGAATTCTTGGAGAAAAGACAGGATATTGCTGGTCCCAGTTTTCATGGACGCTTTGTTGAAATCCATGAGCGAATTTGCCTACAGAACCTTCGACAAACTTAAGACTGAAGTGTTTATACATGCATCAAAGTCAACAAACTCCCTTATTCTCCTTCTTCTTTGTTTCATCTATATTATTTTATCACAATATCAAATTTTCCAATGTATTTCTCTTTTCTTTGGATTTTCAATAAACATAGCTAGTGGCGCCATCTATAAAAACTTTATAAACAAAATCCATTTACTTACCTTCTTGTTCCATATATTTTCGAGCTCTTTCCATGGTTAATAACCCATAAACATTAGGAAATGAGATGGCTATAAATTTTTCCACTATAGATGTTCCATCAACGTCTTCAAATCTATACCATTAACTTCTTCAAATCTCTACCAACTTGCTCAGCTAGTAAAAATGCTCATAGAGGGTCTCCTAGTTGAATTTGAGTAGTCGGCAACCTTGCCTCTTCCATGATGGGCGGCTCTTTCATCAACACTACATCTTGTACCTCTCAATGTAAGCAAATAACTATAGTTTAAGGAGAAGGCAAGCAAATATACTGGCATAAGAAAGATAATACCCAAATATTTTTTTAAACATTTGGCAAGAAAAATAAAGAAAGAACATGAAAATCATGGTCTTCAAGTTAAATCTTGAGTTCTACTAGTGTTGACCTTAGTCTATTACGACTTGAATATCTTATGCCACATAAATCTATTTGATGCAAACTCAAATACCTATATATGTAACAAACTGTAGTAGAAAACAAATCTCATATGAGAGAAATATAATTTTTTTTAAGATGACATATAAATTTTATCAATAGACAAGTTTTATAAAGAAATAAGTCCAAATTATATCTCAAAGCATCCAAACTAACATCTAAATCTTTATTTTAGCAATTTATATTCTCTAAGTTAAATATTGAAGATTTCATGCAAGATTATTTCTATAAGCATATACTTAAGCACATGATATTGGCGAGTTTAACAAATTTTACCTACAAAATGCAAAGAGCATTAACTTTTAAAATATCATTAGGTGTAAAATAAGTTTGTAATACTGTGTTAACAAATTCACCACCATCCACAAGCAAGTTCTTAAAATGAATTTTGGAACCCTGAAAATAGGCTTTGTGATCACAGCTGAGCTGTCGGTCTATAATTTAGCATTCTAGATTGACAAAAGTTATAATTAATTTACTTTTAGTTTTATTTTTTATCATATCAATAATTAGATTTTTTTTTATCTTTATTATTTTTGTTTTGTCTATGTAATAATGATTCTGATCATACATATAAGAACATGGTTAACTTATATTTTATCCCATTGAAAACAATTCGTATGCAAACTTATGTGTTCAGTTGGATTTATTTTATATAACACCTGCCAATCAAACTATACACATACAACATAATTAAATGTTTTTAGAGTTAATTAATAGTTAAAATTTAATTAAGAAAAATCATATTTCCAGCTATAATCGGAAAAAATAGTATATAAATATATTGTATATTCTTTATTCTACATGGATATTCAGTTTAATTTTTTAATTTCTCTTGATTTCATAAATAAATATTATAATTAACATGCAACATTTGATATCATAATTCTTTTTTAAAATAGAAACTAATAATATTGAAAATGATTCTTAGTATTAATTATTCTAAAACTTTTATATGCAATATATATCAAAATGTTGACATATACTCAATTTGAATTCTTAATAGCTATTTTGTTTTAAAAAATATCATTAATTTGTATTACATGAAATCAAAATATTATTAATAAGTTGTTGAGTGAAAAATAATAAGAATGTATATGATTTATAATTTATATCTTGTATTATTATAAAGTTTTAAAATAATTTAAGGGATCTATGCCAAAGTTAATTTCGTGTTAGACTTTTGTTTTTCTTTATATATATATATATATATATAGTAATGGAATTAGTGAAAATCACAACAATAATAATAATAAATATACGTTTTCACCCGATCAGTTCAGCTATAATCTATTGTTTTATGGCTGTTAAAAGAATTAGTACTTTATCTAAATATTAGCGGGAGAAGGTTTCATCCAGCGCCCATGGCCTAATGGATAAGGCGCTTGACTTCTAATCAAGCGATTGTGGGTTCGAGTCCCACTGGGCGTGACTTGTGCTTTTTAATACTTTTATCACTTTTCCAATCATTTCAACTTATAACTATTTTAACGCAAAAAATAAATGAAAGTAAAAGAAATAAGACGTAGGAATAAAATAGCATATGTAAGACTCAACATCTTTTACAGTAGTTAGGGCAAGTCTAATGGAATAGATATTTAAAGAGGTAAAAACAAAAAATTATTTATTTAGCTCTTTTGATTAATTTTCTTTTACTCCAATGAAGTAATTATTTTAAGAGCTAAAATGATTGCTCCCTATGTCAGAAGCTATTTGTAGTAGCCTCTAGATTAAAAGTCATAAATTATAAAGTTAGTTTTTTATTTCATATGAGAGAGAGGCGGAGAGTGGCAGGTGTTATGGTGCTTTTTAGGTTTGTTTTTTTATTTTAAATCTTATTTGTTTATTTAAATATAATTAAAATTAATAATTATATTATGGATTTTTTAAAAGCAGCTATTTAATTATATAAATTACTTATATTAATTATAAAAAAAATAATTAGTTTTAATTAGTTTTAAATATATTATATTGTATTATAAAATTGAATTGAATTCAATTTTTTTTTTAAAGTTCTTTTAACACTCAACGATAATAAATAGCATTGACTAAAAGCATCATAAAAATTAAAACGATTCATGATGAACTTTAACGAAATAAAATAAAGATGATTATTCTTAATAATTATATTGTTGGAGGGTTTATTGAAAGTATTTATTTAATTGTATAACTTACTCCTATTAATTATATAATTAAACTACATACAAAATAAATTTATTATATTTAAAATAATATAAAAAAAAATAGCTCTCCAGAATAGCTTTTACCATTGGAGCACACATCAACAAAAAAATTATATGCACACTATTTAAAAAGCCATTTTAGATATTTGACTCTCTAAAATGATTTTTGCCATTGAACTTGCTCTTATATGACCCCTTTTAGCTCATTTAGGTAACTAGATTTGGACTTTGATGTTACTATGGTATTTTTCAATCTAGACTTTTAGATTATGATTGATCATGATGTGAAAAATCAAGTTCATTATCATGAAGATCAAGTTGTAGCCGAAGTGACCATTCATAAGGCTAGGTATATATTTCTTTAATATATTAGTCATTGATATTGAATATTCATCTTTTAAGGTTAAAATATTAATATCCTTAAATTGTCATTTTTATTCAATAATGGCACTATGTTAGATATCCATTAATCATATCTAATTAGCCTAATAAATCCAACTTCTAAGAGCCATTTAATTTCCCCATTCATATGATCAATCATGTCTAGGACTATTCATTGTGGAGGTTATTTTTGTGGCTTGAACCGAAACTTGATTTGGAAAGAATGTTCAACCAAACATTAATCTATAAACTATGCATTTCATCATAATTCCAAGTGCCATAGTATTTTTGGTATATTTGCACATTTAAAAGTTAGTATAGGCTTGTCTTTAGTTCTGAAGTTAATATAAACTAATAGATCCTAATCTTTAACAAATCTATCATCCATCTTTGGTGTTCCATAAGGAATACTTGTCATATCAAATATGATTAATTGATGATCTTAATCTAGATATATTTAAACAATTATGTTCTATTTGACTTGAACAAAATCATTGGAGCATGCAACTAAGTTATAATGATGTATTTATTTTCTTGTTTCAAATTCCTAGGCAATACCTTCCAATTGAGAGTTATTTATTCAAACAAAGTTTGTAATTAATCATTATATACATAATGTTCTTGGTTACTATAAAGTCAATATAGTGACCTATATTATCCATGTCATTAAATTAAACTTCATCATTATTCAACCATATATTTATCATCTCTAAATAGATATTGAATGACTTGTCACCTACTTCAATTATTTTAGTTGATCCAATTAGCAACCAAAACATTAATGATCTTGTTTATCATTTACTTTAACTATTTTAGTTTATTCATTTGGTAACCAAAATACAAATAATTTACCATCAACCATACTTGCTTGTTCTCTAATGTTGTAGTTCTAGATTTATTTCAATTTAATATAATTTCAAACATAGGTTTGGAGTCATTAATTTTTCATTTTCAAACATAATAAACTTAAGAGTATCGAGGTCACTTTATATGAAGTATTTTGGAGAAAGAAGTTTTTTTGTATTAAAAAAAAAAATTCACATGGATTCTATGTTTATTGTATTTCAAATATTTAAGACAAATACTTGTATTAAAATGTATATGAATGTAAATGGGATTGGGGCCTCTCCATTACAGCTGAGGGTTAAGCACAACATTCTCATTACCACCCATAAAAAAACCATAAACAAATAACATACAAAATGATCTCAATTAGGTGATCAAAGAGAGACTTGCATTATAAAACCCATTAATAAAGCTTTTACATGGTACTCAAACAAGAAAAAGTTTTACTAAGTTACAACATTAAGCATTGGATGTTCCAAATTAATCATTTACACATAAACAAAACAATGTAATAAATTTTCCATCAATTAAATTACATGTGATAATTTATGAGTTCAATAATAAGTAACTATAGTTGAGTTTTCATGCCCATAAAGAATTACACATTTAAAATAATATCAAGTTTAATACATGCACTGAAAGGTTGATTTAGTAAAGGGTACTAAATTAATGTACTTGGACACACTTAAAAGGATATCAAGTTTAATAATTAAGTTTAAGTTCATCTTAAACTTAATTTTTATGTAAATTCATCTAATATTGACTTAGTCAACCTTGAATATGCATCTTTCTTGATATTCAAGTCCTTTAAAGGTACAATTAAGCTTCTAATTTATACATAAATCCCTTTTAAGCCTATCTTTATCAATCATATTGCTTATCCTCCTTCATTTTTAATTATTTTATTTTATGTGTTATTTAAAAGGAAAATGACATTTTTGAAATAAATCCAAAATTAGATTATAACAAATAACATTCAATTTTTACATGTTCTCAAGTGTTTTAACGAATTTTGTTTAAAGAAGCAATTCTTATACTGTTTCCAATACTTCTATTCTCAAGTTATAGATAAAAGCTTTTTAGTTAGTTTATTTATAGTTTATAATACTTATTTAGTGAATTTTATAATTGATTATAATTATGACCCATTGATTTTATAAATTATAAAAGAATTCTCAATCTATATACTTAAAAATATGTATATATTAACAAAATATATAGAGCATTGAAAAAAAAATTATAGCACTAAATCGAGATTACTTTGGATTTTAATAGTGAATTGATGATTGCTATTCACCAAATTAGTCTAGAAGACTAAGCTCAAAGGTAAAATGATATTTTTCAAGTGATTCATGTCTCAATTTTGCCTTCAATAGGAGTACAAGGTCTTTGCATTTTTTTAGAACAATTAAATACCTTGACTGATTTAAAAAGAAAAAAAAACAAATGATTGGTTGTTTGGGTTTTTTATTTTATATTTCATATTTTTAGCACATTAAAATTATAACTTACCCTTTGAATTAAAAGTATAACTTACCATTGGAATCAAAATTAATTTAGGCTTGCTTTGAGAGCATTTTTGGATCTTTATGTTTGTTTTATGTTATAACTAGAGTAGTAAAGGAATAAATTGATATTTTACATTAATTAAAAATTATTAAATTTTAGAATCTATAAGGCATGTGTCATGCACATGGGAATGAATAAAGAGTTCTATCATGCTCTGAAAGCATGTACAACACCCTCCAACAATGAGAAATTATCTTTTGTCATGTCATTAGATTCTTTATAGTGTCCTTTTCCTTTAATCAACAATAATTGTTTGGTTTTATTAGATGAATTGTTGTTAGTCATTCATCTATATAATTGTTTGGTTTTATTAGATGAAATTTAAAAACAAAACAAAGGCTTACAAAAGAATAATGACAAAACAATGAGGATTGACACTCAAATTATCCTTTGCAATTTCTTTTTTTTAGGTTTAGTTTCATGGTTTTACCAGGTTTGATGCTTTTAAGGATCACAAGTTTTATGATCCAACACTTATATTCATTTTTTTTTTTTACTTTTTTTTTTCAAACTCATTACTTACTGTTGAGTTTTTTTTTAAGAAAATAGGTTTCATGGTTTTCTTATTTTTCTTATTAGAGAGTTATTTTGATCTCATGACATAGCTCGTGATTTGATAGATTAACATAGATAGGCTCATGATTTTTTTCCTTTTTATTATTTTTTCTGACATCTTTGTGTTATTGAATTTTTAAAATTTTATCCTTTAATATTTTATTTATTGAGAATTAGCCTCCTTGGTTTTTTTATATTTGGTGTCTCCAATCAAATAGCCTAGGGCATGAGTTTTATAAACTAACAAAGATTAACATCAAAACAATTTCATACACATATCTCATCCCATTCGACATTGATTTTTAAAAATAAAAACAATAGATTTCATGATTTTCTCTATTTTAATTTTTATCAGACTATCTTGATCTAATATTTTAATTAAACTTAATTCAATTTACTTCTTGAAATTTTCTAGTTTTCACATGATTTTTATGTGTAATAATCCATTACTCTTTTTAGATGAAAAGTCGATATTAAGAAATTATCAAGCCAGACCTATAAGAAATAAAAGCTACAAAAAGAGCCAACCTAATAAAAAACAATTCAAGAAAAAAACAAACCTAGTTGAACTCGACAGCCAGTTTGGTTCGATTTACCAAATGTTAATTTGATCAGTTTTTTAAGACTCAAAACAGAACAGAACTAAAGATACTCATTTCCTATCCATATCCAAAATGATCAGCAAGAACGCCTCGTTCTTGAATACAGGCGAAACAGAACATGATTGCAGAATATAGGCGGGTTAAGAAAAAAGGTACAAGGATGAATCACCGTCAAAATTTCTCCCCATACGTGACTTGGACTTCTGTTTGCCTATTATTCTCTGCTCATCCGTAATAGATCACGGTGATGCATGATCTAGGTTTACCATCAACAAGTTTACTTCACACGTTACCGTAAATGCACAGTTTACAACTAGCCCTTCATTTTTACCATGCAATCAAAGGTAACAGCTGCTTCCCATGGCTGATTTCCTTGGCTAATGTTGCAGCATATAAACAAAGTTCGGGTTCCTGGCTAAGTTGAGTTCTCTTGGCATGTTGCTCATGCATTGCTTTATATAGTTGTTTCATTCTGGTTCACCAACATTTCTTGAAACTGTGCACGCTTGGCAACCCTGATGTCGAGTATACTTGGTGGCATAGGTTTGATCACGCCATGCATCTCAACCAGGTTAAAAAATTCTTGTTTGGTCAAACTTTTCTTTTGGACAAGTTCATCAACAACAGCATCCATCAGTTTTCGGTTCTGCTGCAGAATCTGACACAACCAAATTGTTTGCACAAGATAAGGACATTGGGAAGTTGCAACTAAGAGCTTCTTTTGCATTATATTAAGTACCTCTTTTGCACCATCATAACACAAGTTCATAATTCGTAGCGCCTCCAAATCAATTTCCTGAAATTTGCAAATTTTCATCTTAGAACACGTCAGTGCAATAATTAGCATATAATGGAGATGAAAATGTTTGCATTAGTGTGTCATTTCAACTAAACTATTGCAAATCTGCTCTATATAGCAACTTCAATCCACTTCCAGCCAGTATAAATGGCAAGGGAATATATATAACCATGTTAGTCTATATGGATGGTAATTCAGGTGCAAAAAAATCAGTGGTGCATGTAACCATGATGCAAAGTCTAGAAAAGATCATGTTTCCCTACATTAATTCGATCTGCAGCCCAGAAGTTGGATAAACCATGATGTTTCTCAGAAAGGCCACCAAAAACATAGCTCCGTGCTGCTGACCTAGCATTGTCTGCTGTTTCGGCCCATATTGTACTCAACTGGAATAATTTGATGCATCAAGGCAAGTATTAGCATACCAGTTAAGATATATAGAGTACAAAATACTAATCCTGATACACAAGAGGACAATCAACTTGGATGAAAAGCCACAAATGGTGGTATCAAAAGCACGAAACTACATGGAGTTTTGATATTACCAATGACAATAGGTTTCTCAAAGCCCGAATGTTAAGAATTAAGGTGATCCAGCTAAAGGTTAAAAAAAAAAAAAGTGTTCGCTTGAGAAGCTGAAAAACAATTTTCTAATCAGAATAGCATAAAAAAATGATGCAAATATTTCATTTACATCATCAGCAAAAGCAAATTGAATTCAAGGTTGGATGCTTTTTTATGTGAGGAGTTCTGCCGTGCAATAGCTTGTAAATAGTTTAATCCACAACTAAACAAAGAATGAACATCATTTGGCTTCAGTCTTCAGATCTTAATGCGAGTTAAATCAAGCAAATGACTCAAAGGACTGTTTCTTTAGGACATGCAAAATGACCTCTTGCTGAAACCAATAAAACAAGATCTTTAAATGCTAACAAATGAATGAATAGCTAATATCAAAGCATCAATCACAACATATATCCAATGACCTACCAAATCACACAAGTTAACAAACGTTTATTTACCTGACCCTCACCATACCAAAGCTCATCAGCTGCACGTGGTGCCAGTTGAACGGTGATATGGTCCAGAAGGGATTGCCGACTGCATGATACAAAGATACAAGAGGGTATCTTAAAAGAAAAATATGAGTCCATCAAACAATTATAACAGTACAATTAGTACAGTAATCGTAACACAGTGCTATTGTATCAATCACAGTTTGGCATGATTTATAATTAATTGACTATCCTTTGAGAAATAAATGACATTGAAGAGTTAAGAGATATATATACCTAAGCATTCCTTCCTTAAATTTGACATGATCCATTTTCATCCGAACATAACCAAGTTCCCTGCCAGCTCTGGGAGCAATTGTTACCTGATCCAATAAATAGACTAGTCCTATAAATTTAAGGTTCAACGTACATTTTTTATGGGAGCAATTTGTGATATATAGCAGCACAAAAACCCAACACGTTTAATTTTTAAGTAATCATCTGAACAAAGTCAAATATTTCAATAGCAAGCAGAATAAAAGACAACAGTTTCAAGGACGCTGAAATTTCCCAAGCTAAAGACAAATGACACATACAATGACGTGGTGATTTTAAAATATTTGGACCATTATTGGGAAACCAGAAGGATAACAACCAGAATTGGACTCCCGTTGCAGCCTAGGAAAGCCCTTTTCGACAAGTAAAAACCCATGAACTTGCCATAGTTTTTATAGTTTATAATGTTTTTCTATAAGTTAAACATTATTTTGGGCAACTGATAACCAAACACCCTTACCCTGAAGTCACAGCAAGGACTAACACCATACTATAGAGTCCATTGTTTGAAATATTTCTTCTGCTCTGTTTATGGTCATGCTCTAGAATTTCACCATTTTCTATTAGAATTTCCAAAGAGTTTCCAAGAACATGAGGAGCAATTTTTCAACATGCAAAACATATCATTAGAAATAGCAATGCCCCTTTTAAATCAAGGTTACAAACAAAGAACAGGCAGAATCTATTCTCTTTCTTTCATAAATCTATTAGTCTGTCCAAAGAAAAATTATTTAATCATTCAACTGAAACAAAATAAGAGGTGTTCAGCTGCAAAATGCATAAAAATCATCAACATATGCCATGAATTTGACTCATCCTCCCATATCTCCAAAGAGTTCAATAAAAGTTATCTGACTAATCCAACTTATTTTTTGAAAAAAGACAGCAACTTCTGATTTCTATTGCCCTTTGAAAATCAATGCCAGTTGAATAGCACCCCAACTAGTACTCAAAATGCTTGAGCAAATATTCATTGACTCGGAAAAGTGCATTAAATATTGTGGTATGTTTAGGACCAATTTTTAAAATGATTACACGGTTCTTCTGCACTCAAATTCTCTACACATAGAAACAAGCTATGAACCGAGCCCTCTATTATCCATCTCACATAAAAAGGAATTTCAAGTAACCATAATGAGTTTTCACTTAAAATCTCTCTAAACAAGAATATAGGTGAGTCAAGGAATGAGTTGAATGAAAGAGACAGTACTATAAGAAAACTAATAAAATGAATTTAAAGCCATACGAACTCAATATTTCTGAGATCAGGAAAGTTCACAGCTACAACAGCCATTGCTGCTTCATTAATAGCTACTTGCTTCCATGTTTCAGGGCTCCTTTCCTTTCTATCCAACATTCCTCTTTCCTCTATTTGTGCAGATTGTAATAAGTCATCAGTTGTAATCTGTACAGATGCAAAAAATTATTCACTGTCATTATGCTATCTTTTCTTGTCTTCTATTTATACAGAA
Organism: Salix dunnii; assembly: GCA_015731905.1. Taxonomy (NCBI): domain Eukaryota; kingdom Viridiplantae; phylum Streptophyta; class Magnoliopsida; order Malpighiales; family Salicaceae; genus Salix; species Salix dunnii. The sequence continues at coordinate 3,430,104 of CM027661.1, forward strand.
TCCATTAGAAACCACCATTTCAACTAATTCTCCTTCCAAGTTTCAGCACAGGGGAGCATAGAGGAAAGGATGGATCAAGTGTTGTTGTCTAAGAGTAGCACTAAAGAGAAACGATGGGTATTATATATGCTGGTAAAATCAAGTCATGCCTTTTCTTACACAATAGTAATTAGTAAATTATAAATCAAATTATTTGTGCAAAAGGTCACCAAGAAAACCGTATAATATAGCTAAAAAGTAGCCACAGGAAATAAGCCAATATCCAATTTTTACAGCTAGGCAAATAGTATTTCATTAGCATTTGAATTCTTCACAAAAATAAACAATATTTAGCAAAAGACAAAAACTAAAATAAAAACGATTTATGAGATGAAGTAGCCGAGGCAGCAAATGAAGATAAAAAATCAGACAACTCAAAATCTCATGATCATGCATATTGTGGAATGGAGGTGGTTGGTCATATCCAAGTAGTGGCTGGTTTTATCTACATGGAATTCTTATATTCCAACTTTTGAGGACTAAAGAGAATGTGAATTTTATTGTGATCATAAGTTATAAGCAATCTTAAATCTAAGATGGTGTACAAACCATGAATTGGTCCTAACAGTAGTTAGCTATGTCATTACGGCAATATAATTCCTGGGAATAAATAGAAAAACAAAAGGGAATTCTCCTGAACATAACAAAAGCAGACACTTAAAGCTTATTTTGGTATAGGATGTGGTTATGCACACATCATACTTGTCAAGGTAATATCGGAGGTGAAAAATATTGTCTCCCAGATTGCCGAGACAGAATGTTCTGAAAAGAAAAAATGAAGTTTCAGTTCAATCAGGTTTTATGGGAGACCTCCCAGCAACTTCAATGGCAAGGGCCATTTTGGAGAGCAAAATCTTTAAAATGGCTCTTTAAATAGTGTATATATGGTTTTTTTGTTGATGTGTGCTCCAATGATAAAAGCTATTTTGACAAGCCATTTTTTTTATATTATTTTATATATAGTGCAATTATTTTGTATGTAGTTTAATTATACAATTAATAAGAATAAGTTATATAATTAAATAATTGCTTTTAAAAAACCCTCCAACAATATAATTATTAATTTTTTACTCTCTTGTTAAAATATTTTTAAATAAAAACAAAAACAAATATTTTTGATATAATTACATTATTTTCTAATATATATATATATATATATATATATATTGCACACACGCACATGCAGGAATAGCTCTCCAACATGAGCTGCTACAAATAGCAGCTCATGCAAAGAGAGCTATTTTTGGCTCTGCAATATATATATATATATATTGCACGCACGCACATGCAGGAATAGCTCTCCAACATGAGCTGCTACAAATAGCAGCTCATGCAAAGAGAGCTATTTTTGACTCTGCAAATGACACTCTCATTGGAGTGCAAAAATTTAAACACACATGCTAAAGAATTAGTTTTTTATTTATGGCTTTGCATATGGCACTCCCGATGGAGTTGCCCTAAGCAAATGCTTTTGTCTCCTTGGTTTCAAAGAACATTAAAAGCTGCCTAAAGTCCAAACCATTCCATTTCTCACAGCTCCCCTTCAGCAACTCAGGTCTAATGACATGAAATCATACTGGCAAATGGAGTATATTTTCAATTTATAAGTTAGGCAATACCTCAGTCCTTCCATCACGCATCATATTAATTGCAGCAACCTCAATTATGTTGGCCAGCTCTGCACCGACCATTCCATCTGTCATGCTTGCAACAGCCATATAGTCCACATCATCAGCCATGGGTTTCTTACGAGCATGAACCTATTACCAAAAAAATAAAACAGGAGAAAAAGAAGCTAAGAGGCGTGGAATGGCATGGTTTCTCAATGCCATAAGAAAATGACAGGAGAAAACAAGGGTAGAACACAAAAACATATGGAGATCATAAATCATCACCTTCAGAATTTCCATTCTGCCTATGAGGCCAGGTTTAGGTATAAATATTTTTCGATCAAATCGTCCAGGCCTCACAAGTGCCGGGTCTAGAATGTCTGGTCTATTTGTGGAAGCAATAGTGATCACTTCCCCTCTACCTTCAAACCCATCCAAGGATACAAGGAGCTGGAATTAGAAAACTGAACATCAATTCTCAAATGTACGTTTATCTTAAAACAGCAGCATTGAAGTTCAAAAGTACAGTTTTAGGATATGCCCCAACAAAACCTGATTAAGAGTGGCATCACGTTCTTGTCCACCAGAACCTTTAATCAAACCTCGCTCCCTTCCAACAGCGTCCAGTTCATCAATGAAAACAACAGAAGGAGCCTGTGCATACAAAAATAAATATGATGACATGTGAAAAAGATTAAAGTTTCCATATCTTGGAAAAGAGGTATTGCATTCTGAGCAACGTTCAGCTCTCTATTTGAATTTCCAAGCTATCACTTGAAGAGCCTTGAAAATAGACAAGCTAGAGAGAACACCTACATTTTCCTTTGCTTCTTGGTAAAGTGCTCGAACACGAGAAGCACCAACTCCGACATATATTTCCACAAATTGAGATGCAGAGATGGAGAAGAAGTTCACACCTGCCTCACCGGCCACAGCTTTTGCCAGTAAAGTTTTCCCCACCCCAGGGGGGCCACAAAGAAGTATGCCACCTGATTGAAAAATGGATTCGAGCAGACAAGTCATGCACAGAGGATCACAAGCATAATGAATTCATGAAAATAATCAATTGGCAATGAAAATTCATAGGAATCACAAGCGTAAATATAAAACATAATTCTTTGCTCCATATCCATTTCTGCTCTTGGTTTCAAAAACATTTAATAGCAAGGAATACTCTATCCCAAGAACTCCAGTAAACTTCAACTAGATCAAATCTAGTGGCTGTAATCATCCCAGAAATTGACCAAAGAGAAGTTTCGGACCAGTATATGAGGTCATGTAATTCGAGATGCATCCAAAAAAATGCATTGGGTAGAACTTACATAGTGAACATCAAGGGTTTAAAGAGATTATCACAATAGTCTATGATAATTTTGCTAAAAGCAAACTGTTATTCCCAGTCCTTTCTGCCTTTACAAAATTGTTCGTGAGAGTTATGTTGAGTTTGTTTATTACCAATTATCCATGAAAGAATGAATGCCTGCAAGGCTGCATATTAGTGTGAAATGTTAATTTGCTATGATATTTCAATCTGTGCTGCTCTTTATTTTTATTTTAATTTTATTTACAAATGTTCTGCACAGGAGAAGTTTATTTGCCTAATCCACTTCCAAATTGAATGTTTAAAGTGACTGCACACCATGCAGTGCACAAGTGCAGTGTTTGATGTAATTAAACAAGAACAATAACAAAACATTAAGGTCCTCTCAACCAAATCCTCATACTAGATTAATACATAAATGAGTTGACAAGCCACGAAAACAAATCCTACAGGAAGTTCAAATCAAAATCATTAAAATTGCACAAAATGGCTTTCCAAAAACTAACCTGGGATCTTCACTCCTCTCCTTCGGTACATTTCTCCATGTGTAAAAAATTTCACAATCTCCTCAAGTTCAAGTCGTATCTTCCCAAGTCCTGCAACATCGGAGAACTTCACATCCACACCCCTTTCCAAGTACTGAGGCAATCTCTTATTATGTGCACGCCTAACACGTGCTCCTGACTTCATGAACTGTATAGCCATCTTCAAATAAGGATTCTGCTCTGCTTTCCCAGGCACGATCTCATCGTCTTCCTCTTCTTCAATACCCATCATCTCCCTCTCTAACTCCCTCATCTTCTTTCTCTCTTCAGCCTCTGCCTTCTCAATCTTGAGCCGATCCTCATAGTCCTTCTTCTGCTTTCGATAACTAAGCACCACTGTACGATAAAATATTACAAAAAACACCAACCCTAACAACGTTGTCACATTTGAGTCCTGTGCTAAACTTGCCCACATACTTGCCATTCTTGTATAATTCTTTCGTGCGTCACGCAATGACTCTTCATACTTCTTTATCCTAGTCTCCCTCTTTCTCTTCCTGTCCTCCTCTTTCTTTTGCATTTTGATTGCCTTCTCGATTATTTCTCTCTCCTCTCTCATTTTCTTCAACTCATCCTTTCTTTGCCTCTTAAACTCCTCTCTGGCCGTCCTCAACTCCATAGCTCTCTTGGACTCCTTCTTAGGCTTTAACCTCGACAGCATAAACTCCGGAACTTTCCACAAAAATCCTAAATATGACTTGGGAAGCTCAGGTCTCTTAACCGGAGGGGTATAAGCATTCACACACAAAGCATCAATCTTGAACTCATTCCATGAATCCCAAAACCTCCGATTACTCTCTAACGAGGGCAAGACAGTCCTGAGCACTTGATTATCATCCAAAACCACTAAAACAGCCTCCGGACGTTGTTTTAAAGATGCATTAGGCGCTTTAATCACATGCTTAAGCTTGTTGTTCTCTTTTAAAATCAAAACTTGAGTATATGGTATTCTATTCGATACAACTGGGAGATTCTGAGACCATTGTTTAAGCTGGTCCGGCGTTAAGGCTTCTTGTTGAGCCTTCTTTAGGGGTTTCTTTTTATGGTAAGTTTTGGGTGTTGGTGTGGCAGCAAAGGCATGATGTGGAGTGAGAGAGGTGGCGATAATAGTGAGAGTTATGGGTACAGGAAGAAAATTGAAATGGTTTCTTTTATTGGTATTTTCAGTTTTGTTATCATTTTCAAGAATTGGGTCTTGTTTTTTGCATCTAATGGGAGGGTAAGTGATGGTTCTTTGTGGGATTTTGTGGGGAGGTTTGGTGGTTTTGGGGTGCAGTGAAGAGGTAGAAGGGAAATGACAGGCCATCAAAACTGAAAATTATGAATTTTTCTGTCAAATAAAAAAGAATATAAGGACAGAGACATAGACAGGAACCTTACATTGTTAATTGTGAGCTACGGTTGTGCTTGAATGAATTGAATTCGAAACGGAGATGATTTTGCTGCCTGCTGTTGTGCCTCTGTTTCTGTTTACAAGATAGAAGAGACCTGACCTATCTGCACTGATCTTGTTTTTCCTCAAGACACAACCTCCTTACTGTAATTGTTAGGACTCTGTGGCCCAATCCAACTGGGCCTTCCTTACCAGTTGGATATGTCCATTCAATGAAACGTTGTCCGAAATCGATTTTGTAAACTTAGACAGAGAATGACATATTTTAAAAATATTTTTGAAAAAAATATTTTATATTTTTTAGTATTTTTATATTATTTTGATGTGTTGATGCTAAAAATATTTTTTTAAAAAAAATATTATTTTGATACATTTTTAACCGAAAAGCACTCAAAAACAACTTTAACCACACTACTAAACAGGTACTTAGATGGCTTCAAGTTCAACTAAAATCTCTCTCTAATCTTGGCAGAGCCAAATCTTGTATTTATGTCATCCGGTCTCTTCTCGCCAATGAGTAATTTCTCTCAAATTTATCAAGGATAATCTTTCCACAAATAGTTGTCTCTAAATCAAACTCTTATAGCATGATCATCATTTCCATAGATGATTATCCATTTCCTTGCATGATGCCATTTACCTATTACAAGCAAAACATACTAACCAATAACTTAATTTTTTAGAAATGCAAATATTTATTATTATTCTTTTCTCTCATATTCCATATACAACATTGATCTCCTTACCACAAACACACACTCTTCATACATATAATAACTTAAGCATCATATGCTTTTTTATTCTTATAGAATATATGTTTTATATCCTATTCACTGAACCAAAATGCAATAATAAAAAGCTCAAAATTGTTTGTATGTTTTTCACAACTTTATTAGTGATGTTCTATTTGAAAATTGAATAAAAACTATTTTATTTATATTTTTGTAACTAAAATTCTCTTCATGGCTAACATACTTCAATAAAATTTCATCCCCTTCGTGTATTCACCAAATCTCTCATTAAATATAAGTGGTCAACAATATTTTCATAGTCATACAAGAATAATCTCACACTCCCATTTTGTTGGTAAGAAATACAACACATTACTTAATTACATGCGCTAGATGTATAGAAACAACTCTAGTCCCCTAAATAAATAGGATAAAACAAAGTGTACAGTAATCATGATACTCTAACTCACCAAAAAACCATTACAAAAAACACTTTTCAACAGCCTTAGGCATAAACCTAGTTATCATCATATTGTTCTCTTTAAATTCTATTCACATGTTATTTAGAGAGGAAAAATAACTAGATGTATGATGCGATTAGTAACCATATAAGCAACTAAGAATGAACATTATTCCCATGAGGTGAGAAGCTCTCTACTTGGTAGCAAAGCGTTACAAAGTCAATTCTCCAAATGTTATGTCATTACAAAGATCAACTTAGATAAATTTGATAGTCTTATGAGCCTTATATAAAACATCATAAACATCCTAGAGCTTGCTACATGGAAGAGTGATTTTACTTGCAAATTGTTTTTACATTTTAGGGTGTGATATCACATCCTTAAACTTGAGTTTATCATTGGTCTTCACGATCTCTATACGAAGCTCATCTTTTATTTTAACACTGTTATTCTAACTAAAAAAAAACCATGACTAAGCTTTTCATCATTAACAAATAAAAAATGACAACACTATAACATACCTCCAAAAACTTAACTAGGATATACTATAAGGAAAGATATACTTGAACCTATTACCACTAAAACTCTAATCATTAGAGTTTATAACTACTCTTTAAGAAAAGCTTGTGTGTTTTTTTTGACAAAAATCTTTTCAATATAAAATACGCAATGAAAAATTATATTCAAATAAAAAAGAAAATAATAAGACCAGACTCATTTTCAAATAGATTAATCTTGTTATCATTATCATTCTTTTACCAAGGCATCTAAAAAAAGTATCAAGGGATTCATTCATTCATGGTAGTCTAAAAATTTATAATCTCTTAACCACACTTTTTACCATTATGTATGTTAAGTTGATTGTCATTCAAGTAGTATTTTGTGTAATATCCACCTCTTATTAAAATTGGTATAGACATAAGGACCCTAATAAGTTTTAGTATTTTTACCATGAAGATGGTCATGACATTGAAAAATGGCATTCCCTAAAAAAATATGGAAAGTTTGATCTTTAATAATTTTGAATAAAAAGATGCAACCTAAAAACACAAGAAAATTCCTTATAGTGCACTACCTAAGATCATATATTTTTTAAAAATGTATCGCCAGCATCTTTTAAATTAAAAGCAATAATATTTCTCCAGGTCATTATTATTACTTATCTCTAGATCTTCAGGACCATTTTATCTCCAAATGAATTAAAGACCTTTATTCAAGTCATCATGGTCACTTACCTTTAATCTCTATAACAAATTATATATAGGAAGATTAGGGATCTTACTCAATGTCTTTTTGATCGCTCATTAGTCATTTCTCTCTAAATACATTTTCAACACATATGCATGTTATATTATTTTTTATACTTATCTTTTTATATTATTACTATGGTTTTTTTAATTTTTCATACTATAGAATCAAATTATACACACACACACATATAACATTGATGTTTAAGACTAATGGAACTATGATTTTTAGTCTATTATAATAAGGCATGCTAAACATAAAATATTTTTCAAGGGAAACCTAGAATTTGTACAAATTAAAATTTATAAGCATTCAAAATAATAATTCATGGTAAACATGTTTTCAACAAAAATAATAATAAAATACTAATATGTATATTACACATGTATTCAAACTTACAATTGATATTAATTGAAGTTATGAACATAAATACTAATAATAAAAATATATATGCTTCATTTAAAATATAGAAGGGTATTTACTTGATGAAGCATTCTAAAGTAATGAATGTTTTATTTTTGTCAACGATGAATTTTATATTTTTAAGGTTTTATTTGTAATGTTTTGCACTTTTGAATGCATGTAAAAAAACAAGTAGATTTTTTTATAAGAATGATCATAAGTTATATATCAACAATTTCATCATTGAATTCAGTAATACATACTCTTACACATCTATACATTTACATTACTTATAAATGATACACATATAATTTTTTCTTATAGTATGAGTACAAATATATGATCCCTTCAACATGGAAAATTATATACATTGGGGTTCCTCTTAAAAGGAATTAAGATTAAGGAGAAAATACTTGAAATACATAATCATTATAGGTTATATATCTTTCATATCCATAAATATCATTACTAGAACTTCTATTAGCATAAGAAAGATAATCACAGTAGTGAAATTCATACATTTCATATTCATTACCAAAAAAATTAAATCAACTCTAGAAATTACACAACCATAAATATTTCTTTTAACATATTTTCCACTAAAATCATAGCTTCAATTCACATTGTTTGCTTCACTAATTGGTGATCTTTTTTTTTCCTACCTTTACCTCTACGATAAAATCACGCATCCATTCTCTAACTTTATTAATACTTTTCAACATGGGAAATTAATTCAATATGTTTTTTTAATCCATAACTTTTAAAGACATCTGCTTGAAAACACATATAAATCACAAAAAAATATAATAAATATTTTAAATATATGAGTTATTAACATTTAACACTTATACTAGAGATATCATTCTTGTTCATCTCATTTAATTATTATAAATCTATATCATTTTTCAGTTTAATACATACTTATTAACCTTAGTTGAATTCTTTTTCAATTCCATTATATAATTTTCATATCATGTTCTCATACAGGTGACATCAATCATGTATCTTATATCATCTCACAACTATAATTTAACTTATAAAATTCTTAATCAATCATATTTCTTAATTATCACCTTTTTGAAACTCATTTAATTGATTTATTTTCCAATAAGTCCTTATAATTATTGTTGAATCTATGATCATCACATCTATTATTTTTCTTTAATGTCCATTTCATCCCATTTTAATCTTCTAATGATTATTCAATTATATTATACCTATTTTATTGTTTTCAAACAATTAATCTTTCTTGAAATCATTTAAACACTTAATGCCACATGTGACTTATTTATATCATCTTCAATCCTTACAAATAAATTTCCATTTCAATATTACCCGTTCCATTTGGCTTGTCCACATATTTTTATTTTAAGAAATCATTTCTTTGTAACCCTTATCAATATTGATATATTTTTCATACTCACTATTTATATTATTTATTGACAACATGTTATAGAGTTCCTCTCAATACAATATTTCATATTGTCTTTTAGTTATAAGTTTCTATGAATTTATCATTACCCATTGGTTTGCAAATTCTTATATGTCTTACTCATTGTCACTGTCATCACCTAATTTTTGGGTTACTCCTCAAAATCCACCTAAAAATAACAAAAAAAAAATATAAAAGGGGTTGGTTTCATTAGAAAAATCAAGGTGAAAATTTTGGACCTTTTTGAAAGCCTGGTCATACCTTTTTTTAGCTCAGAAATGAAGAAAAATATAGATCAAGGCTAAAATAATTTATTATTAGCTAACCGTAGCTCCAGCGGCAACAACCAACATCGGTGACTAGCAGTAGAGGCAAGCAGCAGGGACAGACCAACCCTTCCAACGCCTCCTCTGACCACCACGGGCCACCATTTTTAACGCCACATCGACAGGAAAAACCACCTCGATGTCCTCTACCTGACGATAGTGACGGGTAAGCCTTTCGTCATGGTCAGCCAACCACCATTTCAGTGTTCACGTAACATGTGAACAGTGGGCATAATGACTTAATTCACTCTGCCCTAATTTCTCTTTTTTTCTTTTTTTTAATTTGTGGGCTGGGCTGCTCTCAGCCCAACCCAACCTAGTAGTGGTGGGCCTATGGCCCACCTTGGTCGGCCCATTTGGTTGGGTTAGGCTTAACCTGATTTTTTAAAAAAAAAATTCTTAAAAAAATGCATTAAAAAAACAAAAAAAATATGTTTGTTTTCGTGCATACGATCGAATTTTAATGTTTTTCCATCATATTTTTTGTAAAAAAAAAATGTTGCATCTTTCTTATATTTTAAAACAAAATAAGGTATTGTAACCAGTTTACGAATATCCATTGGTATTCGGCCAAAATATCTAAATGTAGTGTAAAATTATTTTGGTTAGTATTTCAACTCCTAGCGAGGTAGAGATTCTCTCACGAAGAGAGATCTACGTCAAACTTTGAAAAAGACAACGAAAAAAATAAACTTTGGAAAAACAATTAAACAACAATGCAGCTTGTCTTAGGTAGGGTGCACTGGGAGTGATGCGTCTTCCCCTTACACAACAAGTTCCCTTACCCAAGACTCTCGCAGACCAATAGATTCCTAGTAACCTTAATACTAGATGGCGACTCCTTAAAATTATAGTTGTAATTTTTACGACTATAAAATAACTCCTTTTTCACCGCGCGTCGTTGTCTCTCCTAACCCGGGGAATGGCGAGGCACGAAGCGTGAAAAAATTGCCGATGCGGCAGTCACATTTACATGTATTTCCTTTCTCTTTCATCTTTGAAACCACCCTCATTTAGTCCAATTCAATCTCGATGTAATTTTCCTTTTAAATGAGTCATTTCCTTATTTGTTGATACATATAATTAAATACATAAATTGATGCATAATTTTTTATCTTGTCATCCTAGACATTATTATCACATAACATCTTGGATACCTTATTATATTATGATCAATCTTCCACCATTCAAATTAATTCCATATCAATAAGAAACTTAATGGACATAATAGACATGAGGAACAACTAGATACTTAAATTACAATTCATATACATATTTGTTATCACCTAATATTGGATAAAAAAAATATTATTTATTTTGAGACATAAAGAGACAACCATTAAACCATAAAAGATCAAAAGTGGTGACTAAATTGATGTAATTTGACAAGGATGAAAGAAAGATTGGATTTGAGATAAAGGACAAAGTTGAAACCTATTTTAAATAAGTTTAAAAACTTAATCAGATTTTTAATAGATTAATTTGACTGAATTGAGATGTTAATTAAAGAGATTTTGAATATAAAAGTCAATTTGTCTAAAATCAGAATAAATAATTGAGCTTAAAGACTTAATTAACCTATTAATAAGTTTTAAAGGTTCAAGTAAAAAACCTAATTGATTTAAACAAATTATGTTATGGGGTCTAATTTAGGTCAATTCACAGAGAATGAAAGAATATGGACTTAATTGAAATCTTGAGGAACAAAAGTGATAGAATCAATGGTGTAATTGAAAAAAAAATTAAAAGTTTGATGGTTGTTGAAGGGATAATATTAAAACTTTTATGACTAAGGATCAACTTGTAAAACATGTGTAATGCTAAAGATCCAAATTGATAAAGAAAAAGCAATAACCTCTCATTTGTCACGGTTAAAACAAAGAAGAGACACCCTAAATTAATCAGGTTTAGCTTTTTACTTGCCAATTATTTTCAAAAACTTTTAAAGTTTGTTAGAGACCTATAGACAATGATAAATGAAAGAAGAAAAGACAAAAAAAAAAAAACCTAATAGAATGAAAATAAATCTTATACATGCTAGTTTTTTAACACCACTAAATAAGGAAAAAAATGATTTTGATAATCCTTTAGCCTTTGAAGGTTACAAAAAAGGGAGAAGAAAAGAAGAAGAAAAGGAGAGCAATCATTAGACTTCCAAAGGTGGAAAGAGGAAAAAAAAAGAAGGTAAAAGATGTGTGGAGGAAAAGATTATGGTTCATCTTGAAGTTCAAGAAACAATTACAAATTATTAACAAGCTAACACATATCTTATAAAAAACAAAGTGAGGAGATTGTTGAAAAAACATAAACTATTATGAAGGTATTTGAGTAATTAATTTATCACCTTAAATGAACTATATAAAATAGTCTCATTTGTTCTTAAATAGATTTGATTCTAAGTCCTTGTATAAGGTGAAATGAGATTTAAAAAGAGTTTAAATTTTATATAAATAATCAATAATTATGGTATTGAGAAAAAACATGATTTGATAAAGTAAACACACTATGTTATAATATCTAAATCAAATATTTTTTATGAAAAGAAATGATAACAGTAAAAAACTAGTCACATCAAATCATGTATGACGTTTTCAATACTTGGAGAATTATCACATGTTGTTAAATATTATACTTAATCTTCAAATATAAATAAATTAATTGTTAAACTAATAATATATTAATTTATCTAATCCTATTTTACTTAGGACTAAATAAATATTTAGGTCAACTTATTAAGAATCCTAATGGGTCACACACATAAGAGCTATTGGTAAAAATAATAAACTTTCATGATTAATTAAGTAAGTCATGACTTTAAATAAGTTTTAGAAATTAGAAACTAGATATAATCAACATAACATTTTATACTTCTAAACTTAGAAAAAAACATGGATTTGATTGATTTTTTTAACAATGCCTTGAAATAATATATATGATATTATTCATAAAGAAAAATAATATTGCCATTTATAAGATTTCCAATTTTTCTATAAATAAAATGTTATGTCTTTTATTTTTTTTAAGAAAAAAGAGAAAAACTAAATAAGTTACAAAACACTTGAAAACACAAAATGAAAATAACTAACATTCTCTCTTTACTTAAAAGGTTTAAGAAATTTCTTGCTACTAATTCGTGTAGATTACCATTAAATGTCAAATATTTAGATGACTTATAATTTCCAACAATTCACTCTTGATGTATTTATTCAAAACTAAAAAGAACATTTAATTTTGAGATAATTTTTTAAAAAACCCTGAACAACTCTATATTTTTTTTAACAAGATCATTGAAAACTCCAAAAAATATTAAATTTACTATTTATATTGATGCATTTGTTTTGGGAAAACTAACAATATTTATAACTAAGGAAAAAAACAACCTTTTAAGATAAAATATTAAAATGAAAAGTCAGGGATAAATATTTGCACTCTCATTTGTCTTTTGTTTTAAAGAAAAACATTAACTTTTAATGCAAGTATTTAATTAACATTAACAATCTTTTATTGTTCATTAATCTATGAATTTTTTTTTATAAAATATAAATAACATTTTTGTGTTTCTCGTTTAAAACAATTATGATGATCTAAACATTGACACATTCTTATACCTTCTTAAAAGTTCACTTGAAATTGTATTCATTGGGTTAATAATACATTTGTAAAACAGCATGTTTGTGTTTTTTAATTAAAAAAATTCATGGTATTTTTTACCATGTTCAAAATTAAATTGAAATTTTATTTATAGCATAGAACGAGTGATAAAACTTGTCAAAATTAAAAGGTATATATTGATGATTAAGAAAAAATATTGGTATAAATATTATAGTTAATGTGAAGAAAAAACTTTAAAATAAATGTTTTGAATGATAACTTTTGAGATTTTTAATATGAATCTACACTTCATATCTATCTTTTGTTTCACCAAACATCATTGATTTAGTTTTAGGTAAAAATCCAAGAATTCTATAGTGATGATAAATATGTGACTCCGAAACAATGAAATAAACTGTTAAAGTATCTAATTCAAATATTAAAAAACAAATCAAACCCTAGAATATGATCATATCAAGATCATGTTTCAATAAATAAAGTTCAGCCACCATAATATACATGTTACCTTTACACAACTTGGGATATTTCATAGTTTGATTATATTAGTCTTTATTGGCATTGTATTGGATTGTGTTGTAACCAGTGTTTTTTTTTCTAAATATAAATTTAAAGGTGTTCGGTTAAATATTGGTTCAGAAAAAGCTATAATTTTGTATCTTCTTTTTAAGCTTACCTTTTCAAATTATAACTATAAAAATAAAATCTATTATGATGTCAAACACGCACTTAGTCTAAATGTATTTTGGGTAAATCTAACAAATTCTAAAAAATAAATATTAAAGAGCATTTATCGAAATTAGTGATCAAAATAAAAACTTACAAACATATCCTTACTTAACTATTTACTAATAGCAAACATCATTATGTAACCTCTATATAGTTATAATATAGAATCCAAAGTCTGCCTTTATAAAATATCTAGATTATTAGATTGCTATGTCAACTTTAGAGTTATTAGGTCAACCTATTTTTTTTATATATATAATGAAGAAATAAAACAATATCATTGTGATGTTTTTATATTTCAAGGTTGATTTGGCTAGATTTGGAATGAGTTTGAACAAATTGATTGAATCGACTATTTTTTATGGGACTTGATCTTATTAACTCTCTTATTAGGTTAATTTAAAACCTCACCTAAGTTAGTTCTCAAGTTCTTAAGATCAAAAATATATAATTTTTCAAATTGTCATTACTCAAATTTTGACCCTTAATTCCAAAGTAGTTTTCCATAAAATCCTAAAAAAAGAGCTTTGTTGATGCATTTCAACTATATATATCCATTTCATATTACCATTGTCTTTTTTAAAAAATAAACAATAAAAAATATATTTTTAACACATTTTATCCATTAATACATTTCATATTTCTTAATTGCTTTTGTTTCTCAAATTGATGTCAATGTTGTTTTATTTTACAAAAAAAAAAATGAAAAACATAATTCAAAATAAGGTGCAAAATAAAAGAAATAAAAAACCAAAATAAAATTAAGTGACTTATGGGCCAAGTAATTAAAGAGAAAATAATAAAAAAAAGTTAGATTATAAACACAAGAGTGAATAATGTAAAAACAAGGGAAGATAAAAGGAGGAAAACCATAGCCACTATAAATATGGAGACTATATGTTAAAAAAATAGAAAAGAAAATTAAGAAAAAAACACTATTAATCACCTTCTTTCTTCAATTTCTGAAACCTAAGCAAAAGCATAGCCATCATTATTAGTCAACCATTGCCTTCTACTTATCATCATCACATCAATATCATATCATCACCAATATTTACCACGTTGAAGCCCTCGTGGAATAATAGGGCACCTTTATACCAATTTTATTCTCCATCATTTTTTCCAAAACTTAATTTGATATATAAATCTCTAACTTTTATTTTTGTCTTATAAAACCACAATCATTAACTTTATCTTAAATTCCTTATATAAAAAAACCTTATAAATTGAAGCTAAAAAAATATCAAAAAAGAAAGAGAAAAACAATCATTAGCACTTCTATATTCAATTCTTTATCATAGACCTTAAAATAAGACATCAACATAACTATTGTTCTCTTTTTTATAAGTATTGTACAACCATATAATTTCTATAACCTAATGACCTTTATATGAGCATATCTAAAAATTAAAAAACAAAACCTTTAACTCCTCTAATTATTATGAACAATATTAATGATGCTAGAAAGAAAAATGTAAAATGGCAACACCAAGTAAAGCCTTCCATGTGCTAATCAAACTCCTATGGTCCATTAGACAATGCCCCAACCCTGACAGCCTTCTCCAATAAGTTAAGTAGCTTGCATGTGCTGCCATTGTTTCCTCATGTCTAATAATGTTTTTTTCCACTATTTAGACTTTTTTGGTCCATTTTGATCACCCTAGAAAGTCTATTTTGAATCCTCAACATCACTTGAATAATTATTTTGGTTTATAATTGATTTTGGTAATTTTAAAATTGATTGTAAAGGGATTTCTAGGATTGAACAAATTTAAAGATTGATTGTGTATGTGTATGGAAACTTGATTTTCGGATATGTTATGCTTTATATGCATTAAAAATATGTTCGACATGTTTTCAAGTTTTATAAATTATTTGGTCTTTATACATCTAAATAAAATCTATTAAAGTTTATATATTGCTCATGTTTGATGTTATTAATCATTCATTTGTGATATTTATGCATGATTTTGTTTTTTCTTAAAAAGATAATGTTCACACTCATGCTAACACTTGAATTGAGAATTCCAATGGTTATTTGAGAAAGTATGTTATTTCTTTCCTTGTTTTTTTATTTTTTTATTTGAAGAGATGATTTATTCCTTGTCTAATTTTAATGAGGTTAAATTTATCAATAAAAAATATCAATGCCATATGTTTTGTTTCAATTCGAAGAAGGGACCAAGGAGTGATTAATTGCCTTCTTTGTTCAATTTCTACATTTCCTTTCCATTAACAGCAAAAATATAGCAAAAGGGCTAGGCCAAGGAATAGCAGCATGAGCCTTGGATTCGATGGGGCCTAGGTCAAGGAATAGGCAGCATAAGCCTTGGATTCGACAAGGGCTAGGTGAAGATAGGCAGCACAGGCCTTGGATTTAATTCTTAGCTGAGGAAGAATTCTCAATAAATGAGAGGCAAGGGACCTAAAATTCAAATAATGATTTTAAGAATGGATGTTGAGAGAATATTTTCTCTACGAACTATTTTTTATAGGGTAATTAATTTCTATTTTATATCCTTGAAATTATTCAGCAAGTGTAATTTTATTCATGAAATAATTTGAATCGACATAAGTTTTAGGTTTTTTTGCCTATTGCAATCAATCATAGCCTTTTCTTTTCTTTTTTTTAAGTTATATTTTTAGTATTTATAGATCATTTCATAGTGTTAATATTAAAAAATAAAAAATATTTATTTATTTATTTTGATATATTTTCAATTAATTTTCTTAATTAAAAACATCAATTTAATATATTTTAAATCAAAAAACATTTTGAAAAACAAGTTAAACCACGTTATAACCAAATTGATATTTTTTCATAGAAGTCGAGCGCTTGTCCAGGAAGGCATAACATCAAGCATGTGTGTCTGGATGCAAGGATCTTCAATACTTGGATAAGGAGAGCCACATGACTTCCTGAACAGCTGATGCAGCAAGCAAGAAGCAGCTCGTGAAAGTAAAGAATATAGAGACAGCAACATGGTCACAGAAGCTCTGTAAAGGCTTGCAGAAATTTGGCAAAGCTGTATGATGGATTCCTGTGCGATTGAGGTTGGTGACTCCGGATGCGGCAGCCCCTGCACTTGTCATTGCATATGCAAATACCTGCAACTCAAAATTTAATGAGACCTCAGTCGAGCACTGGATTAATGCATCAAGTATTTGAAGATGCACCCGAACAAACTCGAGCATCCCAGCCAAGGTGACTTGAGATAATCGATTAACAATTTCAGCTAGGTGGGGAAATAAGCTACAGGATTTACTCCAATCATCTGGCAACTTTGGCACTACCGGCTCAGAAAGATTGAGAATCCTTTGCACCAGAATGGGATGTCAATACGGCCATCATTTTAAATTTGGGCTCGCTGATGAAGCTCAAATGGATGCAAATCCCAGGTCTGATTTCTTAACAATGTGATGACAACATTATGTACAAGAGATTAACAAGTATAGCCTCTTCAATTCTCCCAATAAAACATGAGGAAGCACAATTTATGTCAGTTTCCAACAAGACTTCTATGACATAATAATTGTGAATGACTTTTTCAATTTTCTGCAAGCTCCATTTTCAGCTCCTAGTCCTACCATGAAATGGCGAGACTTTTATGGAAAGCATGTGCAAGCTAGGTTGGATCAATAAAGAAGAGTGTGACACGTTTTCATTCTCACCCAGCTACTTGTTCGATTAGTAGAACGAGTTAGCTAAATTCTGTGGATTTTCTATATCATTAATAACCAAAGGCATATAGAAAAAAGAATTGTGTGAACAAATGAGAAATTTTGAGAAATGCACATACGATTCATGTGGAGGGCACTTTTGCTCACTGAAACCAAAACTACTCAGAGCTACCGATCCGAGAGACAAATAGCTAGCAACCCGCGTGCTTTTAAGATGAGAATTTGTACCCGTTTGGCAATGTGGTGCGATCCACGATTGCCAAACGGGGTTTTAATTTTGGTGTTTGGTTTTGTATCAAATATAGGTACAAATGGCGGGTCCCATATAAATTTAGAGACTGAACGCCGTTTGGAAATAAGCATGCTTTTGATGTTTTTTCAACGCCGATATATAAAGTCGCGATTCGCGATCCAAATATTTATCTGCATAAAAATCATACCCTTCTGAAACCTTATCTTCTTATCTGCACCCAAAGCCATAAACCCTTCTCCCTTCTGCCTTCTCTTCTTCTCGTCTGCACAAAGCCACACCCTTCTCCTCTGCAACCCTCACAGCAACCCTCTCTAGAAACTAATAAAACTCTCCTCTGCAACCAGCTCCGCCCACAGTATTTACATTAATAGAAATTGTTATTTATGTTTAAATTCATTTTTAGAAGTTATGTATATATATGTATATATATATATATATATATATATATATATGTGTGTGTGTGTGTGTGTGTCCATGCTCTTTAAAGTAATTTTACAAGTTAAAAGCAATATGTAAAGTTTGGTAACCAAACCCCTAAAACTGTTTTTTTTTTCAACCTCCAATTCAACCACAGTTTTAATCAAACACTTCATACCTTATTTTGCACCGCAGTAAAAACATTTTTTTTAAACTGATTTGTTTCAACCTCAATTACAAAAGTAAAAGCAATGCCAAATAAACCCTTTATTTATATACCTGATCTCCTGCAAAAATAAGCCATGCATGACTTCTTGATGTAATAACCGGAGATTTTCTAAGCAACCTTGACAAGCTAATTAGCAATTGCAGCATAGAATGTGCGGCAACAGCTGCACAGACCCCAACCAGATATCTGTCAGCACCAAATAACAGAGCTATCAATGTTAGATCATCGAAATGTTTACACAAACATAACTCTTTTTTAATAAATGTCCTCCTTAAAGGGGCAAGGCAGGACTTCAACATGAGGCTTTCCCCTGTCCTGCATTGCTTTGCGGGATGGGATTAACAGAGTCACTCAGGTTAACAGCTTTTTACTCGAAATTTACGTCACCAGTTTATTCATCACACATGTCAGCATCAACAGCCTTAAGCTTCTCTTAAATATTAGAAAATAATAATAAGAATAACCAGACCAGGGGTCGTAAGGGAAAATACTTAGCAACCCAAAAACATTAAAAAAAGAGTAAAGCGTTTGATTCTGTTCATTCAAACGTATGAAAGTGGAGAGTGGGAGTCCCAAAAGCTTGTTGTTACACAGAGAAGAAACAAAACCAAGGGCTATTTCGTAAGCACAAAAAACAGCATGACAAACAAGTAAGGTCTTACCCTGCTGTTGTCGGTTAAGTTTGGATAGGGCACCACAACACCGGCCAGAAATTCAATAAACCAAAAATCAAGGCTCCTTTAATCGACTAAAAATAAAAGGCCAAAGAAATTTAAGTGATAGATTTGGACACTACTTTCATTTTGAGTATAAAATGAACACAATGGCATGCTTAAAACATGTGAGGGAGGCAAAGCCTTTATAATTAAACTCAGGATAATACTCTCCATGAACAAACAATTAAGTGAAGAAGCTCCAAAGCTTCCACTTTCTGCCGTTTAATTTCCCTCTTATTCCAAGCAACCAATTAAGCATGAAGGGACAAGGGCATTTGAGATATTAACTTACTCAAATGAGTGAGAGAAGGACCACTTAGATTGAACAGGGAGCGTGAAGCCATAGAAGGAGATGGAGCTGGACTGTTGTGCTGTGACCATGAAGGAAAGTGCTGCCACAGATGTTAATATGCATAGCGACCTGAGTAACACGTGCATGACTTCAGCTTTCCGCCCAAAAGGCCTCATAGCAGCGGCTGAAGCACCCACAAGGAGCCCACTCTTGGTTCCACTGATACTCTCAACCGCTAACTTAGACTCAGGCAGCTGCACTGCCACCTCTGCTGCTGGTGCCATTTTTTGTCCACTCGTCATCATGATTTTAAGCTTCTTTTTGTGGGTATTTTTTGCTTTTATATATATATATATATATATATATATATATATATATATATATATATATAATATTATGAAGAGTTTCCGAAAAATTTTCGATGTGTAATAGGAGTGAGGCAACTATGAAGAGCGTGGATAGATTTTATAGTCACTAGGGTTTACGTGCTTAGTCTCTCCTGTGAGTAAACTTGAGTGTACTTGTCGACATGTGACTAACGAGGCCATAGTAATTTTTATAGAAATCTGAAAAAATTGATAGAATACATGACATTGAAGAATAAAAATTTCACAAAGTATAAAATAATCTATCAATGATAAGGAATCTCTTTTGTGTGGTTTAATTGAGTAATTGATAGAATTTGACAAATATTTTATTTTTATTAAATCTTTACATTAAAATCACATATTAAAGATCATTTTAATTTATTTTATTTTATTACTTATTGTTATGTATATTTCTTTCTGGATCGATCCTGATCTTGCCATATTATTTATTACTTTGACACTCATTCATTTGAAAAAATACATCAATTTTTCATTAAATTTCACAAATCAGTATTTATGTCAACAAATCAAATCCTCACTCAAAACTTTTACATCATTAAAATTCTCACACTTATATATCCAATTCACTTTCAAGACATACACACTTCATCTTTTTCTAGATTCTCAACCTATTCAACTATGCATTCAAGACATTCACACTTATATAATAATGATTTTATTATTATTATAATACTAGTTAAGGAAAAACTTATTATTTGACCAAATAAAAAAATTAAAAAATAATTATATACATAATAAAACAATAAAAATACCTTCAAAAGTAAAATTTTAAAATTGGAGTCAAAGAGATTTTTTAGTCTTTTCACAATGTTTTTTATGTTAAATCAGCTGAGAGCAAACTTGGTATTTGGTCAAACAAAAATAAAGGACAAACATACTTGAGGAACTAAGAGGCACCCAGTCCTTTTAAATTGTGTATGCAACATCTTTTAGCATAAAAAAATGCTCCTTTATTGTCATTGGAAGCTTCTTTGTGTCATTTTCTATGTGGAGAGGTGCATGTCAATGTTGGCGGTCAGATTTGTCATTAGTAAGCGTCTCTCTCTTTTTAATTCTTCTCTTTCCTTCCTAAAACTATATATTTGGTCTTTTTTGTTGGTATTTTAACTTGAATCATTTTTCTTTTGAATTATAATTTTTGTTATTGTCTTTTTTATATAAGTTTTATTTGTTTTTAATTTTAATATTCAATCTTAATTTCATCAATTAATCCAAAATGATGGTGTTATGTGTTACGGACACCTCCCAATACATGTTAAAATTAGATTTGAATGGTTTGCATGTTAACCCAATAAGAACCTATCTTAAAGAATTGGAGTTATACGCAATGATCATTTCCACCCTAATTCTATAAAGAGACGTGGATGAGTGCTAAAAAATCACAATAAAGTTGATCAATTCTTTGAAGAGTTTGCAAGTTCAATAAAAAATTAGTATGAGATTTCTTTATTCAAAATAGCAAAAATGGTGATTTTTTTTTATTGAAAAAAGTCTTTAGAAAAAAAACAAAATCTCTACAAAAGAGTATTTCTACTAGGAAGAATTCTTAGTCTAATAAAATATCCCTAATGAATATGAATAAACCTAGTAAACAATAATAATTCATTGAATCCAAATTTGAATAAAGGCCTTAATATCTTTAAAATGCCTAATAATAAATAATATATAAATAAATCAAAAGCCTAACTAATTTCAATTAGACTAAAATCATTTTCATAATCTACTATCAAAACCAAATGCCAACTATAAACGCATAGTTCATACTTGTCTTAGTAAATTAGAAGGCATGTCATGTATCACTAGAAATTTATGTGTCTACTTTCCAATGTAACTAAAATCACATTAAAATCTCTTTTATAACTCAAATTATAACCAAAATTGTACCTAAAGGTTATAATAGACATATGTGAATACTTTTATTACAATATTTTTGTAATGTCAAAATGCTCTTCTACAAATCCTTCTTGAACATGAATTAAATTAATCAAAGCTTGTATTTTAATATTTAATATATTTTTTTTAAATCCACCTTAGCTTACATGTCTTAAATAAGTTTATTAAAAACTTATTTGAATCTCTTAGGCCCAAGTCTTTTCACTAGACCAACCTCTAATGGATCTCTTGATGTTGTTTCGATTCCATCATTATGCTTTCGAATTTGGTCCTTTTCTTTTTAACCTTTTTGTCAAAATTTTTATTTATTTTTTTCAATTTCACCATTCAAAAAAATATTTGTTTGTTGTTTATATCAATTTTGGTTCCTATTCTTTTGATTTGTTTAGTCCTTTTGATAAAATTTTTTTTTTCAATTTCACCCTTCAATCAAATATAATTTGTTTTGTATTTTGATTGTAATTCTCATTCTTTTAATTTTTTAATTTTTATATAATATTAAAATAATTATTATTTTTAATTTCATCCTTAAATATTTGATAGATTGGAAACTAAACTTCATGATTTTTTCAAATAAAATATTTTAGGTCTAATAACTTGAGTCATAAATTTGTCATGATCCTAATTACAAGGGTTAAAGATTTATCATGATAACTCAACTAATCAAGATTGTTTTCTTCTTCTTTTTATCCTTTCTTTATCCTATTTGGTTATTTATATTTAATGAATTATGAATCAAGATACATTATTTATTCCCCTTTTTTTTTAAAAAAAAAAAACAACTTTTCCTCCAGTTATTCTAATGACTTGATTAATCCATCTACTGTCATTTAATATTTTAATTTGTCTTAATTAAAATAAACTCAGCTTATTCAATCCAATTGGATCGATAATCTGAGTTATAATTTTTTTCTTTTTCTATTTTACATTTTAACAACTAAATATTATTTTTATATTTAAAAACTAGATCAACTCCACGGCGACACTGATACCAAGACTTCCAAGCTCAAATCAAGATATTCATAGGAAAGCATAACTTAATATTTCGATCAACCATCACTTGATGCAAATAAAGATTGAAAGCCAGACATATTCTTTCAAACGGAAGGCATATAGATTATAGGACGCCAACGACCAAATCAAAGTGTCTGTGAAATCGAAAACGTTCTCTGTTACTTTCATGCAAGGAACTTGAATAGACTGTGGTGAGAAACTTTTGAAACCCCTTCAGAAGAGAGGATAATTACAGGTGGGGAAATGTTTTAAGTAAATTCAGTGCATGCCATGGGCTCAAACTGTTTGAGAAGTCCAGCAGAAAACGAGATTCCTGAGGATGGAACTCTTGCAATTACAGACGACATGGGGCTTACCAATGTCAGTATCATGAAAATGCAGTTAGTTTTCTGCTCATGCCGCAGGAACAATGGTGGGATCATCGGTGACTGAGCACCACTGTACAAATGCATAGTTTCTTTACAAAATTTTGTTTTGTTACCCGAGGACTGAGCTTGCCTTGGAATTTGACCCATCAGTCCCAACCAGAGGCTCATTTTATTGGCATACCGATATGTGGTGGCATATTCTCAGCAGTGAATTAGCTGTGGTGGCAACATCTCAGCACTTACACGTAAAAACATAATGGATTCCGCCAAGGCCAGCGGTGAATGAAATCGAAACCATAAATGCCATTCATCTCAAAAAAGTTAAGAAAACAAATGCAAAGATTTTAAAGCTTGAAATGGATATGCAGCTTCACACAGGAGAGAATAGCAAGTTTCACTGATTACACTACTAAAAAAGAGGGGTGTTTGCAACGGACGGATCCATTGCAAACACCAAAGACATCCGTTGCTAATATTATTTAGCAACAGATTTTGCAACCGACGTGTTCCGTTGGAATCTGGTCGTTTCAAATTAATTTGCAATGGATAATTAAATTTTTTAATAATTTCATATTTATTTATTTTTTAATTAATTTTAAATGAATAATTTCGTTAATTTTCTGTGCTTTTCTGTAGATCCCATACAGCAGTATCTGAACTAACCCCAAGATGAAGCCCAGGACGTTCGGAAGCTGCCAATTCATAAGGAAACAAAGAATCAATTGATGGCTAAACTGAAATAGGAAGATATTTTGTCATTTGGAAGTCATGCATGGAAGTTACTCACAGCAACACACAGGTCCTTGAGAAAGAGGCCATAGGCGAACCATATGACTGCGCTCAAAGTAAGGAAAAACGACAGGGTGAATGGCATGAACTCCACGTTTTTTGTTCGAACTACTTGTTTCTGCAAAAAAAAAAAGAATAGTAAGCGATAGATGAAAAACATGAAAATAGCTAAAATCATGAACTCGCATCTCAGTTCAGATGTTAAAACTCACCAAAATGTTTAAAGGCGCTGCAAAGACGCATACAGAGACGACAACACAAAGCCAACCAAGAACCTTAACACGAAGTGAACCATCCACTAGAAAATATGTAAGGAGAAGGATAAAAGAGAGCAGCCCCATGTTCACAAAAATAAGTAGTTTGGTTATCGAGACCTGCAAAATACATCCGTTACTAACTTTTTTAATTTACAACGAATAATCCGTTGCAAAATAAAAATACAACGAAAAATATGTTGCAACCCTTGTTTTTCTTTTTTAAGTTCTGACATTAGTTTAGCACCGGAATAGCCGTTGCTAAACTAATGTCCCGTTGTAATTTTTGCAATGGATTTTTGCAAGTGTTAACTGCTCATATGCAACGACTCATTCCATCCTTAGAAATAATTACTATAAATCAACAAATACTTGATCTACAAGAATTAAAAATTTACACAGTTTGATCATGTTTGCTTTTAGAGAATAATTTAATAAACATTCAATCATGAATACAACCACACTTGGGATAGAAAGAGAAATGCATGCCGGACTTGATTAGTGTCATTAAAAAGCTGGGAATTCGACTAGGTGGTGGTTTTCTACAGTTTTATTATTGAGAAGCCGGATTTAGTTTCTTTTTCTCCATTAAGTAAACAAATACTTGCGCTGCTACAATAGCAATTTCTATATATATATATATATATATATATATATATATATATATATATATATAATTACAAGATAAATGAGGTTTGCTAAAATAAAGAAAGAAAGAGAAGGTTAAATGAGGAAAAGACGCCACCAACCATAGCATTATTGAGCTGACCTTCAGTCTACGTCCCGGGCTCCATCTCAATAAAGCAACAAATGGTAGCCATAAGAAACCCACGAGCCAAACCTTTGAAGCTGCTTAAAGGTTGGGTTGTTGCCCATCAACTCCGAGGCTACGTTTTACTATTTGCATATTCTTGGATAAGTATATAGATAAGATTTGTTCAATATCATCACGGATTCGTATAACTTGATTGACTATAAATTGAGGTTACAACTCGAAGAGCATTATCCTAATCATTAAAACCCCATGCAAGAATTCATAAAGTGCATGAATTAATTGCTCTTCCATTCAAGGATCAACATTTATTTATTTATTTTAATTTTATTTGGATAGGATAAAGAATAATGCATATATGATTTGTGCGAGTGTAGATGGAGTAAATCTAAAAATATTTTATTTTATGTCATAATATTGATATTGAATTTTTATTTTTCTTGTTAGTATTAAAAAGTTCTTTATTCGATACGTTAGTTCACAAGCCAATGAACCTATATTGAATGGTTTTTCAAAAAGGATAATTCAAAATGTTTGGTTGATGCACTTTTGAAACAATTTAGATTCAACTTAAAGATGGCTTCAACTATGTCAGATCTTTAAGGAACATGAATAAGAAGTGATGGGTTAGTCAATGAATATACTACAAGATTATGTGAAATAAAAACACAAGTTTATCCTCCACTGCTTAAAAATGAGCTCAATTTCATCTTCTTTGACAATTTAAAGACTCTATACTATGATTACTTGATCAATGATTCGTTGGTTTATTTTATGGAGCAAGGAGTGAAGTTGAAAAGGATTTGGAATCTAGAAGAAATATTTAATGTAATGTTAGCAAACAAATCAAAAGATGACTACTGCATGAAAATTGTGAATCAAGATCATTATACGCCTCGACAACCAAGTCATTTTCCTTAAATATCATTGCCAACATAGTCATGACAATGACTTATATGATGAATTCCATCAAGATGTTAAGAAGTTGATGACTCTAGGAGTATTAAAAGATAAATACATTAATATTGATTCTAAAATTGGGATTGACGATAGGGTGTGTTGATCACATAGAGAAGGAACTCTCTACTAAGGACATGTCCATATTGAAGCACAATTTACTACTCATATAGACACAATTCAAAACTTATACTTGGATGTCATTTTTGAGATATTAACATGATCATCAATAAAACACTATAGGCAGATTTTTACTTCTTTCCAAAAACAAAAATAAACTTACCTATGAACCTATATTTACCAAATTATACAACCAAAACCAACTTCATCTTTAATTTTTTTCATACAAAATAGATTTTAAATGACAAGACAAAGTAAATCTTAGTCTTAAATCAATTTTAATGGTGATATACTAGTGATTCTTTCAACATATATAAGATAACTCAACCTAATATCAATGATGGTGATATTAGATTGGAAGATATTACAATGAAGTTTAACAAGATGAAGATAATCAAACAAACATGGTTGTCTCAAGCATTAAACATAATCAAATATCTAAAATTAAGGTTTACATTATCCTCAATGTAAAAAAGAAAAAGAAGATAAGAATAAATATTATAAAACTATTACTCACTTTATTTTTCAAGGATGAATGTCTGATTGAATTGGACATGAGCTAACTTCTTGCTTGAGGTTTTTTTAACCTGCATATCACAACTAAAATAAAACATCAAACTATATATATATTTTTTTAAATAAAATAAAGAACTCCCACTCCCAACTTAAAATAATGCATTGTCCTTAATGTATAAACATGTAAATATAAGAGTTAGAAGAATGAGAGGGAGAGAGAGAGAGAGAGAGAGAGAGAGTACAAGGCATGCTTGATGATTATAGATATAAATGCTTTTGTCATTCCTTGCAATGCCTCTAAACTATCTTAAGAGAGAGAGAATACAAGGCATGCTTGATGATTATGGATATAAATGCTTTAGTCATTCCTTACAATGTCTCTAAACTATCTTAAAACCGTCACTATACAAATTTGATGCAACCATAATGTTCAATAGTTTTACCCATATTTAACTAGTATTTTACTTATGTCATTAAGAAAACATAAGAATGTTGATAGATTTTTTAGTGTTTGAGTTTGTCCAATACATGGGAACTTAATGCCTATTAACTCATTTAAAAGCCCATTATAGATATAAATGCGTCAAATTCGAGTGCATGCTTAATGATTATAGGTATAAATGCCTTAGTCATTCCTTGCATTGCCTCTAAACTATCTTAAGACCATCATTATGCATATCTGATGCAACTATATTATTTGTTAGTTTCACCCATATTTAACTAGTATTTTACTTATGTCATTATAAAAACATTAGAATTCTAATAGATTTTTTAGTGTTTGAGTTTGTCAAATACATGGGAACTTAATGCCCATTAACTCATTTAAAAGCCCATTATAATAAGATGGTTGAAGTTATCTATGATGAGAAACTACTTATTAATTTTTTTCAAGATAACTAACAAGTGCAAAATATACATCTATTTTTATTTCTTTTATATTATACTTTTTAATATCTTTCATGCTTATTTAAATGTATCCAAAGTTATTTTATGGGTTTGGTATGTTTAAAAGACTTTATAGATTTCTTGCTATAAAATATAAAATGCTGCACTTTATGTTTCAAACCTTTATTGCTAGTTTCAAGTTTTAATTTCTAAATAGGAGTTTTAGAATTGGAATTATAGCTATCAAGCTTGTTGGAAAAGTATCATAGGTTGAAATTCGATGCAGATTTGGGCATCCAATTGGAACAATAGCATCGGTCTTGGCTCTGTTCGCGCACCAAAACTAAACTAGATATATTTGGAGAATACGATGTCGAAATCAAGTGTTTAAACCTAAATTCATCTACACATTCAGGAATACAACTTTCATGAAGAGTCAAAAATCAAGAAAATCATCTATAGTACATAAACCCTAGTGCAAGCTAGATGACGGGCTTCTTTTTTAATTTGTTAGGGATTGGATAGATTTTCTCTACAACATTTATCTACTACCTTTTAGCTTGATTACCAATATTAGGGATAGAACTCTTCCAGAATAATATAGGAGATACATGAAAGCAAGAAAGACCCTTATTCCCAACTTTTTTTTAAATCTAGCAGCAACTTACAAAAGCATGAACAACTAATTCACTTTTTAAGTTCAAAAGGGATAGCATTCATCTTCATTATTGGTTGTGAGAAGTAATATTTTCATTGTAATTCTTATATTTTCAAGTACTTATTTATCTTTATTCAGAATTTAAGTTATTAATTTTGGATTAATGCCTGTGAAATTGATTTGATATGGTTTATGTGCTTTCCATTATCATATACCTCAGCAATCGCTTTATTCTCCTTCTTGCACTGTATTTCGTAGTGGTTAACTGCATTACACTACGAGGGGTCGGAACATGCTTCTTACTGTCCTGTCTTATTTCTGTTTACGGTGGTGTGTTCTTGCTAACCCGTGATTTTTCCCTTCCTTCACCAAACAGTAAATGAATCGCGGATCCAGGATGCAAATCCTTTACACGATGTGAACCTGTGCACTTGTTTACTCGATGAACGATTGTGTCTCTCTAATTTGCTTTCGCATAATGAAGTGCTGTACCAAATGTCAGCCTGGATTCCCAATCATCACCGATATGCCAAGTAAAGGATGTTGGATAAAAAAATATTGACCAAGCTGGATTAGCTATAGCTACCAAGGCATTCCTAATCATCACCAATACGCTAAGAAAATATTGACTAAGCTGGATTAGCTAGTGAATTAGACAGCGAGGAAGAAGATTAATTTGGACCCAACTAAACAATGGGTATCGACTAGAAGCTCATCTTCAATATTGGTCACAGATGTGGTAAATTGGTGGTGCGGGAGTAACCGTACCGTGATTCAAAAACACCAAACTTGCATGGGAAAAGGGTTCTGGATTTTCATTCTCCAAAAAACAAAAAGAAAAAAAAGGTGGCTTTCTACTGTTTTATTATGGAGTACGAGCCGGATTTAGTTTGCTTTTCTCCATTAAATAAATAAATACTTGCCCTGCTAAAATATCAAGTTATATATATATATATATATATATATATATATATATATATATATATAGATATAATTACAAGATAAACGAGGCTTGCTAAAATAAAGATAGAAAGAGAAGGTTAAATGAGGAAAAGACGCCACCAACCATAGCATTATTGAGCTGACCTTCAGTCTATGTCCCGGGCTCCATCTCGACAGAGCAACAAATGGTAGCCATAAAAAACCCACGAGCCAAACCTTTGAAGCTGCTTAAAGGTTGGCTCCGAAGCTATGTTTTACTTTCTGCACATTCTTGGATAAATATGTAGATAAGATTTGTTCATTATCCTCACGGATTCGTATAACTTGATTGACTCTAGTGGTATTAAAAGATAAAGATATTAAGATTGATTCTAAAATTAAGATGAACGATAGGGCATGTTGATTGTCATAATATAATTTTTGGGTTATTTTCAAAAATAAATTAAAAATAACAAATATAAAATAAAAGGGGTTGGTATCGGCAGAAAAATCAAGGTGGAAATTTTGGATGTTTTTGAAAGTCTAGTTATCCTTTTTTATGCCTAAAAATGAAGGAAAATACAAATTCAAAACTAAAATAATTTATTATTGGATAAATCCATGTAAATATTAAGCCGAAAGACATAATTATATTTTTATGGGCCAATTTGATTTAATTATCAGCCAATTTTTATTTTCTTCAAAATTAATAGAGAGCCCAATTGAAGGATTTAATTAATCACAGGGGATTAATTATACTTTAAATGGGTCAAATTAATTTTATTAAGAGCTTAATTCGTGAGAAATTAAGTTTGGAAGCTTACTCTAGGATAAATTGAGAAGATCGAAATTTTCGATGACGAAACTTTTTGTATGAAATCAGAAGCCAAAATTAAAGATAAGAACATCGTTTTTCCTGTCAAAAAACTCTTTTCATAACAACTCTTTTTTCTCCAGTATATTTTATTATTAAAAAAACAAAGAACTATTGAGGCCATGCCAACAGCCATGCCTTCAACCTGCAATATCCCATTCCGGAACACCTCTACATACTGCAAGTTACAGATTTGAGCCTATAAAAGAGAGAGACTGGAAAAACCTGGGGGAACAATCTGCAGAAACTAAAAAATTAGGGGAAATGAGAAAGTCACGAGGGAAAGTTTGACTGAGGGACGATCATGTTAACAGAGGATTGAACACAGATGGGAGGAGAATAAAGGGGAATGGGGTAAAAGGTTGAACAAACCGAGGGAAGAAAATAGAATAGTAAAATTACAGTGCAACCAGAGTAACCACCCCAAACCTCCACCTTCACCTTTCCTGGTCGCCGACGAGGCTACTACAGCAACTCATCTCTCTTCCTCATCATAGCTCCTCCATCTTCTTTATTCTCTCTCTCACTATCCTCCAGACAACTTCTTTCTCTCTAAAAACAGACATGCAATAGCTCCTCCTTTCCCCTGAAAACAACCAGCCACTCACCTAGCACCACCGTCCTCTCCACCAGGTAAGGCACCCAGAAGTGGCCTTCAACGAGGCAGCAACAACAATGACAGTTGCAGTAGTGTGAAACAACCAGCTCCCGACACCTCCTCCAGTCACCACAGGTCTTTTTTGTTGAGGTCAGCATCACAAGAAGAACCACCTCGACTTTCTCTACGCGGTAACAATGACAAATACACTGGACA
The DNA here is from genome assembly GCA_015731905.1 of Salix dunnii. Classification (NCBI taxonomy): domain Eukaryota; kingdom Viridiplantae; phylum Streptophyta; class Magnoliopsida; order Malpighiales; family Salicaceae; genus Salix; species Salix dunnii. The sequence goes on from CM027661.1 coordinate 3,460,762, forward strand.
TCAAACTCGACCAAAACACTATTTACTATTCATTTTCTTCTTCACTGAGGGAGTGAATTCACTCCCTTGTTGGGTCAGTCGAGCCGGGTTCAGTTCCCAGCCCAGCTGAGGTGACAGGCCTATTGGGCCACCAGGGCTGGACAGTCCAACCCCAAATGATGGGTCTCAGCCCTTCAGGGATCGACAATCCAGCCCATCATGGATCAACAATTTAGCCCATAACTTTTTTATTTTATTTTATTTATTTTCCTTTAGAAAAAGGAAAAACATATGAAAAATATATAAAAATTCCAAAAATTCCAAAAAAAATTATAAAATGTATTGTTTCCATGCATACGACCGAATACCAAGATTTTCCAAACATATTTTTCATAAAAAAAATATATGTTGCATCTTTCTCATATTTTTAACAAAAATTGGATATTGTAACCAGTTTATGATTATGTATTCAAAATATCAAAATAATTTAACAATTATTTTGTTTTAGCCATTGCAGTGTAAATTTACATTGTAAAGTACACTCGCAGATAGTTAAAAAAATATGTTTTTTAAATGCAGTGTAAAAAAAATTAAACTTACAAAAAATAATCAAACAACAATGCAGCTTATTTTAGGTAGGGTGCACTGGGAGTTTTGTGTCTTCCCCTTGCACAACAAGTCTCCTTATCTATATTCTCATAGACCAATAGATTCCTAGTGACCTTAATACTAGGTGGCGACTCCTGATAATTATAGTTGTAATTTTATGGCTATAAAACACACCACTTTTTCACTGCGCGCTGTTGTCTTCCAAATCCGGGGATAGCGAGGCACGAAGCATGAAAAAATCATCATCACGACGTTGATCACATAGGGAAGGAACTTTCTACTAAAGACTTCTCATATTCAAGAACAATCTACTACTCACATAGACACAATTCAAAACTTATACTTGGATGTCATTTTTGAGATATTAACATGATCATCAATAAAGCACTATAGGCAGATTCTTACTTCTTTCCAAAAACAAAAATAAACTTACCTATGAATCTATATTTACCAAATTACACAACTAAAATCAACTTCATCTTTGATTTTTTTTTCATACAAAACATGATCAAAAGCGAATATTATGACGTCAATGCACCAAGGTATTTTACTTTTTCATGCACATAATTGACCTTTATATTATATGTGCAAGCTTGTTACTAAGCAAAGACAGGAAATCTAGAACTCTAAAACATGATACCACACTCTAGGAGTTGGCATGATGGTGGTGAGATCAAACTTTTTGCATTACAAGATTATAAGGTTCTCAAAGCTCAACTTTCATTACCATAATGAGTTTTATCTATACCATTACATTATATGTGAGTTGTTTGGTTTAAAACTTGTCAGTTAAGGTAGTTGAAAGAAATCAAGTTACCACAAGATGAACCACTTCATCACATGACCTAACGTCTATAAAGGCCTTACTTCACCAACTCAAATGGAATAGACACATTCATATTTGATTTGTTATAAAAGGTTATGAGTTGTTTCTAATTTTTGATTTAGTCTTTAAGTATGATAACGTTAAAGAGATCATGATTGTCAAGTATAAGAGAAAACTCGTCATAAATTACCTTATTATTAGGGATTCTTCATTTCAACTCTACCATTAGGAAAGGAATTCAAATCCATAATAAGAAAACACCAAGAGATCCACATTATAATAAGGAATTTCAACCCTACCATTAGGAAAAGAAAATTTAACATTGTCATTAGGAATCCCCAGTTCAATCATGTAATTAGGAAGTATAATTTAACCCCATCATAATGAATATTTAATTTTATCCCTATTTTTAGGAATCTCCTTTATTATTAGTAATCTCTAACTTCAAGTGTGTCATTTGGAATCCCAAATTTAACTTTGTCATTATGAATCTCATAATTTACCCTATCATAAAAAAATATTGAAGTTTAACCATGTCATCATAATCCAATTTAATCATGCCATTAGAAATCTACAAGTCCAACCCTGTCTTTAAAAAGGTGATTGTCAATCATACAATCACGTAGTGCTAAAAAATCACACTTATAATTAGGAATCTCAACTCTACAATAAAAAAAAAATTACCATGTTATTAGGAATTCTTAGTTTCAACCCTACCATTAGGAAATCTAACCCTACCATCAGGAAATCAACTTAAATATGACCACCTACCAAAATATGAACCATAAGTCATCCAATTATTCGACCTCTAATTGTAATCCACATGAAATACTAGTGAGAAATCTCATAAATCCATCTATGAAGAGAGGGATTGTTATGTGTAAAGTGTCATCTCTTTACTTTAACACTCACGTAGCATTTCTATTGAAAAAAAAAATCTCAAGAAATACAAGGTATAACTTACTATTTATAGAGAAATCTAAAAAAACTATAAATTGGGAAAATATCATTTTCCCTTGAATGATATTCATATATTAATAAAAAAAAAATAGAAATCAATGTTATCAATTCCTTAATTTTTCTAGGTCTAAAAATATAATCCTTGTATTAAATATATTCTAGTCCTTAATTTATAAATTATATTTTAATATAGTCATACTTAATTAAGTCATCCGAGTTTAATTTATAATTAATGGTTCTTAATATGTGTGACCTATTAAGTTCCAAATATATTTTCCAAAATATAACTCTAATTCTAATTAAATATAATTAATAAAATAAAAAATTAATTTTATTATCAGTTCAAAAATTGATTATTTTTTGAAGTTCATATGCATCATCTAGCAACGTGTCATGATGCTCTAAATATTAGAAAAGTCATTGGTGGTTTGATTTAATCTTTTAGTAATGGGTTTCTCTATGTAATTAATATCATTTCATAAAAAATGTTATGATTTTACATTAAAGCATGACCTACATCTAAAATGTTAAATCATGTTTGTCATATACATAATAGTAATTAATTATTTGAATAAGATTCAATACTTTTTTAAAATCTCATTTCATCTTGATCAAGGATTTCTCAGTCAATGCTATTTGAGAATAGATGAAGTATTTTTTTTTATTTCATATGTATTGATTTATCCTCTCTTGATCACTCAAAAATATTTATATAGTTCATGTTATACTCAATATTTTCCCCTTTGATACCCTAATTAATATAGCATACAATAAGATCAAAATATAATATTCTTGATACAAAATAACTTGGTGACATCAAGTTTAACGATTACTTACACAACTATCATGTGAGTCTTTTCATAAACAAATGTGATCTCTTCATGTGAAGCTCAGTTTAATATACATGTCTTATAAGAAACACCTATATATTAGTTCTAGGTATTTCTTATGTCCTAGCTTATCCAAAGAGTTACTTCCTTTCATAAGAAAAGAAAATAATATGTCTTTACAGCTATAATAAATATCCAATATTCAAAATAGCATTGTCTAGATACATTTTATGAACAACATTTTGACGACTATAATAAATATCCAATATTCAAAATAGCATTGACTAGATACACTTTATGAAAAATATTTTGATGGAATAAAGGTTCAATAATTATAACAACTTTATTATTTCATTTCCAAAGGATTTGCATCCCATAGACTTTATCTTTTCTCTAGATTTATAAATCAATTATTAGATTAATTAATATAATAATATATGAATATTAAAGATAAATTAAAAATTTATTAATAATAAATATATATATTTACATGAATATAATAATATCATGTGTAACCAACCGATTGACTATAAGGTATATTAAACTAATAGTCTCTTGTTTGCACTAAAATCAATTGCTCATGTATCTAAAACAATATTTCTCCATGTAGCATTAATGTTTCTATATAAAAAATGATTTAGTAAAAGGATCTTCTAGATGCTTTTAGGTAGGTATTCATTCTATCTTTCCATCTTTCATTTCATTTATTTATCAAATCAAATGGAATTTCTTAAATACTTGTTCTAATCATTGATGATACCACAATTCTTTCTTTATGCAATGAATCTAATGTAATCACAGTTTAAGGAAACTAGATCAACAATGCTAGGAACCAAATAAGTTCATTAAGGAACTTGTTGATCCAAACAGCTTCTTTGTTTCCTAAAATATAAAGTTGAACTCTTGTTTATTTATAAAATCACTTGTATTTCTATTTGAAACTCTTACAATTCATAGTACTACTATTTAGAAATTGGTTCCAAGATCAAAAAAAGAAAAAGATAATAGGTGCAAGTGTATCATCGAAGAAAATAAGAACTTTTTTTTTATCATTGATGATACCTCGATTCTTTATTTATGAAATGAATCTAATGTTATCATAGTTTGAGGCGACTAGATCAACAATGCTAGGAACCAAATGAGTTCATTAAGGAACTTGTTGATCTAAATAGCTTCTTCGCTTCCTAAATTATAAAGTTGTACTCTTATTTAGTTATAAAATCACTTATGCTTTTATTGGAAACTTTTCTGATTCAGAGCATTACTATTTAGAAATTGGTTCCAAGATCAAAAAAGAAAAAGAAAATAGCTACAAGTGTATCATCAGAGAAAATAAGAATGCCAAACAAGAAGTGAAGAGGTACAAGGAAAGGATAGTGGCAATAGGCTATAGTCAAATACATTGGATTGATTACAATGAGGTGTTTGCTCTAGTTCCTATATTGGAGACCATTTGATTAATAATTTCTACAATTACCCCATATACATGATAACAAAGGCATACATTGAGTAACCACCATACGTGTAAAATTAGCCTTCCTAAATGTCTTGATTGAAGAAAAGGTCTATATTAAGTAACCTTGTTATGAAGACAAAGTTTTAAAGTTGAATAAAGTCTTGTATTAACCAAAGAAAACTCCAAGGGCTTGGTATAGTTGATTTAATAACTATTTCTTTAAGAATAAATTTTTAAAATGCCCTTATGAATATGCTATCTATGTGAATATAAGCAAGAGTGATGATACTTTTATTCTTTACTTATATATGGATGACTTGAATTTTACTGTAAATAATCCAAAGATACTTAAAGACTTTAATCAAGTAATGATCAAGAAATATAAGATGACCAATATTGGTCTTATGACATACCACTTAGAAATTAATACCAAACAATGAGAGGTTGAAATCATTATAAGTACAAAGAAGTTTGCAAATGAGATTTTCAAGAAGTTCAAGATGAAAATTTTTACAAAAGTACATACTTTAGTTAAATATACAGTGAAGTTGTCAATAATGATAAAAAAAGAGAAGTTAAACTCTATAACATTCAAAAACCTAGTTCAAAGTTTAATATATTTGACATGCACTCATCTAAATATTCTCTTTAAAGTAGGATTTTTTAGCAAGTTTTTAAAGACACCAACTATGACACATGTTAAAGCTTTGAAGTGAATTCTTTGATATATCAAATATATTGTTAATTTTAGCTTGCTGTATGAATATTCTAACAGTTTTACACTTGTGGGTTATAATGATAGTGATTAGTAGAAAAAGCACTATAAGTTTCGTGCTCTACATGAAAGACGCAACATTTTATATAGAGTTCAAAGAAGCAATCTATAGTATATTTTAAACTTGTGAAGTTGAATATAAAAATGCTACAACATTTATTTGTCATTCCATATAACTAAAAAGATTATTGAAAAAAATTATGAATGTTACAAGAGAAGCCTATGCAAATTTATATGAACATCTCAATAACCATTGTCTTAGAAAAAAGTATTGTATTTCATGACATAAGTAAGGACATGACAAAATATTTCATTACCTATAAGATTGAATTACAAACAAAAATGTAAAAGTTATACAAATAAAGACTCGGGACCAAGTCGTAAATATTTTCACAAGGCCATTCAAACATGATGTTTTGCTAAGATAAGAGATATGTTGAGAGTTAAATTAAAACCAAGTTTAAAAAGGGTATGAAAAAAGTAAACCAATTTTTTAAAGAATTAGTTGAACCAGTTAACTTGTTAGATACCAATTGACTAGATGGAACAAAGCAATTGGTTGAATTAAATGAATCAATCAACTAGTTTAGAGATGATTGACTAACTCAGTCGGTAAAATAAGTTTTCGTAGTTATTTAGGCTTTATTTTTGTTAATTTAATTCCTTGATAGTTTAGGATTTAAGCTTATCAATAAACTTGTTATCAAAACATGAAATGCATGCACGGAAGCTTATAAAGTGTATCTTTGAGAAAACACTAAATAAAAAACATCATTTCACTTAAAAAAAAATTTGTTCTTTAGTTTTGCTTTTTAAGATTATCTTTTACCACACCTAGAGTTTCTTCCAACAATGAGATGGTTTACATCGAGCTTTTCATTGTACAAAGAAAAACTTTTGTAGCTACTGTTGCACAAACTTCAACCTTAACTCAAGTCATAGGTAAGCTGCTAGTCTCCCACCTAACTTAAGTTTACTGTGTGTGCCCTAAAAAATAATAAAGGTGATTCATTACAGGACATTTTTTTTTTCATATTTGATATGTCATGTATGATAGGATGTAAAGATGCATGCTAAAATATAAATCATTCACAACAAAAAAAAATCCACATATCATAAACAAACAAAATTATCAAGCCTAGTCCAAAGTCTCCAGCAAAGTCGCCATCCTGTCGCACCCCTTCGCGAGAGCGCGGTGTCACGGCGACCGTCCCCGTGAGTGGGGGAATTCATTGTCAGGTCTAAGTTTATTTTTGTGGAAAAGGGAGTAGCCACCTAGTATTATGGTTACTAGAAAACCTAAAACCAGTCTTTTAGAGATTCTAAAGTAAGGGACTGGTTGCGTAAAGGGAAGGTTTTAGCACCCCTAATACGCCCTACCTAAGGTAAGCTGCTTGACATTTTGGTTTGCTTATGATTTGTTATGGTCTCGATATTTCAAATAATATGTTTTGTTAAAATGGTGATGGTGTATTATTCCCGCCGTATATTTTGGATATTAACCCCTTAGGATTTATTTATCCAAACACCGATGATGAATAATAGCAAATTATCTCCGTCGAATATTTTGGATATTGACCCCTTAAGATTTATTTATCTAAACACCAACAGTGAATAATAGCAAATTATCTTCGTCAAGTATTTTGGATATTGACCCCGTATGATTTATTTATCCAAACATCGATAGTGAATAATAAATCCAAAAAATAAGATTTTTATATTTTTGGAATATTGGCCAATACCCTTTGGATTTTACAAACATGTTGTAAAATCCAAAAATGTGAGAAATGATTTTTTTTTCTTTGCAAAATCCATGCTAAAATACATTTTTCTTCAAAACTCCGAGATAATATATATTTTTGAAAGAAAAAGAATTTTTAAAATATGCTAGTGTATTGGCCGTATGCATGAAAATAAATACCTTTTTTTGTCTTTTTTAATAAAAATATTTTTTATGCCAATTTTATATTTTATTATTATATATATTTAAAAAAAAAATTCTTTGGTGGGTTGGCTGTCAGCCCACCTAAATTCTGGTTAGGCTGGGCTGCTCAGCCCTCCAATCAAGCTAGGCTTCTGGCCAGATGGGCTGGAAGCCCTTCCCCATCAAAAAGTCAGGCCGGGCCAAACAACCCTACGAGAAGTGAATTGTTCACTCCCCGCGCGCATGCAAGGAAGAAGGTGAACAGTAGATGCCAAATTTTCGAGTGTGACAAACGGCATACTTGTTAATACCTTTGGGTAGAGGAGGTTATGGTGGTTTTTCTGGTCGTTGTTTCGTCGGAAATGGTGGCCTGTGGTGGCCGGAGTGGGCCTCGGAAGCCGTTCGGTGCTACGTTGCTGTCCCTGTTATGGCTTCTGTCACTGTCGCCTAGAGGATGACTGAGATGCCGGAGGTTAGGGGGGTGCTTCCGGTGGTGATGAGGTGGATATGGGTGGTTGAATGGTGGCTGTTGGAGGAGAGAAGGAAGCGCCGATATGCCTGGTTTTAGAGAGGGAAAGAGACCTGCAAAACGAGAGAGAGAGGAACAACCGAGAGAGAGAGAAAACACAGTAGAGGGATAGAGAGAGGGATCAGACATGAGAGAGAGAGAGAGAGAGAGAGAGAGATGAAGATTCAAGTTTTTGTGTAAAATTCAACTGTATTCTCTCTACTTCTTTTGCTCTGTTTTTTTCTTTGTTTTCTCACTGTCTGTTTTTTCATTTTTTTTACTTCAGTTCTCTGCTTCCCTCCTCCCTTCTCTGTTTCTCTTTATGGCTATTTATAGCAGTGCAAAGCTAAATTCAACGACTTAATACAGATATCGCCGCTAACATTTTAATGCAGGGGCGTCTTCATTCAAGGCCGAGCGGCACGTAGTGCAATTTTCAAAGCGCAACCAGAACAGTGCAACTTTCAAAGTTTCTAAAGGTAAAAGTATAATTTGGTTCTTTAATTTATAATTGCTTCCGATGTAGTTCTAGTTGGATTTAAACTCATGATCTTATGCAATTATATCCCACAAAAATTCGATCTTAATCTTAGCTTTGCGCGACCTTTTATTTTTGGTCCTCGGTTTCTAATTTTCGGGATTTAATCCTCCAATCGACCATTAAACTCTCAATTTGTTCAATTTGGCCCGCGATTTCGTATAATTGGCTTAAAAAAATTCAAATCAGTCTCCAAAAATTTTAATCTCATCAATTGAACTCAAATTAATTTTAAGAACTTGATTTCTCACCGACTAAACCCTTAATAAAATTACTTTGACCAATTTAAAGTATAATTAAGTCAACGCGCTTAATTAAATCCTTCAATTGGACCAAAAATTAATTCTCAAATATAATTACACTTTTAAAATGACCAATGATTAAATCGAATTAGCTCATAAAAATATAATTATATCTTTCGACTATATTTCTACACAGATTTATCCAATAATAAATTACGTTAACCTTAAATCTGCATTTTCTTTCATTTCCGGGCACAAGAAAAGTATGATCGAGATCTCGAAAACATCCAACATTTTCACCTTGATTTTTTTCAGCCAACACCTATCCCTTTTATTTTAATTTTCATTATTTTTGGGTGGATTTGGGAATAACCCAAAATTGGGTTATGACAACTACTAAAAATGTTAGGCCATATTATTCTATGTTGTCAGAATTGGAAAGAAATTATAGCCAAAATGGACATTGAGCTTTTCATCCCTCAAACACATTGGGTTAATGGAATTAAAGGAAACAAACAAATTATGATTCTATTTCTTACAATGATGAGAAATAAATGATTAAAAGCCCTTTAATTTTAACCTTTCTAGCTTCCATTTCTATTGTTGGCATCTCATATATAAAAAATGATTTATTGGTTCATTGTTTTCACCACCATTTCTAGTTTGATTTCGGATTTAAAATATATATATTATGTATTGTTATTCTTTTATTGTTTTTTTTTGTAATAATTTGAAGAGAATGATTTATTTATTCAGTTATAAGAAATATTGTAATAGCATTTTGTCAAGTGAGATATATAATAATAAAAATTAAATATGTTAATGTTCATGATCTTCATGAGTTCTTTCCAATCCATCAAAACTATTATAATATATTTTTTAGAAAAATAAATATTTTCCTATGTTAATTATATTTATTCTATATTTATTTTTCTTTTCTATATTATTAAGGTTTTTTATTTTCATTTGAAGAGAATGGTTTCCTAGTTTAATGGTTTTATTCAATTATACTGAGGATTAAATAACTTTTTAACAATGAGACATGGATATATAAAAATTAAATATTATTAGTATCTTTCTATAATTATAATATTTTTTATTTCATAATAAACTACATTATCCATCGATTCTAAACGTGTCATAATCACGTAATGGTGCATCTGAGTTTTAGCAAATACCAAGCCACTAATACTCCTCCAATCAATTTATACAGTCAACGGTGAAGAAATACCTATTATTTTAACCGGCGATGGCGCTTTTTCTCCCTTAATAACTTCAATTTTCTCGGTCATTAACTGACCCATCCCTCTTATTTTAATCGATTGTTTTGAGAATATCCATATCCATCAACAACTTATCAGCTGCCAGTCTCATGCATATCCATCATCAAAAACTTATCAGCTGCTAATCTCATGCATATCCATCAACAACAACTTACCAGCTGCCAATCTCATGCATATCCATCAGCAACTTATCAGCCACGAGGTGCCATTGTCGTGCATATCCATCAACAACTTATCAGTCTATCAGCATGTAAAGTCATTGTTAAAGAGTATAAAGTAGCAGCCCACTTACATTTAAAGCCCCTTTATCTCTCCTTCAACTGTGAACTTGTAAAGACTTTATTTTGTCACCGCTAGCTTTTGTCATGCCTTGCTTCAACTACCTCTCACTCTCTCAAAAGAGTGCTTCATTTAGATGCTCGTGAAGTCATTGCTTGGCTGTAAGATCAGCGGATGGTATCTGGCTGAATGTAGAAGGAGTAGTCACTTTTCTGCATGTTTCTGTCAGCAGCTTCTGCATGAAAAGACAGGAGAGATTACTACGTTCTAAATGTATGGACGGAATAAACCTACATGTGAACAATCAATTTGTATTACTACCTCCACTTTCAAAGTGAAAAATAATGGTTGAACCGAAACTTCCACAGGGTTACTTTCATGTTGAAACACAAGTTTTCATTACTAGAATTTTTAGATTTATCAATGGGATATTTTTGTTCTCACATACAGAAATGTAAAATAAAAAAAAAAAAATCTCATTGGTGATTTGTGGTTCGTCGATCAGTTCATCGGTAATAATTTTAACGAAAGAAAAGACACCAAAAAAATCTTTCCACTTCATTCATTGTTATAGCCATAGATGGATATAACACATCACAAATAGATTAATTGTATGTCATTCCATCAATGATTTCTTTTGTCCATTAGTATTTTCTTTGGTAAATTTGACATATAACCATCAAATAGATAGTTTGTTATTTAGCCGATGAGTAAATAGTGCAATGACATTTACAATAATTCTCTTCCAACTCTATAAAATATACAAACGAACTTAAGTTGTTGGTAACAATCAAATAGACAATCAATTATTTAGTCAATGAGTAAATAATGGCATTGAGTAAATAGGGGCATCTTTGTCTCTTTTCTGGTCATCTTCTCTTTTTTCCTCTCTTTTTTTATATGCTAAGAAACCCTAGTTCCTATTTTACAAAGTCATTCTCCCTTAATTTGACATTTTACATTTAAGCACTCCAATAACTATTTTCCTAAAAAAGTACATTCAAGCTTTTGAAAGCAATTTGGACTCATTTTTTCACGAAACTTGTTTGTTGACAGAATTCAATTATCATCTTTGAAAACTCATATCTCCATAATATGACATCTTTTGAACTCACATGATAGGTCTTGGAGACTAAAATCCAAAAAAATTGAGTTTGCATCAATTGAACTTTTATAGCTTCAGATATTAAAGTTGGAATGGTCAAAGGTCAACATTGGCATATTGTGATATTTGACTTTAAAGGTTGTTATTTCCATGTTAACCTTATTTTATTTTCTTGCCTTATATTTCTATAAAGGTATGTATATTAGCTTTTAAGTTCCACTAGAACCACTTCATTTCGACCTCTAGAGCTCACACTCTACACATTGACTAGTAGTTAAATCTACCATTTACCTCTAATTTACTTCTTTTTGTATTTTCATCCAAAAATACCTTTAAAACATAAAAAAGAATAACATAAAGTTTAAAGTTTGAACATTATATACATGTATACACATAAATACATGGACAGATACTAGTTGCATCAACAAATATACTTAATTGGTCTCAATTTACCTTGAACTTTAAAGTTTGAGTGCTCATAACTGATTACAAGCATCCAACAGATGTGACCAGGGGTGAGTATTTTCGGTTTGATTTGGTTTTTATCAAAAAAAAACAATCAAATTAAAAATTATATTTAAAAAAAAAGGCAAACCTAGTAAAAACCAAACACAATTTATTTTTTTAGGCTTTTTATGGGTCATCATTAAGTTTTTTAAATAAACATTCCTAAGACAACAGAGATCAACATTCCCAAAGGCAAAAGACATGAACATTAACAATTGATTTTAGTTAACTATTAGTGATTGTTGTTGCTTGAAATTATGATTAAATAAGAACTCAAAAAACCCAATACAACACAAAGAAATCAAAACACATAAAGATGCGAACTTTACAACTTAGCAAAAACCCAAGAACAAAAACACTCCAAGAAGTAAAAACACACAACAAAACAGTAAACTTTACACACAACCATGCCAAAAAGGGATGATGATGCAAATTACAAAGGAATTGTCAACCGGTTGCAGATGCATTTGCAGAGGGAGGGACAGGGTGGTTGTTGTCTTGCGTATTTTGGTTACACCTGACTTTACATTTCTGCTTTCTCTTATCTTTCTACAACAAATCATTATTTCCAAGCATCAGCATCCACAACAAACCTCAAAGAGCAAGTTTATAGAAGAATATCAGTAAACAGCAGCGTTCCTCTTTCTTCAACTTCTCCTTGAGGTATGTTATGGCTGTTGTTGCTATGTGTTGTTTTAAAGAAGGGGGAGGCTAAGGTTTATTTTAAAAAGGGAGGGAGAGGGCAGGGGAGGGAGCGATGACTAGGGTTTGTTGTAAAGAGAGAGGGAGAGGCAAGGGTGGTGGCTAAGGTTTTGAAATGAGAAAAGAAAAGAAAGCTTATATTTATAGTAAGTGTTTTAACCGAACCGATTCAGTTCGGTGTATTTGGTTTTTGCTTTACAAAACCAATACCGGACCGGACTTTTTTTAAAGTTTTATAATCGAATTTTTTTATTGGTTTGGTTTTTTAGGTTATTTTTTTTATTTTATCGATTTAATCGATTGGTCGATTTTTTTGCTCACCCCTAGTTGTGATACTATGAGCCATTTGCAAGTCCTCGAACATAGTAATAGAAAAACCGTACAAGTAATTTATATCAGGTCTACCAAATAATCTTGTTTGTAACCACAAATACAGATTGAGATCTGATGGTTAAAATGGCAGTCACCATATATTTTTTTCAAATGAATGTTATATATATTCTAGAAAAAAAAAAGTCAGCAAATTCAAATAATAATACTTTAGAAAAAAAATGGTTGAAAACATTCCATTAAATGCTGAGCTCAGCTATCCACAAGACCTATCATCAGTTTGCACATATGTTTCCATCAAGCATAGATCGCATCCAAGAACTTTAGTCTATAAATAAATAAAAATATTGTTAGTTAAAATATAATTATAAAAAATAAATAATAAATAATAGATGTAACTAGACAAGAATCTTATTATCCAATTTTCATACGAAACAAAGGGAACAAACTCGTTGGTGTTCGTAGTAATGGAACAATGAACATGTTTTTGTTCTCTACATTAAAGTATGATCATCATAAGAAACATTTGGACTTCACATGCTGAATATATCTACCCATATACCCTCCGAGATATACAACTATATAAGATCCTTCCAAATTGTCACCTTCTACTTGCTTGGAAGCTTTTTTTACTTCATATATTTTTAGTTTCTTTTTGCATCTCATACCAAAAATCATGCAACCTATATGGTACATATGACTTATCTGTTAGTAAATAAAATATAAATTGAATTAAAAGATTAAATAGTCATATCTTCATTCCAATTTACCTAATTGCAACTTGATTTTACCCAACCCACTTTCCAATAACTTTGTTAGCTTAATCTTTTTCAAATTTTTCCTCATGGTTAAGATTTGTAAAAGGAAATTTCATTAATATTAATAAAATAACCAAATTAACATAAAAATAAGTTAATATTGACATCAAATCTTACAAATCATGCTTCAATCATAGGTTTCCATTCAAGATGTCTAGAGACATGACTCCGTCAAAATAATAAAATTTCCATCGATGATTTTATCATAGATGTTATGGTTATGTCAGTTTCAATGTTTTTTTTAACATGAGATTGCATTCGTTAATTGAAATTAATTTTTCAAAAACCATCAACACGTCATTGTGAAGGGAAAACAAACTTATATTCGAAGGTCATTCTTTCAGCAAGCCTGAAAGCTTAAGGTACATGGATCATATTGTAAAGGGAATCCCCTAAACATGGAAGCATAACACTCGTCGAGCCCATATAAAGCATGGATGTTTGTGTTGGAGCTTTTTGTTCTTGGTTGGCACTTAAAGAATCATGGTTGACAAAAATGCTCTTAGAAGAACTACTAGTAATTCAATATGTACAGTGCATTTTGACTTTTTTTATAGGAATCTACACAAATAAAACGATTAATATACCTTAAATAATCCATATTTAAAAACAGTCAGCAACACCTCCTTTTTATAAAAGACTACTCTAGATTTCTAAATATGCAAATACACAACAAATTAAATTTAATTGTCACGAAATAGTTGATTTTATTAAATTTGTTTCCTTGCTAAGTGAAGAGTTCACTCAACTTGTACTTAACCTAGTTTTTAGATTGTTTTTTTAATATTAATACATGTATTTATTATAGGGCAAACCTAATTATTTAATCTTTACTTTTTAGCTAGAATTTTAATTTATAAATAGAAAAGTTTATGGTAGTGTTTATTTAACATTTTCACATCTAATCTTAGTTCCCAAAATGACTATTTTGAATGAAGAATTAAAAGGAATTTCTAATATTGACAAATTAAAACCCATTTAATTACCTAGAAAAAGCACATGAACTTGATTTTTTTTTTAATTTATATTATAGAATGGCAAAATTGAGGTTGCAGCGTAAATGTGCAAAACATCCTTTACATAAAATAAGCTTCTGTCCAATGGAGTGATTCGACCAAAAGCAGAACTTTTAGTTGTGTACTACTTAGAACGTACGATCTAATAATTAGAGTATACAATACCTAATTTTTATTGGATCAACTGGGACCCACAGCCACCTTGAAGATGCTATTACAAAGTGCCACGTATTTGAATGCAACACCTGAAATTGACCCCAGCTTCGTCTTAAGCCATTTGTAGAAAGCAATGTTCGAGGAACACCCCCACCTCATGCTCTACCAAAACCATGAAAGGTTGAAAATACAAAATATCCTCATTTTCCCATGAAATGATAGTGATGCTCCTCACATATAGCCGTGAACCATCTTTTCTTTTATATACTTTCTTGAAAAATCTAGCATAAACTCACGATTATGATAATTGACGTGTGAATCATCAAGATCCACATAAACTCACTATTGAGTTTCCTAAAAAAAAGAGGAGAACCATTATAAAGATGGTGCCTGTATTTGAAAGATCTAGCTACCACAACAGATATCGTAATCTTCCAATTTCTTCTTTTATGTCCAGATAGGTTTCCTCATTGTCAATCACTGTAACCCTATTTGCAGTACCTTTCTTTCAGTTGTTTTTGCTAATCATAGAACCAACTTCTCATCTCATCATTAGGGATTTGTTGTTTTCCATCTGTAAGAGGCACGTACCATTGTAGATCCATATGGCACCACATGGGGAGCCTATCGCTAGCGCTTACACGAGAACAAATGCCTTCTCCAAGCCACCAAGGCTCTCAAATGACAACCTTCATCGAACAAAATCCGATCTCTCTTTTGAACTAACCAAAGAAGTAATCGATATCAATCTCCCACCAATATCGGAGGTTGAAAATGCAAAATGTGAGTGCTGCGGCATGAGTGAAGAGTGTACCCCTGGGTATATTGATCGCGTTCGGAACAAGTTTCTAGGGAAGTGGATATGCGGGTTGTGCACAGAGGCAGTGAAAGAAGAGATGGAGAAAAATGGAGACCACAAGGAGGAGGCTTTGAATGCACACATGAGTGCTTGTGCGAAGTTCAACAAGTTTGGTCGGGCATATCCAGTTTTGTCTCAGGCTGAGGCCATGAGGGAGATGTTTAAAAAAAACGCAATAAGGGCCAAATCCTTTGGTCCTAAAGGTGCTCAAAAGATGGTCGGGATTCCAAGGAGTTCAAGTTGCATTGCAGCGATTACAAGGGACATGAATGATCTAAAGTTGAAAAAATGATCATTGCCAAGCTTACCTTCAATGGGTTCATGGACCTTCATCGCTCAACCTTCGTCCCCATCTCTTCTACACTAGCCCTCGAAACTCTTAGGATTTTCATTTTGTCTCCCTCTTTAACCCTACTAGTATTTTGACCTGGAATGACAATTTCAGTGCCCACATTAGGTTTCAGTTGTAGTATCAGACTATGCTCGGTGGACCGACCCTTTTTGTTACCTTTCAAGGTTTTTTTGGGTTGATCCAAACCTGTTTCATGCTTCTCAACAAAGGGCTATTTCAATTCCCCTTCGTTGATCTTGCTCTCCACCTTTAATAAATATACCCTCTATGGTTTGATCAGATTCCCCTCCCTCTTGCACCCTATTTTGTGACTTGCATCAAGACTTCGTCATCCTTTATTGGGTTTTTTTTTTTTTTTTGGGACTGGTCCGGATCGTCTCCTCCATTCTTCTTCCTGCGTTAACTATCAAAATGCTACGACTCTATGACTGGCAGTGCCTGCTTAAATTAAAAGTGTGACTAAATTTTCCATCTGCATGTAACAAGGGTGATCAATACATGTCAATTAGATTTAGATCGCATTGAGGACTGCCAGCATTTATATTTAACTCGGCAAGGTAATCGATTTAATAAAATGTAAAACCCGTTAAGATTTGAATAAATTCTTTATTTCCAATGTATTCGCCCCTTTCTATGATGCAATACATGGCCCTTGGCTGCTGTTCAAGTTTGTTAACTCTCTGTTTTAATATCCTTTTGGACCTGGAAACATGGCTGAGAACTCTTTCATTTCGGCCATATCTGTCACCTTTTTTCTTCAGTACAAGGTGCATGAACAGACTTCTAATACCAAACATGTCTGCTCATCAAGGGCGGCACACATGGATCTCGGATGGTGATGGCCGGGCTTTCTCTCTTCCATCCTCATTTCGTTTTTGTTGGACTTGGGTGGGGAAAGGAGTCTCTCTATCTGGATTTAGGATGCTCCACTGATAAACGATACGGGTTTTGTAATTATAATATAATATACTTAATAATTGCACATGATATAAAAATTAAATATTACATATATGTATTTGAATTTTAATATTATTCTAAACGCATAGTAAATATAAATTAGCATAAAATTATAAGGGATCTAGCCTCCTCCAAAACAAAGTACAAATCACATATAGCAAAGAATTAACCCATGTTAAATAACCACATATTTGATACGATAAAATAGAAAATGTAGTGTGATGAATTTTTGATAATAGAATGGGATGGGATGGCATTTCTTTGTTTGGTGGCAAAAATCCTAATAGGAAAAATTAACATTAGTTTGACTCAACTTGTAATTATCCAATAATTCGAAAAATTATATTTTATATCATAAAACCTATATTTGTGCTAACATTTAATATTATTGCATAACTTTTTTCAGCAAAAAATATTTACAGTTTTTTAATTATTTTTATATTTAATAACTACAAATCTTTTATATTAAATATTAACGATAAAAACAAAACAAAATGATTGATATCCAAGATTTATTAGGAATAATAATTTTTTATTATTCATTTTTAATATAAGGTTAAAAAACTTGTAAGACGATCAATATTCATAATATTATTAGGAATAATATAATTGTGATAATGAAAGATCTTTTTAGAGACTAGATAGCAAGTTTATCTTTTAACTCCTTTAAAAGAATTAGAACCTATTTTTAGGGTGTATGTTCCTCCCTATACATGTTTTGCATCAAAGCAAGCTATTTATATAGCATTATGAGTTCAAGACTTACAAGTGACACAAGAGTCATCACTCGGAAAATTTTTGTTATAGAGTTTGAGCAATAATTAAATATCTTGTTCGTCATGTGAGAGTAATGACAACGTGTCAACTCTTGAAGAGTGAGCAATAATGACAATGTAGTCATCATATGAATACATGTTCATACATTTAACATGAGTGTTCACGAGCTGAGATATGAGCCCTTATAAAGGCTAACCTCTTAAAATCCATACTCAACTCTGATAAAAGATAAATAAATAAATAAATAAAAACTTAGATAAAGGCTCGTTATAAAAAAAAAAACGATATTAATGGTGATAATGCATTTCTTTCCACGATTGAGTCTAGTTAATTATAAAGCCTTGAAATGGGAGAGAGTTCATGAAGATAGATTTGGTCTACAAGGTTGAACTTAGTTGTATCATAGGTGTTTGATAGTTGCTAGAAATGTGCAATTAGATCACTTTTGAGCATGTTTAGACTTCATAAATATTGAGAGGAATACTTGTCATAAGGAAAAACAAGAAAAATCTTGCCATTAATAAATCTTAGTTTTAGGAACTTTTCCATCAAGAAACTCAATTTTTAACTCTTACTATTTAAATGTTTCAGATCCAATCAAAACAATTAAGATGTTTTATAAAGGTTTTAGTTGAAAGTGATCACTTAGATGAAGGAATTTAGGTCCATTCAGTTGAAAACAAAAGTCATTGATATTACAACACTTTACCAAGAAAGATTTGTGTGTGAGGATAGTTGTGAGAATATGGTTATTTAGTCGAAAGAAACTGCTAAAATGAAAAAAAAAAACAAGTCATTGAAATGACAATACCCTACTACAAAAAAATTGCATAAGAGAATAGTTGCAAGAATATGGTTTTACTTGAATGCAATAGATAAGATGTATGATTTCATGTTAACTAAGCTGAAAAGCAAGTCACTAAGATGACAAGACTCTACTAGAAAACAAATGTGCATGAGAATAGCTATGAGAATATGATTCTCCTAATAGCTATAAAACTATAATTTTAGTTGAAGAGAATCACTAAGATGGGGGATTTTTGATCAATTAAGCCAAAAAAACAAGACTTTTTTTTATGATAGTACACCACTAGAAAAATAGTTGTGAGGATATAGTTCTCCCAACAACTATAAAACCCATGTTCTACTTGAAAGGGATTGTTGAGATATAGGATTTTAGGTCAACTAAGCTAGGAAAAAGAGTTGCAGAGGATATAGTTTTTCCACAATAAAAGCGTATTCATGAGTCAAAACAACTTCTATTGTACAAGGTAAGGGTATGGCACACCACTTCTTTTGAATTCCAAAATGGGTAAGCTTTTCTAGAAATATAGATAGGTTACCCATGATAGTAAAACTATTTAAAAAAGATAGGCAGATCACTTATACATGAGACTATTTTTGGGGGGAAATACAGGATTTTCTAAAAATCATTTTAATTTTGAAATGGGTGAATCACTTAAGGTAATCAAACAAAATATTTTTTATTTACAAGTTTACTATGCAAAAACTCTATAAACTTTAACACCATAAGCATTATAAAGAAGGGGCAATTGTCATACCCTATTTTTAGACCCATAAATTTCTTTTAAAATATAATAATAAAAAATCATATCAAAATTTTCAGAAATAATTTGGCCAATTTATAGTTATTTTATATTGTTTTTTTTATCAAAAATCAACAAAAAGAAATAAGAATATTTATATATATATATTCTTGATACATTTGCATTATTTTCACATCTTTTCAAAAGAATTTAAAAATTAATTTTCAACGTGTTTAATTATTAACACACATTTCAAAATTATTAACTAATTCTTTTCAATGAGTTGAAATTGATAGTCTTTTTTAAAAAAAACAAAACCTGTAAAATTTATGAACAAGAAGACCTAAAGTGCATGAAAAATAAAAGACTAAACTGAATTTAATTTGCATCTCCAAACAATTACTACTCCAATGACACCTCCAATAATCAAAAGCAACTTTACATTGGTAAGTGTTTTACTTGGTTTTGCAGTATCCCACACCGTCGCGGCATCGCCGCCACGATTTCAGCGATCCTAAGTTTCCATAATCCGCAAATCATTTCAGGACTTCGATTGGTCTATTTACTTAGCATGTTTCAAATGCTTAACGTGTTGGAATTATTATTAAATTTTGAGTGAGTAGTTTGTAAGAATATATTGGAAGGGGGAGTCACAAGAATATGAAGTCAGAAAAATAAGGAATAAGGTGCTGCAATTTTACATTATTTGAAAAGGTAAGACATATAAACTTGTTGGTTTATTGATATAAACATGAGCTGAGTTGACGGAACTTCTGGAGACACTCAGCAACCTAATTAATCTACCAAAAGTCTTTTGGATAAAAACAAAACAACCTGATGCAAACGACTTCCCCAAGGTGTTTGAAAATAATTCGTGAACTGCTGCTATCTTTCTCCCAACCCCCAACCGATAAACACGCCAAAACCCAAGTTTCTTATAGATTCTGTGGTTAATCCATGATTGCCGATGCAGAAAGAACCTGCTTATGGTCTTCCTAAATTGTCCCAGACCCAAATAATCAAAACAGAACATACCTGTAAGCAACACATGAAAAACCAGAATTGACAGACTTGTCTGCATGTTTCGGTTTGCAATAACCAAACATATACCCAGCTGAATAAACCAGCCACAAACAAACTGATCCCTAGCATATCATCTCATTGATACATCCATAATCTCTAGGATAATGAACCCCACACAAATTTAGAACATAGCAAATGAACTAGGGTACTCCACGGTAGTTACCTGTTATAGATAAAAGAAAAACAAGCCAGCAAAATACGACAGATCTAGAGTTCTCACTCTTAAATCAGACAAAAGACCAGTTTATAAACATAAAGCAGACGCAATGCGCATTTTCTTCTTCATTCAACACTTTCCAGGCCACGGCTCTTTCATATGAAACTGGTCTGCCCATGCTTGACAAACAGATACCACTTTGAAGACATATAAAGCCCTGGCAAGAGAAAAGTATACATAAGATGATGCATATTGAATCTACCAATGCCAGGCCAGGCCACCAATATCGTGGGGGGGGGGGGGGGGGGGGTATAAGCAGAAGATACATTTTTTTAGCAGCATATCATGCTTTGCAGCTCTAAAACCAGATCATCACGGTCAGTGAGCCACATTTTTCAATACTAATTTATTCTTCAGACTATTTCCACGTATTTATTGATATGGATCATTGTTTATTGATTAATGTGTTCATTGAAACAAACATGTCAGGTTTTCAATAATAAAACATGTAGAGAGGTCAACAAATGGAGTTTAATCGAGCAATTCAACAAATCTAGAATAATGGGTAATTAAAAAATAAAATATAAAACCAAATACATGCATCTTAGACATATAAAAAAAATTTAATGATAGATTAAAGTGTAAATGATTGCTATCAAACATATACAGTGAAGTGCCAATTTGGTCTTGCAATGTTGTGATTGCTTTGACTACTGTGTTGTGGTGTGTTGCAGTGCAATACTTAATAGAGAAAGTAGCATTTGTAGACACAGTGTTGGGTAATTGGCTCCTGAGATTTTAAAAATTTATATCTTTACTAATTAAAATAAGCCCCAAAATAAATAGTTTGCTTATGGTCAAGCGAGGGCACCCTGCTTTGATCTAAACACAAAGCAGTTTCCTGTTAAAATGCTATGTACCCATAACCAAACGCTTGTAGTGAAAGACAGACCAAAAGCAATTCAGTGAGCAATAACTACTTGTGATAAATGAGATACCAAAAAAATAAAAAATAAGAACTGGAAGAAATGAAAGCTAAGGCTTGCTCTTAAGCATAGTAATTATTTTCTTTTTGTGGTGGCATTTGGTGAAAATCTCAATTAACCTGATTCCATTTTTCTTTCACTAAGATTTAAGAAAAGGGAAAACCTGTTGCATAATCTGTGGGAATTCTGAGCAGAGAGTTTTTCTTCCATGATCATCAAATATCTTTTCCAAAGTTATGTCTTGCAGTGCAACTAAGGTTGTCTCAAGCATGTCAAGTCCAGCTTGGTTTGCAAAGGTGAAGATCGGCAAAGCCTGCAAAATTCACCCAAGTTCAAGACCAAATTGCTTTGAAGGCAAAAGTTAAGCAACAGAACTGAGGTAGTACTTGTGCAAAATAATCACATCTGAATTAGACCTGAATGCAAAATAGCAATGCATGTTAGACAAAACAGCTGACAATATTTATTCAACTTGCATTATATGCATGAAAAACTCACTAGGAATATGAGAATAATAATATATTTTGTTGGTTCAACACATTTTCCAGCACATTAAATACGACATGATATGTCCAGAAATAATCATTTTGAATAGACTCCAGTACCTTCAAGTTATCCATACAAGTAACTGTATAGTAGAAGATAGACCATATGCCATATTATAAAAGCATCTCCTTTGTGAAGTAACAGGGAACATTCATGGGCAGATATGCCTTTGTTCAATTTAATACCATGTTTGTGTTGGTCCCCATAATTCCTAAATCCTAGTCCAAGTATTCTATCATTAGCGGCAAATGGAAAGCAGGATATTTTGTTGTCATGCACACCTTCAGTGAGCAGCACATGATAGCATCTGAATGATGCCACAAGGTTTTCAGAATAGATTCACTTCCTTCACCGTTGGATTTGAGTAGCTCCACACCCAAATAGCTCCTGCAAAGTTGTGACCAGGTATTAAAGAAAGTAACAAGTGTTCAATCAATGAAATATTTCAACTGTCCAAGTTCGACATGTTTTTTCTTTGGAAATTCACTTCATAGATTATAGAGAAGCTTTTAACAGCTACATGAAATTTGAAAGAACATTTCCTTTGACCAAAAATGAATCAATTCTTTTTCTATCCACATGATTTCTCATGTATACAAATGAGAACATCCTCTTAGAATCCAGAAAACGTTTTATCAACATATTCAAAACCATTATCATTTTAAAATTATGTATCAAAATTAAAAAGAATTCAATAACAACAAAGAAGCCTATTTCTTGTGGGAGAAGACATTCACTAGCATGACTCGATCACAAGGCAACACCTCTCAATTAATTTGACTTGTTAGGCTGAATAAAGATAATCACCCAGGTCACAAAATGACCCCTTCTGATCAAGATAACATGTATGAGAGGGAACAACCAACACACCTGTAGCTCTGGCAGATCCAACGAGCAAGTGTCTGCGCTTCAGGAGTACCCAGTGGTGACCGCAGACCAGCCTGTGAACCAAGATGAGGAGATAGTGCTACTGCCACCCTCTGAACTGAAGATATAATGCTGCGGATATATTGCCGAGTCATTGACGCTACATGTTCTTGCATGTGGCTCTCAAATGCAAATTCAAATGCGATTGTCATTACAGATCTTGTGCAACCAGAATTGGCGGAATGATCACCAGATGCTTTGTTTCCAACTGTCCCAACTTCAAGAGCAGCCGCAAGATCCAAGGTGCGATTTGGACTGGAGGCCTCCTGCATCATTTTCAACGAGTTAATTAAGAGTAATAAATACATATGGAGAAATAAACTATTTCAGAATCAATTATGCTAACCTTCCCAGAATCTAGGGGAATGATGCGAAAACCAGAAGGTAAAAGAGGTGCATCATCAGCAAAAGTAGCATCAATGGGAGCAAATATAAGTTCAGCACAGGTGCCAACGGCATTCTCGTCCATTCCACAGCAAAGCTGTCAGAAGTACAAGAGGAGCAAATAAGAAGAGAACAAAGAAGAAGAATATCATCAAGTGATAAATAATGAAATGAATCAAGTGGTGCAATCTCAGCCCAAATCTAATTAAGGATATTCATAATGCATAAACCAAACCAGGGGTAACTCGATTCCCCATACTTTCCAGGATACCCAGTTGATTGGCAAGTCAGCACCTCAAAATATATTTTGGAAGAAAATTGGAAACATGATGCAAATTTTCCTTTCATTTTAAACTTCTACTCTAAAAACTTGTTCTTGCTATGAAACCATTATGTGATCTTTCAACAAAAGGAAAAGCTGATTTCCACTAATTCCTATCTGAACAAAAATGGTGAAGGGGGAGATTTACACAACTATTTCTGTCTTTCAAATTCAGTAGTTCATTCTAAACTAGAACCACATGGTGGGTCCATTTCAAAAGTTCATGAGAACTCTCACTGATTTCCCTCACTCAATTGCTTTCTTTGAATATGATCTGCCAACTTGGTACAAGAAAAAAGAGCTCATCATGCCTAAGACGACAAGCTGTTGATCAATTCAGATGCAAGAAAGAAACAGAGAAAGCATAGAAAACAAAGGCCGTACTTGCAAAAGAAACACATCTCTGGGCATTATTGAATCTTCAGGAGAATGGCTAACACCTTCCAGTTTTATGACCTCCAGGAACTAGTGAACAAAGTTTATCAGATGCAAAACAAAGGTGAAAACAATATGGTGAATTTATTGTATAGGGCATTGTCCAAGCTGTAAAAGCATGATCAAATGGCTCACCTCTTCATGTTCAATAGTGTGAGCCAGTGGAAGCATAACTTGACCCCCAAAACTTCCAACTCGAGAACCTTGTAAGCTAAAAGGACCAACTTTAACCGCTGCAGCTGCATAGGCATCAATATTGTTATCGGCCCATTCTGACCTGTGCTCTCGCAAGAATCTGAGAAGGATTGCAGGAGGAACATTCTGAAAAAGGAAAGTGCACAACATGAGAAAAGATGACAAAAAAAAAAAAAAAAAAAAAACAATTATAAGTCACAAGAATATACAAAAAGGAAAGGAAGTAGATATACCATGTATCTATCTCTTGGTATTGTAAAAAAAAAAAGGCCATATACGAAGAACAATACAGTTCCCTATTGCAAGAACCTAGCAATTGAGGTTACAGAAAAGACATGCTTAAAAGTAGCAAATGATCTACAGCAACTAAACAGTGCACAATTTACCAAGTCTTATAGCATATTTTTTTATTTCAACCTTTTTCCACAAGCCTAGGACAAAACAATTTTGTATCAATACCTGTAAAAGCATTGATGCCTTAGCACACAGGACTGCACTGTTGACAGCTGAAAACCCATTAGTGAAGGAAAGATTTGAACCCATTAACTTGTCAGGAGATGAGTTGACAAGGATAGTAACATCATCCATGCCATCATTTCCGATCATTGACCATCCCTCATCACTAAATCCATTGAGAGCCTCATTAAAACCCCTGCCACAATTACATTAGATTCTATCTGGCAGATTATAATTGGATTGAATCAGATACTATCAAACAACAGAAGATATTAACCTGCTCAACCTCTGGCTCAGAGCTCGTAGAGCTGCAGGTCGTCTGCCCCAGTTGGTCACATTAGACTGCGAAGCTTCCTGCGCTATCTGCCTCAGGTGGCGTAGAGCCTGGATAGAAAGGATATACATTATTGAAATATTAGTCCCTGTCTGGTTCAGAAGTTATATTTGCATCACCCAAACTAAATCAGTGTTTCAGTACATCCATTAAATGTTCATGACATAAAAAGATGAAAAATTGCTTACTGCCATTGTTGTCTTTTGAGCAAGTGCAGTTGAGGATTCATACAGTGGCCGTAGTACTTCAGGCACACTCCAAGGCTAGTTGAAGAAATCAGTATTCAAGTTATGATTTGGGTCAAATAGAAATTTTACTTCAACATCACATAGTTCATATATAAAAGAAATTAAAATACAAAAATTGTACGGCACATCCTACCTCCAAATCCATGTGATCAACTATGTGTATGATTGAACCACCACCTTCACAAGGCCGTACCAGATACCCACTTGGGAGCATTTCTGCTCTCACAAAATGCTGCACTGGTGGCATGCTTGGGCCATTCTGTGTATTTTTCAGTGATCTCTCACATACCTGAATATTGCACGAGTTGAAAGTGACAGTGAAAAAATAATTCCACTAAATTTCCTGGATGAGAATTACAAATTTTAAGAGTTTGGGAGCAAACCACAAGACTTCCATCTTCTAAAATAGAAGTATAACGCAACAGCCAAAAGTCACGACCGGGTGCCAACGTTGTTGGCGCATAGAGCTATATCCTCAATGAAAAATAGAAGTGTTAAATAATTGCAGCTATAGGGTTTTAACAGAAATGACAAGTGCATGATGGTTAATCCTTTACCTGCATATAAAGTAGTTCAATGGTTCCACCATTTGCAGTGGGCAGCACATTCAATACATCCACAGCTCGGCAATCACGAAACCATAATGGCCGATCCTTGAGGATTTCAGCAACCTGGAAGGACACACAATCTATTACCTAACCTTGGCAACTCAGTAGTAAAATGTTACGGTGAACCAAGTGCACTTACCCTTGTTGGTTCAAGACCCACCAGGCCGCAAGCTCGTGCTCCCACACCGGTGCAACCATGAGAAATAGCAACGATTCCACTGGAATCCGGACCAGGCTACACATTTGAAAAAACAAAATTGTGATGAAGAAACAGATTAGAAAAACCCAACTTGGTGAAGATCAATTGGTGGAATTCAAGCATAATGCTAAACATGGAAAAAGAGCAAAGTATGTATTTTCATATCACGAAATTCAAATCAATGCCTCTAGAAAAAAGTCAACGGAAAGTTTTAGCATTCAGTATCCTGACATTATAGGCGCTTGTAATGATGAGATCAACTTAGTTCTGTCCTTGCATATATGTATATACTTCTCCTTTTGATGCAAAGCAATTAAAAAAAAAATACAATCATTTAGCTGATTAAATTCTGCATTTTTTTTACAAGATGAAACAGTTCTTAATCTATGTAGTATAAAAAAAATAAAAAAGTACTGAGAGATACCTTCATTCCAGGCATTTGGACCCACTCTACAGCAGTTCCAGTAGCCTTTGAAAGAAACTCTGTTAAAGTCTCTTCTGCAATGGACAAAAGCCTAGAAAAAATACAAAGCATGAACTCAAAATTCCACACTAGCTCGCACATACACACAATCAAGTGGTCACAAAGCACCATAACAGAAAAGGACCTAACAACCAGAACCCCACTAACCCTGCAGGACTAGCATCCCTTGGCGGATGCAGAGGTGTCAGGTGGTGTTGACCGCTCGTCACCACTGATTCACAGCTTGTATCTTTGGTTGCAAGCGGTGTCTGAAAGAAAACAACCCATCTCTATCTCAATTTCTACATAATTCAATAACAAATAAAAAATACAAATTCTTCTTCTAACAAAAACAACCCACCCCTTAATTGCTAACAAGTTATAGCAAATAGAAGGGGGGGAAAATGCATGACTCATCAGCAATTCAAAAACTTCAATTCACTTTCCCCTTCAAGTTCCCAGTAACCAAGCATGTTATGATGTGCAGCGGATGAAATAGCAAGAAAAAAGAGAGAATTCATACATTATGTGTATGTTGGCGAAAGTAGCCATTCTCATACACAAGCTGCGACACCTGCTTCTGCAACCTATCATTCTCTTCCATCAGAAGCTTGTTCATTGCAGTCAGCTTCCTATTCACCGCCTGGAGGCGAGACGCCTCTTTCCTCTGCTTCTCTCGACATCTGAAGAATATAGCAAGCATTACAAGAGAATTCAAAGATAAAATCATGGAAAGATAGCAAATCCAGAATTTAAAAAATCACATTGTCCATTAAGGAGC
Organism: Salix dunnii; assembly: GCA_015731905.1. Lineage (NCBI taxonomy): Eukaryota > Viridiplantae > Streptophyta > Magnoliopsida > Malpighiales > Salicaceae > Salix > Salix dunnii. Next base: position 3,488,221 of record CM027661.1, read on the forward strand.
ATCAAGCCATAGTACAGATACAAAACATAAAAAAAAAAATCGAAAATCTGTTTTCTTGGCTGTTAAACCAGTTATTAATTATTATACCTTCTATTTTGGAACCAAACTTTGATTTGTTTGGGTTCAATGTTGGAGAGAATTGGACACTCCCTGATGAGCTGATGGCGGCGAATGGAGCTGGGTTTGGGACAATCATGATAAAGCCTTTCCAGGGCTTCGACCTGCTCAGGCGTGTACCGGACATACTTGCCATTGTCCATGTTAAGAGGCTGCTTACCATCCTTGCAGGACATTGCCATATTCAAATTCAACTTCAAAGATACCCACCAGATATATGTTTGCAACACGACCACCACACAAAGTGGGGCGGGTTATTTTCCTTTCAAGCCTCCTAATTTTCTAAGCCTAGACAGGATATGCCAAAATAAACCCCTCGAGTTCCTCTTCTAACCCAACTACCTTCTAGTGCTTAATCACACCTTGAACCACTTTTGCGCAGCTTCAAATCCACCTATGTAACCCCTCTTAATCATAGATTACAACACTTTTAGCAGCTTAAGGAAGGGAAAGGAAAGAAAGGGTCTAAACAAACAGACACAAAGAGCCCAAATAAACGTAAACTAAACCCAGCTAGTCTCTCTTCCTTAGCCAAAATTTGAAGAACTTTTAGGGTTTTTAATGGCAGCCGATTGTGAAATGTAGAGATACAGAAAAACCCACAAGGGACAGCGACGTCCAGGAAGGATACATCGTTATCCTCCTCATCCTCGTATTTTGTCTGCTAATCAGACAGTCCACAAACACAAGAAAAGCATAAACCTTTCGAGATCAGAGCTCTACACCAAACGATCTGTCTCGGCCACAAAACCCCAAAACATTCACCAGCCAGAGAGAGATCTCTCCTTTTACGGCACTGTATGGCCGATCCAAAATTGAGAAACAATCGTCCGTAAACGCTGAAACATTTTCTTTCAATCCCTTTTTGCCCCTCACCTTACTGAGGAAAGAGAAGAAAGAAACAAAACGGAAATTGATGCTTTTTTAATGGTGGCTTTGCAATATGCAATAAGTGGGTTTGTAGAATTCGTCGTTTTCTTTCTCTAAAAGTATTTACTGTTGCAGAAGAGAGGGAGGGAGAGAAGGACAACCTTGCTCGTCAGAGAGGAGTAGAACTTGGGACTAGGTAGGGGGGAAAAAAAGGGGAAGAAAATGAAGAACAAGCAGGGTACTTGTAGGCAGTGGTGGTGGTGGTGGTGGGCAGTGGCTTCGCTTTTGAGGATTTTGCTGTGTTGTCTTTCTGTGTATTATGTGTGTCTTTCTCATTGGTTTGTCACTTTCGGCCCTGAGAGAACAGACTTTTCTTTCACTCTTCAAACTTCATCTCCACTGTTGTGGGGAAATGGGAAACTCATTTCCTTTTCTTCATCGTTTCAAATGGGTGATTTCTGTAATGACGTTTATGTCCTTTCGGATCATTTTGGTGTGACAGTTAAAAACTGTCTTCCATGGCTGTGTTTCTTATTGTCTCGCAGGGGTTGTTTCTGCCAGAGTAAAAATTGAAGGGGTAAAAAAGGATGGAGAAAAAACATGATGAAAGTACCAATAGACCCCTGAAGTGAAGGTTAAAATTCTGCAGTATATAACGGCATTGTGGTTAAAAATGAGAAGGCTAGTTTGTGTAAATTAATGAGAGGAGAAGGGCAATGGCAAGAAAAGTAATAAAATGCGCGTGTGGGAGCAGTCGGAAGCATAAAGGCACGGAGGGGGGCGCAGAGGACACCATGATTGAGTTTTTGCATGCGTCTCGGTTCATTCTTTAAAGGCTGAAACCACAATAATAAATAGGGTGATTTTATTTTTAATAATAAATAATGCCACGTCATCATCAGGCACTGCCAATGCAGGCACATAATACATGACATGATGATGAATATATAATAAATAAGAAAGGATGTGCTGCGACATGTGGGATGGGAATATATCTCCACAGATTGGTGGGTGGTTGATGTAATGGTTGGGGTCGGCGGGTAGAGTGTTACTGCCTCTTTTCTTATTTTATTCATGTTTTTTTTTTTAAATATATTAATTTTAAAATTAATATTCACTATTCATCCATGGCAGCTAAAATCAAAGAACAAAATTTAGTACAAGTCCAATGACAAGAGCCATTTTGAAAAGTCAAATCATAAAAATGGATCTTTGAATAGTGTGTAAATAGCTTTTGAGGTGATATGCAGTTCAATGGTAAAGAGTCATTTTGAAGAGCCATTTTTTTTTAATCTTATTTTAAACAAAGTTTAAGGATTTTGTATATAGTTTAATTATACAATTAATAGACATAAGTTATATAATTAAATAATTGTTTTTGAGAAACCCGCCAACAATAAAAATATTATATATATTTATATTTATATTTAAAAAATTAAAAAAATAAATTTAATTATAATTAAAAGATCTGGAATATTTGAAATTTGAATTTTTGAGTGTTAGAAAAAGTTAAAAATAAATTTAATACATTAAAACATAATCAATAAGTTCTTACATAATTAATTAACATAAATTCCATTACAGATAATTCAATCAAATTAATTACAAATTAGTACTCCTTTTTGCCATAATTTCCATCTTTTTATCTTCAAAATACGCTGCAGAAATTGGATTCATTGTAGAAGTATCCATCTTCATAATCTCCATCTCTTATTTCTCTTGCTTTCGTTTAATCAATAAAGTTTGCTGCTCTAACATAATTTTTCTGTCGTGTTTTTTTTCTACCTCAATTTCATTAAAGCTATCCTTCAATTGTTGTAAGATAGTTGCTACACTTGTCTCCCCAACTTTCTATTTTCCTTATCTGCGTTTAAGTCATTCCTTTGCAGTTTTCTGACCAATTGGTCTATTTTGGTAAACAAATGCGTCACTATCTTCTCCTAAACTAACAGAATCAGCGGTTGATGGAGTTGAAAAAGCTGGACTTGCATTTCCATGATTTTTTTGTTTCTTGTTTGACTTCTGATGAAGACTTGCACGTTCAAATTGCCACTTGGGTTCTTTTTTTAAGATAACCCAACAATGTTCCAGTTGAAATCGTTTACCAACAACTGAAGCATATATTTACCGAGCATCATTAATCTGGTAAATCAAATTCAATAAATAAAACTATGTTATATGATAAATATGTTAAAAAAATAATTTAATATGAAAATGATTAAAAAAACATTATCCTTGATTCTTCAGTCGTTCCACTTTGTTGATGGTTTTCAATTTGAGTAACAAAACCAACAAATTTTCCAACTTCTCTATTTTTTTATTGCCATCTATTTAAGATGTTTATTTGAGAACGATTATTTAAGTTTCCTCCATTCTCGACAAAGCACGCATGTACTCGAGCCCAAAATTATCTTGTTTGTTGATCAACTCCTGTGATAGGATCTTTACTAGTATTTAATCATGCAGATACAAGTAAACAATCTTCCTCTGGTGAAAAGTTTTTACTTCTTTGTGTTTTTTTAGTTGTACGAACAATTAAATTGAAGTCTATGGAGTCATAACAAAGTTGACTGGGATCATTTTATTGTGAAACGAATTGTTCAGACTCACTTGTAAGAAATTCGGTGAATGAGTTTGGCAAATTTGAATCCATCTACATAAAAAATAAATTGCGTGATTGCCACATGTGAATTCTATCTAATACATATTCTATTACAGTATTAATAAACTTATAAAAACATCTATTTACGAATAAATACACAGCAGGTATAAACACAAAATTTAAACACCTTATAAATCTAATAATAAATTTAAAACATGTAATTAAGTTAAATGATCAAGAAATTCATAATTTACTAATTTCGTATAATTATTATTTTATGTTAAATATTATTATTAATTACCCTATTTTTATGCTAAATATTATTATTAATTACCCTTTAATTTTTTTTCTAAATATTATAATTAATTACCCTTTAATTTTTTTTTCTAAATAAAATTACCCCCCAAACCGGAAACCCTACTCATTTTTTATTTTTCACTCACGCCGCTCACTCTCACCCTCTGCTCTTACTCTCACTGTCTTCTCGCACTCTCACCTCTACTCTCACTCTCACCCTCATGCCGATGGCCTCACTCCTCTCACGCCGACGACCTCACTTCTCTCATGGTGCAAAGCCCCGTCTAACTATGCTCTCACTCTCCTCGCATGTAGACAACCGATGACCTCACTCCTCTCACGCCGATGATCTCACTCTCCTCTAACGGTGCAAAGCCCCATCTAACTATGCTCTCACTCAAAAAATGCCAAAATCAATGTACAAGTTCTCTCTCTCTCTCTCTCTCTCTCTCTCTCTCTCTCTCTCTCTCTCTCTCTCTCTCTCCCGCTGTTGATAATACTTCTGTTTCATGTTTTTAGGTTCGAAAGCTTCTGCTCTTATTTTCTTCCTCACCTATCTATTACATGGGTTCAATTGACAGGAAAAATTAGATTAAGTTTAGAAAATAAACCGATTATGAAATGGGCAGCAAATTTGCAGTTGACAGGAACACGAAAATGCAGTGGGCTTGATGAATTCGATCCCCTTATTTGCTGTGCTTTTTTAGTATGTTGATTCAATTCATCTTTGTATGTTGTGTCTGTGTATGTTATGTCTGTGTATGCTGTGTCTGTGTTGTGTTTTTAATGGTTTTTGAATTAACGGTAATATTGCAACGGTAATATTGCATTTTAGCTCTCGGGACCATTGATGTAGAAATAGCTCTGGAAATTGATAATAGCTAAAATGGCTTCTCCTTTGGCTCTCCCGTTGGAGATCAAAAAATAACAAAAACAACCATATATTTAAAAATATGGCTTTGGATGCAAGGATGCATGTCCCCATTGGACTTGCCCTTAGAGCAGAATAATTGTGGTTTTCCTTTGTCACGATTCACTGAACAAAATTTCTTAAGATTAATATAAGATATGTATGTGTGTGTATAAGATATATCTTAATTTATATATGTATAGCCATGGCAACTGTCTCATTGTGACCAAAATTATATTTTTTTTTCAACGTAAAAAAATATTAATTATATGTTTTTTTTTATTATAATATAAATTTGGGTAAAATAAAAAATTTATACAGAAATCTTGTGAAGTACAAGTTTTCTATAAATATATATGAGTTTTAAATGGATATAAATTTATCTTTTTAATATATTTGAATGAAATAATCAATATAAAATTATTATTATCATTAAAAAAACATAAGAAGATTTGAATATCTGAATTATTGAATAGATTTTATTAAGATCAATTTATTTTATAGTTCAATTTAAATTAAACACAACAAATAAAATATAAATTGTGAAAGAATATGCATTAATCAAATAAAAAAATAATTTTCTATCTCCAAAAAAAAAACATAAATAGAAAATCTATCCCCACGTTACTGTCATTATCATTACTACTATAGTAAAAATTATTATTAACATTATTATCCAAATAGTGAAAATTATTAAATTGCCTCAAACAATTAAAAAAAATGAAATATTTTGTCAAAAAACTATCACTAAAATTATTATTATTATTATTATTATTATTATTATTATTATTATTATTATTATTATGCAAATAATAAAATCATAAAATTATTTGACCCAAAAATCAAATAAAAATAACAAAAAATAAAGAATAAAGAATAAAAAGAAAAATAGAGCAATATTAATTTTAAAATTATCACCAACATAAATTAAAATTTCAGAATGAACTGAATAAAAATAAAACCTCAATAAAAAATAAAATGACAAAAAAAATCAAAATGAAAACAAAAAATATAAATGAATGAATATGAAAAAAAAATGAACATTGTCCAAAAAATATCGAGACAAAAAAAAAAGAATTAATACTAAATAAAAAAATTAAAAGCATATGTTACAAAATAAAAAAATAATATATATAATTAATTTTAATTGAATGACAAAACCGCAAGAAATCAAAATCTTTGGACCAAAAAACAATAAAAGAATTTTAAAAAATAAAATGCAATGTAACTAACATAAATTAAATTTTCAGAATGGAACATAATAAATATAAAACCCTGACAAAAAATAAAATGATAAAAAATAAAAACAAAATCTAAAAGCACAAATGTATAAATATGAACAAAAATAAACATTGTCCAAGAGAGATAAAAAACCAAATGAATTAATAAAAAAAATTAAAAGTGCTAAAATAAAAAACAAAATATATAATTAATTACAATTGAAGGATAAAAATGAAACAAATCAAAACTTTGAGACCAAAAAACAATAAAAGGATTTTAAAAAATCAATACAATACAATTGTTGAACTAATTAAAAGAATAAAGACCGAAATAAAAAGTAACTAATATGACCAATTTTAATTTGGAAACAAACTTACAACAAATTCAAACTTGCATACCAAAATTATTAAATGAACCAAAAACAAATCAAAAATCAAAGATGAAGAACCGAAAGGAAACTTATCGTATATGATCAATTTCAATTAAATGGAATAATTGAAAATAATCTAAAGTTTCATGAAAAATTAGTAATAAAAATGAAATTAAAATATGAGGGACCGAAATGAAATTAATACAAATATGACGGATTGTCTCGTACTTCACCCCCAACAAGAGAGAGAAAAGAGGGGGAAAGAAAAATCATCCACCGGCATTTACACGATCATATTTGAATGAAACATGTCGGGCATGGAGGCAGAGGACATGGAGGCAAACCAAGGGACACAATGGAAGAACAATTTCCACCTCAAAAGGACACCGCACGTGCCACCTTAAAGGCGTGTGAGGGCAGAACACTGTCGACGTGTTCGGACAACGCGCCTTCAATGTTCTGGAAAAAGAAATAATAAAAACTTGGTCAATTACCTATACACCTCTAGACTCAATGGTATTTATGAAAAAATCGGATGTGAATGTATTGCACTACCTCCAGTTCTAGGTGGTAGTTTTTATCATTTAGGGGGGCTTGTGTCGTTTTACTTTACAATATATCTAGAAATATCATTCATATTACTTAGAAAAATTGAAAATACCCTTGGTCCTGGGGGCTAGAACTTTTTAGTCCTAAACTAAAATGGTCTGTGTGAACAGTAGAAAAATGCACAATGAAAGGCCAACGCCTTTTATATTTTAGTCAATATATTTATGTTAATATTAAAAATAATTTTTAAAAAATAAAAAATATCATATTAATATATTTATAAATAAAATTTTTTTAAAAAAATAACCTTAATCTCACTCATAGCAATACCTCATAGCTCTCCATATCCTCACAATTTCAAAATTATCATTTGAAATTATTGTCTCTTAGACTATAATGCACTTGTTTACAATTAGAACTTGATCCCACTTCATGTCTAGATTTAGAACTTCATGGTCATCCAACGATTCTCAACTTTGCTTGTTGCATAATGTTTTTTCTTGGTTCTTGAGCTCTAAGTTGCCCTTGCCATGTCTCCCAAAGCTAAAAGTGTCATCATTGAACACCAATTCATCCATTTTGATGATATTGTTTTCTTTTTAAACCCTACTGTTTACCTTTAAATTAGTTTTGGTGGCGGATAAAAAGAATATGGGCAAATAGGTTTAAAAAAAGGGGCAAAACGAACATATATTTTGACCAGGCGCTCCCTTGAGCGCCTGGTACTTGCAATATTCTAGGTGAGTGGGAGCGCCTGGTACTAGCAATATTCTAGGTGAGTGTCGAGTTAAAATGCCTCTTCCGGGTCTCGCCTGGTTTAGGAATGGGTTCAAGAAACAGTTCATCGCTTGGCTCTACTTCATTCGCTATTTCTATACAGCCTCCAGCAGGTCAAACGGTTGCGAGCTAATGCTTCTTAGAAAGTTGTTAAAAGTATAAATTCGTATATTTCAGAGTTATTTTTCCATTACAATTGAGAAAGAACTTATAGGGTAATTACAAGACTAATTTAGCTAAAGATAAAAGCTACTTTATCCCTACTTTACACAATTTCCATATCTGGAAATTAACGGTCATATTTTAACGGCCATATTTTAACACTCCCTCTCAAGTTGGAGCGTAAATATTTATCATGCCCAACTTGTCAATAACATCATAGAACGCCCTTCTGGAAACTACCTTTGTGAGAATATCGGCTAGTTGATCTTCAAACCGAACAAACGGAAGTTGTATAATTTTCCGATCAAGGTTTTCCTTAATGAAGTGTCAGTCGACTTCAAAGTGTTTGGTACAATCATGTTGAACAGGATTATGAGCAATTTCGATAGCTACCTTATTGTCACAGTGTAGACCCATAAATGTTCCATAATCAATTTCTAGGTCTTGAAATACCTGTTTAATCCATAGTAATTCACACACATCATGAGCCATTCCTCTGTATTCTACTTCTGCACTTGACCTTGCGACCACTTTCTGCTTCTTACTTCTCCAAGTGACAAGGTTGCCTTCTACGAACGTAAAATATCCTGATGTTGATCTCCTATCAGTCTAATTTCCTGCCCAATCTGAGTTTGTATACCCTTTAATATCTTGGACCTCCCCTTTAGAAAATAGAAGTCCTGCACTTGACCTTGCGACCACTTTCTGCTTCTTACTTCTCCAAGTGACAAGGTTGCCTTCTACGAACGTAAAATATCCTGATGTTGATCTCCTATCAGTCTAATTTCCTGCCCAATCTGAGTTTGTATACCCTTTAATATCTTGGACCTCCCCTTTAGAAAATAGAAGTCCTCTTCCTGGTGCACCTTTTAGATACCTTAAGATCCGATATACAGCTTCCATATGTTCTTCTCCTGGTGAATGCATGAATTGACTTACCAAGCTTACTGCATAGGCGATGTATGGCCTAGTATGTGATAAGTATATTAGTTTTCCAACTAATCGTTGATAACATCTTTTGTCTGCTGAGGTATGATTTTCTACTTGTCCTAGTTTGTAATTCATTTCCATAGATGTATCTACCGGTTTGCATGCAAGCATTCCGGTTTCTGCCAATAAATATAACATATATTTTTGCTGTGATAGACATATCCCCGTTTTTGACCTTGAGACCTCAATCCCTAAGAAGTACTTCAGTTGTCTGAGATCTTTCATTTCGATGCCAGAAACTGTTGTAGTGCCTTTCTTTCTTCTGGTTCATCAACTATTACGACCATATCATCCACATATACTATTAATGTCATTACCTTCCCTCCTTTGTGTTTTATAAACAAAGTATGATCTGAATTACTTTGCTTATAGCCAAACTCCTTCATCGTGGATGAGAATCTTCCGAACCATGCTCGAGGTGACTGCTTTAGACCATACAATGCTTTTTTTAATTTGCATACTTCAGTTTCACATGAGGACCTGGTTTTAACTCCAGGTGGCAATTCCATATACATTTCTTCTTCGAGATCTCCATTTAGAAAGACATTCATGACATCGAATTGTTATAAGGCCCAGTCTCGATTCACTGCTATAGATATGAGAATTTGGATGGTGTTCATTTTTGCAACTAGGGCAAAAGTTTCTTGATAATACACTCCATACTTCTGTGTATATCCCTTTGTGACCAATCTTGCTTTGTATCTATCAATACTCCCATCTTCATCCAGTTTTACTGTGAACACCCATTTACATCTAACTTTCTTCTTTCCTTTTGGTAGTTGACATAACTTCCAAGTATTATTTTTCTGAAGTGCCTTTATCTCCTCATTCATCACTTTGGTCCATTTTAGATTTGCTAATGCATCATGTACATTACTAGGAATAGACATATTGGATAATTGATTAACAGTAAATACATATGATTCTGATAATCTATGGGTAGAAATATAGTTACTGATGGGGTATTTAGTTTTGTTTTTAGGATCGGGTTCATACTATTTCTTTGGGACTCCCCGGTTTAGTCTTTGTGGGTACCTATTAATCACATTATTTTCTAAGACAGGAGTTTCATTTATCTCATTAGAAATGAGAGGATACCTGGGGTGACTGAGGAGAGATATTCTCGGTTGATTCTTCAGTTAATGGTGTAGTAGCTGGTAATTCCAGAGATATAGGAGGGTCGTTTTTGAGATCATTTTGGTCTATGTAAATTTCCAGGTTATCACAGTCTGATCGCATTTCCTTTAACCCTTCATTTTCCTCTAATTCAAATATATCTTCATTCTCTTCAATGTTACTCTCCCTCTGAAGAGAAGACACGGGAACTCCCTAAATAATAGGGTTCAGATTCTCGAAATGATGCATCCAGGGTTACATGTAGCTTTGGATGGTGAGGATCATAGCACCGATATCCTTTTTGGAACTCTGGGTAACCTACAAAAACACACCGCTTTGCACAAGGATCTAGTTTGTTTCTCAAGACTTTAGGGATGTGGACATATACCGTATAACCAAACACCCGTGGTTCCAGATTTGGTAGATGAGGAACAGAAAGAAGAGATTCTATTTTTTGTTGAGGAGATTGAAAATCAATTGCATTTGATGATATTTGATTTATTAGGTTAGCAACTGATTTTACTGCCTCTCCCCAATAGTATTTTGGCAGATTAATGCCAAATAGTGGCGCATGAATAATTTCCATAATCTACCTATTCTTCCTTTCTGCTAATCCATTTTGCTGTGGAGTATATGTGCAAGAGGTCTGATGTCGAATTCCATGATGATTTAAAAAATCACCTAACACTTGATCCATGAACTCCGTACCATTATCTGATTGAAGTGTACGAATGTGCCGTTGGTATTGGGTCTGCACCATTTTGTGAAATTTCTGAAAAACTGTACCTACTTCACTTTTATTCCAGAGAAGAGATATCCAGGTCATCCGAATACATTCATTAATAAATGTAACAAAATATCATGCATTAGAAAAAGACGAGATCTTTGCAGGACCCCAAATATCTGAATGGATGATTGTAAATGGTTCTATACTTTTCCTTAAACTTGGCAAATAGGAAATACGGTGGCTTTTCGCCAATTCACAAATTTCACACTGAAAATCTAAAATACGTAAACTGAAAAATAAATGTGGTTGTAATTTTTTAAGGTACCCGAATGAAAGATGTCCGAGTCATCGATGCCACAACCATTTGAGAGCGTGAGCGTGATCCTTACTTCTGGTCTGATGTGCGTGACCCATCATTGACCCCCATTTTTCTGTTAACTCTAAATAATATAGGTTGCCTCGCCTAACACCATAACCAAGAATCTTCCAAGTTAGAATGTCCTGAAAAACACAAAACTGAGGCCAAAATGTTACCGTGCACTTAAGAGTAATAGTAATTTGACTCACCAATAAGAGATTATATGCAAGAGATGGAACAATAAGGACAATATCTAAGGTTATAGTGTTAGTCAAAATGATAGATCATTCCCCCGTAACAGGGGAGATACTACCATTAGCAGTGCGTATAGCTGAATGTGAGGAGGGTTTATGACAGGTTAATTTATCGGAATTGCTAATCATGTGACTAGATGCACCTATATCAATAATCCAAGTGCTCTTTTTAGTAATAACAGAATGTGCAAAAAAAATTTCGATGATACCTGGATGGACCACATTCGTTGTAGGGCGTACCTGATCCATTTCAGTCAAATTTGCCATAGATTTCCCAATATTTTTGAGGTTTTTTTCGTAAAGTCCCACCAGTCCGGGTAGCCAATAATTTCATAACATCATTGTTTCGAATGCCTCATCTCACCACAATGGGAACACATCAACCCAACACCAGGTTTATATCCCGATTATCAAATATAAAACTCATTCTTCCTTTATTTTCATTTCTTTCACCCTCGTGCCCTCTGTCTCTCCCGTGTCCCCCCACCAGTCGGTGATGCCTTGCCAACATCACTGCATGATGGGTGTTCTTCGCCGGAGTTAGAGTGGAGCTGGAGCTGGAGTATTCTGGGTTTCGGGGTGCTCTTGTTGGAGTTGGAGCTAGAGTATCGTTGTTTGGGTGTTCTTCATTGAGATGAGTGTTCTTCGTTGATATGAGTGTTTTGGTGGGTTGGTAAATGAAATTCTTGGTTTCTAACAAGTAACCGTGAAAAGAAAAAGAAAAAATTCAGCAATACTATTCAAAGGAAAAAATTCGAAATTCGCTCTGATACCATGTTAAAAGTATAAATTTGTATATTTCAGAGTTATTTTTCCATTACAATTGAGAATGAACTTATAGAGTAATTACAAGATCAATTTAGCTAAAGATAAAAGCTATTTTATCTCTACTTTATACAATTTTCATATTTGGAAATTAACAGCTATATTTTAACGGTTATATTTTAACAAAATTCAAGGCAGTCTATCCAATCAAATCAGTGCCTTTGTGAGTGTGAATGTAAGCAGGAAGACCACTCAGTCCAAGCCCCATTCTGGCTTGTTTTCTCTGTGTTATTATCACTTTTTCAGATTATGAAACTTCTTGTATTTTTCATTCCTCAGCAAGGATTCAAGACCCCCTCTTTTGTGGGGTTTTTTCAAAAATCAACTGTCTTTACAATTCATTGTGAGCTATCATTTTTTCCTTTTACAGTACAGATTTTCTTTTGATAGTGCATTTTAGGATTTAGAATAGCTACAATGCTTTCTTTTTCTACCATTGATGGAAAGGATAATTCTTAGCTGTTCTTGTAGGTCGATCATTGTCTGCATTTATCAAATACATTTCTAGTTTGTCTGTTTTTTTTGTCCTGTGGCACACGCTTCTTACCTTCCTTCTTGTCTCTTTTGTCATCCCCAATAATGCACTCAACTTGATTATCATTAAAAATCATGAAATTTTAATTCTCTTTTATTGATTGCCATTATATTGTGCCATTTCTTAAATGCAAGTCTTCTCTTAAATGATCTCAATATTTTTCTCATTGGTTTTTCTGTAAAAGTTGGTAGTTTTTTGGTTTGCTTGGAAGCACTTTATCGCAACCATGTCTACCTCATTTGCTGTCTCCTTTTCCTTTTCTTGTTTGTTTGTTTTGTCTTATTATTGTTATTTTTTTTTTTAAAAAAAATATTGGATTCACTGGTAATGATCAGGTCGCTAAAAGTAACTTGTAATTTAGGAGACAGCAAGAAAAATCTTGTCCCTTGCACAGCACTCTTGGTGGCAGTCATTGTGTAATACTACTACAATATAAGGGTCAGCAAGGTGACTATTATGTCATGGTATGCTATTGTTGGCTTTTGTTGCTGGTTCGAGATTGATGGATCTCCTTAGATTTTTTTCGCCTGGTTTTAGAATTGTCTCTAGCAGAAAACTCTGATGCCTTGTAGGTTATGGATATGTTGGGTCCAAGCCTGTGCGATGTGTGGAACAATAACTTTAACTCGAACTTGTGGGAGTTCAATTGTTCTATCTCTCTGGTGTCTATTATTTTATCTGTTGCCCAGATCTGTGCTAAATGAAGGTATGTTCTTATTGACAGAATGTCCACTGAAATGGTTGCATGTATTGCCATGGAAAAGATGCACTCCAGAGGGTAAAAAGCTTTTTGCTGCATGTCATTGATCACAACTTTTTTAGTTTTGATAAGATGAATTGGATGGATTTGGTATGGCTTTTGTATTGGACAATTAACACTTTTAACTGTGGAACTGTTAGTTGGCTATCTATGTTATGAGTGATTAATCTCTGTGTTTGTTACTCTCATTCTCAATTACAAAATTTGTGATTCTCAGACTAGATTACAAAATTTGTGATACCTTTTATCAACCTGAAGCAGTTTTGTGCCACTGAAATTCTGAATTTGTTGTTGGTCTTTGGAGATAAGTTGCTACTTGATATAACTTCTAAACAAATATAGTAACAACTGAATTATTACGTTTGATTGTGTGTAGGAATGGATAATGGAGCACTGGGAAAAGAATTATTATATCAGTGCCATTGCTGGAGCAAACAATGGAAGCTCATTAATCGTGATGTCTAGGGGTCAGTTTAAACGGTTTGAATGATTAGTTTTTTCATATCTTCACTTCAATTTTGTCGGACCTGTATTCCTTTGGAGTTCAGGTACCAGTTATACGCAGCAGTCTTGCAAAGCTAGTGATTCATTTCCATTTAAATGGATTAATAAAAAATGGAAGGAGGGCTTTTATGTCACTGCAATGGCCACCTCGGGGAGTAGATGGGGAGTTGTCATGTCCCGTGGTGCAGGATTTCCAAATTAAGCAGGTCATCTTTGATCCTCAGATATTTTATCCTAATAAACTGTAGGCCTGGATGGTGCATTGATTTTTGTATGAAATTTCAGGTGGTTGAACTTGATTTCCTCTATCCTAGTGAAGAATAATACATCGACGGTGGGATTCTTGATATCGTATCACAGCAACTGCAGCAACTTGGGACCAGGGCAGCTTTTGTTCTGAGTGTGCCGAAAAGGAAACATATAGTTGAAACACAGGAGACCCTTCAAGCCACTACTTTTCCTAGCACGCGTGTTAAGGTCGCTGTCTATCTTTTGAAATAGCACCAGATTTTCCATACTGATTCATGCCCAAGGATCTAGAATTTGAGTTGGGCCTCGCAGGAGAAATGGGCAAAACAAGCTATATATTGCATCCATATGTTACGGATAAACGACATCATCAGCAAAGTCCTGCATGCTTCCTCTCGTGATGCCATTCACTTAAGCTATGATGGTTTTGTCAAGTGGCAACATTCATTTAGAATTAAGGAAGTTTTTATGAGTATACAGGCTGTCAGTTTTAATCAAAAGTGTAGAAGCAATAGTTCGACCTCAAGTCTGCGAACCTAAGTGGCCTTTCCCGTTTTCTGATGTCTGCAATCGAGCAAAGCTCCGAGCTGCGGCAGTTCCTGTATATACTTTGTACAGTTTTCTAACAACAGGCACTCTTATTTGGGAAATATGTAAAGAGTTATGGGATTGGATTGCTCATTTTGATCTGGTATGTCAATGGGTTTTCTTCTCTACCATCGTTAAGCAATGCATCAGAGGCGCATCCTGCACAATTACAGGGTTCTTAAGAAAAAGCACGCTTCCACAAGGAGCTTTGTACAAGATTAATAGTATCAGACTGGTGAGAGGAAGTTGGAAGCCTCTTGGACGAGATAGAATGATTTGAGTGGTTCTTCGGCAAATCTGTAGAACAACATGGAGTGAAACAGTAACCGGTGTGATAGGGGTAAATGCTTTGGCTATGGTCGAAGCAAAATCGATGCAAGAAAACATGTATGCTTTTCTAATTGGCTACCAGCACATTTCATTTACGAGAAATTAGGTGACTCAACGTTTGGATTACTTCACGTGAGCAACTATTTTCCTGTATATTAATTACGTGACACCAAAGTCAGACATCAGTTTTCCACAGCTAAGAAGAAAGAATAGGATTAGTAATGACCAGCAGTTGGCCCGTGTTACACCTTGGGTCTGTTTTCTTATGTTTAAAAATAATATTCAGTACTATAAACATGTTTTTTAATTTAAAAAAATATGACTTTCATCATCAAGATGAGTGGATTTTGGGTCTATTTAGGAGTGCGGTTGTGGTTGTTTTTTAAAGTGCTTTTCATTTAAAAATACATCAAAATAATATTTTTTTTATTTTTTAAAAATTATTTTTAACATCAGCACATCAAAATGATCTAAAAATATTAAAAAAATTCATTTAAAATGAAAAAAATAATAATCAAATTTTGAGCAAACGCCGATACAACCGCAAAAACAAATAGACATTTTATTTTAATTAGTCGAAAAGAGAAATACATAGCAATAGCAGGTGAAAGAAGGTTTTTTTTTAAAAAAAATATAATTTGAGAAATGACATTTTTTCAAAAGATTATAAATAATGTAGTTTAATTTCTAACCCATTAAATATGGAAGTAAGAAATTGGGTTAAAAGAAAACCAAAAAAATAAACTCAAGTCAACTAAAGTTACCATGACAAACGTGTAATCCCGGTAATTATGGTCAAGTTATTTTGTCAAATCCATAACATAGGTTATGAAATCAAGATAACCTAATAGAAAAGAAATAAAGAAAATCACAAAGCCCATTTTTATGTTAAAAAAATAATGTAAACCCTCATTAACTTTTAAAATTATTGACAAAAAAGTTTTAAATTAAGCAAAAAAACATACAATAAAAAATAACAATTAAAAAAATGAGGATAAAAAATGAAATATAATACAAATTACATCTTTTATTGAAGGGTGAAATTGAAAAGAAAAATCAATTTCACAAAAGGACCCAAAAAATAAAATAATCAACAAAATGAGGAGTAAATTGAAATAAGTAATACAAACAAATTTATGATTGAAGGGTGAAATTGAAGAGAAAAATCAATTAAACAAAAAGTCATATAAAAAATTCAAAAGTGGACCAAACAGAAAAAATATATATGAAAAATTAAGATTGAAGAGTAAAATTGACAACAAACAATAATTCTACAAAAAGTTCAATAAAAAACTACAAATTAAAAGAATAAGGATTGAAGTTGAAATCAAGTTTTAATTTTCAAGGAAGGAGAGAGAAAAGATGAAGACAAGAGAAAAATGCATGTCGACAATAGACCACATCACCATTGTCAACACAAACTTTATTGATAAGATATAATGACATTTCCAAACACTAGAAGGCACCACATATGTCATCTAAAATGCTTTGATGTGAAACTTGATCATGCGGCCAAGCAACCCATGCAAAGACACTAATTCCCGGAAAGCCAACTAAATCAGGTTTGATAGGAGTGTGATACAAATATAAGTTGTACCTAGACGCCAATATTATTGGATTTGAACCTTCATCCAATGCATAGTGATTCACGAACAAAAAGTATGGATCGTCGCCACAAAATCAGTTGAACCTCTATAAGTTGTTTTCAGTCTTTTAGAGAATCAAGGAAGAGAGAATTCTCACCTCACAAGCACACATAGTTGTTGTAATTTCAATGTCATTAAGCATAAACATGTATGAAAACTTAGATTACGTGCCTGTGTTGGGAGGGCGGTTGCGGTAGTTTTTGAAAGTGCTTTTCGTGCCGAAATATATTAAAATAATGTATTTTTATTTTTTAAAAATTATTTTTGACATCAGCACATCAAAATGATCTAAAATACTAAACTGCTGTTTTTTAAAACTAAAAAAAAAAGAAAAGAAAATGGCCAAAACGCCAGTTTGGCCGCGTGCCAAACGAGCTGTACATATGTGTTTTTAACTTAAGTTAAACCCTAAAATACCATAAAGATATGGACTTCTACAAAGTCCACTTACAATCAGACTCAAATCCTCAAGTATCTAAGTCTAATTCATGTTTATTAACTCCTAAAACACAAAATAAAAATTTATATAAAACATTTAAGTTCCAACCATATAAAAATAATATAAAAAAGATTTATTAAGATTTCCTTCCTAGACTAGGGGACCTTTTCTTTTGAATGTTAAAAATCCTCATTTTTTTTAGGAAATAATCTTGATTTGAAATCCATGTCATATTAGAAAAAAATACACCCAAATAAAGGTTGTTATTGGGCCTAACGCATCAACCTTATTGATACCTTTCTTGGACTTAGATTATATTAATTAGAGGTTGCTCTTTAAGCTTCATATGTGTCTTTTATCTTTATAGGTTCATCTTATTCCATGTGCTATGAACTAGCCCATTCAATGTCTTTTTAAGTTTTTTTACCCTAACTCTTGTAATATACCCACTTCGCACGACCAATAAATCATTTACATAATTAATAAATACACTTGATGTTGGGGTGATCCCTCATGATGCATGGACACCTCTCATATATTAGCAATTGTGTTACGCACACCTATATGTGTGTGTGTGTGTGTGTATATATATATATATATATATAGACATATAATTGTATAAAATCTCTTTCAAAAAGTTTATTTTGTATAATATAAAAGAAAACACTCTTTAAAAAGCTATGCTAATGTTTTATTGGCGAGAGATGGTTTTTATTAACTAATTTTTAATGAATAATATTGCCGGAGATGTGTAGGAAGCAATTCATAGAAAGCCATTTTCCATAAACCACATGTACATCAGGTGGCTCTGAGGCTTTGCATCCGACTGGTGCAATCACAGTCACAGTCACAGTCACAATCAAACGGTTATGAAAATTCCACGTCAGTGATGTAAAGACACAAGGAGTGACGAAAAGAAATCGGGTCAAAAACACAAAGAGAAGCGTGAAAAAAATAAACAAGGAAGGCGTGAAGTGATTAATATATTTGTTGAAATTATTAGCGGGGATTAACTCTCCTCCACCATGTTTATGTATGGAGGATGTTCATTCATAAAACTGAAAGGAATATAGCTGAGGTTATTTTTAAAAATATTTTTTATTAAAAAATATATTGAAATTATATTATTATTTTTTTAAATATTTTTAATAACTACATATAAAAATACTGTATAAATTAATATGCAAATGAAGATTACATGGCAGAAACGAACGGAGTGGAAAGTGGGCGAAGGCCAATCACGTAGGAATATTTTATCAGGCCAATCACGTAGGAATATTTTATCTTTGAGAATTAGTTCTCCCTTCGCTCATTGAACCCTCAGTAACTCTTTCTCACCTGCTACTCTATACACCCTCAAACTTCTCTTGAGTTGAATCCATCACTCTCTCTACAGGGAAAGAGAAAGAGTGAGGGTTTTTCAAGATTTTACTGCTGAGAAAGTGGAAAGCCAAGTCATGAACTTTCGTAGCTCATCATCCAACCCTCTTTCAACCTCCCTCTCTCTCTCTCGTTCCATTCTCCTCAGAATTAATAAGAGAATTCAACATCATTTCAATTTTGTAATTATATCAAGAAACCACAGAGAGTAAGTTGTTTGTTTTTTTAGCATGGTAGGTGAAACGATATATAAATAACACAATTCAGCACGTACTCTGAAAACCTGATGATCACCTCAAGGTTTCTCTAGGCTCAGGCTTTAATGCTGTTTTCATATCCCCCACGGGAGTAGAAGCCTCACCTTACCTCAACATACTTAATATTAGTTTGACATTGGGCTTGCTGGTTAACTCTCTCTCAGCCTTGTCTTGGCAACCAAATAATAGAAGGTCTTTTATATATATATATATATATATATATATATATATATATATATATATATATATATATATATATATATATCAATATTGCTGCTGCTGTTGTTGTTACTTGGAACATTTAAATTGATTCCCTTCTGTTGTATTGTCCATTTCGTGATGTGAGACTGATTCTATTTTTTTCGAAATTCAACCAGAATAAGAGAAAGATGGGTGGTGAGGAGAAAGCGCGAGTTTCTGGTAGACGATCAAGTCACGACATCTTGAGAAGGAGCTTGAGTAGGGCTGGTTGGAACATGGAAGACACGTTTTCAGTTGGCACGAATTCTAGAAGAACTGATCACTTTGTCGATGAAGATGAAGAGGCTCTAAAATGGGCTGCCATAGAGAAGTTACCAACATACAATAGATTAAGAACAAGTATCATTCAATATTTTGTGGAGTCTGAGGTCCAAGGCAACAAGCTTCTGCCGCTGCATAAAGAAGTTGATGTGAGAAAGCTTGACATGAATGAGAGGAAAATTTTTATCGACAAGCTTTTTAATGTTGCAGAGGAAGATACTGAGAAATTCCTGAAAAGATTTAGACGAAGAGTTGACAAGTAAGTTTCTTATTAATTAATCTCTCATGAGATATATATTATAGCCAGGGTCTTTGCTCTCCTGCTTTCTTTGATGTTCCCCTCTGTACGTTTCATCATCGTCTACATATATACAGTCTAGTCTTCTTGCAAGGAAATTAAATCCTAGCAGAAGCCTACACAAAAATACCATGCCTTCTCATGTTTCGAAGGAAGGAAATATGTTTCTACACGTAGCCATTGATTTTAACTTCAAAATCTGAATTTGATGAAGTCAAGCCTGGCCTCACACAACTACTACAACATTACTCGTTCTATTTAATTTTCTTTTATTTTTGGGTTGAAGCTTGATTTGAATTTTTTTAGTCATCGGCTTGTCTAATGTAAAAAGCCATTTACATGATCACAGTAAAACTTGATTAGTCACCTCGTTAATCACTTTGATTGTTTGAAACCCAACTTATTATTAATATTAATTTGCTGATAATTTCCTTGTAATTGCAGGGTTGGTATCCGACTCCCAACAATTGAGGTTAGGTTTGAGCATTTAACCATTGAAGCTGATTGTCACGTTGGGACCAGAGCTCTTCCCAGCCTTCCAAATGCAGCAAGAAACATTGCTGAATCAGCTCTTGGTAGGGTTGGGATTAATTTGTCTGAGAGAACAAAGCTGACAATCCTCAAAGAGGCATCCGGGGTTATAAAACCATCAAGGTAAATTTAGATCGAACTACTTTATCATGCCAGGACAGTAATCTGCTCTTGCCTTGTAAAAAATGTTTAGCTATAATTGCATCTGCTTATATTAATAATTGGTTTTACTTGTGCTGTATTTACAATCTATCCATTTTCAGCAGTTTAATGTCACCTTTAAATTTTGTTTCTATTATAGGATGACTCTCTTACTAGGGCCACCATCCTCAGGCAAAACAACGCTTTTGTTGGCTCTTGCAGGAAAGCTGGACCCAAGTCTTAAGGTTTGTGACAAGAATGTGTGTGTGTGTGTGTGTGTTTATATATATATATATATATATATGAGCGCGCGTACGTGCTTGTCATGCATACGAATGACGTTTATTCTTATGGAGTAATTTATACAAGTTTTTAACAATTACGGGTATGAATTATTGTTTAAGCAGGTTAAAGGAGATATAACATACAATGGATATCGACTAGATGAATTTGTGCCACGGAAATCATCAGCATATATCAGCCAAAATGATGTTCACATAGGAGAAATGACTGTGAGAGAAACCTTGGATTTCTCAGCAAGGTGTCAGGGGGTCGGGACACGATATGGTAATACATCTGAGCAAATTAACCAAAACTTTCAATCTTTACTTTGGTTTATTGAAAAAAAGTAATTTAATTGAATGATCAATTATGTCATTCTTATATCGCATAGATCTCCTATGTGAACTAGCAAGAAGAGAAAAGGACGCTGGAATATTTCCAGAGGCAGAAGTGGATCTTTTCATGAAGGTAAATTCGACGCACTAAATATTATACTTGCTGCAAAGAAGGAGCACGTTGCCACCATTTACAGTCCTGAAATTACATAAATTTTATCTGTAATTTTCAGGCAACAGCAATGGAAGGAGTTGAAAGCAGTCTTATTACTGACTACACGCTCAAAGTAAGTTCAAGAGAATTACCCTAGCTAGCCAT
The DNA here is from genome assembly GCA_015731905.1 of Salix dunnii. Taxonomy (NCBI): domain Eukaryota; kingdom Viridiplantae; phylum Streptophyta; class Magnoliopsida; order Malpighiales; family Salicaceae; genus Salix; species Salix dunnii. The sequence goes on from CM027661.1 coordinate 3,509,482, forward strand.
GGAGTGTATATTATTGCTTTAGATAATTGGAATCGAAATGACTGTTCGTGTTCCAAGTTGTCTTCCTGACTCATGATCAAGTTTCTGACGGTCTCACATTTGACACCACAAAATCTCTTCTGAAAGATTCCTCCTCATCACCTCCTCCGTTGACTGCCTTCTAACCGTGCTGGGATAGCTGAGCTGGGCTGTGCTGACCCGAACCTTCATTTGTTTTTTTTAAGGAAATACTTCCTGGATCCACCAACCAAGCATGTCGTCCAATTAGTTTTCTTTGAAAATACACAACTGCTGCTGTCAAATAACTATCTTCTTGTCTTGATGCATGACTTTCTTAAAATAATGGACTAATTTATTCTTTATTTTGGATGGGACAGATATTAGGACTAGATATATGCAAAGACACCGTTGTTGGAGATGAAATGATACGAGGAATATCAGGTGGACAGAAAAAGCGAGTGACAACAGGTTTATTAAACTCGCTGTTTACCTAGAATTATTATTATTAAGAATTGTCTCATGATTTCACCCATACAAATCATAATCTCATTTTAAAATATCCACTCATTTGTTTTTATATGAATATATATCCTGTGATCTCCGAGATGTAATGTTTTCTTCTTCTTCTTCTGATTATACTGTCTTAAATACCAGTTGGTTTTTACTTTTCAATAAAAAGAATATATTAAATTATTCATATTCATATTCAAACAAATATCAAATTAGCTTCATATGATTTCATATTTGACCAATTCCTTGTGTGTTTCTCTCACAAAAATGATTCGCCCTATTAAAGTCAAGGAATCTAGTTCGATTGCAAGCTAACACACACAGCCTTGAGAGACCGGAGGGAGAGGGGGGCAGATGGACCCACTTGAAGTTTGGGAATATGAACGAACGTTGTTAGGCAAAAAATAAAAAGAAGCAGAAATGTGAGTAGATAATTATTAGGAGGAATCTTGACAAATAATTAATGTGAGTAGATTTTGAGTTGTGATCTCCTCTGTGTTAAGAGAAGTTGATAGAGTTTAGGGCGTCCCGAGTGGCCCATCATACGGAATAGTAAATATTTGGATGGGAGTTTAGGGCTTCCCGAGTGGCCCATCATACTGAATAGTAAATATTTGGATGGTGGCACAACGTGACGATCACTTGTATGCTGTGAGCAAAGCAAAATGACACATTCTGCATCCCAATTCGAACGACTCAAACAAATTTTGTTTTGATGCCTGTTTCCTGGTGGGATTGTGTCATAAAAGTAATTGTAATTGATTAATTCAGGAGAGATGATCGTTGGGCCCACAAAAACACTATTCATGGATGAGATATCGACCGGTCTGGATAGCTCCACAACGTACCAAATAGTGAAGTGCTTGCAGCATATTGTGCACCACACTGAGGCTACAGTCATGGTGTCCCTACTCCAGCCTGCTCCTGAGACGTTTGATCTCTTTGATGATATAGTCTTTTTATCTGAAGGCCAGATTGTGTACCAGGGCCCACGAGAGCATATTCTTGCTTTCTTTGAGACCTGTGGGTTCCGCTGCCCAGTGAGAAAGGGCGCTGCTGATTTCTTACAAGAGGTAATTAAGAATCCATGGAGAACGGCCTAGCCTAACGTTCCAGTCTATCAGGCTGACCTATCCCAGTGGATGGGGTTCAGCCTATTTCTTGTATCTTGTGGTTTGATCAATGATTTGTGCCTGCAGGTTACTTCAAGCAAAGACCAAGAGCAATATTGGGCTGATAGAAGTAAGCCATATAGATTCATAACAGTCCCGGAATTTGCTGAGAGGTTCAAGAGGTTCCATGTGGGCATGCGAATTGAAAATGAGCTTTCCGTGCCATTCGACAAGTCCCGAGGCCACAAAGCAGCGCTATCGTTCTCTAAATATTCAGTTCCGACAATGGAACTGCTCAAGGCATGTTGGGATAGAGAATGGATGTTAGCTCGGAGAAATGCATTTGTTTATGTAGCCAAGACGGTCCAACTTCTTATCATGGCAGTTATAGTGTCAACGCTGTTTATAAAGTCTAAAATGCATACAAGAAATGAAGAAGATGGGACAGTTTTCATTGGTGCTCTTTTGTTTACCATCATCATCAACATTTTCAATGGTTTAGCTGAGCTCACACTTGTGATCAAGAGGCTTCCTGTATTCTACAAGCAAAGAGAACAACAGTTCCATCCTGCCTGGACTTTCACCCTGCCAACTTTCTTGCTGCAGCTGCCAACGTCAATAATCGAGTCTGTTGTCTGGGTGTCAATTACGTATTACTCCATTGGTTTTGCACCAGAAGCTAGCAGGTAACCATCAAAGCCACCATACCAAAAGCTCTAAATTAAGGATACTTCTTCATTGCATGATCATTTGAGTGATATCTTCCTGCATGTTTTGCAGGTTTTTCAAGCAACTGCTATTGGTATTTCTCATTCAACAAATGGCAGCCGGCCTCTTTAGGCTTATTGCTGGGGTCTGCAGAACCATGATCATTGCCAACACAGGCGGGGCTCTCACTCTGCTCCTTGTTTTCTTGCTTGGAGGTTTCATCTTACCTAAAGGTTACAATCAAACAAAAACCTGAAATATAATTTTACTGTACTCAAATGTTAGTCCCCGTCTCAGAATTCTCTGCAGTTGTTGGCTTTCAGTAGATTAATTAAGAGTTGCTACAATGGTGACAGGTACCATTCCAACTTGGTGGGAATGGGGCTACTGGGTTTCACCTTTGTCATATGCATACAAAGCCATAGCTGTGAACGAAATGTTTGCTCCCAGGTGGATGGACAAACTGGTATGATATCATGCCCAAACGTAATTCTATCTACAACATCAACCGTTTAGATTATGAATCAAATATATTAGAGTTACGATTTAATCTTGTTTTGATACAAATAAAAGCGAGTTTAAGAAGTATATTTTGATTGCATTTCAGGCTTCAGACAACGCTACCAGATTAGGCACAGCAGTGCTCCATAGCTTGGATGTTTGTACTGATGAGAACTGGTATTGGATAGGCACAGCTGCTATTCTAGGTTTTGCTGTTCTATTCAATGTTCTCTTCACCTTTGCTCTCGAGCACTTCAGCCGTAAGCCAGAGCATTACATTCTATCAAAATAAATGTTTAAATATTTTCAATTCACTCTTCTTTAAGGTAGCTAATCCTCTCCATGTTTTTGTCTGGCACAAAAGCTCCTGGAAAGCCACAGGCCATAATCACTGAGGAAACAGCAAAAGAAGGAACCAAGTCAAAGAAAGGTTCACTACCGCAGTCAGTAGCCTCTTCCGATGGAAACAGTACGAGTAAGGAACCTCAAAAAAAAAGGATTCCATATTTCAATCTTGTCGCTTGTCAGAACTCAATGCTCTGCATAAAATACTTGAATTCCTCACATGGACTTGCAATATATTAGGTAAAATGGAAGTCTTGAGAATGAGCAGCTCATCCAATCCCAGTGGACTTATTAAAAATTCTGATTCAACACTTGAAGCAGCAAATGGAGTTGCTCCTAAGAGAGGAATGATTGTTCCTTTCACTCCTCTTTCCATGTCCTTCGACGATGTTAATTATTTTGTGGACATGCCTCCTGTAAGAATCTATACCTTCTACTTTCACTCTGCCCCAAATGTCAATTTATAAAATGCTCCTTTCATCTCCTGGACGTGCTACTTATCAACCAAAATTCTTGCAAAAAGACACTGCTAACTAGTGTTCGTCAACTCCTTCGCTAACCAATTTTAATGGATGAAAACAGGAAATGAAGGAGCAAGGAGTTTCAGAGGATCGGTTGCAGCTACTTCGAGAAGTATCAGGAGCTTTTAGGCCTGGAGTCCTCACGGCATTAATGGGAGTCAGTGGAGCTGGAAAGACCACACTGATGGATGTTTTGGCCGGAAGAAAGACTGGTGGATACGTTGACGGTGATATTAGAATTTCCGGGTTCCCCAAGAAGCAGGAAACGTTTGCAAGAATTTCTGGATATTGCGAACAGAATGATATCCATTCTCCTCAAGTAACTGTTAAGGAATCACTGATTTATTCAGCATTCCTTCGTCTCCCTAAAGAAGTCAGTAAACTAGAAAAGATGGTAATTTTGTGACTGTTCCAGACTTCAACTAATCTTAATTAAAATCCGAGGTGATAGTTTACGAGCTACATTAAAGGTAGGATTTATCTTTTCAGATTTTTGTGGATGAAGTGATGGAATTGATAGAGCTGGACAATCTCAAGGACGCTATCGTTGGACTTCCAGGAATTACAGGGTTGTCCACAGAACAGAGAAAGAGGTTAACAATAGCAGTGGAGCTGGTTGCGAATCCCTCCATCATTTTCATGGATGAACCAACTTCGGGTCTTGATGCAAGGGCAGCTGCCATTGTTATGAGAACTGTGAGAAACACAGTGGATACAGGAAGAACTGTTGTCTGTACGATTCATCAACCTAGCATCGACATCTTTGAAGCCTTTGATGAATTGTTATTAATGAAGAGGGGAGGACAAGTAATATACTCTGGAACATTGGGTCTAAATTCTCACAAGATCATTGAATACTTTGAGGTAATTTAATCTCCCTACGATTTTAATGATCCAATAATTGATAAGAAATGATTTTCGTTGTTTTATATCACGATTAATGGCATCTTACAGGCCATTCATGGAGTCCCTAAAATAAAAGAAAAGTACAATCCAGCAACATGGATGCTAGAAGTGAGTTCAGTTGCAGCTGAGGTCCGGCTTGGAATGGACTTTGCAGAACACTACAAATGTTCATCTTTGTATCAGTACGTCAAGTGTCAAGTGACAAGTATTTATGGGAATTATATGCTTATTTTTATATGCTAAATTACGAGGTTTAAACTCAATCCCTGTTCCCATATGAGCAGGAGAAACAAGGCTTTGGTGAAGGAGTTGAGCACACAAAAGCCAGGAGCAAAAGACCTTTATTTTGCCACTCAGTATTCGGAGTCGATATGGGGACAGTTCAAATCTTGCCTTTGGAAGCAGTGGTGGACATACTGGAGAACTCCTGATTATAACCTTGTTAGATGCATCTTTACCTTATTTTGTGCTCTTATGGTTGGTAGCATATTCTGGAATACTGGGACTAAAAGGTCAGATGTCTAGCACCTAATCCTGCTAACAAATATGTTCCTGATCATCAGCAGGCCAAATAAAAATTTGTATATGCTGTGTGAACATTCAGGGAGAGCTCAAGTGATCTGTCGATGATTATCGGTGCCATGTATTCTTCGGTCTTGTTTGTTGGTATCAACAACTGCCAAACAGTACAACCAGTGGTCGCGGTTGAAAGAACGGTGTTTTACCGAGAAAAAGCAGCTGGAATGTATTCTGCATTACCTTACGCCATTGCACAGGTGAGTCGATCTTGTATCCTTAAAGCATTTGTACATACATATGTACATAGAATTAACTGGCCGAGTTCTGTATTATATGAACATACATGCACACGTGACATGCACGCAGGTTGTCTGTGAAATACCATACGTATTTGTTCAAACTACTTATTATACACTTATTGTGTATGCCATGGTGGCCTTTGAATGGACTGCCGCCAAATTCTTCTGGTTCTTCTTCATCAATTTCTTCTCCTTCCTTTACTTCACATACTATGGAATGATGGCTGTTTCCGTTACCCCAAACCACCAAATAGCAGCCATCTTCGCTGCAACATTCTATTCTCTCTTCAATCTTTTCTCTGGCTTCTTTATACCAAGACCGGTATGTTAAATTTCTCAAGAGTATTATTTCCTTTTATCATTTTCAGCTTGAGTTTTTATCTTCGTGGAATAACACACTTTCCGTTTGAAATCTCAGAGAATCCCCAGGTGGTGGGTCTGGTACTATTGGATTTGCCCTGTAGCGTGGACAGTGTATGGACTGATTGTGTCCCAGTACGGTGATGTGCAGGACACCATTAAAGTTCCTGGTTATGATGAAAATCCTCAAATAAAGTTTTATATACAAGACCATTTTGGGTATGACCCAGATTTCATGGGGCCGGTTGCTGTGGTGTTAGTTGGCTTTACAGTCTTCTTTGCATTTTTGTTTGCCTTCTGCATAAGGACACTGAACTTCCAGACAAGGTAGGAGGAGATCGGGGCTTATCTAAGTAGTGAGAAGCAAGATATGTATGTCAAGTTGCTGATAAATACTTTGAGAAGTTTATACATGAATGCGAAGATATTAAATCATATAGTTTTGGAAAGTATTTATTATAGTATTCATCAATGAAGCACTAAAAGGTAGAGTGATCCAATCTCTTAATTGTTTAAAACTGGATTGCAAGGAAGGGAAAACCTGAGATAACAGAGTTATTTTAATGGTTGTTCACTGATGAAAAATATTCTTCATTTTTTAACTTCAATTTTCCACTTCATTTCTAATTTTTATTTTCTTAATAAAAAAGGAGAACACATGCTCATGTTTTAAGATTCAAAGTGAGAACTAGAAAGTTGGGAGTGGCAATGATGCAGAATGTTGGTGATGTAGACCCCAAGAAAAACTGGGTACTGGATTGGATCCACAGGGCTTCTTGGATCCACCATTCTGTTCGATGTTCTGGTTTTTCTTCTCGGTCATGTACCTAAACCGTAAGTTTATGTCACCTGCTGTAGTAAAGCCGAAAATGTTTCAGGCTGAATACGTAATCTTTTCTTTCATCCTTCGACAAACACCATCAACTTTTTTTGAACTCTGCGATTCTTTTTCATGGCTCTTTGAAAACCACAAGCAGTTATGTCCGAGGAAGAGGCTAACGAGCGATGTGCCCATGAAACTTTTAAGGGAAGCAACCAAATTTTGAGAACTGTAGAGTTATTGACATGAACCTGTGATCTTGTTGAGAAATGGAAATGGCTACCAGTGAGAAGCCAATCTAATGGTGGTGGAATTAGTGTTAAGGCTGCAGATGTGATTGCTCCAAAGAGCGTGTGAATGTTCAGGTTAATATGCGGATATGTCTCAGGTCAGAATCTATTTTATTTCCATCTCATTCATCAATTTTGAACCTTAATATAATGTCTGCTTGCTCAAAAATTTCATCCGCACCCAATATTAGAATTTCATTTAATGGTAACTACCTTAACCACTTAAATCACAGGTGAGTATTTTCGGTTTTAATATGTAAAAACAACCAAATCAATTTTATTTTTTTTAAATAAACCGAACCGAACGGATCTTGGTAAAAAAACTGGTTTTGATTTAGTTTGGTTTGGTTTTTATTTTAAAAATGGAGAGGGAATTGACATTGTTTTTTTCTAGCTTTATGATGGGCTTATAATTAATTTTAATAATGATTAATTTTTTTTATAAGATTCTAAAGTCTTTTTTTTTCCAGTTAGTATTAATTTGTATTAAAGTTTATAGCTCATAACACAGTATACTCAATGGGGTACAAAAGTTCAAAAAGCCAGAACACATGAAGCTAAAAATAAATTCTAGGATCAACTCAATCCCTTTACCCAGATAACAAGATCTACTATCGCTTAGGAACTATGCCAAAGTTCCATGCAAGAAGAACACATCGGATGCCCAAAACTATGCTGCATAACATAACTAGCCTATGCCACCAAAGTGCTGGCAGTACTTGATTCACTGCAAGAAAGAAATTAAGAGTTAATAACTTAATATGATGAACATAAAGTGTTATTTGTGACAAGCAAAAACCCCACAGATAACACTCGGAATCTTGGTTAAAGAAGGATAGTAATTAAATTTCCAATAAAACTTGAGTGTTTTGGTCGGAATCTTATGTGAAGGAACTACATCAAAAGAGGTAAGGTATCAACTGAGATCACAGATGAGTAAAACTAGGTTTCAGAAAGCTTATGGTGCACTGCCGATTCTGAGATCACAGATGAGTAAAACTAGGTTTCAGAAAGCTTATGGTGCACTGCCGATTCAAATTGCTTTATTTTAAAGGAACTACAAAAATACTGGCAAGTGACAAAGCAGGCAGACAACTATTTCCAGACAGGAGCAGGCTTCTTTGTCTTCTGTAGTAGCGAGCAAGCCTGTGAATCCGGCTCTTACAAGGATCAACCTGAACTTGGAATTTTTATGGTCAATGAACTATCTCATCTAAAAGCTTAACCTATTTGATGAGTTCTCAAAATATAATTTATATTATTCTCTAACACCTCCTCTCAAGTAATAGTTTTTTTTAGCTGAAAACTTGTACACGTCCACACTACCTTGTGCTTGATTTTTATCAAATAGAATGATGGTGATGAGATTCAAACTCGTGGCCACTACGTCAACAAGGTTCTGATACCATGAAAGTAAATGTCTCAAGCCAAAATGCTGCTAGGAGATCTTTATTTATAGACAAAAGAGAAGATGCATGGTAATTGTATAAATATAGAACTGTATATGTAACGAAAACTATACAATAACAAATATAGAAACAAATATGTAATGAAAACAAATTGCTACAATTATGGAGAATCACTAATTTCTTGGTCATGATCAGAGCGATTTGAATGTCCTCTAATATCCCCCTCAAAGCTGGCATGTAGAAATGGGAGAAACGCACAAGTTGCCACGATCAAATAAAAAATGTAATTTAGCCATTGTCTTGGTGAAGACATCAGCTAGTTGTAAGTGTGAGGGGACAAAACTAAGATTAATAACAAGTTCATGTACAAAATGATAATCAATATCAATATGTTTAGAGCGAGATTTGGTGACCGAGTTAGAAACAATGAATATGGCACTGTTGTTGTCACATAAGAGCTTTAGAGGAGAGGGGAGGGTGATCTGAAGTTCCCAAGGAAGTTGAAGTATCCAAGAAAGTTTTGCTGAAACAGAGGCAAGAGCATGTATTTGACCTCAACACTAGAGCGTGCAACAATTGTTTGCTTTTTAGAGCCTTATGAGATTAAGTTACATCCAAGATAAACAACAAATCCAATTATTGAACGACAAGTGATAGGGCAACAAGCCCAATTTGCATCAAAACACCCTAGTAAGGTCTGAGAGGAATCCTATGAGGATTGCAGAACATAATGATAGATACCTTTGACATGGTGTAAGGTATGCTTTAAGGCTCTAAAATGATCAGTAGTGGGAACATGCATATATTGACATATAAAGTTAACACTATAAGATAAATTTGGTTGTGTAAGTGTCAAATATTATGAAGCACCAACTAAAGAACAAAACTGTGTAGCATCTGAATAGGAAGTATGAGAATCGGTTATATGAGATCTCACTAGAAAAGGAGTTGAGACAGGTTTGCAATCGGCCATGTTTGCTCAAGTCAACATATCAAATGCATATTTAGCTTGGCCGAGAAAGAAGCCTTGGCATTTCTAAAACTTCAATCCTTAAAAAATAGTGTAAATCACCGAGATCCTTCATAAAGAATTCATTGGCCAACCAATCAATGAGAGAACGCAACATAGAGGAATTACTTCCAATGATGACCATATCATCGGCATATAGAAGAAGATAAACAACACCATGAAAACTATGATAGACAAAGAGAGAGAAATCAACACTACTGATAATAAATCCAAGACGAAGTAAAAAATGGCTAAAACATTGAAACCATGCTCGAGGTGTCTGTTTAAGTCCATAAATAATACGTTGTAAGCGGCAGACATGGGTTGGGAACTGTGGATCAATATAGTCAGGGGGTTATTCCATATAGACTTCCTCGGAGAGAAACCCATAAAGAAAGTCATTTTTGACATCAAGTTGGCATAGAGGCCAAAGTTTCATAGCAACAAGAGACAAAATGATGTGAATAGAAGCAAGTCAAACAACGGGACTAAAGGTTTCTTCAAAATCAATCCCAGCCCTTCGAGAAAAACCTTACACCACTAGATGAGCTTTATGACGTTCAATTGATCCATTGACTTGAAATTTGGTCTTAAAAATCAATTGACAACTTATAATATTATGATTATTCGGACGAGGAACTAATCGTCATGTGTTACTGTGCTTAAGAGAAGTAATTTTAGATTTCATTGCCAAAAGCCATGCTAGTTTTTTTTTTACTACTGACTTAAAACCACGAGGCTCTTTGACAGCAAGATGTACTGAAACCATGAAGGAGCAGTGAAAGCATATAACGAATGAATAATATGAGGCTTGACAATACCATCCCAAGCACGAGTAACCATTGATGAGTGGAAGTAGACGGTTGGATAACAGTAAAAGGAATAGATGGAGGGACTTGGAAGGCTATTTCATGCAAATAAGGCTGAGAGTGTGTGAGGAGAGGCATGATAATGGGAGTTGAGTCAGCATAAGGAACACAATGAGTAGGGGCTGGATTACAAGTTGGATTTCCACCTATAGGAAAAGAACTGTCACCACAAAGAGAATTGTCAGAAGTTTCAGTAAAAGTGTCATAGTCAATACCAACCAAGGAAGGAATAGTAGAAGTAGCATAAGGAAAATGATCTTAAAAAAATTGAACATGGCGAGATATATAAACTTGATTGTTTTTCTTATCTAAGCAACGAAAATCCTTATAAAGTGAACTATAGCCAATAAAAACATAAGGAATAGAATGAGGTAATAATTTACGAGGCATATAATCACGTAGAAAGGGAAAACAAAGACAACCAAAAGTACAAAGTGAGGAATAGGAAAGAATTTTACCATGTAGAAATTCATGAGGAGTTTTGCCATCAAGAACTGGTGATGGGAATAGGCTGATGAGATAGCTTGCTGTGGAGAATGATTCAGCCCAAAGATGAAGAGGAATATGTGAATGAAACATCATAGTAAGACCAGTTTCTGTGATGTGATGATGTTTTCTCTCCGCAATACCATTTTGATTATGTGTATAAAGACAAACTATGCGTTGAACAATACCACACTTACGAATAAAGAAAGTAAAACGGTGATTAGTGAATTCGTTTCCTTCATCACATTGAAAAGATTTGATATGACAGTCAAATTGATTAATGATGTATTGGTGAAATTGAACAAAAATATCAAAAAAATTAGATTTAAGCTTTAAAGGGAAGAACTAATTAAAGCAGGAGAAATCATATATTAAAACACAATAATATCTATAACCAGATGAAAGGAATTGTTGAGGGTCCCCATAAATCACAGTGAATCCGTTCAAACAAAGAAGAGCAACGTTAATTCAAATTTGGAAAAGGCAAGCGGTGACTTTTTTCTAATTGACAACCAAAACATGGTTTTGAATGAAAATTGCTTTTATTAGAAAATATGATTACACCATGCTTATTCAAAGAGGAAATAATTCTATAAGAAGGATGTCCTAATTGTGCATAAATGATAGAAGATGCATGAGAATTACATAGAGAAAGATTGGTGAAAAGACTTGCATGGCTACTATTAAGAATATAAAGTCCTTTCTCACAGCGCTCGACTCCCACCACCGCTCTTGTTGCTATATCCTGTATGGTAAAACCCAAAGAAGAAAAAATAACTAAATAATTATTCTCATGAGTTAACTTAATAATGGATAAAATATTTTTAGTGATATGAGAACCAAAGAGAATATCAAACATTTTTAAAGGACGAGAAGCAATAAGAGAGGGTATAAAACCAAAACGAGAAATAGACAAGGATTGACCATTACCCACAACAACCCTTTGATTACCAGTATAAGGGATAGATGTATCAGGTGCAGTAGCATCGTTAGTCATGTGAGAAGTAGGCCCCATGTCTATGTACCACTCACTATCTTGATTATTATCAAGGGAGGTGGCAGCAAATGCTTCAATTAAGCCTTCGGCCTTAACTTGCTTCAACAATTTACCAAGTTTATGACATTTCTTAGCAGTGTGACATTCTTTGCCTCACCATTGACAAGTGGATGAGAAAGGCTTAGCATATTGGCCTGATGTTGGGAAAGGAGAAACTAATTTGAAGTGATTAGAAGAGGAACGCTGAACAACCATAGCCGACTGTGAAAAAAGTGCCCCAGGATTGATTGAGAAAAAAAGCTCATGATTGAGAGCTCTCAAAACCAGATTGGCAAATGAGGGCAACGGTAACTATGACAGCATAGATATTGATTTTTTTTTTTTTTAAATCATGATCAAGGCCAAACAAAAACTAATGCACTTTATCTGTGTCATCAATTAGTTTACCAATAGCGCTAAGTCGATCACATAATGATCGAAAAAAACATGCATAATCAGTAACACCATGAGAGCCACACTGCATTATTTAGAGTTCATCTTTTAGCTGAAGTTCTTTGGTCTTTGAACTATGAGAAATGAAACTTCAAGAGCCAACCAAGCCTCACAGGTTGTAGTGCAATTAATAACTTTAATCATACATTCCTTAGTGAAAGAGGCATACAGAAGGCTGAGTAAAATATGATCATGTGTATTCCATGTTTTGTAGGCAGGATTAGGAGCAAGAGCATTTTCAACATGGATTTCGGTAGTAGGTGCAGACAAAGACCCATCTAAATATCCCATAAGATCCTGACTTTCAAGGATAGGAACAAATTGGTGATGCCAAAAGAGATAATTTATGGGAGTGAGTTTGATGGTTACCATATGTATCGTTGTGTTGAGCGGAAGCACATAAGAGTTGTGTTCAACAATGAGAAAAAAAGGGTTAATCGATTAGCTATTAGATGAGGAACTATCTAATACCATGTTAAAGAACCATCTCATATAAAAGTTTAAGCTATTAGATGAGGTCTCATAATATAATTCTTTTTTCTAACACTTATCCTTCCTATTCCTTTCAAATGTTTCCTGATGACAACAACCTTATTGGTGAGATGGTGCAAATCCTCAGGAATTTCAGAGGCAGGACCTATCCATAAAAATGCCAACAAAATAATCAAAACACATTAGCTCGAATCACTCGCTTGATTATAAGTGACCTAACATTAATGTATAGCCACAATAATAAAAACAAAGGATTCAACTCCAGTCTTTGGGCAAACAAAGCATGCAATTCCACCTATCCCATTTGCTTACATTCCCATAAAAAAAATTCTCTGCACATACATATCAACTATAAAATCATAACAACAGTAAAGAGATACATACAATGAGCCTTGAGGATACACAAGATTTGGTTCTTAGTAATACTCATGACCTAAGCGATACCGTGAGAGTCACAAAGAATAACACTAATATGAGATGGGGTCAAACCCTTCTTTGCAAGATCTAGTTCCCAATAACACTATTGACTAGTGAAGATGTCTTAAATGATGGTTTCTTGCAAGAAATGAAGGGTCAAAAAATGACAGGGTGTCCTGATTTAGGCCGGGATTGTTTCATATATGACTCCAGCATTTTTTCCAGTATTCTTGACTACTTTAATGGGAGTCAACGAGGCTGGAAAGACAACATAGCTGGATGTTCTCCTCTTAAATATTTCTTTTGACTTCATATGTCTTTTATTTTTTCTTAATCAACTTCCATTTAAATCTCTAGTACATGTTTTGTATTGGTTGACTTGGTCTAGATGCGGTAGCTTAATGAACTTTATAGGTGTGTTTTTGATCTTTTGTCTAAAATAAACTCTTTGAATATCAAAGCTGTTAATTTTATTTTGGTTGATGTTTTGTTATTTCAATTAAAATGGAATGTTTTGGTTTCGAAGCATTTTGGTGCTTCGTTTTGGGGTTGTATTGTTTATGTATATATATAATTAAACATATTAATTAAAAAAAATAGTTCAATTCTAAAAATATAATAATTTAGAATTGTGCAATTTAAATTTCAATCATAAGTAAGAAAATGAGAGTTGAATCGATATAACTCAACTGACTTGATGATTTAAAAGATAATATAAAAAAATTGATCAAAATATATCTTAATTAAAAAAATCACTGACATCCTAAAAAAATATTAAAACAATAATATATTGAATCATCTTGGGTCATTTTAGGTTAACCTTTTAAATTTGTGACTTCCGTTATAAGACCATGATAACCTTAAATAAAGCAAATCAAATCAAATCATAAAGTTCAATTTGAAATAAACTCTTTGTTGAATAATAAAATTGAGAAAAATTTAATCTTAAAATAGTCTCAATAAAATTATTTTCCTGAACAAAATTATGATCATATATAATATCATGAGAATACCATTATCAATCACGCAATGTCATTACATTCTTTGATTACTTTAAAATTTTAATGTAGTATATATAAATATGTCAAGAGATGCCTCATAAAATTTCATCTCAATATACATGATTGATATCGTATAATTTTGTTAGTCTAAATTTCTAGTTTGATTTTTTCACTATATTAGTCCTTTTGGCATTTTTTTCCTTTTATTTTGGAATGAAAAAGGATAAATTAGAGGAATAACCTAAAAAGAGTGCTTTTCGCTTGAAATATAAAAATAATATATTTTTTATTTTTTAAAATTTAAATTTAAAATCAAAACATAAAATATATCCACAAAAAATATTTAAAACCAAAATAAAAAAATCGCCATCACACTATTAATTATCTCTTTATCCTTAGAAGCACAACTACCACGTGGATATAAAAGTACCCAATCTAATGCAATCAGGACAAAAACATATTTCATTTTTGTGTTCAAGATAAGGTTCTCTTATCATATTGGTTAACCTTTGATTCTAGTAATTACCTATCCGCTGAATCATGAAATGGATTGCTAGGAGTGTGATCAGTGAATATTATTTTTTAATTAAAAAAAATATTTTTTTAGTTTTTAATATTAATATGTTAAATCTTTTAAAAATATATATAAATATTAATTTAATATTATTTAAATAAAAAAAACATTAACTAAATAAAAAGCTACCATTATATCATATGATACCCAATCATTTTTTTTTTAAATCTTATTGCAAGCATTTGCCTGGTATTGTTGTGCTCTTAGTTTTTCTCAGCATAATAGCAAACAAGCTTTGAAAGAATGGCGACCCATAATATTATCTTTTCTGTACTATGTTTAGGAAGCTAATAATATATGCTCTGAATTTAATCACAACTCGTGATGGAAAAAAGTAAACCTCCTGTAAGTGCATCAATTCATAAACTTGTTATTATAAGATTCGTATTATAATTTAAGTTTCCAAGTAGCATTACGTGATGATAGAGAGTTTGTGATCTGCTCTACAAGTCTCAAGTTCGAGTCACGACGTGTATTTCTTATAAAAATCTGAGATAATTAGAGTTTTACTCACTCATCTAGATCTACAAAGTGTATTTTTTGAGGAGCAGAGTTTCCTAACATAAAAAAATCTTATAATTTAAATACCGACCACGTACTTAATAAGAAGGTAATTAATTGTTGGTGTAATAATAATTTAAGCTATGTAAAATAAATTAAGATCTTAATGATTTTTTTAATCTAGAAGCAAATTGTTTAATACTTACCACAAGTGATGTATGATAATGTGATTAAAATTGGATTTGAAAGTGTTTTTATTTTTAAATAAAAAATAAAAATAAAGTTTTTTTTTTTTTTTTGAAAATAACTATGTATTGACAAACGACCGAAAGAAGGAAACCCCAACATCCCTTCATAAAACACGGGAATTAGCGGACTCCATTTCGAGATTCTTTTATATTAATAAAAATATTATAGAAATAATATAAAATATTATCCCCAAGGAGCCAGCTGCTGGCAAGTGTAATGTTACTGAGGTAAATGAATTTACAACAGGGTGCTTCGACAACTTTATTTGACGTGACACCCTATTCCAACCCACCAGTATTCATTATTATTTTTTTGGTAAGAAAAGCTTACCAGTGTTGGAGGCTTGAGGATGTAATAGTTTTATTTTTATTTTTTAAAAATTTATTTTAATATTTTAAAATAAACAAAATTAATTTATTTCTTTGGGGACTAGGATGATAATTGCTCTTAAATAGATCCCATTAATGCTCCCTAAAAAAATGTAACTATGTGTGGTGATGGAGGCATCAGGCCCCCAAGAAAAAAGAAGGTGGGCTCCACTTGAATCCACGTGGCTTATCTCTGTAGACAGTGGCTCCACTGGGGTTCTTAATTGGGAAGTCTTTAACCATGTAATTCCATTTTTTAATAAAAAAAAAAAGAGAGGATAAAACATGATCCTATTATCCCTGTGCGAAGGACAAGACTGCCAATTGAACAGATACCTCAACGAGCGATCCCCCGCTTTCCTCTAATCAATCCCCTTAATGTTGTAATCCCTAAAACACCCTTATCTCTCTCCACGTCTCTTACCCGGAAAGGGAAAATAAATCCCTCCCTTCTCCCCAGTCTTCTCCCCTCCCACGCTTCTCTCCCTCCTTATATATAAATAAGCTCCCCGTTCGTATTGTTTTTGATTCTCAGACTCAGCTTTAGTAGGTGTTGACGCCGAGAGAGTTACCATGACGCGGCGTTGTTCGCATTGCAGCAACAATGGCCACAACTCTCGAACCTGTCCCACGCGCTCCTCTCTGGCGTCTTCGTCCTCATCTCCTTTATCTGGAGTGAAGCTCTTCGGTGTGAGGCTGACCGATGGGTCATTCATTAAAAAGAGTGCTAGTATGGGAAACTTGTCGGCGCACTACCATTCGTCTTCATCAGCTGCCGCTTCGCCTAATCCTGACTCTCCTCTATCTGATCATATCCGTGATTCGGCTCATGTACCTGACGGCTATTTGTCTGATGACCCGGCTGCCCATGCTAGCTGCTCTACCAATCAACGCGGAGACAGAAAAAAAGGTCTCGTTTCTTTCTTTTTCTTTTTAATTTATTTATTATAAACATATATGTATTTGTGTTCATTTATCAATTGTTAATTTTTTTTCTTATTTTGATGATTTTGAGGATGTTTGTTAGATACGGTTTCGGGATGACGTAGGCGATTTGATATTGTTGATCCTATAATTAATTGTAATATCAATCATTGTACTTTATCCCTTTATCCTTTCCTTTTTTTTTGAATTTTTCTTTGGTTCGTGTGTGCCATTAAGTTTTGTTGGTTGTTTGGTTAGCAGCCAAAAGATTACGATCAAACTCGGGCATAAATCTCAATCCGTTTCAATTCAACAGTTGGATCATATTAGCAGTCCATCAGGACTTCCTATGTTCACAACCATTGTGGACGTTATCAGAGCTATGGAGAAAAAACAAGTTGCTAGGGTAGCCAATTGAGACCTTTGGGCTGAACAGATACCGAGGAGTGCATCCAATGATTAGGGAACAACCACTCAGCAAACCATATGTTAGGGTTCTAATTATGATTATGATTTTAGATTTAGGTGTTACATGTGTGGTGACTAGGAGTGCATCGCTTCATTGAATGTTGAAAGTTGGAATAGATGAATTAGATGAACATGTTTGGGAGAGTAGTCTGGGAAAGGACATTCTTTATAGTATATAAACAACCTAAAAGAGTTTTGATTTTCAGTTTTGATTAAGAGAGAGTTAGTAAGTAATAAAACTATAAATTAGAGTTTCTACATGATACCTTCTTCCGAAAATTCTGTCTTTCTTGTTTCTTGATTCTTATTCTTTAGGTTTGGTTGCCCAAGTCTTCAACTAATTTTTGGATTTGTGTTTGTCAATTAAGTTTTGTTCAATTAATTAGTAGTTCCAAAAAGCGTGGAATCAAAGTAGAATGCTGGGTAGGCTCCAAAAAGCCTGGAATCGAAGTAGAATGTTGATCAGGCTAAGTAAGACGGGGAATTTGAGGGGAGTTTTGTTTATTTGATCCTCTACCAAGTAGTAGTGTCCTAATTTTCCTTCTTTATTTTAAATGCTTCAATTTTTTCACAAAAGCTTTTGTATTGTTTTGTCTATTTATTTCTTTCTTTATTAATCTTGAAACTTTTTAAAAGTTGAAAAAATTAGCTTAATGAACAACTTAGTTGTCTTAATGTATTTGGTTTATTTGCCATTAAATTCTATGTAGATTCTTAAAGGACCTTCATGATTAAGTGATTAAGATTGCATGCAACTTCATTATTTAGTCCCTTTGAAACTCAGGACTGTTGCTTCATTTATATGCTTATTTTAGACAATTGCATTATTTGAGATTCGTATGACATGTGCTAACAACGAAATGTATGTCTATTTTTATTTCACCACAAGAATCACACAAGCTATATATTTGTGTAAAACCCAATTTTCTTGCTTTTGGATTTTCTGTGAATTTCTTAAGTTTTGGTGTTCTTTTCCTTGGAAGAATTCTCTTTCAAATTTTTGTTTTTAAGTTTTGAAGATGTGCTAGAAGCTTAAGGTTAATCAGAGATGAACTTACTGCTTAATAGATTTAATAATCTTATTTCGAAACTACAATTCTGGTATAAGCATGTGCTGTGAATGTTTTGACTGTCCAATTATAATTGACAATTGAGGTTGTTGCTTTCCTTGAAAATTGGTTCCCTTTTCTAAAAATGTCAAGGATGTGGGAGTGACTCGCACCTTCAACAATTAAAATTGTGATTTCAACATTTTTAATTTCTCTCAAATCTTTTGCATGATATAACATGTGTTGTGAGCATGTAAAACTCGCTATTGGATTTATCGGCAGACTTTCCCTTCAACAAGATTATCTTGTCAGATAAGAGATAACTATCTGACTGGCTTAGCTGTGTTTTCAGGTGATTGCAGTCAATTGTTTTCTTTTTATGTCATGCATTTGTTGAAATTCCCCTAATCTATGTGAGCACCATCGCTCTGACCATACCTCCTCCTGGCTTTCAAGTTTTGTTATTGGTGGTAGCATGGTCATCACCCAGTCATTGATTGCGCCACTAAATTAACTATCTTAAAGCTCATACATCACTTTCGCTCAGCTTCTGCAGTTTCCCAATTGATAGTTCCCGAGTCATCTGTCATCTATGTTTCTTGCCTACATCTCTTCAGGGATAACTAGAGCTGTGTTTCATAAAATTGACTTGTTTTGTCAAGTCAGATTATATAATGTGCTACTATTCTGATTATTATAGTGGATGATAAGACATAGATTTTTCAACTTTAATTTTAGAAAATTACCTGCTGTCTGGAATGGTCAAAGTCTTCATATTATTAAAGTGTTGATTTTAGTATGTTATTATTTTTCTACCCTATGTTGCCTACTACTCTTGCATTCTTGTATTGTAAATTTAAAAGGTACTAGGACATTTGATATTTATAAAACTTCAACTCTTAAAATGGCCACTTAACATGGGACAACTAAAAAATTGCAAAAGGACTAGTAATAATGGGACGGATGAAGTAGTTTACTGAAGCAGCATGGCTTGCACGTTTATGTCCTTGATTTTTAGGTGTCCCATGGACTGAAGACGAGCATCGGCTGTTCTTAATTGGTCTTCAAAAATTGGGAAAAGGAGATTGGCGTGGAATAGCTCGAAACTTTGTGGTATCCAGGACTCCCACCCAGGTGGCAAGCCATGCTCAGAAATTTTTTATCCGGCAGAGCAATTCCACTCGGAGAAAGAGACGGTCCAGCCTTTTTGATATGGTTCCAGAAATGGTCTGTCTTGCTTCCTTTCCAGCCATTTCACATTTTTATATCAGAACATTTGTATCTGTGTGGACAGACTTATATTTGCATGCTCTTGGGGGTGAGGATGTTCCCAATATCTTTTTATGTCACATGCATCCAGAAAATTAATTACATTGTAATGCTGGAAGTCAATGGATATGATGAAAGGCACTTCTTGGTTTGGTATGACAGCGATGATGCAGAATTTTTAATCAAAATTTACCTTTATTCTCATTCACCCTTATATTCGCAGCCTGTTGAAAGGAACTTGTGCCTTGTAGTGTCCTGCCAGCTAATACTATGGCTAGATGATGAGTTGCTTTATGCATTTCTAATTTTCGTTAATACTCTGTAAGGGGAATTTATACCTTATTCTATTAAATTTTTCTCAGGCCACAGATCCTCAAGCAGTGCCAGAAGAGCAAGAGTTGCCATCCTCTTCTCGGGCGGGAGATACTGGTAATGCAGGTTCCCTACCTTCTTTGGGTCTCTCTCTGAAGCCAGAATTTGAACCCATGGATATTGCATCTCAAGAGCTAGTCAAGGAACCTGATAAAATCATGACTGGGCTGAGTGAAATCAAACCAATTGCTCCTAGTTCAAGTGAATTTGGCCAATGTTCGAGTGAATTCACAGCACTTCCTGGATTTTTCCCAGCGTATGTACCGGTTCCCTACCCGTATTGGCCTCAAAATACCACTTCCTTTGAAGAAGGTAAGGGTGCAGCAGCTTCGCAGCATGAGGTCCTGAAGCCAGTTGCAATCATTCCAAAGGAGCCTTTTATTGTAGATGAACTGGTGGGTATGTCACATCTCCATCTAGGAGAGACCGATAGACACCACAGGGAGCCTTCACCACTCTCTCTGAAACTAACTGGGGAGCCATCAAGGCAGTCAGCATTTCATGCAAGTGCTCCTCCAGCTGGTGGATCAGATTTAAGTGATGGCAAAGCTAGTTCCATCCAAGCAGTTTGAAATGAAGAGATGGGAGCCTCTCTCTTTTGAATCTTACTGGTTAGTGTCAGGTTTCATTGGATATTATACATATAGGATAAGAGTGGTCGGGTTTGAAATATATGTTGTTATTCTTTCGAATTGTAAACGGCTACAATAATTGAAAGGGGTAGAGGCGACATATCACCTGTTTAACATGGAGAGACAGATTCTACCTCCATGATAGCCCTCTCTGTATCTGCCCCCTATAGGAGCCGTTGGTGGCACCATCTCTAACCTCATTGCCGCCGTCTGCGTAGGCAGCTACACAATGACTTCGATGTTCATCCTTCCGTATACAAAAAGCGACACGGCCACCAAATAATTACTAAATCCTGTCTCTAACAGAAAGAGAGGCAAATAAGACTTTCGTGTCTAACAAGAACTGTGCTGCTTTTTTTCAACGAAAATCTGTAGCTCGACCACATATTTGCTAGGGGATGGCACTGCCTTCACATGCATTCTGGTTCCCCTAGGTTTTGTTGAGTTAAAAACACTAGGATTTCGTAAACCTTGATAAACAGTACTTCAGGATCGGAAGGATAACTATAGTTACCGTAGGGTTTTTTATTTCAAAACCCGAGTGAGCTCTTCTGATATCGGTTCAAGTGGTAAAAAGAAAATTTAGCCTAGGGTTTTATGCTCGAGTTTTGTCATTATTTGAAACTTGATGGACGATGTATAAGTTTTAACTCCAAACTTTCTGGCGAAAATTCCTCTAGAAATGTATATATAGGTGTAAAAGCGTAGAGTTTTTGGTCTGTGGTCAACCAATTTGTAAAAAAAACTTACGAAAATGTATCTTTTCCTCTCCTCTCCTGAACGAGAGTGGGTAAAAAATAAATTACAGAGATGTGGTTCTATTAGTTCTCATTATGATAACTAATTAAAAGTTAATAATTATGCACCAATTCCTCATGAATTTAACTTGTATTAGAATCATATAAGGTGATTTGCTTGCACGCTATGCTGAGTTTTTTTTCATATAAAAAATTAATTGTTTTTTCCGTGCTGTAATTAGTTATTTTAATATTTAATTAATAAAATTATAATTGATAAATTTTGTTAAAAATGAGTTTTTTCCCAGCCTAAAAGAAACAGTGTAATCAAAACACAGGAGAAGTGATTCGTATATTTTTTAATTATAGATAACTTAGGTAAATTTGTTCACCCATTTTATTTATACGTTGTATTTTTTCCCTACTAATATTATATCTGAAATATTATACATAAAAATATAATTTTTTTTTTTATTTTATAAAAACAACATAAAATCCAAGAATTAAATTTTTCTAATAAATAAACTTAAACAAAAGATGACAAAATTCGAATTAAAAGCCAATTTTTTTTTAAAGATTTATTCCTCATATTATTATATTAAAATTATTTTAGAACACTGATATTAATATTTTTCTCTAAAAATATCATAGGTTATTTTTTTCTATCTATCTATATCTTCAAACGCTAATATCAAATAAATATTAAAATATATAATTAGTCTCACATATTTATAAGAAAAAAAACTTAAAAATAATCATTATCATTATTTTGAATGCTTTATCTGCATTTTTTTATGTAGAAAAATGATTGATTTTATATGAGATGTAATCTCTTATTTTAATATTTAGTTACTAAAATTGTAATTAATAGAATCTATTAGAAATGAGTTTTTTTTATTTCGTCTAAAAGTTATTGAATGTTGCTACTGTTAAAATTATTTTGATAATTATTTCATTGGTAGATTGTACAATTAAAATAAAAAAAGTTCTTAATAACAATGTAAATAATAAAAATTTATAAGAACATAATTATTGTTAAAAAAACAATTCCATATTTTATTTTATTTTATAAGATTTATTATATATTATTATATTAAAATTATTTTAGAGCAATGATAGTATTTTTCCCCCCTAAAGAAACCTAGGTCATATATATATATATATATATAGGCGCTAATATTAAATAAATATAAATAAATATAATTAGTATGACATATTTAAAAGAAAGTAAAACTAACAAATAATCATTATCATTATTTTGCTATCGTATCAATGACAATTATAAAATTTAAGACCTAACAATATTAATAAAAAAGAAATGAAAAAAATAAAATAAATGACATAATAAAAATAAATATTATTAGATTTTAAGAAATTATTTGAGTTGAAGGGGAAAAACAAAGAGAAATCATAATAATTATAAATTTTCAAATGATCACCATCACATATTAAAATTTGAACATTAAATAAAAGAACTTAATAACATTGTAAATGAAGAAAAATTGAAAACAAAAACTAAGAGCATGTATATATAAACATGGACAAAAATATATATAAGAAATAAAGGAATCAAAAGTTTAAGGGATAAATGAAAAAAACATATACAATAAATTTTATTTGAAGGATAAAATTAAAATAAATCCAAACATTGACACCGATGAAATTAAATGATTTAAAAAAAATAAAAAATTTAAAAAAATTAGGACCGAAATGAAACTAAAATCTATAATTAATTTACATGGAAGGATAAAATTGAAAAAATAAAATTTTAATACCAAAAATATTAAGGATTTATAATAAATTTGTATGGAAGGATAAAATTGAAATAAATCAAAATTTTGGTACCGAAAATATTAAGGATTTATAATAAATTTGTATGGAAGGATAAAATTGAAATAAATCAAAATTTTGATACCGAAAATATTAAGGATTTATAATAAATTTGTATGAAAGGATAAAATTGAAATAAATCAAAATTTTGGTACCGAAAATATTAAGGATTCTAGACCAATTTGAAAATTTAAAGTCTGAGGACCTAAATGAAACTACAATTTACAATCAATTTCAATTGAATGATGAAATTGAAAGAAATAAAACCTATATAATAGCAATAAGGATCATAAAAAAACAATCTAAATTTTAGGTGCTGAAAGGAGACATCACAAAAACCAGCTGCGCTATGCTGACGTGAGCTTGCGTAGGTAGGAGAGAGAAAAAGGGTAAAAATTTCAAATGACCAATGACACGTCTTCGACCGACATGTACCTACATGCACCGCACTAAGGGGAAGAGATCATGTTTGAAAATCATTCTAGATGCTGTTTTGGTATTTTTGGACACCAGAATACGTTGCACGCATATCCTGGAACCTATGTGAGCGCATAAATAGGCGGCACGTCCAGCGACGCGCCAACAATAATCAACGCAAAAAAGAATAAAAAATAATAAATTACAAGGACACCCCTTCCGGTCAGAGTTTGTTTTTTTCATTTTCGAGGAACAAAATGATTATTTCACTGTGCAAAGAAATATTAAGAATAAATAAACCGGTTAGTCGGACCAGATCAGACTGAAATTATACAATAACTGTCGAATCCCTCAATCAAGTGGTCTTATTTTGTCTTTTTAAGGGAAAAAAAATTGTTATTTCACTGTGCAAAAAAGAAAAAAAATCAATGGATCGAAAGAATTGAACCAAAACGAACCAAAAAATGAGTTTTACTATTGCCGTCCACAGTGAATTGTGTCACTATGAACAACAACCTGGTTGTGATACCATTTAGCTTTTAAGATAATTTTTCCTTTAATTGAGTTCCCAACAAACATGTTAACCTTTAGAGCTCATGTGATTTCTTTACTAAATTATATTTTTTTTGTAATTTATTACCCTTACTAAGGTTTCAAGTGTTAGTGTATATGCATTGAAGTCAATCGGTTGGTTACATGTGACATATACTTTATTCATGTAAACATATATATTTTCAAATAATTGTTTTATTCATCAAGTATTTGATTAATAAATCTAGAGTAAAAATAAAATTATTGGGATATAAATGGTTTGCAAAGAAAATTATGAAGTCATTATAATTACAGTACTGATATTGCATAAAAAATATTCCTAGTTAATACTCTATTAAGAGTGAACATTAGTCAGAACTATTGAGCTATTGAGAATAGTACATATTATGTATTATTCTTTATGAAAAAAACAATTATTCTAATAAGGTGATGCATGAAGGGTACCTAAAACAAATATGTAGGTACTTGTTAGATGACATGTGCATTGAACTTACCTATATAAGTACTATGTATAGAAAGATCACTATGTTTATGGAAAAACTTATGTAATGGTTGTGTAAATAATCCTTAGACTTGAGATCACTTAGTTATATTATATAAAAAACTTTATCCTTTAATCAGACTATACATTATCCTAATCAGAGGTAACAAACAAGAATATATTGGGTATACCATGAATTATATGATTAATGTTGTCAAAATCACAAGTTGACTCGTAAAATCATATGATTTTACGAGTCAACATGTATATAACTTAAAAATCAAATTAAAAGCTAAAAAATCAATAAAATCATGATTGACTTGGTAAACTTGGTCAAACTCGTAGAACCAATAAATTTGGATTGAATTTACAAGTTTTCTAAAAGTGAAAGATTAATGAACTTTTATCTAAACTCTAACGCTTTGTCCTTTGACTCTTGTCTCTCATGAACCTATCATTTCCCTTTCCCTTTCTCAAATCTTAACCCTAATAGGAGCTTAAAAGTAATACTTGTCGTCTTCATTTTTGCCTCTAATTATCACATTTTATTGTGCAACTTGTGCTCTTTATTTTGACTACTTACCCTTTCCCTTTCTCAAATCTTAACCCTAAAAGGAGCTTAAAAGTAATACTTGTCGTCTTCAATTTTGCCTCTAATTATCTCATTTTATTGTGCAACTTGTGCTCTTTATTTTGACTACTTACAATGTTAGTTTTCTATTTTTCTTCATTCTTAAACTTCTTCAATTCTCCTTCTTTGTTTTGACAAGCTAGGCTTGTCAATGTTTTCTAAGAGTTGATGTTTGCTAATGAGGATTAAACTTAGTAACTTATTAATTATTTGTATAAATTCTTCATGTGTGTGAATATTGTGAGAATAAAAACTAGTTTACTAGTTTTGAATTGGTGGAGTGCTATAGTTCGATAACATGTATTTTGCCATTAATGGACAACAACAACATTGGTCGATCATTTGGGGGCACTAATAGTTATTTGCAAAGGCAACTAGTTCTCCTTCTTTCCTTGTGTTGTTCCATCATTAGGGGAGCAATTTTCTTTTAAGTATAAAGGTATCAGTCTTAAGACATAGACCTTAAAGAGCTTGGAAAATGGAACAATAATAAAAAAATCATTTCCAAAAGTGATGAGACTTATATAACCATAGATTAATTTGAATGATTAATAAGGAACTTAGAAGGGGAAGTTGAAGTTATGAAGGATGGTTTTGGAGTGAAGAGAAGTGAGAACCTTGTAAATTTGAAAAAATAATTTTGACAACCTTGTATATGATGATACTTGAGTGATGAAGAGAGGATATATCATCCTAGGTAAATTTGAAAGAAATACTTTATATGTTTTTAAATAGTATTGATTGTAAATTTTTGTACATTATGGAATGAGATTTGAAAAGAGCTTGAAATATTATTCAAAGATTCAATGAACATGGTGTTGAGACAAATATGATTTAACATAGCACACACATTTCATGTTATAATATCTAAATAAGAATATTATTGATGAAGGGATAATAATCATATTGAGCAACTTGTTATTCAAAAGGAAGTCAAACTATTTATTACTTTTTTTAATATTTAAGGTCTTATAACCTAATTTTGGGTTTCTCATAAAATTATTTCTTTATTTTTAAATTAGAACAAAAAGAAATTCAAAATGATGAAAATATAAAAATTATTAACTTGGTAAGAGCAAGATAAGAAGATTTTCAAATGCATACAAAAATCAAACTAGAATTTCAGATAAAATTGGAAACCTATTTGTACCCCATAACACTTGAGATTGATAGAGAATGCAAATTCAATGTTAGATGAAATGATTATTGGACCAAATTGCATAAAAAAATAAGTTATGACACTTATTTAGACTTTTAAAGGCCATTTTGATTTAATCTTGGTTTGATTAAATGCTTGATTAAGTTTAAGAGTTAATTTAAGTGAAATAAAAAAATTCAATGAGGATTTCAATGAGTCAAATTTATTTTACTAAGGATTTAATTGTGAAAAATTAAGTTTGGAAACTTAATTTTAATTTGAACTTAATTGAGAAGATTGAAATTATAGAAAACCAAGTTTAATTTTTTACAATGTCAATTTTGATGAAATTAGGGATCAAATTATAATAAAATAGAAGTATGGGCGTTGATTAAAGATTAAATTGAAGAATTTTAGAACCAAGGACCTTTATGCGAAAGACATGCAAGTTTGAGGGTCCAATTCAATATAAAGAGTAAAACTGAAGGAATTATAAGTTTAAAGGTCAATTAGGGATCCTATTGAAGAATTTCATAACCAAAAAGTTTTATCCAAAAAGTGTGCAAATTTGAGGACCCAGTTCAACTAGAAACAAGGGTTAAAGGAATGTTAACTTTCAAGGTCAATTAGGATAAAATTGAAAATATTCAAGATAAAAGACCAAGTTGAAAAAATGTTGAAATGAGGAGATGTTTGGTAGGGGTGTAATTTTATTTATTTTTAAAATAAAATTTTAATTGAGGATTTAATTGAATATTTTAAAAGATTAAGGATAAAATTAAATAGGAGAACATCATTTTATTTAAATGAAATGATATATTTCGTATAAAAAAATGTTGAATCGATAATTAAATGTTTTAAAAAGACAAAAATGACATTGTTTTATAACGTTATACACGTCTTCTCCAAACCAAAACATCTTGATCCTCTATACTATATCCAGACAAGCAATCACAGATTCTATCGAGAACAACAAGTTGCCCTTTTAGCCAAACAAAGCCTAAAAAAATTATGAAAAAAATTTAAGAACCATTTTGGAATTATTTGTGGGCCCCTCTCATTTGTTTCTCTTGAATTTCATCTAATATTAGACCATAGATTTATATTATAAGATACAAACTTTGTATTAAAAATACATGATTTTTCTGTGAAATCTTGCCTTCTTTTTTCCAAAAACTCAAAGAAAAATATTTTACTTCAAAAACATAAAAATATGTTCCTTTTAAGGATTTCATATAATATCATAATTGTAACTTGTACTGCAGGATACCGCCCCGATATAAAGAATACCCGTTTTGCTCAGTAGTGATCCTGACGAAACCATTTGCCTCGCGATGGATTCGCAGAATCCTCGATCTTCGCCTGTGACATTGGGTCATTCTGCTTCACCAATTCGAATGTCTGACTGTCCTGGTCTCACTGACGCTCTGAATGTTGAAACCCTAGCCACATCTCCAACGGGAATCTCCGAATGTATACTCCCGATCATTGGGCGTGAAGGGTATGGGACCTCAACTGATACGCTCCTTACGTCCTACTCCCCCCCTCTGCTTCCAATCTCTATGCTCTTCGAGCTGATTGGAAGCTTTACCTGATTGGTTTTTTGATTGGTAAGTCTCCTGGTTGCATTGTTCTCCGGAAGTTCGTCACTGCTGTTTGGAAATGTCCAGTCAGGGTTATTTCCATGCCTCTGGCTGGCTTGCCTTTCGCTTCGTCTCTGAAGCTGACATGTTGCCTGTTCTTCATAGAGCGTCATATCCAGTCAAGGGTCGGCCTCTTGTCTTACAGCCCATGTCCCCTTGTTTGATTTTCGTCTCCCCTACATGATACATGTCCCAGTCTGGGTCCGCTTTCCCAACCTCTCGATGGAGTGTTGGTCTCCAATTTGCTTGTCCAAAATATGCAATATGCTTGGCAGGCCCATTCAACGTGATGATCCTACCATCATTATGGTCAGACTATATTTCGTTAGGGTCTTGATTGAACTTGATTTGTCTCAATTGTCGACAGACCTACTATGCCACATTCACATCTCTTTCCCAGATGGCTCATCCATCAAACAAAGACTTCTATATGAATTCTTGCCCAAGTTCTGCGACCTATGTCTCATGCCAGGGCATTTTGCCGCTGCCAGTCTGAGTCGTACTGGTTTGGAGGCCACCTTGCCTGAGGATGCTATCAAATTGGATCCTCCTGCTTTTCCATTACAGGTTGTACTTGTTAGGACTAGATTTTATAACATATAGAAATATTTATGTCGAATTATTAAGAACACATAAACAATAAAGCAGAAATCTACCTGAATCCATATCCGAAAGTCATTTTCTAAAGTCGTACGGATGAACTTCCATATTAACATGTTTTTCCTTGAGAGTCCTTTGATTCTCTCTACCTTAACATTATTTTCTCTCTAATGATGAGATATTGGAATGAGAATGAAGTAGTACATGTAATCTGGAGATCATAACCATATATATGTAGGTAACCAAGTAACTTTTGATATTCTTACCTTTTAGTATTTTCACCCTTTGATATTCCTATTTTAGCCCATCACTAAAATATAAATAACTTTTTAATCTTTACACATTAAAGGTTCGCATCCTATTAGATACACCAAAAAACCTAAATGCCTAAAAATACTTAGCAGATCATTTTTAATTAGACTTGACTTTATTTGACAGCGCATAAACACATAATTATTCTCATATAAACCCAACGTTAGATTAATGATCCAACAATCTCGCACTTGGGCTATATGTATAACCCTATAATTACATTTTGCAAAAATAAGCACAATCTTTGTTGTAAAATGTGACTTATTGAAATATAAAATGTGACTTATTGTCGCAAAATAACTTTAGTGGTCTTTTAATATCATCCACTATGCACAGTTCCATGATAAAATTTTGTAGCCATACTCCATGATTGAATGTTTTATAACATGCTATGAACTTTGCTACCATCATTAAAGAGACTATAAGTGATTGTTTAGCATTCTTCTAGGAGATAACACCTCCAGTTAGCATGTAAATATAGCCCAACACAGATTTTATACTATCTTAGCATCCAAGAAAATTGAAGTTGCTATACCCAATTATCTCCAGTTTAGCCAAATTTTGATTTATGAGCATATAGTCTTTTATTCTCTGTAAGTATCATAAGACCCGTTTAGTTTATTTCCAGTGGTCTATTCTTAGATTGCTTAAATATCTGCCTAGTATCCCAATAATGTACGCAATATCTGGACGCGTACAAACTTGAGCATACGTTAGATGTGTACAAACTTGAGCATAGGGAATCTTCTATATTTTCTTTTTCTCAAAATCTTTCTTAGAGTACTAATTAAGACTAAATTTATCTCCCTTAGTCACAAGGGTATCTCTTGATCTGTAATCCTGTATGTCATATCTCTAAAGAATCTTTTTGATATAGTTTTTTTATGACAATCCAAGAATACCTCGAGAGCAATCTTAGTGTATGTAAATGCCTAACATAAAAAAGGCTTCACCAAGATGTTTTATCTTAAAATTTTTAGCTAGAAATTTCTTGGTTTCAAGCAATAAGCCATATCATCGCTGGCAAGTCATCGACATATAAAACCAGGAAAATATATTTGCTCACATAGAACTTATGGTATATATAATCATCTACCAAATTCATCTCAAAACCAAATGAGATGATCACTTGATGAAATTTGAAATACCATTGTCGAGATGCTTGTTTGAGTCCATAGATGGATTTCTTAAGTTTTTAAACCATATTCTTTGGGTCTCCATACATAAAGTTTCCAGGTTGCAACATATAAACTATCTCATCAATGATACCATTGACTTGTTTGTACATCCATCTGATGTAACTCAAGATTGAAATGTGCCACCAATGCCATTATAATTCTGAAAGAGTTTTTCAAAGATACTGAAGAGAATGTCTGTTTATAGTCAATACCTTATTTCTGTGTAAAGCTCTTTGTAACAAGCATGTCTTGTACTTCTCCACATCACCTTTTGGTCTTAAATATCCATTTGCAATCAATGGGTTTCACACCTTTAGGTAATAGAACAACATCTCACATGTTGTTTTCTTTCATTTACTTAGTATCCTCATTCATAACATAAATCCATTTTTAAGAGTTATAACTTTCAATGGCTTGATGGAAATTGATAGAATCATCTTTCATCACTCTAATAACTACCTCATGTTCTTGGAAAAATACAATGTAATTATTTGATATTGCACTTTTCTTCTCTCTAGTGGATTTTCTTAATGGCATAGATTCTAGAGGTGCTCAAGTTTATTTTTCTGGAATAATTTCTTGAATAGGAGGTACTTCGACATTGTCTTGATTTGTTATATCTTTAATATGGTTAGACATGAAACTTGACTAATGATATTAACACCTATGAGAATATCAATATATTCCTCTTCAAAGATAAAGTCTTTATCTTTATCACCTCCCGCAAACTCAATATCCTCAAAGAATTAGGCATTTCCCATCTCAAAAATCAACCTAGTTATGGGATCATAAAATTTGTATCCCCTATATCCTTTCAAGTATCCAATAAAATAGCAACTTACCATCCTAGAGTCTAGTTTCTTTTCATTAGGCCTATAAAGCCTTGCCTCAATTGGATATCCTCAAACATTCGAGTGTTTTAGACTAGGTTTCTTATATATCTAAAGTTCATAAGGGATTTGGTAGTGGCTTTAGTTGGAACTCGATTAAGGATATATATTGCAATCTTAAGTGATTCTTCATAGAGTGATTCTAGTAAGGTAGAATAACTAATCATACTCCTTACCTTGTCCTTAAGCGTTCTATTCCGTTTTTCAACAACATCATTCATATTAGATGAACTAGGCATAATGTATTGTAGGACGATACCGTATTCATCTAGGAATTTAGCAAATGGTCTTCGACATTTTTCTCCTAAACCGTCATATCTACCATAGTAATCTGACACTTTTAATCTTTTTACTAAGTTGTTTTTTTTACTTCAGCTTTATAACTTTAGAACACATCCAATGATTGTGATTTTTCAATTATGAGATACATGTAGCCATATTTGAAAAAATCATCTACGAACATTATAATATATTATTGACCATTCCAAGCAATCATGAGGAATGGCTCATAAATATCTGTATATATTAGTTATAAGATGTCCAAAGTCTTGTTGGTTACAAATCTCCTTATATTGGTTTGTTTACCCTTAATACAATTAACACAAATGTCAAAACTTGTAAAATCTAAGAGATCGAGAATTTCATCTAACACAAGTCTTTCTATTTTTTTTAAGAGATATGACCTAAATGTTTATGCCATATAAAACCTACATTCTTATTAGTTAATTTTCTTTGGTACCTCATGTAATTAATTGTAGAGATTTATTAAATGAAGCAATGATATCAATCAAATAGAGATTATCGTAACAAAATAAATAATCGGCACTAGATAATTTGGAATCATAAAATAAACTAATTTTTTTCTTTCCCAAATGAACAAGAGTAACCAGATTTGTCTAAAACAAAAATAGAAATCAAATTTCATCTAAAAGACGATACAATAGAAGTTTCATCAAAATCCAACTAAAGTCTGGTCTTTAACAATAATTCCATTTGCCTTAACTTGAATAATCTTGCTGTCACATACATAGATGTATCTTTTAGTATCATTTGGCTTTCAGCAACTCAAGCAACCCTGCATAGACACACTAATATAAGTTATTGCACCAAAATCTAACCACCATGTGTGTCTAGGTACCAAAGTTAAATTAACTTCAAAACAAACCAAAGCAAGAAGCATTTCTTTCTTAGCACGCTAAGCGTGATAGTTGGTGCATTTCTTGTTTTTATGCCCTTTAACATCACAAAAGAAATAACTAGTACCTATTTAATCATGTGATTTTGTTAATTGTTTCTTATAAGATACTGTACCTGTAGCTTCCTTATTGTTCTTTCTTTTCCTCCCCTTGTCTTTAAAGGTAGAGACTAAGTGAGCACTTTCTGTCTTATCTTGCTTAAGCCTTTTCTCTTTCTGAACACAATGTGAGATGAGCTTATTCAAAGAAAAAATCTCTTTTTGACAATTGTAGCTCACCTTAAACTGGTTAAATTATGATGGAAGGGATATTAAAACCAGATGCATTATTAAGTCCTTAGAGAGTGCAAGATGAAGTGCTTTTAGCTTGGAAGTAAGATGAGACATCTCCGAGATGTACTCCCTTACATTACCTTTGCCCTTATACTTCATTAAAATGAGTCTTGTCAAGAGCGTATCGATTTCAGCTTTTTCATTCTTGACAACTCTCTTTTCAATATTGGCAAGGAATTCCTAGCTGTAGTGATTTGTTCAAACATTGTGTGATGCGAACCTCATGATCACGCAACCTACAACGAAGAATGAGATCTGATCCTAGAAAGTCAAAATAGGTCTGATAGGAATGTTACACAATTGAAATCTACCTTAAGGCACCAACACTATTGGAAGGAGTAGAATGACACCACGAAGCCAATTAATCTTCGATAAGTGGGATTCAGTTCGTTTAAGAACTAAGGAATGCAAGAATCACTTTCACACATAAACTAAAAACTTCATAATTAAAATTAATCAGTGGCTGCCAATTTAGCTAACATTGTTTTAAATAGTCTTTTAAAACTAACCCGAATGGACCCCTTATGTGGACTTAAATGAGGTCCACTCAAAACTTATCCAAAACCCTAAGTTGGGAAGCCCATGACTTAATCCAAACAAGCCTTGGATTCTAGCTGAAAACAAAGTCTTAATTAAGCCCAAACAAGCCTTGGGTTGTAGCTAATAAAATTAAATAAAACCCATTAATCTTATTTATAGCTTTCCATCCAGCCCCTTAGTCCTTGCTGGTGTTTCTGGGCCAGTTTGAATCATCCCCTCTCTCCTCGAAAGGATTCGACCTCGAATCAAAACCATTATGTTGTTAATGGCTCAATAATCAACACACATTCTCCACGTTCTATCCTTCTTAGGCATGAGTAGCAAGGGTACAACACACAGGCTTATACTCTCACGAATATATCCTTTATCTATTAGCTCATAAACTTGTCTTTAAAGCTCTTTTATCTCCTCGGGATTGCTTCTATAGGCTGGTTGGTTAGGAATTGAAGCTTCAAGTATGAAATCAAGTTCATTCTCTATCCCCCACAAAGATGGTAATCCGCTAGGAGTATCGTCGGGAAATACATTATTTAACTCCTACAATAAGGAAACAGCAGTACTAGGCACAATATGATCAAGATCACTAGTATTAAAGTAAGCCTCTTTGTACAGAAGAAAAATCATTGGCTTGTTAGTGAAACATGCAGATCTGACCTCACCCTCTCTAGGATAAAAATTAGGTTGTTTTTTAGTTTTTCCATATAGTTCTCATCACTCTACCTGATTTTTTTCTCTCCTCTCGTCTTACCTCCATTCTCGACCAGATTTGGGTATTTTTGAGTTGTGGTTGAATGCTCTGGTTTATTTGTGTTTGGATGGGTGTCTGAATGAGTTGTAGTGATTTAGGTTCTGGCCAAATCTGATGGTCTTCTCTCCCCTTGATCTTCACCTTAATTTTCTCTTCCCATTGCCTCATGCTTACATTTTAGCTTTATTTTATCATCACACCTATTTAGGTATAAGAGGTACAAGAGTGATAGTTTTACCATCTTTTATAATGGTATACCTATTTTTAACCCCATCATGAATTGCCTTCCTATCATATTGCCATGGTCTCCCCAATAGGATGTGACTTGCTTGTATTGGTACCACATCGCACAGAACTTCATCAATATATTTCCCAATAAAAAATGGAACCACAACCTGTTTACTCAATTTCACTTCTTCACTATCATTCAGCCATTGCAATCTATATGGTTTCGCATGCTTAACAGTACTCAAATTCAATTTACTCACAAGGGTGGTACTGCAAACATTAACGCAACTTCCACTATCAATAATTAAACCACACACCTTGTTTTGTATATAATAATGTGTATGGAAGATGTTCTCTCTTTGTTGATGAGATTCATCTTTCTTGACCTGAACCTGAAGTGTGCGCCTTATAGCCAAGGACCCCGTAATCAATAATGCTAACTCATCCCCCTTACTATCCTTCAATGGTGGCGTGCCTTCACAATAAGATTTGTCACTTTTAGATTCTATATCACCATCATAGTCATCTTTACCCACAACTGTGTTTTTATCAACATCCTCTTCAAAATCAAATCTGGTATTCTGTATGGTCTTATTTATCGTATTTCCTCTGCAATCAGCACCAATATTCTGTTTACTTATCAATTTCAAATCATCAATCAGATCCATGTTCATCATAGACAATAACTGGAGTTGTTGACATAAGGCTCGCAACTGGAAAGCAACGTCAATGTTTTGTGTCGCTAATTCATTGTTTCCTGACATCCTATGAATCTAGAAAATTTGGTTAGTAGCTCAAATATATCCTCACAATTCTCGTGTTTCACACAAAAAAAAAATCAAGGCCTTTCACATGAATAAGCTTACTACGGCTTTTACCTCATAACTCTCGTGTATCACAAAAAAAATATCAAGGCTTTCCACTCTAATAAACTCACTGCGTCTTTTACCTCTCAACTTGTTTTCTTTTCGTTCTTTCAGAACTAAAATCAACAAATCAAAGTCAGTATTCTTCATAGCGCACTCTAATTATGATTTTTAGATTCAAGAAGCAAAAAAAATACTGAAAACAAAGCAAAACAAAACTACGATTATGATTTCACGAGTAGCGATGCAAATTCGTACGAATTGTAGACGATACAAAGACATGAAATAAAGAAGAAGAAAATACTAGCAAAAATAATTACTTGATTCCTAGATAACCCAAAATAGAATTAAAAAAGAGAATTGGATAAAACTAAACAACAAGGATCACTTTTTAAGAATTGAGCAGAATCTAAACTCTTACGCAATTTTTACGTAACTTAATTGAAACCCAAACAAACGACCTTGAAATAACCTCAAATTCAATATTTAGTATTTTAATACTAAAATAAAATCAACATTCAAATTATAGGTGATTCTCGTACTTCTAGGCACTCAACCCCTTGTGTGATCAAATTTCGGTAGAAACGAACCTCCAATTGAAAACTCTATTATATGATATCACAATAAGACCAAATTTAATATATCATGTGATATCAACCCCAATAAACATAATGTAAGGTTTCAATTGATTCTAAGGTGTTTTTCTAAGGATTTACTAAGGTGGTGTTTTTCTAAGGATTCACTAAGGTAGTGTTTCTACTAGAGAAATGAATCTCGAAATAAAACCTCAAGAAATTAATATTAGAAGAATCCCAAATTTAATATATCATGCGATATCAACCCCAAGACATAGAATGTAAAGTTTTAATTGATTCTAAAGTGTTTTTTCTTAGAGTTCACTAAGGTAGTGTTTCTACGGCAGAAATGAATCTCGAAATAAAACCTCAAGAAATTAATATTAGAAGAATCCCAAATTTGACATATGATTCTCTCTCAACTCCAATAGATGGAATATTGATTTTCATTCAATTTCGATGTGTTTCTTAAGTTTCCCTAGAGTTGTGTTTTGTGTGGAAAAATTTCAATGATTCTTCAAATTTGACTAATGCCTCTATCTTTATTTTTTTCTTTTCTTTTTTGTTTTCTACTTTTTTTTCTTTCTTAATATACTGGAATGACAAGACAGAAAAAGATGAAATATAACCTCTCTTTTTTATTAGATAATGCTAACACGAAGAACCAAATACGAGAAAACTTTAAGGACCACTAAAAAAAGACATGAAAATAACAGAATGATATGATCTTATTTCAGAGCCTAGCTTTGATACCACCTGATGTGAATCTCATGATCATGTGGTCACATAACCCACATCGAAGAATGAGATATGATCTCAAAAGGCCGAAATAGGTCTGATAGGAGTTTGACACAATGGAAACCTGCCCTAAGGTATCAGCATTATTGGAAAGAGTAGAATGACATCACGAAGTCAGTTGATCTTTAATAAGTCGGATTCAATTCATTCAAAAACTAAAGAATCCAAGAATCACTCTAACACGTAAACTGAAAGTTCAGAATTAAAATTCATCAATGGCTGCCGAAATTTAGCTAACATTGATTTAAATAATCTTTTAAAAACTAACCCTAATGGACCTTTTATTTGGACTTAAATGAGATCCATTTAAAACTGGCCCAAAACCCTAGGTTGGAAAGCCCATGACTTAATCCAAACAAGCCTTTGATCCTAGCTGAAAACAAAGTCTTAATTAAGCCCAAACAAGTCTTGGGCTATAGGTAACAAAATTAAATAAATTCTATTAGTCTTACTTATAGCCTTCCATCCAGCCCCTTAATCCTTGCTAGTGTTCCTAGGACGGTTCGCATCATTGTGCCCTTAAATGCTTCTAGAATGGCTCTCTTTATGATCATCATACACATATGATTTGATTTCTCCCGCCATTCCATATCCTTTTTTTTTCATCATAAGTACTCTCATCTATAAGAGGTGAGGGAGAATTAGTCCTTAATACAAGATCGAGATCCATAACTCCAATAACTATCAAAAGAGTATCTTTCCAAAACTTGAAGTTGGGGCCATTAAGCATAGGAATAAAGCTGATACTGGCAGTAATATTAGCTCATGTACAAGACTTATCTTAAGAGCAAAAATAATAAAAATAAAGGTAAATCCCATTTTAAGATATCAGACACTCCATTAATAGTTTATCTTTGGATAAAAGATTAATTTATAAGTGATATCTTAATATAGTAATCAAACATTGATAATAAGAACATGTTAAAAAATAAATCATCCTTTGAGTTGATTAATTATTCACATGTAAAACCAAATAATTAGTACATGTTGATTATTACATGTGCACATGCTTTTTCTTTAAATATTGACATTTCTTTGGGCCAGTCAATATTCATATAAATTGCATACACATAACAATTTATACTTTAGAATGAAATTATTTTTCATAAGAGAGGTCACTTTGGTAACATATTTTTTTAATTAATTCATTACAAAATATATATCAATATACCAATATTTGAAAACATAAATTTGCACCAATTTTTTTAACAAAGTCAATGGTCAAAGCCAAACATTGACTTTAACTATACACCTTGCAGCTGGACCAAGTCGGACCAAGCCTGATACTAAATTGGCCTGTTTTGGATCAAATAATTTAGTTGTGGGTTATAATTTTTTACAGGCTAAAACCTACAATAAATAATATTTTATATGGGCTTAATGCCCACAACCCTTTGGCCCATAACCCAACAAACAAAACTACCATAGCCTGTTAAGGCCTATAAGGGGCAACCCCAGGGGTTATGACCCCTCAGAAATGAATTATTGTTGCAGTCTCTAGTAGTTGTTACAAAGATTTCTAATAACTTCCCTTTAATTATACAATTGCTCTTGCAGCCTGCCAATACAATCATTTTAATTTTCACTTAATTTCCACCAATGTTGGCCTTTGCCAGCACTAGTAACTGGTAGCCTAAGGGATGCCAGTTTAACCTTCACTAGCGTTGGCAAGGTAAGCGCTGGTTATTTCATTTTCGTTAGCAGCCTATGGGCTACCAATTGAACTCTTGCACCAGTGTTGGCCTTGCTAGTGATGGTTAAATTTCCTCACCAACATTGGCCTATATATTCCAATAGCAACCTATGGGCTACCAGTCTATTGTCTTTACCAGTGTTGTTATGGCAGCACTAGTTATATATATTGTCATGTGTAGTTGGAAAAAAAAATTCAAAACTTGTTCTAAAATCCATTAAAACAAACATCCAAAAACAATATAGGTAAACTTATATATGTTCTAATGAACAAATAAGTAATAAAAGCAATAGAGAGATGTTAAATTCTTAATAGGAAAGTCTTAAATCCACCATTTATCTCTAATGGATCTATTAGCAATAGGCATGCCTTAAGATAGGCCTTCATCATTTAACTCTCTACCATAATATAAAACTATATCTAGTCAAAACCCTACTGTCTCTATATAGACCTCTATGTTCTCATTCGTTTTAGTAGGGCATCATCATCAACCATAAACAAACATATTGATGTATCATTATCATATACACAAACATACATTTATCTATTATATATGTTCACTTGACTTCATGGCTTGTTTAAAAAACTAACTAGTTTGTAACAAATATTTGATATCTTGTTCTCAGAGGGTAAAGGTCTGGTTTGAGTAGTCGTCATCTAGTATTATGGTCACTAGAAACTCTAACTAGTCAACAGAGATTCTCTGGAATATGAATGATCATGCAAAAGAACGATAATATCATTGCTTAAGCATACTACCTAGGGTTAATGTTAAATTGTGCATAAGTTGTCAGACTTTATTTGTGAAAAGAAATTTTTTTTATATGCAATGTTTGAATATACCATAATGATTATTTACAAGTACTTTGCTTGATGAAAAACTAAAAAAAATAACATTTTTTACACTTTATTTCATTGTTTTTTTTTTTTATGTATGAAAGAAAGAAAAAAAGGGCTATCATGCGTGAATTATTATTCACACGTGTATGCCACATTTGTAGTGGTATTAAGATTGCACTGTAACAACTTCTTGATGTATGAATTATAATTCACATTGCTTGCAACATTTGCAATGCAATTAATATTACACTGTAATAATTATTTAGAAGATATACAGTGATAGTATAATTAAAATTGGAAAACAAAGAAGAAAAGTTTACCTAGTGTTGTAGCTAAAGTTGAAGCTAGAGGGAGTTTGTATTTGCAAAATTGGTTAAACAAATATTCTTCCCTCTGGTTTCTGCTCCCTTTTTTATATTTTTTTTCTCAATTTTTTTATGTTCTCTATTCTCTCTAACAATATCCTTCTTTATATATATCTTTTTTTTTCGTTGCTTTTCCTCCACCTTTTTTTGTATGCACTAAGACTGTATTTATAATATAAGACTCCCATAACATATAAGAAACTAAGTCTCAATCAAACTCATTCTCTTTTTGATATTTAGATTTGATTAGAATTTAAAATTAAAATTTTAAAATAACTAAAATTATCATGATGATCTTTTTCGAACTCAAGATTAGGAGGGAAGGATAAAAAAACATTATAGTCCTTATTTTTACACAAGTTGATGAATTAATCTCTTGACCAAAATTAATCCTAAATCTTTTAATTTCAAATATAAACCCTTTTAAAAAACAAATGGGTTTAAAACTAGGTCATAATAGTTGTCATCTCTTTACAATGCTTACAGTATATATAGTCTTGTAAAGTCTTTATATAATAAGCTTGTGTAGAAAGAAAGAATGAGATTCCACTTAGAAAGACCTCAAAACTAGTCATTTGAGAGTGTTTAAGGATTTTTAGAAATGGTCTAATTTTTATAGGTTATTTTCTTATTGGTGAGAAAGTCAAAGACTTTTGAAGAGTTGTTGAATTGTTCTAAACAATCTGCTTGTTGAAAAAGTTAGATTTTTTAAGAGTTGTATAACTACTTTAAGTGACTTGTTTGTTTGTGTAAAACAATCAAAGATTTTGCAAAGGTAGTGATGATGTGGACCAACCTAAAAACACCAGTAATTACCCATTACATGTTCCAAATGGTCTAATGACTCGATCTATGATAAAGACATTGAAAGAGGCATTGAACACATTAGTTTTGAAGGTTTCAACCATGTTAGATTTGAAAGGCCCATTGGAGTATCAAGAGGAGATCCTAATATATCTTATCCATGTGCAAAAAGAGTCTAATACAACTTTAATTAGGCTATAAAGTGACAACAATAAAGAAAACAAAAGAATCTTACTACAACTTGAAAACAATATGGGTGACTATATTTTTCTTTTGTATCTAGGATTAAGGCTTGAATGAAAGGCAATAAATTAGCCTTGAATTAGCTCTATAATATTTTACTTCATTCTTTTCTTATCATGGCAAAACATGAATTTAATATTATGGGTTTTATTTTATTTTGTTAGCTATAGCTCAAGGCTTGTTTGAGCTTAATTAATATGTTGTCTTCAACTAGGATCCAAAGCTTGTTTGGATTAAGTTATGGGCTTTTTAATTTAGAGTTTTAGGTCAATTTTGAGTGGACCTCATATAAGTCCATATAAGAGGTTCATTAGTGTTAATTTTTCAAGAACTATATAAACTCATGCAACCAAAATGTCAACAACCTTTAATGATTATAACTTATGAATTTTTTAGTTTTAACATTTAAGAGTGATTCTTGTATTCTTTTGTTCTTAAATGAATCAAATCTCACTTACTAAAGATTAACTGGTTTCAAAACATTGTTCTACTCATTCCAATAGTGTTGGTGTCTTGGGAAAGGTTTCCATTGTGTCACACTCCTATGTAAAAACCCCGAATATTTTTTTTTCACAGTGTTGGTACTCAACGAACCCAATCACCTCACACCAAATAATAATACCAATCATACAATAAACATTCTATTTAAAAGAAATTTTCACATGAACATATAATAGGGTGGTTACATATCTAGAGATTTATATTAAAAATATACACACATCAATAGGAGCCTACATTTTTGTCCTACTAGTAGGTTTTATAATACATACAAAAGGTCTGATACAAGTTATGCATTCAATACATTGATTTCTCCAAATTACATCAAAATTTAGAATGCATCTATATGGTCCTTTACAAAAGTAGATTTCGGAGTACCGGTTCCCTAGATATCTTGTGGATGCGACGTCCCTGCAGTAGTAAAAACATCTAAAGGTATGAAATTTCTAATCGATAATAATCACAGTGATCAAAGACTTGCCATTTAAAAAAAAAAAAAGACATTAGCAATTACAATTTCTGCATATATAAAGTGCAAT
This sequence comes from Salix dunnii, assembly GCA_015731905.1. Taxonomy (NCBI): domain Eukaryota; kingdom Viridiplantae; phylum Streptophyta; class Magnoliopsida; order Malpighiales; family Salicaceae; genus Salix; species Salix dunnii. Next base: position 3,550,625 of record CM027661.1, read on the forward strand.
ACCTATAATGTTTATTTCAAGTAACCCTATTCTTTACTAAAGTTGACCGTTCAAATGGCTTTTGGATGCTATTATCCGAATCTAATTAACCATTTGTTCTGGCCATCCTTTCGGATGCCATTAGCCGAAGCTAATCAATCATTTTTTTTCCCCAGCCATCCTTCCGGATGCCATTAGCCGAAGCTAATCAATCATTTGTCCCGGTCATTCTTTCGGATGCCATTAGCCGAAGCTAATCAATCATTTATCCCGGCCATCCCTCCGGATGCCTTTAGCCGAAGCTAATCAATCATTTGTCCCGGTCATCCTTTCAGATGCCATTAGCCGAAGCTAATCAATCATTTATCCCGGTCATCCTTTCGGATGCCATTAGCTGAGGCTAATCAATCATGTGTCCCGGTCATCCTTTCGGATGCCATTAGCCGAAACTAATCAATCATTTGTTCCACCCATCCTTTCGAATGGCCTTAACCCCATTTCATCAATCGTTTGTCCATATTAATTCACTCAATAATCTAATATAATTTCTAACACATTAGTGTATTACTCATATTAAAACAAATTTTTATGTAACGTATGAAATAGAGAGGTGCAAGACACCTACCTGCTCCACCTGTGGGCTGTTACTATCTGGACGATGGTCCAATCTCGCCTGCACCGCCTACGATATCAATGATCATAGATCAGTATATTTGTATTTCCAAATTAACATTCATCATCACACCCATTTCAAAAGTTCATATGTTCACATCAATGGTCATAAATCCCATGAATTTGTTACTAGCTTTTAAATCATTTCTATACTTTGGCAGAAATCGACAGCGAAACTGGTTCACCGCAGGCTGCCCCATCGACAGCGTAAACTGATTCGCGAAGACTGATTCGCGAAACCGACATAATTTCGGCAGCGAATCAGCCGTTACAGCTTCGGCATCAACATCACATTTCGCTGTGCTGCAAGGCACACCAATCAGCACCCAAATCCCTCAACCAAACCCTAACCACTACACACATAACTTCACAGCACATCCACCCAAAATTTCTTAGCAAAACACACAATATTTTCAGCACAACCCGTTCAATATCCATCGGCAACACACTCAATTTTTCCAATGGAAAATACAGAAATTTTCCAACACACAAATACACAATTTCCCAGCAGAAAATACATACAATTTCCACTAGAAAGCACCCATTGAAATTCAACAAGTTCGGTAAGAAACCCTTCAACACCACACAACCAAATTCTTTTTTTTTTCGTTTTTCATTGTAATTTTTCTAAAATTGACCTCATGTGTTTCTATTCCCTTGCTCCTTTTAGCTAATTTCAGTTCCCTTTTTAATTAATTTAAGTCTTGGGTCTTGGGTCCTTTTCCTAGGGTTTTCTCTTTTTAATTCTTTGAGGAGAAGAGGAACAGATTTTATGACCCATACCTTTTTTTTTTTTGGATTTGACTAAGTTTTGGGTAAGCTTGACACTTCTCTTTCTCTTCCCCTGCTGATTTTCTTCCTTCTTATTCCCTCTCACGTTCTCCTCTTCCTCTTCTTCTTTTTTCTTCTTCTTTTCCTCTCTTACGGGTAACCCTCCAATTTTCTCTCACATACTTAATTTTTCCCTTCAATCACTCTCTCCCAAACACAATTTCTGGTTGCTTTCGGGTGGGTCTGGGATTTACAGAAAAAGGAAGAAAAATTGAACCCCTTCTTGCTACTTTTAGAGAGAACCTTCCACTCTCTCTCTCTCCTCTTCCTATTTATACTTCTCATGTAAAGTGGGGTTGTTTGAGTTTGGGTTTAGTTGTGTCCCTATTATTGTTTGGTCTTATCTAAAACTGGTTTTATCTAATCCTCCCCTCTCAACTCTTAAAAATTTCGGCAGTAACACTGATTCGCGAAGACTAATTCGCGAAAACTGACTCGCGAACTGATTTGTTGACGAAGTCGGATTGTCGCGAAACTTACCCGGTCGATGCGAATCGCCGTTTCCAGAAGAAGTTAGGGCACAGCCCCTGATGTCCACTGGTTTTTGGCCAAATTCCATCGTTTCAACCCTGAAATCGCCATTTTCCCCATTTCGGGAAAAATTTCGTTTTGGCCCCAAATTCTTGGTTTCAACAGACTGAGTCGAATTTCATCACTAAATGTTTAATCAAGGCTTATTCATAGACCTATCATATTCTAAGTTTATCTCAAATTTTTCCATTAATGGTAATTTATGGCTTACTAACGTTTTTCCTATCCGTCATGGGTTAGATCCGTGTTTCTCTTTAAATACCAATGTAATGCCTCTGGTCGTATCATATATTAATTACTCAATAAGATTTCTGGAGTTTTCTATGAGTTCATCTTCTTGCAATCTAATTATGAAATGTTGATGTTGGTTGAATTTCTTTACGATTTCCTGCTGCGTCACAAAATCGGCAGCGAGAACTAAGTCAACCTTTTATATATATATATATATATATATATATATATATATATATATATATATATTTATATATTTTCTCTCGGGGCTTACACCTATTAGACCTATTTCAACTTTTCGGGGTGTTGATCTCAATTTTGATTGTGGGTTGTGTAACCACGTGATCATAAGGTTCACATTATTTGGTATCAAAGCTAAGCTTTAAAACAAGGTCATATCCTACTGTTATTTTATTTCTTTTAGAGTTTCATAGTGAGAATTTAACTGCTCATCTTAATTATTTGCGTAATGTACATATTATTTTGCGTAGCGAGAAATTGTAAGCTAATATTAAAAAATATACCTTTTGCATGGAAAAAATTATGCTTCTTGGCTATGTTGTAATTGCATAAGGTATTGAGATGGATGAAGAGAAAGTTAAGGTCATTAAGGATTGACCTAGACCTAAAATCAGTAAGTGAGGTAAGAATTTTTCATGGGTTAGCTAGTTTTTACAGGTGTTTTATGAAAGATTAAAGTACAATAGTTGCACCCTTGAATGAAGTTGTTAAAAAATCAGTTGGGTTTAAATGGGGGGAGGAACAAGATTGGCTTTTGTTCTTTTCAAAAAAAAATTATGTTCTACACCTATTTTGGCTTTACATGACTTTACAAAAACATTTGAAATAGAATGTGATGAGTCTAGAATGGAAATATGTGCTTTTTTAATGCAAGATCATAGATCTATTTCGGATTTTAATGATAAGTTAAATGGAGTGACATTGAACTATTCTACTTAAAAAAGAACATTATGCATTGGTAAGAACACTTGAGATATGACAACATTACTTATGGCCAAAAGAGTTCATAATCCATTTGGATCATGAGTCCTTAAAACATCTAAAAGGATAAGGTAAGTTGAATAGAATTCATGTAAAATGGATTAAATTCATTGAAACTTTTCCTTACGTAATCAAGTATAAGCAAGGCAAAGAGAACATCATAGCTGATGCACTTTCGCATAGGTATGCTCTTTTACACACCATGAATACTGGAATGCTAGGCTTTGAATATGTGTAGGAATTGTATGGTAATGATTCTGACTTTGCCAAGATTTATAATGCATGTGGACATTTGACTTTTGATAAGTTTTATTTGATAGATAATTATTTGTTCAAAGAGAATAAATTGTGTGTTCCTGCTAGTTCTTTCATTGAATTTCTTGTTTGTGAAGCACATGTGGGTGGTTTAATTAGTCACTTTAAGTTTGTCAAAACCTTGGATGTATTGCATGAGCATTTCTATTGTCCAAAAATAAAACAAGATGTGTAATAAATTTGTGAATAATGTATTGTTTGTCAAAAGTTAAAATCTAGAGTACAAGCATATGGACTATATACACCATTACATGTACCTACTAAACCTTTGGTAGATACCTTTATGGACTTTGTTTTAGGTTTACCTAGGTCAATGAAATGTAAACACTATTTTTGTTGTGGTTGATAGGTTTTCTAAAATGATGCATTTCATTACATGCCATAAAACAAATGATGCATCTCATATCGCAAACTTATTCTTTAAGGAGATTATAAATTTGCATGACGTTCCTAAGAGTATAGTGTCAAATCATGATGTTAGTTCCTTAACAACTTTTAGAAGATGTTATGAGGAAAATTGGAAACCCAACTCTTATTTTCAAAAATATATTATCCTCAAATAAATAGACAGACAAAGGTAGTGAATAGAATATTATCCTAGTTTTTGCGTGTTATAATTCAAATAAATTTGAAAAGTTAGGAAGAATATATTGTATTTTATTGAGTTTGCTTATAATAGAATTGTGCATTCGACCACTACTTTTTTTTCCTTTTGAAATTATTTATGGTTTTGATCCACTAACTCCTATAAACTTAATTCCTTTATCTTTTAAAGAAAATGTAAGTTTATATGGTAAAAAGAAGGCTAAGATAGTGAGACAACTCCATAAAAGAGTTCGACTGCAAATAGAGAAAAAGAACAAACTTTACACTTTTAAAACAAATAAAGAATGTAAACTAGATGTTTCCAACCCAGTGATTGGGTTTGGGTGCACATGCATAAGGAATGATTTTCTAACCAAAGAAAATCAAAATTGTAGCCTCATGGTGATGGTCCATTTTAGGTTTTAGAAAGAATCATTGACAATGTATGCAAGATTACCTTCCAGGTAAGTATGGTGTTAGTGTTACCTTTATCGTTACTGATCTTATGTTGTTTGACACAAATTTTGATTCGAGGTCGAATCCTTTTGAGGAGAGAAGGGATGATGTGGACTAGCCTAGAAACACTAGCAAAGACCCATTACTTGTTTCAAATGGTCCAATGACTCAGTTTAAGACAAAGACATTGAACGTATTGGTTTGGAAGGTTTCGACCATGTCAAAATTGAAAGGTACATTGGAGTATCAAGAGGAGACCCTAGTACATCTTATCCATATGCAAGAGAGGTCCAATACAACCTTATTTGGGCCATGAAGTGAGGATAAAAAAAAAAGAATCATCCTACAACTTACTATGTCAATGACCCATCAATTGTGTCAAGAGGGTTTATTATAAGAGTTAGGACAAAAGGACTTAAAGAGGCATTAAATGGGTTATTTCAATGCATATGGCATAAGATGGAGTTGAAAGCACAAAAGATGCCTATGAAGCTTAAAGGACAGTTTTTGATTCATCTGATCTAAGTCCAAGAAATATCCCATTCAAGTTTTGAAGAGGGTTGATATGTTAGGCTCCAACTTAGCCTTGATTTAAGCTTATTTTTCCTAATATTACATAGAGTCCAAGTCAACATATTATTCTTCAAAGAAAGCAAGAAAAGTTTTCTAGATTACTTCCTAAAGAGGGTATAAAGTTTCTTGGTCTAAAAAGAATTAATGAACTGTCATATTTGTTTCCTAAGCTAGATGGTTATTTAATGATTCTTTTAGTTCAGGAAGGAAACCTAAAAATCAGCAACATTCAAGACCCAATAAATCTTCTTTTATTTTATTTATATGGCAACAACTTAAAGTTTTTATTTTAAATTTGTATTTTGTATTTTATAGTTAATAAACATCCATTAGGCTATATAAGTGCTTTATGCAAGTCCACATATTTGGGTACTTTAGGGTTTAACTTTGGTTACACATATATAACCCAAGTTTCAGATTATGTTTTTGCTTAATGATATTCAGATTACGGTTGCAACTTTTTATGCTTGTGACAATGAGAATTCTCTTTTCCGTAGATCTCTAAAGCACTGAAAACAACTTGTCAAGGTTCAACTAACTTTGTGAGGTTAATTTATACTTTTCATTTGCAAATTATTATTCATTAGCTAGGGGTTCAAATCCAATAATGCTAGTGCATAGATACAAGTTATCTTTGTGTCATACTCTTATCAAATCTAATTTACTTAGCTTTCTAGAAATTGATGTCTTTGTGTGTAGGTTTTTTGATTGCGTGTTCAAGAGGTTCTCATCATATATATTTTTTAAAAATGCTCCAAAACAAAAGAAATAGGAAAAAAAATGAGGACTGATATAGATATAAAAATAATTTGAAATCAAATTTAAAGGGAATAAATATAAAACAAAACTCAATTAGAAAAAGAAAAAAATAAAAAAGCCCAAATTTGATATAAGAATTAAATGAAGTCAAATGATTAAGGGGAAAATCAATAAAAGAAATAAACAAACATAAAACATATAGTGATCAAAATAAGGATCAAATTGGACTAAACAAAACAGATAAAAGAACTCTCATATTTTGGCAGGGAGAAAAAAGAGATTAGGGAGGAGAAAAAATCTACTAGAATCTACCCACTCCTTAGCCTACACAAGTAGCATCATTGGAAAGACAATGATGAGCCATTTTATACAATGCCAATGTTTTGGCATAAGACAACATGATATGTGCCCCCCACTCACTAACACACATTATCAACTCTATTTTTATGAATATTATCATTAATAATATAAAAAAATATACATCACCCCTAACCCAACCCTATTACCACTAATAACTTGATAGATTCATTATACAATGCTTAGAAAAGAAAAGATGAAATTGGCTTTAACAACCCCTTAATAAATTTTGCTTTTAAAACAAATAAATTGTGTTACTATACAATTGATTTGAAAGTGAAATTTATCCCCAATCAATTATCAATTTGATCCGACAAAGAAGAAAGCACGGGGCCATGTAACTAGTATATGTCTGTATATAAACTAGATCATAATTTACACTAAGACAAGTTATCAACTACACCCAGATTAATGGCAAACATTTTGACAAGAAAAAAATGGAACCCAAGAATTTTCTAGTAAGCATACGAAATTGGTAATGACATTAACGTATCGTGTTCCAAGTGTGACTTGAAATGGCAACAGAAGCAACTGAAATCCATGCAAGCTGTGTGGGGAAGGATAGGCGGGTGTGTGTGTGTGTGTGTGTGTGTGTGTGTGTGTGTGTGTATATATATATATATATATATATATATATATATATATATATACGGCGTCATGATTTCACTGTGTCTTTTTTTACCGTTCACACAGATACAATTCACTCCGGGGGCTCTATCAGTTTTTCCCACTTATTTGCACAGTGCATCGACGGAAATAGCCCCCATAAATGATAGAATTGCGTACAGTAAACTGGGGCAAAGAAGTATTTTCCACCCAGGTTTTCCGTTAATATCAGTAGGGTCAGGGGTGTGCAGGTAATTAGCTATTATTTTATTATTTCTTTTGAACAAACTGCAAGCACATTCTCTAGACGCGCCGGCAGTGTTCCACGCCCCCACTCTCTTTATGCGGCGCGTTCGGCTCTTTTCGACAGTCAAAAATTCACTTCTGCCATGTCCGGAGATGCGCCACCGTGTCCTCTGTCTGCCGTTAGGGAGCGTTCTGGTACTATGTGTTCGGGTAAGCGGCGGTTGACGATTTTATGTCGATGCACGTTTTTCTCTCTCTCAGCTCCAAAATGTTTGACAGGTCCCTCATTTATGTATGAAGTTTATTTTAGTCTCTTAAGTTTTGATTTTGATTTTATTAATGATTTCTTTAATTTAAACTTTGAATATTTTCAATTGTGTCCTTCAATTAAAACTGATTATATAAGAAAATTTTCATTTCAGTCCTTAGTCTTTTGATTTTTTATTTCTTTTTGGTTCCTTCAATTTTTTCGGTACGGATGTTTTGATTTCTGTTAATTTGGTCCTCCAATTAAAATTGGTCATTTTTATAGTTTTTCATTTCAGTCCCTCTTCTTCTAATTTTTTGATATATTACACATCAATTATCATTATTTATTTCTTTATTTATTTTGGTCCCGAAATTTATTTTTGTTTCAATTTTATCCTTCAATTGAAATTAATTATATATTTTATTTTTCAATTTAGTCCTTATTCTTTTAATTTTTATTTTATATTAATTCATTTGGTTTTTTTAATTATTGGATAATATTTATTTTTTATTCATATTTATGCATCTATGCTTTTAGTTTTTGTCTTTTTTGTTTTTATTCAGGTTCAATCCTGAAATTTTAATTTATGTTAGTAATCATTTTAAAATTAATATTGCATATTTTTTCCCTCTATTCCTTTTTTTTTGTGTGTTTTCTGTTATTTTTATTTGTTTTTTGGATTGGATGATTTTTATGATTTTGCTATTTGTGCAATGATAATAATAATTTTAGTGATTATTTTTTAATTGTGTTCTTTTTTATAAAAAATCTTTTGCTTTTTTTAATGATTTTTAGGGCAATTTAATTATTTTAATTATTTTAACAATAGTGTTGATAATAATTTTAATTGTTATAGTAATGATAATAACAATAACATAAGGACAAATTTACAATTTATATTTTCATCTTTTTTAATAGAAAATTAACTATTTATTTTTGTTATTTGATTATTGAATTTTTTTATATTAATTTACTTAGGTTTTTTTACATTCTTATACAATGTTTATTTTTTATTTGTATTTATATATCTATGCTTTTAGTTTTTTTTTATGGGATTTTTTTTTAATCGGTTCAATTCTGAAATTTGAATTTATATTGGTTATCATTTTAAAATTAATATTGCTTTCTTTTTCTCTTTATTCATTTTTTTCTGTTATTTTAATTTGCTCTTTGGATCAAATAATTTTTACGATTTTACTATTTACTAAATAATAAGAATAATTTTAGTGATTGTTTTTATTATTTTTTTATAAATCATTTGCTTTTTTTAATGATTTTTCTAGGCAATTTAATTATTTTGATAGTAATGTTGATAATAATTTTAACTCTTATAGTAATGATAATAACAATAACATAAAAATAGATTTTCAATTTATATTTTCATCTTTTTATGGATAGAAAATTAACTACTTATTATATAATAGTTATTTCATTGAAACTTGCTAAACAAATAACTTAATATCCATTTAAAATTTATATATTTTATAGAAAACTTGCACTTTACAAAAATTCTATACAAATTTATTATTTTGTCTAAATTTATATTATAATAAAAAAATCACATATAATTAATATTTTTTTACGTTAAAAAAAATATAATCCGCCCACAACGAGACACGGGTGCCTAGTATATATATATATATGGTCAATTTCCATATCATTATAATTGGGAAAAACATATCAAAGATTTGTTCAGTATGCAAGATATTTACAAAGAGATGACAATAAAAACAATCATGTCACCAGATTCATTTTGCCTAGGAAGCTTTGGGAGGGCACAAAATGTTGATGCATGTGATGCCCTCCCTATGTTGACAGAGGTTCAATGTAATTACTTTCCACTTTGAAATCGACATGAGCAAACAAGAACGCACACATGTTGATACAATTTTCCAACCTAAAGAAGTATATATCTAAATCTCTGACCACACTTGCCGACATCTAACAGCTTCTTGACGAACAGCCCTCTTTGGATCATCAAGAGCTTTTGATACAGCTTGCAACACCTGAAAATTATGAGAATACAAATTTAGAAATTCAGGCATGAACGAAGGAGATGGAAGCTGCAAGGCGAAAACCTCGACAACTACAAAAATTGGTATGCAGCAAAGAGGCCAATGTCAGAATTATCTTGACTTGCTCCCCTGCTAGGATCGTATCAGCTGATGACTCCACCAAGTTGAATGGGAAGCTCAAGATAAAATATAGAAATAAATCCACTAAATTTGTTCAACTCAAGTTTAAAAAACCTGGATTCGCATGGGGTAAATCCTTGCGTGAGGCAACTCTGACATGGCAACAAGACATTGAATTGTTGTCTCTCGGACAAGCTGAGAATGTTAGCACAAGAATCTCAGTTTCTTAATTGTGGGTTTTGATAGCAAGGATCAGAAATTTATGACAAAGGTATGAAATAAACAAGAAGACCAGGTGTTAAAGTAAACGGAAATTTAACTTTTAATTTGAATTCACATCCAAAAATACACATTAGGGCACAAATTAGCAGAAAAATAGAATTTCTATTGAGAAAAACTGTTACCATCGTATGAGGGTACGTGGCAAACCCAATGAGGCAATTGATGATAATATGAGCATTCTCTATTACAGCTTCTTGTCCTGCACGTGCAAGCTTATATGAGAATGTAACCTTAACGGACACTGAATTTACACAAAAATCATAACCTGGTAGCTGTCCCTATTTGACAATTTGTGCATAAAAGGAGACAACTTGCATTTTCCATTAGTTGGGAAAACAGTTTTGGTTCGTCTTTCATAGATTAAAGACAATCTGCAATAACAAGGATTTACTGTGTAATTTTGCAAAGAGGGCTCAAGAACAACTCCGGATGCTTAACAATAAAGGCCCTTAATGGAAATGCTTTGGGAGCTTAAACATGATTAATATCTGCTAAACAGTTGATTCTCAGAAGCTTGCATGTGACTGGTATCCAGATAATCCTTGCAAGTAAAATGACTTGGATAAAAGCAGGCCTGTTGATATCTATGTATGTACCCCCATGTAAGTATATATAAAGAACAAAAAGTTCCAGATTTGCACTCATTAATACATTAATATGAAGAGGAAAGACAAGAATCAATGTTCAAGTAATTTACAGGAAACACAACCAACCACAGGCCTAAGCATTTATCAAATCTCTCTCTTGCTCCAAAATTCCAGCACAGGAATAATTGTAACATGACCCCGGGAAAAACGAACAGCAATGGCAAAGAATAGTGAAACACTTCTTATATACTTTACCAAAGGTCACAAACATAAAAGAGAAGAAACATTCACCAAAGTACCAGTCCCACTGCCCCACAACCACCATGACATGTACAGCCTTACTGGAGTAACAACTAGACAGACAGATCACTCACAATGCCCCAAGAAGATATTTTAAGAATTAAAGATCTGGAAAAAAAAAATGAATTTTGAATGGGGTACAAATACGTTGATATGCTCAGCCACAAAGCAGTCAAGGTCAGAAAGTCTCACTTCAATTATTTCCTTTACCAAAGAAAGGGTTAGAAATATTATAAACCCCTTTAAAATTAAAGATAATTATGTTGACATACGGTAAGCCTTACCATTTTTATCTGTCAATATGCCTGACAAGACCAGTAGAAGGCTGTACATTATATCTTTATCCAAAACATCCTTGCTCAACAACTTTAAGCTATCCAGCACCATTGGAATTAACTGGAAAATGGAATAGTTCAGTTTACTAGTACGCATGCTTGCTAGATGAGCACCAAATATACTGGAAGATTAAGATATCAAACTAACCTTTCTTGCATCATTCAAGATAACAATCAATGGGGTGCCGGTTATAACATTTGCAAAAGCCCGATACAGCATAGATCTGAAATCATAGAACTTGCATTATTAGTCAAGAAATGGACCAACATCACATGAACTTGGTCTATAGACAGTTCACCAAAATCTGTTCTCAAGGAATCAAGATACTGTTCAACCGACCATAACACATCTATTTCAGACCAGCATGTTATTACATCAACCATATCACTTAGGATTCATCTGTGATACTAACTTCTGCTTCAACTCATGGATGCTCAAGCAATAAAACCGGATCCACATGTTTTATTTGACTTACTAAAGCAGATAATTTTTTTCATCAGGGTGTGTGAGACGTTACAATTTGAAACTGCTAACATCCTTTCCATGCAACTTCTGGGCCTCCCAGAAACAGGACTAATCCTTTTTCATTTCCCATTAATGAAGCATGACTAGTATTTCTTTTCTCAATATTTCTAATAAATAACCTTAACAAATGGACAACACGGGAAAAACAAGTGTGCTTTAACATCACAGTATTATTTCAGGCATAAAACAGTCTAAATTCTAACCAAGTCACGACAGCATTTAAATATATGCATAGATAATAAAAATTTCAAAAAGCATAAGAAAGAAAATTGCAAAAGTTCCAGGATCAATTTGACTAGCCATGCATCTGGATGTCTGCAAGCAAAATATCATGTGAATAATATAATAGACGACTGAATGCAAATTGTAAAATTAGCAGTGTTACTCAAGACTCTTAAAGTGAAACATAAGGTAGAAATTAGTGACCAATCCTTGACAAATCATTTTTTCTGGAATGATCTAGCATTTATCCTTAACTTTTTGATGAACTGGATCAATAAATCAATACTAGTAGAACAAAATGAAACCAAAAGCATGTTAAAGTGGGTTCTGCTGTTTAGTTGTCTAGAAAAATCCATCCACATCTATAGGAGTACAGAATCAACAAGAGAAGTGAGGGAAACAAGAATCTGCAATAAGAAGCGTACCTTGTGAGTAATGAATCAGACTGAATTATCAAAGACTGCAGGATGGGCATTGTGGTGGAGAAAAATCGCTGCTTATAAAGTGGCCGTATTATTGCATGAAATTTGCGGTTTAAGCAAAGCTCAGAATCACTCAAAAAAATCTGAAATGCATCTGCTGAACTTTTCATTGCAGACAGACGCATATCCCAGTTGCACTTAGTTTCTTCCAAAGGCAAGGCACCCATTCTGCCATTTGATAGCAGGCACTCTAAAAAAACCATAGTTATGTCTTTAACCTTTTCATGTCCACGCATAAGCAGACCTTTCCCGATCCATGCAAACCCAACAAAAAAATGAATTTTAAGCAAACCACTGTTTGCAGCACCAAGGCATAAGTTTGTGAGACCTGTCTCACTCCAATCACCTGTGATACCAGATCTCTCAGCAGGAAAGTGATCAGAAGAGCTTAAATTTTTACCTAAGATTATATCCATTGCTTCTTCAAAGGTACAACCACCAGAATACTCTGTTCCACTAGTCTTTAGATCCAATTTGTTAACTATAGAACCCAACGCTTGAGCGGCCATAACATAGCCCTTAAGGAGCACAATCATGAGAAAATGCAGTACTGTTCTTATATTTGGAATGCGTGTTTGAGGATGAAGTGCTATAATTACTGATGTAAATAAAGAATAAATCCACTCATCTCTACTGGAAAATTTGACCATCTCTTGAGTATCTTCTAACCCTTCTAGTTGAGCTTGAAGAGAGGGCAAGGAATCCTTCATTGATAAGAAAGTGCTGGATGACAGTACAGTATATGCTTTATCAATTATTATGTTCTGGCTTTCCACTGAACAAGAAGCAACAGCAAGCTTCATCACCTTCATTGTTGCATCAAGAAGCTCCTGATGTCAAAAAGAATATATGTTACAGCTAAATCTAATGCAAGCCACTGCATATTAAAATAGAAAATAGCATTCCTGGAAGTAGCGGTAATACTCACTTTTTCACAGATCCCAACAGGAAAGACCATGCAATTTTCTATTTGGTTCCATATGCTGACAACAAATTGGAACAAGACTTCCTCAAAAACTTCATATTTCTGAATCCTGAGACCATTTCAAAAAATATCTACATCAACAGAAAAAGAAACAGCAAATAACCCCCCAACCCCATTGCTAACCAAATCCCTTTGCAGCACACCCCTAAAAAAAAGAAACGAAGGGGAAACATCTTTGCAATAAGCTTTTAGCACACAAAAAGGAAAGGGTAGTTAATTGAAGGTAATTAATTCACCTCCATACATCAAAGGTGCCTCTTGTGTGAAAAAAGCAACTAAACCTCATAATACAATCAATTGATTGATACAGAAAAGTAAAGTACTTAATTAAATGCTTATAATATCTTTCATTTGTAAACATGCATGCACACAGTTGCAATTTAATGGGCCAAGCCAGTACTGACACGTTACAACTAGGAATACTTGTAACAGATTGTCGTTTGAGAGGATACAAACACAGATAATGAATTTAGCAAAAAAAGATAGGGATGGTCAAGGTAGAGATGCAGTACCATGGAAGCAACACATTTGAATAGCATTCCAAAAGATAAATTATGACCCTTGCTGATTTCACATTTCCTTGAACCTATGGAAGCACAACAGAAACTTGTATTATCAGATCTATAGGTACAGATATGAAAATCAGATTGTAGGGAGGAAAAAACTAAAACCAACAGAAGAACCCGATGAAATGTCCCCAGTGCTAGAGTAAGGACAATTGCAATGGAATCCATGGACATCACTCACTGAATTTAGAAGAGAGATTTTTTTTTCAACATTTAAGCACACATAAAAAGAAAAAAAATAAGATGCTGCGTGGGTGTCCATGTATCATGTTCTTTCAATGGGGACATTCCCTGAGCTCTTAGTAAGTGATTAGAGATTGTTGAGCATACGTACATAAACCTCAGCTAGATTGGCACATATAACTTCTTGCAATCCACTAACAATTTTCAGCATATATTTCAGCCCACTTGTGCCAATGTCAGAGATGGCTTCAAGTTTGAGTTGAAATGGAATATCATGATTATCAGATGATATCATTGAAACAATCTTCTGAACAACAATATCCATATAGCTCATTGACTTCTCAGATTGGTTACTACCATTAATAAGCAAGCCAATCTGAACCAATGCCCTCACTGACAGTTTCCACAACAATGTCTTGTTGAAATCAACGGTGATAATAGATACAAAGGTCGTCAAAATACTTTCACACGTGGATTTTGATACTAGTATATAGCCTCCAGGGAATGTTGCTAGAATTTGCAAGCCCTTCACTGCACATAAATTAAAATATAGAAAAGCATGCAATCAGAAATTTTTATGTTTTAATTCCTGTAACTAGTCAATAAATTATGCTGAGAGTCAAAACAGCAACTAATGGAAGGAATCGGCTGATTGGTGCTTCATTGGCAACATTTATCAAAGTTATATTACTACATCTAATAGGAGGCAAAGACTGAAAACAACTATTTTTTCTTAAAACCTTAATGGTGATTTATTTTTAGCAACATATATGACTTGTATTCCTAAACTTATAATACCACTGCATCTGTTTCCAGGAGTTGTAATATGTCCACATTTACATATTATAAAACCCAAAAGAAAAGGTATTTTTTTTCATTTTGTTCCAGCGCAGGTACTACAAGCGTGTTTTCCTTCCTGAAAATAGCAGGCTATTGATGGTGGGTGGCATATTGAGCATATGATGCATGTCCAGGTGCATCAGGAAGACCCAAGAGTGGGTAAGAACTTCCTACTCTAAAACTCAGTTTGGATATCCAAATCAATTAGGAAAACAAGTTACATTATATGTAGCCGCTATAAGAAACTACTTTTTCTTGTTCATGGACAGAAAGGGTTCCTTTCTTCGTGATTTTTAAAAATCCAAAGGAAACCCATTTTTACAAAATAAATCCCAAAGTTTACACTTTTGAGCGCACCCATGGTACAGAATGTGTTCAGGCACTAAAACAAGTAATATGGAAGATTTTGGGATCAAATATAATTTACATTAGAACTCTCAAGTCCAACTCCTTGCACCCAGATCTAGATAACCTAAATGTTAGATCTCCATTAGTTCTGAACCTAGAATCAATTGCTTGAGTTGGTAGACAACCCTAAGCAAGCTTATTAATAATATCCAAAAACTTTCAATATAAAATAGAAATAGGAATGGGAACAATTACCACCTCGATAGCACTGCAAACCAAATCATTTACCTCCAAGATACACATCTGCATCGTGAGCAGGTTTGTCTGTACTTGTTGCCAGGATTGAACTGAAAATCTTGCTTAAAGAGGTAGAAAATCTCTGAAGCAAGCAGCACCATGTCTCATCTGTAGAAACACATTGTGATACAAGATCACCAGAACTGATGGCCAAATCTCTGCATGCTCCAAGAAGTTCAATACAGAGATAAAGAGATCCGTGATTAGGTCTTTTCAAGATTATGCAGTCATCATTAAAAGAGCTAGTCTCAGATCCATTCACAACCGGAAGCCCCATGCTCTCCATCAGGCAGGGGAAGAAATTTTGAAAAATTCTACTGCAGGAAGCAACAGATGCCTTCACAGAAACATAAAGGATACGACCGACTGAATACATTTTTTGAGTGCTTTGCGAGGGAATTTCATTGTAACTCTCGTAGCCAGAGATGGAATTCAAAACCATATTTATTTCTTCATCACCAACAATCATACTTGAGAACAAATCATTATTTTGGATAACAACCTTTTCCAGTAGAGTCAGTGCTTCAGCTGTTATTTCATTCTCCTGATAGCCTAGACCACCTAGGGATTCTGGGGTGAAGGATAACGCAAGTGGTTGTCCTGAAGTAAACATTGCATCTTTCAGTGAGCACCAAATAGCTCCAGCATGTTTTGCGATTCTTTCTGCTCCATACTTTGATGTGCAATAGCTAAGGTACTTTAAGGAATCAACCTGGAAACACAAACAGAATACACATTTATGCATTCTACAGGTCAAAAACAAGAACCTTATTGGAAAGCTATGGAGAAGACTTGGTGTTCGTTCAATATTCAAATATTATTTTAAAACACAAAACTCCAAATATTGATTTTCAGTTTTCCAAGTTTATCTTGGGTTTAGGAGAGCACTATCAAATTGGTTTTCAACATTTTCCTCATAAAAACCAACCTTATTTGTCCACGTTTACCACATGGAAAACAAAGAAATATCAACAAGGCTTTCATTTATATTTCTTTTTTTCCTTTTTTTCCAAAGAAAGCTCCACATTATGAAGCAACTTTGTGCCTGCTGTTTAATATTTACCATTATAAAAAAAATAGCAAATGAAAACATTTTCTAGTTTTGCACTGAAAAGGAAAAACAGAAATGGAAAATCACATGTTTTGACTAAGCAGTCAGTCCAAAATCATGTTCAACTAGAATACAAGTAAGGCTATCTGCATTATCATCAATTAATAAAATATAGTTAAAGTTAAACAGAACTGACCTTTGCAGATGATAGGGAGGAGGAAAGTTTCTCAAGAAGCAATGGAATGACATATGGCTCAAACAGAGGTGAGGATGAGAAAGCAAGCTGTAAGGAAAAGAGAAGAAAATATAGTCAATAAAGGTCGCACTTTCAACAAGATCTCTGGCAGATTATAAAATATTTAAAATAAAAATAAAAACAAAGCAATAAACCTACTGAAACATCATAGCAAAGTAGGGTGGAATTATTTGCAAACTTTTACCACATTAGTTTGTGGAATCTCTCTCGATAAATTAAAAGTTTCAAGTGACAAATTACATCAGTATAAACAACACTTCCAAGGAATAAATCAACTGGTTTCACCTTGTTAACAGAAAACATATATTCCAAAAGGAAGGAATTCAGCTCCCTTCCAGAATATGGTTTTATTTCCCTATTTCAATTAGAGAAACCCCTTTCAGCAATAGTCCAACAGCCAAAAGCATTAACTATGACCCCCACCATTTGATATTTTTGTTCTCATCATTGTATAAATAACTTCCATATGACAGGTAAGATTTGCATTATTTGAGCATGAAAGCAAGTATGTTGTTAGTTTTAAGATAACCTTCATAAACACATGCACTTTACAGCATTGGCAATACAATTTCCACAAACCTTGTCTTGAACATGCAAAACTAGCATATAACTATCCTTCCAAAACTAGAGAACAGCATAAACATTTCCACTACTCCCTGAAATTTCTATGAACAGGAATTTTGACCTGCTACATCTTTTAAGAGCCTGAAGAGATTGTATACACAATTAGGGAAGGAGAAATCCTCTGTTGAGTAAGAAGCTAAAAGCAACAAAATTTGGGCTTCTGATCCTGCTATCCAACAGATAAGGAGACTCCTACCAAAGGCAAAGAAATAGATGTCCGCAGTGTGACACAGACAACAAAAGAAGCAAAATTAATGTGTATTTGTAATCACTGGTATTTATGTAACTTCAGATTTTCTGGAAAATCTGGACAATTATTCAAGTCTAGGTTTCATTTACATTCAGTATTTTACTAGTTCTCAAGGTAAATAGCTTTATTAGGTTTTTTCTTAACTAGGAAAATAAGTGTCTTGTTGGACTTGGAGGACTAGCAACTCAACATAAAGGTTATGTAATGTTAAATTTCTTAATTTAAGTTTAAGATGATTAAAATTTCAGCAATTTACTTTTGATTGTGCAACTCAATCTTCCCTTAGTGACTGCTAAGAATCCCAGGTGTGAAGCTTTGTTTTTTCTATCCTTAAGGTGTGATTCCTAGAAACCTTGTTAGTCTGACTATCAGTTTCCACAATTTCCAACAGGCAACCCCATCAATCTAATTTTAAAGCACTCATTAAATCCCCTAAACAACCTCTCACGCATACCTAATCCACCCTAAAGCACTCATTAGCAACTATAGAAGAGAAGATAGAGATTTAGCAGAAAATAACAAAACCAGCTTTGATTTGCAGCCAAAAAAATACAAGATTTACTTCCAGAGCATTAAAGCAAAGAAAATTTTGAGAGAGAAAAACTCTACTACAAGCCAGAAAGTTTTAACAGGACAGCAGTAGATACCATTAATGCCTTTGAAAGATCATCCCTTTTCACCTCAACATCCTCCTCAGCTTTTGGCTGGAAATGAAAAGAAATAAAATTATGCATATCAGAAATCAATAAATGCTGGACCATATTAATATAAAGACTGAGTAACAGAATAAGAGCAAATTCATTTCACATTCACAAGTAGAGCAACAGGAAAGGGAAATTAATAATACAGCTTAAGATTCTGCATCAAGGCTCATAAGTTATTGATGGTTCCAAAACACCAAAAAAAATCCAAAATTGAAGTTGCTTTTATCCTCATAAATTTACACTCAGGAAGCCTCCTACAACACACCTAACATTGGCTCAAATCTGTCATTATCAAGAATAGGCCACTAACACTTTGCTTTATCTGCTAACCCTTGTCAGTGCCTGCAATGAAATGAACCCCATGGGCTACATTACTTCCTTTCCCCTCTGGTTATGCCTACTGTTCTC
This sequence comes from Salix dunnii, assembly GCA_015731905.1. Classification (NCBI taxonomy): domain Eukaryota; kingdom Viridiplantae; phylum Streptophyta; class Magnoliopsida; order Malpighiales; family Salicaceae; genus Salix; species Salix dunnii. The sequence continues at coordinate 3,569,399 of CM027661.1, forward strand.
CACAAATTTCCAGATACTAATTCCACTTCAAAATATCCCAAAGTTTGATGGACAACAGACCTTAACACAGTAGTATGACTCAAATTGATGTTTTCATTTTAAGCATCCGATAAGTTTCATCATTTAACTTAACTTCTGCCATAACAGCAATTGAATCAAAAGCGAAAGTTAAATATCTAGCAATCAATTGTCAAGTTTTTCAAACATTTCCAGCATCCAAAAGTTTTCACAACTTGATTCCAAAGGATTAAAACACCATGCAAGTTGACTGAATTCCCTGCTCCTACTTTCCCTTCTCACTGTATAGCAAATCTCTTTTATTTTTTAAAAAACAAATTATGGTTCAGTGGCAAGCAGGAGTAGTCCTCCCTCACAGAGCACAAGCTCCTCCCAACAAAATATACAGCAATTGAATGCACTTAGAAAATTTTACCATGGCAGTACTTTGTAGGCATCTGAAAACTTAAGCATCAAAATCCTATCCAAGTAGATTTATTATTAACAAGAGATGGGTTTTTTTTTTCTTTTTTGAAAACTTGAGCATCAAATTCGTAAAGACATGTAGAACTACATGTTACACTTTAGCATAATTCAAAGTGTTGATATGAAATAGTAGGTGAAACTGCAGAAGCTATTAGATATTCTCATTGTGGTGTGGGTACTAGATGATAAAGCAATCACAATCTGCATTTAAAAAAAAAAAAGTATCTTAAGACTAGCATTGGGCACTGATGAAAACACCGTGAATTAGTGATCATATCCATATAAAACCATGCTTAGCATCATTATAAGATTTAGAACTATGATCTTATGCATCAACATAACCTTATTGGCAAATGTATGATTGACTGCAAGTAAAATGGTACTCACAAACACAAACATTTAACTGAGCCAAAAACTAATATAATATCCAATAAGGCAATAACTATTACAGGCATCTCATCAACCACTAAGAGAACAAGTATGGCTACATAAGATAAGAGAATTTAACTAGATGGTAAACTCCTATGCTTCAAGGAGTCACTTAAGCAACCCCAAGAAAAGAAAAATGAGTTTACAGCATCCAAGTAAAACAACAAATAAGCCCAAGACATGTATCAATTGTCATTCAAAAGGGAAGGTTCAAAAATGCTCCTTGAATATCATGTATATACAATTACATGCAGACACAAAACAAATCTGAGACTTTTAATAAGGTATGTGCTACAAGAAGAAAAAATACAAGATAAGTGAAAAACAATCATATCCAGACAATTGGTCCATACAAAAGAGTGATTGGTAAATGAAGCTTACATGTGTAAAATGAATGGGAAAGTAACTGCTCAAAATGCCAAAAAGATCGCTAGCATAACTTTCTATGGGACCACAAGGATCAGGAAATACTTGCACTAGAACCTCTATGATGTGAAATGCTAGCATTAGGCATTGAGGATCCTTTTCTCCATCAATAGCTTCGCAGATTCCATAAATAAGATCATCACCCTAGAACCACAGTCAACAAAGTGATCATATCAAAAACATGAAAAGTAAAAGATATTGTGAAAAAAAAAATAATGGGTGAACTGAGTGATGTAAAAGGTTCATTAGGTGGGAATGGTGGGATTCTGAGAGTAGAATTTATAGAGACCTATCCCTCAACACTTATCCACAAAGTTGATGATATCAATACTAACATAAGATTTTTGTAATTGCATAAGGATGGCTACTATTTTGAAAGAGCTAGAAACAACTCAAGTGAGCTAACATTTAGGACAATATGAGGATTACTCTACGAATCATATTTTAATTGACATTATACCTAGAGTTTCAAATAAATATGAATTTCACAAGTATAACTAACTTTGATTAAGCAAGCAAATGATTCCATGGTTATGTTTCATCATGGGTAACTATCTTGAATAACCTTGTGCTTCTTTTTTAAAAATAATTTTGAATGCCACAAAACCCGTGGTAAGCTTTTCCTACATCACAGAATAAGGTATTGCCCAGTTACAACACACCAAAATAGATCACAAGAGGGGAAATGGGAGACAATCCTACTCTTCAACTCTTTCATGAAACAGGACATGGAACAAAAACCTAAAGTAGACATTTTCCCAACTTGTTACCATTCCACCAAGCAACAACCACTGATAAATAAGAATGTCAAAAGGCCATTGTTTGGGAGAAAAAATTTGGCAGCTTCCCTGTTACACTTTTTTTTTATTGCACAATTAAGATACAAATAGTCATTTGAAACTGGAAATTATGAGTCAAGGGAAAGTGAGAATGAAGAAATGATACCATAGAAGCAACAGCACAGGGATAGTATTCTAGCAGACATTCCATAAGTTCAAAGCAAATCTGCAAGAAGAATTTATAGGTAAGTTCTAAAGTTGAAATTTCACCATGAAATTACAAAAAAGTTGGAGAAGAGAACCAGGGTGCAAAGTTAATCCAGGCAGAAAGCAATTGTAACTTCTGGAAGAGTTGGAATTAGAGTTACATGTGTAGAAAATCCTACCTTCCTGTCATGCTGTCCTAAAGACTGAACCTGCAAGTTTTGCAAAAAAGACTCTACAACTCCTTTAGCATCACTGCTACTGACCATACCACCACTTTTCCTCCTCACTAATGCCAAACAACCAACAAGTGCACCACGTAAAGCTCTCCAATCTGCCTGATATAAGGTTAATATCATCTAAATAATTTTAATGCAATATAACAACGAAGATAGCTAACCACTACCTGACCAAAAAAAAAAGAATGAAAAAGGATTGGATTGTTGAAACCCACACTATTCAGCACTCAGAGTAATGAGTGTGAGCATAGACCATCAAATAAGTTTCAAAGTCTAATCTAGACTTCATGGATGGAAAGAGAAGTGAGGCCATAATTGAAGAATGCATTAACAGTACCTAAATACATGACAAGGAACATATTAAGTAAAAAAAACCGCCAATTCAGCATTTCATAACCTCCTAAAGACCTGGTAATCACAGCAATTTAGAAAATCCTATCAAGTGTAGTCTACAACCGAGCTTTAAAGCCAATGACATAGGGAGGATTCTAGCATTCACTCTATCTATCAATATAAAACTATTTTACAGAAGTGTACAACAATTACCTACAGTACTCTTCCATTAGTATCTCAACTCAAATGCCACTTTACCTCCAGCCAGAAGGAAATTCAATACTCCTTACCCGAAGCAAGAAGGGAAAACTCCTAGCTTAAAAGCTCAAAGCTGTGGACTCCCAAGCTTTCCTTCTAGCCAATGCCTTTTCAAGCTTCCCCTTTTCTGAAAAAGCATTGTTCTTACAATCCCAGCTTTTGAGTGAATACCCGGAGGATACACCAAACTGGAGCTATTCTTTCTATTCATATGTGTACCATTATTGAATATTTATAAGGAAATGATGATTGATCTCTCTCTAGAATTGTAATCTGCAACTGTACCAGTATGAACATATATTCCTAAAAAACAAAAACTGACAAAGGATTTTATATTGCACCATCAACCCAGCATCTGTGTTTGAAGACATCTTTCACAGGAATGACTCCATCCTTACCACAAAAAACTCAAAGAAAGGCTTCAAAGTAAAACCAAGACCCATCTGGAAGGAGAATCTAAACATAGAAAAAAGGGTCCAAGAAAACCTATCCATCTTCATAGGAGGAGCACGGACCCAATCACATGGTAACATAGGTAAGAATGTTTCCAAAATAAGCAAACCTTAGAAATACTTCATTTGACTTCTACTTTAAATGTGCACCATCTCATGTATTCTATCGGGATTCCCAGATCACCAGTCAAGTGAAATGAGATAAGAATTACAGCAGACAAGACTTCATACAATATAGTGAAACCAGGAAAAAATTTCTTCTAGCATAGTATCAAAGGTGTGCAGCTAATTTTACAGGGTAAAAAGAAACAAAAACAGCAGATAAGCCATTAGCTCCAGAAACACCTAAATAACATCAAGTTAAATTATTCTATATTGCAGCGTCTCCCATGTACATGTATATGCATTGCAAAATGACAAACACACCAGTCGCTCTTTGAAGAAAGACATCAAGCTATGAATTGTAGCAGCATCCAGCGGCTTTGATGAAAGACATTTAAGTGCTTCTCCAAGCAGAAGAATGCCTGAAACAGCACAGTTATTGTTCCAAGAGCTTCTCGGAGAAAAAGGTTTCAAAAAAAAAGAGAGGATAACAGAATCTTTACTAGCATGCTTGAATTTAGTTTAAAATTATATGCCAGAAAAACATTCACAAAAAGTTTACCCCATCATGCCGCAAACATGCTCCAAAATGGAAACATTGTCCCCGTATTACACCCATGTACCGTATAATTTGCTTAAGAACCATTTTTCACAAAGGATTCATTTCTCATCATACATCAACATAAGCAAACATAAAGTACTACAGTAACAAAACGTACCTCGTGCACGGATTATGTTATCTGTTGTGGTCAGATACATCTCCATCTCCTTAACCTAAGCATAACACAAGCATTAATACAGTAATTCGCTGAAAAAACAACCATAACTAAGGGAAAAAAGTGAACTATACCAGTGATGATATAGTTACTACATCATTCTTCACGAGGGAAACTATTGTATCCAAACTTGCAGCCTGCACTTAAGACACAAATTATTAATTATAAACATTACAAACAAAACCAAAATTATACTAAATTTGGAAAAATATATGAAATTTTTTTTTGTTTTTTACATTTTTGTTTTAAATATTCAACAATAATTGTGTAATTAAGCTTCCTGTGAATATATGAAGCAGCCAATTGAAGAGTTTCAGAGGCTAAAAAATCGAAATTGAAGAGGTAAAAAAGTTCAAAACTGAGGAGCTCTTGTTGTTATGAGTAGAGTAGGCCTCGACCTGCTCGGAAGAGGAGCGAGATGAGTCGACAAAAGATTCAATGTGCTGAGTCAGCTGACTCGGTTCTGTCATTGTTTGTGAGTAGAGAGAAATTTAGGGTTTTGGGAGCTAACAGAAAAGCAATGAGGTTTATACCGTTTTGGTGAGTTTGAAAGAAGCGACTCAGCGTTTCACTAATTAAAAGGGTTTAACGGTACTTAATTTTCTATGGATTTTATCAAAGCTGGTTTGTTTGCTGGGAAATAGGTTTTTTGTAAAATGATTTTCATGAAAAATTTATTATTTTTTTATATTTGGTAATGTAGAAAAAAAAAAGTTAAAAAATATATTATAGTATTCGGTTAGGTTATGTTATGTTATTGAAAACAACTAATTAATATTTTAATTTTTTTTTAAATTTATCTAGCATATATAAAATATTAAATACAACTATATGACCAATTACAATAAGATATAAAAAGTGTAATGGTAAAAAAGATTTTTATCTTATTATAGATTATTTTATAAAATATATAAATATTTTGAATAAAATATTATAGATTTATAACTTTCTTAAATATTTTTTAAAATTAAATCTATTGATTTTTATTTTTCATTTTTAACAATAATTTTTATAATATTGGGGTTTATTTTGGTATGAAAATTTGGGTTTATTTAGATATTTGGGTTTATTATGTAGGAATAAATAGATATAAAAATATGATGGTAGGTTTTGGATAAAAGAATTTTATTTTCAAGTAGGTATGGGCAATTATCCCTTCAATATATACAAATATTAAGTTTTGATGTCACCGTCGTACATATATGTAACAAACATAAACATATTAGATCAAATAACATAGATTTTCTTTTCCAACAATAATTTTCATTTCTTCTTATATATCAAGCTTTTTATTAAGATACTTGTCATGAGTATGTGTATATTAAAAAATTTACGATGTGTAGTTTTTTAGTTTATTGTATTAAGTTTTGAAAACAAAAGTAAATGTAAAAATTAGAAAGAGTATACTATCATACATTTACTTATTCATCATATACATCTTTAGAAACCATAATTATTTTTAAATAATCATCCTAGTCATAGCCACTTTTATTTTTAAGTTTGGTTATTATATCCCTTTTTTTTTCATAATTTTGAGATGATTTTTCATATGCTTAGGCTACTACCACTGAATGTTGACTTTCAACTAATTTATATACCTACCATAACAAAAGATTATGTTTTAAAGGTTGAAAAATGTTTGTTTCCTTAAAGTTCATCTCCAACTAAATCTCAACTAACATGTGAGACATGGGTTTAGTACATGTGAAGTGTACTTTTCATCCTTAACCTTGTATTTTTCATTATTTATGGTACTCATTTTGACAAAATAATTATAAATTATATAGAATAAAATCATATAATATTTAGATTTAATTAATTTTATACATAAAAATACAATTATTATTTAAAAGAGAATACAAAAAACACATAAAAATTATAATAAAGCCATCAAGCAATCCAGATACATAAAATAAAACAATATCAACTCAAAAAATACATAATAAAAACAAACACATAATTAACACCTAATTATTAGTTTCTTTAGTGTTATAGTCATTCCACATGATAGATGCAATCATTTCTCTTCTTATTATCCATTCTCTATTCTCTTCAATCTATTTATGTGTATTTAAAACATGTAAAAAACAAAAAACAAAAATCAAAACCTACAATGAGAAAAAGGTCAAGCAACATTAAAACTTCATAAACCTGCGTCAATCGTGAAAAATAAGAGATAGGTTTAAATTAAGAAAAATCATAAAGAAATGAAAGGTCAATGAGTAATAAGATTGTTAGATGTTATGTTGGATACTTTAGATATGTCTTATTTAGGATTCATCCTCAGAACCCATAATAAACACACATAGAGCAATAAATATAAGAGTAGGTCAATGACAACACATATGAGTCACCTAAACCCCTAAAACAAATCTATATAAAATTTAACAAAGAATCATGCCCACATAAATCGTTATGGAATTGTCAAAATTGTCTAAGCATATATCTCATAGCTTGTAATAAAGACAGTTAGTTTTGTACTTAATGTTCTTCTCAATAAACTTTTTTCATCTCACGAAAAGAAATATAATATTATCATTAATGGTGTTGTTTTAATCATTTACATTCATGTGGTCAAATGCGCTTTGAATTGGTAGACTTCAAAATAGATTGTCCCACAGTCAATCTTTGTGGTATACATTCTTTCTAACATTTATCAAAATGGACTCATGCTATAACATCTTTAAGGAGTCATAACCATATTTTAGAGATGAAAATACCTTTTAACTACAACTTTTATTCTCAACTATTACTGAGTTCATGAAATCACAGGTTTTGTATCAAGCAACATTGTCCTTAGTAGGTCTAAATGTGCTCTATATTTTGTTTATTATCAAGAGATATCTTTCATTTTTTTTAGATTTAATGAATTTCAATGAATCATTTTTTCTCCTTAGCTGATTTAAATATTGTTTACAGTGTTGCCTCGACTACTTAAACTTTTAGGGATGATCAAGAACTTTCAATGTAATTTATGTTAAGGATTTTGCAAACTTGGTCAATGTTCTCTTTGTTTGCAAATATTTCTTGTTCTGGAATTGCTCACAAATTTCAAAAATCATGGTTATTCAAGTCTAATTGTTGAAATAAAATTAGAGAGTTCTTAATTTTTTTTAAATGATTTTGAAATTAAGTTTCTCTTATCAAAGACACAATATAATATTCAATACATATAGTTCTTTAATTGTCTTGTATTTTAAATTATATATTAACTCATTGCAAGACTAAAATACTTTCTTTGTAGTTTTATTTATTTGATAATTTTAATCTCTAATTTTGGATATATCATTTGATGGTACATGATGAAGCAACCTGTTATGATTTTCAATTAGTAGGAGGTTTGAGTAAAGACTTAAGATCTAGTTAAAAATTTGTTTCATTCTTAGTACTTACTTTATCAACATGCATAATAACCGGTAATTTAGTTTAAGAAGTCACAACTATTATAGAAAGGAATATTCATGTTTTAAGAGATTTATGAGTTCAAATTGCTTGCTTGATTAAAATGAGTATTTAAGAGCACATAATGAGAATGGCACACTATTATAAAATAAAAGGAAATTCATAGGTTGAAAAGGTGTTTAAAGGTTTCAATAACTTAGGATCACCATGAATTATTCATAAACTTCTTTTCTCTTGTTATCTTTGTAAAAGAAATGACATATAACCATGACATTCATCTTAATGAGACTTTTTATCAATCAATCAATGCTTTAGTAAGCTTCATAAATATTTTTTTATTGTCAATCTCAAACTTAAAGAAAATTTTAGATCTTATTGCCTATCATTTACCATTTGATGCTCTTTCATAATTTTATAATCTTTATTAAAGACTATAAAGTAACTCAAAATCTTTATTAATGGATAAACTATCTTTTATATAATCATTTGAAGACACAATAAGTCTCAATAACATTTTCTCTAATATGAAATTCTTTCATAAATACCAAAGACATGAGTAGTTCAAAAAAAAAAAAATTCTTTCTTTCTTTCTTTTGGCATCAACTTTTGGAATTTGTTATGTCTTTTCTCAAATAAAAATATTTTTCCCCTTTTTTTCTAGGTCTTTTCACTTTTAACCTTTTCTTAAACGATGAGTTTTCATTCTTAGGATTCTCTTTACCAATGATTCTAATATTGTCTTCATCTTTTCAACTAAAAATTTCTCATTTGCCCTCATTGTTGGGGTGTGATCCATGTTATGTTTTTTTTTAAAGAAAGATTTTTATGAGGATTGAATTAGGATTGAAAAAGATATATATTTCAAGAATAGTGAATGGAATAAATAAAGATAACATTTTCTCATTTCAAGCAGGGTGAGTTAGAATTGATAACTTCTGATCTTGTCCAACATAATGATTTGGCTTGTAAGAGTGATGATTCACGAGTCCATCATTAATGAATCCATTATATGTCAATAAGCATATTGATAAAACTTTGATATATGGTTCAATTTGTATGCGAGTGTAAAATTATTTGGTTACCATATATTATTTATCATGTCATTTTAATGAATATTGAGTTTTGCAATCAAAAACACTTACAAATTTTTAGGAATAACAAACTTTAATTTTAGATGTTGCAGTTTTATCAAAATATATTGTTAAAATAAAATGCTAAACATCTATGTTTCATTGAAAAAATGATTTAATCCTAAAATAAGATGATGACCAATAAGTTTCCGTAACATAGATATTGATGATATGTCAACTTAATGAGCTTCTTCAATGATAATCCATGTTTTATCATTTCTTATCTCTCTTTGTTATGATGATTTATTGCTAATATGGTCGATGACACCATCTTTCATAAACTTAAATTTCTTTTTGCTCACCAACTTTTATCTTTGATTCTTAAAACTCTTACAGGTATTTATATCTTTTATTTGGATTATATCACCTAGAAAATAATACCTTAAAGAAATTACCCTTGAAAATATGATAACTCCAATGTCATGTCTCGTTATGCTCACTTTTTGGTGACAAATGATCAAAATAAGAAGTATTTATGGTGTAAACATTTTCATAGCACATCGATGCTTTTGACATTGAAGTTGAAAATTGACATGTCATGAAAATATTCTCCTATCAACATGATATCAATTTTACCAAAGACCAAAGGATTTACATAAGGCTTTTTTTTTTTTTTGTTAAAACTCTAAAAGTTATTGGATGCTCTTAATTTCATTGTCTTCTATTATAGTCTTTTATGATTCATATTTCCACGCAATCTCCTCTTTATCAAAGTGAGTCATGATGAGCTTTTCTTTGTATTCAATAAGCCTAATATCTTTGTCATCATTACACTTGTGAACTAGAAGAGGAAATGGAAACAAACAACAAACAATAACTCTTTTTTTATCATATTAAATACATATATGATAATAACTCAACTTTATCTCATCTAACTACTTCCATTTCTAAGTCAATGATTTAAATAACTCAACTCTAATGCAATGATAGATATATACTTTTTTATCAAATGAATGAAATTTGAGCCTTGAAAATTCTCATGATCTTATAGTGTAATAAAAACTTTGATTTTTCAACCATTAAGCTAAATTCAACAATGTCATGTCATGTCTTTACACATGGCATATTTTGTTGTTGTTTTATAGTAGAGACACATTTAATAACACAGTAAGTCATTCATTAATGCTTTTGTCAGATGATGAAAGGGTATTTTTGAGACAACTTTATCTCATCTAACTGCTTCCATTTCTAAGTCAATGATTTAAATAACTCAACTCTAATGCAATGATAGATATATACTTTTTTTATCAAATGAATGAAATTTGAGCCTTGAAAATTCTCATGATCTTATAGTGTAATAAAAACTTTGATTTTTCAACCATTAAGCTAAATTCAACAATGTCATGTCATGTCTTTACACATGGCATATTTTGTTGTTGTTTGATAGTAGAGACACATTTAATAACACAGTTTATTTATGTATGTGGCAGAGTAAAATTCCTTCATTTGTTGATGGCATAAAATATATATAATTGATGCAACCATTTTACTTAATAGTTTTACCCATGTTTACCTAGTGTATTGCTTATGTTTTATATATAAATATCTTGATATTATTAGTTTTATATTTGGAAGGTATTTTGGATAAAAATTCAATAATAAGTAAATTAGAGGTTGACAAATTTAATCTTTAGTCAATGTTTTGTGCTGAACTTGAGCTATAAAGGTCAAATAAAGTGATTCAAGTGGAATTAGGAATCTAACATCCATATATTTCTAGAAATATATGACAAGAAAAATAAATAAATATATAAATAGTATGGAAATCATAGCCTTCAAAGTCAAATCTTGCATTATGCTAAAGTTGACCTTCATTCATTCCAACTTGAATATCTTGAGCTACATAAGTTCATTAGATGCAAGCTCACTTTTGTTTGCTTCCTGACACAAAGACCTATAGGCATACCAAATTTCAACATAAAAATATCTTATATATGAGAAATATTAGTTTTCTAATATAACATATGAATTATACCAATGATATTGGTTATCAATGACTTGAAAGTTTATGACTTGACAAAATGGTTTATTCCGGCCATATAAATTGATTTGAAAGAGGATTTGTGTATAAATCTTGTTTTGTATATGTTTTGAAGTTGAGAAAAATAAAATACTGTATAAATTATCTATAACTTGATTTCAGGTCTAAATTAACCTTATGCCGATTAGTATAATTATATTATATCTTCTAATGTATGAAAATAATATGTAATAATAAGAATTGTTATGTATAATTTATATGTATCATTGATATTTTATTTAAAATTAATCATTATCTTCTATAGTTTTTAAATCCTAAAATAATTATTACTATAAGTTCAAATTAGGCATGAACTTATTTTATTTCTATTCATTTAAGCTAGTATTTTATAGATTATATAATTTTAGCTTTGTTTATTTGTAAGAATTAATTATTGTGTTTTATTCCTACAACTCAAATGACTATTTATTAAATGTTGAGAATGATATTGTTCTGGACGGTTGAACTTTGTGATATGATGGTGATAATAAGAAAAGTTTAAGTATTGTATGTAACATGATATCAATAATATACGAAAAACTTTGCTGAATTTTAAGTAGAGATAAGAATATACCATTTCTAGACAAAAAAAAAAAAATGATGCAATGATAATGGTTTCTAAATTCCCATAAAAAAAGTGTTTTTTTTTTTTTTTTTTTATGAATTAGAGGTCAAGACTCTTATAATTCTTAGTCATGTTATATATGAAAAGAAGGAAAAGAAGAACCCAAATGTTTGTAGAAAAAATTAAATAGCATAACTTTACTTATACTTGAGTTTGGTGAATAAGAATATGATTTTTCATCTCTAATTGCCCATAAAAAGAAGTCCACATTTCTAGATAACAATAAGAAAAGGGTAGGTTAAAGATTTTATGTGTTTAAATTTTGTGTAAAATGAATTTCTGTCGTTTGATTGATATTTTTAAAATAAAAATTAACCTCAAATATATTATTTAAGTACCATGAAAATATCTATTAGAGATGTTGATTGGGCTAATTATAAGGTCAAAAGCTACGAAGCTTGAACAATCAATTTTGGTCTTAATTGTTTTCATATTTAATTTTACACTAGCAAGCACAACTTTTAATTAAATCATTGGATCAGACTAAAATTCTTTTATGAGATTTTAGAGTTTTTGTTATAAATAAGGACCATTTGTTCAATTGAAATATTTTTCTACAACATACAACTTCCATAGTATAACTCATTCAAGAGAGCCTAAGAGGGAGCTTTGAACTAGGCTACCCAACCATTGTTGGCATAGTCATAGTGTTGTTGGTCTCTTCTTCTTAAGTTAGGGTTCCTTTATTTGCTATTAGTTGGTAAAGAAGCCATGCTTTTTGAGCTCGTATTCTGCTCAATCCTAAAGAAGGGAATGGTTTAAGGCACTAGCTTTTTGATTGATAAGACTAATCCTTCTTCTATTAGTCTAGTCCTTTTTGGTGAAAGGATGGACCGGTAGAAAAAAAAACTTAGAATCAATGGTTTTGAGTGTTGAAACACGTCTTTCTTTTCCAATTGAATTTGTTCTCTGCAATTCATTATCATCGAATCATCAATTAGCCCTTTAGTGTTTTTGCTCGATAAAGTGTCGAAATCTTCATGTGATTCTGCAGTCCTTGTTATCGGTATTGTTAATTTTTATGATTATCTTAAAACTTTTTCCTCATTACTAAAATAATTACTTTTTTGGTGTCTATTAGTTTTAACAACTATATAAAATTGGTCTCTTCACCGTCTTAATGCCAACAAAGTTTATCTTTATAATGATCTTTATTAATAAATTTATATGTCTCTGTATTTTTTATCTTTAGCTACAAGAGAGAATATAATGTGTCACTTTAATGAGTCATTATATCACTTACGTAAAAAATACTATTTTCTTTTATAAATAAAATAAAATGATATGTATTGGTCTCAATAACACAAATTAACATCTTGTGTTAACAAAACATTGTTTGGGAGCATTTAAGAATAATATTTTGATATAATAAGAATCTCATAATCATAAATACTTTCTAATTTTATTTACAAAGCATTTTTGTCATATCCATTTAAAACCATTTTAGTTATAAATACAAAATATATGATAGAATCATTTCTCATAATGTATTTTCACTAAGTATAGGTTTTAGCAATTAAAGCATTATAGGTTTTAGCAATTAAAGCATTTTTTATTAATGAAATCTAAAAATTAAAATATTATAAATGAAATTCATTTTATGATGCCAAATTAAATCCTACAAAGACTTGATTTCACAAAGATATAAGCTTGAGATTATTCAAGTAAAATTTGCATCTTTAGAGTCCATGACTTCATTTTAGTGAAGAGAAAATTTCTACAATAATAATACTTTGACATACATATTAAATATAATAATTTATTGTTATTATATATAAACATATAATCCATAAGTGATTAAATACCTTTAAACTAACACCACCTATTCTCATATAAGTGTTGATGGTGAAATTCTTGCGCAAGATAGAATGAGATCTAAAAAACATTTCAAATCTTATTAAAAAAATCAGTAAATATGCATATATGATTTGATAGAACATACACATTTCATATTTCAAGGTCTAAATTAAAACAACCTTGATAAAGAGATGATAATTACATTAAAAAACTAGTTACTAAAAGGTTAAGTCAAATCATAATGATTTTTCTAATATTTGAGGAACAATGACACATTACAAGACATTGTACTTAATATTAAGAATATAAATAAATTAATTGTTGAATTCATAATAAATTAAATTATTTAGTTTTTTAACCCTATTTTATTTAGAATTATGATTTATATATGGGATAATATATGAACCTAATAGGCCAAACAAATTAATAACCATGGATACAAAATTAAATTAAGATGATTAATCAAGAGTGAGTTAACTATAAATAAGTGTTATAAATTAAAGAATAAAATGTAATTTATATAGAGAATTATAATTCTAAACTCATAAAATCAAGTAGAAACTTATGTGATATTTATCAATGAAAAAGGTTGTATATTTCCATTAATAGCGCTACCAAGTTTTTCTTGTAAATAAATTATTATGTCATATATTTTTTTACGAGATATAGAAACACCTAAAAATATAAAAAGAAAGAGTTGACACTCAAGTCTTAAAAATCACTCTCTTAAAAGAGTTTTAGGATTTTCTTGTTGTAGTTTATTTGGATTACTATCAAAAGCTAGATAATTCTAAGCTTATAAAAATCAGGTATAAAATTGATTGAATAAGTTTCTAAAACTATATTGAAATAATATATATGACATTTTTGAATAAAAAAGTTGTATTTTTTTATTAATAGGGCCATTTGGTTTTTTTTGTAAACAAAATATCATGTCTTATATTTTTTACATCATATAAAAACACTTAAAAATACAAAAGAAGAAGAAGAATAAGAACAGACAAAAAGCATTTAAGACTTAAAAATTACTCTATCTTTAAAAAAAAATTTAGGATTTTTTTTATTCTAGTTCATAAAGAGTTTATCAAACCTCAAAAAAAAAAAAAAAGAATTGATACTCAAGTAATATATGTTAAAATCTTAAATAACTCTAGATTGTCTAATGTGATCCTTAGGACTCTTAATTTTTTAAAAGTCATTATTTTCATTATGTTTGTGTGGTTTGAGAAACTGAACACCAAATAATTACATATGTAAGTTGTCTTAATGGGTTATACTGTTTAAAAAGTAATTTATTGCATGGTTTCTCTTTTCCTTCTCCAAATAATTTATCTTCACAATTTATTTTATTAAAATTGGTTATATTGTCTAATATTCCATAGATCCATCATTGATCATTGTAGCTTTTTAGGATTTTTTTTTTTATTTCAAGGTAAACAAAGAGGCAATAAACAGTATCTCTCTCCTTAGCAAAATCCAAATATAGTGGTATTTATTTTGAATCACTTTGGTTTTATTCATTACTGAAAGATTTGTGAATATTGTATCCAAAATTGATATTGTTATGTTTTTTTTATAATGAAGTAACTTTGCATATGATAGTCAGTTTTGTTTTTCATAAATAAATAAAAAACATATAATAATAGATTGTTATTTTATTCATGATAAAATACAAAATGCTTTAGTTGTAACCAAACATGTCACTTTAGAAAACTAGCTTTTACATGTGTTCAGCAAACTACCAGGAGAAAAAAAACTTTCTCAACTTAAGAGAGTGTTAAAAATGTTACAAGGATCAATGAGATTAACAAGATTATAGTAAAAAAAGTAAACTTGTAAAGATCAAAGATAATCATGTATTGATTATTAAGATTTTATCATGTCAAGGAAGGTCAAGTAAAACTATAATCATGTATTATAAATTTTAAATTGTAATATGTTAGGAAGCTCAACTATAATTATGCATTGTAAATTAATATAATTTATAATTGTAATCTTCATATTAAAGAAATTTTAGGGAAAAACAACCTTTTTCCTTGATAATACATTCAAGGGAGAACATTTTTTCTTTTCTGTAAAATTTTTCATGGCCGAAGATCATTTAATCTGCCCCAGAAACAATTTTTAAAGAAATTATAACTATGTATTTTTAGATTATTTTTATACGTTTATATCAAAAATATTTTTTAAAAAATAAAAAATATTATTTTAATATATTTTTGAATGAAACATACTTTTAAAAACATTCTCAAACTCTCAAATGCGCAATCAAATGATCGGAAACACTCTTTGGCATGACAGTTTGTCACTTTCAAAGAAGTCATTTAGGATTTTCCTTTACTCAAGGCGCGGACCCTCAATAGCATGCAAACAATATTGTTGCCTGAATAGCCCATAGAACTGAAAACTTCTCTAGTGAGCTATTGCTTGATGAATGCCATGGCACTGATCCAATTGCAAGCCTCTACTTTCAGGAAGAATCTATTGGGTTTAAGCTTATTGATTAGGAGTAGAATTCCATTCCTTTTTCATTATTATTTTAGTTTAGCAAAAACAAAACTTGGAATTCTAATAAAATGAATTGATGCATTTTTATCATGACTCTTTAGTTAATTCAACATTAGAAAATATTGAGTCTCATTTGGAATTGTAATGGAAATTCTCCTATTCCTAATTCTTGGCGAATTAAGCAAGGCCAAAAGATTTGTGAAAATTAGATGCTTTGTAGATGATTTATAAACAAGTTATGGGCAGCAAAAAAAAAAGGGGTGTGAAGGACTCAGATGAAGGACTCCCTCCATTCCTATCTTCCTTGGACAAGGCAACTGAATACCTGACTATTCCCAGCAAGAGTTGCTCCCCTCAATGGAGGAAAAAACAATTTGTGACAGGGAAATCACAACTTGATTCATGTCTGACCATAGGACAGGGTCGTCATCCACATATTCCTTTGCAAGCATAGCCAACAACTATTCATTGATACACAAAAACATAAGTTATAAAGTGAGTCACTACAACATAATTAGGAGAATCTTGATTCTAAACTTGAATGAGTAAATCATTTTATGTTAAATCATCTAAACCTTTTCTTAATTTTAAAGCATTGAAAACCAACACCCTCCAGTATTATAACAAGTAGAATGGAGATATACAATCAGTAAAGACAAAGCTTCCTCATAAATATTTGCTCTTAATTAATAGTGAAGTCAAAAGTTTGCAATCACATAAGGACCTGGATGATCATATATCATCTCAATTCGTACCCATCTCAGTAGTTAAAGGAACTATTTGGTTTCCTCCCAGAAGCAAAGTGGAGTTGCATCAAATATCGATCTTCCTTTAACACTTGAGATTGTTCTAGAACACCAAAGATGAAAGGTGGAGGTTACCTGATCAGCAAATTATCTCATTTAAAAACTTAAACTCTTAGATGAGATCCTAAAATATAATTTATATTATTCTCTAACACCTTCTCTTAAGTAAAAGCTTTTTGAGTTTGAAACTTATACATGAGATTTGAACTCGTAACCACTAGTCAATATGGTTCTGATATCTATCTCATCTCAAAGGTTAAGTTCTTAGGTAATATCTCATAATTTGATTTATATTATTTTCTAACAATTATGACTTGTTTGTTTACTAGAAAGGCTCTCAATGGCAAAAGTATGTATATAACATTTACAAAAAGGAATAAAAGAGGGTTTCTTGATCTGAGGAAGATAAACTTTTCTACTGAGCAATTATCACCAAACACCATTGATGCGACCATATTATTTGATAGTTTCATCCATATTTACCTAGTGTTTTGCATATGTTTTGTGTATTAAATGCATTGATACTCTTTGTCTTATGTTTTGAAGGCATTTTTGTATGAGAAATGCAAAAAGGAAGTAACTGGAGATGATTGAGAAATTTGACTTTCAATCGATGTTTTGTGTAGAACAAAAGCTCTAGATATCGAAATGAAATGATTCCAGTGGCATTCAAAATCTAACATCCATAAATTTCTGGAATGTTAAGGAAAAAGAAATAAAATAAGGAAGAGCATGAGAATCACATCCTTCAACGTCAAATCTTGCAATTTGCCGATGTCGAGCTTTGTCCATTCCAACTTTAATATCTCGAGTTATAGAAGGCTTGTTGATGCAAACCCAATTGTGTTAGATTCAAGACTCAAAGCCCTATAAACTCTCCAAATTTAAGATCAAAACAAGGTGTTATGAATGCGATATGAATTTTACAAGGGATAACTAAATTCTGCCATCTCAAGGATTGACTATTTTATAAAATAGATACTATAGTTTCTAAGCATATATAAAGGAGGAGAGGAGCAAGGAAGTTTCGTCCAACAGCAAAGAAAACACAAATCTTCCTCATTCAAACCCTAAATAATATTTTCTTCCATCTTTTTATTTAGTTGTTCAATAAACATGCAAAGCTAGACTATTTTGCTTGGTTGCAAGGACACATAAACCTTCATATTTCAAGAACTGTGAGATCTATTTTTACTTCAATTTTTCAGTTTATATGATGAATATGTTTGTTCTCCTATGCTTGTTTTTCTATGATTTTTTATTTAATTGCTAAGAGTGGACTCGAAGTTATTATTGTAGACAATCTATTGCTAAGTTTGATATCAAAACCGGAGTTGTGATATATGAACTTGTGAAGCACCTAAGTTAATAATTGTAGTGGATCTATGTTATTAATCTTAGGGAGAACATTCAATCGAACTAAATATATATTGCATACAATTATGTTTTTTAATTGATTAATTTATCTAGTTTTTAATGTTGCCATTGAATCAAATTACTAGTACGAACATTGTGGTTGTTTGATGATTAGGGTAAGTTATACGACGGATCCGTTGACAAACCAATTTTAAAAAGAGATAAATATTCAAAATATAAATTGATGTGTCGTTTTCATGATCAGTTTTGATTTATGTAGGTAGATGTTAACTTGCGACCAAGGTTTGCTTTATTGATAAATTTTATTTTTATATAATTTTCGCTTAGTTTACTTTAGCCTAGCCTAGACAACTTCCAACCCCCCCTAAATTGCTTAACATATAGCATAAAAATCTGAACTAAATCATCCTCATGAAATCGAACCCTTACTTGCTCTATGCTGTCTTGTTTGTTTTGTTTTAAGCTAGGGTAATTAATTTGTGCGACCGCGACATCGCAACAACCATAAAAGAGTATTATCACTTTTTTTAATTATTTAAGCTTAAAACTTTAATGTTTAGTGTTATAGATCATTATTTTCTAGTTCTTGAAGTTTACTGAAACCTAGGACTTTTTATTGGGTACTTTTTTATAATAGTAGTTTTCTCGATGTGTTAGATCATGTTTTGTTGGGATAATGCCTTGTTAAATTTTTTTGTTACATTTTCTTTAATGGGCACACACTTTTTTTTCTTCTCTAAGATTTATCTAATTAAATGAAATCTTATAAAAGTATGTTTGATTTTTTTATGATTCCTTGGTTCAATTGCTTAAGAGGCTTAATTTTTATCACAATATATGATTACTAGATTAAAAATGTTAGCAACCACATCTAGTTCTATGGTATTCACTTTTAGTTATTGAATGAATCAAAGTCTTTTATTTGAAACTCTTCCTAGTTATAATACAATAATTTAGAGTAAAAACATATCATGGCTGAGATTTATTATTATCCATATCTAATTAAAAACTAGTATATAAAAAACCATGAATTTTTAATTCATGTCCTTTATATACTGTAAGGATATTCTTAGTTCTTTCCAAGTACTTAAAAATATCTTTAACTATCTTTCAATAACTCTTACCAACATTAGATTGATATTTATTTATTATACTCATAGCATAAAATACATTATATATATATATATATATATATATATATAATGAATCATATATTTGAAATATAAGGAATCCTTTTCATCTTTTTTCTCTTAATTTATGTATTAAGACATATTTTTGGAGAAACATATTCGTTACAAAATAGGTAAGTATTCTTTATTGGACTCTTCCATGCTAAATTATTTTAACAATCTTGTCTATGTATATTGATTTAGACAATCAAAACAACCTTCTAGATATATCTCTATAGATTTTTATTCTTAATACACAAGTTATTTCTCCCGTATCCTTCATGGGAAAATTCTTGAATAACTAAATCTTTACTAATGGAGTAAATGAATGTTGTTTTTAATCAATGATATGTCATTGATATATAATATTAAAAATAAAACTTCTTTTCCACAAAACTTTTTCAAATACAAGGTTTATTCATACTCTTTATTAAACAAATTGTTTGATTATCTTTTTGAAAATGATATTTAACTTAAAACTTGTTTAAGTTTGAAAATAGATTTTTTTTTAGCTTCTATACTGTGTTGGTAAATTTCTTAGATTTAAAACCTCTAGGTTGTGTCATATTAAACATTCATTTTCCAAATCATACAATCATGATATGCAATTATAGTAAGCAAAATCCATATGGATGTTAATATAACTACCATTGAGAAGGTTTCATCAAAGTCAACTCCTTCTCTTTGTTTGTAATCTTTGGTAACTAGTATAGATTTATGTGTTTGTACATTATTATTTTTGCTAATCTTTCCCTTCAAGACCCATTTACATTTATTGATTTTTATTCCTTTAGATGGATCCACCAAAGTCCATACTTGGTGTACATGAAATCTATTTTAAATTTCATGGCTTCAAGCTATTTATTAGAATCAATAATTGATATCACTTCTATATAGTTGGTAGGTCCATTAAGTATATGCAACTCATCATCTTCAACTTTTATAAAAAGTTGATATCTCAATGGTATTTGGCATGTTCTCCTATATCTATATAGTTCTTCTGTTTTTTGAGTTTATGGTTGAACATCAAATGCTATAAGCCTCAAGTTTTTGTACCATTTGGATGTTTGTATTGTGGTTCTTTAACTTCATTAAGTTCTATTTGTCTTCAAGGCTTATTTGAAAAACAAATTCTTTCTTAAAAAAGAAGAAGCATATTTTAAGTCAAACATCTTTTTCTCAAAGGGATGGTAAAAGTAAAATCCAACATATTCTTTTAGATATCCTATAAACTTATAATTATCTAACTTAACTCATAAATTTTCATTGTAATATGTTTCACATAAGTATTACATCTGTAATTCTTTTTTAGTATAATAGGTTTGGTTTCTCACAATTCCATATCTCATATAAAGTAGTTTTAATAACAATTTTTGATGGAGCCTATTGAAAAGTTAAGCAACAATTTGCAATGCATAACCATAAAATAAAGTAAAATATCTACATATTTCATCATAGACTGTATCATATCTAATAGGGTATAATTTTTCCTTTTTGAAACTTCATTAAGTTGTGGTGCTCTAAAAGATGTCCATTATCAAAAAGGCAATCTCCATAACAATGATTATATCTCATATAAAGTAGTTGGGTTTGTACTCTTTTCTAACAAACCTTTTATTTTTTTTATATCATCATATCAATATAAAAAAAAGAGAGATCTCATACAAAGTTTTATCATCATATGTCTCCTTTATTCTTTGAATCTTACTAGCTTGATTTTAATAATAGTATAGGATTTAATTGACTTGAAGCTATTTGGGTTTTGATATATTTTTGTGGAAACAAGTTGAAACTATTTTGACTTTTACATAATTTTTATGATTTATTTATCATAGAAAGAGATAGAGAACGATGAGATTGTACATTAATGAATTTTTAAATTTGAAATTGATGAATTCTTTTAATTGAGATCAACCAATTTATTTTAACTAAAATAAACAAGTGAGAAATGGAGAACAAAAATGATGAGGTTAGTGTGAGATTTTGTTTTTTTTTAACTTGATGGTTAAATTATAATATTACCTATAATATAATTGTCGTCCCCGTTTTACTGTGCATGTTCCGACTGTTCACACAGACTCAGATTACTATTCATTGCGACAGTAAAATTACCATTTTGCCCCTCAGTCCAAAAGTTTTTAGCCCTCGGTACCAGGGCTATTTTTGTATTTTCCACGGGACACGGGTGGTATTTTTAGATTTGTTGCACAGTGAAACGACGCAAATAGCCCCCAAATATGACAAATTAGTGCACAGGGACAAGGGGTTCGTTCGGTTTTTCCCAAATAATTAAACAGTGCAACGACTGAATTAACCCCCGATAAAGACAAAACATCACACAGTAACAGGGGTAGCTCAGTATTTTCCTCTCAGTTTTTTTCGTAAATATCACTGGTTATAGGGGCACGTACATCATTAACTATTATTTAATTATTTTTCCCTGAGGCAATGTTACGACGCGCCCGCAGTGTTTCACGCGGACATGCACTTGGGGAGGCGCATGCCACGCCTTGCGGTGGTCAAAAATTTACTTCCGTCATGTCATACGGTGCACCTCCATATCCTCTGTCTGGTGGATTAGAGCATTTTGTTGATAGGTGCTTGGTTAAACACCGGAGAGAGGTTTTGTGCCGATTACCCTTTCTCTCTCTCCTGCCGCTCCTAATTATGTACAGGTCCCCGATGCATGCGAAATGTTTAGTTTGGTCCCTTAGGTTTTGATTTCTAATTTATTCCTATTTTCTGTAATTGAAAATTTGATTATATTCAATTGTGCCCCTCAATTAAAACTAATTTTATATGAAAGTATTTATTTCAGTCCTTATTCATTTGATTATTTATTTCTTTTATGTTCTTATAAATTTTCCGGTACGAAAGTTTCTATTTGTTTTAATTTGGTCCTCTAATTGAACTTGGTCATATATGCTACTTTTCATTTCAGTCCTCCATCTTTTAATTTTTTTAATAAGATTACAAAACAATTACCTATAGAAATGTCATTATTTATTTTAGTGCCAAGGGTTTTATTTTTTTCAGTTTTATCATTCAATTTGAATTAATTATATATTTTATTATTCATTTTGTTCATTATACTTTTAATTTTTAATTTTATTTTAATTCCTTTGTTTTTTTTATTCTTTGACAATGTTTATTTTTTATGATTTGAAAATTAATATTTCTATTTTTTTCTCCCTTTGTTCTTTCTTTTAGTTTTTTTAATTGTTTTTATTTTTATTTTTATTTCCAAGTCAACTGATTTTTTTTACAAAATAATTTTTATTTTATTTTTTTATTTAATCTTTTGTGAAAGTTTTTAAGATTTTTTTAATCTTTCATTTATTTTATTTTTTTCATTATTAACATAAGAATAATAATGATAATAATAATAATAATAATAATAATGATAATAATAATAATAATGATAATAATAATAATAATAATAATAATAATAATAATAATAATTTAATTGTTTTTCTTGCTTACTCTTTTGTTACTGTTTTTAAGTTTTTTTTCCTCTCGGAATAATTTGATAATTTTTATTGTTGTTACAGTAATAATAATAATAATTTTTATTTTTATTTTATTTTTTGTATGATCTTTTGTTAAAAATTTTAGGATTTTTTTAATCTTTCATTTTTTTTCTTTCATTATTAGCACAAATATAATAATAATAATAATAATAATAATAATAATAATTTAATTGTTTTTCTTGTTTAATCTTTTGTTACTATTTTTTTGCTTTTTTTCCTCTCAAAATAATTTCATAATTTTTATTGCTGTAACAATAATAGTAATGATAATTTTTATTTTTATTTTATTTTTTTATTTGATCTTTTGTTAAAATGTTTAAGATTTTTTCAATCTTTCATTTTTCTTCTTTCATTATTAGCACAAATATAATAATAATAATAATAATAATAATAATAATAATAATAATTTATTTGTTTTTCTTGCTTACTCTTTTGTTGATATTGTTTAGGTTTTTATTCTCTCATAATAATTTGATAATTTTTATTGTTGTGGCAATAATAGTAATGATAATTTTTATTTTTATTTTTATTTCATTATTATGACAAATATAATAATAATAATAATAATAATTTAATTTTTTTTTTACTTACTCTTTTGTTAGTGTTTTTTAGGCTTTTTTCCTCAAGATAATTTGACAATTTTTATTATTTTAACAGTAATAACAATTATAATTTTTATTTTTATTTCATTTTTTTGTTTGATCTTCTATTAAAGTTTTTAAGATTATTTTAATCTTTCATTTATTTATTTGTTCTTTAATAATAATGATGATGATGATGATGATGATAATAATAATTTAATTGTTTTTTTTTATTTACTATTTTATTTATGTTTTTTTTTCTCAAAATAATTTGATGATTTTTATTGTTTTAATAATAATAACAATGATAATTTTAGATGTTATGACTCCGATGTTACTATTGTTATAATATGGGGTGTTGATCTATTTCATTATACTAAAGTTTGCATATATAAATATTATATTTTAATTTCGATCCAGCAAATCTTATAAAAATTGTTTGTTCAGCCCGCAATGCTGAGCGGATAATTTTTTTAATTTTCAAGTTAAATGATAATAGTCAGCTAATAATTTTTATTTTTGTTTTATCATCTATCATATTTTTTTATTTTATCTTTTATTAAATTTTTTATGCTTTTTTAAGTCTTTAATTTAATTTTTCCTTTTTTTCATTATTAGTGCAATAGTAATATCAATAATAATAATAATTTTAACTTTTTTTTCTTATTTATTTTTTTCTTAAATTTTTTTATATTTTTTGCTCGAGGTAATTTATTAATTTTATTTTTTTAACAGTTATTGATGATAATTTTAGATGTTAAGACTTCGATGTTTTTTTTATTGTTATTTTTATTTGCTCTTTGGATTAAATGATTTTTATGATTTTACTATCTGCACAATAATAGCAATAATTTTAGTGATTATTTTTTTATATTTTTCCTTATAAAAATATTTTGTTTTTTTTTAAATTATTGTTGAGGTGAATTGAATTATTTTGATTGTTTTAACAATAATGTTAATAATAATTTTAATTGCTAGAACAATGATAACGACAATAACGTGAGAATGAATTTTTAATTTCTGTTTTTATGTTTTTTATCGGTAGAAAATTAACTATTTATATTTGTTATTTGATTATTGCAGATTTTTATTTGATATTAATTCATTTAGTTTTTTTTTTAAATTCTTGGATAATATTTATTCTTTATTCGTCTATATATATCTATGCTTTTAAGTTTTATTTTTTTGTTAGAGTTTTATTTTTAATCGGTTCAGCGCTAAAATTCCTATTTATGTTAGTAATTATTTTAAAATTAATATTACTCGCTACTTTTCTTTATTCATTTTTTTCTGTTTTCTCTTATTTGTATTTCTTATTTGAATTATATGATTTTTTTTTACTATTTGCACAATGATAATGATAATTTTTTTATTTTTTAATTGTTTTTTTATAAAAATATTTTGTTTATTTTTTTTTATGTTTGTCCAGGGAATTTATTTATTTTAATTGTTTTGATAATAATATTGATGATAATTTTAATTGTTATAGCAATGATAATGAAAATAACGTGGGGATGAATTTTCAATTTATGTTTTTGACTTTTTGTGGATAGAAAATTAACTATTTATTTTTGTTATTTGATTATTATAGGTATTTTCACCATTTATATTTTGTTTAGTTTAAATTGAATTATAAAATAAACTAATCTTAATGCAGTAAATTTAATAATTTAAATATCCGAATCTTCTTGTTTTTTTAATGATGATAATAAATTAATGCTGGTTACTTCATTAAAAACTGCTAAATAGATAAATTTATAGCGATTTAAAATTCATATATTTTATAGAAAACTTGCGTTTCACTGGATTTCTGCACAAATTTATTATTTTTGCTAAATTTACAATTCGCATCATAGATCATCCTCGCCAATCTTTTTTTAGATATTTGCTACATTTTCAATGATTCATATCAATTTTTATTCATTTTATTTAATAGCTTATGATGTTTTTTTAAATAGGAGAATTAATAGAAAAATTAAATGTCTCATTTTGAAGAAAGGTTTTGACTTCGTTATTCATGTCAACAAGTCTCTTTTTAGCAATAATCGGCAAATTATATAGTTTACACTATTTTATTATCTTTTATAATGCAATACCTACGTTCTAAAAGATGTAATCTATGCTTACGCAACAAACTCTACTGAAAAATTTATACATTTTATCTCCTAATCTATAACTTTTATTTAATTATATTTTATCTCCTAATCTATAACTTTTATTTAATTATATCATTCAAATTTATCGTTGTAGATTTAATTATGTTAAATTATATACACAAAAATGCCCGTGGCAACATGCGGGCAATATAACTAGTTTAATATAAAAACTGTATAGTAATTAATTATAATATAATATAATTTTGTAAATAATTCATTTTCGTTTTCTTTTTGTGAATAATTGAAGTGTTATTAAATTGTTAAAATCTATATATATATATATATGTATATAATTATAATTTAAACTAAGGTAAAATAAAAAATCCTACATAAGAGTTTATACAATTAACCTATTTTTATTAATACTTATTCCAATAATCACTAATTGAAAAATTTTTTTTAGGAAACAGACCGCGCGGCCCATTTACTACAGATCCCTCCATCTTCCTTTTCCCCAGCCTCACTCTAGAACCCTAACTTACACACTCTTCAAAACCCTCCCCCTTCTCTCTCTCTGCATCAAAGATGATGAAACTATCGAGATTTCTGAATTCCAACAGGTATTATTATTATTATTATTGTAACTGAAAATAATAAAACCGTAGTTAGCTAGCTCCATTCCCATTATTATTACACCTTGAAGAAATTCTACTCTTGCTGGTAATGCTGCTTCATACACAGAAGTTGTCTCTAACTTTTGAAATGTTTAGGTTTTTCTTTCTTTATTATTTATATTTTATTCAATTTGATACCAGCTAAATACCCTCGAAACAGAACATGTTGTCAGAAGTCATACATGAATCTGATTGTATTTGGAGCTGTTTCAAACTCTTTTGAGTTCATTGCATGATCGGTTCTACTGGTTTCTGCACTTTATGGTGATTATTATCGTCTAAACAGGTATGCACTTGGGAAACCTACTGATGTTAGAGATGGTTCAGCATTGCATGCTTTAACTTTCCAGGCTGGCATTTCAACTGGAGGGAAGAGTTCTATTCAAGGTACCGAGGCATCCATGCAAATGGTTTCCTAGGTGTCTTGCAAGTTTGGATACCATGTCTTGTTATGCAACTAAAACTGAAAAGTTTGCAGATCGTGTATTCGCTCCTTATTCTGTTTTCAAGGGTAAAGCTGCGCTCTCTGTTGAACCTGTTCTTCCAACTTTCTCAAAGTTTGGTGTAAGTATAACCTTATGTTGCTCATATACTTCTGTCTAGCTCAAGTAGGGTTGCTCCTCATCTTTCTTCTTTCTTAACAGTCTGGGAATCTTAGAGTGGACCGTCGTGGTTCAATGATGTTAACTTTCTTGCCTGCTATAGGTGAGCGTAAGTATGATCATGAAAAGAGACAGGTAAAATTTTCTTAATTTCTCCATCACTACCACCTTAATCATAAATGATTCCCATGCCATGTGATCTTTTCACCACAGGATGTACTTGAACTCCCCATTCATCTTTCTTTCTTCAAATTCTATTAAAAAACAAATCACTCATACCAGATTTGAACTTATTAAAGAGTATAGTTTTAGGTTATGAAACCTTTTAGCCATTGACTCATCAGGAGATGACCTAGAAATCCCTCCACCCTCATTTGCATCTCTGCAAGCACTATGAAGCGTAATGACAGGTTCTGTTGATATTTTGTAGAAGTTTGCTCTATCAGCAACAGAAGTGGGATCTTTATTAAGCATGGGTCCCAAAGATTCTTGTGAATTCTTCCATGATCCCTCAATGCTGTCAAGGTTAATTTTCTGCATCACCATATTCACATGTGTGTTTGGGTACTCTGTACAATTAGTTCAAGATCATGCTCTGTTTCTCGAGACAGTTATGCTTTTGTTTCTGTTGTGATACCATCTATTTCTAAGCAGCTATTTTTTTCCACAGCAATGCTGGCCAAGTGCGAAAGAACTTATCAATTAAGCCACACTCAGATGGTAGTGGCTATTTCATTTCATTAAGTAAGCTTTTGATCGTGCTCATGATCTTGTTCAGTTTGAAATTTTTAATATCCTTTCTTGCGTTCATTTTAGATTATTTGGGATGTCCTTCATTGTTTAAAACCCAAAAAGATATTTTAATGGTTGAACTAAAATATTTTGTGCAAGTATGAGATCTACATAAATTTTTTATTCATAGTTGAATGAGTACTGTTATATCAAGGAAATCCTATATGCCTTTGAGATTCCCCCTTTCGTTAGCTGATGCCAACTAACTTGTGAGCTAACCTTGTTAGTCTACCATTCAAAATATATACACAAAAGTGATTCCTAGTTTCTCTTATCTTAGAATTACCAATGCCAACATTTTTATTTTTGTTAATTAAGCCTAAAATCGATTTAAATAAAAGGATGTATGAAAACTATTTTCTTTGAAATTCTCTTTGTTGACTACTTTTTTCCACGTTCTATTACATTTTAGATATTGTTACCATGTTCTCAAATGAACATTATTGCAATTACTAACAATCATGATGAAGCTAACCTATGCTTATTTAGTCCTATGCATAATTTGTTTCAACTAGGAAATTTTTACGCAACTATTTTCATGCTGCGAATTTTTGTTTCTTTTGTAAATATTGTTGCTCATAATATGAGATCTCAAATTAGAAGCATATTGGCCAAGATGACTATAATGTATGAGAAGAAGCTTGGAACAAAGACTAACAAAGATTATGCCAATGTCAACTCTGCTTTTGCATTAAATCTGGTACTAAGCTATGAAATCTTTGAATTTATTGAAAATAATAAAATCATATTCTAAATTCAGACACCTAGAAGGTGTTTTTTTTTTTTTTAAAGAAGCTACTTGTGGTAATTTTAAATGTAATATCTTTTTACCTAATGAAGAATGCTTGAATATCCTTGATGGGTACCCTACTACTTGATGAAACTATTATGGGATGGGAAACAAAGGATGATAACTTATAGGCTTTAAGGGATTCACTAGCATTTGATTGTTGTGGCTGCTCTCTCAAAATTTGCTGAATGCAGCGGTCTCTTTGAAATGAACTAATATTGGCAATATCATAGGCTACTAAACTGAGTTTCATTTTTGGACATTACATCTTGAAGGTGGACATTTCCCGATTGATTTGTCGTAAGCTCCATGTAATGAATCAATGACTGTTTTGTAATGAAGTCAACCCTATAGTAGGGAGGAATGGTGGCATCGACAAAATGATGATAAAATTGACAAGATTGTTGAATTATGAAAGCAAGTTGAGCTCTTTAATAGGGCCTGTACAACAAATGGTCTCTCTTAGTAAGGTTGATTATGAAATTTGGGATTCTCATTCTTAGTCTAGGATTCTTTTTGGTGCAATACAGGTTAATTGACATGATGTTAATAGATTTGTGATTATTTGCCTCAAGGAAAGTGTTTCAGTTCGGAAGGAATATTGCAAGTCTCTTGCCAAAGGATTGGTAAGAGTAAGATTAATAATTGAGGGAAGATGAAGAAAAAGTTGTGTTAGTAATTTCTCCCTTTAACTACACTCAAACCTTTAACAAATCCTTGCTAAACCTTAAACAAATGGGGAACATGAAAGAATAAAATTCATTTCTAGAGTTGATTTGAATGAAAATGAATAACAAATGGTTGTTTATAATTTGAGTGGATTAAACCCTTAATTCAAGATGTTTTTGTTTCGCAAGGCTTGTGGAATGCTTTAGAGGTATACAATACAACTTTGTTTGTGAAACAATATAAGGCTATTCAAGTTTGTGTACAAAAAGCCAACATGCTCTTCCAAATTTGAACATTAAAAATGCCTTATACTTTGGAAAAGGATCAAATTAGAAGGTGAACAATAGACTTGAGTGTCTTGTACAATAACTAAAAAATCCCAACACACTAAATCTAGGATGTGAAGGTCCAAGATTGTAATTACAATTGTTCAAATGTGGGGAACTAGACCATAAGCCATTCAATTATAGAAAAAAAGCTATCAATAAAGTAAAAATGATACTACTATCTATGACCAGCCTATTAATGAATGAAGAGCTTGAAGGTGATTTCAAAGGCAAAGAGGGCTTGATGTTGACGAGAAAAATTCATCCTACCCCTTGAGATGATAATGATGATTGAGATCCAATGATACATGACATGTTTCATTGGTGGTAAGGTTTGTAACATGTTGATTGATAAGGAAAGCTGTGAGAATGTCAACAATTTGGTACCTGGTGAAGCTTTCCCTAATAATATAGTCTATAGGATTGTCTAATACATTGAGCAATTTCATGTGGGTTGTGACCCCATTGTTATCGTTTTTTTAGGGGTTTGTGTAGTGTTGTGTTTTAATGATATATTTATATAGAATCGATGTTTGGACAATCATATGTACCATTTATAACAAGTTTTTGAGATCTGAAGGCAAGACAACTTGCACCATTTGTATCAAGTTTTTGAGATAATGAGGCAAGAAAAGTTCCACAGGGATCTCAAAAGCAAGAATAACTTTTTTTTGATGATAAAGCCAGTGCTCTTTGTTTTGTCAAAAAACTTGTTTGAAAATAAAGTCGACATTGATGCTTGAAGAAGCTAAAGCCATTCAAACAACTTATGATGTATTTTGAAAGTTGTATTTTGTTTGTTCTAAATTGATTAGATGATATCCATTTCATTTATTAATTATGAACAAGATTTTAGGGCTTGCCAAACATCTAACTTACCATCTAACCTAGAATTGAAAAATAATATTTGATAATAATCTTGTTGATGACTTTATTTTCAACACACACCACAAACCATCAATTTGTTTTTTTTTTTTGGAATCAAGAGAGCAAGAAGGAAACAATAACTAGTGTTAGGTTTTATGTACTCTTTCATTAACCTCTTACACTTGCTTCTCTAGCTTTCATTAACCTCATACACTTGCTTCTCTAGCTTTTATTAGAAGCCATCCTATAGACTGTTTTGTTGGGGGAGAGTTTCACCAAGTACCAAATCAATGGCATGCTTAATCTCTCTTGTCGAAGATAATTTTAAGGGCAAGTCAAGTGGAAATACATCTTTGAACCACTTCATCTACCCAAAGCAACTCTTGGGTTGTTTTCACTAGTAATTCCAGCCACCATGACCTTGAGAATTATTGCTAGAATATAACAACACTTGTTGCCTCCATAAAAGTTTTGGAAATTAGTAATGAAGTCATTAGAGTGTGGTTCACCTTTTCCTTCTAGGGAAACAAGGTGTTGATTTTCCATGCCAAGAGTGTAGGTGTTGTGTTTTGCCAAGAACACCAAAGAAGTATATGTCATGCATCTATAAGCATGTCATCACACCATACTTCATCCACATGTTTCTTTCCAATGGAAAAGGACACCAAACATCTCTTGGTCAACTTCATCTCATGTCCCAACCAAGTCAATTTGTATGGATGTGGCTAGTTGCTATTTGGCAATTTTAAGTTAACTACTTTTAGTGAAACAACATTCTTGCACCTTTTTTTTATCAATTAATATTTTACAGACCATACTACAAATAAAACATGTGGATATTAACTAATCTTCATCATTGTCACCTCAAGTAAGAAATCTTTTTCTCATCATCAACATTATGCCTTCTTCCCCTTATAAATAACCTCTGAGCTCGTCATTGATTGGTTGGTTGTAGATTTGAGTAGCATCTCTGACTTTAGTTCCTTCCACTTGTTTGAATACTATAGCCCTCTTTCCACAATTGGAAGACTTGTGATCTGATTCCCCATTTGAAGCAATTGTAATCACTTTTTTGGAATTGCATTACATCATCATATTTAATGTTTTGATGTTGTTTAACTACTGTATATGGCATTTGAGTTTGCTATTCACTTCTCGAATCCAGTCCTTTTTCAAAATTGGAGGTGTTTTGTGTCTTGGAATGATCAAAATCTTGTTATTCTTATCTGAAAAAGCTTGTTTGTTGTATAGATCTTAAATAACCTTTATTTTGTTTCATGAGCAAAACTTTATTACATGCCTTGAGACAAGAACATTTTGAATTAGGGGTTTTAATGCTCTCAGATAATTGACAATCTTTTGTTGCTTATTTTCATTCAAATCAACTCTTGAAATGAGGTGATAAATTAAATTGATATACCCTTCCATGCTTCCTACTTGCTTGATGCTAAACAAGCTTTTGTAGAGAGTTTGACTGTAATTAAAAGGAAGAAATTGCTCACACAACTTTATTTTCATTTTCTTCCAATTTTTACTCACCGCCCCTTGATGAGAGACTTGCAAATGTTCCTACAAAGCTGAAGCACTTTCATAGAGGCGGATTACCATAAGTTCAACTTTTCTTTCATCAACTACATAACAGTAGTAAAAAACTCTTTTCACAGTGTTTAACCAATCAATTGACAAAATCATCTGGGCTCAAACTTGAAAATCTAGAAATTCAACCTTGATGCTTTGTTCAAGTTGTGGCTCAAATCTACTAATATTAGATCTGTCAAGCTGCATTAAAAATTCTCAAACTAAAAATGAGAATCCTCAAGTTCATGATCAACCTTACCTTACTTGGAGAGAACATTCACTGTACTTTAAGGCTCAACTTGCCTTAATCCAAAGATCTTGTCAACTCTACCATTCTTTTGTTGTTGTCCACTATTCTCCTTACATGAAAGTTAGAGTCAACTCCTTCCAAAACATTCATTTGATTCCACCCATTTGTCTTTGAGCCATTTTGAGATCAAAATCTTGAACAAAAATATACTAAAAGTGATTAAATTTGCAGCAGTCACAACAATACAACAACACTGCAAACTGATTGAATCTCGTGACTGAAGCTGTCTACATGAGGTATGATTTGTGTAGGTAGCCTAGATATGAATTCTAGGATCTTGAATGGAGAAAAATCTAGGGATCAAATGAGTAATGGGAAAAGGAGGGCCAGAACTTTCTTTGATACCAAATGATGAGTTTCTAACCTACCTATTTTTTCAGAATAGCCCATGCATCTTCTGCTGCATCAGTTTTGGTTTGACTTTTGGATTTGAAAATTTTCGCCAGCACTAGTTTTTTTGTGCTTGCTCGTCATGACAACTTGATGTTGATTGTTCCTTGTCATCATGTCGCCTCTTAATTTGTTGCTTTGAGTTACAGTCTATTTGGGTAGAATTACCATCTGACATCATATCATATGCAATTACTGTCTGCAGGTGTTGCCAACAACATCCTGAAAACCGCTGAACGATTTACTGTTCCTGTCACGACTGCTGAATTTACAGTTCTGAAGACAGCTTGCAGTGTATGACAATTGGCTCTTTTCTTTACTTTCTGCTCCTACCATATAGCTGGATTTCATCTTAGGAAAACAAAAGGCAGAAGAGGAAAATATACTAGAAAGTGGCTATCTTTGACAATTGGTATGAAATTTATAACTATAAAAAATTAGATTATAAAAAATCTGAAGAAATTAAAAAATTTGCTATCTGACTGGTAGCTTGAGAGGAAAATTTTGGATTGCAAAGAAAGAGGCGGTTGTGTTTTTATGAAGATATGTACTAGTAGCATAATCTCTTTCTTCTTTTCCAAAATTGAGGGCACAAACATCTGGGGCAGACATTTCTTTGCTTGTTTGTTATATAACAATTATCATCTTTATTTTTCACCTTTGGAGGAGCTGGGAAAAAAAGTTTTCTTGTCACTGTTAACTGCAGCCTGGTTTTATAGATGACTGAGGACAATTTACCATGAATTTTCCTTTTTCCTATTCCTAATCACTGCTGTGCTTTTTTTTTTTTTTCCTGCCTTTTCTTGGGAGTTGCTGGATACAGTCAAAATCACAAGTAGAAGAAGCTCACCTTCTCTAATGTTGCTGCAAGTGTGGGGACATGCTCATTAGATAAAAGATAAAAATCCCTTACCAGAGATAATAGATGCATCTCTGGATCATTCTTTTGACTTGGTGCCCACATGTTACCGAGTGTTGAATATTTGGCACATCAGTTGCGAATGACTTAACTAAATGGCTTCCTGGTCACACGTTCATTGATGAGAAAGAAACCATAAGAAAAAAAGATTGTATGATAATTTTTGGGTCAACTAAAGAAAAAAGAATGATAGCTTCCTTTGAGGAAATAATGTGCATTCTGATGGAAATTGAAAATGCTGAGAGCATTAAGCTGCGAGAAACATGCTGGCAGACATGTTAGTGCACTATGAATTAATCCTCAAAACAAGGTTGTTTCATGTGCTGTATATGCTGTATGTTGCAATCATGTTTCTTGTTGGTTCTTGTTGTTGATTTTCTTAGACCTCAAATCTCAGTTCTATGACTGCATATTTTTTTTTTAATTGTTTAAATTGAAGGGTTTGTCATGCATCAATGTACAAACGTCCTTGTATATTTACATTGACTATTGTCTGATATTTCACTTATGTCTCTGTTATGTTTTCTTTTCTTGTGTGATCTTCCTTGGTTGTTTCTTGTGCAGTTTGCATTACCCCACATCATGGGTTGGGATCGGTTGACTACGCGGCTGCCTGGAACCTTAGCATCAAAGCTGTCAAAAGTGGATCCGCAAATGCCTGATTTAGAATGGGATAAATGAAGTCATACAGGTCTGACAGAGTTTTGTCTGCACTAGATTTGAATATTAAGAGGACAGCTGCATACTGTTCTTAGTAGTGCTTTTTCTGTGTTTAGTTTTGCGCAATTGAAAACTCTGTTCACTTGTGATATACTAATTGGAAATTTATTAGAAATGCTGTTTGAGGACTGTAGGCTGTAAAAGTCCGATGAGTCATGATATTTGCATAACAATGTTTTTATTGAATGATTGTAAAAACAAATGCAATGATCGCTAATGATAGCATCTGGGGATTCCAAGCATGTCCAGTATATGAGTTTTGACAAAATCAAAAACAATCTTAGAATCATTGTTCCTGTGGTTTTTGTTTCAACCATTTGGGCACAATCAACAATAAAAAAGATATAAAGATTATCAAACTAAGAAGGAAATAAACTCAAAATTAAGTTCCCAAACATAAAAAATTTCATTTACAAGAATAGTCAATAAATGCATTAGATTTTTATGAGCGATTATCTGTTCTTTGATAATTTACACATAATTGGCAAAAATAATGCATGAGACTATTTTCGAGTAACTTGGGGGTTTCTTTTTCCTTTAAAATGCTCACCACAAGAATATAAATGACAAAAAGTGAATAAAATGAACTTTATTTTATGATATACACCTCATTACTTGATCTACACAATTTCACAAATAAATAGTGTTCTAAAAATAATATTTGGCATCAACTCATAATTAATCTTTTTATGATTTAGACAAATCCAGAGGGAGTTCTTGGGTGTTTGGAAAGCTCATCAAATCAACATGTCATAGTCTTATAAAGAAAAGTAACTCAAGCGATTGCTCATTAAAAAATGTATCTCTTATTGTTTTAGTTTGTATATCCTTAGTTCTCAGTAGCCTTGAGTGATTAGTCACATGGTTTTCGATATCTTTTTTATTTTTGATTTCAATATCAAATTCTTGTAAAAAAAAGATCCACCTAATTAATCTCGATTTGAACTCTTTTTTCTACAAAAAAAAAAAATACCTCAAAACTACACGGTTACTAAAAACAATGACTTCTGTTCTAAGTAAATATGACCTAAATTTTTTGAGAGCAAACAACACTACAAAAAGGTTCTTTTTAGTTGTATGGTAATTGCATTACGCTCCATCCAACATACGAGAAGTATAAGCAATAACATGCAAATGTTTCCTTATTCTTTGCTCAAGTATAACCCTTACCGTATAATCACTCATATCACATATTATTTGAAAAGGTTCATCCCAATTTGGTGGTTAGATGATAGAGGCAAATGTGACACACCTCTAAAGCTCATTATGATCATCTTTACATGCTTGATCTACCATAAAATCCATTTTTTGGGCTAATAATTTGCACAAGGATGCTGTAATCTTTGAAAAATCTTTGATAAAATGTTGGTAGAATAAAGGGTGAACTTCCTTCTTGCATGAGGGGGAAGATAATGATGAAATAACATCTATTTTAACTTTGCCAACCTCTAATCCATGTGAAGACATAACATGCCCACGAATTATTTCTTGTTTTACCATAAAATAACATTTTTTATAATTCAAGATAAGGTTAATTTCAATGCATCTTTTCAAGACCAGAGAGAATTTTCTAAACAGTTATCAAAAGAACTATCATATATTTTGAAATCATCCATGAAAACCTCAATTACTCTTTCAATAGAGTTAGAAAAAACACTCATCATCATCTTTGAAATGTTATGGGTGCATTACAAAGACTGAAAGACATTCTCCTAAATGCATATGTACCAAATAGACATGTAAATTTAGTTTTTTCTTGATCTTCGGGATTAATAACAATATGATGATATCCATTATATCTATCAATAAAGCAATATAAAGACTTAGCTGTCAGACATTTAAACATTTGGTTTATGAATGTTACCGTGAAATCATCCATGAAAACCTTAATTACTCTTTCAATAGAGTTAGAAAAAACACTCATCATCATCTTTGAAATGTTATGGGTGCATTACAAAGACCGAAAGGCATTATCCTAAATGCATATGTATCAAATAGACATGTAAATGTAGTTTTTTCTTGATCTTCGGGATTGATAACAATATGATATCCATTATATCCATCAATAAAGCAATATAAAGACTTATCTGTTAGACATTTAAGCATTTGGTTTATGAATGTTAATGGAAAATGATCTTAATGTATAGAAAGATTGAGCTTTCTATAATCAACACACATTGTCCATCCACTCAAGAGGCAAGTAGGAATGAGTTCATCATTTTTGTTTACCAATGTGATTCAGGTCTTTTAGAGCAATACATGAATTTAAAACCACCCGTTTAGCATCTATGATGGGGTAAATGACTCTTGCAACTAAAAGTTTTAAAGTTTTAACTTTTACCTCTATCATAGAATATTTCATTGCAACATGAAAATTAAATTAAATTCTTTCATCTCATATCTCTATAGACAAAATATCCTTACCACGATCAATTTTCATATTAGTAGTTTCCAATAACCTCTAAATTCTCTTTCTCTTTGTCCATTTTCTTTTACCTATAAGAACTTATAGGAAAAGAGGAAGAGTTTTTAAAACATGAATTCTTTACGTTAGGACTTACCTTAAGAGTAATGGTTGTTGTTTCGGTTTATGGAGGAAAAAAATGTCTCTTCTTTATTCTCACTTTATTTTCTATCTCCTTTTCTTCCTTCATCTTAATTTGTTTTGACCTTTACTTTTTTCCACTTCACAGCATGATCGCACTAACATTGTCTTTTGGATTCAATGCTTGAAAGGGCAATTTTCCATTCATTTATACTTTCAATTTTCCTATACTTGAAGCTATTTGCACAATTTGGTTCTCCAAGTTGTTAATACTTGACCATGTTTCCTATTGTAGAGACATGAAATTTTGTTACAAGATCACTGTGTTTAAAGCCAAGGTTTTTATCATCTCATGAAGATCATCACTCGATGACCCCATAACAATGGGATTTATAAATGTAAGGGGCTGTCTTGCTTGATAGTTTTGTTGGGACTAAAATCAATGAGAATGGAACTATCAGCCTTGATTACCTTATTAAGTCAGGTTCCGGGGCTGTCTTGCTTGATAGTTTTGTTGGGACTGAAATCAATGAGAATGGAACTATTAGCCTTGGTTACCTTGTTAAGTCAGGTTCCCATAGTGTAAGTTTAGATGATCTCTCTATCTAAGATTGTATGTGTAGGAAAAGAGATCATCATATTTATGTTAGGGTTATCCATTGAATGTTTCATCAACTGCATTAGCATGTTCAATGTAATCTTCTTGCATTGTTGGACACATATCCTAAGCATGTTTTTGTAGAGAGCATATATTACAAACTTTCACTTTTTGTATATTTCCACAAGCTAAAGAAAACATAAGAGATGTAATATCATTAACTTTATTCTCGAGGTTAGTAATACTTACCTCATTTACTCATTTGCTTGAGAAGTCTCCATAGGTGCCAAATTATTTCTTGTTCGCTGCTATATTTGAGATCAATTAGTGTGCAACCTTGGGTGTCTTATCTACCAACACCCTCCATTTGCCGCATCAATGATGCTATAGTTAGTAGGCATCAATCTTTCATAGGAATATTTAATAAGAAGCTGATCGGGTATTTGATGATGAGTGTCGCAATGGTGATTTTTTCACGCTTTACGCCTCGCCATCCTCGAGTTTGGGGTGTTGCTACCCAAATTTTGACCCTTTATTTTTTATGTTTCGGAAAAAAAGACAAAAAAATATAAAAAAGACAAAATCCAAAAAAATA
This sequence comes from Salix dunnii, assembly GCA_015731905.1. Lineage (NCBI taxonomy): Eukaryota > Viridiplantae > Streptophyta > Magnoliopsida > Malpighiales > Salicaceae > Salix > Salix dunnii. The sequence goes on from CM027661.1 coordinate 3,607,296, forward strand.
TCGTGGTACGGGGGCAAAATTGAACAAGTTGAGAATTTAACAGTCAATGCAGGGTCAAATCGTACAAATTGGAAATCAAGGACCAAATTGAAAAGACGCGCAAGCTAAGGGCTGATCGTAAATTTCACATTGGAAAGACTCTATAAATAGAGTGCACCTTCAAAGGAAAGAGGGACCAAAAAAAAAAATATTCATACAAAAAATCTCTCCTAAAAAAAATACCCTAAACCTAATCCTCCCATCTTTTACTTTCTTCTCCTTCGTGGGGCTGCAGCTCCCTTTTTTCCAGAATTTTCCCCTTCTTCAAACCAGCCTACAGCCACCGTTTCCCGATCTTCATCACCATTTCCACTCCCAGCCTTCCTCACTTTCTTTTTCTTCTCCGGCCAAACTCCCTCTCTTCGGCGATCTCCCCATTTTTCTCTCCACCTCCGGCCAGACCTCCCCTGCCTCTTTCTTTTCTCCTGCCGACCAGCCACCACAGCAACTCGGCATCAGCCCTCACTTCTCTCTCTTTCTCCCAACTCAACTTCCCGTCAGCCCCTCACCACAGCAGCAGCTCCCTTCACAGACCCCCACTCTCCAACTCCCGGGCCAGCAACCAGAGCTCCTTTCCCAGCCGTGACAGCACCCCCCATTTCCAGATCTCCCTCACGGCCTCACTCTCTTCTCTCCTCTGCAACTCCGACCAGCTCTTCCCCCCTCAGTCTTTCTCACGGTAGTCCAGCCACCGATGGAGAAGCAGCAGACACATAGAAGACCAGAAATTTACAGAAGAGAACGAATTGATTTGGAGCGTTTTGTGTTGGATTTTGTTTTTGTTTTCTTTGCAGGTCATCGAGCCACCGTCGTCGGCGAGGAAAAGAAAAGGAAAGCAGCAGCAGCAGATGGAGAAGCAGCAGAAGAAGAAGATCCGAGATTTGGAGCCACGAAGAGCAGATCTGGAAAACTTTTGAGTTTGATTCTTCTGTTGTTTGTGTGTATTTGCGTGTTTGCAGGTCTCCGTTGAAGTCGCCACCGGCGTGAAGAGGAAGGGAAGAAGCCGATCTGCCTCCCCCGTACTCACTGTTCATCGCGGCTGCTGCCACCACTGTTCCTGGCATATGCACTGTTCCCAAAGTCCTTTTTGTATTTTTCTTTATTTTATGTATTTATTTAAATTTTTAGTGTTGTTTAATTGTTATTTGTAAAATATATTGAAAAAAGGATAATGTGTGAGTGAGTTGTATTTTAATTATAAAATGCGATGAAAAAGAAAATGAAAAGAGAATGTGTGTGTGTGTTGTGTTATGTTTTATATTTTCATTTATTTATATTGTTTTGTTGAAGAAAAAGGAATATAAAGTAAAATATAAAAATGTGTTTTCATTTGCTACGGTCAAAGTGTGTTCCAAAATATATCATAGATTTAATAACAAGTTTATTAAATCTTGCAAATTTGGCTAATATTAAACAAATCGTGAAATTAATGATTAATTTTAGGTAGTAATTGCCGGATTTACGCGTAGGCTAACATTTACATATTCGGGAATAACCACCAAAATCGTCAGTATTATTCTGAGTGGTGGTCGATTTCTTTATGAATCGATCAATCATGAAATTAATGCATGGGGATTAATGGTTAATTTCAGGTGGTAAATGAAGAAACTACAAGTAGGCTAGCATTTGCATATCAGGAAATAATCAATAAAATTCACTGGATTATTTTGAGCGACAACCGATTTCTTTCACAAATCGGAACATTTTTTCATTTGAATAATTATGACCCGTCGAAACATTTAAAATCACGTCAAAAATAGTCAATGCAGCTTATCTCAGGTAAGGCGTACTAGGGGTGCTAATACCTTCCCTATACGCAACCAGTCCCTTACCCTCGAATCTCTGACCAGACCAGCGCAAATCGGGTGATCCTAGCGACCCTCAACAGCAATTGTGAGATACCAAAAAGACCCTCTCGACGGGGGATGCCGCGCTCACCACATTTTTTGGGGTGCGACAGGATGGCGACTCCGCTGGGGAAGGTATTTTTTCTGAAAAAATATTGGACTGAGCTTTGAATAATTTTGATGTGATTATTTGTTTTGATGTGTTTGAATTATGTGTGTTTATTTTTGGTCAAGTTTTTCGTATTTTTTATTTTGTGTATATATACATATGGCCATGCATTTTTAGTGGGTTTGTTTTCCTGAAACATAAAAATAAATCCTAACTGGCTATTATTCACTATCGATGTTTGGATAAATAAATCCCAAGGGATCAATATCCAAAATATTCGACGGGAATAACTTGCTATTATTCACTATCGGTGTTTCGATAAATAAATCCCAAGGGATCAATATCCAAAATATTCGACGGGAATAACTTGCTATTATTCACTATCGGTGTTTGGATAAATAAATCCTAAGGGGTCAATATCCAAAATTTTCGACAGGAATAATTTGCTATTATTCACTATCGGTGTTTGGATAAATAAATCCTAAACGGTCAATATCCAAAATATTCGACGGGAATAATTTGCTATTTAGGGCTATTGGTGTTTGAATAAATAAATCCTAGAGGAGTCTATATCCTGTCGTTTGTAGTTTGCAACTTTAAGTTACGTGGGGGACTAGCAGCTTACCTATGACTTGAGTCAAGGTTGAAGTTTGTGTAAACCCCAACTCTTCGCTGAGTGCTTAGACTGGTAGTGATTGGTATACGTACCATCCCATTATCTGCTAAGCCCCCATATTACCTTCACGAAAGGTGATCACTGGGACGGCAAGAGACCCTGTTTAGAGACTAAAGTAGCAAACTTACCATTTATGGTGCAAAGATTAGAACCAATCCTTAGGGTGTATGCTCCTTCCATTTTGTTGTGCATTAAGGCAAACCTTTCTTGAAACATCTTCAATTCAAGCCTTTCGGGTGACAGTCGTTATCACTCGGTAAATTTTCTGCGTAGGGTTTAAGCAAAAAAAAAAAAAAAAAAATATGCATGTACATTTCAATATTCATTCCCACACTTTTTTTTTTATTTATCATGCAATTGTTACCATCACATATCACCTCAAAAGGCGAGTCCGTCAAAAAAAAAAAAAAAAAAAAAAAAACCAAAAAATATACATTTACATTTCAACATGCATTTTCATAATTTGTTTATATTGTTATGATCACGTCGCTCCTCAAAAGGCGAGTTCGTAAGAAAAAAAAAAAAAAAAAAAAAACCAAAAAATGTGCATTTACATTTCAACATGCATTTTCACAGTTTGTTTATATAATGTAATTGTTATGATCACGTGTCACTCCTCGAAGAGCGAGTCTATAAAAAAAAAAAACCAAAAAAGCATATATTTTACAACATGCATTCTCATAGTTTTTGTTTAGCATGCAATTGTTAAAATCACGTGTCACTCCTCGAAGAGCGAGTCCAAAAAAAAAAAAAAAAAACAAACAAACATGCATACATCTCAACATGCATTCCCATAGGGGTCCCTCAATCTGTCATCCTCCGAAGGATCAAAAGTAATGGACATATGACATTGCTGAGAAGAACTCACACTGATACAGAGACACCATTCGTTTTTTCTGCAAGCCAACAATAGAGTTCTCTGCTTTCTAGTTAAATCAGTCGAGGCACATGCTCAGATATCATCTACAAAGTGTTAATGCATTCGTCAATGAAGATTGCGGAAAATTCAGGTTTCCGTTGAAGGGATGCAGTTAGTCCATAGATGAGTCCAATTTCAGAAAGCAAGCATCAGTCAAAGAAGTTGTCAGTCTATCAATTGCTTTCTCTCTAAGTCATGTGGAGTTTGGTCGCACTGTCAGATCAAGGAGTTGTATGCCGCCACACACAGTATACCATGTTATTTTGCGAGCAAAGATAAAGTAGCCCGAGTGTACAAACATAATATGGGATTGTTGAATCTATTCTGGTGTCTAAAAGGTTGAAACATGTGCACTGCAAGATTACATTGCTCGACGAAATGAAAATTGCCGCAAGAGAGTCTTGTCGTCGTCTAACGAAGTTGTTCATGATTGGCGTACTTTGGTGATTTGTTTAGAGTGCTTTCTAACTTGATTCATTTTTTGTCCAATGAGGAGCGCGGTGGAGCGCAAAAAAAAAAAAAAAACTGCCTTCTTTTTGCGACATAATCCAGATGAAGGAGAGGACTAGTTGCAAGAATTTCAGTATTCAAGTGTGGAAGTTAATTAGCAAAAGGCAAGTCAAGTTTTGTGGAGAATATTATCATCGGCAGTGTCAGTAATGAATTATCGCGATCATGAGCAAGATCAATGAGCAGCGACAATACAGAAATGATTGATTGAAAATTCTGAGAAAAGTGTCGCACCGTCAATAATTGTCTTATGGAATCTCATCGACTATCACCTTGTTTTGGGGTTAAATCATCATTTCATTGATACATGTGTTTTCTTTGTGTTTTTGTTGTTTTGAAATCAATAGATGTTTAACAGTCTTATTTTTGACAAAAAAAAAATTTTGATCAAACTTCTACATGTAAATTTGAAGTTTACCATTCTTGAAAATTAAAAGTATTTTGATTGCAGAATGGACCTGATTTTTGTTTAAATGACATGATGACCAATACCAGGTGACCAAACAATTTTTGAGCCATACACCGAGTTTTGAACCATATCATAGAACTAAGCTTTATTAGTATGTATGTTGACTTATGATGGATTCGGTAGTTATTGACCCGTGAATCATGACTCTTGCACGTCCAAATCATTACACTGGACGAGGTCAAAATTTATCAATTAAAATCAATTTTGCTTGAAATGATAAAAGGCCATCTTTGTTTATTCCTTCACTATTCTTAAAATGTGTATCCCTTGTTAACCCCAATTTGAGACTGATATTATATTTCTTTGAAAAAAACCCGACATGGATCACACCCTCACACTGGGGGCAAACACTGGGGGCAAATAAGAGATTTGTAGTTTGAGGATGCAGTGACAATATTAGAATCAACAAAAGAGGGGATGTTTAAGAATGAAAACCCAATATCGGAGAACAAGAAAATTGAGGTAGGACATGACAGAAAAAACCAAGAGTCGATGCTAAGGACAAGTTCAAAAAAAAAACAAAAGAAAAAAGAAAGAAAAAAAGAAAAAAATTGAAAAAAAAGAAGATAAAAATTGAAAAAAAAAGAAAAAAGAAGAGAATTTTGAACTATACCATGTCCATTGGTATCTTCGATCAAACCTCATGTGAAAAGAAATGTTATAAAGATTATCGAGTCTCCAAGATAGGTTATCCATCAAATGAAGATCTTGCATAATTATTTTTGTTATACTGTATTGAGTGCAACAAGATGGAATAACGTTAGACGACAAATGTTGGTTCAGGTTTTAGCATTTCCCTTTTAAGTTTGAAATTGTCAATGAAAGGAATGATATGATTGTAGAGATTCTTAGGGCATTGGTTGGTTGATAAAAATCACGTTAAGATAATTAACGTATTTTTATGTCGTCTCTTCTACAGGGACAACAAGAGAAAAGAGTTGATGACTAGCTGATGGTGATCCTTGGACTTTGAAACCCTTAAACACCTTTTTGAGCCTATGAATATCCTTTTTCTTTTATAGCCATCAACCATAGCCTCATTATATGCTTTTAAAAGTCCTTCTTGATCAAGCAAACAATTTTAACTGATAAGTAGCGCTCTCAAAATTATTAGAGTTTTTCCATAAGGGTTATAATTTCATGAAGTAAATTACAAGTTGTTATGCATATTGATAAGGTAAAGTACTGAAAAATGAGACAATTTTTTTTCAACTTAACCTCGGATCTTTACTTGACACTCAAATTGTTTTGGAAACCCCAAATTATCACTTCATCGTGTGCCATCAAATTTCATACCCCAAAATCAGAGATTTGAATTGAAACAAAAGAAAACCGTAAAAAGACAATTTCAATCTCACAATGAGTCAATTACTGTTTGCAAAATACAAAATATTTACAGGTCTGCATTTATTAAATGCCGCGCTCACCACATTTTTTGGGGTGCGACATGGGGGAAACAACAGCATGCAGTGAAAATGAGGGTGTTTTATAGTCGTAAAATTTACGACTATAATTATCAGTAGTCGCCACCTAGTATTAAGGTCATTAAGAACCTATTGGTCTACTAGAGTCTTGGGTAAGGAGACTTGTTGTGTAAGGGGAAGACACATCATCTCCAGTGCACCCTACTTGAGGTAAGCTGCATTGTTGTTTGATTGCTCTTCTAAGTTAAATTTTTTTACATTGCCTTTCAAAAACAATCTTTTTTTTACGGGAATACTTTATAATATAATTTTACACCTCAGTTAAAAATCCTTTTTATTATCTATTGATGTACTTTACAATGTAGTTTTATACCTCAGTTAAATCCTTTTTATTATCTACGGATATACTTTACATTGTAAATTTACACCGTAGTTAAAAAATCCTTTTTATTACCTATGGATATACTTTACAATATAAACTTACACCATAGTAAAAAATCCTTTTTATTATATACGGGTGTACTTTACAATGTAAATTTACACCCTAATAGACAAAACAAAAATAATTATAATTATTTTTGATATTTTGACCAAATTCTAATGGATAATCATAAACCGGTTACGATATCCAAATTTCACTTTAAAACAATGAGAAAAATACAAAATATTTTTTTGTAGGAAAAATATGATGGGAAAAACCTTGGAAATTGACCGTATGCATGAAAACAAAACCTTTTTATGTTTTTTAATTTTTATATTTTTTTGCCATTTTTTTAAATAAAGTAAAAATAAATAAATAATATAAAAAACAATCAGTGGGCTGACTGTCCAGCCTTGATGGGCCGGATTGACAACCCACTCTTGCATGGGTTGGGGTGACAGTCCAGGTGGGTTGTCAGCCCATTCTTTGTGTACTGGGCTTCCAGTCCATGTGGGTTGGAAGCCCACCTTCTCTATGCATGTGGGCCGAGCATGAAGCCCGACCCAACTCAAATAGCCCAACCAACATAAACAATGGGACATGAATTATGTCCCACTACATATAGGCAACAAGAGGAAGAAGACAATGAATAATGATTTTTCAAGTGTGATGAGAGGTTTACTTGTTAGTACCATTGGGTAAAGAAGGTCGAGGTGGTTGTCCCAGTTGTGGTGGAGTTGGCAACGGTGGCCTGTGATGGTCGGAGGGAGCTTTCAAAGTCGTCGGAGCTTACATTGCAGCTGCTGCAACCGTGGCTTTTGCTTCTCCTGAAAGTGTGGCTTGATTGCTAGTATTTAGGGGAGGTTAACGGTGGTGATAAGGGTGGTGTTAGGTGATTGGATGACCTTTAACAGTGGAGAGAGAGAGCTTAACGGAGTTGGTTTTTACAAAGAGGAAGGATCTGCAAACTGAGAGAGAGGGAGAAAGAGCTGGTCACCGAGGGAGATGATGGTGAGGGTATTATTTCGTGTGATTCTCTTTTTTTTGTTTGTTTGTTGAAAAATTTCAGAATTTCCTCTTGTTCCCCTTCATTTTTCTCTCCCCTCGCATGCAGCGTCCATAGCTGCTATTTATAGGGGAATGAGGCACCCCTCATGCAATGTGCATAAGGTTGCTGCTTCTGTCTCTGAATCTGCAGAGGGCTACAGTGCTGTGCCCTGCACTGTTCAGGTGTCAGAACAGTGCAAACACATGCACATTTAGTTTGGGGAGGGAGAAAATACGATTTGGTCCCTAAATTTGCAATTGGCTTTAAAATTTTAATTTTGTGTAATTGTATTCGTGTCAGAAATTCAATGTTAGCCTTAACTTTGTGTACCTTTTCTATCTTGGTCCTTGGTTTCTGATTTATGCGATTTGACCCTTTATTGATCACTGAACTCTTAATTGTTTTCAATTTGACCCCTAATTTTGCATAATTAGCTTGAAAAATTCAATTGGGTCTCCGAAAATTCCAATATTCTCAATTGAGCCCAAATTAAACTCAAGAACTTGATTTTTCATCAATTAAACCCTTAATTAATTTGATTTGACCAATTTAAAGTGTAATTAAATCCTTGCACTTAATTAAATCCTTAAATCGGATCCTAAATTAATTTCGAAACATAATTATACTTTAAATTGATCCATGATTAAATCAAATTGGCCCATGATTAAATCAAATTGGCCTATATAAAATATAATTATGCTTTTCGACTTAATTTTTCACATATTTATCCAATGATAAATTATTTTTGCCCTTAAATCTGTACTTTCTTCTATTTTGGCTACAAAAGAGATACGATCGGACTCTTGAAAACAACAAAAAATTCCACATTGATTTTTCTACCAAAGCCAACCTTATTTATTTAATTTTTGCTATTTTTAGGGAGTAACCTAGAAATTGGGTTATGACAATGAGGACATTGAATGCACACTTGCTCAAATCTTTCCCAATACTATGAGAGTCTCTCTGTGAGATTGTGGAATCCAATAAATATTTCTTTTCTTATGTTAGCAACTCGAGAAGCTGAAAGTACTGTTCAAGAAAGATCTTCTTTATGCCATTCTATGTTCCAATGGAACTTGAGAGAATAGAGAAAAATCATGTCTTTGCTACCTCTTTTAAGAAGAAAAGGAAAACATTCATCTTAAGTTGTTCTCTATCAACTCCATTTGATTTCATGCTAACATAAATCATATGGAACTCCTTAAGACGAGTATGAGGATCTTCTCTAATAAGTCCATTGAATGTTGACAAAAAATGTATAAAGTGAGACTTGAGCTCAAAGTTAACATTATTTTATGTATGTATACACAATGAATGATTCTCCATGTTAGGAGCAATGAGCTCATTCAATGTTTGTTGTTGTGTAACTGCCATGGTATTGACATGAGCTTTCTTTTGTAACTTGTATAAAAGTAATTTTGTATTTTAAGTTCTACTTGCTTTTGACTCTGATTAGTAAAACAAGTTATAGGCATAAATAGTCAAGAAAACTGGAAAGAAATCGACAACACAAAAGATTAAAAGCAATGCAAATTGAAGAAAAAACCTTAGAAAACAGTGAAATTAGGCCTCAATAGGGTGGGGCTAGAAGCTAAAAGCAGTTATTCTTGTTTAGAACATCATTTTTCTTTAAGAAACAAAAGGTTGAGACCTAATTCAATAAAAAAACTGATTTGTATAGTGTCGTCACCGTAACAACAAAAAAATTTCTTCATTTTTTCTCAACAAAATAAATAACAATAACACAAAAAAAAATCAAAGCATAAGAATTAACTAAAACCACTTTCTCAACAATGACACCAAAATTTTCTGTGATGTCGTGGTCAAACAAATTAATTACCCTAGCTTAAAACACACATAAGATAGTATGGAGCAAGTAAAGGATCAATCCATAAGGAAGGTTTAGTTCAAATTTTCATGCAATAAGGTCTTGGTTGGTGATTTCTATACAAAGACAAAAAAAAAAAGAAGCAAAATTAAATAAAACTAAAATATATCAAGAATACAAATTGTGGTTGCAAGCAAACATCCACCTATAGAAATTAGAACTGATCCTTGAAATGAAAGTTTAATTTATATTTTAATTTTTATCTTTTTTTTAATGTTAATTGTTTACAAATATTCTTAATAACTATCACTAACCAACAAACAATCACGATGTCCATACTAATAACTTAGTTCAATAACAACCTTAAAAACTAGATAAATTGATTAAACTAGACAACATAAATATCTAATATTCATGTTAATTTGTTTGAATATTCTCTCTAAGATTAATAACATAGATCCACTACAATCATTAAAATTAGTTGCATTGTAAGTTTATATACCATAACTCCGTTTTCGATAGCAAACTTAACAATAGATCATTCATAATAACAACTTAGAAACCAATTTAGTAATTATAATAAACAATCATATGAAATGTGTGTAAAAAATAAAACATATTCATATATCATATAAATTGAAAATAAATGGAACAATAAATCTCACAGCTTTTAAAATCCAAAGGTTTCTATGCCTTTGCAACAAAAATAATAATTTAGCCTTGCATATATGTATAACAAAAATAGATAGAGTTACATTTCAATACTCTAACTACTATTTTCATAAAAAGAAGAAATAATGATGCGATCCAACCATCAAAGGATCCAGTGGAGGTTCTAGTTGGTTCAGTTACTAGGCTTAGGGCTAAGAAGTTCAAAGAAGCTTTTAATGGACTTCTTCAAGATACATGGGCTAAGGTGGACTTAAAGAGGATTTGTAATAATAAAGATAAAGCCTTGATTAATTTGATTCATGTTTAAAAGGGGCTTGTTGGTGGATTCAGGACCATTACATAAGGATTGGTAGAAGAAGACTAGTCTCGGACAATTTGACCTTTCATTATTGTTTTAGTCATAACTAGAGCTACAAATATAATTTTGATGTGTATCTAGTTAGGATGAAAACTAAGCTTCCATACCTTTCCAACAGTTTATGGAATGCCTTCTAATTCATTAAGATGAGACAGAACCATCCGTTTTAAGTTGGGCCTTGCTGTTGCCAGATAAAATACGGATACAACAAACTTGTCTTATTTAATTAGTTGGGTTATTAAAGTTTAATTATTTTGAGAGGAGATAATTTTTTTAGGTTTTAGATTTTTTTATTTTTTTTTATTTTAATTAGTTTAGGCTAGTTTTAGTTTGGGTTAATTATTATTTAAAATGAGTTTATGTGAGGCCCATTAGGGAAACTAGGGTTTTAGCTTGGAGTATAAATACACTTTAGGAATAATGTTAGGGGAACTTTTTTGACAACATTTTCCAGCATTGTAGCCGACTTTGGTTGCTCCTTCTTGGTTCTTGATTGAACTTTCAACTCTTCAAAGAATTGACTATTCTTTGTTGTGAATTTATACTTCCTTTGCTAGTCTCCAGGTATAGACGTTGTGATCAAGTCAGTTTATAGTCTTGTTGCCTTGGATCAAGTCTTCCATTGTGATAAACTCATTCAAATCTTAACAAAACTTGGGTTAGGTTAATCTTGGGGCTGTGAATACCATTCAATTTCGCTAGGGTTCGCATCAAATAACCTTGCATGAAATCTTTAATATTTGACTTAGAAGAGTAAAATTGCCAAAATAAAGACTTGGATGTCGGTTTGGATACTTTAGGATGTAATCTAGACTTGTTTCTTCACAAAATCTATTTATTGGCAGGATTCATTTGTCATCTTAGAAGAATTATATCTATCTCATATGAGCATGTTTTCTAGTGAGATTTGGTGTGCTTATAGCTCTTTTAGTCGGGAATCCAAAACAATTGATTTTGATAGGCTTCTTTACTAGGATGATATGGACAATGAAGATTTATTTGTTTGGCATACAATGTTTTATAAAACTTTTATCTACTAATTCTTCTTAAGCACTTTGAAGATGATGCTTTGTAATTTAAATTTTAACCTGTTAGTGTTTGTTATTTTAACTCTCTTATAACAAGTGTCTTGCTCACTCAAATAAAACATAAGAAAACTATTAGGAAAACTTGTAGCATATTGAACACAAGATTACACTAACAATTTAATATCAATGAATATTTAAGGGTAAAAAATATTTAATAAATTGTTGAATCTTGAAATAAAATTTTTAAAAAATCAATTTCTAGCCCATTAGAAAGCTAAACCTCCTTATTCTAAAAAAAAGTTTTTTCTATTTTAAAAATAAAATAACCAAACCAAAAGCAGTTGGTTGGGACTATTTTTTTTTTTTGGTTTTTGATTTATTCTTAAAAATTTCAATTTATTTATTTTTTAGATAAAAATTGAAATGAACATAAAATTAACACTCTTATCTATAACTAGTGTGATGTCAAATTTTGCATTGTTTCAAATTGCACTCAATCATTGTTATGCGATAAAATAGACATATATGGGTATAATAATATTTTTGGTTAAATGTATAGAGATGAAAATATAAAAATGAATATGTTATGAGATAATTTTAGAATGATTTTTTGTATTTTTAAAATAGGTGAATGTCCTTAGAGATAATATTTATTGTTTTTTATCCTTAAATATCCATGTATTTTTTTTTTAATTTTAAACTTATTCAAACAAACCATGTTATGATAAAAATTATTTATTAAAAAAAAAAAATCAAACCAATATGATTTCAATAATTTTTTAAAATGTCAAAGGGTTTTAACCTAGTTTTTGAATCAGGCCAATCCTTCCTTCTTCTTTTTTCTTCAAATTGTTGGGTTGGTTTTATAAATAAAAAAATAATACCTCACAAGTCTTTTTAAAAGAGCAAGTTTGTAAAACAAATTATCTAGATAGTTTTTTTAAAAAGTAAGTTTGAGAATAATATATATTAAAAAAAAATCATTTTTTTTTCATAAGATTAAACTTGCTAACCATTATACGTGGTTCATTAATGAGTTTTACATGTCACACGTATTTGTGATGACAAATAGGATGCAATAAAGTTTTTACTTGAAATCCATTAAATCTTTTGTAAGAGAAAAGTTTAAAACTTATTGAAAAAAGGCACTTATAGGTTTTCTTATTTCAAAGTAAAATATTTTATAGGAAAACATTCTTATATCTTTTTATCTTTGTTTTTGTAAAATATTTTTTTTATGTTTGTTTTCCATAAAATATTTTTAAGAAAAACTAATCAATATAAAACATAAACATTTGATGACGAGTATCAACCCAACACCAAGCGTAATCATATTAGTGACCCATTATTGGTGCCAAGTGAGACTATTACAAGAGCTAAGATAAAAATCTTTAAAGAGAAATTAAATGAGCTAGTTTAACATACATAGAGTAAGATGGACCTAGAGGGACAAAAGACAACTATGAAACTTAAAGAACAACCTCTAATTCATCTAATGCAGGTCTAAGAAGGGTCTCATTCAAGTTTTAAAGAGCAATGATGTGTTAGGCCCTAACTCAACCTTGATCTGTGATTATTTTTTCTAATATCACATAGAGTCCAAGTCAACCAATGCAATCATATAATTTTATATTTCCACCTATATTTAACTATTATTTTACCTATAATTTATATATAAATACCGTGATATTCTTTGTTTTATGTTTTGAAGGCAGTATTGGATGAAAAATGCAAAAATGAGTAAATTAGAGGTAATTAGCTGACCGACAATCATTGTTTTGTGCTAGCGTGAGCTCTAAAGGTCAAAATAAAGTGATTCAAGTGGAATTAAGATAACATCCATATCTTTTTCATAATATAAGGATAGAAAATAAAATAAGAAAGAGCATGGAGATCACAACCTTAAAGTCAAATCTTGCAATCTGCGAATGTTGAGCTTAACTATTCCAACTTGAATAGCTTGAGCTATAGAAGTCCAATTAATACAACCTCATTTTTTTTATTCATAACTTAAAGAACTATCAATGCTCATATGATAGAGAATTAAATTCTGCTAGCAAACTGGTTTTGTGAAGAAACGAGTCCAAATTATTTTCCAAGGCATCTTAACCAACATTCAAGTTTTTAATCTAGCAATTTAGCTCCTCTAAATCAAAACTTGAAGATTTCATTCAAGGCTATTTCTCTTTCATAGAAAAGCTGAAAAGGATAAGGAATTGATTATGATTATGGAAGGAGTTAGCACCCTTAACATACCTTACCTAAGGTAAGCTATTTCATGTGGTCTTAATATGGTTAAAAAAGTTTTTGTGTTTTCCTAACAAGTATTTTGACTTATAATTTATTTAAATTCATAAATCTAGATTTTTGAATATGTTATGGTCTCGTGTACCCAAATAAATTTTTATTTGGGAAAATCCACATAGGTGCTTCAACAAAATTCACCTATCTTGGATAATGGATTTTTGTTTATCATGAAAAAATACTTCCAATTAAAATGGTTGAATATTCAAGATAACTTTTAGAACCTTTGGATTAATTATTGATATTTAAAATATCACTCTACTTGTTGCTCCAACATTTATATCAAGGTATTTACTATTATTTGTCATGAATTAAGAGAAAAATTGATTTGTTCAAAATATTAGTCAAATTCTCATAGATTTCATAAACTTATCAAAATATTGAAATGCATGCATAAATATTTTTTAAAAAAAAAAACAAAATTATTTTTTGGTAAAACATGAATTTATTTTTGAGATATTTATCCATATACAACATGCAAAATTATGTTTTACAATGATTGATATATATATATATATATATATATATATATATATATATATATATATATATATATATAATTTAAATATCAAAACTACTGAAATAAGCTTAAAGGGAATTTTTCAAACACACCTTTAAGCTTGAAGGGTGTTTGTAAACTTGAGTGAGTTAACACAAATTGGTTAAGCTTAGTAGGTTGACAAGTCCGAGTTAAACTAACCAAAAATGAAAATGATTAAAATACAAAAAAAGCATAAAACTATTTTTTCTTTCTAACCAAAACAAATCAAACATGTAAAAATAAAGAACATAAAAATATTTATTGTGAAACCTAATAACATAAATGCCAAACCAAATCAGTTTTTGTGAAAACAAAAACATGGTTATATTCACAATCAATTATACATCAAGAATCACATTTTTATTGGTTTTTATTTTTACTGAAGTTATAAAATTTGGAAGAAATGGGTTTTGGTTCTAAATAAAAACACTATTATTAAAAATCTCATAAACATGTTAGATTACTTACTAACAATGATACATGAACATGAAGAAACCATATTTAAATCAAAATATAGTCTAAAACCATCACCTAAGACAAAATTCAACCGATGAACACCAAGAACATGCCTAAGTTTAACAAAACATGCAATAGTTGGACTCAACCCAAAAGATGCTTTATAGACCTTTAACTCATGCATTTCTAGCTACCACAGATTACAGTACTAATTACCAACATTATGGAAACAATATGAACTAAACAAAAAAAATCATTTCAAAACATTAAACATGCTTAAACAAATTGATACAACCATAGTATTAGATAGTTTCACCCATATTTACCTAGTGTTTTGCGTATATTTTGTGTATAAAATGCCTTGATATTCTTTGTTTTATATTTTGAAGTCAATTTTGGATGAAAGATGCAAAAAAGGAGGTAATTGGAGCTGATTGATAGGTTTGACCTTCAATCGATGTTTTGTGCATATCAAAAACTCTAGAAATTGATATGAAGTGATTCCAATAAAATTCAAAAGCTAACATCCATACCTTTCTGGAAAGTTAAGGTAAAAAATAAAATAATGAAGAATATGGAAATCACAGCCTTTAAAGTCAAATCTTGCAATTTGTCAATGTTGACCTTTGGCCATTCCAACTTAAATATCTGAAGCTATTGAAGTCTGGTTGATGCAAATCGATCAAATTTTAGATCAAAATAATATCTTATGAATGAGATATGATTTTTACTAGTTGAAAACTAAATTTTGCCAACTTAAAGGAGGATTATTTTGTTAAATTAAAGATAGGGTTTCTAAGCATATATAAAGAAGAAGGAAGCATTCTACCATTAGAAAAGAAAACATAAATCTGCCTCTTTCAAACTCAAAAATCATGTATTCTTCCATCTTTTTAATTAGTTTTTTAACAAACATGCAAGGCTAAACTCTTTTTCTTGGTTGCAAGGACACAAAAACTTTCAAATTTCAAGAATTGTGAGATCTATTTTTATCTTATTTTTCAAATTTATATGATGAATATGTTTGTTCTCATATGTTTATTTTTCCTATGATTGTTTAGTTTATTGCTAAGAATGGACTCTAATATATTATTGCAGATAATCTAAGTTTAATATCAGAACCGAAGTTATGCTATATGAATTTATTAAGCAACTAAATTAAGAATTGTGGAGGATTTATATTTTTAATGTTAGAGAGAACATTCAATCAAATCAAATAGAGATTGTGGATAATTATGTTTCTTGATTAATCAAGTTATTTAGTTCTTACAACTACCATTGAATTAAATTACTAGTATGGACATTATGGTTGTTTGATGGTTAAGGTAAGTTATAAGGTGGATCCGTTAACTAACCAATGTTAAGAAGAGATATTCAGAATATAAAATGATGTTTCGTTTCCATGATCAGTTCTGATTTTTATAGGTGAATGTTTACTTATGACGAAGGTTTGTTTTACTGATAAATTTTGGTTTTGTTTGATTTTTGCTTAGTTTTCTTTTTTTTTTGCGTTAGCCTACACAACTTCTAACCCCTTCAATTGCATAACATATAGCACAAAAATATAAACTAAAACATCTTCATGGGATTGATCTCTTGCTTTCTCTATACTATCTTGTGTGATTTATTTTAAGGTAGGATAATTAATTTGTGTGATCTCAACATCACAACATAAATCAAGCTACTAAAACTACATTTTACCAATTCATAATGCTAACACAATTTAAAGAGTTGAGATTATACATAAACTATCTATCAAAGCACTAGCAATTATATATCATAGTGGAAAAATCCAAGTTTAAGCAATTATAGCATTGCAAAACCAAAATGAAATAATACTAACACTTTTGTATTCAAACAAGGATACGAATCAATGTGGCAGACTATATCAACTCCATACTTATGATTCCTGAGAATGTACCTTTTTTATTTTTGCAACTTTCAAGCAAGGATTTGGATTTCAATGCCCTGAAATTCCTTTCTTCCTTTTTTCCTCCTCATGGTTTTTTGCCTTTCCCTTATATACATTAAACCAAAGATTCAAGATAAGTTTGTTAAGGCTTTAACAAATTGAAACCTTGTCGGTTTTATTAAAAATAAAATATGGTTATAGGTTCAAATGGTTTTTTTAACAACTTGGAGATCAAATTGGTAGAGTTTTAATCTTAAGGGAATGGTTTTAAATTATTTATAAAGGATTTCTCTAAAGAGTTTTTAAGTGTCAACACAAGAGAAGGTTAGGTGCATACTTTTCCATTAGATCTTTTCTTTCTTAGTTTAGAATTTTCCAGCTCCATATTCATTTGTTTGAAGATGTCAACCTAATTAGCCTTTTCTTGTACAAGCAATAAAGGTTGATTAAGGACAAGATGTTGAGATGATTAATGATAAATATGGAATAAAATCTTTTAATCCCAAGGTAATAGGGTTCTAAAGAGGATGTTTATAAGTTAAAAGGTTGTGTTTTCATCCTTAGAGATTGTCGAAAAAATCGCATTCAACTGCATGAAATTGTTTTTCTGATCAACCAAAATCAAATAAGAGTGTATATAGTTTTTTTCAAAACAATGTTATTTTGACCAATCCTTAAAAATTAGGATTTTTTCATTTGGGATTTGTCAATCTTTAATTGTTCCCCTAAGTAATTTTAAGGTCTTGACTATGTGCAATTTCACCCATTAATGAATTCAATTTCTAGCCTTGGATTTGAGCACCCTTATTTCCACTTTAGTCTTGGGTTTATGAAATATATTCAATTAAATTCTTGATTAATCAATAAACTCTTAATTTCATTCAATTGGTCATTACTTTTATTGATTCTAGTCCTAAAGTCACATGTTTTTATGAATTGGTCGATGGTCTCAGATTTGTTCAATTAAGTCATTAAATTGCTTATTAAACTTTGAATTTTATGCAGTTAAGTCTCAAATTTCTCCAATTTAGTTTTCCCAAGCCTAGTTGTGGTCTTTAAACTTTGATTTCTTGTAATCAATAACCAAAATCTCCAAAAACCATTTTCTTTTGTAATTAGATCTTTAATTGATGAGTTGAAAATAAAAATAAGTCTTTACAATCATAATTAACCTTTTTTATAGGTAAAAAAAAATACCTTCTTCCTACAATGGTTGAATGAATGTGATGATGTGAAGTTTATTAAGCAAGTGTCAATTGCACTTTCTATTACGAAGTATTCTGATGATTTTATGTGTGATGTTATCCCAATGCATACTAGTCACTAAAGAAAACATCCTCTTTTTTTTATGCTAAAAGAGCTCAAATTAGATTTGCATTTTTCATTAACAAGGGTGATGATCTTACTTGTGTATAAGGATGTTTATTTAAACATTAAAAATCTTGATTATGTTGTTCCTAGTATGGTTGTTTTTTTATTGTATAAGTATGATGATGTATTCCTTGGAGACATCCCTAGTTTATTCCTAATCGTCCACCATATAAAAGCAATCCTAATGAGACAAAAGAGCTTTAAAGGTAGGTAGATAAGTTGATGATGAAGGATTATTTCCATGAGAGAGTATGAGCTTTTGTGGTGTGTTGGTGTTATATGTGCCTAAAAAGGATGGAACATGAGGATGTGTGTTATTTTTTGCATTGTTAACAACATAATGGTAAAGTATAGACATCTTAACCCTAAACTTGATGACATATTGGATGAGTTGTATGGAGCATGTATTTTCTCTAAAATTAACTTAAAAATAGGTACCATTAGATTTGGATGAAAGAAAGCGATGAATGGAAAACAATATTTAAGACTAAACATAGTTTATGTGTGTGGTTAGCTATGCTATTTGGGCTTACAAATATACTTAGCAAGTTTATGAGATTGATGAATCATGTGTTTGTGTGCTTTCATTGGTAAATTTATGGTTGTGTATTTTGATGTTATCCTAATAAATAGAAACATGAATGAGCAACTTGAACAAGGAACTTGATCATCTGTGTAGTATGGTTAGTGTATTTCAAAATGAAAAACTATATGCTAATTTCAATAAGTGTGCTTTTTGCATGGAGAAAATTGTTTTTCTTATATATGTAGTAATTGCATAGGGTATTGGTCTGATTTAGCTTTGCCAAAGTTCACAAAAGCTTTTGAAGTTGAATGTGATGCCCCAGGTATGGGTATAGGAGATATGTTATTGCCGGATAGGAACCCATTATGTATTTCAGTGAGAAACATAATGGGGCAACATTGAATTATCCTACATATGACAAAGAGCTTTATGCCTTGGTAAGAATTTTAGAGACGTGGCATCATTACCTATGGCCCAAGGAGTTCATGATACATTCAAATTATGAATCCTTGAAGTATTTGAAAGGGCAAAGTGAGTTGAGTAGGAGACATGCCAAATGGGTTGAATTTATTTAAACCTTTTCGTATGTGATCAAGTATAAGCAAGGGAAAGAAAACATTATGGCTGATGCAATTTCACGTAAGGTTAGTTTGGATGGAAATTGTAAAGCATGGGTGATGAAGACACTATATGCATGAAAATAAAGTCAAAAAAGTGCACAAGCAAATTTTATTTTAGCTGATGATTAGGTTTGGGTCATATATGCAATGAGTGATTTCCGACCCAAAAGAAGTACAAGTTACATTTGCTAGGAAATGGATCATTTCAAGTCTTGAAAAAGATAAATGATAATGCTTATAAAGTTTATTTTCTAAGTGAATATGATGTCAGTGCTACCTTTAATGTTTCTGATCATACCTTTTTTATTGAAGTGATGATGATTCGAGGTTGAATAACTTTAAAGAGAGAGGGGATGATGATGAGTAGCCCAACACTAAACAAAATTACACAAATAACCCATTGGTTATGCTAAATGGGCTTATTACAAGAGCTAGGACAAAACAACTTAAATAGACTTTAAATATTGCTGATCTTACTTTGTTTGATATATGTGATGATGATTTGTGGTTAAATCCTTATAAAGAGAGGGAAGGGCTGAGAATAAGCACAATACCAAGTGTAATCATGCAAATGAATTTATTACATGAGCTAGGGAAAAGAGATTTAATAAGGTATTGAATTGGTTAGTTCAAAGCACATTGAGTATAATATACCAAAATGGATAAATGATGCCTATGGAGCTTAAAATGCAGCCTCTAATTCATCTAATCCAAGTCTCAGAAGTGTTCTAGTCGAGTTCTGAAAAAGGGATGATCTGTTAGGCCCTATAACAACCTTAATTTTGGCTTATTTATCCTGATATGATATGGAGTCCAAGCATAGATTATTTCCTAAAGAATTAAAGATTTTTAGCATTCAAAAAAGAAGTTTGGTAGTATAGGAAGGAAACCTAAAAGTCAACAGCATTTAAAACTACATAAATTTTCTTTATCTTATTTTTAGGTGGTTGCAACATGAACTTTTTATTTTAAATTCGTATTTTATGTTTTAGGATCAATAAACATCAATTGGGCCTGATACTTAGAGATTTGAGTCTGATTATAAATGGGCTTTATACAATTCCACATCTTTGGAAGTGAGAGTTTGGCCTTATTGACAAGGCTATATTCCAAATCATTGTTATATGGTTTGTTTGTCTTCCTTTTAATAACATACATGCATATACTAGTTTGGACAAAAATATAATAAATACCTTTATCATTAAAATCAAGCAACAATCCAACTTATCGATATGATATATAAAGTGATTATCATCTTTTTTTATTATATAACTGACTCTTTACCTAGAACCTCTGAAGGTCAAAGTTATTAATTACATTCCCATTGATTTTTTTTTTCGAATGATTAATTTTAATTCAGGAGCATTTCAATATTTCATTTGGGAGTCTTGTACAATGTGTGATTCAAATATTAATTCAAAATACATGATTGTAATTCGAAATGCAATATCATTTAAAACAGTCCTAAATGTACAAGTGACAATCCCTTTTTTGTCCTATGTGAACTCAATGGTTGTTTTGTGACTGTAGTTGACAAATATACACATGCTGGTTAATAGACTTTTGGAATATTTTGGTCTCTGCAAGGCACTTTGCTTGATGAAAATTGTTATGAGATTTTCAGCTCAATATTATTATATTGGTTATTTTTTAAAGTTTTATTTATTTATTTGAAGATGTATTAAAATAATATATTTTTTATTTTTAAAACATTTTTATTTTTGACATCAATAAATAAAAAAAATTAAAACACCAAAAAAAATTAAATTTAAGCAAAAATAACATAAATATTTTTACCAACAAAACAAACAAGGTAAAACAAACAGGGACCTCAGAAACAACGGTGCAACGAGCGTTATATCACGATTCTTACTTTCTCATGCTCGTGGGAACTTCTTGTGATGGTGGAACCCTGTTACACATGGTTCTTACATAGAAATTGTGTATGGGTCCGGCACAGACAAACAACCTTTACCTTTGTTTACTTTGGTTCTGGTGGGTGAGTAACTGGGAAACCATTCGCAGGATAAAGCACTACGCCAAACAGACGCTTTCATGCAGGAGTGATGCGGTGGGATAGCTTACCTGAGCAAACGAGTCTGAGAAGAATGACTTCCTGCTTGAAAGTCTATTTAATCACAAAGCCACTTTGTTTTTCTAGAACATCAGTCTTACTCCTTGCGATTTTCCAAATATTCATGCCCATAATACGTTCGGAGGAAAAGCAAATCGTGCCAAGTTCGAACTACATAAAAATGGTATTGTCGGCACCCAAAACATTGTTTCAATTGAACTTGTCAAACGCAACAAAAAAAATATCAATTAAATTGTCATCTTAAAACTAAATAAACAAGTATAGTAATGAATGCGGTTTGATTATCTCAATAATGTGCTCAGGGTACTTCAAAGATAAAAATTGGTTCTCATATAATTAATTGGGTACTAGAACCTATGTCAAATTAATAATTAGGAACTGAATACAAACGTCAAAAGTACTTTCGAAACCTTTATTTCATGCAATATTTCAAAACCAGAAACTCCATTAAAAACACTCATCACCAACTTCCATCAACAAGATTGTTTGTCCCAAGCCTACCCATCCATCTTTCAATACATGAAGCCTTTCAAAGCCTGACATAGTCGTGCTAACCAGAGAAATCGGTCGGTTCTCAACAACTACAAGTTTGAAATATTATAGACAACGTGCCTATGCCAAACAATAAAAATTCCCTTTTCATTTCACAAGTCACCTGGCACTTACATGAGATTCAACTGAAAAGAACTCATTGTAAGAAAATTCACAGCCAATTAATTATTGTAGGCGGTCATAACAAATGCTTAAGACAACTTCTAAAGTACAACAAATCCAATTCTGTAAAAGTCCAATTCACAATCTGGATCTGCAAAGAAATCCTGTGGTGACTTTCTATAGATGATGGGATTAGAAAAATTACACTGGGAAAGCTCGTGCCTTGTACATACAAATGTATGCCATATGCCAATCACCTAAAGATCAAAGGATAAAAATACTTAAAAAAAGAATAATAAAAAGGAATGGCAGTTGCTAACGGGAATGTGACAAGGAAAATAAGCATGGAAAAGCATGGCAAATTTTCCCACCACACAAGTTCGTTATTTCATTCAGGCTAGCTTACCTCCTCCAGAGAGCTTAGTTATATCTTCCTCTCGTTGTGGAATAGGATTATCATCATCATACTCAATCCATTTCCCTGGGATGAAAATTGAGAATGCATCATTGGGAAACTGGGTTTGATCCAAATACACTGACAAACTTGCCAGAGAACTTACCACTTTCTTGCTTGACCCACGCAACATAATGCCCTGAATCAGCACTCCTTCCCTTATGGGTAAGCACAGCAACCAAATCATATATTCCAGTTAAATGTGATTCTTTGTCTGAAGGACTACCTGGGGCACAAAGCAAGATCAGAGCATGAACTTTCATGAAGGCACTAGCAGTGGAACCTCAAGTATTAGAGCTTGAAACTGTGTGCATTCCTCAGGAAAGACAACTTTGAGCAAGGAGAATAGCAGATTAAAAATAAGTCATTTATATCTTTATTTAATGAATATAATCAGTTTCCTGCATATTTAGCATCTCCAAAAAAATGCAGTACTGTTAGAATTAACTTTCTGAAAAATCAAATACAATGAAGGCTGCTATATCTCTTGTATGCACAATAAGGCATCACTGGGTCCAAAGTCTTTCACAAATTCCAGGAAGCACACCCAGAGACAACAGTAGCACACATTATCAATATGAACTGCAAGAACAGTCCCTTGGAAACCAAACACAAAGCATCTACAGGAGACCCTCAATTAAAAAATAAAAATACCAAGAAGAGAAGCTTCAATCATGAGCAGGAGAAATTTAGAAGATTTTACCTTCTCCAGAGGTAGAATTTGATGATTTTACACTGTCATTTGATGGTCCCTGAACAGGGGGAAAAAGGGTAAGATATACCAAACATATTCATCAGGCTTATTTATTCGTACATGCTTCCAAATCTCAAGCATCTACTAACCTCCATGCCAGTCATCTTGGCATCATTGTCCTTTGAACTAGAGCTCTTCACCTTGGCTTTCAAACCAACCTTTTTACCCTCCTCATCTCTTAAAATCTGTATTATGAGATGTTAAGAGCAATCATAACCTTCACCTATAATTTATGCACCCCTAGATACTTACTGAGCTCCACCACAACAGAAGGCTAAAATATACCTGGCGAGGTGCTTCTAAACTTTTGCGAAGATCATCTGAGCAAAAATTGTATACATCCAGTTCCAATGGGTAGTCCACTTTCTATGAAAGAGTTAATTTGAAAGGGATAAATCAACATGAATATTAAAAAACTACAGCTTTTACTATTCTTTTTGGGCAAGCAGCGCATTTGATTCCTTAAATTAAACAAGCTTCACAGCCACAGAAAAAGAACAGAACTTTTGAAGTCACTTCTCATGGGTAACAGAAGGAAGGAAACAAACATCCATTACCCGTAAAATCTTAGCCTTTTGATTTGATTCCCTCTTCCAGAAAAAACGCACAAACTGAACAGTTAGGTACCTAGAAATCAAATAAGAGCAGTCAGAAATCCATTCTTTTAAGAGGAAAATTTTAAAACTGAAAATATAGAGTACTAGCAGGGGAAAAAAGGGATCCACACTGATGAAGAAATATAGTAAATTAACATCTCAAATGCTCACAGAAGTCAAGCAATGAGTAGGAAGATCCCCAAATTACTTCGATCCTGTGAGTGAGATTCAAATGGTTGTACATTCAAAAGAAATAAAAAGGGAAATAAGACTTTAGAAAAAGTCAAAATGGCATGTTGATACCTTGGCAAGGCATTAATACAGGACTCTTTCAGGTAAATTGCACTGCGGCCCAAGGAAGGAGAAGCTTTCTCCAATTCAGACTTCAAACCCTTGAAACAGTAAGATTAATGATAACATAATTTTTTTGTAATTTCAAACCATGCACGCATGCATGTACAGTGTAGCACAAAAATTATTTATACATTGCAGAGTAGAAAGTTACAGGTAGTGAATCTAGTGATGCCATATAATACAACGGGCCAGGTGGTGAAATTGCCTCAGAAAAGAAAGTGAGTTTTATGAAAAGAACCAGAGAAATCAGCTATATTAGCTGAATTTATAAGTTCACTACTAACTTTGGGATCTTTAGCCACTGGATGATAAAAAGCATTTGCATTTATTTTTATTTATCTAAATAATAGTTCCATTGTAAGAATTGTTAGATGGTCATTATAAGAGCTCTACCAATTATTTTAGATTTTACAAAGACCGCAATTATCAAGAGTAGTGCATCCAAATGGCTGCATCGTCTACAAAAATCCAATTATTTTGACTTTCAGATGATAAGCCAGTCATCATAATCATGAAAAAAAATCCTCAACAATAAGGTTATACAACTACAAATGCAAGCACAAACAATGGCTTTGGAGCTTTTGTGGTCAATTTGGTGTATGATCATGCAGAATGGCACACAGGAAAAACCAGATAGCCAACCCAACTAGTTTGGGATTGAGGCTTGGTTGTTGTTGTATTATATTTTCCATGGTGACTAGAACTAAAATGTTATAAATCATCTATGGAAGACAAACCTTAGTTAGGGAGCAGAAGACTGGCATGCAGAAATTATGCAAGGAAGAACTGAAAAGGCAATGGCCTAAACTTGAGAAGTACTGTTGTTATTTATCAACAAGCAGAACCTTCTATAGTCATACCCTCCAACATATGTATAATTACCATTTAATATTATAACAGTTCTCGTGGGGACACCAAACCCACACCGCATACTCGTCGTAAGACGGCCCAGTCTATCACGCTTTGGTTGGGAGACTAAGCCCATGTGGGCCCATTATTTTATTTTATTTGAAATTATTGATGTTAAACGTTTTTATTTGATGGGCCGAGCCCAATAACTTTATGTTTTAGGGTTTTACTATTTATATGCTCTTCAATCATTTTGGAAGGGACTTTTGATGAATAATGAAATTATGCATACTTTGCAAATCCTCCAATCCCCTCTTCTCTCTTCTTAGGCTTATTTCTTTCTCTTTTGCTTCATTCTTTCTCTAAGCTTCTTTCTTTTATTGTTTAACTCGTATTATCGTTCTTTGTTCCGCATCAAGTTCCCTAACAAAGTAATGTTATTGTTGGTACAGACAAGTAGCAAGGATGGAGCCAGAAATTTTGCTTGAATTACAGGATTAAGATATCAATAATTTAAAATTTCAAGCACCATCACATGTATGTTTTTGCTGCTCATTTTGTAAGACTATATATGTATTCTTCCAAAGACAGGATTGTTTTATCTTTGAAAAATATTTTTGAAGAATAGTAATATTCAATTATAAGTTTTCATGCCATTATGAACAATTGCAATTGGCTGCTACAGTTTATTCAATTTAAATAGGATGAGATATTGTATTTAACTCAAGATCATTCAATTGTTGAATTTCTTCTCTTGGGTACATATGATCAGGGTAAAACGAGTTGCTTAAAGTTTTGGGGGATGGCTCTACACTTGCATTTGGGTCTGTTAAATTGACATGCGGAGAAATGGAATCAAATTCATTTTGCAAAAGCATACAAAAGAGAAATAATTATCAAGATCTAGTCAAGTGCAAGCACAAACTTAACTATTGCGAAGGAATGCATAAATCATTCAAAACACCAAAACCAACAGGAAAAGAATGGAATCCTGATAACAGAATAATTAGTGAATCTTACATGCTTCAGTCCTTCATGCAAATGGTTCACCTCTTGCGATATGTGGCATTTCAGTGAGTATACTGATTCTGTCTCTAAGCTTTCTTCACCACTTTCTTGGCAATGTACTCTAGCAACCCAACATTACATGCAGAATTTATCAATGTTTGTAGTCCTTAGCAAAATGGAAAAACTCATAATCATTTAAAAAGCATCAATGGCAATCCAACAGTAAATAGAAGATTACAAATTATAATACTAAATTTTTTGCTTCATGTAACATTAGCTACAATCCAACTGCTAGGAAAAAAAGGTTGAAGATATCCACCTGCTTACAAGATCAATCCCAAAAAGTGCCTTGATTGTATCTGGGTTTTGACTACAAAATCAGAAGATCAAATCGGTAAGTTGAATATCAGTGGCAGGAAGCTGGCATTCTGCATAACCAACAATATCTAAACCAATAAGTTATACTTTAACAAAAACCATCTCCAATGAATTTTTGAGGACATCAATTATATAGCAATGCATGCTTCCATGATCTATGAAGCTGAATCAACTAAGACTTGTGCATAAACACAAACCAAACTACCTGGGACTTGGTGATCTAAGTGACTGTGAGAAGGTGTATAAAAGCTGTGTCCAACATTCTTCAGCATCCTGTATATCTCACAATTATAGACCAATATTACAATAAATTATATCAATACAACTGCTATGACAGGCTCATTGATTTTATGAAAAACCTGCTGCATGTAGATTCCATTATGCAACTGGCCAAATTGTGGATACTTTTTGCGCAATACCTGCAAAAGTAAATGGCAGGAGTAAAACATTGTTTTCCATTTCCCCATATTTCCATACAATCAAAGTGCAAACTATTGTTAATTCAAGGTATGCCAAAATTCAAATATAGGCTTAAGTCAAAACCTAATTATGACAATAATGTGTAAGAACTTGCAACAGAACTGGCATTTAATTTTGTATGCCAATACAATGTGAAAGCATTTTACAAAATTCACCAACGAGGAAGATTTTTGCATGACATTAAGCATGGAATGGCTAATGTGAAAGTCCTAATCAGTAAGATCAACATTAACATCCATGAATCAGTGTTCTTTGCTGCTACAACATGCTAGTATCTGGAATCCATATCTTCAGCTCAAATTAGTAAGACTTCACATAGGTGAGAACTTGTTACATGGTAATGTGTTTGAAAAGGAGCATGCAACATTTATCGGTAGGAGTTCATCCCACTCATATTGCTAAAAGATTCTCAAATAGAACACACATCAAGAAATGCAGGAGCAGAGAGCAAACCATCCAGAACTGCATAGGTGCCACAGGCTTGACACTTTTATCGAGCTCATTAAATAGTTCTCGAGTTGCAGCTGTCAGCATATGAGATGTATGATCAAGATCACTGCTTTTTTGAGATGGATAGCTGACCAAATTTCACATTGATAACAGTATTTCAGTAATAAAAAAGCATGCACTTTTGATCCGCAACTTGGAACTAGTTTCCGAGACATTCAAAAAGTAAGAGAATTCACTTGAATAAAGCAGACTTCAACTCTGGAACAGAATGCAAGCATTGTACTGTCGAGTTCATGTAGCAAGTGTTCCCTAGATTGAAGAGGCCAGCAGTGTGGCCCTATCAGCAGAAACAAATTTAGCAAAATACTAGCATTAAAGTGAAACAAGATGTTACTTGAGAAAATATCATTAAAATAATAACAGCAATTTTTCACAATAAACTTTAAGTCCATGAAATGGAAAGCGCCACTTTTAAACTGCACAACTTCAAAGATAAAAGGTGGCATTAATAAGGGGGAAGAAAGAAAATAAATATACAAATACCGGATATTCCAAGTATAAATAGCATTTACAGCAAAGAATCTAGAAAAGGCTGATTATCGAATACTTATTCACTGGTCATTGCATGATTCAGTGTTTTACTTTTCCATTTAACCAGGACAATGGCATTCAAACTGATAGTCACTCAAAGGTTTGTACAGGATCCATAAACAAGGATCATAAGTTCTATGCTCTATCCATTGGGATGAAAATGGGCATTGCAAACACGGAGGCAATGTCAGTGAAAATGGACATGCTAATCACAATAAGAGTCACGGCCTTCCTACAAGGATTATGTGTGTGCAAGAGCCATTGATGAAAGAATTTACAGGCATATTCCACATAAGATATGAATCCTATTCTGGTCATTAATCTCTCCTCTTTTTTCTTTTCTTTTTGTTGATATTATTTCAGAGCAGCTAAGAATATTAGAATAAACAAGTTCATGTCCAATAAATAATTACTATTAAGAAGAGCTTTAAAAGGAAATGCAGACAGTTCATGTCCCAGTTCAGTGGATCCTTACAATCTAGGAGATTGTTTGATACCCCATTATACAAGAAGAGAATAAAGTGCGTGCAGTATCTCTATAATCAACCACTTGTATAAAAAGCTCATATTGACTTCAGAGTATGATCATTTGGAAGTTGTTTCATCAACCTCCCTTAAGTCATCCAAAATAAATAAATAAAATGAAACAAAAGAGAAAAATTAGTAATGCCTTAAAAAGTGAGTTGATAAATTTCATTTATCAGCACTACATAAATACTGATATGTCTACTTTCTACATCAATTAGCAGGTTGTACTGTGAAATGGCATGCATGGATCCACAAGTCGTGTGGAGAAGATGAGGGTTGAGGAAAATACCACAGCAGCCACTTGTTCTTCTTCTGGAAGATCTTCCATAAAAATAGGGCCTTTCTCTGGGACCTTCACAATCTCATCAGCAGTGCCCATCATCATCATTTTTTGTCCCTAGAAAAATGTTTAAGGAGATACATCATGTTACACAAGAATAAGAGTTGCGTAATTGCAATAAAGTCATAAAGACCCTTGCCTCCTTCACTCCTAACGTTGCCCAATCAGCATCATCCTGCATTGTCAATCAATGAAATTAAAGCAGGCACTGTTTCAGGTTTATCAAAAGACAACAGATTCCTAATTACACGTACAAAGTGACCATTAAAATATCATGAACCACAAAGACCACAGCAAGCAATTAATTAACATATTCTGCTACATTTAGAAGAACATCTATTTACCTTCAACAAACCACCCTTAACCATGATCTTCTGCCTCTCGGGGGGCACTCCAGTCAAATCATACAGCTGGCATTTGAAAACATACGGAGGCTGGCTTGTGTCAATTTCCACTTTTGGAAACACCTCCTTTAGCCATTTTACACTCACTGAGCCAATTCATTGAAAAACAATTTCAAATGATAGCTGAAAAGGTACAGCTCAGATTTGACACTGATCTTGAAACATTCAGATGAATTAAAAAATACAGGAAAACAAGATGCACATTGTAACCATAGTAACATTCAAAACCTGAACCCCCATATGGTTTCTCCACAAAACCAATTCGACTACGTCTTAATCTCAAGCTACTTGAAGTTTGCTAAATGGGTCCTTTTCTTGCATTTTCTGTTCTTTAAAAAACCAAATTTCTATAAGCTTCTTCTAGCTAGAACCTCAAATTTTCATCATTCCTACAACCAGTTTTCTTGCACCTTTCCACAACAAACCCTAATCACTAATTACCTATATAACCCAGAAAATAATTAATTATTAAAAAGGGTTTCAAGATTCTCATAACTTAAAAAAAAAATACTTGATTGCTTTAATCAATTTATAGCTATCTTAGATATTCTTTGCTTCTCTCTCCACAAATATTATAAGAAAAGTCACGATTAAAACACAATAACAAAACGACCCAGATAATAAATTACACCAAATTTTACAAATCTTTCATCAACAAATCCCGATATTCAGCGACAACCCACTTTATGAAATTCATAAACCCTCTAAAAAAAATAAAAAATAAAAAATGGATGCCTCGCAATGATGGGTTTCATGAGCAAAATACCTGTCAGCATTTTTGATGGCTTTCTGATGCTGTTTACTTTTTCCAAATTTTTCTTCTATTTTCGAGTTTGCTTGAGCAGAAGGAAACTCTCAGCTCCGTGAATTGTAAGGGATTCATTTATAGAAATTAGAAGCTAAGGTGTTGTTTGGAAACATAGCCCAAACTTGTTAAAAAAAATTTTAAAAAAAATTGTTTAAATTTTTTTAATGGATTTAGATTGTTCTGATATAATATTAAAAAGTATATTTTTTTGTATATTAAAAAAAATATATTTTTTAGTATATTTAAAAAAAAACATAAAAATATTTTTTTAAATATAATTACTATCATACCCTCAAATTTTTCTTAATTGTTATTTCTACTTTTAAGAATGAGATTTCTGTCTAGATTCAAATTCAAGATTCATTTCAGTCAGCATTTATTATGGATCCAAACTAGATCATTTGTAGTACTGTGCTATGAATCAAATTAAATTTTTTAGTACAAAAAACGTGTCCAATCATTACTAATATGTTTTCTAAAAAAAATAATTATAAAATAAAATTATGATATATATTAAACAACATCTTATGTAAATGTCATGGATATAAAGATCCAAAAACTCATAATCAATTTTTTCTTGAGAAAGTTAAGTTCTTTTTGAATTTGACACAACAATAACTTATACTGAGTATAAGTAAAAAAAATAATTGCACAGAGCATATAAAGAGACGTTAATAAGTAGTATGGAAGACTTCACAAAGCTTGGTTAATGTTTTAATAAATAAGAGTAATTCAATGAAAAAACAAAAAAAAAATACGAGCGAAAACTCACACATACAAAAATAATTGTTGAAATCAGAGTTTTCCTTTTAAAAAAACTTAAATATAATGATAAATATTAACTCAACACCAAGTGTAATCACATCAATTACTCATTGGTGATGCCAAGTGGGCTTATTACAAGAGCTAAGGTAAAGAAACATTAAATGGGCTAGCTCAAAACACATAAAGTAAGATAGACCTAAAGGGACAAAGGATGACTATATAGCTTAAAAGACAACCTCTAATTCATAATCCAAGCCTAAAAAGGGTCGCATTTAAGTTTTGAAAAAAGTTAATGTGTTAGGCCCCAACTCAACCTTGATTTGAGTTTTTTTCTTTTAATATTACATGGAGTCCAAGTAAGAAAATTCTTCCATATTATACTTTCTAAAAGAGAAAGGATTCTTAGCATTCAAAAGAAGAAGTTTTTTAATCTAGGAAGAAAACCTAAAAGTCAACAACATTTAAGACTAACACATTATCTTTTTTTTTATATGGCTCAACTTAAAGTTTTTATTTTAAATTTGCATTTTATGTTTTAGGGTCAATAAACACTATTTGAACTTAGATATTTAAAGATTTAGGTGTGATTGTAAGTGCTTTATACAAGTCCATATCTTTGAGTATTATATAGTTTAATTTAGGTTAGAAACACATATGTAACTAGAGCTTCACATTATATTTTTTTGCTTAGTAATATTCAGATTACAACTGCAACTTTGTGTGCTTGTGAGGATGATAATTCTATATTATTTGTTTCTCTAAAGGACTAAAAACTACTTATCAAGGTTCAACTGACTTAATGGTGTTGAGCCATATATTTAAAGTTTTCCCAAGAATTATTTGGCGTGTTTCCCTTTTTCTTTAAAAGTTATGTATGATCTTATGTTTCCATGAAGATTTTTAGAAAACTAAAGTTTTAATACAAAACCAAAAGCCAAATTGGTGTTTATTTTAGTAAAAGAGTTTTAAGAATTCAAGTAATCGCAGTCAAAGGTGATCTTACACTAAAAGACAAAACCTATAGAATGACCCACTTAATAAAGCTAAACAAATAATGAGAAGTCATTTTGAATGGAAAAATAAAATATACTGATCCTAAATGCATGTGTTTGAAATGAAAAAAAGACCTTTTTTTTTTTATCATCCATTTACAACCCCAAAATATTCATTGTAATCCCTATTTGAGTCTAATAAATTTTTCTTGAGAATTAACTCTTAGTAAAATTTTTTAGGATAAGATTAGTTTTTACTTTAGCTTGGGCAAGGATGCTAGATTTTGTTATCTTATTACAATTAAGGAGTGGATTGGCCTCCTACTAGATCTTTTAAGTAGATTGAGCTTATTTGATGTATATCTTTTTGTGTCTAGATGATGAGAGACATGACATTGTGTGTTGGAAGAATGCTTTTAGGGATATATTGTTTATTTATAGTGTTTGAAACTCTTAAGGAGGTGATAAGGAAGATGTTGATCACTTATTCTCTTACTGTTTTTTTCTCATTGCATATGGGTTGATCTATGCTCCAAATGCTTCATTCCATTTTAATGTTACTTTTAGGTTAGCACCATTTCTTGGTTATCAAGTTTGAGTGGAAGTTGCTCTCTTAAATCTTTGATTGATGATAGCTATTCTCATTTATTATATTTGGAAGGAAAGGAATGCAAGATATCATGGTAAAGCTCCTCATAATAGTTCAATGATTTTTAATGATATTGTTAGTTGTATTGTTTTAAAAGTCCATTCTCTTCACAATATCACTCCTTTGGTTCCTAATAGAATGCTTTGTATTTCTTAGGGATTTTCTAACAAGATTTTTTTATTTAAATTCACTTAGTTCCCAATGGTTAAAACTAAATTTCTTGTTTTTAGTTCTTATGGTAAGCGAGTTTGTTTGCCTACCCTTTACTTGGTTTTTCTTTCATTTGTTCTTATGATTTCTTTTTATAAAAGAACCCTAACTAGGTGATGCGACTCTCTTGAATATGTGACTAAGAAACCCACACACAAAGACATCAATTTTTGAAAAGTAATGTAAATCAAGTTTGATAGAAGTGTGACAAAAAGATAAATTGTACCTAGACACCAATATTATTGGATTTGAACCCCCACCTATTGAGTAGAAATTCACGAACAAGAATTATGGATTGACACCACGAAGTCAGTTGAACCTTAAGAAGTTGTTTTTGGTAATTTAAAGAATCAAGGAAAAGA
The DNA here is from genome assembly GCA_015731905.1 of Salix dunnii. Classification (NCBI taxonomy): domain Eukaryota; kingdom Viridiplantae; phylum Streptophyta; class Magnoliopsida; order Malpighiales; family Salicaceae; genus Salix; species Salix dunnii. The sequence continues at coordinate 3,640,095 of CM027661.1, forward strand.
GAAATTTCACTGTCACAAGCACGCAAAGTTGCATCTGTAATCTAAATATTATTTAGCAAAAATATAATATAAAATTATGTGTTTTTAACTTAAGCTACACCCTATAATACCCAAAGCTAAATATCTTTTAACAAAATTATAATGTAAAACTTAATTTACTACATAAGTATTTTTAACTTAAGCTACACCCTATAATACCCCAAAGATGTGGATTTATATAGAACCCACTTACAATCAAACCCAAATCCCTAAGTATTTAAGCCTAGTCGATGTTTATTAACTCTCAAACAAAAAATATGAATTTAAAATAAAAAACAATAAGTTGTAGCTATAAGATAAACAAGTTTTATTTGATCTTTAATGTTGTTGACTTTTAGGTTTTCTTTTTAAACTAGAAGAATCCTTAAATAGTCCCCCTAGCTTAGGAAACAAATTTTGCAACATATTAGTTTCTTTTGTAGATTAGAAAACTTCTTCTTTTGAATCCTAAAAGCCCTTCTTTCTTTAGAAAATAATCTGGATATAATGATCTAGGTAGGAAATTTATCGATGCGACTTTTAGTTTTTTTTAAGTAAGTTTTTTACATTATTTTATTTCATCCTTCAAAATTCAATTCTTTTTTAAATTAAAATTCAATTTTTTTGGCCCTAGGACTTATCTTGCTCACTTGATTGTATTTGTGAGTTTTGGTGACATCGCCTGATTTTGCCAGTGCTTTGTCTTTTAAAACCTTTTTTCATTCATTTTTTTAATTTCATTCTTCTCCATTTTTTATTATTAGGGATTGAAATTATTATTTTTTCCAATTATCTTTTTATTATGTCAAGTCATGAATTTTTCTTTTTCTTTAAAAGACAATACATGGACATATTTTTTTTTACACTAGAAAATATTTATTTTGACATGCGTAGAAGTGCTAGCCAACTATATAGTTATTAACAAAATATTAAACGGTCATAGCCACACCTATTAAACACTATTTATTAGAATTGTATTTTATGTCTTGATTTTTTTTAATTTTATCTTTTAATATTAATTTGTTTTTAGAATCGAGCTTTGTATTTTTTTTCTTTTTGTTTCGTCATTTGTCTATCTCATGGACCCCCCCCCCCTTGACTTTAGCCTTTAATATATCAATATCATGATCTAAGTTAAGGTTATAACATGTTAACCCAAAATGATTTAAATTATTTTTTTAGGTTGCTTTTTCTAATCTTTTTTTTTTCGATTTATCCTTAAATATTATGTTGGTGGGAATTGTGATTCTTTTATCTTTATTATTATTATTACTAATATTTATCCTCATTCATGATCTAAATCATGAGTTGGACAAGTTGCTTGGGCGAACTCTGTTTGTTTTTTATTATTCTTTTTCAATTGAATGTATTTTTTTTTAAATGAAATTGATTTTTTATTCAATTTGCTTTTTTTATTAGGTTATTTTAATCTTGTGACTCAAATCACAACTTTAGCAAATTAACCCGAGTTGACTCAATCTAATTTTTTAGTCATTTTTAATTGATTTTTCAACAACTCAATCTTCTTCTTTTTATTTAGTTTGTTTTTTCAATATTGTAGATTATTTATGAAATGACTTTTCATGATTTATCTCTTTTTTTTCATGTGAAGTAATCGTCTCACAGACTTAGTTTTTCTTTATTTTTTTATTATTAATTTTAACTTTTAATATTGGATATGTTGGAAATATAGCTTTGCATTTTTTATTATTTTTTTTATCAAGTTTTCTTATAACTCAAGTTGTACATTTAATAGATAAACTCATATTATTTATTTATTCACCCCTGTAATGTTTTGTATTTATTTGCATCTCACATAATAATCTTTATCTCATGACCTGACTTGTTAATTTAACAAATTAACCCATGCAATTTTTGTCCTTTTTAATTTATTTATTTTTAATTTTATATTTTATTTTAATTTATTTTCTATAAAATTATCATGATTTTATAATGGGATCAAAGATTTAATAGACAAACTGAATCAATTTATTTTATTATTATTTCAATATTTAAAATAAATATTATCCAATATAACATTGTATATATATTTAAAAATTAAATTTTATCCAAAATACAACATATCCGAAGTTCATAAATCAATAATTAAATTTTTATTACTATAAAACAAGATAGAAATTCTTGAATATTTTTTTAATATATATAAAAATAACATAACCCGCAATACTACATGGCCCACACATTCGTTTATGAGCATATCAATACCAAAATTCTTTGAATATATATAAAAAATACAGTTATCTTATACAAAACAAATCCAACTGGCATTCAAACTTTAGTGATGGCAAACTTGATTCAAGCATAGCTTATATTTTAAGAAAACAAGGAAGGAATCAAGAAGAAAGATCAATGACCTTAAGATAAAAAATATAAATCACTATCAACGTCCCCAAACCATTATTTCGCAGAAGAATCATTAATGCTAGTTTATGGCCATATGCAAGCCCAAACCAAAACGCACCGTTCTCAAACTACAATCTCGAGATGGGACCTACAGGCCCTGATCAAGGAGGTAATCACCCAACCTCTCAACTATCATGTTACACTGTCCTGGAGTCAATGGCTCATCATAAATACCAAAAATAAGAGCTTGGGCAGTTTTCTTCACAGTGATGCCACCAGAACCCTGAAACAACGTTGAGATGTGAAAGAGAAAGTTACTTTCCATGATCAAATCACATGTTTAACAGCATCCAAGAATCTCAAAGCAATTTGTGATTAGATATTGGTTTCTGCAAACCAAAGCTAAGCCAGAATAGGTCAGCCTTCAATATTTCTAGAATTTTGAATGAAAGCAAAAGGAAAACACGACCGAGGTAATAAGGACTTGCATAGGTAGTCAAAACATTAAATTCTATTAGTTTAGTATTATTCATTCAAGGAGTTGAAGTCATGAATTCCAAGACAATGAGTTAGAGGAGGGAAAGTTCTTAACATCATCAATAGCAGAACAGCATTCATAACAGTCTTTATGGAATGAATCCTTGAGTTAAGAACATGGAAAATGTAAAGATCAAACCCTATAAGCACATTAATCATGATAAAGCAACAAGCATAAACTTCTCTATTACCAAACATCTGCACGAATTATTTTAAACATTAAATGCGATTAAAGATTCAAAGTAAAAGGCTTTTATCTTGGCGCACCAGCATTAGTCTATTTGTCATGTGTTACACAATAATATTCCACAACTTTAAGCATCCTTGTAGAACTGATACTAAACCATGTCATCCATTAAATGACGACACAATTGTCACCACTTCAAATGGATAAATCTAGGCAATAACTTGAATTATGCTAAATCACGGCAGGCAAGTATTAAAGAAAAAATAATATCAGCCACTGAATTATCTCATGGTGAATGAGAACCTATCATTACAAATGAGAAATGATGTTGTACCTTCTTTCCACGAATCACAGCTCCGGGCTCTCCCTGGATCACCATGTACTTTGTGCCACCAAGGTGCAACCCAGTTGGGGCTAGAGATCCAGGTTCATCAAAATCTTTCATGATGGAAGAAATCTCCTCGGGCTTAAACTGTAAACAACCAGCGATCGAATCTTTACATCAATGACACATGAAACAGGAAAAGAAAACTGACGACACCACTCCAACTTATCAACTAGTTGAAACCATCCATATCCAGCAAGAAGGGGGCATTCAGCAACAGAAGAAAAAGTGACAATAAATTCAAAAAAATAGCACAATCGAAACTGTGTTTTCAAATTACAAACAATGGTTAAAAAATTAATAAAATGATAAAAAAATGTTTTTTGCAGGTCCAATCGCACACCATTAAATACAAGCTCAGAAAAATCATAGAAGAAAAAAAACAGAAAGAGACACCACATAACATATAAGCTCACGATCTCACTGCATGCGAATGTTCATACACAGCAAATCAGAACAAGGATTCAAATCATCCTTTTAAAAATGATATGAAAAGCAAAACCAGGTCCACAATCCACTTAACTCTGACAAAGTGCATACCATATAAACAATATCATCATAAACCATATTCTACAGCTAATGGGGCGCTTTCCATATCCTTAAAAGTCAGAGTCAAACACAAACTGATTGCAAAATGCAGTATTTTACAAAAATAATAAATAAGTAAATAATAATTGTAGTAATAATAAAATCCATCTTTCAACAATCAACTGATTCTGTTATCTCGAATCAAGAAAACCGAGAACAACATAGAAGGAAAGCTTAATATTAATATTGGTAGACAACAAGAGCATCACATTTCAATAATTGATTGCAATTTGCAACAAAAATGGATAAAAAAAAAACTAAATCTCTCAAAAATTAAAAACTAAAAAAGCCAGATCCTTAAATTATCTATCATTCCTAGCTAAATCAAACACAAACCAATGACAATTCCAAAAGAGAAACAAAGGAAGGAAATAATTTTGATTAAATAAGAGTAATGAATTAGATACAATAAAATCTAAATCTAAATTGTATTTTCGAGAGACAACACAATTTAACAGCACATAACAGATCAAGAAAGGACCACCTGAGGGAAAGTGGCGCTCTGAGCCCACACACTGCCATCTTGGCCGATGATGGCGGCAGCCGTCAAACGGTTACCCTCGATGTCGCACATCAGGTGATCATCAACGTATGTTTGCCACGACATTTTCGATCAACAAATAACAACCGCTTATTTCTTTTGTTTTTCCTTTCGATTTTCTCTCCCTTCTGTCTCAGCTTCTCTTCTATTTTGAAAGCATGGTTCAAAGAAGGAAGGTATTTATAGTGCTTTGAAAGCAAGAGAGAGAGACAGAGAGATGATCGATGATATGGGCCTTGCTTTCTGATTGAATCTCCTCCCTACATTTCTACATGATACAATGAGTGCCCGTCACGTTCTCCTTCTCCTCACTCGCTTTCTCTTCATATTTATTTTTTGGAAATAGCACCATGTGATGACACGTGGTGGTATATTCTTCATCAGCCAGCTCAACACTCCACGTGGCACCTTCCAGGTCTAGTAAAATATCAAGTTGCATATAAAAGAAATTAAAGATGTCTGTGTGCTTCCATGGAGGAGGGCACTACATTCCTCTCGCGCGCGCCCGTGAATGACTGATTTGATGTGAAGAAACAGAAGATGCAAGGTGTGACCTGTGCAGCCGCTTGAGCAGTGCTATTTTGAGAAATGTTTTTCCACAAAGCGGGAAAAAAATCGCATATTCTGGCAGCGGTGAGCCTGACTCTGATCACCCTGCCCTCCTTTCATCCAGTCCTCCTTTTTTGTGACATGTCAAAAAGGGCAAAACAGGTTTTGTCGATGGCATCACCTTATTTGGGGTGTCATGCTTTTCAGCTAATTCAATTTAAGATCCTGACCGAGTCAAGATGATTTCCAGGGATTACTCGGTCCATGACTAAGTTTAGAAAGGAATAAAATAAAATACATCACAACGTAACTAAAACAAATTCTAAATGTATCTTATGTCACAAGGATGAACAGAGCTTTCTCCTTTGGATAATTGAAACCAAGCCAAACCAAACCAAACTTCACATGCTCCTAAATTCTCGTGGATCTTGATTCTCATGTCAATAAAATGTAGAGCCATATTTCCACTTACATGAGATCACATCAATCTCTGCAGCATCTTTCTATCAAGAAAAGATTGCATGGTAGTCAATATTACAAAAAGGGAATGACCAAAAAGTAGCGCCTTGCTGCATGTTTTTGAAGCCAGAAAATTCCCAAGTGCACTTGACAAGGACCATTGCAAATATGGTCCAGTTCACTGAACTTGCAAAGTGCTTATCAGAGAAAGACACATGACTGTTCCCAGCAAGGCAACTAATATATAGCCTCATCTGCAAGATTACAAAGTCTTAGCATCTGCCCGAGAAAGAAAAAAATGTGTACCATCAACAGAAGTGGGTGAAACTGTATTCAAGTTTAAGAAAAGATGCATACCAGCATTGTCATCCTCCATGTTATAATCATCTTCATCATCATCAAAATCAATGTTCTGAGAGATCATAGAGTGAATTAAGAACACTTAGTAAAACATTTACTTGCCAACATATAAGTTTATCATAAAGCCTTTTGAGAATGCACATGTTAGGTGTGTATATTGTCACACATATATATAAAAAAAGCCCCTCTAACAAACATCAAGAAGCTTCTTACAGATGAACAAGCAAACATATCTTGTTACATTATTTCATATTAAACTAGGAGCCACACAGAATCATAATATTTCCCATCTCATAATATATGCTCAACTTTAGAAAGCTAATGTGTGAGCTTTAGCTGTCCTAATTAGCAACTTAAAGATTATATTTGTCAATAAAATTTCTCATATAATTGGAGTTCCTGCAGGCAACTGGGAGGTTGCAAATGTCCAACCAATGGCATGCTTCATCTGCTCCAATAGGGGATAAACAAGTTCCTTAAAGATGCTAGGGCGTTGTCTACACAAAAAATGAGGCCACCTATTTGTACAAGCTGGTTAGGAAACTTAAATCTCCATTTCCAATATTAGTTATTTTGCCAAAAGAGAGATTCAACACACTAGCTGGAGACTCCCTTACTATGAGCCATATATAGGGATTATCCATTTAAATACTTTAGATCATGCTATCATTTAACTTGAAAATAATGGAGACAGTCTTCGTTAGAGAATCCATCTCAATGGAATTAATTTACAGGCTGGAATGGAACACCTTCCATAAAAAAAATTGTTCAAACAGAGTCAATTTTTCTAGTACCATTTAGCATCTATTTCTTGACCATTCTTGGTGATGGCATAATAAGTTGCCTATATGGCATAGAAATGAGATGTTATTACATCATGGGGATAGCTAAGGCTGATAAAGAATGCAACAATCGTGAATCATCAAAGCTACTCAACGGCAAGAATGATGCTGATGCAAAATCAATAGAAATACACAGGATCCAGTGTTTGCTGAGGGAACCTGATTATAATCTCCATCATCATATTCATCATCAGGTTCTTCTAGTTCATCTTCATCTTCCTCTTCTTCCTCTTCTTTCTTTTCCATTTGACCCTTCTCAGTTTGGCCCTAAATGCAATAAAGGATAACTAATTGACCAACAAATTACCACATAAAGGCAAACAATAGCATGAGGTATAAAAACTTTTGATTTTAACTCAATATTTTAGCTCAATAAACAAATAGGAGGATTAAACAAAAAAAGACAACTTAATTCTATAGGGGCTTCAGGTACATTGTCAGAAGTTTTAGTTGCAATCATCTATGACCAAATAGTGTAGGAAGCAGGTTGGCAGATGATTGAAGGTTTTTACCTCATACATCAATTCACGCTTCTCATAATCATCCAACTTCCTCAAATCTGTAACACAAGCATCCAAATCAGTTTGAATAAAGATTTGAAGACCAAAAGCATCTCAAACATATTTAACTTCAACAGGTCTATCATCCAAATAATTAAATCAGTTTAAATAGATACTCTACGACTCTTCTAGCTGTAAGAAGTGCTGAGTGTGGGTAATTCTAAAGAACAGATGTCACACACTGACAAGTAGCAAGTCATAAATTACCCAATCAGATTGTGTAAAGCACATGCAAGACTACAAAATCACTAGCCAAGGAAAAAAGTTTATTGAAATTATGACAAGCAGCAGGTGTGATCAAAATTAATAAATTATATATATATATCATTCATTAGAATTACTACTTATATAAAGTCAGGCTCAAACAATACATAAAGCCAAGAAAACCCAACTTTAGCCACTAACAAATTAATTAGCTGGTGACATGTTTTATTTCAAACAAAAAAATTATTTTCAAAGCTTGTATGAAATAATAGGATGACTGTATAATTTTGGTGCAACTTAATATTATCCATCTCCTGACCATGGTTGAACACAATCCAAGGACCAAGAAAGTTTTCCAAAAGGGCAGTGCTTTACATGTTTGGCTATCCTTCCATGAATCATCTTCAACAGCACTGCTGTCTACTTGACACATGTAGATATATCATAAATGCATACTGTCAAGGAATCTAGTGAATCATAAATATGAAACAAGAACAATCCAAGTGTTTCAAAATAAGCTGTCTTCATAACAGCTAACAAGATCCAGATATATTTGAAACAGAGAAAAATATGAAATACTGTTTGTATGAGAATAAAAGAATAGTCTAGTGCCAACTATGCCTTATTCCTCAACTCAAGTAATGATCAGTCAATATTAGATCCAGTATATATCTAATATAAGTGAGATACACGATAATGTTTCTCAAAGAAAAAAGAAAAAAAAATGCTGATTTCAACCTCACTTATTGTAGCTACAGTAGAAAGGATCCTCCCAGCCAATCCCCCAGGAAGGGGGCCTTATCTGCCTAAGGGATCAGATACTCTATCCATCTTTCTAATAGATTTATAAGCATGCCTAGAGTGCATGAGATGAATCTAGACTTTGAAGTTTTGCCCATTGGAAAAGGAGTTTTGATTAAGACAACATCCATAGACAACTATAAGAGTAAATAAAGTAAGACCAAATCACATCTCACCTGCTGTCCACTTCACTTTTTTGTTTGGTCGCTTCCTATTTAAACCTGATTATTGTTGCATAAAGAACCTTTTAGCATGATTAAAAGAACCATTGAACAAAGAGGGGGAAGCTTATAAACAAGCATAAAACACGCATAGCTCTCATATTTTGTAATTTCAGATGGCAAACCTCCAATCAGTTCTTTAGGAAAATTTTTTGACGTGAGCTGTAAGAATTGGTCGAGTGAATCATGTTCTGATGTGATCCTTCGCTTCCCCCTGTCTGAAAATCTTTCTATGTCCATGCTCTGGATCTCTGATATCACATTAAGAGGAAATGAAAATTTGTAAAGCATCATAGATGAGGCCACTTGATGTCTTGGAACATTGTTAGCAGAAAAACACTGCCCAGTTGGTGTGCACTTGGAAAATAGAGGACTAAAATTATGATTACATTGCTAAATACTCTGTAATAAAAGTGACGCGTAAAGTTAAACATTCTTGTCTGATACATACAACAATCAAGATTAAACACTTGAGATGGAGCCAGAAAGAAGTTTTTTTTTTTTTTTCTATTGTCATTTTATTCCCAATTTCATACAAATGTGAAGCTGTTGATCTTAATTTTAAGAGTAAAATATTCATTAATATTAGGCATATTCCCCTCTAACCGGGTTTGAAAATTTTTTCAGCATAACTTATTTTCAATATGCTATGTGACAACATTGCAGGCATAGGCTTGATGATAGTGGATTGTTTTGCACTTTCTCCCTGAACTATTAGCCAATCAGGTGCCCCATAAAAAGAATTGTTCTTAAATTTGATTGATCAATATCAATGTACCACAACCATGATATTCCAGGAAAAAACTGCCAAGAAATCAATGTTAATTGGATAGAACTAAAGAAAAAGAGGTAATATGGTGTCAAAGATGAAAGAAATTGAACAGTGTCCAAACTATTTAGGGGATGTTTGGGAGTGAAGTTGCGGCTGCTTTTCAAAATGCCTTTCGTTTAGAAATATATCAAAATGATATTTTTTTTTTTTAAAAAAATCATTTTTGACATCAGCACACCAAAATGATCCAAAAACACTAAATTTTTTTATTTAAAATGCAAAAAAAAAAAATTGAATTTTAGCTAAACGGCGTTTCCACCACTTAGCCAAACAGGCACTTAACTAAATCAGGTTCTTGTTTGATATCCTAACCTTGTTGTGTATAATAATGGGAAAAATGAATCTAGAAACCAGAAGTAATTTTAGCATCCAATTTTAAGACATGTAATAGATCTGTTCTCATAATCGAAATTGGTTATAACAAAGATGTAATGAATAAATTCATTCAACGAGAAAAAGGGAGAGGAAATTGAGTCCTAAATGTTCTTTGAAAACTACACTGGTTTTACAAACCAGTTTTACCAACCACTCAGCAACCTCCTAGGAATAATTGTGTGTGTGTATTTCTTCTTCTTATGCCTAATTGAAGTTTGAACATTTGAGAGAAAGGAGAAAATATAATCCTCCATCTGTACTGACTAAAAGATAAACCATACACAATTTGCAGCAAATAGGGAACAAAAGATGTGAAAAAGAATCATAACACATCAGTAATTCTTGTCAAAACCAATATCCTCAAGCAAAACAAGAAAAATCTCTTATTTCTTTGATTGATCTACTTATTTGGGAAACGAGATACTAGAAAAGAGGTCTACGAGTTCCATGCTTACCCTTCGAAACAATCTCCTCAAGATAACAAGGAGAGGATTTGAAATAGTTTGTCAACCTTGAATTCCAAACAACTAATGCCCTTTCCTCCTTCACATTTTTGGGATCAGGTAATTCAATTTCCTGGAATAGCAAAATTTTCTTTTTCAGGGAAAACAACATAAAGTAAGACATCCCATTGCATTTCTTCATCGAATAATAGCAATCAATGCATTTTGCTTTGAGACTACAAACATTGGAAAATAGAAACACAAGATCGATGCCTTAGAAATCAAAACATGTACAAGGATAGTTTATTTAAAAAAAAAAAATCGCACTATTCACAAAAGATAAGTTCATTTCGTCTCCGTAGAAACACACCACCTCGACCATTCATCTACTTCAAGAAACGCTGAATCATATAAATGGTATTTTTTTCCCCGAATGAACTTCTAAGAAAAGTTTTAACCCCGCAAAAAGTGAACCCAGTACTTCCAAATTCCTCGTTGGCCTGGCTTTAATCTATTTTACAAATCCCATAAGAGAATCATTGCAACCATAATTCAAAAGTTCACAACTTTCAAAACCCATAAATTAAAAAAGAAATTACATAATTCAAACTAAAACGACTCAGTTTACACTGAAAAAATTATATCAAAAGAGTTACTAGTAAAGAATATATAGCAAAAACAAAATAAAGAGAAGACTGACATACAGGGAATAAATCAAAGGGCTCTTGCCTTGCATAGCTAAAACCACCACCGCCTCCAAATCGCCCTCTCCCTCTCCCTCTCCCTCTATAAGCCATCTTTGCTCTTCACTATAGCTCTATTTCCGAGAAGGGAGTGGTTCAAGCTATTTACAGTCGCTCCACTAGAAAAAGAAATCACACCAGAAGGGCAGCAGGGTGGCTTGGCTGACCAGTCACTCGCTGCCATCCACGTTGATATTAACTAATTATTAAAAAAAAAAGTGGAGAGATCTTATTTTACCTCTCTCACTATTAAAATAAATATTGGTTTAATATTTTTTTTTAATTTTATTATTCAATATTAAATTTATCTTTTATTAAGTATTTTGCTTTCATTATAAAAATCATGGTTTTGACATATTATATCAATTGACTCCGTTTTTTTTTAATTAATATTTTGTTATTATTTTGTTATCATGGATTTTTTACAATTGAATTTAGTTTTGTTTTAATTGATTTCATCCCTAATAATGAGTGAATTAGAATTTAGATTTAATGATTTGTTTTGTTTTGTTTTTATCAAGCTATCTTATACTCGGAACCTAATAATTTTTCTTAGTAGGTTATTTCATTGGCTTGGAATAGTTTTTTAGGCTGTTTTTTTTTTATATAAAAATCATTTTATAATTTAATATTAGGCTGGTTATGAATTAAATTTCATAATCTATTTTAATTTAATTTTATGAAGTGATCCTAGTTTTATGACTAGAGATATGGATTTTGAAATGTTAACTCAAGTTAAATGAGGTTTGATACAACCCAAGCAAGGTTAGATTTCAATTTTGGCTTAAAATTTTATATTGTCAAGTTTTATGCTATTTAGCATCACTCTAAATCAAACTGTTGGATCAATATGAATATTTTCAGAAGATTCTAAAGGTATTATTATATGTTGTAGCAAAGCTTCACGTAAAGTATAGTTGGGGTGTTGCGATGTTACGGTCGCACAAATTAATTACCCTAGCTTAAAACAAATCAAACAAGATAGTATATAGCAAGTAAGGGGTCGATCCCACGAGAAGGATTTAGTTATGATTTTTGTGCTATATGCTATACAATTGGGGGAGGGGGTTGGAAGTTGTCTAAGCTAGGCTAAAGCAAATTAAGCAAAAATTATATAAAACTGAAATTTATCAATAAAACAAACTTTGGTCACAAGTCAACATCCACCTACAGAAATCAGAACTGATCATAGAAACGACACATCAATTTATATTCTGAATCTTTATCTCTTTTTAAAATTGGTTCGTTAACGGATCCGCCGTATAACTTACCCTAACCATCAAACAACCACAGTGTCCGCACTAGTAATCTGACTCAATGGCAGCATTAAAAGCTAGATAAATTGATCAATTAAAAAATATAATTGTCTACAATATATGTTTAGTTTGATTAAATGTTCTCCCTAAGATTAATAATATAAATCTGCTACAATTATTAACTTAGTTGCTTCACAAGTTCATATATCACAACTCCGGTTTTTGATATCAAACTTACCAATAGATTGTCTATAATAATAACTTTGAGTCCACTCTTAGCAATTAAATAAACAATCATAGAAAAATAAGCATAGGAGAACAACACATATTCATCATATAAACTAAAAAATTGAGGTAAAAATAGATCTCATAGTTCTTGAAATCTGAAGGTTTATGTGTCCTTGCAATCAAGCAAAAGAGTCTAGTCTTGCATGTTTATTGAATAACTAAATAAAAAGATGGAAGAAAATATTATTTAGGGTTTGAATGAGGAAGATTTGTATTTTCTTTTCTGTTGGACGAAACTTCCTTGCTCCTCTCCTCCTTGATATATGCTTAGAAACCCTAGTATCTATTTTATAAAATAGTCCTTCCTTGAGTTGACAGAATTTAGTTCTTCCTTGTAAAATTCATGTCGCATTCATAACACCTTGTTTTGATCTTAAATTTAGAGAGTTTATAGGGATTTGAGTCTTGAATCCAACAAAATTAGGATTGCATGAATCAGACTTCTGTAGCTCGAGATATGAAGGTTGGAATGGACAAAGGTCGACATCGGTAGATTGCAAGATTTGACTTTAAAGGATGTGATTCCCATTATCTTCCTTATTTTATTTCTTTTTACTTATCATTCCAGAAAGATATGGATGTTAGATTTTGAATGCTACTGGAATCACTTCATTTCGATCTCTAAAGCTTCCGCTCTGGACAAAACATCGACTGAAAGTCAAATCTGTCAATCAGCTTCAATTACCTCCTTTTTGCATCTTTCATCCAAACATACCTTCAAAACATAAAACAAAAAATATAAAGGCATTTAATACACAAAGCATATGCTAAACATTAGGTAAATATGGATGAAACTATCAAATAATATGGTGGCATCAAATACCCCCACACTTAGCTCTTGCTCGTCCTCGAGAAATGATAGGTAAAAAATTTAAATTAAAAATAAAAATAACCATAATAAATCTCTTAATCTCCCATCAATATCCAAGAATTTAAGCATTGTAAATAAGAATACAATTGAGAAGGATAAAGAACATAAATCTTCATGAATTTGTTTTAATGCAAACTTCAAAACTCAATTACTCTTTGAGATTTAAAAGAAATATATGTCATGCCAAAGTGATGGGTCCTCTCATTGATATACACTCCAACACTCATATGTTTAAGGCTTATGTGTTTAAATCTCTTAAATTCAATCAATGAATATGTTCTACCATAAGCTTGCTCTTTAATCTCATCACCATTACTAAAATATTACAAATAATGCATGAATCAAAAGGTTTTATTTTCCAGTTGGAATGGGGCTAAGGTTAAGGTGTGGTAAAAGAGAGTAGAAGAAAAGGTTCAAACCAAAGAAAGTAGAGTATTCTGAAGAAAAAAAAAACAGATATTTCAACCAAGATATTCCATCAAAACACATCAATTTTCAATCTTTAAGCACCAATGCTTAGCTACTTTCGATTTCAAGCTCATTTCTATTCTTTTCTTTTCTTTTTCACCTTTGGCAATTTTGCCCATGTTTTCATCAAGCATCATTTCTTTCTTTTCACATAATTTCCAACCATAATTCCATGATATATCATAAGTATATGCTCTACTAATCCTTGGCTAGGGGAAAAGAGGAAAACATATAAAAAGTTTAAGGTTTATACATGGATAAAGCAAAGAAAAGATAAACAAGCTCAAAAGGGGATCACTGAGGATAATATGCTTTAGGTTGGCTTTTTGGCTCAAGCAATTAAAATTCCTAATGCCTTTATCATCTTCATGCATATATATAATACGAATGTAATCTCAACAAGATATGAAGCAAGTTCTAGAGATACATATAATTAAAAGAAAGTACACTCAAAGAGTATAATGTTGAAGGCTCAAAAGCTTGCATTGGTTTAAAACTATAAAGTCATCATGACATATTTTCGGAGTCAATTCCTAAACCAATTAAACATTAAAACTTGCATGCTCACTCATTCATTCAATTTATATATTCATCTATCTCACTTAATTCTCATACATAATACTCATATTCTCATAAACCAATGGGAATTCATAAAGATCAATCATAGATTTTTTTTTGGAAAGAATAAAGAAAAAAAAGAAAATTGACATTTTCCCAATACCCCCACACTTAAAACACAACATTGTCCTCAATGTTGAAAAATAAAAGAAAAGGAATATAGGAGAATGACAAAAATAAAATAAAATGCGAAAAATAAAGGATAAGGGAAAAAGAAAGCACATCTTATTTTTTTGTACTGGGTTGCCTACTAGGAAGTGCTTTTGTTTTGTGTCAATGGATCGACATGTGGTATGTTCATTCTTCATAGATCGGTTCAGCTAACTCCATAGAAGTAGTGATTTCTATCGTCCAATAGGAAAAAGTTTCAAACGCGAATGATAGAGAAGAACTTTATCTCCAACATGAAACTCTTTTCTTGTAATCATTTGGTCATGAAGACTTTTAGTCTTATCTTTGTAAATCTTTGCATTCTCATAAGCATCATTTCAAATCTCTTCCAACTTTTGCTATCGCAACTTTCTTGCAATCCTAGCAACATCATAATCCATGTTACATTTTTTTTATGGCCCAAAACGCTTTATGTTCAAGTTCCACTGGTAGATGACATGCTTTCCCATAAAAGCATCCTAAAAGGTGACATTCCTATTAGTGATTTATAAGCAGTTTGGTAAGCCCAAAGTGCATCACCAAGTCGCAGACTCTAGTCTCGCCGGTTGGGTTGCACTATCTTCTCCAAAATAGACTTGATTTCTCGATTTGAAATCTCAGCTTAGCCATTTGATTGAGGATGGTATGCCGTAAAAGTCCAATGAGTCACATGATATTTGCATAACAATGCTTGCATTGAACGATTGAAAAATACGTGCCACGATCACTAATAATAGCTTTAGGGATTCCAAACCTGTCAAATATGTGAGTCCTGACAAAATCTACAACAACTTTAGCATCATTAGTTCGTGTGGCTTTTGTCTCAATCCATTTGGACACATAATCAACTACAAGAAGGATATAAAGATTGCCAAAAGAAGAAGGAAATGGACCCTTAAAATCAATACCCCTGTCATCACCCAATTTCTGGGTGATTCCCCAAAATATACCAATAAATAAATAAAATAAAATAAAAGGGGGTTGGTGTCGGCAGAAAATTAATGGAAAATTTTGGACATTTTCGGAAGCCCGGTCGTACTTCTTTTTTGCCCAAAAATGAAGGAAATGCAAATTCAAGGCCAAAATAATTTATTCTTGGATAAATCTGCATAGAAATTAAGTTGGAAGACATAATTATATTTTTATGGGTCAATTTGATTTAATCGTCGGCCGATGTAAAGTGTAATTATGCTTCGGAATTAATTAAGAACCCAATTGAAGGATTTAATTTAGCGCAAGAGCTTAATTATACTTTAAACGGGTCAAATTAATTTTATGAAGGGCCTAATTAATGAGAAATTAAGTTTCGAAGCCGAATCTGGGTTCAATTGAGAAAATCAGGATTTTCGGTGACGAAACTCTTCCGAATTAATTGAGAGCCCAATTGAAGGATTTAATTTAGCGCAAGAGCTTAATTATACTTTAAACGGGTCAAATTAATTTTATGAAGGGCCTAATTAGTGAGAAATTAAGTTTCGAAGCCGAATCTGGGTTCAATTGAGAAAATCAGGATTTTCGGTGACGAAACTCTTCCGAATTAATTGAGAGCCCAATTGAAGGATTTAATTTAGCGCAAGAGCTTAATTATACTTTAAACGGGTCAAATTAATTTTATGAAGGGCCTAATTAGTGAGAAATTAAGTTTCGAAGCCGAATCTGGGTTCAATTGAGAAAATCAGGATTTTCGGTGACTAAACTCTTCCGAATTAATTGAGAGCCCAATTGAAGGATTTAATTTAGCGCAAGAGCTTAATTATACTTTAAACGGGTCAAATTAATTTTATGAAGGGCCTAATTAGTGAGAAATTATGTTTCGATTCCGAATCTGGGTTCAATTGAGAAAATAAGGATTTTCGGTGACGAAACTCTTCCGAATTAATTGAGAGCCCAATTGAAGGATTTAATTTAGCGCAAGAGCTTAATTATACTTTAAACGGGTCAAATTAATTTTATGAAGGGCCTAATTAGTGAGAAATTAAGTTTCAAAGCCGAATCTGGGTTCAATTGAGAAAATCAGGATTTTCGGTGACGAAACTCTTCCGAATTAATTGAGAGCCCAATTGAAGGATTTAATTTAGCGCAAGAGCTTAATTATACTTTAAACGGGTCAAATTAATTTTATTAAGGGCCTAATTAGTGAGAAATTAAGTTTCGAAGCCGAATCTGGGTTCAATTGAGAAAATAAGGATTTTCGGTGACGAAACTCTTCCGAATTAATTGAGAGCCCAATTGAAGGATTTAATTAAGCGCAAGGGCTTAATTATACTTGAATGGGTTGAATTAATTTTATTAAGGGCTTGAGTACTGAAAAATTAATTTTGGAAGCCTAATTTGGGTTAAAATTGAGACGATCGGAATTTTCGGCGACGAAACTTTTTGGGTGGAATTGGAAGCTAAAATTGAAGGTAAAAACACCATTCTTCCTGCCGAAAAATGCTTTTTGTGATAAATCATTTTTTTTAGTATATTTTAAAAAAAAAAAAAAAAAAAAAAAAGACAGACCTGAATTGACTGGACATGGCATGCCGGCAGCCATGCCCTGCAAGCTACCTTACCCTGCAACTTACCCACTGAAAACACCATGTTGTGGACATCAATCCCATACCTGCAAGTTGCAAGGTTAGCCTATAAATAGGGAGAAAATTGAAGAGGAAAAAAAAAAGAAAAAACGGGCAAAACGGCTGAGAAAAAAACCAGTGAAAAGCGGGAAGAAGTTATGAAAATTCACAGAGATTTTTAGCAAATGAAAACGAGAGAAACAAAGGAAAATCACACAACAAAAACACTATCATCTTCATCTCTCTCGGCATTGTTCTCTTTCTCTCCCTCTCGGACTGCAAATTCTCTCTCTCTCGAACAGCCCCGTGGAGCTCTCTCTCTCTCCGTCGTTGCTTGTCATTTAACCACCCAAGACCTCCCTTATCATCACCACAAGTTTACCCTTCACCCCAGCTGTCCATTTCTCCTCTCCGGTGAAGGAACCGAAGCAGTCCCGACAATAGCAGTTACGCCCCGGCGACTTTGGAGGCTTTTTCCGGCCACCACAGACCACCGTTGACAACGCCACCACGACAGAATCATCACCTCGATCTCCTCTACCCAACGGTGCTAACAGTAAGCCTTTTATCATACTCGAAAATCCTCCCTTCTGTTCATCATCCCGCTTGCCATCCTTTGCATGTGAACAAAGGAGACGATTTAGGCCCACTGTTCACTGCGTGAGCAGTGATTTCGGCCGGACTTTTGGTCCGATCGTCAACAGTGGGCTGGGTTGAACCCACCAAGAAAAGGGCTTCGGCCATGGACTGAAGCCCATTTATACTGGGCTTCACCATGAGGACTGAAGCCCATTCTGGGCTTCACCATGAGGACTGAAGCCCATTTATTTACTGGGCTTCCCAAGGCCGAAGCCCATTCTGGGTGGGTCAAATTTGTCATTGACCCATTAAAAAATAAAAAAAATATAATAAAAAATAAAAAAAATAATAAAAAATAAAAAAAATATTTTTATTTTTATTTTTATCTGTATTTTCCTTACTACTTTTTTATTACAAAAAAAAAAGATTTTCAAAAAAAATATAAAATGTGTTGTTTTCGTGCATACGGCCGAATTCCAAGATTTTTTAAGCATATTTTTAGTAAAAAAAAAATATTGCATCTTTCTCAAGTTTTAAAACAAAATTGGATATCGTAACCGGTTTATGATTATCCATTGGGATTCGGCCAAAATATCAAAAATAATCAAAACCATTTTTGTTTTATCCATGATGGTGTAAATTTACATTGTAAAATACATCCATGGATAAAAAAAATATTTTTACTACGATGTAAATTTAAAAGCATAAATTACATCCGTAGATAAAAAAAAATAATAAAATAAAAAAAGAGAGAGTTTCTAACTGTGGTGTAAAATTACATCGTAAATTACACCCTCAGATAAAAGAAAAAAGAAGAAGAAATTTTTTTATGCAGAGTAAAAAATTTTAACTTAAAAAAAACAATCAAATGACAATGCAGCTTACCTTAGGTAGGGTGCATTGGGGATGATGCGTCTTCCCCTTGCACAACAAGTTCCCTTACTCAGACTCACGTAGACCAATAGGTTCCTAGTAACTTTAATACTAGGTGGCGACTCCTCATAATTATAGTCGTAAATTTTACGGCTATAAAACAAACACCCCATTTTCACCGCGCGCTGTTATGGCGGGGGCGCGAAGCGCGAAAAAAATCGCCATCGCGACAGATGGCGACTCCACTGGGGATAATAGATGGACTGAGCTTTGTTGTTTGATTGTTATTCTTTAGTTCATATTTTACCATGCATTTTTAGTGTTTTACCATGCATTTTTATTTAAGTCCATGCATAACATCAGGTGTGAATTAACTTCATCATGCATTTTAATTTTGCAAATAAATCCAATTTTAGGTTAGGCGGGGATTAGCGGTCTGCCTCATGACTTTCAGTCGGGGTTCAGATTCGTGAAACATCCAACTATGAACTGAGTGTTTACTTGATAATGGCGGTCACATAGTGCCCCAACCATTTCTTGTAAACCCCCATACCACCTTCATGTAAGGCGGTCACTGGGCAGTTCATAGACCTTTTGTGACCAGATAGAAAACTTACCCTGCATGTGCTTAGGACCTAGGATACAATCTCTTTGATAATTCATTTCTTTTTAAAATAAATTGCAGAGATTATCAGGCCAAGACCATGACTTCCATGACCTTTTTGGAATACGGGGAAAGATCTGAGATGACGCAGATAACTGAGGGGGATTGTCCAAGAGCTAGAATCAATCAATTGCCACACATGACCAAAATTCACTGCTCCACGGAAAATATAAAGAGACTTATGCCCATCATGGGGTATGTAGAGGAGGCGTCGTTTGAAGTAAGATATGGAAGAATCGCTCATCTGATGAAAATTCCGGTTCAGATATCAGCAGTCAAAGCCCTTATGCACTTTTGGGATCCCAGCTACCGGTGCTTTACCTTTGGGGATATTGACATGACCCCTACCATAGAGGAGTATGCTCAAATCCTGAATTTCCCCCACGACCCCCACAAAGTTTATTTCAGACAAAAAATGGAGAATACAGTCCAAGAGGTTGCTAAATTACTATGCCTGGATCAAGTAGGCCAGTACATGACATCTTCTGGAGGTTTCAAGTGGAAGGCAATTGAGAGTAAATTGAAAGCAAGTAAAGATAAAGGGAAGCTTAGAGAAGAAGTCCATTGGTCAGTGGCTTTTGCAATCTTTGGTTTAGTTTTGTTCCCCTCAGAAGCCGCTGGGATAATTAGCATGGAAGCGGCCAATGCTTTTGTTGAATATGAGCAGGGAAAGAATAACCCCACTCCAGCTATACTGGCCGAAACATTCCTGTCCTTAAACCATTGTAGGTTACATGGAAAAGGTGCAATGCGGTGTTGCATCCCTTTGCTTTTCATGTGGATCGTTAGTCACCTAGAAACCCCGAGGGAAGTCTTCAATAATTTTTGGTGGTTTAACATGAGACCTCTCGGTTTGGTTGTAAGTGAAGATTGGAAAAACCTAGATGAGAAAGCTTGGATGGAAAAATACAGGGCACTCCCTCAAAGTAATTTCAAATGGAAAGCTCCTTGGATAAATAATTCAGTTTATCTAATGAGCTGTGGTAATAAGGCGTGGGTCCCACTAATTGGCTTAACCGGTTATGTCAGTTATTCTCCCTCTCTGGTAACCAGACAGTTTGGGGGAACACAATATGTACCAAGAACTAAAGGGTTGACCGGATATACTGGTTCTTTCAAAGAAATTAACTCATTGGCTGAACTTGAAGTAATTAAAAGAGACTGGGGGCAACCTGTTTTAGTTAGCAGAGAGCCCCACCCAAAGAAGCCTTCTGTTAGCCCTGGTTACTTGGTATGGAGGAGCTATGAGATACCTCAAAACGCCGTAAGACAAAGCCTGGTACGAGATAAAGCACCCGTCTTTGTCGAAACTAAAAGAAAGAGAGTCGATGACAGGGACCTACAAGAAGAGCTGGATAAGCTAAGGATTGAGCTCAGCAACAGCAAAAGCAATCAGAAATTCCTAGAAAAGCAACTACTAGAAGAAGAACAGATGAGGATTTCTTTGAATCGTCAACTGCAAGCAAAAGAAGAGCAGATTAACAGGTTGATCCAAGAAAAAAGTCAGTTAGAAGAAATGAGTTCTCGATATAATGACCAGATGAGTAAGTATGAAATGTTGAAAAAGGAATTGGTCACTTTGAAGGCATCTGAAAATAAGGAGCATGCAGACCAAGAATTGGTAGCCTCGGTAGTAAAGGAAAGAGACCATTATAAGATGAAATGGGAAGCTGAGAAGGAGAAAGGAAGGGTGGCCGGTCTTGTCCTTGAAGAGGAAAAGGATTTGAAAGCCCAGTACAGAGTGCAAGCGGAAAGTGAGTTTGAGGCTAGGAGGGTAGCAGAGTCTAATATAAAAAGATACTTAACCCAGATCAACAACCTGAGGGACCATATTTCCACTCTACAAGCTGAATTAGAAACTCAAGGAGAGGAATTAAAAATGGTGCAAGAGCAGCGCAGTGAATGGAAAGAATGCACCGCCGAAATCGAAGCTCAGTTAAACTCTGAAATAACAGGGCTCGATGCAAGGTTACAAAAGGCTAAGGAGCAAAACCAACAACTTGAGAAAATGGTTCTCATATTAACGAAAAATAATGAATCATTGGCTGCCAGTAATGAAGCGATACGACAAGATAATTTTGTATTCCATCACAAGATAGAGCAGATCGATAAACTAATCGACATAGTGGCTAGGAAAGCAGATGAGCTATGTGTAAAAGCTACTAGGATAGGTGGCAGTGCCCGCAAATATGAAATGTACTTGGATGAACTCTCCTCTTTTGTTAAGTTTGTAGCTAACAGAGGAGTAGCATTTGAGTAAATATTTTGTATGTCTCTATTTTGATTAATGAAATGGACAAGATCCACCTTTTGTTTTGTCAAGTGTGTATGATTCAATTGATTCGAGCACAAGGGCGAAACTTACACAAGATATCTATAGATCTTACCCGGCAAGAAGTCATGGATTGGTTTTTCAAAAATAAAAAATCATCATGCATATGTTCATTCATCATAAATAACACATATCATCAACAGGTTGAAATATAGGTCCCCGAAGAGCTTCACCTCCTAGAATTTACAACACTCGTCTCCGTCAAAGAAATATGGAGGACGAAGAGCGCGCACATCAAGATGCTCACTTTCAAGAAGAGTTAAATGCTTTAAAAGATAGTGTAGCTCGCATCGCTAGCTTACTTGAGCAAACACCGAGAAATACTTCCGGTGAGGGTCCTTCCACTAGACCTCCAACAACTACTCAAACACAAGCGGTAAACCGCCCTGATGAGTTAATTACAGACGGCGTCCAAGATCCTCAACAAAATACTACTTTTGGGCATACAACCACACCGACAACCTTGCCAACACCAATTGTTGGAATATCTATAAATGAGTCCCATAAAACACAGTCATCTGATGGTGTTGAGCAAGACAAGATGGCAGCATTGGAAGCTAGGATAAGGGCCATTGAAGGAGCAGAGTTGTATGATCCTGTGAGGGCTGCAGAAATGTGTTTGGTCCCAAATGTGGTAGTACCAAAAAGTTCAGCGTTCTGAATTCATCAAGTATACTGGAACACAATGCCCTGTCACACATCTGAAGTCATATTGTAACAAAATGGCGGAAGTGGTACATGATGAAAAATTATTAATGCATTTCTTTCAAGATAGTTTGAGTGGGGCACTTTAAGCTGGTACATGAGGCTTGATAACACTAGAGTTCGTAATTGGAAAGACTTGGTGGATGCTTTTGTTAAGCAATACAAGTATAATATGGATATTGCTCCTGATAGAACTAGTCTGTCCAACCTGGAAAAAGGGGAAAAAGAGAGCATAAGAGAATATGCTCAAAGATGGAGAGACCTGGCTGCACAAGTACACCCTCCCCTTTAAGATAGGGAGATGGTTACTCTATTCGCCAATACACTGAGAGCACCATACTATGAGCATGTGATGGGAAGTTCGGCACAACAATTTACGGATGCTGTTGCTGTGGCAGAACGTATAGAGCAAGGAATAAAGAATGGAAGAATCTCTGCACCTATGGAAAAGAAGGGTTTCGGTGGAAAGAGGAAAGAGGTTGATCATATTGAAGGCGGTTATAAGGGCAAGAACACTCATTTCCCAAAATACAACCCCCCATCATCTCAAGTCGCCAACATTAACTTCAACTCTCCATTCTCCACCAAAAGACCCGAGAACCAAATTGGAAATTTACCAAAAAACCAAATCAGAAGTTTCCCCAAAAAGAGTTACCAAGAACTTCAGGAACAATTACCTCCATTGTCAATGCCTTTGAATGAGATATACCAGAAGTTATTAAGTATTGGGCATGTAGCTCCCATACCCTTGACACCCTTGCAACCGCCTTATCCCAATTGGTATAAACCGGATCTCACTTGCGAATACCGCGCCGGAGTCGCAGGACACAGCATCCATACATGCATTGCTTTTAAAAGGAAGCTCCTCCAATTAATTAAAGCTGGATGGATAACATTCGAAGATCCCCCAAATATAAGCACCAATCCACTACCTAGTCATGCTTCGGGTAGTGGATCAGTAAATATGTTGGACGTCGAGTCTCCAAGAAGCTTAAAGGTGCCGATAGAAAGAATATATCAAATGCTGATAAGAGCAAAGTATGATGACATGAGATGTTGTCAATATCATAACCAGAAAGGTCATTCTATTAGTCAATGTCGAGGCTTCTATGAAAATGTGATGCAAATGATAAATAGAGGTCTGCTTCGGATAGAGACAATTACAGATGATAACGTGTCTGTGACAGAGATGTCAGATAAAGAAGTATGTCGGGTCCAGTTCACTCCAGAAGGGATACCCAAATTAGTTTTGACTAAGCCCACCATTACACCTAGAAAAGACTATAATGCCATACCATACAACTATGGGCATTTATCTCAGGGTGCAAGACAACCCCTCGTCTTTCTACCCGAAATTGGAGGCTTGACCCGAAGTGGTAGATGTTTTACTCCAGAGGAGTTAAAAAGGATTAAAGGGAAGGAAGTGGTCGACGTGTCCGAAGAAATAAATAAACCCGTAACAGAAGAGGAGACCAATGAATTCTTAAAGTTGATGAAGCATAGTGAGTATAGTGTGGTGGAACAACTCAAGAAGACCCCCGCTAAGATATCATTATTTTCCTTGATTTTAAGTTCTGAATCTCATCGGAAAGCTTTGCAAAAGGTGTTGAATGAGGCATATGTACCCCAGGACATCAACCTGGAGGCCATGGAGCATTTAGTGGGGAGAATACAAGCTTCAAATTATGTGTATTTTATTGAAGATGAAGTGGATCCCGATGGTACAGGCATAATAAGCCATTATACATCACAATACGATGTAAAGATGTTTTGATTGGAAAAGTATTGATTGATAATGGCTCCGCTCTGAATGTATTACCAATGCATATGTTGAAAGAAATGCCCATCGACGAGTCACACATAAAGCCTAGCACCATGATGGCAAGAGCATATGACGGGTCACCAAGACAGATAGTGGGGACTATTGAGGTGGAGCTATGTATAGGACCGCAGGTATTCTTGGTAACGCTGCAAGTGATGGATATCCATCCATCCTATAGTATATTACTGGGAAGGCCATGGATTCACGCGGCCGGAGCAGTGGCTTCTTCGTTACACCAATGCTTAAAGTATATTGCAAACGGGATGCTAATCACTGTAAAAGCTGAAGAAACCATATCAATGATAAAAAATGCGGCTGTACCGTTCATAGAAACAGAGGCTTGTAAAGATGGAAACATCCATGCATTCGAAGTAGTAAATGCGGAATGGATCCTCGAAGGTGCTCCGTTGAAGAAGCCGAGGATCCCAGAAGCTGCAAAGATGGCTGCCAAATTTTTCTTGCGGAATGGAATCCCTTTTCAGCTGGACCCTGTCAGTGGAATGCCAGAGCAAGTCAACAGAATAAAATTAAAATGTGCGGATCAAAGGTTCGGGCTAGGATATAAGCCGAAGAAAGAGGATTTCAAACGGGTTGCTCGGATTAGAAGGGAGGCCAGAATGGCAAAAATCGAAGGAAGAGAATCGAAAGATGAAGACCTTGCCATCCCACCGCTTCAAGAAACCTTTCACAGCTTCACAGAGATAGTCAGCAGGCATCGAGATCTGCACATCGAGACTCTAGAATACCGGGAGGTAGAGACAGATTTTCCGCAACTCTCTATATATAACATCGAAGCCCCTTCTCCAAGGTCCTTTGTGCGGAAATTAGCTGAAGGGGAAGTGTTCCAGAACTGGAAGATGGAGCCAATTCATATTGTGTTCAAAAAGTAATTGTTTCTGTTTAGTCATGAACATGTGTTTTATTTTGATCATGGCGGTAATCTAGCTCACGATGCCGCAATATTTTGCTTTGTTAAATGAGCACTCTTTTCAATAAGATCATGCATTTTGTCATCATATTCATTCCCATTTGCAAATAGCACCTTACACAAACACACCTTACAATTTCAGGGATTTTGAAATTTCCAAACAAAATTATCACGCTAAGAATAATTGGCCAAATTTCAATAACATCACTGCATTGGATGATGAAGAATGGGCAGAGGAAGATATAGAAGAGTTCACTAAGTTGGTGGAAAATGCTGAAAAAGTTTGGAAACCTTTGAGTGAAGAGCTTGAAATCATCAATTTAGGAACTGAACAAGAAAGAAAAGAATTAAAAATCGGTACCCTTATTGCAACTGAAGAAAGAGGAAAATTGATTTCTCTTTTACATGAGTATATGGATGTTTTTGCCTGGACTTATTCAGAAATGCCTGGTTTAGATACTGATATAGTTGTGCATAAAATCCCTTTAATAGAAGGAAGTATACCAGTAAAACAAAAAACCAGGAGAATGCGGCCGGATATGCTCCTAAAGGTAAAAGCTGAAATTCAAAAGCAATGGGATGCTGGATTTTTAGAGGTCGTTCATTATCCTCAGTGGGTAGCCAATATGGTTGTGGTCCCCAAGAAAGATGGAAAGATCCGAGTTTGTGTGGATTATAGAGATTTGAACAAGGCAAGCCCTAAAGATGATTTTCCATTGCCTCATATAGATATATTAGTGGACAACGCTGCTAAAAATGCCACATATTCATTCATGGATGGGTTTTCTGGTTATAACCAAATTAGGATGGCAGAAGAAGACAAAGAGAAAACCACCTTTGTCACACCATGGGGGACCTTTTGCTATAAAGTGATGCCATTTGGTTTGAAGAATGTTGGGGCTACGTATCAACGAGCAATGGTCGCTTTATTCCATGATATGATGCACCAAGAAGTTGAGGTCTATGTGGATGATATTTTGGCTAAATCCAAAGTTGAGGAAGACCACGTACAAATATTAAGGAAACTATTCGAGAGATTACGAAAGTACCAGTTAAAGTTAAACCCTGCCAAATGCTCCTTTGGAGTAAAGACGGGAAAATTACTGGGTTTTATTGTGAGCAGCCGGGGAATAGAAGTCGATCCGGATAAAGCCAAGGCCATACAAGAAATGCCGACGCCGAAAACTGAAAAGGAAGTAAGAAGTTTTCTCGGGCGCTTAAATTACATATCCCGTTTCATATCCCAGCTAACAGTAACGTGTGAACCAATTTTTCGCTTACTCAGAAAGAAAAATCTTGGAATGTGGGATGATGATTGTCAAGAGGCCTTCGACAAGATAAAGAGATACTTACAAAACCCTCCTTTGTTGGTACCTCTGGTACCAGGGAGACCGTTGATCTTGTACTTAACTGTCATAGAAACAGCCATGGGTTGTGTGTTGGGACAACATGATGAATCTGGAAGAAAAGAGCAAGCTATATATTACCTGAGTAAAAAATTCAACGATTGTGAGTCTCGATACACCAGGATTGAGAAGTTATGTTGTGCTTTGGTATGGACTGCAAGA
This sequence comes from Salix dunnii, assembly GCA_015731905.1. Taxonomy (NCBI): domain Eukaryota; kingdom Viridiplantae; phylum Streptophyta; class Magnoliopsida; order Malpighiales; family Salicaceae; genus Salix; species Salix dunnii. Next base: position 3,666,784 of record CM027661.1, read on the forward strand.
AGACTCAGGCAGTATATGTTGTACTACACAACATGGCTAATTTCCAAACTAGATCCACTTAAGTACATTTGTGAGAAGCCCTATCTGTCAAGTAGAATAGCAAGATGGCAAGTGTTATTAGCAGAGTACGACATTGTTTTTATGACAAGGAAAGCCGTCAAAGGTAGTATAATCGCTGACCATCTTGCAGATCATGCCATGGAAGAATATGAGCCTCTAGATTTTGATCTCCCTGATGAAGATGTGTTGGTGATTAGGGATGATACGAGAACGAGTGAGTGGTGGACACTTTATTTTGACGGAGCAGTAAATGTATCAGGAAATGGGGTTGGGGCAGTAATAATTTCCCCAGATGGGAAGCAATACCCCTTTTCAGTGAGGTTACAGTTTGAGTGCACTAATAACACGACCGAATATGAGGCATGTATCCTTGGTTTAGAGGCTGCTTTAGAACTCAGAGTTAAGAAGCTTGAAGTCTTTGGGGATTCCATGTTGATCATCTGCCAAGTAAAAGGAGAATGGCAAACAAAGGATGAAAAGTTGAAACCCTACCAAAACTACCTTGTAAAATTAGCTAGTGAATTCGAAGAGATCAAGTTCACTCATATGAGTAGGGACAAAAATCAGTTTGCCGATGCTTTGGCAACTTTAGCTTCAATGGTACAAATTATCGCTAGAGAAAAGATGCACCCAATTGACATCAAGATCCGAAATCATCAAGCCCATTGTTGCACACTTGAGGAGTCACCAGATGGAGAACCATGGTATAATGATATTAAGAGATATATCAAACACCGAGAATACCCCCCAAAAGCTTCTGAGACAGACAAAGAGACCTTGAGAAGGTTGGCTGCAAATTTTTTCTTGGACGGTGAAATCCTATACAGGAGGTCATTTGATGGAACTCTACTCAGATGTTTGGATGAGAAAGAAATTGGGCAGGCTTTGAAAGAAGTCCACGAAGGAATTTGTGCCACCCATGCCAATGGTCATACGATGGCAAGGCAAATGCAAAGATTTGGATATTTTTGGTTGACGATGGAGAGGGATTGCGTGGCATATGTTAAGAAATGTCATAAATGCCAAATTTATGGTGATAAAATAAATGCACCTCCAAAACCTTTATTCAACATGACTTCACCATGGCCGTTCAACATGTGGGGATTGGATGTCATAGGGCCAATCAACCCGAAGGCAAGCAACGGGCATAGATTCATTCTAGTGGCAATTGATTACTTTACCAAATGGGTTGAGGCTAGTTCCTATGCCCATGTAACACAAAAGGTTGTCAAGAAGTTCATTGAAAGGGACTTGGTCTATCGCTATGGCCTACCTGCAAGACTGGTAACTGATAATGCACAGAATTTTAATGGAAAGTTGATTGCCGAACTTTGCACCAAATGGAAGATTAAGCATCTCAACTCCTCTCCTTATAGACCAAAGATGAATGGGGCCGTTGAAGCAGCTAATAAGAATCTTAAGAAAATCATCCAAAAAAAGGTTGTTACTTACAAGGATTGGCATGAAATGCTCCCATGCGCTTTGCACGCATATCGCACTATTGAACTTCTGTAGGGGCAACCCCGTATGCCTTAGTATATGGGATGGAGGCAGTCGCACCTTTAGAAATGGAGATTCCATCACTAAGGGTCTTGAAAAATGCAGAGTTAGATGAATCGGAGTGGGCAAAGGTGAGGCTCGAACAGTTAAATTTAATTGATGAAAAAAGATTAGCAGCTATTTTCCATCACCAATTATACCAGGGCAGGATAGCAAGAGCTTACAACAAGAAGGTCAGGCCGAGGGTATTCAAAGAGGGAGATCTGGTATTGAAGAAGATGTCAGTAGGAGAAGACCAGAGTAAATGGGCGCCAAACTATGAGGGACCATATGTGGTAAAGAAGGCTTTTTCAGGAGGAGCTTTAATTCTAACTAGCATGGATGGAGAAAATCTGCCTGCCTGTAAACTCTGATGTTGTGAAGAAATATTATGCTTAATGTATTATTCATGACATCTAATGAAATTGAAATTTGGCCATGAATTTTTGGTGTATTCTTTTTCCTCTATTGTTCTGCATGATCTTATATTTTCATTAGGATTTTTGGCAAATCAAAGTCTAGTACGAAAGGAAATGCCAAATTAATATTTGTTTAACAAATGTGTTCTGGGAATTCAAAGGATTTCATTGAAGGGTGATCTCATATCCCGAAAATCAGCATAATAAAGCTAAGTCTTTAGCTAAATAAAAACCCCAAAAACAAATCAAAAAATATTTCGCATGGAAAAGCAAAGTCTACCGATCCCGAATGCATGTTTTTGAAATGAAGAGAGGCCATCTTTGATATGCCTTCACAAAGTCTTAAATATCCATTGCAGTCCCCATTTGAGCCGAATAATTATTTTTCTGATAATTAACCCTGACTAGGATCACACCCTACACTGGGGGGCAAGTGCGAAGAGAGAAGAACTCTCAATTACAAAATAGTCCTCAATGATAAAAGATGTCCAAAAAACTGGGGGGCATAAACATAAAAAGGTTTTAGTACACTAGCAAATCAATTCAACAATTTAGTAGTACTAAAGACCCAACATAAAAACCCAAAAATTCTGAGGGGCATGTCACAATAAAAAACCCAAAATTCTTGGGAGCATGTCAAGTCAACATGATGGCATTGCAAAAAACCCATTCTCAAGAGCCTAAACAAATACCGAGGGGCATGTCAAGAGATACCCAAATAAAATTGTGGGTCATAAACATAAAAGGAGTTTTAGTACATTACGACAAATCGAGTCAACATGATAGTACTCAAAACCCATGATAAAAGGCCCAAACAAAATGCTGGGGGGCATGGCAAGTCATGAAAATCAATCATTAGGACTAAAAGAGTTCTAAGAGTGAGCACTAAGTGATCCTTAGTCTAGAAAACCCTTAAACACTTTTTGAGCCCGCAAATATCTTTTCTTCGTAGCCATCAACCTGAGCCTACGCTACAAGCCTGATAAAGCCCTTTCTGATCAAATACAAGTAATCTGGATCGATAGGCAATGCTTTTTTTTTTTTTTTTCATTCGAGATAATCCTTACAAATGCTTCACCAAACCTGATCGAAGCCTTCTTGACATACAAGACTTGCAAATATCATTTCACATTCTTGTCAAAGTCAACATAAAACCTGACAATGAGATCACTTGAATTCTTTTGAGAATATTTTCGTTTAAACAAACATCAAAATGGTTTTTAGGCTTGGAATAACTTTGAAATTCCAAAAATTCTTACATGAAAACAATTTTTTTCAAATAACCATCTCTTTCCTACAAACACTAGAAGCCCAAAACACTGTTGTGGTATGACCTGAATGCGACAATCAAAATGGTTTTTGTATTTAGAATGACTTTAAAATTCTAAAAATCCCGCATAAAAACACAATCTTTGCAAATAACCAAGCCTTTTCATGCAAACACTACTCTTCAAGCCCAAAATACTTGTGGGGCATGACCAGACTGGAGGGCAATCTACAAATACAATTGAAGCCAGCTCCATTATTCTTTTTCAAAGAATCTGGATCAAACTCAGGGGGGCATGTAGATATGGAAAATCTATCATCTCCAGTGGTCAGAATCTTAAGTTGCGGCTCGAGTAAGCAAAAGCAAAAGCCATTAAAGCCAGAGATTCAACCTGAGGAAAGAAAGGTCGGGAAGAAGAAAGGGGACCTATATCTTTCAGGTAAGTATACATGCATCATCATGCATTGCATCCCCACTCAAAATCTAAGAAATATTTTGGAAGGATCGTAGTTTACGAACTTTCATTCATCATTTTTGTGCTCTTTCACGCTCCCACCTTCTCCATGTCCTTGAGCATGTTTTTCAACTTTATCTCCTTGATTTTGGGTATCATCATGTATTCCATCCCCGTTAAGAATCTAGAAAATGTTTTGGAGGAATCGTAATTTATGAACCTTCATTCATCATTTTTGTATACGCCTCCAGGCTCTTACCTCTTTGACGTGCTAAATTTGGTTGCCATCACGCATGGCATCTTTCCACTAATAATCTAAAAAATGTTTTGGTGGAATTGTAATTTACAAACCTCCACTCATTCTTGTGTGCGCCATAGAGCCCTTACCACTTTCACATCCTTAAGTGCGCTTGCGAGCCTTTCAACAAACACAGATAGAGCGTTATTCAACCCTATCTCTTCCTTTATTTGAGTGCGCTTTCCAGCCCTATTTTCCCTCGTCGTTGAGTGCGTTTTTTAACCCTCGACAATCAATTAAAATAGTGCGCTTTCCAGCCCTATTTTCTCTCATCTTCGAGTGCGTTTTCAGACCCTTAACCATCAATAAAGATAGTGCGCTTTCCAGCCCTATTTTCCCTCTCATCTTTGAGTGCGTTTTCAGACCCTCGACAATCAATTAAAATAGTGCGCTTTCCAGCCCTATTTTCTCTCATCTTCGAGTGCGTTTTCAGACCCTCAACCATCAATAAAGATAGTGCGCTTTCCAGCCCTATTTTCCCTCTCATCTTTGAGTGCGTTTTCAGACCCTCGACCATCAATTAAAATAGTGCGCTTTCCAGCCCAATTTTCCTCGTTTGAGTGCTTTTCCAACCCTCGACCATCAATTAAAATAGTGCGCTTTCCAGCCCTATTTTCCTCTCATCTTTGAGTGCGTGACCCTCGACCATCAATTAAAATAGTGCGCTTTCAGCCCAATTTTCCTCGTCTCTGAGTCGTTTTCCAACCCTCGACCATCAATTAAAATAGTGCGCTTTCCACCCTATTTTCCTCTCATCTTTGAGTGCGTCCACCCTCGACCATCAATTAAAATAGTGCGCTTTCCAGCCCAATTTTCCCTCGTCGTTGAGTGCGTTTTCCAACCCTCGACCATCAATTAAAATAGTGCGCTTTCCAGCCCTATTTTCCCTCTCATCTTTGAGTGCGTTTTCAGACCCTCGACCATCAATTAAAGTAGTGCACTTTCTAGCCCTATCTTCCCTCCCCTGAAATCTTCACCTTTCTGACCCGGGTAGGTCACCCATTACAATGAGACCATCGTCACTATCTTACTTGGGTAGGTCACCCATTACAATGAGACCAACAACTCTATTCTCACCCGGGTAGGTCACCCGTTACAACGAGACCACCTTCACCATTCTCACTTGGGCAGGTCACCCCTTTACAACGAGACCGTCTTCATTACATTTCTTGGGTAGGTCACCCATTACAATAAGACCATTTTTCTGTGTCATTCACAAACATCGCCATTTTCCATCCTTTTTTTTTTCCCTCCTTAGGCCCCAATTCTTGGGTAGTGCGCTTTCTAGCACTATCTTACTATTCCTTCATAGATCGGTTCAGCTAACTCCATAGAAGTAGTGATTTCTATCGTCCAATAGGAAAAAGTTTCAAACGCGAATGATAGAGAAGAACTTTATCTCCAACATGAAACTCTTTTCTTGTAATCATTTGGTCATGAAGACTTTTAGTCTTATCTTTGTAAATCTTTGCATTCTCATAAGCATCATTTCAAATCTCTTCCAACTTTTGCTATCGCAACTTTCTTGCAATCCTAGCAACATCATAATCCATGTTACATTTTTTTTATGGCCCAAAAAGCTTTATGTTCAAGTTCCACTGGTAGATGACATGCTTTCCCATAAAAGCATCCTAAAAGGTGACATTCCTATTAGTGATTTATAAGCAGTTTGGTAAGCCCAAAGTGCATCACCAAGTCGCAGACTTTAGTCTCGCCGGTTGGGTTGCACTGTCTTCTCCAAAATAGACTTGATTTCTCGATTTGAAATCTCAGCTTAGCCATTTGATTGAGGATGGTATGCCGTAAAAGTCCAATGAGTCACATGATATTTGCATAACAATGCTTGCATTGAACGATTGAAAAATACGTGCCACGATCACTAATAATAGCTTTAGGGATTCCAAACCTGTCAAATATGTGAGTCCTGACAAAATCTACAACAACTTTAGCATCATTAGTTCGTGTGGCTTTTGTCTCAATCCATTTGGACACATAATCAACTACAAGAAGGATATAAAGATTGCCAAAAGAAGAAGGAAATGGACCCTTAAAATCAATACCCCTGTCATCACCCAATTTCTGGGTGATTCCCCAAAATATACCAATAAATAAATAAAATAAAATAAAAGGGGGTTGGTGTCGGCAGAAAATTAATGGAAAATTTTGGACATTTTCGGAAGCCCGGTCGTACTTCTTTTTTGCCCAAAAATGAAGGAAATGCAAATTCAAGGCCAAAATAATTTATTCTTGGATAAATCTGCATAGAAATTAAGTTGGAAGACATAATTATATTTTTATGGGTCAATTTGATTTAATCGTCGGCCGATGTAAAGTGTAATTATGCTTCGGAATTAATTAAGAACCCAATTGAAGGATTTAATTTAGCGCAAGAGCTTAATTAAAAAATAAAAAAAATATAATAAAAAATAAAAAAAATAATAAAAAATAAAAAAAATATTTTTATTTTTATTTTTATCTGTATTTTCCTTACTACTTTTTTATTACAAAAAAAAAAGATTTTCAAAAAATATAAAATGTGTTGTTTTCGTGCATACGGCCGAATCCCAATATTTTTCAAGCATATTTTTTTTTTGTAAAAAAAATATTGCATCTTTCTCATGTTTTAAAACAAAATTGGATATTGTAACCGGTTATGATTATCCATTGGGATTTGGCCAAAATATCAAAAATAATCAAAACCATTTTTGTTTTATCTATGATGGTGTAAATTTACATTGTAAAATACATCCATGGATAAAAAAATATTTTTACTACGATGTAAATTTAAAAGCAGAAATTACATCCGTAGATAAAAAAAAATAAAATAAAAAAAGAGAGAGTTTCTAACTGTGGTGTAAAATTACATCGTAAATTACACCCGCAGATAAAAAAAAGAAGAAATTTTTTTATGCAGTGTAAAAAATTTTAACTTAAAAAAAAAACAATCAAATGACAATGCAGCTTACCTTAGGTAGGGTGCATTGGGGATGATGCGTCTTCCCCTTGCACAACAAGTTCCCTTACTCAGACTCACGTAGACCAATAGGTTCCTAGTAACTTTAATACTAGGTGGCGACTCCTCATAATTATAGTCGTAAATTTTACGGCTATAAAACAAACACCCCATTTTCACCGCGCGCCGTTATGGCGTGGCGCGAAGCGCGAAAAAATCGCCGTCGCGACAACCCCAAACATCAAAAATCTCGCTTATAAGAATATTTATTAAAGGCATTTGATTCTTATGAGTGATATTACCTTTTTTTTTTGACAATTTTCACATGATTTGCAAAAATAAAATGCATCCTTAAAAATAGAAGGTCAATAAAAACCATTTTCAAGTATCTTATAGGCCGTTCTTTTTGCTCCAAAATGTCCACAAGAATGAGAATGACAAAAGATGAGAATGGAATGAAATTCATCTTGTGGTACACATCTCCTAACTACTTGATCCACACAAAATTTCCACAGATAAGGAGTATCTCTTAAATAATATTTAGCATAAGCTCATAACTTATTTTTTTTGGATGTAGACAAACCTAGAGGGAATTCTTTGGTGACTAAATAGTTTACAAATCAGCATACCATAGTCTTATGAAGGAATGTAACACATACAATTGCTCATCAGGAAATGTCTCTCTTATTGTTTCAACTTGTATATCCTTGGTCCTTAGTTGGCTCAAGTAATCAGCCATATGGTTTTAAGCACCTTTTTTTTTATCTTTGATTTCAAGATCAAATTCTTGTGAAAGTAAGATCCACCTAATTAATCTTGGTTTGGAATCTTTTTTTCTTCAAAAGATAACTTAAAGCTGCATGGTCAGTGAAAACAACTACTTTTGTCCAAGTAAATACGACCTGAATTTTTCTAGAGCATACACCACTGCAAAAAATTCCTTTTTAGTTGTATGGTAATTGCATTGTGCTCCATTTAACATGCAAGAATCATATACTATAACATGTAAATTCTTACCATTTCTTTGCCCAAGAACAGCCCCCACCGCATAGTCACTCGCATCACACATTATCTCAAAAGCTTCATCCTAGTTTGGTGGTTGGATGATAGGGGCAGATGTGAGACACCTTTTAAGCTCATCATGGGCATCTTTACATGCTTGATCAAACACAAAATCCACTTATTTGGAAAATAGTTTGCACAAGGGTGCTGTAATCTTCAAGAAGTCTTTGATAAAGCGTCAATAGAAACCTACATGGCCAAGAAAAGAATGAACTTCCCTCATGCATGAGGGGTAAGGTAATGATTAACATCTATTTTAGCTTTATCAACCTCCAATCCACGTGAAGACACATCATGGCCTAGAACTATTCCTTGATCTACCATAAAATAATACTTTTCATAGTTCAAGACAAGGTTAGTTTCAATGCACTTTTTCAAGATCAAAGATAAGTTTTCTAGACATCATTCAAAAGAATCACCATACACTGTGAAATCATCCATGATAACCCTAATTATTCTTTCAACATAGTTAGAAAAAAATACTCATCATGCTTCTTTGAAAAGTTACAGGTGCATTGCAGAGACCAAAAGGCATTCTTCTATATGCATATGTACCAAATGGACATGTAAACATTGTCTTTTCTTGATCCTCAAGATTAATAACAATCTAATTATATCCACTATATCCATCATGAAAGCAATAAAAAGACTTACCTGCTAGACATTCAAGCATTTGGTCCATGAATGGTAATGGGAAATGATCTTTACACATAGAAAGATTAAGCTTTCTATAATCAACACACATTCTCCATCCACTCGAGATGCGAGTACAAATGAATTCCTCATCTCTATTTTTCACTAATGTGATTCCAGTCTTTTTGGGCACCGCATGGATTGGCGCCACCCATTTATTATCTATGATGGGGTAAATGACTCCTGTATCTAATAGCTTCAAAATTTCAGCTTTCACGACCTCCATCATAAGTGGGTTCAACCTCCTTTGCATTTCCCTTGTTGGTTTCGTATCATCCTCCAATAATATATGATGCATACACATTATGGGATTTATGCCCTTGATGTCGGCTAAAGTCCATCTAATGACCATTTTGTGATCACACAATAACTTCACAAGTTTTTCCTCTTACGCACTGGTCAAACTTTTTGCTATGATAACAGGAAGTGTATTGTTGTTGTCAATGAATAAATACTTCAAATTATCAGGCAAAGGTTTCAATTTTAACTCGGGAGCCTGTAACATAGATGACAAAAGCTTTTTATGTGAAAGTACTAAATCAATAAAAACATTACCATGGGGAACAGTTTGCAAAGCTTGCAAAGCCAGTGATGCTTCGTGCATGTTTTAGGGAACAAATGTGTGCCTCTCCATCTCCTCCAATTAGGTAAAATAATAGTCATAGCTCAAAGCTACGCATAATCCATCAACACAATCAAAATCACAAACTTGTTGCACACACTTATCAATTTTATCATAACATGTGATAGAATAAACATTGCTATAAGGATATTTTCTTGCATCATGAAAATTAAATTCAATCTTTTAATCTTTTACCTCCATAGATAAAATATCCTTACCACAGTCAATCTTTGTATTGGCAGTTTTCAAGAACAGTCTCCCAAATAATATGAGAGTACTGGAATCATAAGAATTATGCTCCATATCAAAAATATAAAAGTCATATGGAATTAGCAAGCTATCAATCTTGACTAGGACATCTTTTATCACACCAAGTGGGTAAACAAAACTACGATCCGCAAGTTGTATTACAATGCTAGTTTTATTCAAAGGCTTCAAACTAAGAGAATCACAAACATGGTTAGGCATAACATTAATGGATGAACCTAAATCGCATAAAGCCCTTTTAAAACTAGCATTGCCAATAACACATGGGATAGTAAACGCACCTGAGTCTTTCTGCTTGAAAGGCATATTCTTTTGAACAACAGTAGATACAACTTCTTCCATACTTACCATTTCATGACCTTTCAGTTTGAAAGCTCTTTTGGTAGTGTACAACTCCTTCAAAAATTTAGCATACTTGAGAATTTGCTTGATAGCATCAATCAAAGGAATGTTGAGTTCCACTTTCTTGAAAACCTCTAAGATCTTTTTTTCTTTGTCTTCTTTCTTAGACCTAGAAGAACTCACAGGAAAGAGTGAAATTGTTTTAAAATTGAAATTCATTGAGTGAGGAGTTACCTTTGGAGTGGTTGTCATTGTCTCATTTTATGAAGGAGGATTAGGTTTCTTCTTGCTACTCGATTTAGTTTCTATCTCTTCTTCTTCCTCCATCTAAACTTGTTTTGATTTGTTTTCTCCAAGTTCTTTCCCATTTTGTATCATCATTGCACTAACATTCTCTTTTGGATTCAATGCTTGGGAGGACAATTTTCTATTCATTTGTGTTTCCAATTTGCCTACACTTGAAACTATTTGCCTCATTTGTTCTCCAAGTTATGAATACTTGACCTTATTTCCTATTGAAAAGATATGATATTTTGTTGCAAGGTCACAGTGTTAGAAGCCAAAGTTTTCATCATCTCGCAAAGATTATCACTGGATAATGACCCCATAACATTGGAGTTGGTGAACGAAGGGGGTTGTCTTGCTTTATAATTGTGATGGGGCTGTTGTTAAAATCCATGGGAATGAAACTGTCTCCCTTGATTGCCTTGATGAGGTGGGTTCCCATAGTGAAAGTTGGGGTTATCTCTCCATCCAGGATTGTACGTGTTAGAAAAGGGATCATACTTATATTGGGTTTGTCCATTGAATCCATCAATCACATTCGCTTGCTCAATGTAATCTTCTTGAATTGTTGGGCACATATCCGAAGCATGTCCTTATAGTGAGCATATGCTATAAACTTTTACTTGCTGTACATTTCCATAAGCCAAAGAACGCACAAGAGAAGTAAGATCATTAATTTTATTCTCAAGGTTAGAAATACTTACCTCATTCACTCATTTGTTTGAGAAGTCTCCATGGGTGCCAAACTGTTTTGAGTTGGCTACCATGTTTGAGATCAATTGGTGTGCAGCCCTGGGTGTCTTATCTACCAATGCCCCTCCACTTGAAGTATCAATGATACTATGGTCAGTAAGCATCAATCCTTCATAGAAGTATTGAATGAGCAGTTGATCAGGTATTTGATGATGAGGGCATTGAATGCACAATAGCTCAAATATTTCCTAATACTCAGCGAGTGTTTCTCCATGAGATTGCCAAATCCCACATATTTCTTTTCTTATGTTGGGAACTTGAGATGCTGGGAAATACTTTTAAAGGAAGATCTTTTCCATGCCATTCCAAGTATCAATGGAACCTGGGAGAATAGAAAAAACCGTGCCTTTGTTGTCCCTTTTAAAGAGAAAGGGAAAGCTTTAAACTTAACTTGTTCCTATTCAACTCCATTTTGTTTCATGCCAACACAAACCATGTGGAACTCCTTGAGATGAGTATGAGGATCTTCTCCTGCAAGACCATTGAAAGTTGGCAGCAAATGTCTAAAACCAGATTTGAGTTCAAAGTCTACATTATTGTCTTGTTTATGCACAATGGTTGATTTTCCACATTAGGAGCAGCAAGCTCCTTGAGTGTTCATTGTTGTGCAACAACCATGATGTTGATGCGAGCTTCCTTTTGTAACCTGTGTAAAGTGTTTTCTACTCGAGATCAACCTGCATTTGATGACTTTGGTTAGCAGAACGGGTTATAAGCATAAATCACAAAGAAAACTCAAAAGATATTAAGCACACAAGAGATTGAAAACAACATAATAGACAATAATATCGTACGTTAGAAAACTAAAAATGTCTAGAAACCTTAAAAACGATGGAATTAGGCCTCTGTAAGGAGGGGCTAGTGACCATATGTCACTAGTTCTTCTCAGATTATTGTTTTCCTTTAGAAAACAAAAGACTAATACCTAATTTTACCAAAAAATCTGTTTTGAACAGTACCGCCGCAAATACAAGTATGTTTTTTTTGTTTGTTTTTCTTTTTTTAGAATAAATAAAAATAACAGAAAGCAGAATCAATCACAACATAACACAACAACACAAGAATAAACTAAAATCATGTCCCCGGTAACGACGCCAAAATTTGTTGTGATGTCGCGGTCGCCTAAATTAATTACCTTAGCTTAAAACAAATCAAGCAAGATAGTATAAAGCAAGCAAAGGGTCGATCCCCATGAGAACGATTTAGTTATTATTTTTGTGCTATATGCTATGCAATTGGAGGGGTTGGAAGTTATCTAGGCTACGCTAAAGCAAACTAAGCAAAAATTACATAAAATTGAAATTTATCAATAAAATAAACCTTGGTCACAAGTCAACATCCACCTACAGAAATCAAAACTAATAATGGAAATGACACATTAATTTATATTCTGAATCTTTATCTCTTCTTAAAATTGGTTTATTAACGGATCCGCCGTATAACTTACGCTAACCATCAAACAACCACAGTGTCCGCACTAGTAATTTGACTCAATGGCAGCATTAAAAGCTAGATAAATTGATCAATTAAAAAACATAATTGTCTGCAATATATATTTAGTTTGATTAAATGTTCTCCCTAAGATTAATAACATAGATCCGCTACAATTATTAACTTAGTTGCTTCACAAGTTCATATATCACAACTCCGGTTTTTGATATCAAACTTAGCAATAGATTGTCTACAATAATAACTTCGAGTCCGCTCTTAGCAATTAAATAAACAATCATAGAAAAATAAGTATAGGAGAACAAACATATTCATCATATAAACTAAAAAACTGAGGTAAAAGTAGATCTCACAGTTCTTGAAATCTGAAGGTTTATGTATCCTTGCAACGAAGCAAAAGAGTCTAATCTTGCATGTTTATTGAACAACTAAATAAAAAGATGGGAGAAAATATTATTTAGGATTTGAATGAGGAAGATTTGTATTTTCTTTTCTGCTGGATGAAACTTCCTTGCTCCTCTCCTCCTTTATATATGCTTAGAAACCCTAGTATCTATTTTATAAAATAGTCATTCCTTGAGTTAGCAGAATTTAGTTCTCCCCTGTAAAATTCATGTCGCATTCATAATACCTTGTTTTGATCTTAAATTTAGAGATTTTATAGGTATTTGAGTCCTGAATCCAACAAAATTAGGTTTGCATCAATCGGACTTCTGTAGCTCGAGATATGAAGGTTGGAATGGACAAAGGTCAATATCGGTAGATTGCAAGATTCAACTTTGAAGGATGCGATTCCCATAATCTTCCTTGTTTTATTTATTTTTTACTTAGCATTCTAGAAAGATAAGGATGATAGATTTTGAATGCCACCAGAATTACTTCATTTCGATATCTAGAGCTTCCGCTCTGCACAAAACATTGACTGAAGGTCAAATCTGTCAATCAGCTCCAATTACCTCCGTTTTGCATCTTTCATCCAAAAATACCTTCAAAACATAATAAAAAAAAAGAATATCAAGGCATTTAATACACAAAACATATGCAAAACACTAGGTAAATATGGATGAAACTATCAAATAATATGGTGGCATCATTGGGAAAGACCTTGCAATATAGGTATCACGACCTGATTTTTGGATTCGTGACCGGCACATAGACATGGTCCCCCTCCAAGGTTCCACACCTATGCGAACCCAAACTTACACATGGACTTATGTTTGAAGGTTGTGATTCCTATGATCTTCCTTATTTTATTTCTTTTTTGCTTAGCATTCTAGAAAGATAAGGATGTTAGATTTTGAATGCCATCAAAATTACTTCATTTCGATTTCTAGAGCTTCCGCTCTGCACAAAACTCGATTGAAGGTCAAATCTGTCAATCATCTCCAATTATCTTCTTTTTGCATCTTTAATCAAAAAATACCTTCAAAACATAAAAAAAAAAATATCAAGGCATTTAATACACAAAACATATGCAAAACACTAGGTAAATATTGATGAAACTATCAAATAATATGGTGGCATAATTGGGAAAGGTCGTGCAATATAGGTATCACGACCCGATTTCTGGATTCATGACTGGCACATAAACATGGTCCCCCTCCGAGGTTCCACACCTATGAGAATCCAAACTTACGCACGGACTTATCATTTATATTCAGAGTTCAACGCAGCGTAAATAACAAAATAGACTTTATAATATAATCCGAATATCTTAATACAAAAGTTCAATAATCTTGTTATAATAGTGGAGCGCTAACTAGACATAAAAATAAAAGCGTCGATTACAACCAAAATAATATATTCTGAAATTTTAATGATAATGATCTCCTAACAAACTACGAGCCTAAAAATAATAAATAATGAGGGGGTGAGTTCAACAACTTAGTGAGTAGATAACATTCACTATATACATACGAGATAATATAGTAATGAGAAATATATTATCGAATCGACTTGAAGTTCTTACAAATAGGTCTCTCAAATAGGTCATAACAAGAATGTATAGGTAAAGCTCGTCAAAAAATCATAATACAATAAGCATGAGACTCCGTACTGTGAGATGATCAGTCCACACAGGTTGGTGACTCCCCCGACTAACTAGGGTTTCAAAAACGATGTGCACAAAGACTAACATTGCCCTGTTAGCATAGGTATTCTGACTAGCATACCATAGGTTTATATCATAATCAAACAGACATATTCATATCTCAAAGCTCAACTCATGGCATCAATAAAATGAGTGCGGCAATCTCTTGGTTTAAGTCTAGGAAGAAGGCAAGACAAGCAGTGGCTTAGTGGACATAAAAGGAGTTTAGCACCAAGTTCTTAGACAGGTTTCTCCCTTAGAGTGTTAGAGATGCTAGACTTTATAAGTTTGAGAGGTTATCTCAGGAGAGCATGGCGGTTGATGAATATGATCTGAAGTTCACTCAAATGTCTAGATATGCTGAACATCTTCTACCGACTGAAGAGTGGAGAGTGAAAAGGTTCATTAGGGGACTTAAATCGTCTATGTTCATAGTGATGGTGTCCCAAATGTTTCCATCTTACTCCTCAGTTGTTGATTGCACTAGTTTGATACAAGTGCGAGAATTTGAGGACATAGGTGCAGGTTAACCAAAGAGGTCTAGAGAAGAGGGTCAGTTTTCTAGACAGCTAGGAGGATAAAGTGTAGGTCCGTTTAGCGAACAAAGTGGTCATCAGGATTTATGGGTTCAAAGGAGGTTTAGATTAGGAACTACAATTAGTGGCTCAGGTAATTAGAGTGGTGGTAGTGGTGCTCAAAGTTATGGTCAAAGTTCAATTCAAACTGCTCCTCGTAGTTCATTTCTTCTATTTGGGGATAATTCCTTATGTGAGCATTGTGGAGGAGGTCATGTTAGTGTTGAGTGTTATAGGAGGACTGAAGCTTGTTTCAGTTGTGGCTAGATAGGCCACAAGGTTAGAGAGTGCCCTAAGAGACAATTGTCAGCTTCAAGGGCATTTAGTTCAGTTCAACATCCTGCTAAAACATGTCGACGGGCCAGTCTATAGCTCATAGTGGTAGAGGTTTTGGTGGTCGTGGTCAGAGAGGCTGTGGTGTAGGTGATAGAGATCAAATGCATTAGGATCTGGGACATGCGAGAGTCTTTGCCTTGACTCAACAGGATGCTCAAACATCCAACACAATTGTCTCAGGTATTATTTTTGTTTACTCTTTTGAAGAAAAACTTTTGTTTGATACCGTGTCACCCATTCATTTGTGTCACTATATTTTGCTATGAGGTTAGATAGGTAACCAACTCTATTAAGATCCTTCATTTAAGTTTTTACTCCATTAGATGAATCAATATTAATTAAGTATGTATATCAAAATAATGAGATAGAAATTGAAGGTAAGATCCTTATGGGAGACTTAAATGTTTTAGATATGGTTGATTTTGATGTAATTTTGGGAATGGATTAGCTGTCAAAGCATAGGGCTTCAGTAAATTGTTGAGGATAAGGAAAGAAGACATTAAAAAAAAAAAAAGCTTTTTATGGTCATTCAAATGAAGAAGCAACATGGGAACTTAAGGAAAAGATGCGTGAGGAATATCCTCATCTTTTTTATAATCTTGGTATGTATTCAAACATTTTATTTAGTTTTGAGGATGAACCTTTAATAAAGTAGGGAGATTGTAGGGTTTTGAAACTTTAAATAGGAAAAGAATTTTAGGGTTTTAAAACTTTGAATGGAAAAGGCATTAATGCCCTTGATGACTTAAGATTAGGTATAAATAAATTAAGGGTATAGTAGTAACTTGTAAAATATAAATAGGAAAAAGAAATTAAGAGAAGTAATCTAAAAATTTAAGAGAGAAGAGAAACGGAAAAGAGAAGAAAGGAGAAGAAAAGGAAAGAGGAAAGGAGAAAGAAGGAGGAGAAATAAGTAATTAAGGTAATGCAGATGTATTATTATATAAAAGTATTGTTTATTAGTTAAGCTTTTTGTTTGCATTGGTGATTAGGGTTTGTAGATTTTCTTTGGATTTGATTGATGAATGGATTGAGACGTTAAGGGTTTAATGTGCTGGGTAATGGTTTAATGGGTTTGATTGTAGATGATTTGAAATTATTTGATGTGTTTGGTGCGAGAAAATGTTGAGAAATGGTGAAAAACCCTTGCTGAAATTCAAGGCTAGAGGTTAAAGATGATGAAATTTCATTTTTGGTCCCTTTTATGAAAATTAGATTTTGGTCCCTAAACTTTCAAAAATTATGGTTTAGTCCTTGAACTTTGAAAAATTATAGTTTGTTCCTGGAGTGAAATTCGAGATTCTGGTAGAATTAAGGATGAATTATGGACAAGATTTCAGTATCGCTATGAGTTTATGAAGTGTTCAATTTTATCATTCAATTTGATAAAATTACAATTTGACCCTAAAAATATAAGAAAATTACAAAATAGTTCCTAGGTGAAGTATTAGTGTTTCAGATTGGTTTGATGGATAATTGAGGTTTATTTGGTGAATTATTATCAATTTTATGAATTTTGTATTTTGAATTAGATTTTGAGAGAAACTGTTGTTTTTATGTTTTCGAGAAATAGATAGTTTGATTCAAAATGTAAAGGATTATGAAACACCGAGTTGAAATCTCTAAAATATGATATAAGAATATATCCAAATATAATATATGATGCAATTTCATTCCTAGTGGATAGAATATAAAGTTTCAATTGATTTTGAGGTGGTTTACTTATGGTTCACTAAGAGTAGTGTTTCTGTATCATAATTAAATCAATCTTCAAATTTCTTTTCTTTTATTTTTTTGCTACTAATATGACTAGGTCAAATCACAAGATGAAATATAAATAACTCTTTCTTTCTTAGATATGGCAAACACAAAGAAGAAAATGATGAACGACACAAACACTAAAAAACCTAAAGGAATAGTAATAAAACAAAAATAACAGAACATGTGACCTAATTTTGGAGCCTAACTTCAATACCATCTAATGCGAACCACAATCAAGATTGAATCTGATCTCAAAAGGCTAAAATACATTTAATAGAAGTGTGACATAATGAAAATCAGTCCCAAAATACCAACATTATTGGAATAAAGTCAAACTTGTATAGCTAATTAATCATAGAAACTAAAGGAAAGATAGTTGTCCATGTTTCCAAGTTGTAGTTGGATTCTAATCTCAAACTTGTATTTTCTTTGTTGTGTTTTCTCCTCACTTAACAAGAAAATAACAAAATAACAATCTAATACTAAAAGGATATAAGTAATATTATCATATATAATAGGAATTCCAATTTAACTAGGAATCCACAAAACAAAAAAGGATCATAAACATAAGATTATTGGAATTTTGAAAAATTGGCAACCTTATTGCCAATGCCTCATGGGCCAAACAAAGTTGCATTGAACCCCTCTTGCATATAGATAAGATGTAATATGGATTCATCTTGATTCTTTAATGAACCCTTCAAATTTGATTTGGCTGAAATTTTCTAAACCAATCAATGCCTTTATCTTAGATCGAGTCATTGGCTCAATTGGAACAGGTAGTGAGTGATGCTAACCTCTTGAACACGCTATCAAGAAAATTAGGTTTGATAGTAGTGTGACACAAAAATAACTTGTATAGAGGCACTAACACTTTTTAATTTGAACCCCTAGCAAATGAATAACAATTCACGAACTAGAAATATAGATTGACAACACAAAATCAGTTGAACCTCATTAAGTCATTTTCAGTTCATTAGAAAACCAAAGAAGAGAGAATTCTCACCATCATAAAAACACAAAGTTGCAACCATAATTTGAATATCATTAAGCAAAAATATCATCTAAAACTTAGGTTATATGTGTGTTTTTAACGTAAGTTAAACCTAGAATACCAAAAAGATAAAGATATGGACTTGTATAAAGCTCATTTACAATTAGGCTAAAATCTCTAAGTATCTAAGCTTAATTGATGTCTATTAACCCTATAACACAAAATATGAGTTTGAATACAAAGTTTAAGTTGCAGCTAAATAAATAAAAAGATAAAGAAAAATTATTTTATCTTGAATTTAGATGACTTTTAGGTTTCCTTCCTAGACTAAGAGATATTTTCTTTTTAATGCTAAAAATCTTCTCTTCTTTAGAAATCAATCTAGACTTAGACTCCATGTCATATTAGAAAAAATAAGCCCAAATCAAGGTTGACATAGGGGCTAACATATCAACCCTTTATAGAACTTAAATAGAACCCTTCTTGGACTTAGATTAGATAAATTAGAGGGTTTCCTTTTTTGTTACTCGGTTTTAGGCCCCATGTGCTGGAAATGGTATATATCCCTTTTGAATCAAATACAAGAGTTGAGCTCATAGTTACTAGACGATTACTAAAAGTGGAGAATTATTTTTTTTAACCTTGTCCTTGTTACGTTATGCTTTTCTAATCCTCCTCATTTGGTGTCGAGATCATTAGGATTCTTATATAAATCAAGAGTCTTCATAATACTAAATTCATTTTTTTTTAATCTAATCTTTAAGATTGGATAAATCCCTTAGAATTTGCAATTTTGGTTAGATGATTAATAAAGGTTAGATGATTTTGTTTTTGTTGCAATTTTGTTCTAATACCAAAATGTTTTCTTCCAACTTAGATTTTAAATTTGACCTGGTTTCATGCAATATCTAACCATCCTAGCTATATTTTGTCATTCATGACATGTTAAAGAATTGATCTGAACCTTTGTTGGGTCCTAGAAGCCTACTATGCTTATGTTAGACTCTTAATCAGATGGGGATGCTTAGCATTGTCAGTTTCTGAATTAGAGCAGGAGATCTTTTAGACCAAGCAAACTGTAGACCAATTATGTTCTCCAAAAATGTTTTCTTACTTTGGATCCTTCATGAAAGTTATATTCATGCATGTATAAATGAATTTGGATTTTTCAATCGCTAATTTCAATATCAGAAGTTCAGGATATTCCCGTTTGAATGTCTAGTGTAAAAGGAGAGAGTTCTACCACAAGAATGATTTTGAGCCGAGTTTATAGGTCTTATTCAAGAGACCCAATTTAATGTTTTAAGGATTTATCAAGATAATAAAAGACTAATTTTAAATTTGAGAAAAATTAATTAGTCTCATAAAAAAAACAAGGGGGTCTAATTCAGAAAAATATCACAATAATTTCTATTGCTTGACTGCCACACAAGATTATATTTTATTTATTTTCAAAAAACAAGTAGTTTTTTTTTTTTTAAGTTTTGAGATAAGATAAATCCCTCAGAATTTGCACTAAGAAAATATTTTTCCGCAGTCATGATCCGATTCTTCAAACTGGTTTGTGACCAAGCAAATTACGGGCCAATTCTATTCTTCAAAAGAATTTTTTCTCACTTTAGATCCTTAATAAAAGTTGTAGTATTATACTTATAGGTAAATTTAAGTTTTTGAATCACCTAATTTTGATATCAGAAGCTCCAGATTTTCCTATTTCAATGTCTAGTGTAAAAGGAGAGAATTATGTCACAAGAATGATTCTCACTAAATTTTTGAGAACAACCTCCCCCTTGCAAATTCTTACGTTTTCTCTACAACTTCCCGTTTGGTTTCCATTATTTTTTCACTCAATTTTTGAGTTGCAAATCACGTTTTTTTTCTGCCTTAGAATCAATCAAAATATTTATTCTCCTATTTTGTTTTATCTAATTACAAAAAAAAATGATTTCATCCTACATTAGTGTACTAAGTCTTCCCTAAATAGAGCTATGTATAGGCTATATGTATCTCTCTCTTGTTGACATAAAGAAGTGAGGGAAAAAAAAAGAAAAGAAAGAAAGAAAATAGGGCAAGAGGATGAGAGAGAGGTATTTTACAAAAAACTAAAAAACACAAAGGAAGGACTTTCTTCCAATCAGTTCTTCCCCGTTCCCCACAACCTCTCCCTCTTAGAAAACGACTTCCAGTAACCCCTTTTTCGATAAAATTTTCTCTCGTTGGTCTCCACCAGCTTTGATAGTGTTTGTCATTGTCCCTAGAAGCAGCGATCACTGCTTGTGCAGGAGCTCAACATCATCATCTCCAACTGTCAGGTAGGTTTCCTTGTATTCCTCTTCACTTTGCATTTCAATTACATACTCATTGTGCATGCCTTTGTGTTATTGTTCAAGTGAATTGTAATTCACTGGAACAATAACTAAGGAGGCATGTGTGAGGCAACTCACGCATGCCTTTTGTTTCCCAACTACATCATTGGTTTTGGTAAGTTACCCGACTCTCTCTATTTTATTTTTCCTTCTAAAAAATATAAAAAGAGGAAATGATTCATGATTTTCTGGTATATTTATTTTAAGGTTTTTTTTTATTTGCAAAAAAACCAATCTTGTATTTAGAATACTTGTTTTCAGCATCGTACAACAAACATATATATATATTCATGCATATGGACAATACCCTAACATATATTGAGCATTGCTTTTTTAGAAAAGAAAAAATATTCAAAGAAAATGTGTTTTAGCATTTTTTTGTAAACACAAAAAATATTTTCCTATATTTTTGGATTTTACAACATGTTTGTAAGTTCAAAAAAGGTGTTGGCCAATATTCCAAAAAAAAAATCTTTTTTCTTTGGGAATTCATATATTATTCACTTTTAATATTTGGGAAAAGAAATCCAAAAGGTGTTGTTAATATCCAAAATATTATTGGGGATAATGCACTGTTAATATTTGGGTAAAGAAACCCTAGCAGTAAATATCCAAAAGTATTTTTCTAGAAATAATAATTCATTATTTTTTGTTTAATCCACACATCTTTGAAAGAAGCCATGATTATTGGGGACATTTCAATTTTTGACTTGGTTTACGAGCCGTAAAAACATGAAATACTAAGGCTAAAATAGGCTATTAAAGTGCTTTGAACTTCCCTAGATTTCTCATTTTTTGTTCATCTTTCTTGTGATTTACGCATCGCGAACACTTTAAATACTAAAGGGAAAAAAAGAGTATTTTGAATTGCCTTAGATTTCTATCCTATTTGTCTCTTAATTCATAGTTTGTAAATTTATTTTAAATCAAACATAGACTTCACGAGATCTGTATCAGTTCTCCTTGACACTTTATAAATATATTTAAAGGTATAATCCATTTGGCCAATGATACTTTCTTAGGGAACCTAAGTCTATTCATCATAGCAAACTTATCTTAGGGAAATTAATTAGATAAACCAATGTCATAACAATCATAAGACAAACTAAAACACTAAGAGTTTACCTTAGGTAGGTGTACTAGAAGTGTTAAAACATTCTCTTTACGCTACTAGTCATTTGACTTAGAATATTTGAAATACCAGTTAAGTTTTCCTAATAATTATAATACTAGGTGGTGACTTCCTTTTCACAAAAATAAAAATAAAAACAACCGACATGAATCCCTACTCTCGAGGAGGGTTGTTGTGATGCCACGCTCAATCAAGGTGTGACATCCTTTAAGCTTTATAAGCATCTTTTTCCTTCTAGGTTCATCTTACTCCATGTCCTATGAACGAGCTCATTCAATGTCTCTTTAAATCTCTTTCCCCTAGCTCTTATAACAGGCCCACTTGACACTACCAATGGGTCATTTGCGTGATTATACATTGTATTTGGCCGATTCTCATCAATGAGTCTTTGCCGGTGTTTATGAGTTGACCCATGTAACTTTATTAAGGTCATCAATGAAATTACATTGGAGGACATTAGTGTCAATGGATCCTTGCTAATGAGGTCACCACTAACAATGGCATCTTCTACGATGGTAATGTCTAATTTTTCAGTGGTAACAAAAAGGAAAAGTCCAATTTTCAGCAAATTATCAGATGTTTTCGTTTCACTGTAATTTTTTTTTTATTTCTTCGGTGGAAATCCTTAATGTACACAGCTATGAAACTGTCAGCTTCAACTTCGAACATAGAGGATTGCAGTGAAGAAGGAAACTTTACCACCTGCCATCATCTTTGGACCAACCAATCACATTGGAGCCAGACCTGTACATGAATGTCTATGCTTATTAATCATGGATAGTTGAAGGATATTTGTATTCTTCTTGTACCGTTATCCTACTTCAAATGAAAGTTAAGGAAATTCATGCAATGATTTGCTTTGTAGATGGCTCAAACAAAAACTCTCTTACCCTTTATAAATGGATCCCATTATTTTGACTTCTTTCTCTTTGTTAGTTGTCGCCTTGATGGCTGACCTGTTTTATTATTTAATTTAGAACAACGGCAGAGAGGATACCAAGTTAATAAAAGGAAATGAAGAAATTAAATATCTAATTACCCCATCAATCAAATATTTAGTCTTATATATTTTCTGTTTCTTAAAATGGGTCAAGAACACAATTTACTGGTTGCGAGACAGTGTTGAATCTGCTGCTGCGCTTAATGTTTTGAACAGAAATAATAATTCCATGATGCAATGATTCAGCCCCTTGCTAATGCCTAGATGTTGGACAGTCATAACTTCTTTTCTTAACGATGGTAGACAGAGTTGTACGTACAGTGTATTTTAGTGTAATGCTGCAGGAAATATTTTTTCCATTATACGAACTACTTGGTTTAATGATTTCTTTAATTTTTTATAATATGGTTGTCTAGACCATTTTATGTGCATCTCAACTAATTCCATGAGTTTTGAAATAAACAATTAATTACCAGTCTTCAATGACCCTAAAAGTTGTGAGACTCAAACTAGTGAAGTCTAAATCACAAACCTAAAGCCAGACTACTGAGTTCTTTAATGCTAAACAGGAAAACACGAAACAAGAAAAAAAAAACTAAAGAAGTCTCTCTTTCCTGATTCGGGATGGGAAAACTCTTATATAGAGAGGGCTGGTTCGTGAGCTTTTTATCACATAATTTCTCTACTCTGTCAATACTCTCGTTTGCTCTAGGTCTATTCTCTCTGTTCACTGTGGGTTTTTTAGTCATGGCAAAGAAAACAGTTGTTCTGTTAATGATGATGGCTCTGTGTGAGGTTTGTTTTGGTGCTGGCTACAATGTTGGTGAATCGGATGGCTGGACCATTGGAGTCGATTATAACCAGTGGGCTTCTACCAAGAAATTTCAAGTTAGTGACACTCTTGGTATGAACCGCACCTGTCTCTATAATATTTATTTTTAACGCTAGCTGCCCCTTCTACATTATACATTATGCATATAAATTTTATATTTTAAAAAACCATGTACGTTATTTTTGTTGCTCCTGGCAATTTACTGGCAGAAGCATCAAATCAATGTGATAAACACCAAATCTTTTTACTTGTTTTTCATGGATGGATTGGTGTCCATCGCTTGCATAACACGATCATTTTGACTAACGACGCACTTGGGTGATCGCATGCAGTTTTCAATTATAATCCCATGTTTCACAACGTGTTGCAAGTGACCAAACAAGACTACGAATCTTGCAATGTGAAATCCCCAGTCGCCACCTTTGCTAGTGGCAGAGACTCCATCATCCTCGACAAAGCAGGCCACTCGTACTTCGTGTGTGGTTTTCCTGGTCATTGCCAAGCGGGACTCAGGGTTGCTATCTCAGCTGGCGCTTCATCTTCTCAGAGCCCAGATGTTCCAAGCCCCCCTTCTACACCAAGAGAGATTCCTCCTCCTCGAACCCGTAGTGCTCCTTGTCAACCCAATTTTCAGCCTCTGACACCAGCCTTCCCAAATTTTGGGACGCCTACAGGACCTGGCTTTCCTTATTTGCCTCCTTTCGACAGCGGCGCATCTCTCCATTCCTCTAACCTCAAGGCAGCAATGTTGGGTGTCATCATGCCACATTTATTTGCTGTTTTTTGCTTATTGATTAGGTTGTAGACGTTTATTTTGACGAGTTTTTATGTTTTCATAATATGAAGAGGAACCTCTCCTATTCTTTGTTAGCGTTACTATGCTCAATTGTAATAAGAATCAAGACGAGTACTCATTTTTGAAAAATTAAATTAATATTTCTGCCAAAATAAAATATATTAACTCCATTCCTTGGAGATCATATATGGACAATTCAAGTAACGTGAAATTAAAATTAAAAGAATTTTTATGAGCTACATATTATATATATTATTAATAATAGTGATAATTTATTTTAATTTATTTTTTTATGATATTGACCCTCATGATTCGGACATGAATTTCCAATTCTACTGCGTGCCAATGACGATTTAAATGCATCCTGTCTAAACCTATTGATTTCTTTATTTGTATTTTTCAATCCACTGATGAAGCCCACGTTCTTTAGGTCCCCTTTTGAATGTATAGACAAAATTTGACCAATAAGTTATTATTCACAAATCACTCGGCAACTTTAAGCCTGCTGTTGTACGTAGATCTCCACTTGATCCTGAATAAGAGAGTATATATGTACATTTTTAATTAAAATGTTGGGTTTTTAGGTGCTTGTCAAGGCCTGCTAATCCAAACTTCATTTGTCCATGGTCCTATCACTGTTTCCAAACAAGCCATTCCTTGGCCCTCTCCTCCAAAATCTTCCTTCCTTTTCCACCATTATCGATCTCATTTACACCCACCAAGTTGCAATGGGTCTTTACTATTTGATTTTTTAGGCTCAAAACAGCAACAAACTAAATTAGCTTCAAAGAATTCAAAGAAAAAAGATGAAGTTATGAGGTTGGTTTTTGTTTGAGAAGTGATTGTATATACAAAATTCTCAAATATCAAATAATTGCACTAGAAATTACAGTGCCAAAATTACAATTATAAATTTATTACAAGAAAAGTGGAAATCCTCTTGAAATGTTATTCACCAAGCACAAATCCTTTAATGAATAGTCAAATGTAAATCTTCTTGTTTTGGCTGAAAAAATATTTATACAAGCTCAAAATTTTTAATTATATGAGATCTTGAATTATTTTGATTTCAAGGACTTAAATTGAGTTGGTAAAGACTATTCTCATGAACTTGAAAGCCTTAATCGTATGATATCTATACTTGATTTGATTTGATTTGATGAAGGAAAAAACTTTAATCCTTTGTTTGCTTGGTTTGATATGATAAAAATTAGGACTTCGATTATTTTCTTTCTTGATGGAATTGAATTCTTTTGAAAGAATCTCATATATTTGTGTTTGGGTTTGTCTTTCTTATTTTTTTTTTTTTTTTGTGGACTAGTAAGGCTCATTTTTTCCGTCTAATTTGATGACTTTATTGTCTACTTATAAACAAGTCAAGTGTAGATTTATCTCAAATATCATTTAACAAAAAGATATTTTAGGAATATCAATATAAAAATGACTTTAAATACCCTTATCCTAAACAATATTAAAGATAGATCCATAAAATGTATTTGAATTTGAGTTTTTAACTTAATTTTGGCTCATGAATCATACTTGTTAAAATTTTATTGTCTACAAATCCCCCCTCAATGTAACTTTACTTATGAAGTTTTGGTACAATAAGTAAATTTTTCTTTGATATATATATATATATATATATATATATATATATAATTTTAAAAAAACATATATGTATTTATTTGACTTAGAATTGTGATGAAATTAAAAGTGTGTTCACTTTAGATAAGTTTGTTGTCTACCACAACAAGGACATTTTTTCTATATATATCCCACCAATATATACACGTAATATTAAGAGTTTTGAACAAATAATACCAAAGCTTAAGCAAAAAAATCAGGTAACTTTTTGTCTTCATTGACTTCCTTTTATTTTCTATCGTAAGGTTCGTATAGAGAAGACAATTAATTTGAAGTATTGTAGTCGTTGATGAATTCAGAAAAGGCTAGAAGAGGGTAATTAATTTGGTCTCTAATGAATGAATTAAAAATAGGACGGCTTACAAAATGGAGAAAAGGCTAAACAAGGTAATTAATTTAGGCAAGGGACGATTCTCAGTTTCATTTTTAATTTTTTTCCAAAAAGAAATTAATTTGAACAGTAGCAAGGAATTATTTTTTAACGAAAAAGTTATTTAATTTTAGGGGCTTGGTAATTAAATTCTTTAGGACAAAGTAAGTTTTTTTTAAAAAAAATGGTGTTTTTAGGAGATATGACAAGTAATTAAATATGAGGGACACAATTTCCTTTTTTGTTTTTCAAATCCTTTTAATTTTTATGAAGCCTAACTTTTGTTTTGATGTCTTTTGTAAGTTTCAGATTTTGAAAGTTGACTGGGACACTTTTACCTAGTCTTGAAGATCTTAGATGAACTTTTTTTGAAGGGATCCTTGAAGGTTTGTGGATTTTGTAAACCTTCTTAAACAATATCCTTGTAAGTTTAAACATCAGGTGGTGATCATTTTTTCTTTTATGTGATCTTTGGTGACAAGAAATTTGTTGAACCTTTTTTGGAAAGGGATCCTTATAAGCTTAAAGATCAAGTAGTGATATTTAAAAACTTGAACTTTGGTGGGTTTATTGAAGGATCTTTGAGAACTTGAACTTTAGTGAATCCTTTCAGAGGATCCTTGGAGACTTTAACCTTGATGAATCTTTCGAAAAATCCTTAAGATCTTGGAGCTTTGGGTACACTTGAATAGATAAGAAGGATGCCCTATAAGCCTATGTTGCAAAATTGAACAACAAAAAGAAATTTATGTGGGGAAATAAACTTGATTCACAACGAGGAATCTAATATATTAAAGATTATGGGATTGATCTATAGAATCCAACCAGATTTCGTTAAAGAAAAAAATTAACAAATTGACATATATAGTCCATTAAATCTCTTTTGATTATCATCTTTTGAATAATATGTATCATGCATTGATTGACTTATTGCCTTATTAAGATCAATTTTTTGACTTGAAAGGCTGAAATTGGGGTTTTACTTTGGGAGAGTTACTTGTATATATTGAGAGAGTATTACGAAGAGGTTGTTCCTAGTTTTGAAGAGTTTTCATATGTTGAAAGAAGAGAGAATTCTCACTTCACAAGCACACAAAGTTGTTGTTGTAATCTTAGTATAGTTAAACATAAAAAACCTAATTTGAAAATTAGGTAGCATATGTGTTTTTAACCTAAACTAAACCCTAGAATACCTAAAAAAGTGGACTTGTATAAAACCCACTTCCAATCAGACCCAAATCCTATATCAAACAAAGTAAGATAAGAAACATTAAAAGCAATATTAACTTCATTCTCACTTGGCAAATTGACTTTATATGCATTCTCATTTATCCTTTCTAATATTTGAAAAGGTCCATCTCCTTGTGGTTGTAACTTAGACTTCCTTTAGGCTAGAAATCTCTCCTTATGTACATGCATCCAAATCCAATCATCAAGCCAAAATAAAACTTGTCTGTGCTCCTTATTAGCTTTAGTTGCATACACATGATTCCTTTTTTCAAAATTTTATCGTACACTCTCATGGAGTATCTTCACCACTAGTGCTTTACAATTTCCATCTAAACTAACCTTTTCATTAATAGATAAAGGAATTAAATCTATGAGAGTTAAAGGGTTAAATCCATACACAATCTCTAATGGTGAAAAATCAATAGTAGAATGCACACTACAATTATATGCAAACTCTATGAATGACAAACAACCTTCCCAATTCTTCAAGTTCTTTAGAATGGCAATACGTAAATGTTATGTTAAGGCCTATTAACTACTTCAGTTTGTCTATTTATTTGGGGATGACATGTAGTCGAAATTAACAACATAGTATGAAATGTGACATCTTCAAAAACTTATCTACAACTATGAAAATTGACTCCCTACCTCATCTTCACCTAGGTAAACCTAATACAAAGTCTATTGAAATGTCTATTCATGGTTCCTAAGGTATAGGCAAGGGGGTATACATGTCATGCGCAGTTAAGTCCTAGACTTTCTTTTCTATATGTTATGCATTTATCATATATATGTTGCACATCTTTTTTCATTTTTTGCCAATAAAAATGTTCATGCAACACAATTATAGTTTTAGCAATGTAAAAATGCCCCATCATCCCACCCCCATATGTTTCAAGTACAAGCAATTTATGCACAAAGCTTAGTGGAGCACACAAGCAATTTTCTTTAAACAAATATCCATCAAGCCTGTAATACTTTTCAAAGGCCAAAGCCTTACATGCATCAAAAAATAGGTGTAGAATCATTATCATCCTTGTACAATTCCTTTATGTGTTTAATTCCTAGCAATCTAGCATCTAAAGTGGATAAAAGAACATGCCTGCATGAAAGTGCATTAATCATAATGTTTTCTTTCCCTTGGTTATACTTGATCACATATGAAAAAATTTCAATAAATCCAACTCATTTGGTATGTCTCCTACTCAACTTACTTTGTCTTTTCAAATCTTTCAAGGATTCATTATTTGAATGTATCACGAATTCCTTGGGCCACAAGTTATGCTACCACATCTATAATGTTCTTACCAAGGTGTAAAGCTCCTTGTTATAGGGTAATTCAAGGTTGTCCCATTAAGTTTTTTGCTAAAATACATAATGGGTCTTTTTTCCTATATTAACACAGCTCTTATACCTATACCTATACTATACCTGAGGCATCACTTTCAACTTTAAAAGCTTTTGTAAAGTCTAGCATAGCTAAAATAGGTGCAAAACAAAGTTTATCTTTCAACAAATTAAAAGCTTTATCTTGATTATCATCTCATTTAAATCCAATAGGCTTTTTTACAATTTCAATTAAACGTGTTGCTATAGTACTAATGTCTTTCACAAACTTCCTATAAAAACTAGAAAGTCCATGAAAACTCCTTACCTTAGTTATATATTTGGGTGTAGGCCAATCCTAGATGGTCTTGACCTTTTCCTCATACATCTCAATACCCTATGTAATTATTACATTTCCAAAAAACACAATTTTCTCTATTCAAAAAGTATACTTATTGTAATTAGCATATAGTTTTTTATCTGGCAATACAATAAGCACAATACGCAAATGATCAAGATGCTCATTCAAGTTCTTGTTATAAATTAGGATGTTATCAAAATACACAACCACAAACTTACTAATCAATGCACACAAAACATGATTCATCAATCTTATAAACATGTTAGATACATTTATAAGCCCATACAGTATGACCAACCACTCATACAAACCATATTTAGTTTTAAATGTTGTTTTCCATTCATCACCTTTTATCATTCTAATTTGATGGTACCTATTTTTTTTAGTTAATTTTACATGCTCTATACAACTTATCCAACATGTCATCAAGTCCAGGGATAAGATTAACAATCATAAAAAATATTCATAGAAAAACAAACATATTCATTGATCATATAAACAAAAAATAAATGAAAAATTAAATCTCATATTTCTTGAAATCCGAAGGTTTCAATGTCCAAAAAAATAGTTTAACCTTGTTTTTTTTCCTTTATCAAAGGCAAAATAATTGTTTTTTTTTTGTAATTATACAATAAGATAATCCTCCAAAATTCCATTTTAAAACCATAAATCTTATCCTTTGCCATAAAATTGTATTCTTGGTATTTTATTTTTAATAATCCACGTAGTCATATTAAAGTTTTTTTTGTTTGTTTTGACTCATTTAAAGTGTTTAATTTTTTTAAATTACTATCATATTTTACTAAAGTTTTGAAGATGGAATTGACATTTCTTGAATTGAATACCATTCAAACCCATATATCAATTTATTGAATGCTAGTCATATAAATTTATGATATCCATATTTTATTATTTATGAGGTATGTGTAAGAATCATTTAAAAAAAAAAAAACATAAATCACCCTCTATAAAAATATCCTCTTTGTAAAGTGCAGGGAATTAGACAATCACAAGCAAATTTGTTCACGTACTACGCTGAGTTTTTTTCTATGTAAGAAACTGTGATTTTATACGTGTTATAATTTGTTATTTTCATATTTAATTACTAAAATTGTAATTGATAGAATATGTTAGAAAATGGTTTTTTTTTCCATCTAGTAGTGATTGAATGTTGATATTGTTAAAACTGTTTTGAAAATTTTCTAATTGGTAGATTGTACAATTGGAATTGAATTTTTTTTATTGTTGTATATGTTTTATTTATTTTGTGAATTGTTTCATTAGAAAATAGTAAAATTATAATTGTTGAATTGTAGCATACATGAGTGATTTGTTTTATGTAGAAAACAATTTGATTGATGATTTTGTTTTAACTACTTTGATAATAATTTAATTGGTAGATAACAATACCACAATTAATCAAATTGAATAAAGATATATTATTTGTTGCCTGCAACATACTAATTGTTTGTTGGGCATATTTTAACTATTTAACGAATAATTTATTTGACAGATAGAAAATATACAACTACTAAAATTTATCAAAGATGATTTTTTCTTCATATTATTATATTAAAAAAATTTAGAACAATGAGTTTAAATTAATGTGAGATTTTTAAAGAAAAGTTAGTTCAAATTTTTATATACATTTTAAGATGTTAATATGAAAAAATATCACAATATATACTTAGTTTATCCTATTTTTTAAGGATAAAGTCTTGAATATATATGTATATATATATATATATATATATATATATATATGTATGTATGTATAAACTTATGACCATTAATAATTTTGTTACATGTTAAAAAATTTAGTGTCGACTATGGTGAAATGTAGGGCAATTTTTAATTTATTATTGTAGATAATTTGACATAATTTTTCTACCTATTTTGTCCACGTGTGGTTCCATATATTTTTGTATATAATATGAGATCTGCAATATTATACATAAAAAATATTGAAGTTTATTCACAAAAATAACATTGACCAATGAATTTTTATCATAGTTATTATAGTTGTCATTATATATTATTATACATAATTAATATTCTAATTATTATTGGTTATACTATCGATGACACCATTATTGTTGTTGTTTTTTTGTAAAGATTTATTCCTCGTATTATTATATTAAAAATATTTTAGAATAATGATAGTAAATTATCAATTGTTGAAAATAATAAACAGGTCATTTATATATATATATAAATTTGTATTTAGCTATTTAAAAAAAAAAAGTGCAATGACCTTAATGCCCCCAGCAGTTCCTGTGAATTTTTGTACTCATGGATATTTTGCAATGCAAAATAATGGGGAAAAAACAAAACTACCCAAAACAATCTAGTAATGTCAACCGGTCCCGTGGAAAATTCAAAAATATCCTTGATCTGAAAGCAAGGGTCGAGGTGCATTGAGAGGAGAAATCATTAATACACTATTATAATCCACAATTATAATCCATAATATTTTGTGAGTGTGTGCACAGTGTTTGAGCAAGCTGTTTTGGCTTTTTTTTCTTAATAATAATAGTCATGGTGCATGTAAGCTGGTCTAGACATCCTGATTATATAAAAAAATTATATAAGTGAAAAAAAAACATAAAAAATATAAATAAAAGGATTCCTAGGATTATTCGTAGCGCGCGTAAGTTGACTCGGACACCGAGTTATTAAAAAAAAAAGTATACGTGGGAAAAAAATCATGGTGCACGTAAGCTGACCTGGACACCCCGGTTATATAAGAACCCAAAAAAATTGTATAAGTGGCAAAAAAAAATGTAAAAAAAAAATATGTCCAAAAAAACTGCAAGGGAAAAACACCTTTTCAAATAATAATGAGAAAAAAAATCACAGTCCGCGTAAACTGACCCAGACACGCTACTCATAAAATAAAACTAAAAAAAACATAGGAGTGGAAAAAATATGAAAGAAATTGTAAAAAAATAATGGGTCCAAAGATGAGTCATGAAAAATCATTGTGCATGTAAACTGACCCGGACACCTCGGTCATAATAAAAACATACAAGTGGGAAAAAAAAAGGAAAAAAAAGTTAAAAAAATTAGTCCAGAGATTAGTTGTGATGCTTGTAAGATGTCATAGATACCTCGGTTATAAAAAAAAACAAATAAAAGAAGCTTGGTTATAAAAAAAACACGAAAAGCCCCTTATGTAACAAAAATGAATTGTTCATTATTATTCAAATGGGCGACCTATTCAAAAAAAATTCATCGATTGTGAGATTCAAACTCCTTTACTATTTTATAAAATAATAGTCGTGGTGTGTGTAAGCTGGCCCGTATACCCTGGTTATAAAAAAATTATAAGTGGGAAAAAGAAACAGAAAAAAATAGTAAAAAAAATGGGTTCAAGGATTACTTGTGGCATGTGTAAGTTGCCCCGAACACCCTTGTTATCAAAAACAAAAAAATATATATGTGGGGAAAAAATCATAGTGCACGTAAGCTAGCCCGGACACCTCGATTATACAAAAAAACAAGAAAAATATATAAGTGGAAAAAAAACAAAAAAAAAATGTAAAAAAAGAAGTGGGTCCAGAGATAATACTTATATTATTAAATAATCTCACTATTTTAGTCCACAGTGCTTATGAGTTTATATGAAGAGTGCTTGAATGAACAGGAAATCCTGAAGAGTGCTTGAATGAACAGGAAATCCACAAGCTGATTTAGCTGTATAGAAAATTGTACAGTAACACATCTTTTTTCGATTGTTTCTAGGAAGATGCATCATGGAGGACACACTGGAAAGTAAATGTGTTATTGCTACGAGAGAATGTTTACAGTAGCACTATGAGACATGTGTTAATTTAAAAATGCGTCTATGTAAGGTTTGTATACATATGTTATATCGATTACTTCGAGGAAACTTGTTAGAAATTAAAAACTATGCCTTGAATATTTGGTGAAGTATCAAAGAATATGCTGCCACAATTATTGTTATATGAATCTCCTGTTACCCTGTTCACAACCTTCAACGCAAGAAGAGGAGGAGAAATGAAATATGGAAAGAGGCTTCGCGATGAGATTGAGAGAACCCTTCCAGAATGGAAAGTTCAATTTCTATGTTACAAGGGGTTGAAGAATCAATTGAGGATGATTAATCCTCGGTTGGCAAGGGGTAGAAGGATGTATAATGACCGGTCAAGATCTGCTACTGGCAGGTATTTGGATGTGAATAACAATACTAGGGAGAGAACTGGGTTCACCCGATTATTAGATAGTGAACTCAACAAGGTTAATGCATTTTATTTTGACAAAGAGGAAGATTATATCATCCGATTAAAGGTATTCGATTATCTTACATCACTTCTCTGAAATAAAATAAAGTTGCTAATTAGATGCAAGAATGGGTCATAATTTCAACTATTTTCTTGTTTGGCCCCTTTGTTTCAACATACGATTGATTAGTTGTTTATCATTGCTCTACTTGGATAATGATTTGCACGGAGCAGGAACTGCAACTGAGGGCTGGAAATTTGGAATGCAATGCAGAGAAGTTACAGGTGCAGCAGGACATCTTAAATTTTCATGCGGAAATGGTTCTGCTCCTGCAATACAGTGTCCTTAACTTGACTGGTAGGTGCCCTCTTTTTTCTTTTCCTTTTCCTTTTGTGTTGTTCTCTACGAATATGAACCTAGAAGGATGTTTTACTGATAAGTATAATAGCATCAAATTGTCGAGAACTATTATTTTTTTCCATGCAGGATTGATAAAGATTGTGAAGAAGCACAACAAAAGGACAGGCACTTCATTCCAATTTTCCTCCATGCCTAGGATTATGCAACAACCATTGTTCTCCACTGATTTGCTTTGCAAACTTATGAGGGGGTGTGAAACAATGCTGGATGGCCTATTTCTTCCAAAAGAACCCTGAGGGTAATTCCAACATTCATAGCCTGTTTGTGTATGTGTGTGCAGCAACAACATCAAAACACTCATCTCAAGAGGAGGGAAAACTTAACTTTTTAGCCAGCAATTTTTAATATATTTTACTATTTTTTCCCTCAAAGTTTTTCTTTTTCCATCTATGTTGCGGAGCTTTTAATCCATGGTTAAGAAACCCACACACAAATAATTTAATTCTGGAAAAGCACGGTAAGTTAGGTTTGATAAGAGTGTGACACAAGAATAACTTATATCTAAGCACTAGCACTATTGAATTTGAATCCTTACCCAACAAATAGCAATTCACGAACAAGAAATATGGATTGATACCTAGAAATTAGTTGAGCCACTCATGAAGTCATTTAAGTCCTTTAAAATACAAAAAAAGAGAGAACTTCACATTCATAAGAACACAAAGTTGTTGCAGTAGTATGAATATCATTAAGCAAAAATATAATATGAAACTTCGATTATATATATGTTTTTAACCTATGTTAAACACTAGAACACCCAAAGATGTGGACCTGTATAAAACTCATTTACAATCAAATCCAAATCCCTAAAGATCTAATCCCAATTGATATTTATTAACCCTGAAATACAAAATATGAATTTAAAATAAAAACATTAACTTGTTGCAACATATAAATAAGATAAAAGAAGTCTGATTTGGTCTTCATTGTTGTTGGTTTTTAGGTTTCCTTCCTAAACTATGAGAATCATTAAGAAATCCCCCTTAGCTTATGAAGTAAATCTGACAACTTATTAATTTTATTTGTAGACTAAGGAAACTTCTTCTTCTAAATGCTAAAAATCCTCTCATCTTTTATAAGAATTTCCTTCCTTTCTTAGGAGAATAATATGCTAAATTGGACTTCATATAATACTAGGAAAACTAAGCTCAAATCAAGTCTAACTGGGGCCTCCCACATCAAGCCTCTTTAGAACTTGAATAAGATCCTTTTTGGGCTTGGATTGGATGAATTAGAGACTACCCTTTAAACTCTATAGTCATCCTTTTTCCCTCAAGGTTCATCTTACTTTATGTGCTTTGAACTAACTATTCAATGCTTATTTAGGTCTCTTTATCCTAACTCTTATAATAAACCCTTTTGGCACCACCAATGGGTCAATGACATATCTAGAAGTGGTGTTGGGTTGGTCTTTATCATCCCTTCTCTCTTTGAAAAGATTTGATCTTGAATCATCATCACCTACATTAAATAATGTAAGATAAAAAAACATTAAAGGTCACATTAACACATACTCACTTGTCAAATCAACTTTATATGCATGATCATTTATCTTATCCAATATTTGAAATGCCCATGCCCTCGCGACTATTGCTTTGATTTTCTATGGGTTGAAAATCTCTCCTTGCTTATATCCACCCAAACCCAATCGACGGGTTTTAAAGTCACCATGTTTATGATGTTTTCATTCTTTTTCATGATGATGCCACGACCCATAAACCCTTTTAAGAAGCGTAGGATCCCTTTAACAAGGTTCAAATGTTCGACTATGGGAGATTGCATGAATGGGCTTACGATACTAACTGAATATTGTATGTTAGGTCCGGTGATTTTGAGGTATATCAACTTACCAACAAGTCTCTGATAATAGTGTATATTTGTGATGGGCATGCCCTCCAAGTTGAGTTTCAGCTTGCTATCAAGAGGAGTTATTGGTGATTTCGCATTGCTTATGTTAACTTCATTGAGCAGATCTAGAACATATTTTCTTTGATTAAGAAATAATCCCTTGTTTGAAGTTGCCTTTTATATTCCAAGAAAATACTTAAAAACACCAAGATCTTTAATTGCAAATCATTATTGAAGGGTTGTTTAAGCGTGGAGATATCTTTAGCAGTATCAGCTATAATTATTAAGTCATCGACATAGATCAACACGACTATTTTTCCCACACCTCTAGTGGGAACAAACAATGATGAGTCTACATTACTTTTTTTGAAACCAATACTTTATAGAACTAGACTTAGCTTGACATACCACATTTGAGGAGATTATTTAAGTCCATAAATTAATTTATGCAATTTGCACACTAAATTAGGTTCATTGTTTTAAGGATGTCTCGGTGGCAATTTCATGTAGAGTTCTTTTTCGAGATCACCATGCAAAAAAATATTCTTCACATCCATTTGATAAATGGACCATCCCTTGACTGCAACAAATAATAGAAACTTAACCGAGTTTATTTTCACAATAGGTGAAAATGTTTCTTTGTAATCCATCTCAAATGTTTGGGTGAATCCCCAATCCACCAACCTTTGTTTATGCCTCTCAATCAAACCATCTAAATTAAATTTGATCTTATAAATCCTCTCACAACCCATTATCATTTTCCTTCTCGAAGTTTGGTGATGCTCTAGGTTTGATGTTGGTCTAAAGCTTCATGTTCTTCTTGCATTGCCTCTTACCACATATCCTGGTTGTTAGCCTCATAAAAGTTTTGAGGCTCACTGTAATTTTAAATATTATCTAGAAATGCAGCATGTAAGGGGGTTATCTTTTGGTACAATACACAATGGGAGACTGGATTCTTGGATTTGTAGGGGACAATCTTAAAACCTTTTTGTGAGTTGTCTATCACACAGAGGATTGTGTCATGGTGTTGCAACTGTTGGCTCATACTTATCTAAATCTTAAGATACATCTTAAAGTTCACCTTAGTTGTGACCATCCTCACACAGTGTTTCTTCAAACTAAATGACTTTATTATTACTCTTTGTAAATGGTACATCATTATTGACCAAACTAAGACTTTTATTTGTTGAAGCATAAAGAATGTTAAGATGAATTATTGGTAGCAGAAACAAATCCAAAATACACTCCTCTTGACTTGTGGTTTCAGGTAACTTGTTGTAAAAAAGATTAGTTTCATGGAATCAAACATCTTTAGACATAATCATTTTTATTACATCCCTTTAGTGTTGATGAATAACCAAGAAAATGCATTTAACAACTCTAGGGTCTAATTTATCTCTATGATGAGATTGGACATTAATGAAACAAATACAACCAAAGACTCTAAGATGTGAAATGTCAACTTTTCTTCCTTTCATGATCTCTATGGGAGATTGATACTCCAAGACTCATCTAAGTAGTCTATTAATAGGGTATGCAACTATCAAGACTCCTTAAGACCAAAATCTCTTTGGCACATTCATTTGTAGCATTAAAGCTCTAGTTTTTTCAAGTAGATCACAGTTCTTTCTTTATACTATGCCATTTTATTGAGTACCAACACAACTTGTTTAATGCATAATGTCATGATTGCTCAAATATTATATCACTACATGGGACATATATTTGGTGTCATGGTCAGACCTTAAGGTTTGAATTTTAGAAGAGAAATGGTTTGAGATAATCTTATGAAAATCCTTAAGCACTTCCATAACTTCATTTTTAGACCTTAAAAGGTACAATCATGTGGTTCTAGAGAAATCATCTATAAAAGTTAAAAAATATTTAAACCATCAAAAGATTCACTCATTAGCCCCTGTACATCCGAATGAACAAGCTCAAGCATCTTACTAGCCCTTGATAAAGATGAGTTAAAAGATAGTCTAGTGTCCTTAAACATATGACTGGTTTCACATGAAATGGAATCATTCTCTAGGTTTGGAAACAAGGTTAACAAAACAAATTGTGAAGGAAGAGCTAAATGTTGATGCCATAATTGGTTATCTTGAAGTGAGGTAAACTTGGCTTTAAAAACTCTGAGGATGCTTTTTGACATGTAATAAAGGCCATTTAGATAAAACCCCTCACAAATTGTCCCATTGGTGACAAAATCCTAAAAAAAGACATTGTTAAGAGAGAAGATGGTTAAACAATTTAAGGTATTGTTGATTTTTCTCACAGATAAGAGTTGAAATGAAAAAAAAGAAAAGAGGAAATATAAGGCCACTAACTCAATTTTATCTAACATCATATTGATTTTTCCCTTTTCCCAAAATATCAGCACTTCACTATTTACAATTGAAACTTGAGAAGGTTTTGTTAATTTTTCAAACTTAGACATATGCTTAGTCATGTGATCTGTGACACCTGAATATATGACCCAAAAATCATGCAATATATTATATTAAAAGCATTTTTTAAAGCATTCATGATACCTTACATGTCTTGTTGAGGCATATGTTCATTGCCTGCCAGGAAACCAGTAAACTTGCATAGCAACACTGACAAGTTTCGATCTTCATTACTGGTCATATGGTTTCCAACATTCCATTTTTATTTTGAAGATACGATGCAAACTCATTTATAAGTGCAATTGGATTTACTATAAAGTTCTTAAGAGTATCAGATCCATTAAAGATGAAGACAACTGCATGATTGACTCTATGTGTGATTCGATTTAGATTTTGTGAGCCTTTGTTTTCTTTCATGAAATTTGGTTTTAATTTTGGGTGCAAAATCCAACATGTCTCCTTAACATTACCAAGATACAATGTTGGCACTTAAAGTTTATGTTTCCATTTGTACTTCCTCTCATTGGTTAGATAAGCCCTTGCTTCAAATACATTGGCCTTTGTACCAATGTTCATGACTTTTCTCTGTATCTCTTCACGTTGAATAGCTGAACATACATTGGTGAAGGAAGGAAGTTTTGTGTTCATGAGTATATGGCTTCATAGGTCTTTATATGTTTCCATCTCATTCCACATGCTTTTCATGCTACCTAGAAGTTTTACAAAAAGCTTTCCTTCTTGCTGCAAGTTGGAGATGTCCTTCAATTGAAAAATATGTGTAGCATTTTTTACTGCCATACATTTCCTTAACAATCTCTCATAGCTTGAATGATGATTCAAAGTAACAGAATATTTCAACTAGTTTACATTCCATAGAATTTAGGAACCATGACATGATCAATTGATCCTTTCTAAGCTAGGATTTATAAGCTAGTGAATAAGCATCACGGACTTTGATGTTTCCATTTATGAATCCTAACTTGGATCTTCTTCCTAGAGCAAGAGATACTGCTCTCGACCAAAGCAAGTAATTAAACTCATTCAATAAGACTAAGCATAATCGTTAATTTGGATTTAAATCCACTTTAGACAAATTCAAAGCTAGGATAACCTGTGTTGCTTGAGACATAAAAGGATTATCTTCAGCCATTTTGAAAGTTAAAGAAGATTAGATAGAATTAACATAGAAGCAGGTTATTTCCCGTGCTCTAATACCATGTTGAAATTCAGAAGAGTTGTTTTTTGTATTTCACTTTCTTGATTGATTACAATACAGCAGATATATATATACAAAGGAGACTAACCCTCCTTAACAAGCTGAGCTGACACCCGCTAATAACGAATTGACACCTAAGAGGTTAACACCCGTTAATCAAGGGATAAACTTCTATACTTAGAGATCCTAATCAGAAGAAAGATGAGGAAGGCTATTATTTACGGAGAGCAGCAATACACAGGAACATTGATAAGCCGTTGGACAACTTCCAATATATTGATTCTGTCAAATCCCAAACAGAAGTTGATGCGATTTGATATAATTGACAAAATCAAACCAGGGATTTGATATCAATCAGGATTTCATGTAATTGTTTCCTGTGCTGCTATCCTTGCTTCAGCAGCCAGAGAAGGTGTTGTTCTGGTATACATATCATTCTGTCCCCTACTGATTTCCTGCTCAGTAATTGGATAATAATCTTATGGAATTTGCAAATTCCATGCTGGTGGTCCAATCTATCCACTCTATACTTTTCAGGGGGGATGACACAGTTTCCTTCCGACATGTTGCAACACATGAACTTCCTTCACCCAATGCTGATCCATCAGGAAACCTTGCATTTTTCTCCTCTAGGGGTTTCGATGGAAGACAAACTGTCAGTCTCCTGGGCACCAATCTTTCCTTGAGTTTACCCATGTTCCTTACCATACAAAGGAACACAGAAATCTTTCGATAATCACCGCTCTGTGATCATCACCTATACTGCTCTGATCAGAACATCTCCTTTCTTTTTCTCTCCTGCTATCATTTAAAGATCATGATGCCTTTAAGTGTTGACGTTTTTCTTATTTCTAGTTTTTTTATGTTATCATTTGTGAAGAAAATGACATCATTTACCCAACTGATCCTTCTGCAAAGCTATGTCTCAGTTAAGGAGATTTTTTCATGCTTTAGTAGTAAGAAAACTGAAAGAAAGACTAGAGGTGAAATTAATACATGCGATATCAAAGCCTTCCTTTAAGAATTGGTCGTGGTTTGTGGTTCTACTACCTAACGTCCTTCACCATGCTGCTGGTTGTACCAAGAATTTATTATCTCCAATTTCTGCTCCCTCTAGAGTTTGGTTATTGCTATCTCTGGCATTCTTGCTGCAAAAATACAAAGTAACAGCTCAGAATCTGAAAGCTTCTAATTGCATCCTCGCATTGCTTGAAGGTGGTCACAGCATCGGAGTAACCGACTGCAAATTCTTCCAAAACCGTCTCCACAACCTCAATTGGACTAATAATTAACCTATTCAGATCAAAATGAAACCGCAGTAACTCATCAAAGGAAGCTTCGCCTTCACCTTCCTTCAAAGCCCCACCACCATCACCTGCACCTTCGACTTCCTTAGATGGGGCCATGTAACCATCCACAGCACGGTCACTTTCTTGTAGTGGATCAC
Organism: Salix dunnii; assembly: GCA_015731905.1. Lineage (NCBI taxonomy): Eukaryota > Viridiplantae > Streptophyta > Magnoliopsida > Malpighiales > Salicaceae > Salix > Salix dunnii. The sequence goes on from CM027661.1 coordinate 3,707,568, forward strand.
CATCTTCGTCATCCTGCACAACAGAAATGAGGGGCTTCTCATCATCATAGTCAGCACCATCGCCTTCCTTGAAAGGCTCGATAAATTCCCCGCTCTCATCATCAGCACCCTCATCAGCTTCCTTCGAAGATTCACTACTTTGCGCACTGGAGGAGCCAGGGATGAATATGGCCTGTGAGGGGGACCAGGGGTAGATTCTGGTAAATTGTACTACCGCGGTCTTTTGCAAGGTGAAGGAATCCCTTATGCTGATCAGCAGCTAATGGCTGGGGAAGAAACTGGGATTTGGGTACGAGCACATGCTTCAGACATCTCCTTGTTCCGCCGCCGAGACTTTGCGCTAGCAATGATGAAGCTCTCGAATCTGAGGGTTAAGTCCGGCTCCACTGTTCAAAGGTGGCATGAGAGAATAGTAAGAAGTGAAAGATAGTGTATTACTTGTCTAGCCTACTTTATGCTGTTTTTTTGGCTTTTGCGCTCTTTCAAATTGAATTCCCCGGCCTTTGAACTAGTTTCAAAAGCTCTGAAATTTGGACTGATTTGTGTTGATGTCCTTTTCAATTTTGTATCCCAAAACTGTGAGAAACCTGCTGTTGGTTAATTGTTGAACAAATGCTGTAAATGGAAGTGATTCTTTTCTACGTAATTGATGTTTTAACTCATTACCACACTAAAAGGCCTTCAACTCAAGCCATTATAGCCATATGGCGTGTGATATTCTATTTGATTAAACGAAAGCCTTCAATGCAGAGGTAAAAATGAAAGGTGCTAAACTGGAGCCTGAAGAATAAAATTCTTATGATCTCTTACTTTGCTTTGCTTGTATATGTTGAGAACATTCATGGATAAATATTTAAATTACCAATACACTGCCCTTTATGGTAGCCAGCTTAATTCTCAAACCCAAGTTCTGAAACATATTTGAGTAAAAAACAGGCTCAAGCATAGCAATCCAGGTAAACAACATTCTGCACAGATGAATATCAAAATAATTTTGTAAACAAGGCACTCTCAGAAGAATACAAACAGGAAAATATAATCCATATGCACAAAAAAATAACTCACGAACATTGGAATCTATAACCTAATTGTTGGTGCTGGCAGCCGCCTGTGGTACAGAAATTTCTGTATACATGTCGGTGAAAAATTCGTCGACAATGTCTTGGTACACAGGACTTTTGAGACGAGAATAGTAGTGGAGTGCCTCTTCTACATCCAAAACATGTTCTACATTACTCACATCCATCATTTCCAGTTCCTTCATCTTCTGTGCTAAGACATAACCGCTTTCATTCATTTTCCTTGAACTTTTTTCTTCTGCTTTTTTCGGCCGACAAATTTTCTTGCTCATCTCTTCCTTTTCTCCTTGTTTCTTCCTCTGCGGACTATTGGCAAGGTTCCTGTCAGTTTCATTACTCACATCTTCATCTCTCACAGGCTCTTCTGACCCCATTAAACTATTTCTCTTTCTCTTCATAGCCTTTTCCAGATCACACTCCAATTCGTTGAAAAAGTCTTCATAGTACTGACTTGTCTGATAATTCTTCACATTGCCGCTGCCGCAAGAGAAGGGGTTGAAAGAACTGTGCTTGATTAGCTTTTGGTACCCACCAAAGAAGATAGACTTAAGGTTTTGGATAGTATTGTGAAAGAGCTTCTTGGTGTTATGAATGGATTCTCTTAGCTGCATTTGCTGCTGCTTTAGATTTTTATTGCAAAGAAAAAGTCTTGTTCTGACTGCAAGAACAAACACAACACTATTCTGTTTGGTTTCTTTTCTTCCCTGAATGTGTTTTGCAAGTACAGATGGGGAAAATAAAGACAGGTGAAGGTTCTTTGAGGTTACCAAGAGACTAAGGCAGTGGAACTGAAGGCGAAGTTACATACAGTGCCTTTTCCTTTTGTCTCTCCCTTCCAGAAAGAAGTTATTAGAAGCCACAGAAACCATAAGATGATAGATCAGAAGGCTATCTTTGAAGCACAAGGCTTATTTTCAAGTAGTAGAATAGAAATCCAATTTATGCCTTTACCATAAACAAAAAAGATATGCCACTTGAGCAGCAAAAGATGATTAGTAAAAATAAAGAGCAAGAGAGAAGAAGACTAAGGAATCCTTCGCTCCCAGTGATCATGAACGCTTTATATATTTTGACTCTTTGTAGTCTAAAGTGCAGGTGTATTTGATTACATGCAAAGCTAAAGGTATTGTGGTTGGTGGGAAAGGTTAATTATGCTTATAATCCATGTAATCAACCACCACTTAATAGCAGTTAGCCATTCATTTTATTTTATTTTTTGAATTTTGGACCCTTGAAGCCATTGGTCCTTGTTGTTTCGTCGGTTAGCCTGAGTTATGTCAATGAACAGAAGATCTTGAGCTTTTGCCATAAGTTCTTGCCTTGCTTCCTGGGTCAGAAATAAGCCTTGTCTTATTTAAAATTTGGGAATGCTTGGATTTCAATCTAGAGCACAGAATTTATATATAGATAGAAAGAAATGATGCAATCAAATCCTTCATGCTAGGTGTATGGAATCATCCCTCATTGCATTTATATGTAAGAGATGCGTGGACCCAAATGTGTTGTGAGGTTGGTGCCTAAGGACCAACACCCAGTTAATAGCAAGATAAGGTGCATTTACATTTTCGTGCCAGAGCAGTCACTTTCTCACAGTTGCCGAACTTACAATCTTGCCACCAACCTACTATTAATAGCTTGAGCCTTCTATAATTGCTCTTGTCCATGTATTTACTTGGTAATTTGATCAAGATTTCATCCAGGATGTAAATCTAAACTCTCTCCGTATATCGCTAGACAGAGCAGTCCTGCACAGATCAGGCTTTAATTTACTACGCTGCATCACCTTTTAGGTCCATGCAACTCGATGCTGAAGAGTCGAGGATATATCCCTCCTCCGAACCTGCAGTGTTCCATTCATTGATAAGGAGCTCATTCAATTCAATAAAATACTATTCCTTCGTTCATTAACTCACATCAGTACTTCTCATACAGCACACTGTCACAAATGTAGACTTTTCATTCACCCATAGATAACAAGAAGCATGTGATGAATACCTCAATCCCGGGGCAGAACACAGGCCAAGAGAGTTGCGTTCTTGCGATGATTTGGTAGGTAAATTGCGGCATAACATACCAATTGTACGCATATGATCCATCTGAATTGTCAAGAAAAGATTTTCTTAACTTCATGAGATTTCTGCAAATACATATCAAGTAAACGAATGAGTCTATCAGCAATCACTTCTCTGTCCTGGTTGACTGAAACTTAATCTGCAAACTTGAAGAAACAACTCTCATTGAAAGATCATCAAGAAAAGTCTAAGAACAATATCTTTCCATGAACAGTTTCTAGTGTTGAGGAATCCTGTTAGCCATGCAATCACACATGAGCAACAATTGCAAATAGGCCGCAGCCGCACATGTGCCAGAGACGCATTCACACACCAAAATCAGAGAAGTGAACACTACTGTCACAGAAAGTCAAGGCACGTTTTTGGAAATGGAGCTGCCTCCAGCTACTAACATGCTCTATCAATTCTGTCTATGTACATCTCACAAGTCACAATCGGTACTGACTATAAAAAAGGGCATGCAGCATATACTATGCTATCGTTTTTAATGTCATCGTGAACAAAAGTTGCCCAGACATTTTTTTCATTTCCAAAGGATAAGGAATGTAATCAACAAATTTACGTTGCTTGATTGTTAGAAGAGAATCTGAACAAGCCCAGTAATTTCACCTAGGTTCAAATAGTCTTTTTTCCACCCTGTTTCAGTTATTGTAACTTTCTTCTTGCTAAGAGAGATGCCTTCAGATATATAAAATTTTTAATTCGGTTCTCAATTTGAAAATATTGAAATTTTGTGTTCCATTATACCACCACATGGTAACGCAATCTATAATCAAAATAGAAATGTGATCCTAGAAAGCCAATGGAAGTATAGTAAGAGTGTAACTCAATAAAAACTTATCTCAAAATACAACTGAAATGAAGTCGACTGACATAACAAAATCAATTAATCTTTGATAAGTTAGATTAAGCTCATTCAAGTACTTAAGAATTCAATAATTACTCTCATACAAGTAAAAAAAACCATTTTGAATTCTTATTGATTGAAAAGTCCTTTTCGGGCTTTATAAGGGTTTACATATATACAACCTTAATGAAACTATCTGGTGGACTAATTTGACCCATTTACAAAATTTACCAAAAATCCTAAACTAATAAACCCAAAACCTGATCTAAACAAGTATTGAAAACAAAGTATAAATTAAGTGCAAACATGAAGAAAAACAATAAATCTAACACATAAACTAAAGTTTTTGCATATAATTAAATAAAATAACTTACGACAAATACATTACCTAGTTTAAATAATAACATGAACAAAATTGTCATCCTAGAAATATTGGGATCTTTGTTGTCACCTTTAGATATCTAAAATAAGCTAGAAAATTTATTGATGAAGTTGTCTACCCCTTAATGTTCTTGTTTGTTTTGGATAACTAAGTGTAGCTGTGAGAATTCTCTCAAAACATAAAAACCATTATTGCCTTCCTTGAACCTCCCTTGTAGAACTAGAAAATTTTTACCACATCCTTATAGAAAAAAGTTCATAAGTCAAAAGGAAGTACATAACAAAACTTATACAACCTATTTGAACCTATATCCCAAGGTATTACTAAACTCCAATTGACCTAAATGTTTAGCATGATATAGAAAAACACCTCTGAAATCTTCTGGTAAAGTTTATGCTCAATTAGATGAATTGGTATGGAGTTTTGTTCAATAGTTGGAAAATTATAATTTTTTTTTCAAAATTAGAATTTGCCTTGCATAGATAATATCATTTTGATTTTTTTAAGATGATTCATCCTTGAATCACTTATAGGTATGAAGAAAAATTCTTTAGCCTATTGTTAAAGCTTTTGGAACTCTTTTCTTACAAAATCCACCTCCACCAACTTTGTATAAAAGTAACAATTTATAATAACTTCAAATAAGCATGCCTTGCCATCCACTTATGTGTATACTTTTTGAATGATGACCATCGATGCTCTTTTTTGTTTTTCATCCTTTCGATATTGAATTGAATCTCTTTATTCTTCATGCTTTTTATTTGTTTCTTTTATAGCTCTTTGTCATTCTTTCAACCTCATGATCTTTATTTAACCTCAGATAAGCATTATGATCATTAATGCTTGAAACTCGTGATCACCATTTCTCTTCCTTAAAATCCTCAACAACATTGATCTGAATCATTGTTATTTCCATCTCTATATGATATAAATATATTGACTTAGAACCCTGAGTCAAACCCTGTAGCTTCAAATACACATCTTTATAATACTGATCTAACATAAATCATCTCCTTTTTAAGACTTCTACCTCCCCCCAAGTTAAAACTCGCTCTTCATTCCTCCTCCTATTGATTATAATTTGATCTCACTAAATCAATGAATACTTCGTAAACTCAATGACCAACAGTTTCATCTTTTTGTACAAAATAATTATGGCAATAAAATATTCAATCTACCTTTTTCCCTTACGCTAAATAAGTCTTTGAATCGTTTTTACTTTAAAAGTTAGGAATTATCAATTTAATGCATTATAGGCCCCATACTCATCTTTATAATTCCCTATGCCATGAAAAATCACATTGCGCCAGCTTTCTTTGGTTCGGACTTGATTCCTTGGCCAATAAATGCAAAATTATAGTCATCATCACCCACATTTGTGTTTTCATGTAAAGAAATTTAGAATCATAGGTGACATTCCAATATCCCTTTGAAACACACTTCCTCGGCAATCAATCCTATTATTATGTAGCTTTATCGAATTCATATAAACTTTCATATTCTTGTACGTCTTAGACAAGAGTTTAAATTGTTGGCCTATAGCTCACAAATGGAAAACAACGTCAATATTTTGTGTTGTTGGCTCATCATTTTTAGATATTTTTAAAATCATTAAAACTTGGTTAATAGCACAAAATATATCCCCACACCTATAATGTTTCACACAAATATTAAGGTTTTTCACTCTAGTAACTTCTTGGTGTCTTTTACCTCACAATTTGCTTTGTTTTGGTTCTTTGAAAAATGAAATCATTAAATCAAAGTAAATAGCCTTCATGAAGCATTCCATTTATAATTTTCAGAGTCAAGAATCGATAAATTAACTGAAAACAAAGCAAAACAAAACTACAATTATGATTTAATGAGTAACATGTTGTACAAATTATTGATGAAACGAATACACAAAATAAAACATAAGAGATAGTTTTCTAAAAAATCACTTGGACTCCTAAATAATCATATTATAATATAAACAAAAAGATTTAGAGGAAAAAATAGTAAGAATCATGTTTTAGAACTCCACTCAGATCTAACCCATGACGTAATTTTTTATATATTAGAATTGAAATTTAGACCAAATGATATTGAAATGGCCTCAAATTCAAGATTTATTATTATAATACCTAAGAAGAAATAAATATAAATTTATAGGTTATTCTCTTATCTCTACCCAAATTTATAGGTTTATGATCATCTTGCGGCAAAATTAAACTTCAAATTAAACCTCAAGCAAAATGATTTCAAACTAAGTCCAAATTTAATATATGGCAAGATTCACCCCTAAATATAAAACATGAAGTTTCAATTGATTTCAAGATGATTTTATTATGCTTCACTTAGCATTGTTTTTCTGATGCAAATTCCAATCAACCTTTAAATCTTGTTTATATTTTTTTAACTTTTATGTTATAGATATGCTTAGAGAATAACATCATGAAATATTGCTCTTTTTTTCTTATATGTTTCATACACAAAGAAAAAGATGATGAGCAATGCAAACACTAAAACTATAAAGGTACACTAAGAGAACAAAAATAACGGATGGATATGACCTGTTTCAGAGCCTAACTCTAATATCAATTGACATAAATCTCATGATCACACAACCTATAATCAAGATTAAGATCTGATTCTAAAAAGCCAAAAGAGATCTAATACGACTAACAAAATAAAAACTTGTTTAAAGGCAATAATCTTATTGGAATGAAGTCGAATGATACTAGGAAGTCATTTATTCTTCGATAAGTTAGATTCAGTTCATTTAATAATCAAATAATGCAAGAATCACTCTCATATAAGTTAAAAAATAAAAAAAAGATTATGAATTCTTATTGATAAAGAAGTCTCTTTTTTCAAGCTCTACAAGGGTTTAAATACTTCAAAAAAATATAACCTTAATGGATCTACCTTAGTTGATAGATTTGGCTCAATTATAAAATTAACAAAAAACTCTAAATTGATAAGCAAAAACCTTGATCCAAACAAGTTTTGGATCTTAGCTAAAAATAAAATAGTAATTAAGCTCAAACATGAAGAAAATAATAAAAATAACAGATTTGACAAACTAAAATTTTTGCACCTAGTTAAACAAAATAACTAGGACAAGCATTTTCTAGTTTAAAGAATAACATGAAAAAATCTTTATCCAAGAAATATTGGAATATTTGATGTCACCTTTAGATATCTAAAACAATCTAGAAAATTAATTGTTGAAGTTACCTCTCCTTCATTATCCTTATTTATTTAGGATAATTAATTGTAGCTTTAAAAAAATACTCTCGAAACATGAAAACCCTTGTTCCTTTCCTTGTAAAATTAGAAAATTCTCAAAACAAGTTCTCACATCCATGTAGAAAAAGGATACTCGTCAAATATAACCCTATATCTCAGATCAAATAGTTTGATATGAAGATAAGCTCGTTAGTGTAAAATTGGACAATAGAAAATTTTACGTGAAAATATAAGTCTAACCTTGCCTAGATTGAATCATTTAGGCTTATGCAACACAATCTTATGAATCTCAATGTTAGAACAATGCTATTCATTGGTTGCCATCTTGCTGATGGTGAAAATTGCTTCCATAGTCTGGTAAGATATTCAAATGGACCTAAAGAGTATAAATAGATGAGAGCTAATAGTGGGTTAAGTTTCACGATGAAAATAACATCAGATCATGATTGAGGCATTACATATATTCTAATTATTCTACACAAGGTTGTCATACAAGCACTATCCCTGTTTCAAGGATTCTTGGTTACCTCCATGAATAATGTGATCCAGGGATGAGACAAAAACTCCATCACCACTAATCATACTAGACCGAAGAAGATGAGCGCCATAAAGGCTTTGATAGATCTTGCTCTGCAACCATCTCTACAAGTACTTAATGTAATTTTTTCAGTAATGGAAAGGTTAGGGAATTTACAGTTTGACGTTTCTGGTTTTTGAAGTTGAAGTTTGTCAAATATATAGGCATCTTAATTAATCCAAGATTCCAGATGGCCCAGCCATATTCAAAAGGACATATTGAAGGCTCCATAACAAAGAAAAATGCCAAATAAATAAGCCGGACATCCTTGTATAGAAAGCTTATCAGGCAGGATTGCTGCTCTCCCTAGCAAAAAGTAGAAACGGGCCACTAAAATCTGTGCCTCATCAACTTTTTCACAAAATGCTTTGGCTCTGCTATGATTTCAAAGCTTTTGGCTCCTAGAGCTGATTCCCAGTAGAAAACCAACTACCTGCAAACCAAAGCAGCACAAAATTCAACGGAATGTTTTCTAAACCAGGGCAAACACAAAAGAAGTTGAAGACCAGTGAAATACAAACTAATGGTATTAAACATAAAATCTCAACGTAAAATTGACATGTTTGACAAATTGAAAGTACAGAATTTCACTTCCTGCCTCCAGAGGAGGCTCAAGGGACGGACACACTATCTTAGAAGACATTGCATGTAACCAGTAAAACATAAAGGAAGGCTTGCTCACCCATTGGTATGAATTTTGCATTCTAATGATAAAAGAACCAGATAAGGTTTGCCTATATCGCTCTCCACATTCCTAGCAAGTCCAGTACACTGTAATTTGAAATATCTTTACACCTGAGGTAATATAGCTTTATCAATCTCATGGCTAGCTACAGTTCATACCTTGTCATCTCTAGATTTTGGACTTGCTTCAATAGATAGCTTAAAATATTTGCACATCCAGAAGCACAAATCACCAATGTGGTTTCAGAAAACCAGTGCGCATCAAAATCCCTAGCCAACCCAAATCACACCAACACACATGAGTAAACTCTGGTAATTAAGAATTGACCTTACCTGTTCCACGCAATTATAGACTCAAAAAAAATCAAGAATAGACATCACCAGTTCCAAATCTTTAAATAACAAGCAACCCTGACAGTGAACCAGATCTTCTTAATTAAAATATTTTAGGACTTGTTTTCAGACACATTTTGTCACTCTGCTCAGATGAACACTTCGCTGTCCATGGAGGCAGAGTCCTCTCAGGTTGGAAATTCTTCCTGCCTTACTGCCATTAAGACTTCCCTTTGCATCCATATTATATTGCTAGCAACAAATGCAAGTCTTCTCCATGGAATAACCTGTCATTATCATCTAATAGCAGTTCAATTTAGCATTTAGTGAACCACACTTAAATAGTGACATAGTTGAAAAATGGCAAATATACTATTAGCGTCATCATCACAAAATGCAAATTTCCAAAAAACGAACCTTATAAAAATCACACCCACTTTCATTTCTAATTCTTGATCACTCCTCTGCCATTGATTAAAGCAAAGCCCCTTCATTCCTTTGTGTCTAATTGGGGTTAGATCTTTGAAAGATCCTCTAGCAGATGCTGTCAAGCACTTCACAACTCTAGGCATCACAACTGGGTCTTGAAAGAGACATTGACATAACCCATATGATACTCTAAAGATGTCTCATTATATCAGGCATAGTTCACAGCATTTTGCAGGTTAAATCCTTGTAGCACAACTTGCCATAAAAGTGAGTTTTGTCATCAGCAAATTATGAAGAACCAGATCATACAAATTCAACAAACTCTACCACAAATCATTCATGAGGCAAAATTGAATGGAAACAGATCGCAAAAGGCACAAGATCATGAAAAAAAGAGCCCAGGATCATACAGTAGGCAATTTGAACATTCAGAATTTTTACACTAAAGAAACACGAGAATGCTGTCCACTCAAGCCATACATTTATTTGGAATATAGTATTGCCGTAGTTGATGAACAGAAATTAAGAGCAAGTTTTAAAAAATCAAGAAACATGATGATTAACGTTAGATTTTACAAAAAACAAATCATCCAACACAACATCTCGTTTCTTACAAAACTGAACTTTTAGCAAAATCCAAGCTAAACAAACAAAAACACTTATCACCTCTCTCATTCTCTTTCTTACATAAAACCTTCAGCCAAAGTTGGTCTTTCACCTTCTCTCCCCTCCTCCTCCTCCGCCTCACTACCATTCTCATCTTTCTTCTTCAGCCCAACACCTAAACAATCACCTCTCTCATTCTCTATCTCCTCCACTTCACCACCAACCACGACTACCTTATCCCCGCCCGCCTCCATCATTCCACCGCCTTTCTCAGCCACACATGATCCTGGCGTCTCCTTTCCCATCTCTATTCCACCCAACGCATCTGACGCTCCCGGAACCGGTGGCACACCGACCAGATTGTGAGAAGCAAACTTAGCCTTCTCCGGCCAGGGGTCTTGGACGCAATCAGCGTATTCATCTTCGTCTGAAAAGATGAGGGTAGCACGTGACTTGACAGCAGAGGCTGCTTTGAGGAAGGCTTCTTTGATTAAGTCAGGCGGGAGAGCACAGTCCTCGAGGCCCGCGTCTTCCAGGCGAGGAGGGACGATCTGATCAAGTAATCCAGTGCCTTCTTTTGTTGCCTCCATGAAATAGAATCAATCCACTAGAGAACCTCCGAACCGCAATCTCTTTTAAAGTAATGTTTGCCTTTTTCCTTTCTCTATGCCTCTCTAGCTTCACCGTGAAAAAAACAATACATGAATTAACTCATTTGGATTCCGAGTAGGTTGGATTTTAAAAATATTTTTTGGTTAAAAACATATTAAAATAATATTTTATTATTTTTAAAAAATTAGTTTTAATATTATAACATAAATATAAATTAAAAATATAAATTAATTAATTTAAAATAAAAAATAAAAATATTCATTTTTTTTTTCTAAAAATACTTTCTAAACGGGCACTATCAAACAGGTCTTCAGAATATAAAAGAAAAATCAAATAAATAAATTTTAAGAATATTTGATTAAAAAATAATAAATAATAGTAGACCTTAATATAAATAAAATTAATTTTATGTTTTATATATGATTACTGAATAAAAAATCTATATAATACCATATTTTAGTTTAAAATATAGCCTTTTATTAAAAAGAAAAAAATTAAAAAAAAAAAAAAGACTAAAATAAGTTTAAAAACCCAAAGGAGAGGTGTACAGACCATAGTTGTCAATACCGTTCCGGTCGCCGTTCCGGTTTTTCGATTGGAACGGAACGTTCCGGTTTCGGAGCGTTCCGGTGTGCCGTTTCGGTGTCGTACTGTTCATATATAATTAATTATATATATATAGAAAAAAATAAAATATTAATTTTACAAGCATAATTAAAATTTGAATTCTTTTTTATTTAAAATATTTTGGTGTTTTTAAATTATTTTGATGTATAGATGTCAAAAATAATTTTTAAAAAATAAAAAAAATAGATTTTGAACCCGGAACGGAACGCCCGGAACGGAACCGGGGCGTTCCGGCCGGAATTTGGCCGGAATTTCCGGATCGGTCCGGAATTAAAACCGGGACGAAAACGACGCCGTTTTGTCCCGGTTTGTTGAACGAAACAGAACGTTCCGGCCATTCCGGCCGGAACGGATTTAATAACACTGGTACAGACCAAAAGTTTTCAGCTAGATTAACACTGAACCCCATTCATGGAGTTAAATGCCCAACCTCCTTTAAAAATCCCCCCTCCTTAACAAGAGAAAAAGGGTGATAAGTAACCTTAAATTTCATATAAAATAAAACATCCCCTAAAAAGAAAAAAAAAGCAAATGGAAAGAGAAAATAAAAATAAAACCATTACTGATTTCTTTTTCTTTTTCTTCAATTTCGAATTTTGTATTCAAGGCAAAAGGTTGATCTCCCGATATATCTCAAGCAAACTCGACAACCATTAGTCGCAACAAGTACAGGTAATATATATAGTGATCGAAATGAATCATGATTACAAGACAGAATACAGCACACAAAGACGAAATCCAATTTAGCTTTTGGAGCCACTTAATACGATACAAAGATGAATAATTTTTAACGACCAAATGAAAACATAGTGATGAATCTCGGTATTGCCATTTGAAAAACACAGCTGGGCAGCAAGATCTTTCAGCATTCGCACCCAGTTGACGTTTGCTGTCGCCCTCCACCCCCAACATCAATGGTGTCAGGAAGGTATCTGTCATCACCAACAAGCAACAACAAAACAATCAGTTAGCATTTCATGACATTCATATTTGGTTTCAGACAAGACTGCAGAGGAATTTTTTAAACGAACATTTCTTCTTCAGGTTCATTCTTAAGCGCATTTTTGGCTATACACTGAAATGCAGCATCCACATTGAAGCCTTCTTTTGCAGAAGTCTCAAAGTAGGGTATGTTTCCCTTAGCAGCACACCATGCCTTTGCTTTCTTCTCAGAAACCTAAAGTTGATAAAATGAAGTCAATGGGGAATCTTTAACTCAATAGATCAACATGAGAGTAGTATATTTCCCCCAATATTTCCGAGAGTGCACATTTTATGAAATATTTTCACATGTAAGGAGAGAAAAAAAGTCATGAAAAGGGAAAAATCATCCTACCACTCGACTATTGCCTCCATCAACATCTATCTTGTTCCCCAACACAACAAATGGGAAGTTTTCAGGGTCAGATGGATTTGCCTGCAGATCAGTACACAATATATAATCTTCAGTAACTTTTTACAAACTATCAAAACATCTGTCTAGCCAATTAGCAGATGGTTACCTGAATCAGAAACTCCTCTCTCCAATTGTTAAGATTGTCAAATGACTTCATGACGTTCACATCGTAGACAAGAACACAGCAGTCTGCGCCACGATAGAAAGCCACTCCAAGACTTTGAAACCTCTCTTGTCCTGCAGTATCCCATATCTGCACATAAAGATATCAAGGCAGAGAACAAAGCTTACACAGCCAGACATTTCGCCTCAAGATGGAAAATAATATGTAAACTCGAATGATAAGCCTTCACACTTCTGTATCTGTTGCTCAAAAACTACATAAAGCCTTCATACAGGAGGGCTTGAAGTAACATATCATTACCCCGCGTCTTAAAGCTTATTTTTGTTAATTCACCAGAATTAAGATAAAGAAATATTAACTATCATATGAGGTCAAAAGAACCTTGTGGTTTTTTGTAAAACTCCCTTTCAAACTAACTTTCTGATATTTGTTTCCTACCTCCTACCATCAGTAGGACAACAGCACAACAAAAAGTTTGGACCAGAACTTGGAATCATGAATTCATTTAAGGACACATCAACAGAAAACTTGTTCTGGGATATCCGAAAGCAGAATTATAGCCAACATACTATAGGATTTGCTTATTTCAATGTTGTCCATCATGCATCTGACTACAGGATGCAACCTAATAAATTATTCTCAGTCTCCAAATACATCAAACATCCTCTTCCTGGAGTCTTCTCCTCGTCCTTTCTGAATACAGGCTTTGACCTACTATAAGTAATTGAAATTGCAATTACCCATGAAACCGAAATACTTGCTTGTGAAGAAAATCCACCTAGAGGCAATGCCCTTCAAATCTTATGCTTCCATTCCCAGTAGCTAACTCCTTCCGATTGCTTTTTCAATCTCTAATATTTTAAAGTTATAAATCCTCAACAAATTAGTTTGAAACAATTAATAATACTACGAATTAACCACAATTAACTTCAACTTAATGCCAAAATTATGGATATACTATATAATTTGATTAATTAAAATTACTGATCTAACAGAAAATAAATAAATAAAAGACAACAAAATATTATACAAACAGATCAAATTAAATAAATAAAAAAGAAATTGTGTTGGGACCTGCAACGTGAACATTCTATCCTCATACTGAACTTCTTTGGTTAAAAAGTCAGCTCCTATTGTTGCCTTGTATTGATTACTGAACTTTCGATTCACGTACCTAAAAATCCATACCAAAACACAAAACTATTTACAAAAAAAAAAAAAAAAGGAATTTCTTTTTTTTTAATAAAAAGCTGTATGCAGGTTCAGGAGAGTAATTACTGATTCATCAGCGATGTCTTGCCTACCCTGCATAATTTATCAAAACAACAATCGCATTAACCAAATTGAAAACATAAAATTGAGAATGAGAGAGAAAGCGATAAATTGTACCCGCTGTCACCGAGAATTATAACCTTCAAGAGCATGCGTCTGCGAGAAGCCATGGATTCCAGGAATCTAACAAGCCCCAATTCTGTGTTCTTTTTCTAGTTTTTCTTCGAGGAGTTTTAGGAAGAGAAGTGTTATTAACTAATTAAATTATTTTTTGTTTCTAAAGAAAAGTCAAAAACAGAGGTAGATATGGCTTTGGCCACTTACTTACGATGCCGACTCCTTGAATTTAATGTTTTCCAGGAATGCCCATGTTTTTTGCTATGATTTACAATGAGACCCTTTTGTTTCTCATTTCCTAAATAAATTTAATAAGGAAAATTCTAATTGTAATGTACTAATCCTTTTCTTTTCTTTTTTTGGAAACGAACCAACTTATAAAACACACATATTAACAATTATCTATATTGTATTATTTAATAGAAAGGCTTTAAAGAAATTCAATTATATTCTGATTATATTTCCAATTTTATTATGTGAACTTAAATATTAGCATTGATATTTAAAATAATTTACTTTTTTAATATATTAGAAGGGTGAAAAGTGAGAACTTTTATGGCTTATGGTGCTACTTAGAAGAGATAGATACAATGTTAATAATTAAAAAAAAAATAACATAGAAATATAAAGCAGAGAAACTATTATCATTTATATAGAACCTTATATAATTATTTTTATATTATAAAATCATACATTATATATATGGATGTCTAGGTTCCTTCTTACATTGCTTTCATATTATATTCATTTATTATTCTCTAATTCATTTGAATCTCTTTAAGTTCATTTAAATCTATATTTTCTTATGTCGTCTGAGATTATAAATATTTATGTACATATGCTTATAAATAGGTGTATTGCTGGGGAAACAAAACACGTATATGTAATTACAAAGTTATATAAAATAAAAGTGTTTTATCTTCATTCCTCTCAATTTTTATTATTCTTCTTTATTCTATTAAATCTCTTTTTTGAATATTGTATGTTTCTAAATATATATAGTCTCATAAAGTGCTATCAAAACTATCGTTTTATTTTATCTTGAAGCATATAATCATATTTGAAATATATATCCCCTATACTTATTTCAATACAAACTTCAGTAAAATTTCTTCAAATCTATTCATCATTATATTTACTATTATTTAAAATATGTATTTATGCTTATGCAGATTATAAATATTCTTTGTATTTATTTGAAGTTTTTATCTCCTTGAAATTGTCTTTTTTATTCACATAAGAAATTACATTGTATGTTTATAAATCTGGTATATAGGTTGAAAACCTCTAACTAGCGGGCTATTGGTCCAAAGTAAAGTGAAATACCCTTAATGGTTGAAGTATAATAAAGTTACATATCATTTTTGTTTTGATTTGATAATTTGATCTCAATGAATTTTCTTATTATTGTATTTCTTATGGATTTCTTTATATTGTTATTTTCTATATTTATTAAGAATTCTTGATGCCAAAATTTATCTGGATGTTATAGGTTTTGGAAACATCATTATAAATGGTATTGAAGTATTTAGTTAAAATAAAATAAAGACCATGATCTTTTTACGACATCATCTCTATGAGGAGTTGAACATATAAGATTTCTCATTTTATACATACAACCAAAACACATTACCATTATTTGTGAGAAATGCAATTCATAATATAATGGCTATTTTGCCTTATAAAGACAACACACACTTAAAGGTAAAATAATATTTTTACTCTTTATTGCATAATATAATTTTTCCAATGACCTTTAGGAAAAAAAAAGTTATGTTTAGCGGGTGTTTTCAAATTTTTATATCTTTTTGTATAATGTAATTATAGCATACCCCTTTGGGGTCAACTTTTTCTTGCCTAAGGTCATGAAGCATTTTAGATTTTTTTTTGACACAGAGTTTTTTCTTGTTGCAATATTGCATGGTGTCAATAGTCTTACAGTCGTTATAACATTTTATGCAGTGTTATTATTGAATAGCCCATGAGGTTGATTTTCTTTTGCCAAAGGTATGGTATTTTTAGTTGTTTAACCTTGGTTTTTATGCAATTATCATGTGAGGGTCAAAGGTATTTTAGTCTTTTTAAATTAAAAAAAAAAAAAAGTTGACACTTGTTTCACATGCACTAACAAGTAGAAGGTACCTACATCCTTTGAACTATCCATATGGCATCTGACACTTGCTTCACATGCATTAACAAGTAGAAGGTGCTTACATCCTTTGAACTACTCATATGGCATCTCCTACTAGTAAGTGGTCGCCTTCTAAGGTGATGTTCAAAGCATTATCTCATCCTATACATGAAGAGCTAATGCATGTCAACAACCAGTCATGGTGGATATTCAATAGTAATCCTTCTCATTCCCATATTCTCTCTCTTTTCCACCTTAAAAGGTATGTTGCCCTTAAAAATCACAAAGTGATCCTCAATCTTTTAATCGTTTTGAATTTAATTTATTTGTTTTTTTTAATGTCATCCCTTGAATATTGATTGTTATGTTTTTTTTTTTTATCAAATTGGTCCTCCATCTTTAATTGTATCAAATTTAATATATGTGTTTTTCAATTTTATACACTGACATTTTATTTTCATATGTTTTTTTTATCATATTTAATTCATATTCTTTTGATTATTATTTGTTTTGATTTTCATCTTTTCTTTTTTTATAATTCAATTTTAATTTTTTATTACATACCAAATAATATGATTTAAACTTTTTTTATTATATTTGATCTTCTTTTTTATTATTGCAATTTCGAGCTCTCTTTTTTGTGGATTTGCTTTTAGAAGCTTCATCTCTCATTGTTTAATTTCATAGACTTTTCATGTCATATATGGTGCTTATTTGTTAATCATGTTTCTAAAACCCAACAACATACAAGAATATGATTGATTCTTTTTTAGATTTATTTTATGATTTCATCCTTTTCAATTGATTTTGTTATGTTTTTATATCAAATATGATGTTCATTCTCTTGATTTTTTTTAATTATTTTCATGGTTTTTCTTTCAGTTTTGTTGTTCAATATTTATTTGAGTTTTTTTTATTGATTGTCATTTTTTAATTACTTCTTTTTCTTTTTTATCTTTTTTTTTTTAATTAAAAGCCTCATTATTTTATTTCATTAGTTTTTATATCAAATTTGATCCTCATTGTTTTTATTACTATTTGGGTTCTTTTTAAAAAAATTTATTGGTTAAGACTTTTGTTCAAGATTTGTTTTGTCATTCTATATGGTCATTTCAATCTCATTATTAGAGTTATTGATTTTGAAAATCAACCTAATTTAACTTTGTTTTTTTTAGTGTATTTTTTTTATTATTTCATTTGACATTAGACTTTGAATCATTTTTTTTTTTCACTTTTCTTCATCTAAAGTTACCTTAAATCATGGGTTAGTTAAGGCAACTTGAGTTTAGTTAGGTTATCACCATTCAAATATATTTTTTATGTAAAAAACAAATTGACTTACCTTGCAGCATAGCACAAGAAAACAAAATCTAGATATATGAAACTCAATCATTCCATTTTATAGTAAACTAATGAGTTCTTAAATAAAAGTAAAATAAATTATGTTTTTTTTCAAACATTCTTTTTGAAGTAAGAGTATTTGTTAAGCTATTCAAACAAAACCAAAACCTTGAAATATCTATATAACTAAATGTAAAAAAATTATTCAAAAAAATTTACATACAAATATTTTTATGAATTGGTATTTAAGAAGTCGTTTTGAAATAATATTCATGTCACATATAGTTTATCATTGATAATTTTTTAGTTAAAAATAAATATTTAATTAAATTAACATGATCTTAAAATTTTATTAAATCACTTACACTATAAATCATATATTATTTTTATAATAATTTAATTTTTTTTTTAATATGTATTGATTTCCCTATTAAAAGTATACATTTGGAACTAAAAAGTGGTAAATGTTCATAAGTAGATTGTTCAAAATATATTATTAAAAAAACATGATTTTAGTTCTAAAATTTTAACTGACCATTAAATATCCTTTTTATTGTGTTTTTTCATCTTGCTATTGTTCCCAAAGTAATATAAAAAAGAAATTATATTTTAGAACATAACAGTCAAAGATAGTGAGAATAGAATAGATGTAATAAAAGACAAAAATAAAATTATATTTGGTAGTAATGTATAAGATAAATGGCTATCTCCATATCATATTGGTTGATGATGAAAAAAACAAAAAGAATTTTTTTTTTAAATATTTTACCCTTAATATGTATTGTTGTCAAAATTACATATTTTATTTTACAAAACAATTATATATTTTTTTAATTTTAGTTTATATTAAATGTTGAAATTAATAATAATATAATAAATCTAGTTATAAAACCTAGACTTACCTACCAAGCTAATATTAGACCAAGCCAACCTAAGTCAAGTATAATTTGGGACTTGAGTATTCTCAATAATAGAATATGAGTATATTCTCTTAGGTTTATTATTCAAGTAGAATTCTGAATCCATATTCGATGGTCAATCCAACCATAGACTTTAAACTAACATTACAAGAAATAGGCAATATAATATAACAAATTAGATGTTCCTTAAGTTACATCCTACAAATAATATCAACTTTAATTTTATTATAATCCCACCTAATATATACATATATGATTTATTTTAGCCCGACAAATGCAATGTCAAATTTAACATCAAGAATAAATTTATATTACTTCCTTCAATGTAAGTGAAAATAAACACTATTAATTGTTGAAAGGAACATCCCTATGATATTGATTAGATTTAAGGATTAATATGGTGTAAAAAATAAAAATTGGAGTTGCCATCTAATTCTATGGCAGTTATAAATCTTAATTGGTCTTTAGAAGTGATAAATAAAAGGATTTGTTATGTAATAGGGATCTACCTAAAATGAGTTTCATTATTCTTTAATTTTTTATGATAAAGTTACTTATTGTGCTTTTGCTAAAATTTATCTACACTAATACGTATACATTTTTGTAAAAAAAAAAAAGCCCGACCAAAATCTATGATAATGATTTGGGATCGGAGCATAACAATAAAGCTCAATTCTCAATTTCATAAAAGGCATTCAACCTAAAAGCATAATGACTGATATATTAGGTTTTGAGATCGTTTAGTGGGTTGTGTTAAAAATATATCTAAGGCTCACCACTCATGCTATCTTAGTGGGGTCTTATTGACCTAGCCTAAATTTTCTCAAAATTATAAAGAGGAACATATCGCAAGACCTAAATGTTAAAAAAAAGAACACAAAATAAAATTTATAAAAAAAAGTATTTACATGATTTGTATATATATGTGTGAAAATATCAAAGCTTCAACTTCATAAGGACAAAAACCTTTTTAAGGATTTTACCATTCTTAAGTTAATTTTTTGATAAAAGCAAAACTTTTTTATTTATATCTTATAAAAATATCTCAAATTCTCCATTGCATAACCATTTTAAGGATTTTCCTTCTTTTGGTAAATTATTTGAAAACAATTAAAATAATTCTTTTTATATTTTTGAAAACAAAGTCCTAACTTCTCAAAGACAAATTCATTTTAATGATTTTACTCTTTACAAGTTGATTCTTTGAAAAAAGAAAAATCAAAATCAAAACCCTTTATTTATACATTTCTTTAAAAGACAAATCCACACTCTTCAAACAATAAAATTCAACTTCTCAAGGATATAATTATTTCAAGAATTATATCATCCCCAAATATATGATGATTGATCAATATCATGCAGAGTAAACTATATAACCACACAACAAACAAATATATTCACATATAATAATCCATTAGCATATCAATCAACCAAGTAAATCAATATTCATCACAATTCATATTTGATTTGATTCAATTAATATAATAAAAATTAGAAAAATAATAAATAGAGATTATCTTTCAGGGATAGTAATGAAGGAAGACAAAATAAACATAGTAATTGAGTTTAATAAGAATATTTGATTATGCTAAAAAAAAATAGGATTTAATAATAGAAAATCAAACTTGTAATAAAAAAATTATAAAAATTCAAGATTCTAATTAAAAAAAAATATCTAGTTGAGTTTATTAGGAATATTTTAAAAATCATAATGATAAAAAAGAAAATAGAGGAATCTTGTACATTTTTAAAATAGAAAAAATACAATAACAACACAATAATTAATCTTATTGTTATAGCCAATACCAACATTAAAGACATTAACCATAATAAAAGCCTTTATTGTTCTTCCTTCTCTAAAAAAAAATCACCCAATTAGTTTCCATATTTTTATCCCAATCCATTGGTGATATAACAACAACTAATATCAGATCAAATCATCACTGCTTTTGTCTCTTTCACCTAAACCATTTCCTATAAAATCATCCAAAAGCAATAAAAAAAAATTCAAGCTCACGAACCGGGTGAGAAAAGAGAAGAAAGAAATGAGAAGACCCAAAATTTCCTTGGTCTTGTTCTCTCATTTCAGGTGGTAATGGACTACATTTATGCAAGAAGGAAGAAGTGAAGTCCATAATCCACAAACCCATGTGCCTCCTTGCCTCACCTTTATAGTACACCTTGTATGTTCATGCCTACAATACACACACCATTAGTGCCAATCCATATTCTAGTAATTCATATTCAAGTTAATTCCAGTCACTTCAAAAGGGCAATCTCGATTTCCAAACAAATATTTATATATTTTGAATGTTTTGTCTTCCTTTTCTCCCTTGTATGCCATAATCAAAACCAAGAGCCTTTTGTTCCTTGAAATTACAAACATGGGGCAAAATCAACATTGATAAACTAGTTGATATAGTACAATGATGTATTTATCGGGTGATGGAAAGTTATGTTGGCAAATAAGTTCTAAGAAGCAATTAAACATTGATACACCACAGTTGAGACATGAGAGGGTCTAAAACAAGAATTAAAAGAGTAATTTCTAAACAAAAATACATCCTGGATTGCGAGAAAAAACTTGAAAAAGTTAAGGCATGATAGGATGGTAGGGGATTACATGAAGAGATTCAATTATTTGATCCTGGATATTTACAACATGTCTGAAGAGGACAAATTGTTCAACTTTCTTCCTAAAACTCAACCTTGGGCACAGTTGGAGTTGAGGAGGCAAAAAGTTTAAGACTTGTCTTTAGCCATTGCTGTTGTTGATGGATTAATATATTTAAACATAGAAGCCAATGAATGAACTACTGGAGCGCCTAGGTTTTTATCGAAGCTTAAGGACAAGGATCACACAAAAAGAAAGAATTAATTTGGTAAGGGAGAACCCTAACATGTTGTTGACGATGAAAGATCAAATGAGAACACTTAGTAAGGGTTCAAAACTAGATTTTCAATGTTTTATTTTGTAATGGAAATCACTTTGTGAGAGAATGCCTGGACAAAGGACATCCTAATATTGTTAATGTGGAAGACGATGTTAAAGATGTTGAATATGTAAATCCCATGTGTATGTTTAACCATTAAGATGAAATTCAATCATGATTGGGCTGACCTTTTTATAAAGAACATGGCTTGACTGATTGCTTTGGGTGAGGAAAAAATTAGGGTTGTTTTGTGCTCTTTGACGACGAGATAGATTAGGGTGACAAAATGACATTTTTCTTATGCATCTTGGTGAATAAATGGGTTTGGATAAAGGAAACAATGCGTAAGGAATTCAATTCATCTTGACGATAAAGACTGCTTGGGGTGAAGAATATAAGTCGCGAAGGGATTTTATTGAGGAGTCAAACTAGACAAATTTGGTTTGACGTGTTGTCATGGTGGGAATAGAATACAATTGAGGAGTCAAAAATTTGGGTGATAAATATGACAACTAAGTCAATAGGTTTGGTTGAGGAGCCAAAATCATAGACGATGATGATTTGATATACTATCTCAGAGGAGAGGTAGAACAATTAGCTATTTGTGCATTATGATGATGGATGATTCATGATGATGAAAGCATAATAAGATATCTTTGTTGGATTATCAAGTTGTGAGTTTTCAATAGACAAAACAAGTAGCGAAGGTGGGACAACATGGTTGTTATGTCAACAAAAAATCGTGTAATGAAGTCTCATGGGTATAACAATAGGCATGTATGGATAGTCAGTCAAATTATTTTGATCACCAAAAAAGGTTAACTCATTTTGCTTCCTTATTATATATGGAACACTTAAGGACTTAGGTGGATTTTAAAGGGATTCACATGATTCTTCAAAGTGATTTCATATGGTATTGTTCATGAGAAAAGAGTGAAAGCCTTAAATGCTTAAGAAAGTGCTTGCATGTCATGAAGATCTAATAAATAGGACAACTTGTTTGTGGTTAGGGAAAGTCACATGAATTCTATAAGGCATAAGAGTTGTGTGACAATAGTGTTGTATTTGTCTTTGACTAGACGAGATCAATGAGACTGGTTTCAATGTCTTAGGTTGGGACTCAAAAGTGTGATTGACTTTGTGGGAAACAAGCACGACCCTAGAGAAAAACACTTTAGTCATGACTTGGTTCAAAAACTAGTGGAAGTTAGAATTGTCGAAGTTTCTAAGCATCGTAGATTTAGCAGACAAAATTCTATTTGATTATTGACAAAATTGAAAGGTTTTGTAGGCGAGACAACACTTAAAATTAATTTATCAAATTTTAACCAAATAATCTCAAACACCAACCATCTCTTTGGTTTTAAATTTTTTTTTTGTATAAATTGATCAAATTCAATAATTCTAAAAACTTTTTCCAAATTTATCAACACTCACCAAAAATTATTAACTACAATGGACATACACACACACACGCGCACACACAAAATTCATCAATTAACACATTCTCAAATTCTCTAAAAAATATAACCATTTTTAACCAAAAATATATCAATTTGACAAACCTCAATAATTACCCTCTTATTATCCCAAAATTCAACAATCTTCAAAAATCACATCAACCATAATTAATCTAATTTGTACCTAATCAATCTCATTTATGCCTAATTGATCTAAACATAGCACAATAGATCCTAACTCCAATATTATCACCGAATCACAACAAATTCTATAAAATTAAGAGTGATAGATAAGAGTATTAATCTAATTTTTTTAAAATGAGGTGATACCGTGGCAATGGATTGAAGAGAAAGGGGTGGTGGTTTTATAGTGGAAGGATGCAAGGAGACAAGGGCAAGGGAAACTCACTACAAAGAAAGAGGGGAAGGAACTATTACGACGCGGGAGAAAAAGAAAAAAAGAATAAGGGATAGAGTTATATAATTTCTATTAGTTGGTTCCGCTATTGGAAGCAGCACAATCAATAAAATTATAACTTTTTTTGTTTATGTTTGCTAGTTTGCACTATATATATATATATATATTAATTTTTTTTGTTATATATATATATATATATATATATTAATTTTTTTGTTTATGTTTGCTAGTTTGCAATACATATATATAACCTCCATGTTTCATCCATGCCAAATTGACAATAGCATTATATTACATGAACATGAAATCACTCCAATAGCTTTCAAGATCCACCTCCATGCCTAATACATAATAATCATACACAAAATAACAAATACAAAAGAGAATAAAACTCAATTAAATTTGCTATCCCCTGCCATAAAAATTAAAAATGGAGTATACAATCAGACTCCTGGATGTTCTAAAGCATATACAAGCACTGGAAAGGGGAAAGCAAATATAAAGAATACTGGTAGTTTAACCGTAGCTTGTCCAGATAAATGAACCCTACTGCATACTTAAGAATCCCCAGAACAATGCAGTTATAAACCACCAATTTCAGTTGAACTGTTCGTGTGAAATCTGAACTTCTGTAATCTCATTCATCAACCTGACTTTTTTCTGAACCCCAATAGTGAATACAACCTTGGAACAGTGACTTGTCCAAAGTAGGCATAACTTCGAAAATCAAGGTATGTAATCAACTGTTAAGACCTTTCCTGGGCATCTTTGATGTTCTTCTCCATTTTTAATGAATCCATCTCTAGTGTAGTCTGTTGGCCTTCTGTGCTTGCAATGAATGGGTTCTGATCAGACTCACTGACGGATCCACTGCGCTCTTGGCTGCTTGTACTTGCTTGTGGGTTCACTGTACTGTCATGCTCAAGACTTTCTAGTGCTAACTTCCTGAATTTCTTCATGTCCTCCTCATGTTGCTGAGTGCTATAATCTGAGCTAGTAGAACTGTATACTGTGCCAAGACCAGGAATGATCCCCTCATTCAGTTCATCTAGAGGCATATTTCCTTCCAAAGCTCGAACTATCTGATTTGCACAAAAAATGCAGATGGATTACATTCCAGCATAGAGGGTAGTTCTAATATGTAAGATTCCAAACAATATTGGTTCTGGTGTCGAACTAACAATATCTCATATATATCAAAATCCCAACCAAAACTGGCAATTTTGAACACCAGATATCACCTAAAAATATTGGTTATAAGTTTTAAAAGCTTATACAAATAATTCAGATTTGGTGACAAGATCACTGAAGAAAAGTTATCAACTAGTTTATGAAGGACATCATAGGAAGAAGAGAAGCCATTAGACTTTGTATCAACATGGAATGAATAAAGCAAAGAAACCTATTCAAGAGCAAACACAGTGTATTTGGCACTTGAAGAATTACCTGGCTCATTCGCGGTCGAAACCGTGCTAAATGACGTACACAAGCGGCAGCACAACAAATCATTCGGATCATTTCATTAGAATCATAGTCGTGCAGTTTTGGGTCAACAACAGCATCGTAGTTGCTATCTTCCAAAGCTTGTTTGAGCAAAGGCCTTGCCTGGTATTCATGAGAATATGTTATTTTCACAGGGAAATCCCTTTCCAATATTCTACCAATCATTAATTTTTTGGCTCTGTTCATGACCCCAAGATCCTCATAGCTGAAATTCAGAATGCCACTAAAGGAAAACATGCAAGCACAAAAGCATACAGTGCATGAAAAGATATCAACTGCCATTGCAAATAAAATTCAACTCAATCACCAGCAATTGGATACCTCTACCCACTATTGCTAAAATAACATGGACTATAACAATCCTTACACCAATCACTAACGTATACATCTGGTAATAAGCATTGGCACCAGTAAAAAACTACAGAGCAACAAAAATTGGCTCAGCTATCAGCAATTTTTAGTTTTTGAGGGGGGAATGGGCAATCTGTCATGGTCTCCCTAACAATACCAAATTACCAACAGTCTTCTCATTCAATGATACAGTGATTGATTTGATAATTTTACACTGTTATAAGCTAGTGCTGAGGAACAAATACTTACCCAGTCAACTATACTATCATCAATGTAGGATTGAGTTCTATCAACAGGCCGACGCCCACTGATCAACTCTAGAAGCACAACACCGAAGGAATAGACATCTGACTTCTCAGTAAGCTTCCCAGAGGAGGCATACTCTGGGGCCATATAACTGCAGTTGGAATAGTGCACTTAGATATTGTTCAAGAAATTTCCCCACTGTAAGCAAAAAGCAGAGGGGGAGGCACGGTGGAAGAGAATCCCAAACCATCTACTCTCTTTTAGTCTTAATTAATTTCAAAACTCGATTACATTACACAAACTTAATTATGCACAACTGATATCACAAGCTTATCTTACCCAAAAGTTCCCATCACTCGAGTTGAGACGTGAGTCTCTGTATCTAAAGAATATTTGGCAAGTCCAAAATCAGCAACCTGAAAAAATATAAATCCAAGTATACTAGTCATGTTATGTAATTTAACATCAAATGATCAGAATAGAATGAATAAACCTATATAGTTTAACACGGGGATATGAAACAATGGCCACATGATTTCACAAACATTAGTAAAGCATAAAATTTTAGTGTCATGTTATGTAATTTAACATTAAATGATCAGAATAGAATGAATAAGGTTAACCTATATAGTTTAACATGGCGATATGAAACAATGGCCACATGATTTCACAAACATTAGTAAAGCATAAAATTTTAGTATTTCAAGTCAAGGTTCAACCTTGAGATAAATGGAGAGAATAAATTGTTAGTTGGTATGTGATTATTTAAGAATCACAGCTTTGTATTCTAGATTTTTAAGGTGTTTAGGAATTTATTGTCAACTATTAAATACCATAGTAGATTTCAAGTTATATTTAGTATCTAGTAGGTTTTCCCGTAATATAGCATTTTTACTCTTGTTGGGTGTAAATCTTCAATGTTTGGTTCTTCTATTCCTATATGGATGGGTTTCTATAAATATGAACCACATCTACGTTATGAATATTGATTGATGAAATAAAGTGAGATTGGTTTCTATAAATAAGAACCAAATTTGATTTTTTTTTTCTTTGTAAAATTATTTTTTCATGTTTTTGGATTTTTTTGATGTATTGATATAAAAAATAATTTTAGAAAATTGAAAAAAAAAATTTAATATATACTCGAGTGAAAAACACTTTGAAAAGCAATTGCTATCACATTCTGAAACACCCCGATTTTAAACAGTGGTTGTCTTGGGTTCTATGCTGCTTTCACTCAACAATTGGTTCCACATAACTGCCATAATGACTTCAATTTTCTCTGCTAAAACTCCATTTTAAGGAAATTTGCATGTTCAAAAACTTTGAAAAGAGATATCCAAATAGCCTTTGAAGTCTAGAGTAACACCATACTTTTCTCAACTGTTGGTGTCAGGAAGGAAGGGAGGGAAAGGAGACAAATTAAAATTATGTCCACTGAGTTTGAGATTTAACTTAATTAGTCAATTTGGTGGCCACTGGAAAAACACCAACTTCATCAAAAGATCATCAAGAATCATTACAGAAATATTTTAAATGTTACAAACTCACCTTTGCTTCAAAGCTCTGATCAATAAGAATATTGGCTGCCTTGATATCTCGATGTATGATTTTAGGCTGGCCTGAAAATATATTTTGCAACAGAAGGCAATGGGAACTCAGAGACACAGTTAAACATGAAAACCAGACAACCTAAATGTAGCAAACAAAATATACTCACAGTCTTCATGCAGATATGTCAGTCCTTTCGCTGCGCCAACTGCGATTTTCATTCTTGTTGACCAGCTCATGGTTGGTCTCCCATTTCCTGATATGCAAGATATCTTTGGTTAGACAATGGTGCCTTATCTTACAGCCACACGGAACATAATTTTGTATCAATTTGTGGAATACTATGATTCTCAATACAGTGTCATGAATAATGCTAGAGACTCTTAACACCTTTAATAAATTTAATTTTGTAACTGATGTGTAGGTTTATAACAGGTGCTATATTAATCATGTAATTCAGTGATAGTACATTTGACGTAGATGTGCTAAATACTGCATTAGTTTAGCAAACCATTCTTTATGATAAGTGGCAATTAATTTGTGAACAACTGTTTGTAGAATGGTCCGTGTCCTAATGAGTAATTATACAAAATTTCTACACAAGCACATGCGATAGTTACTCTTTTTCCAAGACACCAATCATTTATCTTTTTTAGAATTTACACTTTACCATTAACCAATCAACACATCAATTTGGACCTTGATTTTTTTTTCCAGGTTTTATATCTCGGGGCTCATAGTAATAAGGAAATTTTAATCAGAAAGGGACTTACCATGCAAATGAAATTCCAAGGTGTAGTTCGGTACAAACTCATACACCAGCATTCTTTGGGATCTTGTAATGCAGTATCCAACCAATGAAACAAGATGTCGGTGATGTACGCGGCTAATAATCTCAATCTCAGCCTGAAATTCACGCTCTCCCTGTCTGCTCCCAGATTTAAGCTGCTTAATTGCAACCACTGTACCATTTGCAAGGATTCCCTTATGAACATAACCAAAACCACCCTGACCAAGGAGGTTGGCATTGGAAAAATTATCAGTCCCCATGGCTAGTTCTTCATATGTAAAAGTACTCTGTGAATATCCCAGAGAAATTCCAGGAGTCAGTGATTTAACTTGTTTATCAGAGCCCATGCTGCTGCTTGTAGAAGGTTGTTCAGCATAGATACCAAGCATCGGTTGCAGTTTGTCATTTGGAGAGGCTCTTTGGGGAATAGTGGGCTTCGGCCACATCATCATTTTATTGTCCGCAGCAGGAGCCATATCGGGCTGCCAATGCAGTGGCAATCCATCATCTGTAGGCATTAAAACAGTTTAGAGACATCAAGGAAAGTAATTTGCAAGAGAGGCTTGAATAGTAAGATGAATAGTAGCTTCACAAATCACAATGAGCAGATTCTAGATTCACAGAAGAAAGCATGATGAGTCTATATTTTAAGAGCAAATCCAAACAAAACCATAAACGAAATTCTACAGAGCAATCAATTAGAAGCAAACAGCGTATAGGACAAGAAACGAAGCAAATTAAGCATACAAACACAAATGCACATAATTTTATATTCTACGCAATTCAAAGTCAAAAAAAGGCAAACCTTTGCTAGCCCCTTGTGAAGGTTGGCCAGCGAGCAATAATCTCTGTGCTTCCTTTCTCTTCTTCCTCCGGTACACATAAACAGAAATACCCACGCCTGCCAGCACTCCCAATATTACTCCTACTATCAACGCCGAAAGTACCGGCGTAGACGGGGTTGTCGACCCAGATGATCCTGCTAACGAAGACGGTGGAGGTGGCACTAGAGCACCACTCGAGTTCGCCGGAGGCGGTGCCTGAGAAACAGTTGGGGTGGTTGTGTCAGGCGGAGGCGGAGCGGTGGAATTACCGGGGACAGCAGAAACTGCTGGAGCTGGAGACGACATCTCCGGTGATGTTCTGGTGAGTAGGTCTTTGTAGTCAAAGCGAGCGTGGGTGAGTGTGCCTGCGTGTGTGAGGGGGGGGGAGAGAGAGAGAGCAGCCTAAAATTTTCTTTCCTCGGTGAACATGGGTTGCTGAACAGGCGAGGAAGAAGACCTGGGTGGTGGACCCCACTGAATTGTAGGCTGGGCTGCGGCAACGGCGTCGTTTTTGTGGATTGTTTTGTTCAACAGACAAGAACTTCGCTCGCTAACTACTTGTCTTAGATGCATGTATTTCTTTTGAATTTTTAGGGCAAATTATTTATTGGTTCAGATACTCTCTTGTAAGAACTAATAAGTCTTCGGATACGTCATGTTAGGATAATCTCTCTTAATATTTAAAAATAAAAAAATACGTCTCGAAGGTTACATATTAAAATATTAAATTATTTTGCTTCAAAAGTAGGACCCTCAATTTTCAAGAACCATATTCCAATTTGACGGGGCGGTCTAGTTGAATAATTAATTAATTATTAATTTCATTAAGAAATTGAATTTTATTAAACACGGTAATAAAACTGTCGACGTATAGTGTTTGATGTAGGTTTTTTTATATGCATTACTTATGAGGATTTTATAATTTAAGATTGAAGTCTTAAATTAGTTTGTCTAAATTCCAGAATTCTAAGTTAATTGTTATAATTTTGGACTTAATCCTAGTTTGTGTCCTAATGTATTATGTTTGTGTTGGTTGGGTACTTGGGATGTTACATCATATGATTTATGTTTTATTTTGAGATACTTTTTCGTATTTATATAAATTAATTTTTTATGTTGATTAATTTTTTTATCTTTTTATTATATATTTGAAACAAAATAAAAACAAAAAAACAACATATAGCAATAATTTCAAACACTAAAATTTATAAATTTATAAAAGATCCCCTAAACATTTAAGGACAAGACTGGAAAGCCAAGGAGTATTAGCGACGCATGGGTTTCATGTGTCACTACTACTAACATTAATTAGTGAATGCAAATTAATGGGTAACCTTAATTAATAGGTATATCAAAATTCAAGTTTTGAATTTTCACATTACATCCATTGGAACACTTATATCTCTTGTATCTTCGAATTCATGCACTCAACGTTATTATTGTCCTTTTCTAAACTTTTATCTTCCTTAACCTAGAGTAACCATAAACCAAGCAAATTAAATACTCACTTTCAGTAGCTACCAACAGCTACTGGGCACTCATAAGCCTATTATTCCATTAAATGGTGATGTGGTTCGTAGTGTTCCATGTCTAGATGCAACATCTTGGGAGTATGTCTTTGTCACAGTTTCTAATGATGATATTAATAAGGCCTTTTTAGTGTTGAAGATAACAAATCTATTGGGCCTGATGGCTATTCATCTCTCTTTTTTCTAAAATCATAGGACATTGTTGGAGAGGATTTTTGTGTGGTTCTAAAAGATTTCTTTGTTTTCAAGAAGCATCTCAAGCAAATTAATGATTTCATAATAGCTATGATCCCTAAATTTGTTAATGTTTATTCCCCCCAATGACTATAGGGCAATGTCTTATTGTAACATGGTTTATAAAGTGATCTTGAAAATCCTAGCTACGAGATTAGCCCATGCTTTTAAAATCATCATAAGTCTAACGCAAAATGCTTTTCTGAGTGATAGACGCATAACTAACTACACTAATCTAGTTCAAGAACTCCTCCGACATTATGGAAGGAAAAAGGCCTTCCCTAGGAGTCTTATTAAAATTAATTTCATAAAAGCTTTTGACTTGGTTTAGTGGTGCTTCTCAAGACAACTTCTCCTTCTACTCGACTTTCCATATATATTTGTTCAACTGATTAAGGTGTGTGTTAAAACAACTCATACTTAGTGAATATAAATGGGTATCCATATGGATTTTTTCCTTGTAGAAGTGATGTGAGATAAAGTTGCTTACATGGAATATTTCTCTAGAATGCTTAAATTAGCATATTAGATTCTTGTTTTTCATCTCTACTCGAAATATAGTCATCTTAGTATCTATCGTCTTTCCTTTGTTGATGATATAATGTTTATATGTCCTTAAGGATAAAGTTCTATTCAAATCTTAGTTTAGCAGTTGATGTTAATTAGGAAGAATTTAGGTTTAAATATAAATCCAAAAAAATCTTCAATCTGTTTTAGTGGTGTCTTAGATAGTTTAAAGTAAACTATTCTTCATGACACTAGTTTTATAGAAGGAACCTTTGCTTTCAATATCTTTGAGTTTTTATTAGTCCTCATAAGCGCTTAGTAATTCAATATTCTCTTTTTTTGCACAAGCTTGAATCAACATTGCAGAGTTGGATGAGGAAACATATTACTTATGCTAGTAGGCTTGGGTTAATAAAATTAATCCTACATGGTATGGTTCTGTTTTGGTTTAGTATCTTTCCAATACCGAGTACTATCATCAACAAAATTATCTCTATTCAAGGGATTTTTCTATGGATAAGGAACACCTTAAAAAAAAAAGTCTACTTTGATGGCTTGAGAAAAAATACCTTTACTAAAAAAAAATAAAGGACTAAGATTGTTTGATATAAAGGCTAAGACAAGAGTTACTTAGTTGAGAAGTTATAGAACATTAATTCAATTGAAATCAGATTCTATCTAAATTTAATGAGCGCACCATTTCTACCTAAACCAACACTATATCTAGCATGCCCAGATTAAAAATACCTCTTCATAAATATGGAAGTCAATTATTTGCCTAAAAAATCATCTTGTTGAAGTTTTAGGGGCATTCTAGAGCCATCAACTTGATCACAAATTGGTAGAGTTGTGGTGGTTGTTTCTCATCTAATATGCATAACTTTATAAAGATTAAAAGCACCATTTTCAATTGGGAAATAGTGGTTTAAGAGCACTAGTTTTTGTCTAGATATAACTTCCTATTATGGTTTGCTATGTTGAGGAAGCTAAGGATTAAAGATAGGTTTCAGTTTATTCCAATAGACATTTTTTGAGTGTTCTAATTTAAGGAGACTCATAACCATATATCTTTGGTTTTACTTAGATATCTCTCTTGTACGGAAAAATAACATCTTGGCTAAGAATTACAAGGCACATGACAAGTCTGAAAATTGTTATAAAAGGGCTAACTCTTTGAGAAAGAATATTGAATTAGGATAACAAGAGTCTCCCTAAGACTCACAATATACTTAATTTGAAAAGAAAAAAAATAAAAGGATTTTTTAATGCACTGATAGATTGATTGATGTTATCTTTCATAAATTTTAGATTATTTTCTATATGGTCTTATACATTCTTGAAAAAAAAACCACATTCTAAGCAATGTTGGAAGATGATATATGCCTCACCAAGTTCAATTTCATGGTTCTAAATTGTGTTCCCTTGAAGTTGGATAGTTCTAAATTGGAAAGTCCCCCAATTTATGATTCTCTCCAAGCATTGGAAGTGCACATCCCAATGCTTACCTTGTTAAGTTTATGATAATAGTAACTCTATGATTTTAGTGTTTTGGTTACCTGTGGTAGTAGGTTCTGTATATATAAGGGAGAGAGGTATGAGAAATGACCAAGGAGGGGACATATTCGCCACTTAGGGATTATGAGCATAAAGAGAATTTTGATGATTTTGGGGATGTAGACTAAAATTTGGGTAGTATTAAGTTAAAAATCTCAACCTTTCAGGGGAAAAAAATGATCTGGAAGCTTACTTGGTTTGGGAAAAAAGGTGGAGATGGTTTTTGATATTTATAGGTACTTTAAAGAAAACAAGATTAAGATAGTTATATTGGAGTTTATTGATTATGTTATGGTTTGGTGGTAGAAAAAATAAGGAATAAAGAAAGACCAGTTAGCACGTGGGAGGAGTTAAAGACAATAATGAAAAAGAGGCATGTTCCTAAACACTATTATAGAGAGTTGTTTAATCATTTCTAAATGATTACACAGGGTAGTAAAAGTGTAAATGAGTATTAGAAAGAATTAGAGGTGGCTATAATTGTCACGACCCGATTCCCGGATCCGTGACCGGCACATAGATATGGTTCCTCTCCAAGGTTCCACACCTATGTGAACCCAAACTTACACACAAACTTAATATTCTTATTCAGAGTTCAACGCAGCGGAAATATCAAAGTAAACTTTATAACATAATTCAACTGTCTTTATACAATAGTTGATTACATACTGTTATAATTGTGGAGCACTAACTAAACCTATGAACAAAATGTCAATTACAACCAAAATAGCAGGTTCCAAGAGTAGGACAAAAATGACCTGCTAGCAAGCTACAAGCCTGAAAATAATAAATAATGAGGGGGTGAGTTCAACAACTCAGTGAGTAGATAATATCCAATATACACATACGAGATAATATAGCAATGAGAAATATATTATCGAATCAGTTCGGAGTTCTTACAAGAAGTTGCTCAAATAGGTCATAACAAGAATATATATAAGGTAAAGCTCGTCAGAAAATCAAAATGCAATGAGCATGAGGCTCCGTACTGTGGGATGATCAGTCCACACAGGTTGGTGACTCCCCCGACCAACTAGGGTTTCATATACGATGTGCACAAAGGCTAACACTACCCTGTTAGCATAGGTATTCTGACTGACATACCGTAGGTATACATATATCATAATCAAACAAATATTCATAT
Organism: Salix dunnii; assembly: GCA_015731905.1. NCBI lineage: Eukaryota > Viridiplantae > Streptophyta > Magnoliopsida > Malpighiales > Salicaceae > Salix > Salix dunnii. Next base: position 3,741,392 of record CM027661.1, read on the forward strand.
CTCAAGGCTCAACTCATGGCATCAATAAAATGAGGAGCTATCAATTTCACAAACAGATATTGGCTTATATCAAGAACGTATATTCAACAATTGATTATGCTTTATCGTATCAAGAATCGTAATCAATGTATATCTTATCAAGGAGCATAATCCAAATACTAGCAAATCAAATATTTATAATATTTCTCATGCATATTAAATATTATCCACTCACCTGACTCAAAAGTGATCGAAATTCAAAAAGTAGAATACTGACGGAATCCTACTGACGTACCGCAGTAGAATATCAGGATTATCTGAACATATAAAAGAAGATATACTCAAAAATGACTCAAAAACATAAAATAGCTTTTATAACATATCTAAGAGTTCAACTCATAATCCTATGTGTTTTTTAATCAACTATCCATTTTTCCGCAAAAACCTAAAACAATGGTTTCTTCCGAAGTCTAATTCAATATACACAATTCATAAAATTGATAATAATTCATCGAATAGGCTTCAATTATCCATCAAACCAATATGAAGTACTTACATTCCATCTAAGGACCATTCTGAAATTTTCTTATATTTTTAGGGTCAAATTGTAATTTTATCAAATTGAAGGACTAAATTGAACACTTCATAAATTCATAATTATACTAAAATCTTGTCCATAATTCAACCTCAATTCTGTCCAGAATCTCCAATTTTACTCCAGGGACCAAACTAGAATTTTCCAAAGTTCAGGGACTAAATTGTAATTTTCCAAAGTTCAGGGACTAAACTGAAATTTTCACCAAAAGGACCAAAATGAATTTTCGTCATCTTCAACCTCCAGACCTGAATTTCCAGCAAGGGTTTTCACCATTTTTTCTCAATATTTTCTTAAACAAAACACCTCAAAACTTCAAAATCATCTACAATCAAACTAATTAAACCATTACCCAACACATTCAACCCTTAACATCTCTTTTAATTCATCAATCAAACCCAAATAAAATCCTCAAACCCTAACAATCAATCCAAGCAAAAATCATAACTAATAACTACATTTATACATATTAAAACATACACATTACCTTAACAACTATTTCTCCTTCTTCTTTTCTCCTTCTCTTCCCTTTTTTCCTCTTCTCTCTTCTCTCTTCTTCTTCTTCTTTCTTTCTCTCTTCCCGATTCTCTCTCTCAAATTTTCAGATTGCTTCTTGTTTTTTTTTTTCTTTTCTTTTCTATTTATATTTACAAACTTATACAATTACTACAAAACCCTTAACCTACTTCTAAGCTCTTAAGGGCATTCATGTATTTTCCTTTTTAAAAATTTCAAAACACTACAATAATAGAGTTAATGTTGATGAGCATGAGGAAGTGATTATGTCTAAGTTTCTAAATAGCTTGAATAGAGATATAACTAATGTTATAAAATTGCAATCATATGTTGGTTTGGAGGAGTTAGTACACTTAACCATTAAGGTTAAATGATAGTTGAAAATAAGGGTGTTTAGAGCTTCTAAAAGGTCTTCTTCAGGTTAGAGAATACATTATAGGAAAGAGGGTAGTACACCAATAAAGCCATTGGTGACTTCCAAAAATGTCAAACCTACTTTCATAAAGAAACAAGTTTTGGCTAATGATCAAAACTTAAGAGAGATGTCCAAATGAAGTGTAATTATGATATAAAGTGTTTCAAGTGTCAAGGATTAGAACATTGTGCATCAAAGTATGCAAATCGTTGAGTTATGATTCTAAAGGATGATGGGGAGAGTGTGTCCATTAGTAAGGATTCTGACTATGATGACATGCCATCATTTAAGGAAGCTAGTGATTTAGAGTATGTTATTGGTTATAAAGTTTTGATGATTAGGAGGTTGCTTGGTGTTCAAACTAAGGAGGAGGATATATAGCAACAAAAAGAGATGCCTAATCCGTTATAAGGTATATAGTATGATCATTGATAGTGGTAGTTGTACTAATATTGCTAGTGTTACTTAGGTTAGAAAATTAGGATTGAATGCCATAAAGCATTAGAGGCCTTATCAGCTTCAATGGTTGAATGAATGTGGAGTTGTTAGGGTGAATGACAGGTGATTATTTTCTTTTTATTAGGCAAATAATGATGAAATGTTACGTGATGTTGTGCCTATGCATACTAGTCATTTGTTACCAAGGAGGCCTTAGCAATTTGATAAAAAAGCCAAGCATGATAGGTTTAACAACAGGTATTCATTGGAGAATGACTGAAGGATTTAGAACTTACCCCACTCGTACTAAAGCAAGTGTTTGAAGATCAAATTCAATTAAAGAAGGGCTATGAGGACGAGCAATATGTTTCATCCAAAGTGTAGGAACAAAATGATTTAGCCAAAATGGAAAAAAGTTGAACAATTTGGTAAGGATGTAAGGAAGAAAGAGAAAAAAAATGAGTCATAAGTTGAAAACAAAAGAGAACAAAGTTTCAACCCTTAAGACATTAAGGGAGGTCATGACTAAGAATAAAAAAAATAAAAAAAAGGCTGAAAATGGAGAGAAAATGAGTGGAGAGAAGAAAAAAATGAGAGAAGAAGAGTGTAGAAAAAGTGGTGAAACACCTTTTCTTTACAAAATCTAATGATCTTAAACTTGTCTATCTTCTGACTTGCCTATGATTTTACTTGTTTATAAGGAGGCATTCTTTAACTTAGATAATTTAACTTCTTGTTTTCCTAGTATTGTTAAATTTCTTTTGTAGGAATTTTTTGCGAATGACATTCCTATTAGTTTGAGGATATCTTTCCAGATGACATTCTTAGTGGTTTGCCCTCAATTAGAGATATTGAGCATCAAATTGACCTTATTCCAAGAGCATCTATACCAAATAGGTAGGCTTATAGGATAAATCCTAAAGAGACTAAAGAGCTTCAAGGTCAAGTGGAGGATTTAATGTCGAAAAGATACATTCGAGAGAGCATGAATCCTTGTGTAATTCCTGTGCTTCTTATTTCAAAAAGGATAAAGCTTGGAGAATGTGTGTGAACTTGTCAAGCTATCATTAACATTACAATAAAATATCGACATCTCATTCCTAGATTAGATGATATGATGAATGAATTACATGGTTTTGAATTATTTTTGAAAATTGACTTGAAAAGTGGTTATCATCAAATTAGGATGAAAGAAGGGGATGAATGGAACAAAAAAATTTTAAAACTAAATATGTTTTTATATGAATGGTTGGTTATGCCTTTTATACTTACAAATACACTTAGTAAATTTATGAGATTAATGAAACATGTGTTGCAGATTTTTATCGGTAAGTATGTAGTTGTTTACTTTGATGATATCTTGATTTATACTAAAAAGGTTAAGGTTAAGGTTATTCAAGAATGTCCTACACCAAAATGCATAACTGTTAGGAGTTTTCATGGTTTGGCTTGTTTTTATATGAGTTTTTTAAAAAATTTAGTATGACAGCTTTTCCATTTACTAAAATTGCTAAGCAAGTCATGAGTTTCAAGTGGGGAGAACAAGAAAATATTTTTAGCTTGTTAAAATCAAAGTTGATTTTGACACCTTTACTATGTTTACCTGATTTTAACAAAGCTTTTGAGATTCATTGTAATACTTTTGGAATAGGTATTTGACTTGTTCTAATGCAAGAAAAATGGATAGTTGCTTATTTTAGTGAGAAACTCAATGATGCAACTCTTAACTATCCCACTTATGATAAAAAATTGTATCAATATTGAGGGCTTTGGACACTTAGCAACATTATTAATGGCTTTTGGGAGTTTGTCATACACACTAACCACCAATCCCTAAAACATGTGAAGGGCTAAGGTAAGTTAAGTAGGAAACATGATAAGTGGGTTAAGTTTATTTAAACTTTTCCATATGTGATTAACTATAGGCAAGGTTAGGAAAATGTGGTCATTAATGCCTTGTCGCGAAGGTATGTTCTTCTTATTACTCTTAATACTAAATCGCTAGGGTTTGAGTATATTAGGGAGTTGTATCTAGTTATCATGATTTCAGTGCTATATATACACATGCAAGGTTTTGACCAAGGATAAACATTTTAGGCATGATGGATTTTGTTTAAGGAAAAAAAATTATGTAAGCCTAATTGCTCATTACGTGGATTGCTTGTGAGGGAAGCACATGAGAGAGGTTTAATGGGGCATTGAAATTACAAAAACTTTGGAGGTTCTGAATGAACACTTTAATTTCCTTAATATGAAAAGAGATGTGCAAAGAATATGTGATAGGTGCATAACATGTAGACAAGCTAAGTCTAAAGTAATGCCCTAAGGAACCTTAGGTTGATATTTCTTTGGATTTCATTTTGGTTTTACCTAGGTTTAGGAAAGGGAGAGATTATATATTTGTTGTTGTGGATAGATTGTTTAAGATGGCACATTTCATTGCTTACCATAAAATCGATGATGTAACAAATATACAAGACATTATTTAGAAAGGTCATTCAGCTACATGGTCTTCCTAGGAGCTTTGTATCCTATCAAGACATTAGGATTTTGAGTTACTTTTGGAAGGTTTTTTAGAGTAAATTAGAAACTAAACTTTTATATTCTACTAGTTGTCATCCATAAACAGATGGCCAAATTGAAGTTGTTAACCGAACTTTGACTCAATTGTTAACATTCCAACGAATCTTAAAAAGTAGGAATATTATTTTCCATTCATAGACTTTTCATATAATTGTAGTTGCATTCTACTACTAATTATTCACCATTTGAGATCGTTTATGGTTTTAACCTTTGACAATATTATATTTAATTCTTTTTTATGTTGATGAAAGGGTTAGTCTTGATGGAAATCAAAAGGAACAGGTGGTGGAAGATCTTCATGCAAAGATTTCGCAATAAATAGAAAAAAAGAAGGAATAAACAACGTGTAAACAAAGCCAATAAGGAGTGAAAATCAATGAGATTTGAACCAAGTGATTAGATTTTAGTGTATATGAGGAAGGAAAGTTTTATGGATCAGCCAAGAAATATCAGCAAGGACCCATTACATGTTTCAAATAGTCTAATGACTAAGGCTAAGACAAAGACATTAAAAAAGGCATTGAATGCATTGGTTTTCAAGATTTCAACCAAGTCAAAATTGAAAGGTTCATTGGAGTATCAAGAGGAGACCCTAGTACATCTTATTCATATGCAAGAGGGGTCAAATACAACTTTATTTGGGTCATGAAGTAGGAATAACAAAGGAAACAAAAGAATCATACTACAACTTGGAAACAACATGAGCGCCTTTTTTTTTGTTTCTAGGATTAAGGAACTGCATGGAAGGCTATAAATAAGCCTTGAATCAACTCTATAATATTTTACTTCCTTTTCTTCTTCTCATCGAAAAACATGGATTTAATATTAGGGGCTTTATTTTATTTTTGTTATCTGTAGCCCAAGGCTTGTTTGGGTTTAATTGATATATTATTTTAAGTTAGGATCCAAGGCTTGTTTGGATTAAGTTATAGACATTTCAGTTTAGGATTTTTGGTCAATTTTGAGTGGACCTCATATAAGTCCACATAAGAGGTCCATTAGATTTAATTTTTCAAGAACTATTAAACTCATGTAACCAAAATTTTCAGGAGCTTTTGATGATCATTTCTTCTCAATTTTTAAGTTTTAACGTGTGAGAGTGATTCTTGTATTCTTCAATTCTTGAATGAATTGAATCTGAATTATCAAAGATTACCTTAATTCATGGTGTCATTCTACTCATTCCAATAGTGTTGGTGCATTGTGGCAGGTTTCCATTGTATCACACTCCTATAAGATCTTTAGTTTTCCATAATCAAATCTCAATCTTGGTTGTGGGTTGCATGGCCACGTGATCACGAGGTTCACATCACAATACCATTACACAAGGATTGAAAGAAGAAGATTATATTTAGATAGTTTAACCTTCTGTTACTCTTATGGTCATAACTAAAGCTACAAATTGAATTTGTTATGATTCCAATTACAAAAAACTACCCTTTCATAAGTTTCCAATGATATATGAATGACCTTCTAATTCTTAAGATGAAAGACAATCATTAGTTTTAGTTGGGCTTTACCAATACCAATTAGAATGTGAAAATGATGAACTTATCTTATTTATTTAGTTGAGCTATCAAACTTTATTTATTTGAGAGGAGACATTTTGTTTGGGTTTTTTCCTTGTTTATTTTGTTTATTTTAATTAGTTAGGGCTAGTTTTAGCTTGGTTGATTATTATTTAAATTAGGTTTATATGGGATCCATTAGGAAAATTAGGGTTTTGGTTTGGAGTTTAAATACACTTAAGGAAATAATTTCAGCACACTTTTGATGATAATTTTAGCGCTATAGACAACTTTTGGTTGCTTTATCTTAGTTCCTAATTAAACTTTTTAACTCTTCAAAGAATTGACCATTCTTTATTATGAATTTAAATTTCATTTGCTCATCTCCAAGTATAGGTGTTATGATTAAGCTGGTTTATAGTTTTGTTGCTTCGAGTAAGTCTTCTATTGTGCTAAGCTCATTCAAATCTGAACAAACTTGGGTTAGATTGATATTAGGGTTACGAATTTTATTAAATTCTACTAGCATTTGCACCAGTTAAGGCTTTCTCACTTGTATGTCCTAGTTGCAAGGCTAACACATATTTTTTTGTGATGTCAAAATGTTATGTGATGAGACCATATGCATGTGTCCTTTTGAAATTTTTAAAGTGTTTGGCTTTATAACTACTTAAGCTAACATGTGGGTTTTTTCTCATCCTATCTTTGAATTTCTTGTATCCAAAATCTAGACAAAAATCATCAATTGTTAAATAGGTTTGCTTAAAAGATTTTTTTTTTACATGTGTTAACTTTATGTTGCTTTAAATAAATGATACTTTTCAAAAGCATTCCTTTATATTATTTATTTTTAGGGAAGAAATATTCTTTATTCATAATGGTCATAGACTTTTAACTTTCCAAATCTATGAAATCTTAAATGATTTTAATGTATAAATAAAAGTATATTTTTATTTAAGAAAATCAATATTATTGTGGAAAGGGGTTTTTTACGTATATACGATGGCTATCTAAAAAAAAAATACAGTAAGGAGTCTTTTGCATGCTTATTTTTTTTCAATAATCATATATAGTTTTATTCATTATGTCATATATGTAATATAATCTTTGAAGATATAATTAATTAATTGTTTTTTTTCTTGATAAAAAATTATTTATAAATGCATGTAATATAGGTTATGTTGTTTTGTTATGAAAGAAAGGGATTCAAGATAAAAAAAAAAAAAAAAAAAGTATTCTAGGGTATGTGGACTATTATCACTGTTCTCGGTTCATCATTATTTTTTTTAATTGCTTTTTTGTTAATATTTATAGTTGTTAAAATTTTTAATTATTATAGATAAGGCATTCAAAATAATAATTATTATTATTTTTGTTAATATCCCAATCTTCGTGCTTTTTTTAATGATAATGATAATTTTATACTGATTATTTCGTTAAAATCTACTAAATAGATAAATTCATATGCATTTAAAATTCATATATTTTATAGAAAACTTGCACTTAACAGGAATTCTTCACAGATTTATTATTTTTTCTAAATTTATATCATAAAAAAAATATCACATAATTAATTTTTTTTAATATGTTATCACTTGCAATGGGGTGCAAGGTATGGGCTAATATATATATATATATATATAATGTAGATTTTTTTAAAAAAATCAATAGCAACATGAAGAAAATCAACTTCTTTGATTTCTTCTCCACTACTCTTTTTGACGATTTTTTGTCATATGATATCTATTGTGTAACATATGGTACTTCTAGATTTATTATATATGTTTTTTTATTTTGAATCTTATACTTTTAATTTTAGATTTTATTTGAATTCTTTGTTATATATACATATTTCTTACATAGTTTCTATTTCTATCCATATTTATATATACATGCTCTTAGTTTTTGTTTTTAATTTTTATTTATTTCCACTATTATTAAGGTTTTTTATTTACTGTTTAAATTTTAATATATAATGGTGGTCATTTGAAATTTAATAATTATTATGATTTCTCTTTCTTTTTTCCTTCAAGTCAAATAATTTCTTAAAATCTAATAATATTTATTTTTATTTTGTTATTTATTTTGTTTTTAAATTTTTTTTTCCTAGTATTGTTAGATCTTGAATTTTCTAATTATTATAGATAAGACATTTAAAATAATAATTATTTGTTAGTTTTGCTTTCTTTAAAGTATGTCAAATTAAAGTATGTCAAATTATATATATATATATATATATATATATAACCTAGATTTTTTTTTTAAAAAAAATCTTTAGTCAGTATTATCAATTGTGGTTTTGCTATCTACCAATTAAATTATTATCAAATTAGTTAAACAAACATCAATAAAATTGTTTGATGTATAAAATAAATCACCCATCTGTGCTAAAATTCAACAACTATAATTTTACTATTTTCAATTAAAAAATTCATGAAACAAATAAAACGTACATAACATGAATTAGTATGATATACATAGCACATGACTCATTTCAACAGAATTTTTTTGATTCCAACTATGCAATCTACCGATACAATAATTATCAAAATAATTTTAACAGTAGCAACATTAGAGCACTTTTAGGCAAAAAAAACCTTTTCTAACATATTCCATTAATCATAATTTTACTAATTAAATATTAAAATAATCAATTACAACACGTATAAAATCATTCAATTTTCTACATGGAAAAAAGCCTAGATAAGTATTCAAAATAATGATAATGATTATTTTTAGGTTTTTTCTTATACATATGTGAGACTAATTATATGTTTTAATATTTATTTAATATTAACGCCTAAAAATATATATAGAGAGAGAAAAATGACCTAGGATTTTTTGAAAAAAATAATATCAGTATTCCGAAATACATTTAATATAATAATATGATGAATAAATCTTATAAAACAAAAATATATTTTGGCTATTAATTTTAATTTTGTGTTCTTTTGTTGAAGTTTATATCTTAAAAAAATTATAATATTTTATTTATAATATTTCATATATAATATTATTGGGGAAAAAGACAACTAAAAAAAAACAGGTAGACAAATTCCTAGCTTATCTACAATTAAAAAATATACGAATCACTTCCTGTTTTGATTACACTATTCCTTTTAGGAGCAAAAAAAAACTCATTTCTAACCTATTTTATCCATTATAATTTTACTAATTTAATATCAAAATAACTAATTATAGCACTCAAAAAATTTGAGTTTATTTCTTAAAAAAATATAATATTTTTATTTATAATATTTTAGATTCAATATTACTGGGGAAAAAGGAAAACTATAAAAAAAAATAGACAAATTAATATAGTTTATCTACAATTAAAAAATATATCAATCACTTCCCATTTCAATCATACTATTCCTTTTAGATGGGAAAAAAAAACTTATTTCTAACATATTTTATCTATTATAATTTTACTAATTAAATATTAAAATAACTAATTACAGCATGTAAAAAATCAATTAGTTTTCTACATGAAAAAAGCCCGGCGCAACGCGGGTGCAAGCAAACTCGTTTTTTACTATATAAGGGCCATTATAATTTGATGATTATTTATTATGAACTTATGATCTTCTTTAGGCAATGAGAGAACCTTTCTTAACACCAGATCACCTTATTTAAATACCTTTTGCCAAATTTCTTGTCATGTGTTTTAGCCATTCTTTTTTGGTATAAAAAGTGATGCCAAATTGTTGTCAGTCTAGTCTTTTTCATTGAACATGTTTAATTACTTATATTTTATCTTTACCCAATCAAGTTTTTCTAAGTTAGACTCCATGAATACTATTAGCGATAGGATTTTCACTTACAAGGGTGTCACTACCTCCTTTTCATATACCAATCAATAAGGTGTAGTATTAGTCAATGTCCTTACAACTATTTTATATGTTTGAAAAGCATAAGAGATTCATCCATGCTAATCTTTATAAATGACCACCATCTTCCAGATAATATTCTTTATGTTCTTATTGGTGACTTCTATGACTTTATTCATATTTGGCCAAGGTCACTAGAGCATTAGCGAATTGGTTCTTCTCCCTTCCCATATGTGCAAATTTTATCATGTTAAAGTTCTCTATGAATTTGGAAGGTATTCTTAATATTTTCTCAGCTTCTCATCCTTGATTGGTCATTCTTGTATACTTGATAAATTATCAATATTGAATCTTCATATACATTTAACTTCTTTTTTTCAAGCAATAAGAGCAAACTTTAGACTCTACTATAATGTTAATACATTTGAATCATAACCTGATTAAGATGGGGTTTGTCTATCATTGAGAGAAATTATAGTAGCTTCAACTCCATTACTATATATGTTCATAACTTTATCAAAGTACACTAGCCACCAATCACTTTCCTCTTTTTCCTTTGGACATTTTCCCTAAGAAAGTCAAAGTTCAAAGGTTCATATTCCTCAATGGGATTTTCAACTAAAGGATCAACAAAAGGCTGACTTGGGATAAGAAGTAGAGGTATTCCATATGGTAGGCAAAGCATAACCATTGAATGGGGGTGGCACCACCGTGAAAAGGGGAAACTCCTTAATTGATTAGAGCCTAGAGGGTGATTAGAGTTGCCACATTTATTTGCTTGAAAATGCCTACTTGAGCTAAAACGATGCATAGTATACCCTAAATAAAGTTATGGATAAACCATATAAATTAGGGCTCTATTAATTTGGGGTTTTATTAATTTGGGATTTAGAGAACAACAAATTAAGCTCTTGTCATTTAGATTTCATCACTTATGTCTTTTAATGGACTTTAAACTTTAAATATATTCAATCATGCCCTCAAAAATTTAAAATTACCTTTTCTTATTTGATCATCCTCTTGTAATTGGTCCTTGGTTTCTAATTTATTCAATTTGATCCCTCCAAAAACTTACTTTGATTGGGGAAAAAAGTGTAGATATTTTTTGACAATCGCAGGTACTCTGAAGAATAGAAGGTTAAGTTAGTTGTAGTGAAGTTTACTTATTATCATGGTTTGGTGGGAGAGATTGGTGGTAGAAAAAAGAAGGTATATGAAAAAACCAGTTAGTACATGGAAGGGGTTGAAAACAATAATGAAGAAGAGGTATGCTCCTAAACACTATTGTAGAGAGTTATTTAATCGTTTATAAATAATTGCACGGGGTAATAAGAGTGTCAAGAGTATCGAAAAGAGTTAGAGGTAGTTATGATTAGAGTTAATTTTAATGAAGATGAGGAAGTTGCTATGTCTAGGTTTAGGGTTGTACATGATTTGGAGCTTATTTGGGGTCTTCTTCGAGTTGAAAGCTAAATTATATGAGAGAGAGTGTAGTGCATCATTGAAGCCCTTGGGTACTCTTAAACTTATCGAACTTACCTGCATGAAGAAGCAAGTTTCAGAAAATGAAAAAAAAGTTAAGGGAGAAGTATATTTGAAGCGTAATCATGATATAAAGTGTTTCAAGTGTCATGGTTTTGGACACTATGCATCAAAATGTGTAAATTGCCAAGTTATGATTCTAAAAGATGATAGAGAGATTGTTTCCACTAGTGAGGAGTTTGATTGTGATAACATGCCACCACTTGAGGATAATAGTGATTTAGAGTATGGTGTTAGTGATTTGGTGTTTAGAAGGCCACTCAATGTTTGGAGTAAGGAGGATGATGTGGAGCAACAAAGAGAGAACATCTCTCATACTAGACGCCTATTCAATGATAAGGCATGCAGTATAATCATTGATAATAGTAGTTATACTAATGTTGTTACTGTTACTTTAGTTAAAAAGTTGGGATTCAATACCATCAGACATGAGAGGCCTTATCAGCTTCAATATTTGAATGAACGTGGAGCTATTAAGGTGAATAGATAGGCAATGATTTATTTTTTAGTAGGCAAGTATAAGGATGAAATGTTATGTGATGTTGTCCCTATGCATGCTTTGGTGTTAGTGGGGTAAGTGTATAAATTCTTTCATAGTTGTCCAATGAATACTTATATATAAAGATCAAATTCATTTGAAAAAAAGTTATGAGGAAGAGCACCTAAGTTTGGCTAAAGTGGAAGAACACGACAAATAACATGATAAAAATGTGAGGAAGAGTGAAATGAATTTAACCATTAGTTAAAAGCAAAGAGGGACAAAGTTTCAACCCTTAAGAAATTAGAGGAGGGTCATGGCCAAAAGAAATAAAAGGGAGGCTAACATTGGAGAGAAGAAAGAAAGGGTGAGAAAAGAAGAGTGTGTAAAAAAAGTGGGGAAAAACCTTAATTTCTTGGAAATATCTATTGATCTTAAACATTTTCTAAATTGCTTATGATTTTACTTGTGTATAAGGAGGCATATTTTAACTCTAATATATTAGATTTTTGTGTTCCTAGTGTTGTTAAAGTTCTTTTACAGGAATTTGAAGATATCTTTCTAGAAGTCATTCCTAGTGGCTTACTACCAGTTAGAGGAATTGGATAATGAATTTATTATAGCAGCATCTATATCGAATAGGCCAACATATAGGAGTAATCCTGAAGAGTCTAAGGAACTCTAATGGAAAGTGGAGGAGTTGATGTTGAAAGGATATATTTATGAAAGCATGAGTCATTGTGCAGTTCTCGTGCTTATATTAAAGAAAGACAAGACTTGGCGACTATATGTCAATTCCAGGGTTATGAATAACATAACTGTAAAATACTGACATCTTATTCCTAGATTAGATGACATGTTGGATGAATTGCATAGTTTTTTTTTTTAAATGCTTTCAAAAATTAATTTAAAAAGTGGTTATCATTAAATTAGGATGAAAGAAAGGGATGAATGGAAAATAACATTTAAGATTAAACATGGTTTGTATGAGTGGTTAGTCATTATGTTTAGGATTACAAATACACCTAGTATTTTTATTAGATTGATGAATTATCTTTTGCATGCTTTCATTGGTAAGTTTATAGTTGTCCACTTCGATGATATTTTGATTTATAGTAAGGAGTTTGATGAGCATATAAATCATTTGAGACAAATTCTTGATGTGCTTAAAAAATGTCCTTATATGCTAATCTAAAAAGGTGTGACTTTTGCATGGATATAATTATTTTTCTTGGATATGAGTTAATGCAAAAGGTATTCAAGAGTTAGATGAGCCTAAGGTTAAGGCTATTCAAGCAAGACTCACACCATAATCAACAACAGAACTTAGAAGTTTTCATGGTTTGACTAGTTTTTATAAAAGGTTTGTCAAGGATTTCAATATAATAGCCTCTCATTGACTAAAATTATTAAAAATATTATAGGGTTTAAATGGGGTGAAGAAAAACAGAGTGCATTTATCTTGTTAAAATCAAAGTTAATTTTGACATTATTATTATCTTTACCTGATTTTAATAAAGCTTGTGAGTTTAAATGTGATGCTTCAAGAATAGTTATTGGAGTTGTTCTAGTGCAAGAGAAACGATCTATTTCTTATTGTAGTGATAAACTCAATGGTGCAACTCTTAACTATCCCATTTATGACAATGAGTTGTATGTAGTAGTGTGAGCATTGTAGATTTGACAATATTATTTATGACCCCAAGAGTTTGTTATATGCTAATCACCAACCATTAAAATATTTGAAGGGTCAAAATAGGCTAAATAGGAAACATGCTAAGTCGATTAAGTTTATTGAAAAAATTAGAAACAAGTCGTGATTAATCTGATTGACATTGAATAGGATCTTATTGGTATAACCAAGACCATTACACAAGGATTGGGAGAAGAAGACTAGACTCACTCAGTTTGACCTTTCAATACCTTTTTTTTTTTTTTATCATAATTGGTGTTACATGTAGAATTTTTAGGTGTTTCAAGTTGGGATGAAAACTAGACTTCCATATATTTTTATTGTTATATGGCATGTGATATGAACCCTGGTAGAATTTAATAGAATTTACAACCTCAATATCAATCCAACCCAAATTATTGAGATTTGAATGAGCTTATTACAATGGAAAACTTGCTCCAACGCAACAAGACTATAAACTAACTCGATCACAACGCTTATATTTGGAGACGAGCAAATAAAGTATAAATTCACAACAATGAATGGTCAATTTTTTGAAGAGTTAAAAAGTTTAATTAAGAACCAAGATTGAGCAACCAAAAGTCAACTACAATGCTGAGATTATAATAAAAAGTGTGCTGAAATTATTTTCTAAAGAGTATTTAAACTCCATGCCAAAATCCTAATTTCCCTAATGGATCCCACATGAATTCAATTTAAATAATAATTAACCTAAGATAAAACTAGCCAAAACTGATTAAAATAAACAATGATAAAACCCAAAAAAAAAAAACTCTTAAATAAATAAAGTTTGATAGCTCAACTAATTAAATAAGACAAATGTCGTTTTCACATTCTGTTTGACAACGGAAAGCCCAACTTAAAATGGATGGTTCTTTATCATATTAATGCATTAAAATGAGAGACACATAACATTAGAATGGAAAGGTATGAAAGTCTAGTTTTTATCCCAGTTGGAATCACAATAAAATTCAATATGTAACTCTAGTTACGTCCACAAGAGTAATGGAAGGTCAAACTATTTGAATCGAGTCTTCTTATCGCAATCCTTATGTAATGGTATTGGTTCCACCAATAAGTCCCTTTTGAATATTAATAAGATTAATCAAGGCTTGGTCTATATTATTGAAATTACTCTTGAAGTTTATCTTAGCTCATATATCTTAAAGAGGTCCATTAAAGACTTTTTTGAACTTTTTATCTCTAAGTCTCATAACTAGACTGATTGGAACCTTGAATAGATCCTTTGATGGTTGGATCACATCAATATGCCTTCTAATTCAATAAGATGAGAGATAATCATTCATTTGAAGTTAGGTTTTCCTAGTGTTAAATAGAAAGCAAAAATAACCAAACATGTCTTATTAAATTAGATGGACTATTAAACTTTATTTATTTTGTGAGGAAACACTTGTTCGGGTTTGAAAATTATTTATTTTAATTACTTTAGGTTAGTTTTAGCTGGGGTTAATTATTATTTAAATTGGTTTATAAGAACCCATTAGAGAAACTAGGGGTTTTTGTGTCTTGGGGCATAAATATTCTTAATAATAATTTTTAGGGAGGTTTATTTTGGTTAATAATATTATAGTTTTTGCCTACCTTGGTTACCCGTCTTATTTCTTAAATGAACTATCAACTCTTCAAAGAATTGACCAGTCTTTGTTGTGAATTTAAATCCCTTTTGCTTATCTATGGGTGTAGGTGTTATGATTGGAGTTTATAGTCTTGTTATTTTTGAGCAAGTTTTCTATTATGATAACCTCATCCAATTTTTCAGCAAACTTTGATTAAATAGATTTTGAGTTCATGAATTCTATTCAATTCAGCTAGGATTCACATCACCAACTTTGAACCTAATGTGGCCCAAACTGATATTCATTAATATGAATCAAATAAGACCCAAAAAAACATTGCAAATAAGCTTTATTTGATGCCCAAAAAATCTCATGCATACACTGAACTTATCTGACTAAATTACCTACTAAAAAAATTGGGTTGAACCCATCATCCAAAAGAATCTCGATCTTATAGAATGCATTTCTTAGTAAGACTCCATCAAGAAAAATCCAAGGGTGAATTGTATCAACAATTAATCTCAAATAGATAACCAAATGCTCACAATAAGGAATCTAGTGTTGAACTTGAATTGTGGGAAGTCCTCACACATAAGTTACCACATCCTTGTTGGGAAAAGATATTTTTCAAAATAGGAAGTCCACAAGTCAAAAATAAGTAAATAATAATAATAAAAATGTATAACCTGTTATGACCTATATTGAAGGCCTTGACAAACTTTGATTGGTTTGAAATTTTACCCCCATGTAGAAACATACCTTCAGAATATTTTGATAAAGTTTTAGCTCGATCCAAAGGTTTGATATGGAGATATGCTCAATAACATCAAACTAGATAATATGAAACTTTGCGTCAAAGTCCAAATTTGACCATATTTGAATCGTATCAACAAATTTATCTATAATTGGTGCAACTCATATTTTCTTTCTTTCTAATATCATAACCTTTTTAGACTAACTCCTCTCACAAACTAGCAATTACAACCTATTGTCTCTTTATTTGGTCTTACAACTCCCCAAACATTACATTCATTCTTTTAAATTGTTGTTACATAGCTCATAACAAAAAAACCGTCCTCCTCCTCCTTTTTAGTTGTTCCCTTCTCTTTAGAAGATAGTTTTGAAATATAAAAATCATGTCACATGTTTACACATAAACAAATGTTAGTTCACTCATGTTTCATATAAATATGGTTTTTCATGATAATATGGATTTTAGCACTCTTGTTTTCCTTTTCAACTCTTTCGGAAACTTATCTAAAGCAAATGAAGAGAAAAACTTCATATCAACAACCTCAGATTTTGGGACTCAAAGAATAAAGAAAAACTAAACACATTAACAACACATAAGTTATAAATACAAAAATAAGAACCAAATCAAAACAACAAAAAAAACTATATAACATAAAAACCAAAGGAAAAGAACACAAAATACAATAAAAAATTTGAATCCTAAAGTGTGTTCAAATAACTCTAAAATCAAATATCAAAACTAAAAAACTCGATACCCCAAGAAATTTCAATTCGTGGTGTGTTTCCTTTAAGTTATGATAGAATTTCAATTTCAACTTGTTTTCTTTTATATATATATATATGATAGTAAAGTTGAAACATACACGCATTGAATTTGATAGTAATGAAATTCAAATAACTTTTTTGATACTATGTTGTACAATTTTTAGATTGAAGAAAACACTAAAAATAAAGTGAAAACTTAAATAAAAATATATAACTCAGTTTTAGAGCCTAACTTTAATGCAAATTGATGCAAATTTAAAGGATAAAATCCCTTGGACCCACATACAAGAAAGAACATATCCTAGAGAGCTAAAATTAAATTTGAGGATAAGAAAAACTTGATATAATGATTACTTGAACTAAGACATCAAAATTGTTGGAATAAAGACCCAACCCAACAATTACAAAGAATCATAAACGGAACGTATAAGTAAAAATATTACAAAGACAATTTATCTTTGATAAGTACAAAATAGTTTAATAAAGAGCCAATAGGTATGAGCAACACATACATACAAAAATATTGTTATGAAATCAAAGTCTATAAAAAATCATAAATATAAGCAAAAAAAAACCTTATTTATATTAGGTAAAAACATCCTAAACAAGAATGAAAAAAATAATAAAGTGTATTAATTCAAACAGAACAAAAATCCTAAATCAACCAAAAAAAATGTAAATATTGTATAATAGATTCTAGACCTTGTCGCAAGACTTTTTAAAGTTTAATCACCATAAAATTTTAACACTATATAAAACAAGGCTCTTTGTAACTTTCAGATAATTTTCATGTGATCCAATAGTCATATTAAAAAATCATATGTTTATGATAAGTAAATCCTAAAACTAACTTAAGCTTGTCCAAATCCTATATAGATCACATTAATTAAAGGTTGATCATCATTATTGAAATTTAAAAGTTTGACTTGGCCTAAATATTCTGAATAATCTTATTGAATGCCTCTTTAAACTTCTTAATTCTTGACCCCATAATTGACCCAATTAACACCTCTAATATAATTTGATGTGGTTAGTCGATTATCATCAAAAGACCCAGTCATTTGTTAATGAAATCAAATTTCTCGACTATCATTATTCAATCAAAACTATATATCAAGCTTAAAAAAACATTATCCAATGATCTTATCACCATAAAAAAGAGATTATCAATTCAGTAAACAAAATGAAAAAAGCAAACCTTAAAAAATTCCCTTTAAGTATGTATGTAATCTATATTAAATCTTAAAATGATTTTCTACCTCATTTAAGTGCTAAAAATACCAAACACTCTTAATGAAGTATTTCTATACTCATACTCACATCTAAATTATATCTTTTCTTTTCTTTTCTTACAGGAAATATTTTTTTATATATATAAGAGCTTAAAGGATTGAGATGATGATTTAGTACATGTGATTATTTTCTTACCTTTTGTATTCAAATATTTAAGAGAATTTATTAAATTTCATTAAATTCACCATATAGATGTAGATATAGGAGAAACATCCTTAGGTTCATCTTAAAAGGAATTTTAGTTTTTCAATTAATACACAAGTTTTCTAAAAAACATAAGAGTTGTTTTATAATATATTTAGTATTTTCAATCAATTTATAGTGATTGAATGAGAACCTAATGAAAAAAAAATCCAAAGTTAGGAGGCTTTTTTAGGCTTACCTTGTAAGGAAAAACACGCACACACACAAAAAAAAAGGCCTATTATTTGAGAGAGAGAAGTAATTGTTTATAGATAATAAGTCTGTTTTTTTTTTTTTTAAATTTCTATTTCTTTTCTTCTCTCTATTTATGGTAAAGCCATAATTATAAAACTTGGTTTGACTCGATAAGTTAACTTGAGCAACTTGGATTCTAAATAGGCAAAACCCGAGTTTGTAATTAACTTGGTTAAATCAAGGTGACTCATTAAGTCAACTTGAAACTGGGTGATTTAGCATAACTCAGGTTACATTTGACCCTTTTTTCCTTTACATTTTCTTAGCTAACTTAGCTAAAACAACATTGACAACTCAACTAAAATAGCATTGGTAGTAAGCAAAATAACACTAGACCAAATAATAACTTTAATGACAAAACTTGTAGTCCTCAAAACCTTATTGAAAGTAGGGCATTCAATCTCTTAAATCTCATTTGCTACTTCACTCTATAAGTTCCGTTTCCTTTCCTGTTTATCATAACTTTTTTTTTTATCTCCTTTCCTAAACTCTCCACTCACCAAAAACTTTTATCTTTGATTCCAATTTCTCAATTGCCTTTGATTCTTTTTCTACTATTTTAGTTACAAAACAACTTTAGTGTGTGTTTTTTGTTTTGTTTTTGAGATAGTAAATATGAGTGTTTTAGGGTGGGATTAGTAGATAAATATTGACATATAGAGGTTTGAATTGTAATTTAGGGTTTAACTTAGTAGATTTTGATGAAGACAATATGAGTGAGAAATTCAATGGAAAAAAAAATACTATTTATTTTTTGGATACTCATTCTGTAAATTTATTTATTGGTGAGTGAATAAGAAGAAGAAATGTATTAGTGTTTAGAGAAATTGTGTGGGTTGGGCTTCACAATATAAGACTTAAAGTATTTTTATGGTTTTTGAATTGTGAATTATGATATTCCATCTAGATTATATTATTACGAGCTTAACTGAACCCTGTTATTATTTATTAATCAAATTATTTTTATAAATGAACTCAAGTTAATTTATATTAATTAAAACTGAAATTTTTAACAATTCAACCCATACATGATTTTGATTAAACAACTTTATCTCATACTTAATGTTTTGTTTATATATATATATATATATGCTTCCTTTCCTCTCTAAGTCAATTTATACCCCACCTATAAAAAATGTTGAAAATAAATCCTTTTAAATTCCTTTTTTATCCTTTTAAATGAACATTTTATTTGTTAGGTTCTCCTTGTTAACAGGGGGAGAGACTGGAATTTTACTTGTCTCATTTGGCCTCCAGAGAAATCCAGAGTGGAAAAAAAAACCAAACCAAAAACATTAACCCAAGAGAAAGGCAAGAAGTGAAGAGAACTCTGTTTCAATGGTTGAATTATTTTTATTATTATAATTTTTATAATAATAATAATAATAATAATAATAAACAATATAAAAACATATCTCTCATTTAAGATATGAAAATGTTGAGGATGGGCTTTGGTTGGTTTCCGATATTAAGCTGAAAGAAAGACGCGATCTGTTTTTAAATGACTCACTGATTCATTGATTTGATTGAGTTTGAGAGTTAATCTGAGCCTGACATTTGATTTCTGATCGTCAAAACAAAATGAACGGTGGAGATGAAGTCGCTGAAGCTCCGCCTGGTCCACCACAACCTCTGGAGTGGAAATTCTCTCAGGTCTTCGGTGAACGAACCGCCGGTGAAGAAGTGCAAGAAGGTAACATGTTATTCATTTGGATCCACTTGATATCTGATATGTGTTTTGCAAATTAGGGTTGGATTTTGGATCCGAAATAGACTGTGTCGATCAGATATCGTGTTTTGGTTTGTGGCTCAATCGGTATTTTGTGTTTTGATGTGAACGAGCAACTAATTCCCATAAGTTATGTATACAGTAATTAATTAATCAAGTAGTTGCAGCAGCAGTGTTCTAGTGAGAGCTTGGTGAGTGATTGAAGAGTTTTTTTTTAATTTAATTTTTATGATGTTGCATGCGATGGGTGTTTTATATAAGATGCAGATTACTTGAACTTGATCACTATAGTTTGGATCTTAATGATTTTGTATAACCAGTAATTAGTTTGGAGTTTGTTACGTAGCTGATTTGTTTGATTTAGTGAAGTGTATTTAGACTTGTTTGTGTTTCTGTGGATAATTATTTTCTCTTCGTCTTATAGTTGATTACATTTTACATATGTTTATACGTGATTAGGGCAGGTTCGGTGGTAGAGCTAAGTTTTTTCTTTTTGTCTTGTTATTCATTGTTCAAGAACAACGCACGCAGAGAATAGGAGGAACTTCTTTAGAGTTGAATAGAGCTTTATAGTTTTGCTTTTATTTTTTCCTTATCTATATCTCTGGATGTTGCTTGATTTATACTGGTTTGAGAATCAACCGAATGGTTTTTTCTGCATCATTTCCAAACTTGTGTAAACTAAAATGAGGGGTATCTCCGATTTGGAGGGTTCAATAAATAAACCCAATGGAAGAACTTTCATTGGTGGTTTATCTATAGTTACACAACATACAAACTGTAATTGGATCCAAAATGAAGATGCTGACGTGGGTGGCATTCCAGAAAAAGAGGGACATGAAAGTATTTTTAAAGCTTGGGAAGGTATGGAAAGAGGTAAGTTGCAGGGATCCTGTATCACATTTGTTACTGAAGTGGAATGAAAACTGTGAACATGAAGAAGAATTATAAAAGTTATTTAAACTAAGAAGAAATGAAGGAGCAATCCACTTATGTTTCCATTGGAGCAGGATTTTGGGAAATAACATTTGGAATAGTCTAGACCTACGTCCATGCATGAACTGAATACTTCCATTGGATGGTTTCTTCTATTGAGGACTTGATGGTAGAAGATTGAATATCTAGATGAAAGGAGCAAATATCCTTATTATTTAAAACATGGGACGTGAAGTTCTGCTCTGCTCTGGGGGTGTATGGACTTATGCTGACTATTCATTGCTGATAGTATGTATTTCTACATCAAGGGAATCACTATAATTTCTCTAGGATGATTCTGGTACAGAGGTATTACAAGCTACATTCTTTCATTTGGAAAAGATTGCTATAATTTCTCTAGGAGGATTGCTGTACAGAGTTTCTTTGAAGCTATTTCCCTTAATTTGGAAAAGACAGTTGCTGATACCAGACAAGATGTTTTTCAAGAAACTTATCTTGGAAGTCTTCTTTAGGTCCATGAAGGATGGGGTTGCAGAATTGTGCCATCACTGTTATGAAACTGAGTATTTGATTGTTATTGCCCTGGCAAATCCTTTTTTATTGGTGCACAGGTAAGTAGAATGACTGCTTGTTTGGCTGGCAAGTAAATCTTTATATAGTGGAGTCTAGAGTTTGGTAATCTGTAGACGTAAAAAATGACTTTTAGCTAAAGATCCTGCATCATGTGGGTGAAAAGGGAAAACTTTCTATTAGATTATATTTTGTTTGTGCAAGAATCTTACTAAGTACTTCCACCAAGTACAAAAGACATTCCTTTGTAGGAGCTGTGTTGGTGTCCTATTGGATACTCTTACAACGTGCTGCTCATCGAGATCCAGTAGCTTCTTTCCTTGTTTGGGAATCACTGATAATAATGTTTTGGTTTGTATTATTTTTATTTTCATGCTGTATATGTTCTTTGTTTATGTGTATATTTATTTGTTTGTCATGCTTTTCAACAAGATTGTATATTTCATTTGTGCTGCAATAGTATTATTTGCAACTGGATGGCAGAACATATAATAAAATTCCTTAATCTTATTTTGTGTTTCTTTCTGCAGTTGATATTATTTCAGCTATTGAATTTGATAGAAGTGGTGATCATCTTGCTACTGGTGACCGTGGAGGCCGTGTGGTTCTCTTTGAGAGAACTGACACTAAGGATGTGTGTTTTTTCTTCCTTTTCTAGCTTTGTCTTCAAAATCCAATGTTGATATTTTGCTAATGGTTTCTTGTTAGTGGATTATTGTCATATTAGTGGCAGTAATATGATGAATCTGTTCTGTAATGTGTAGCATGGTGGATCCAGAAGGGATCTGGAGAGGATGGGTTACCCAATTAGTAGGCTTCCTGAGTTTCGATATAAAACAGAATTTCAGAGCCATGAACCTGAGGTCTTCTTTTCTGTTATTTATTCCTGGTCTGATTTTAGATGCATTTTGACCTACTATGCTTCTAACATGCACTCTTGTGTGTTCATTTCCTTTTTCAGTTTGACTATCTCAAGAGTTTGGAAATAGAGGAGAAAATTAACAAAATCAGATGGTGCCAAACAACTAATGGTGCTCTTTTTCTCCTATCTACTAATGATAAAACCATCAAGTATTGGAAGGTAGGAAAGGAAATGTTAACTTGAAGCATGATGAAAGGCTAAGTACTTTTCATTTATCATGTCTGCTAGCGAGCTTAACTACCTAGTTTGTTATTACGCTACCTTACGCTACCTGGCCAGTGGCTGGCATGCTTTCTGTTCACTTGGCATAAAAAGAGAATAAATATAATCATTTTCTTATTGATCTGCTTTGAGGCCATTTTTTTTTTATCAAAAATCTTAATCTAAGTTTTTTTCTGCTTTGAATTTTTTCCAATCAATTAGTCTTGTTGCAAGGATGCCTAGTCATCATAGTTTAAATGAGAGGAATGTAAATGAAACTGTGTATAGCATGTTATGGTGTTTATTTGATGTGTCAAAAGCATTTAGGATGTTATTGATTTGCTTCTTTACAGAAACACCACAACTTAATGCATGATAAGGGGCTATAACATCGGCTCTGTAATTAGTCAGAATGCGTTTAAGAGAGTGTAAATGCATAGTAGTGTTTTAGAGAGGTTGAATGCATAGTAGTGTTTTAGAGACGTTTAATGGGTAGCATGCATCCCCAGAAATATATGCATGATGATTTTTATAATCTGTGGTCAAATGTGGGCTTATATTCATAATGTCTAGGCATATCTTATAATCATAATGTCTAGGTGTATCTTAAAATCATAATTTCTAGGTTTATCAAATGTGGAACACTTCACATATCAACTCCTTGTCCTGACTGCTTCAAGTGATATTATTATTAATTTTTTGGTCCATGGTTGCTACATTTTAAACCCACTTATTTCTTTATGGGATTTATACAGGTCCAAGAGAAGAAGGTGAAGAAAATTTCTGAAATGAATGTGGACCCTTCTAAACCTATAGGAAATGGTGGCGTTGCCAGTTCAAGTAATTCAAGTATTGGTAAACAATATCTTGCAAATGGAGGAGACAAGTATGATCTACCAAGAAATGACTTCAGCATTCCTCCTGGGGGCTTTCCATCATTGCGTTTACCAGTGGTAGTTGTACATAAACCATTCCATTTCATTTCTTTTCCTTTTGTGAAATGGTTATGTTTTTGAAATAAGTAAAACTAACTCCAGTTTCCATGTTTTTTTTTTTTTAAACAAAACAAAATAGACATGCTCATGTGTGAGAGTATGAAGTGCAATTTTTCTTGAATTGATTCCTCTAATGTAACTTTATGAGTACAATATCTTTTGCTATTTTAAAATTTCCTCAATTGATTTACTAAAGTATTCTTGGAAGTCAAGTCTTGTTTTTCTCACCATTCAAATGTACCATTGGAAAGGGCCATCCATGAAAAATCACAGGTTGGAAAAGAAATAATAGGCCTTATATTAAAATGGAAAAATGATAACCCAATGAACAGGCCATATGAAAATGCTTGTCATCTTACGAAGCAGATTGTTGTTCAATTATAACCAAAATCCATAATGCAAGAGCTCAAAAAACAGAAGGAAATCCCCACAACTGGATCACTTTCCAGCTGAGTAAGTCACCTAATGAAATGAAACACTCTGAACTGCGTTAGTGCATTTTTTAAAGGCCTCCTTGTTTAAGGAACAGTGCTTTCAATTGATTTTGTAACCTTTCTATGTTACTGGTGTAGCATTTGATGCTATGGTTACTTGAAGAAATTATGAGAAAGCTGGTTTCCTGTTGCCCCCTGTATTTGTGTGTTTTATTCCTTAAATGCTAAATATATGAGTATGAATTAAGTTCTGGAAGTTTTATTTTCCTTTTTAGGGCTGGAGTTGGGTGTGTTGGGCATGGGTGGTGTTGATAAATGGAAAGAGTTGTTTTTTGACAAGGATGATTTGTTTTCTGAACTGCTTGCATTATCTTTTGTGGATCTAACTCTTAGGTGACTTGTGACGAGACAAGCTTGATGGCTAGATGTCGAAGGGTATATGCTCATGCTCATGATTATCATATTAATTCAATTTCAAACAACAGGTCATTCCTATTCTTTTATGGTTGTTTCGAGCTTGTAGTTGCATCTGTTTTTCATTAGTTTTGCCCTTTTGGAGTTTTCATTATTGTTTAGTTCTTGGGTTCATTCTTGGACAATGATTACGCTTTAAAACAGTCTACACATGTACATTTCAATTTATCCCTTTTTTTTGTTGATGATGGAAATTTGTCACTACTACTTGGCATTCATGAATTTCTTTTCTTAAGAAAAACTGACATTGTGATAAAAAAGCAGCTTTGCTACTGATGCTGTGTTGTTTATTTTATTGCTGTGTGCTTGTAGCACGGTTTGTTTCTACGGTGCTCTCTTGTAATGTTCATGGACTTTAAAATTGGGGAGGAAAATGTAGATGACAAGATTTTGTGCTCCTCAATTTTTACTTGGAATGTTTCTACCAATGAAAAGGATAGTGTTTTGACCTGTTGTAATTTTTAAGATAGACAATACAAGAAAGAGAATAGCAAGGAGGAACAACCAGGAGCACATCTTGTCCTCTGATGTTGAAGAAAATAAATAAAATAAAGAAAACTCAGGATAAGATTGCACTCAAACATGCTGAATATAAGCCAAATGATATCATTCTAAGCCGCCTGATACACCATAAAAGAAATGAAATCATTATTCTATCCCATTACAATTACCTCAAAATGGAATTATTGAAGATTCTAGGAACTCTTCTCCAGGTTTGTAAAGTTGATTTTTATTTCTTGAAGTGGCAAGCTATAAGTCTCACGCATTAAAACAATGGACATTTTAGCTATAAATGCTATTGAGTTTAAGTGTCTCTATAGTGGCTGGCCTTGACTTTTTTCTTTCTCATTTTGTTCTTGCCTTTTTTCATTTGTTAAATTTGTCCTATTTGAAGAACAAAATTGCACTGTGCATGCAAATAGGATGGTATTGGCTTGTTCTTTCCATTTTCTTTGGCTCTATTGTGCTAGATGTTTCATATTGAGGGTTTCTAGACATGCTAGCATCTCTCTGTTTGCTCAAGCTTGTCTTTTACTGTTATTGTTTTACTGAAATTTCTATAATCTTCCCATCATGTGTTATATATCCCAGTGATGGTGAAACTTTTATATCTGCTGATGACCTACGAATAAATCTTTGGAATTTGGAAATTAGCAATCAAAGTTTCAATATTGTTGATGTCAAACCTGCAAATATGGAGGATCTTACAGGTAAGCTCTTTGTCACTGATGCTGATTGTATTAAGGATGTAAATTTAAGCATTTATGCATTGTGATCAATTTTTGAGGAAATTGGTTTTGTATATTCACCTTTTGGAATTCAGTTGGTTTTCCTGGTGCACATGAGCTGTTATTTCAATACTCTCCATTGCCTTCCCATATGAATTTCTAAATAGTTACTGGACAATGTATGCTATCCCCCGCCCCCTTAGGTTGAGTAAATGATTATGTCAACCGCTAAGCATCAGTATTACTTATATTGTATCGAGATCTCAACCTGTACAATTATCCTTGCAGAGGTTATAACATCAGCAGAATTCCATCCTGGCCATTGCAATATGCTAGCATACAGCAGTTCAAAAGGCTCAATCCGACTCATTGATTTGCGACAATCAGCTTTGTGTGACTCTCATGCCAAATTGTAAGTTTTTGGCTGGCTTTTGTGGAAGTCATATTTTGCACATTCCTTTGATGGCTGGCCCAGGGTGGGGTGCATTATTTCATATCGCACATTTACTTCCAGTACTATAAACAGCCCAGCAGTAACATCATCTGCATACAGGTTTGAGGAACCAGACGCACCAGGCCCGAGATCATTTTTTACAGAAATAATTGCCTCAATATCTGATATTAAATTTGCAAGGGATGGAAGACATATTCTCAGTCGTGATTACATGACTCTTAAGGTTTGGGCTTCATATAATTGCAAAGATTTTGGCTCATAATTTTTTCATTGAATTTGCTGCAAGTCTTTTGGATTCATATATTCATAGGAGTCGAGGGTTATTGCATAAAACTGGCCTCCTAAGCATGCTATGTTGTGACTTTTAAGCACAGAAGATCTCTACAATCCGTAGGATGTCCAAACAGTATGATTCCATCAAATGCAATATTCATCATGCGAAATTGTTTAGAGATAGAATTTGACTTTTCCTGCAAATTTG
The DNA here is from genome assembly GCA_015731905.1 of Salix dunnii. Lineage (NCBI taxonomy): Eukaryota > Viridiplantae > Streptophyta > Magnoliopsida > Malpighiales > Salicaceae > Salix > Salix dunnii. Next base: position 3,768,220 of record CM027661.1, read on the forward strand.
TTTTTCCTATGACCTGCTGTGAGAAGTTAGAAACAGGAGGTTATGTCTGTAACAAGTTTCAAAGGCTTTTGACAATAAGTACATAATAGGACTCCTCGTGCTATTAATCTGAATACCATCAAGGAAAAAACAAAGACTGCATATCTGATGCTATTGCTGCATTTTTTTTCTTTACTTGATCAGGTGTTTCAATTTATGTTATGTTGTCAAAATGAGATGATTCAGGGAAAATGAGTTCTGTATGAAATTTCATGATAAGTACCTGGCTCAAGGAAATTGAGGGATACATGAAATTATATATTACAATAAGCATCTATGCAAAAACCTAAGCATTTTTGCTAGCTGGTCAATGGTGGTAGTTTGTTTCCCTAGAAGCCATTTTGGGCAAAGAACAACATCAGACTTAGCTTATACGAACTTGTATAGAAATGCAAACTTCTGGATGATGGAAAGACTTTTTAACGATTTGGGCCATGTTAGATCGTAACTTTCAGAGATTTTAAAACAAAAATAAATACAAGGGATAAAAGTTACAAATTTTACATAAGTAAACATGAAATAAATGACTTGGAAGTTGAATAGATTTACAACTCTTGCCCTTGTGTCTGTTTGTGTAAAATTTGTGATGTTTAGCATTGTCCAATTTTTATTCTAGTTGATTTGTTAATTTTGCATGTATGGAGCACATGAGCACATTATAGGTTGTGTTTTTTACTTCAAGACTAATTTGCTCTCCGTGTTTCTTTTAATTCATCTGTTCCAAAAATGTATTTGACTGTTCAAATAAGAATATCTTTTTTATAATTGCAAAACGTTTGGTAAACTATATTTGCCGACTGAAATATTGGAATTAGTAGTAAAATGGAGAACACATTTTTCTAAACTTAGTAAAATTAGAAACTATGTTTTTCTAGAAAACATTACGTGGGTAAAAATAATTGCCTCAGTTTTCTATTTTCTTGGAAAGATCTCTCAAGCAACTATTATAGTTGTGTGATATCCATGCATGTCCTCTTGAAGCTAAGTAGCATTTTCAATTTCATGATTCTCAGTTGTATATTTTTTTTTTTATTATAGTTGTGGGATATCAATATGGATTCTGGTCCTGTTGCAACCTTCCAAGTTCATGAACATTTAAGACCAAAGGTGAGATTCCTTTCTTTAGACAAAATTGGACCCAGGAATTTTCTTTGTTAGGCTGAGTCAATTCTAATTATTATATTTTTTGAATTTACCCAGTTGTGTGATTTATATGAAAACGATTCCATCTTTGATAAATTTGAGTGTTGTTTGAGTGGTGATGGATTACGAGTTGCAACAGGCTCCTACAGGTCAGTGGTTTTTTTTGTCCTTACATCTGGTCACTGTTTTATTGTTATTGAAACCACATCTCCATGTGCCTTTGTATGTTATTTGTTTTTCTTGTCCCCAGCAATTTGTTCCGGGTATTCGGTTGTAACCTCGAAAGTACCGAGGCAACAACTTTGGAAGCCAGCAAAAATCCAATGAGGTAGCTTCTGTTTGATATATCAATGAGATTGAAACTAATGAATTGGAAAGTTGAGATGGGACATCTTATAAATCATGAATTATAATATTAGGAGACAAGGCCAGACTCCTTCAAGGCCTTCAAGATCCCTAAGCAGCATAACACGTGTTGTACGACGGGGTCAGTGCTTTCACTTTGCCTCTTCTTCTTTCCTTCCTAACTACCTTGCACCCCCTTCCATGCTCTTTTGTCATCTTAACAACTTGTTTATATTATATTAATCTGGAGATCACTCGCTAGCAGGAGCAGAAGGCCCCGGAGGAGTTGATGCTAATGGAAATTCTTTGGATTTCTCCACAAAGTTGCTGCACTTAGCATGGCATCCAACTGAGAATTCCATTGCATGTGCTGCCGCAAACAGCTTGTACATGTACTATGCGTAAAGATGATCCCAGGAAGAAATGTATTTGCTTGGTGAAGTTTTTGGGTTGCTTTTGGAGAAGATTTCTTTTCCATTCCCACCAATGAGTTTGGCGGAGGCTACATTGAGTTTTTGCATTTAAAATTTCCTTCAATCTGCAGCACCTACAATGTTATATCACGTTCCTGAAATGGCTATTGCAGAGTCCATGAGGAAGCAGCTTGTTATTATTCTCCAGGGGGGCAGCTAAATATCAATTTTCTTCCCTCCTCCCCCAACCCCAAAATCCCTCCCTCCCTCCCTCCACCCTATATCTTCTAAAATAGAAGATGCAATTATGTTCCAAGTTGTGTTGGGTTAAGTCATTAGAATATGTGATTGTAGTTCTTCTACAGCAAAACGTGAAAGATATTCAGTAAATTTGCCACTGAGTCCAAAGTGAATTTAGTTACGTAGATCTTGGTGGGAAGGAGCTGTTGAAACTTGCAATGCAGTTTTTCTGTTGATTCCTTGTGATGCTTGAAACGTATATCCTGTAGTCCTAAGATGTAGTTATTTCCCCTCCGGATTACTGATTTCCCCCCTCCCTTCTGGATTTCTGATTCTTTTGTCCCTAGGATCACCAATTAAACTACTGACTCGAATTGCCATTTACCCGCTTCATACGATCGAGTTGTGAGGATATTCAGTATTTGCCTCAAGTATAAAGGTTATTGTATTTATTTATTTTTTTTACTTGAAAGTGCAGTTAAATGTTTGCATTAAACCTCTGCAACCTTTTCTTCTTGATTTTCTTCCCCGTTGCTGCAATGTTGAAATGATGCCTTTATGTATCTAACAATCTTCAAGTTTGACTGATCTTGATATCACCATTATACACTCGCCCTTAGAATTTAAAAAAAATTAATGAATGATCACAAAAGCTCTCAGGGAAATCTGTCCCAGAAAAATATGTAATATGTTGAAGTGAGCATGCATGTAATTATCTGTACATGGGCAAATACGCAACATTTTAGTGATGGAAAATTGATGGCTGTACTATGATTGCTGGACGAAGAATTGGAATAAGAATAACCTCGTAAAACTGCCCCTGATGAGAATAAACAAGCATTAATAGTGTATGATTCATTGCTAACAAGAATAAGCAAGCATTAATAGTGTATGATTCATTGCTAACAAGAATAAACAAGCATTAATAGTGTATGATTTATTACAGATAAGAATTAACAAGCATTACAACCATGGCCCTTTGTAATTGATTCATGGCATTTAAGTCAAGTAATCTTCAAGAATTCCTTCTAAGATGGTATCAAATATGAAGTTAAGTTGAAAGAAGGATTAATCATTAATCAATATGATCAAAGTATGAGCTGAGGTTGTTTAACATGTACCCCATGTCGATAGGCCTCATTAAATACAAGCATGACTTTTCTACTCTAATCTGATTTGATTTTAGGTTTAAATTAGTTAGTTATGTAGATTTAATCTAGACCTATTATCTAATTTGGGTTTATTTTGCAAGTCATATTATATTAGTTGAAAAAACATTGAAAAGAGGAATTTCGCAGTCATTAAAAACTGAATAGTGTTAGAGGGTTTCTTCATTGAATTTCTAGAGCTTACCAAGGATATCATCATTATGGCATTTTAACCATATACCTTATATACAAGTTTTTGGTTAAAAAAAATCATGGGGTCAGCGTTCTGCAAATCCGATTTTAGCTTTCATGAGTGAGCATTTCAATTCTTGATTGTGTGCTCTAAGATTTAACTTTCGAGTTTGCATTAGTTTTGTATCAAAGCTTGCCTCTAAGACCAGGTTCATTATCTTTAATTTCTTGTTTTTCTTATCGTTCAAATTTTGTTTTCTTTTTGTTTCAAGAAATCATCGTATCAGGGTTTCATAATTTGACTTTATCTTTCTTTTTAAGTGACTACGAGCGAATTTATCTGCGTGCTATGCTAAGTTATTTTTTTTTATGTATGAAATTGATTGATTTTATAAGTGTAGTAATTTTTTATTTTAATATTGAATTAGTAAAATTATAATTGATAAACTCTGTTAGAAACATATTTTTTTCCCGTCTAAAAGTGATTGAATGTTACTACTGTTAAAACTATTATGATAATTATTTAATCGGTAGATTGTTCACTTGGAATCCAAAATTTTTTGTGATTATTGTGTATGTTTTATTTGTTTCATGAATTCTTTTATTAGCAAATTGTAAAGTTACAATAGTTGAATTGTAGCACAGATGAGTGATTTGTTTTATGCAGCAAACAATTTGATTGATGATTTTATTTTAACTACTTTGATAATAATTTAATTGGTAGATAGCAAAACTGCAATTGATCAAATTGGCTAAAAATATATTATTTGTTGTCTGCAACATGCTAATTGTTTGTTGGACATGTTTTAACTATTTATCGAATAATTTATTTGATAGATAGCAAAAATACAATGGCTAAAACTTATCAAACATGATTTTTTTCATAATTTTTCTTCATATTATTATATTAAAAAATTTTAGAGCACTAAGATTAAATTAATATGAGATTTTTAAATAAAAGTTGGTTCAAAATTTTATATATATATATATATATATATATATATATATATATATATATATATATATATATATATAAAATTTTAAGACATTAATATGAAAAAAATATCACAATATATAATTCGTATCATATTTTCTACAGAAAAAATCCAAAAAATAACATATATATGTATAGGACCGTTAATAATTTTTATACATGTTAAAAATTTTGGTGTTGACTGTGGCGAAATGTAGGACAATTTTTTAATTTATTATTGTAGATAATTTGACACAATTTTTCTACTTGTTTTATCCACGTGTGGTTTTGTATATATTTTTTCATGATATGAAATCTGAAATATTATACATAAAAAAAAGATTCAGAAGTTATTTTTCATATAAATCACATTGACGAATGAATTTTTATCACAAGTATTATAGCTATAATTATAGATATTATTATACATAATTAATTTTCTAATTATTATTGGTCATACTATCGATGACACCATCATTGTTGTTTAAAAAAGATTTTTTTTATATGTTAAGATTTATTCCTTATTTATTATATTAAATATATTTTAGAATAATGATAGTAAATTATCATTTGTTGAAAATAATTAACAGGTCACACACACACACACACACACACACATATAGGGGTAAATTTTTATTTAGCTATTTAAAAAAATATGTGCAATAATCTTAATGCCCCCGACAGTTCCTATGAATTTTTTGTCCAATTCATGGATATTATGGCTATTTGACTGTGCAAAAATACTAGAAAAATACAAAACTACATCCAAATAATCTAGTAATGTCAATCGATTATGTGAAAAATTCAAAAATACCCCTGATCCCAAGACAAGGGTTGAGGTGCACTGAGGGGCTAAATCGTTAATACATTGTTGTAATCGACAATGTTTTGTGAGTGTGTGCACAATGTTTGAGGGAGTTGTTTTAGTTTTTTTTTCTTAATAACAATAGTTATGGTGCGTGTATGCTGGTTTGGACACCCTGGTTATAAAAAATATATTAAAAAAATGGGTCATGGGATTATTCGTGGCCCGTGTAAGCTGACCTTGACATCCCGGTTATAAAAAAAATATATATGTGGGGAAAAAATCACGGTTCATGTAAGCTAACTTGAACACCTAGGTTATAAAAAAAAACAAAAATGTATAACTGGCAAAAAAAATTGGAAAACAAATGTAAGAAAAAAGTGGGTCCAGAGATTAGTTTTGGTGTATGTAAGTTGGTATGAACACCTCAGTTATAAAAAAACAAAAAAAAAAGAAGTTTGGTTATATAAAAAAAAAAGTGCAAGGGGAAAACACCTTTTCAAACAGTAATGAGAAAAAAAAATCACGGTGAATGTAAACTAACCTAGACATGCCGGTCATAAAATAATACAAAAAAACATATAAGTGGCAAAAAATAAATAGGAAAGAATTTAAAAAAAAATAGGTAAAGAGATTAGTCGTGATGCGTGTAAGCTGCAATGGATACCCCAGTTATAAAAAAAGAAAGGGAAAGCCCATTTTCAAACAATAGTGAACAATGGAAATCATTGTTCATTAAAAAAAAAAAACCATAGTGATTATAAACTGTCATGAACACCCCAGTCATAAAAAAAAACCAAGAAAAATGTATTAGTGGCAAAAAAAAAAAACCCAAAAATATTTATAAGTGACAAAAAAAAGAAGGAAAAAATGTTAAAAAAATATTTGGAGATTAGTCGTGGTGCGTGTAAGCTGTGACAGATACCCCTATTATAAAAAAAAAAAGAAACCTGGTTATATTTATAAAATAGAAAGCCTCTTTTAACAATAATGAATAGTCAAAATCATTGTTCATTATTGAAAAAAAAATGGATTCAGAGATTAATTGTGGTGCGAGTAAATTGTTCCGGATAACCCAGTAATTTGACAAAAAATAAGAAAAACAAAAAAAAATGCAGGGGGAAAACACTTTTTACTGTTCATTACTGTGATTTAAACTATTCATTCTTGTTTGAATGTAAGCGTAAGCTAACTTGGATACTCTATATATATATATATATATATATATATATATATATATATATATATATATATATATATATATATATATATCAGTGGAAAAAAAAAGGGAATTTTTTTTTTAAAAAATGGATTTGAAGATTAGTTATGGTGCACATAAGTTGCTCCGGACACCCTATTTATAAAAATACAAAAAAAAAAATAGGAAACCCGGTTATAAAAAAAAGTGCAAAGGGGAAGCACCTTTTCAAACAGTAATGAGAAAAAAATTATGGTTCGCATAAACTGACCCGAACACCTCTGTCATAAGAAAACAAAACAAAAAAATATATGTGGCAAAAAAAAAACAAGAAAAAAATATGAAAAAAATGGGTCTGAAGATTAGTAGTGGTGCATGTATGTTGCCACAGATACCCTAGTTATAAAAAAATAAATAAAAGAAGCTTGGTTTAAAAAAAACAAAAAGTCCCTTTTGTAACAGTAATATTGTTCATTACTACTCAAATGAGCAACTTTTTCAAAATAATTTTCATCGATTATGAGATTCGAACTCTCGCGTTCGTTAGCACCCGCATGCCTTAACCACTTGGCCAAGCAATCTCGTTGTGTGTCATAGTATACAAATAATACTTATATTATTATGTAATTTCACTATTCAAGTCTATAATGTTTCTGAGTGTAGATGAACAATGTAATATATTTTTTAAAACTGTGATCTCTTTTAGCTTTATAGATAATTCCAATTCGTAAAGGTGAGTTCCATTGATTAACCTTTTGATTTTGTATAAATTTTGTATTAAAGCTTAGCTCTAAAATCAGGTTCAGTATCAATAATTTCTTGTTTTGTTTTTATTTTGTTATCATTCAATTTTTGCTCTCTTTTTGTCTCCAGATTACATCATAAATAATTGCTCTATGAATCCAATCATACCAAATAGGTTTAGAATTCACCTTTTGCGTTAATTTTAGGTTTTCTCGTTTCCAATTTTGTTTTGCAATGATTAAAAAAAATGAAAAGGTTTTTTAGTAATTGCATTTTGTAGTGAAAAAAATAATCATAAACGCAAGTCAAGAAGTTCAATATTGAATGTGTTTTGTTGAATTATTCTTTATGAAAGTGTTTAATTTGCCTTTCAAAATAGTTTTTGGAGCTAAACTTTATCTTTACTGATCCCATTTAACTTAAATTAAACCTTATTATTTCTTAATTTAATTTCTTTTGCTCTTTCTTCCTAATTTTCTGTCATTTCTTATTTATCTTTTTTCTTTGAATTCTATGGTTTGGATATTAAAATGAAAAAAAATGGCTAGGTTCATTTATATTGATGAAGGATATGCAGATTAATGCAGAGACTACAAGTGCAGAGATCATGGAATCAAATATATTGCAAGTGCAGAGATCATGGAATCAAATATTCAAGGATCATGATCTGCTGCCCAGATCATGATGTTTAAATTCATAATCCCATAATTCATGTGTATATATATAGTAAGAATATATAATGTTGTAATACTCTGATATATTTGTAATGCCTATTTAAAGGCAAGAACTGTACAAGGAAATATACAAGTTGAATTCTTTGTTTCCAATATTACAGAAGTTTAGTTTTCCTACATGGTATCAGAGCCCTCTATCGCTATGGCATCCTCTTCCACAACCCAAACAATGAACTCTGCATCTTCTCTTGAGATTTCACTCCCGAAATCACATCTGCCTGATGTTTCCATCAAACTGACTTCAAACAATTACCTTCTGTGGAAAGCACAGGTTATTCCTGTCTTGTGTGGGTATGGACTTCTTGGATACGTGAAGAATGAAGTCCCCTGCCCAGCATCAATAATCACTGGTGAAAGTGGTGTGTTGCAAACAAATCCTGCTGCATCAGTGTAGCTGCGCACTGATCAATTGATCCTGGGATGGATCAACAACTCCCTATCTGATGGACCTCTGTCTCAGGTCATCAATAGAGAATCTTCGCATGATGCATGGCAAGTGTTGGAGACCTTGTATGGTACTCACAATCGAGATCGCATTCAACAAATCAAAGGCGAACTACAAACCCTGACAAAAGGTACTTCTTCATTGGAAGATTATTTACATAAAGCAAAATCTTTGTGGTGCAGGGAAACCAATGGATGATGATGAATTCATCATCTGTATTCTTCGAGGGTTAGGATCTGAATTTGATCCCATAGTAGCAGCGTTGAATGCTAGAGATATCTTTCCATCTCTTGAAGGAGTTATTGGGAAACTCAGTGATTTTGAAATTCGAATTCAAGGAGCACGAACAACTGCTCCTTCTATGGCTTTCTATACAAATCGTGGCCGTACAAATCCAAAGCCATGGATGAATCATGGTACTCGTTGCCGTAATCACCGAAATTTCACTGGAAGACATTCCACTAATAGCACCTCACTGCGAGCTAAAGAGACTCATTTTCCCCAACAAAGTGGAAGCTTCACTGGAACTCGTCAGAGCAACTTTAATGGTAGAAGGTATTTTGGAGAGCCAAATCTTTAAAATGGATTTTTGAATAGTGTATATATAGCTTTTTTGTTGATGTGTGCTTTAATGGTAAAAGCCATTTTGGAGAGCCATTTTTTTTTTAATATTATTTTAAATATAGTGCAATTATTTTATATTTAGTTTAATTATGTAATTAATAAGAATAAGTTATAGAATGAAAAAAAATATTTTTAATATAATTATATTATTTTTTAATATATATATATAATACACGTGGCGCCAAAATTTTGTCCTCAAAATTTTGCTTTCACTGCACATGAGCTGCTACAAATAGCAGCTCATGTGATGAAAGCTAAGTTTAACTTTGCATATAGCACTGCCATTGCAGTGCCGAAAATTAATCAAAATTGCCAAAATATTACTTTTTTATTTTTGGCTCTCAAAATGCCTCTACCATTGCAGATGCCCTCAGAAACAAACCTCACACAACAATAATCGTGGACGTGGTGGCATCACCTGTTTTCGATGTGGGGGACCAAATCACAAAGCAGATGGATGCTTTGCACCTGAAGAAGAAGCTGATCAATACAAGGCTTTTGCTGCTATCAAGATTGGTGAAACCACAGAAGAGCCATGGTATTTTGACATAGGAGCAAACCAGCATATGACATCTGACACAAATGAAGTGCAAGGTATTATCTCTTATCCTGGACATGAATCTGTTATGGTTGGCAACGGTCAAGACTTATCAATCACTGGTACTGGACACATTATTCTTCCCACCACTAAACTCAAGTTAAATGATGTTCTTGTGGTCCCTGAAATCAAGAAAAGATTGTTATCTGTGTCACAATTCACAAGAGATAATAATTGCTATTTTCTGTTTTATCCATGGGGTTTTATTCTCAAGGACATGAAGACGAAGCAGGTACTTCTTAAAGGCTTCATGAAGGATGGGTTATATCCGATCAATCTGCAGCAACTCTCCACAGCTCTAGTCAATTTTCTTGCAAATAAAGTGTCTGGCCATTTGTGGCATGCACGTTTGGGTCACCCTCATGCTAGCATTCTTACTAAATTATGTTTACCATCTATGGACAAACAAAATAATTTCTGTGAAGGTTGTGTTTTGGGAAAATCAACAAAGTTACCATTTGAATCCAGAAAATCGTATGCTACCTCTTTTCTGCATACACTACATTCAGATGTATGGGGCCCTGCATCTACTACTTCTTATGATGACAATCGATTTTACTTAATTATTGTTGATGAGTATTCCAGATATATATGGTTTTTGCCTATGCATCGAAAATCTGAAGTAGCAACAATACTGCCTTCATTTCTCAAGCAAATGGAAACCCAATTTGATCTGCATGTTAAAATATTTCAAAGTGATGGAGGTAGTGAGTTTGTTAATCAAAGTTTGCAGAACTTGTTCAAAACTAACGACATCATTCACAAAATTTCATGTCCAGGAACACCAGAACAAAATGGATTAGCCGAAAGACATCATCGGCACATTGTAGAAACAACATTAACATTGTTATCACATGCTTCTGTTCCAACAAAATTCTGGACTGCAGCTTTTCGTACTGTAGTATTTTTGATCAATCGCCTTCCCACTTCAGTCTTGGGTTACAAGTCCCCTCATGAAGTGATTTTTGGTTCTGCCCCTGCTTATGACTCTTTACGAGTGTTTAGGTGTGCCTGTTATCCCTTGCTTACACCATTCGGCAGATCAAAATTGGATTTTAAATCCACACGATGTGTCTTTCTTGGTTATTCAACCAATCATAAAGGCTATCTTTGTCTCAAACCTCATATAAATCGTTTTTACATTTCACGACATGTGAAATTTAATGAGTCACATTTTCCATATAAATGTATGCAGCAAACTAATACACATGCTTCCCAGTTGTTTAAAATAAAGACAATTCCAAGACTATTGAAGATTGTAGCAGAGACACCAGCCACACAGAATAACCATCACATTCCAGCAGCAATTGATCAAGATACAGGCACTACCCGACATGAAAGTGCAGCAATTGTCCCAGATGAATCAGCATCTCTGTTTATTAGTCCAGGTACTACATCAGGAATGCATAATTTACCAACAGAGACTTCTCTTACACTTGTGTCAGCTCCTCCAAGAAGACATCATATGATTACACGAGCTCAAACAGGGAATCTCAAACCCAAGGTATTTATGTCCTCACGACATCCAATTCCTGCATGTTTTGTTGCTGATCTTGTTGAACAACCACAAGAGCCATCATCCACTAAACAAGCTCTTCAACATCCAAAATGGCTTCAAGCAATGCAAGCTAAAATGGATGCTCTTCACATCAACAAGACATGGACCTTGATACCTAGACAATCACATATGAATGTTATTAGCAGCAAATGGGGGTTTAAGATCAAAACACGATCTGATGGCTCTATTAACAGATATAAAGCTCGACTAATGGCTCGTGGTTTTACACAACAACAAGGACTCAACTATGATGAAACATTCAGTCCAGTTATTAAACCTAGCACTATTCGGTTAATTCTCAACATTGGCTTGTCTCATGGTTGGTCTATTAGACAACTCGACGTCAGTAACGCCTTCCTTCATGGTGATCTACAAGAACGAGTGTTTTTGGCCCAACCCCCAGGTTTTGAAGATCCCTCTCATCCTAACTATGTTTGTCATCTTCATAAAGCCTTATACGGGTTGAAACAAGCTCCACGTGCATGGTACCTCAAATTCAGTACCTATATTCAGCAGATGGGATTTACACGTTGCCCATATAATCAATCTTTATTTTATCGATCTCAAGGATCTAACATTCTGTTATTGCTCATTTACGTTGATGATATTCTTTTAACAGGCAACTCTTCATCACAAATTGCAAAGTTTATTGCACATCTCTCTGTAGTGTTTCACATGAAGGACCTTGGTGACATTCACTATTTTCTCGGCCTGCAGATTCACCGAGATGAGTCCACCATCACAGTCACTCAAACAAGGTACCTGCTATCTCTCCTTCAAAAGTTTGGCCTTGATGGTGCCAAACCTGTCAGTACTCCCCTAGCATTAGGTGTTTCCATGTCTGCCACTGATGGTGTCCCTTTAAATGATCCATCTCTCTATCCTTGCTTAGTTGGCTCATTACAGTACCTCACCTTGACCAGACCCGACATCTCCTTTGCTGTCCACCAAGTTTGTCGCTTCATGCAAACACCTCATGATACTCATCTCATTGCTGCTAAAAGGATTTTTCGATATTTAAAGGGTACACTCAATGTTAGACTTCACTACATTCGCAACTCTGTTCATGAACTTCATGGGTTTTGCGATGCAGACTGGGCTGGGTGTAGGGATGATAGACGTTCCACCACTGGTTTTGATATCTTCTTGGGTCAAAATCTAATATCTTGGGGGGCAAAGAAATAGGCCACTATTTCCAGATCAACTGTTAAGGCCGAGTATCGTGCCTTAGCCTCCACAACAGTTGAACTCATGTGGTTTGTTCACTTATTCAACAATGTTGGTCACGGTGTTCCTCCTCCTAAGCTCTATTGTGATAATATTAGTGCCATCCATATGGCTAAAAATCCAGTGTTTCATCATCGTACCAAACACATTGAAATAGATGTGCACTTTGTCCGTGAACGAGTTGCAAGTGGTGCCCTCTCCTTGACATACATCCCTGGACCAGACCAAATTGTAGATATTTTCACCAAGTCACTGTGTGCTGCAACATTTGCAAAGAACCGTGACAAGCTCTGCCTCGGCCCAGCCCCACCTTGAGCTTGAGGGGGGATGATGAAGGATATGCAGATTAATGCAGAGGCTACAAGTGCAGAGATCATGGAATCAAATATATTGCAAGTGCAGAGATCATGGAATCAAATATTCAAGGATCATGATCTGCTGCCCAGATCATGATGTTTAAATTCATAATCCCATAATTTATGTGTATATATATAGTAAGAATATATAATGTTGTAATACTCTGATATATTTGTAATGCCTATTTAAAGGCAAGAACTGTACAAGGAAATATATAAGTTGAATTCTTTGTTTCCAATATTACAGAAGTTTAGTTTTCCTACATATATCAATAAAGAAAAATTAAGAATGGAAAATGACAAGAGGGCGTGAAATTAATATCAAGAAAAGCCAAGTCAAAAGTGAAACGCGAGTAAAGTGATATATGTGAGTTTATCACCAACATCTTTTATAACTATCAAATGTATTTCAAAATTGATTTAACATCTAAGGAGAAAAAAGAGGACACATTCTTTATGTTTCTAGCAATACAATAATAATTATAAGTGTACCGTGTGGAATTTAGTGATATAAAGGATCAAATAGCTAGACAATATATTGAATATGATTCCACAAGATCTAGCTTCCTTCAAGGAAGGGATTCTAGCCAATTGAAGGGATTCTAGCCATTTGAAGGGATCTTCTAATCAATCCAGAGATCATTTTGATTCCATTAGTAATGAGGATTTGGAATATCACACATTGATGAATAAAAAAGATTCAACAACTAAAAGAAAGATCGATTCTTTGGGATCCTTCCTTTCTTCAAACAGAACAAACAGAGATAGAATCAAACTAATTCCCTAACCTTGAAACAACTATAATCATTTACCCCATTAACTACCTGATGCGAATCAACCCAGAAACATTAACAAGGCCCCATTACATATTCCAAATGGATCAATGACCCAATCTAAGACAAAGACATTGAAAGAGGCATTGAATGCATTAATTTTGAAGGTTTTAACCAGGTCAAAATTGCAAAGACCATTAGAGTATCAAAAAGAGACCCTATTACATCATATCCATATGTAGGAGGGATCCAATACAACCTTATTTAGACCAGTGAGGGGAACAAAGAAAACAAAAGAATCTTACTACAACTTTGAAATAACATGGGTGACTACCTTTTCCTTTTATTCTAGGATTAAGCGGTTGAATGGAAGGCTATAAATAAGCCTTGAATCAACTATATAATATTTTATTTCTCTTCTTCTCATGGAAGTTAATGGATTTAATATTATGAGCTTTATTTAATTTTATTAGCTACAACCCAAGACTTGTTTGTGCTTAATTAAGATTTTATTTTCTGTCGGGTTCCAAGGCTTGTTTGGATTAAGTCATGGGCTTTCCAATTTAGGGTTTTAGGTCAATTTTAAGTACACCTCATTTAAGTCCACATAAGGGGTCCATTAGGGTTAGTTTTTCAAGAACTATTTAAACTCATGTAAGTTGAATTTCAGCAACCATTTATGAATATTACTTCTAATTTTTTTCAGTTTTACATGTGAGAGTGATTCGTACATTCTTCATGAATGAACTGAATCTAACTTATCAAAGATTAATTGACTTCATGGTTTCATTCCACTCATTCCAATAGTGTTGGTTCATTGGAGCAGATTTCCATTATGTCACACTCCTATAAGACCTATTTCAGCTTTCCAGGATCAAATCTCAATCTTGATTGTGGGTTGTGTGACCACATGATTACGAGGTTCAATCATTATCTTTAATTTGGGCTTATTTAATTTTAAAGGAACTCATTGATCTAAATAATGCTTAACATACACTTTTGTTCAACTAGGAAATCTATTAATATTCAAGATACAACCCATAATTAAGGCTGTTACAAGTTGAATTATGTTCATTAATTTAATAAACACATGTAGTTCATATTCTAACTCCTTTATATATCACCAATCTCTTTTTAAATTTTTATCACATTGATGCGACCATATTATTTGATAGTTTCATCCATATTTACCTAGTGTTTTGCATATGTTTTGTGTATTAAATGCCTTGATATTCTTTATTTTATGTTTTGAAGGCATTTTTGGATGAAAGATGCAAAAAGGAGGTAATTGGAGCTGATTGACAGATTTCACCTTCAGTCGATGTTTTGTGCAGAGCGGAAGCTCTAGAGATTGTAATGAAGTGATTCCAGTGGAATTCAAAAGCTAACATCCAGATCTTTCTGGAAAGCTAAGGAAAAAGAAATAAAATATGGAAGATCATGGAAATCTCAGCCTGCAAAGTCAAATCTTGCAATCTGCCGATATCGACCTTTGTCCATTCCAACTTCAATATCTCGAGCTATAGAAGTCCGATTGATGCAAACTAAATTTTCATGGATTCCAGACGCAAAGACCTATACACGCTCCAAAGATCAGCCCAAAACGATGGGATATAAAGGATATATGAATTTTACAATGGACAACTAAATTCTGCTAACTTAAGGAAGGACTATTTTGTAAAATAGATACTAGGGTTTTGAAGCATATATAAAGGAAGAGAGGAGCAAGGAAATTTCGGCCAGTAGCAAAGAGAGCACAAATCTTCCTCCTCCAAACCCTAAATCATGTTTTCTTCCATCTTTTTATTTAGTTGTTCAATAAACATGCACGACTAGACTCTTTTGCTTGGTTGCAAGGACACGGAAATCTTCAGATTTTAAGAATTGTGAGATCTATTTTTACCTCAATTTTTCAATTTATATGATGAATATGTTTATTCTCCTATGCTTATTTTCCTATGATTGTTTATTTAATTGCTAAGAGCGGACTCGAAGTTATTGTTGTAGACAATCTATTGCTAAGTTTGATATCAAAACTGGAGTTGTGATATATGAACTTGTGAAGCAACTAAGTTAGTAATTATAGCGGATCTATGTTATTAATCTCAGGGAGAACATTCAATCAAACTAAACATATATTGCGGACAATTATGTTTCTTAATTGATCAATTTATCTAGTTTTTAATGCTGCCATTGAATCAAATTACTAGTGCGAACACTGTGGTTGTTTGATGGTTAGGGTAAGTTATACGGTGGATCCGTTAATGAACCAATTTTAAGAAGAGATAAATATTCAGAATATAAATTGATGTGTCGTTTCCATGATCAATTCTAATTTCTATAGGTGGATGTTGACTTGTGACCAAGGTTTGCTTTATTGATAAATTTCAATTTTATATAATTTTCGCTTAGTTTGCTTTAGCTTAGCCTAGACAACTTCCAACCCCCCCCCAATTGCATAACATATAGCACGAAAATCTGAACTAAATCTTCCTCGTGGGATCGACCCCTTGCTTGCTCTATACTATCCTGTTTGATTTGTTTTAAGCTATGGTTATTAATTTGTGCGACCGCGACATCACAACACACATTGATTTTTAAAACTTAATAACTTCTTTCCTTATGAAAGACTTAAAATTTCACACTTTAGACCTGTCATCATGGTCAATTTGAATATTACTGATGTATTTTATTTTAACATGAGAGAGGGGGAACTGCATGGAAATAGTTTTTTTTCTAAGCATAAATTTATGACTATAATTTTCAAGAGTCACCGCCTAGTATTAATGTCATTAGAAAACCTAATGGTATGTAAGAGTTTAGGTTAAATGATTTGTTGTGCAAAGAGAAGACACATTATCCTTAGTGTACCCTATTTGAAATAAGTTGCATTTATAATAAATTTATTGTTTTTCTAGGTCAAATATCTATTTATTAATGTTTTTTAAGGTTTGAAGTAAATATCTATTTGTAAGGGAATCTCTATCTTATTAGGTTATAAACCTAATTGTTTTAAGGTCCAAATTTTAAAACTATATCTGTTGTGCTTTTAACATCTAAGGGTGTACTTTCTTATGTAGTTTTATACCCTAAATATTAAAGTCTATACCTAAATAAAATGAACAAAATGGTTGGGGAAAGATCTTTGATATTTTGGCCAAACTTTAACAGATAATCATAAACTAATTACGATATCCCATTTTTTATTTTAAACATGAGAAAAAAATATTTTTTTAAATGAAAATTTCCTCATAAAAGTTTTAGGATTCAACCGTATGCATGGAAACAATATATTTTTTATTTTTTTTAAAATGCAATTTTTTTTATATTTTTATATCTTTAATAAATATACATGTGTGTGTGTGTGTGTGTGTGTGTGTGTGTGTGTGTGTGTGTGTTGAGGTTGAGCCTAACCAAAGCAAATGAACTGACTGAGCCATGTTGGCTTTTGGTTGGACTCGGCCCAGTCGACTGGGTTTGGCTTAAATGGGTCCAGCCTAAAGAAAGAAAGAAAATAATAATAATAATAATATTAAGACAATTGTTAAGTATTGCATGAACAATGTATAGTGAATTAATTCACTTTGCACTTTTCACGTGTTACATGAACAACATCCAAGGGTGAAGAAAATAAAGTTGGGTGTTACTTGCTATGGAGTAGTCCGATGTGAAAAGAAAGATCCACTAGTGGTTGTGGTGGCCAGAGTGTACACTGAAAAGCCAAAAAACAATGATAGTTACAGCTACAAAAAAGGAAGAAAAAGGAGAAAAGGTAGAAAATGGTTAGTCTTGGGTTGCTCTAAAATGTAAGGAGACTTTGTTAGTTTCTATGGGAGGTGTTTTTGAAGGAGTTGGTGGCAGTGGTGGTTGGAAAACGCAAAGGAAACAAAGGTGAAACAACTAGGGTGTGTGTTGTTTTTTTCCCTGAACTTTAGCTTTCAATTTCTTCGCCCTCTATTTATAACTGACATAAGGGGGTAATATTTTTTTATTGACTTAAAATTTCAGTCAATGATTAAACTCAAAAGCACCTGAACTGTTAGCTCAAAGTAGGTATATAGACTACTAGATTTGACAACTCAAGGTTGCTTGAGTTGTCATCTTTGAAGAGACACTGATGTGATTGTGGTGTCAATCACCTGACATTGACCTTACCACGATGTAAGAAAATATCAGGTCATCATTTTATAATAGTTAAAGATGTCAAATAGATAAAACTAGGTGATTTGCCCGCGCATTACGCTGAGTTTTTTTCTATGTAGGAAACTGACTGATTTTTTACGTGTTATCCTTAGTTATTTTAATATTTAATTAATGAAATTGTAATAGATCAAATTTGTTAGAAATGAGTTTTTTTCACCTAAAAGGAACAATATAATCAAAACACAGGGGAAGCGGTTCGTATATTTTTTAATTATAGATAACTTGGATAAATTTGTTCACCTATTTTGTTTGTAAGTTTTATTTTTTCCCAGTAATATTAGATCTGAAATATCATACATAATTTTCTTTTTTAACAAAAACAATCTAAAACCCAAGAATCAAATTTTTCTAAAAAAATAAGCTTAAACAAAAGAGGATAAAATTAGAATTAAAAGGCAAAATTATTTTTTTATAAGATTTATTCCTCATATTATTATATTAAAAGTATTTAAGAACATTGATATTAATTTTTTGTTCTTTAAAAAATCCTAGGTCATTTTTTTGTCTATATATATATATATATTTAGGAGCTAATATTAAATAAATATTATAATATATAATTAATCTCACATATTTATAAGAAAAAAAACCTAAATAAATGAAAAAACAAAAATAAATATAAGTAGATTTAAAAAAAATGACTTGAAAGATAAATAAAAGAATTTCAAAAAAAATTATGGAAATAATAAAAAATGGTGAGGCCATAATTATTGTTAGAAAAAAAATATTTCACATTTTATTTTATTTTATAAGATTGATTTTCAAATAATCACTATCACATATTAAAATTAAACATTAAATAAAGAAGCTTAATAACAGTAGAAATAAAGAAAAAATGGAAACAAAACTAAGAGTATATACATATAAACATGGGCAAAAGCCCAGCCCCCTCAAGGCGGGCTGTCAGCCCATAAATAAAATAAAAAAATAAAAAATAAAAAATACAAATTGACACAAAAAAAAATGTTGTTTTCATGCATACGGCTGAATTCCAGATTTTCCAAGCATATTTTTCATAAAAAAATATTGTATCTTTCTCATGTTTTAAAACAAAATTGAGTATCGTAACTAGTTTATGATTATCCGTTGGTATTCGGCCAAAATGTCAAAAATAATTTAACAATTATTTTGTTTTAGCTTTCGTGGTGTAAATTTACGTTGTAAAGTACACCTGTAGATAAAAAGAATTTTTAACTACTGTGTAAAATTACATTGTAAGGTACATCCGTAGGTAAAAAAAGAGGTTTTTAACTGCGGTGTAAAATTACATCATAAAGTACATTTGCGGAGAAAAAAAATATTTTTCTTTTTTAAATGCAGTGTAAAAAATAAACTTAAGATAAACAATCAAACAACAATGCAGCTTGCCTTAGGTAGGGTGCACCAGGTGTGACGCATCTTCCCCTTGCACAACAAGTCCCCTTACCCAAGACTCTCGTAGACCAATAGGTTCCTAGTGACCTTAATACTAGGTGGCGACTCCCTATAATTATAGCCGTAATTTTTACGGCTATAAAACAACCCCTCATTTCACCGCCCGCTGTTGTCTCCCTACAACTCGGGGGGATGGCGTGGCGCAAAGCACAAAATAATCGTCGTCATGACACAATATATAATCAATTTCAATTGAAGGATAAAATTGAAACAAATCAAAACCTATATAGCAATAAGGACCATAAAAAAATATTCAAAAGTTTAGGAACTGAAATGAAATATGACAAAAAACCGCTGCACTGACGTCAACTTGCGTAGGCAGGTGAGCGAAAAGGGGGGAAATTCAAATGACCTTTGACACTTCTCCGGCCACCATTTACTCACATGCACCACACCAGAAGAAAGAGAACATGTCTGAAAATCATTCTTGATGTCGGTTGGGTATTTTTGGACGCTAGAATCATGAGCGCAAAAACGAATGACGCGCCAATAGTAAATTGGCAAAAAAGGAATAGAGAAATAGTAAATTACCAGATCACCCCTTCCGCAAGACCTGAATTTTGTCATTTTCGAGGGACAAAATAATTATTTCACTATGCAAAGAAATATTAAAAAATCAATAAACTGGCTAGATGAACTGGACCGTATTGGACCAAAAATATGCAATTACCGGTGCCTCTTTCTGTCTTTTCATCTTTTTTGAACCAGGTGCCTCTTTTTGTCTTTTTCGAGGGACAAATTCACTATTACACTGTGTAAAAGTGAAAAACAAAGCAGGTCAATTGAACCAAATGAACCTACCAAACCAAACCGACCCAAAAATTTAGCACCACTATTTCCATCCATAGTGTTTTGTTTCTTGGTGTGCAGTAATTAGCTTATAGATAATTCTAAGAACATTTAAAAAAATCAAGCAAGGAAAATGCCTTATTTTTTATTTTATTCTTTACGTCCAGGATTATGCCTTGGATCATTAAAAGACTCAGATGAAAAGGGAAACAAAGAATATCACTACTACTTTTGTAAGCATTAGACAATCTTCAAGATCTTTCTTTTTTGTATGGGAAAAAAGAAAATAGATTCTCTATTTTTTAGACAATTCATCGCATAGTCCATTGTTACTAAAGAAAACTAAAAGATATGATATTTTTATTATTATTATTACTAAAGAAGCTAAAATAGATCGGCATTTTAAATTGTAATGAATAGTTATTTTTCATTGTTCATTCGGATTCTGAGGTACTGTTTATTGGAATAATATAATTGCTATTTTGCCCCTCTATTTACTGCGTTTTTTATCCTTGGGTCTTGTGATTTTTTTTTCGCCTTCTTGTGCATAGTAAAATAAACATAATACTCATGAATAAGGAAAAAAAATGCACAGTTACCGCCAGGGGCATAAAAGTTAATGCACATAATTTTTTTAATGGTTAAATACAAATTTACCCCTAAATAAGACAGAACAGAACAGTAACATCCGAAGTTAGTATGGTCATTGCACTTTTTTTTTAAAATGGATAAATAAGTAATTACCCCCATATAAGATAAAATCTAAGAGTTGGTTGTACAGGTGTGGCGATAATTTATTATTTTTTTATAATATTTTTTGTCGAATTATTGTTGGCGTGTCGATGGACACTCCGTTTGTATCGGAGCTCACGCGGTTTTTGAACTGCACGTGTGATGTACTTTGGTATCCAAAAATGCCCAACATTCATCTAGAATGAATTTCAAACATGTTTGGTTCCTCCTGGTGCGGCACGTGAAGTCATAAGGTGGCCGAAGACATGTCAATGGTCGATTGAATTGCCCCCCTTTTCTCTCTCCTACCTGCACAACCATACATCAGCCCCCCTATTTACTATGATCTCATTTTAGCCCCTCATCTTTTGATTGTTTTGTGTGGTCTTTATTTTTATTATATAGGTATTGATTTGTTTCAATTTGGTCATTCAGTTGCAATTGATTATATATTATAATTTCATTTTGGTCCTTAGTCTTTTAATTTCGGATTAGTTTGAAATCCTTAACATATTCGGTATCAAGTTTTAGATTTGTTTTAATTTTATCCTTCCACTCAAATTGATTATATATTTGAACTTCATTTCGGTCCTCCTTTTAATTTTCTGTTTTGTGTTAAATTTTTTAATTTTTTCTGTATCAATGTTTTAGATTTGTTTCATTTGTGTCATTTAAATGAAATTTATTATATATGTGTTTTCCATTTCAGCTCTTATACTTTTAATTTTGTATTTTATTTTAATTCCTTTATTTTTCTGTATATATTCATTACATAGTTCCTATTTTTGTCCATGTTTATATGTACATGCTCTTAATTTTTTTTCTTCTAATTTTTATTATTTCCACTATTATTAAGGTTTTTTTAATGTTTAAATTTTAATTTGTGTTTGTGATCATTTGAAAATTGATATTTATTCATTTTTTTCTCTGTTTTTATTCATTCTTAAAGTCAGATAATTTTTTTTAATCTAATAATATTGTTTTTATCATTTTTTTTGTTTTTTAATTTCTTTTTTTGTTAATATTGCTAGGTGTTGAAATTTCTAATTATTATGGATAAGGCATTTAAAATAATGATAATGATTATTTATAAGTTTTTTTTCTTATAAATATATGAGACTAATTATATATTTTAATATTTATTTAATATTAGTATTTTAATATATATATATATATATATATATATGATCTATTTTTAATAATAATAATAATAATAATTTACTATCAGTGTTCTCAAATATTTTTATTATAATAATATGATAAATAAATCTTAAAAAATTAAAAAAAAAATTAACAATAATTAAGGTGTCATCGATAGTATGATCAATAATAATTAGAATATTAATGTTGTATAATAATATTTATACTGACAACTATAATAACATTGACAAAAATTCATTAGTCAATTTTATTTTTGTGAAAAATAACTTCTGCATCTTTTTTATGTATAATATTTCAAATCTCATATTATAAAAAAAAATATATATACAAAACCACGCGTAGACAGGACAAAAAGAAAGATTGAGCCAAATTATCAGTGTTCTAAATCTCACATTAATTTAGTCTCAGTGTTCCAAAAAATTTTTAATATAATAATATGAAGAAAAAATATGAAAACATAATCTTTGATAAATTTTAGCAGTTGTATTTGTTCTATCTGTTAAATGAATTATTTATCAAATAGTTAAAACATGTCCAATAAACAATTAGTATGTTACAGACAACATATAATATATCTTTAGTCAATTTGATTGATTGCAGCTTTGCTATCTATCCATTAATTGCTAACAAAGTAGCTAGAATAAAACCACCAATCAAATTGTTTGTTGCGTAAAACAAAAACTCATTTATGCTAAAATTCAATGATTGTAATTTGACTATTTACTAATGAAATAATACATGAAACAAATAAAACACACACAACAATCAATCAATGTATTACACGGAGCACGTGACTTATTTTAATAAAAAAATTTTGATTCCAATTGTATAATCTACCGATTAAATAATTATTAAAATAATTTTAACAATAGTAACATTCAATTATTTTTAGGAGGAAAAAACATGTTTCTAACATATTTTAACAGTTATAATTACTAATTAAATATTTAAATAACCACTTACAGTATGTACAAAATTAATTAGTTTCTATATATATATATATATATATAAAAAAAAAAAAAAAACTCAGGTTATGGCGTGGCAAAATTAGCTCGTAAGATCACCAAACTAAGGCAGTAAGAATTAATTATTTATATTCACTGTTTTCTGTTTATAGCACGATCTGAAAGGGGAAAAGCAGAGCTAAGGCTCCATCCTATGTTAAATGCTTACTTCTTATTGTTATAACATAAATTATTTGCACTTGTAACCAATAATAATAATAAAACTTATATATTTCGAATTCGTTTGATATATTGGTTTAAATGTTTTTTTAAATATATTAAATTGATTTTCAATTATTTTAATAATATCGATATTTGAAACATAATATAAATTTGATGTTTTTATATGAAAATCATCTTTAAAAAGTATTTTACAGCGTGCTATCAAACATAAATTAAATAATAAACTTGTGATATTATGTTTATAATTCAATTATACAATTTCAAGAATAATGATGTATAAACAAATATATAAATCATACAAGTTAAGATTTAATATAAATTGACAAGCAGATCAATATAACCGAGTTTATTCATTATATCAGAAACAGCGATCGCAAAGTCTTTATTATATGCCTGAATTGCAATACTCTTGCACTTGAACGAACAAATCATGCATGGGAGATTTACTTCCATTGGGACTTGCAAAACTCTAGAGAGGGGCATCCTCTTTTAAATATTTTTATTTTTATTTATTGAACATCAAATTTCTAAATTAATTGTGTTTTATATTTATTATTTTACACTCTGCTATTTGTTGTGTCGTTAACATCTTTATATATATATATATATATATAAACAAGCTACTTTTATCTAATTAAATATGAAAGGATAAAATTAAAAAAATAAAAACTAGAAACTGATATAAATCAATGGGAGTTCGGATGATAAATATGAAACAAGATATTACATGTTAGGAGGGTAATGCGAATCAAAAGTGAAAAATGAAAATATTTATTTTCATATATTTATAAATAAAATAAGTATATCAAAAAACTAGCTAGGACGTGTATGACACAAGTCATGTATGGTTTAATACATGTTCATCTCTTTTATTTATCTGTTTCTAATCAAAACATAGCTTGACAGTACAAATTAAACAAAAAGATCAAATTTATTTCTAATATCAATACATTAAAATGATATGAAAATAGAAAAAACAATTAAAAATAATATTATTAAAAATCACTTTTAAAATATAAAAACAAACAAACTCACTCTTGGACCATTTACTTGTAAAATTATTTTATTTATAAATACACGGAAATACATACGCAGATGGCAGTGAAAGCACCAATAATTAAAAGAGGAAAAAGACAAAATATCTCAATTATTAATTTAAAGAGGCTGGTATTGTCTTTTAAGGGCGGTTTCGGAAACTTACTTCATCACCCGACATCATCCACTTCAATTATTTTTTACATGAATATTTTTTCTTTTAATTTTTTTTTTATTAATTTGAAACTTAAATATTTTAAAAATTATTTTGAATCGCAGCTAAAATACTTTTCATGAAACTATTTTCAACCATAAAAATAAAAATAATATCAAACACACTCTTAATAAAGAAAGTTGTCCAACATAATTCTTCAGCCACTCCTCGGGCTATTTTATAGTGGTTTAGAAGTTATTTTTTAAAATAATTTTTTTTATTAAGAAATTGTTTTTGTTATCATCGTATCAATATTATTTAAAAATATAAAAAAATAATTTTTTTTTTATTTTTTCAAAAACAAGTATACCTGTATTTGTCATTGAAGATAAAAGACCACTACGAAGGCAATAACTTGGTACATAGATCTTGAAATGATTCTCAACTCTCATTTTGAGTGGAGTGATGTGACGATGAGCAGAATAATGAACAAATAATAGACATAAGTCCATTCAAGATTAAATTAATTGAAATTGGTTCAAGGAACACTAATCACTTAATCAACTCTTTTAGGCCTAGTAAAGACCGAGTAGAAAAACAGCTTAAAAAAATGAAAATAAAGATAGAACATCCACCTTACCCCAAGAATATAAAGGGTAAGAGCCCTGAAACTCAAAACCAAGTTTAAACACAAACTCAAATAAGATAAAATCAAGATTTGAAAAACCAATCCAATTATTACCCGGAAAAAAAAACTATAATAATCGGAGAAAATACCTGACTTGTTGATAATAACGAACCAAAAACAAAAAAATATATGGTTGAAAATCGTGACATGTTGATTATAATGAACCAATAATTAAATATATAAGGATTAATGCCACAAAAAAGTAAAATTTGATAGGTTATAAAACTTTCATGAGAAACTAATGGTAAAAACAAACTTTGTGTCGCAAGTTTAGTTTTTGAATAATCAATCCAATTTCGTAAATTCAAGCTAAATAACCCTATTGTTGATCAAGATTGAAAGAATAGAAAACTATCTATAGAAAACCCAAAAAATCAACTATGAAAATAGTTATTGTGCCAAGTTGTCTAAATTGTTGAGAGTAGTAGCAGCTTATTTTAATGGTCACAGTCAAAATCAGATTAGCAAAATGAGAAGAGAAATCCTGGGTACACCAGTGAATCTGATCGTGACCATTCCTTCTTAATTCCCCTGCTTGCCTTTCACTTTCTATAGTAAATATGCGCCACCCTGTAGCTACCTGGTTGGTGTATCCAAGTGGGTTGAAAAAAAATTCATGTTACATGCATTGCCGGCCATTGTCACTGGACCATATTAATGTCTCTGGTATGTAATTGACATCCATGAGCATCTTCATAACACAATACAGACAGAAGTGAAGATGATATCACCCCGTAGTATTATATTAAACAAGGGAAGCGTTGGTGGGAACAGGAGGCTGAGGTGTGTTCGCAGCAAATACACCATCTACAGCTTTCCTGCTCTCCAATGAGAATGCATGCGTGACCGTGACATTTAAACTTTCCTTAACTAAAAGCCTTCTACTTGCCCACAGGAAATTTGGACAGTAAAGAAGGGATGCTGTTAGTTTCCTTCATTCAAATTATCACAACAGGTTCTGCTCTTTTATTTGTTGGTATCATCATGCTTCGGTTAGATGGATCACTGTGGTTAAATATGCTTAGGGACTGGTCAATAATCTCTACTTCTCTGGTGGGTGAGGCAGTGAATCTTGTGAAATGATGGCTTCACCTTTCCCACATGCTCATGTTCTGCTTTCTGGTGATTCAGTGGTCACTTATCTGCATCCTTTAAATCTTGCCACACAAACTGCAACTAAATACATTAGTATCTGTACCTTCCCAAGAGCTGGCTTGGAGTACTATGGGAGTAAAGAGACTGAAAATGACATGATAGATCTCGATCACTGCTTTTATGACCTATGGAACCCCGTCTTTTAATAGTATTTAACTCATGGGTCCTACTGTTTCACCTTTTTCTGGTCCTCAACATGCGCCAGATAATGCCAACAGTGAATGGAAAATGGTCTAAAATGTCCGAGAGTTAAATTTTTTATACTAAAAGGCAGAACAATAATTCCACTACTACAATCTACAATCCAGTAGTTTGTGTCTCCTGCTATAATAGTTTCTCCACGTAAATTAGCTTATTAGTTAATGACTCTGGGAAAACAAATACACTGGCTTAAATTATTTTGTTATTAACATGGGTTTCTAAACTAACTTACTCACCTCTCGATTGATCTCACAAACCTTAAAATTAACAATAATATAAATCTTTATTGGTTATCATATTATCAACTACACAGAGAGCAAACTCTTTAATCCCAAATATGACAATAAATTAATTAAAACTGTTGAATAAAGGAAATTGAACTATTTGAAAAAGGAAGTCTACATTGTTTTGAAAGTGCGCAAACATAACAAGCATCTTGGAATTTAATGGTGAAATGGAGTAATTTTTTGGCCACAAAGTTTAATCTAGAGGAAGATAGATGCCCTAATCGGTGATGTCATAACTCGGTAGAGGAGATGATATTAGAACAAGATAATCGGGTAGCATTGGTAGTAAAGGGTCAGAATTTTGGTGTTAATGGTGTAGAATGCTAATGCAACCAAGTAACAAAGTCCACCTCGTTGTTTACCCAAACCAATCATCGTCTTCGTAGTCAAATCCTGTAAAACACATCAATAGGGGAAAAAAATGTTATTGAACAGTTGAGACCTCTTGTAACTCAAATTACAGACATCAAATCCACCTTAAAAGATGACACACCAAGCATATTTTTTAGATAAATAACAGAGTTCAAAAGTAAAGTCCCAATATACATAATTGGAGCTTGTTCTCCACTCGTCATAATAACTGGAGGTAAAATAGTGTTATGGCGACTATTGACAAGCAAATTTGAAGAAGAAATTATGTGGTTAGATCCACCACTATCGAGAATCAATCAAGGGAGTCTTAACGATGTCTGTAACAAACTTGGAGAAGTAACTGTAGCATTGGCTCGAGGAACAACGGTTTGACCTGTCCTTTTATTGTTCATGATGGACAATATCTACTAGAACTGTAAATAAGAGATTCCATTCATCAACGAATGCATCTCTTCCATCATGGGACCTTTTTTGATGTAATTAGCTGAAGGATGAGCAAACTTCTTGTAGTGAGGATCACTACCTTGGTGGTTGAAACGTGTTTTGTGTATTGGATTGCTCGGTGGATACCAATTCAATTTCCAACATGTTTCTTGTACACGATGATCATTATCACAGTATGAATAATGCAGTGACTTATAGTTAAGAAAGTTGGAATGGGAGGAAGCTCTTCATCATGAATGAGTTGCCAAAGTTTGATTGTTCATCTCATTGAATTGCCATGACTGCAATTTCTATTGTCTCATGTGTATGACCTATGCTGTGTTGCGTATCTTCTTCAATAGTGGAAGAATATGTTTGATGACCATCAAGTAATGGATTTAGTAGTAGAATCTACCCAAATAAAATAAAAATAACAAAAATAAATTAAAAAGGGACTAACGTTAATGGAAAAATTAAGGTGGAAATTTTGGACGGTTTCAAGAGCTCGATCATGCCAAAAAATGAAGGAAAATTTAGATTCAAGGATAAACCAATTTACTATTGGATAAATCTGTATAAAAATTAAGTCGAACGACAATTATATTTTTTATAGGTTAATTTGATCTAATTATGGGCCAATTTAAAGTATAATTATGTTAAATAATTAATTTAAGGTTCAATTGCAGGATTTAATTATGTGCAAGGATTTAGTTATACTTTTAATTGGTCAAATTAATTTTATTAAGGGCTTAATTAGTGAAAAATCAAATTTGGAAGCCTAATTCGT
The DNA here is from genome assembly GCA_015731905.1 of Salix dunnii. Lineage (NCBI taxonomy): Eukaryota > Viridiplantae > Streptophyta > Magnoliopsida > Malpighiales > Salicaceae > Salix > Salix dunnii. Next base: position 3,796,383 of record CM027661.1, read on the forward strand.
TTTTAATTGAGAAAATTAGAATTTCCAGATACCAAAATTTACCAAGTCAATTAGATGCAATCAGAGTGATATTAAATAGAGTTTAATGGTCAATTGATAGTCAAATTGTATAAATTCAAAACCAAAGACCGAAGCAGAAAGAGTGTGTGAAGTTAACACTCCTATTGAATTTTTAGCGAGAAAGTGAAGAGTTATTTTTGACCCTATATATAGTTGTGATCAACAAAATAAAATTGGGGGGGGGGGGGGAAGGAAAAAAATTGACTTATACTCTCCCATACCTATAAAAACCCTAAACCTAAAGAAAAACATCTCCTTCTTTTTCTCCTTTCTATTGAGTTGTAGCTACCCCTTCTTTGGGTAATTGCAATCCCTGCCTCCCACCTCAGTGCCTCTTCCGTTCCCTCTTCTCTTTCATCTCTAGCAAGCAACCCGCTTCTTTTTGTCAGTTGCATTATCACTGCCTTCCCCTCTATTTTTGTTATGAACAAGGGAATAATATGAACAAACTTTGGCAATTCGAGGAGCGAAAAACCTCTTAGATGCACACGACATAATTGGGACTAAAAATTGAATGCCTTTATTTTTAATATTTTGCCTTTTATAGGCATATTATAGACTTGAATTAAATCATAATTAACTGACTTTTTAATTGACTCTTAATTCTAACAAACTAGCCCATTATTTCCTAAACAATTAATTATGCAATAGTTGGTCCTGAAACATGCATACCCTAAAATTCCCCTTTGACAATTAGTAATTCTTCAGCTTATGTGTCCTAAGGTTCTTAATTATCTTTGACACGTAACTAAGCTCTCCTCTTTAAAAGAACTAATCCACGAGTTCTGGGTACGTCCTTCTTAGTTCTTCTATGTCCATCCAGGTGGCATCTTCCACATGAGATCCCTCCCATTGAATCAAACATCCCACTCCTGCATGATTCCTTTTTTTCTTAAGCCTTCTTTTTAAGATTTTTCTAGCTCAAGTGCGAGTGTGCCTTCTTCCCTAGCTATTGGTAGTCTAGGGTCAAGGTTAATTTGAGTCTTAATTTTTTTCTTCAGGCATGAAATGTGAAATACCAGATAGGTTTTGGAGTCTTTAGGTAGACTGAGTTTATATACAACTTCCCCATATTTTTGAATTATCTAGAATGACCCAAAATACCTTGGGGAAAGCTTCAAACTTTTTCTTACTACTATAGTCATATTTCTATAGGGTCTTAATCTTAAAAAGACCCAATCTCCCACACTATACTCCTTCTAAGTTCTCTTTTTATCTGCATGTAATTTCATTCTTGCTTAAGCTTCTTGCAGAATTTCTCGGGCCAAAGTTAGGATTAAATCTAAACTCCTCATTTCATCATTAACTGTTTACAGTGCCATGGTCCCAAGCTCATAGGGGAGGAGCCGTGGAGGCTTCTGTCTATAGATGATTTCAAAAGGAGTGTGCCTGTGGAGGAATGCTCTAAAGTTTTGTATCTCCACTCAGCTAAAAGCAGCCAACCAACCCAGTCCTTGGGTCTGTCACTGGTAAAATACCTTAGGTAACTTTCTAATAATTTGTTCATTATCTTCCGGACTTCTATTTGAGGGTGATAGGTTGAACTTACTAGTAGTTTTGTTCCATTTAAATGGAAGATTTCCTTCTAAAATTTACTTGTGAATATTGCATATCTATCACTAACAATGCTATGGTATACCATGTAACTTGAATACATTTTCCATGAATGCTTTGGTTATTGTTGTTGTTGTATATGGGTGTGCTAATGGTATATAATGATTGTATTTGTTGAACCTTTCGGCTATCACCATGATTACATCATATCCCTTGGACAAACATAGTCCCTCTATGAAGTCCATGCTAATATCCACTCATGTTTTGCTTAAAACTAGCAGAGGCTATTGAGCCCTAACTTGTATAAGGTTTTTAGTCTTGTTTCTTTGGAACACCTCACATTCTCGAATGAATTTCTTGATGTCTTTTCTCAACCCATACCAAAAGAATTCCCTCTTGATTTTGTATCAAGTCTTTTATGAACCAATTTGCCCTCTTATGGGGTTGCTGTAGAAGTGTTGCATGACATGGTCTTGCTATGACTTTATAATTCCTAAGTGTAGTCTTCCTTTGTAGAATAAGAAACCTCTTTTGACTTGGTATTTGAGGTTATTAAGATCACCTTGCTGGTTGTGGTTGAATAACTATTGCAACTAGGGATCTTGGTTGTATACTTTATGAAGTTCTTCCCACCAATTAGTAGAAATCATATTGATAACCTTGACGTCTCCATATCTAGTCATGGATTCTTCTATCTCTGAATTGTTCTCCTTGTCTTGTAACCTGGAGAGAGTATTTGCTGCCCTAATTCCTTTGCCATTATGATGTTCCACACAAAAATCAAAACCCAGCAGTTTTGTTACCCATTTATGTTGGAAGGGTGTTCCAAACCTTTATTCCAAGAGATGTTTTAAGGGCTTAGTGGCCAGTTTTAATTTTGAATTTGTGTCCCACTAGATAGTGTCTCCATTTTTAAATTGCTAACACCAAAGCTAGAAATTATTTCTCATAAATTGATAGAAACAAGTTTTTCTCTTTCAATGCTTGACTTAAATAGGCTAGAGGTCTCTCTTCCTGCATTAAAATTGCTCCCATCCCATTTCTCGAAGTATCACATTCTATTACAAATATTTTTGAAAAGTCTGGCAATGCAAGAACAAGGAGTGTCACTATAGCTGCCTTTAAGGTTTCAAGAGCTTGGCTGGCCTTCTCACTCCATTTAAAAGAATTTCTCTTAATTAGAGCAGCTAAAGGAGCTGTAATACTCCCGTAGCCCTTAACAAACCTCCTGTAATAACCTGTTAAACCTAAAAATCCCCTTAGAGCCTTAGGATTTTTAGGTTCAATTATGGCTGAATCTTGAGTGGATTAGCATTGACTCCTTATTTGGAAATAATATGCCCCAAATACTCCACCTCTCGATAGCCAGAGATACATTTTGAGGCTTTTGAATATAATTGATGTTGACTCAAGACTTCTAGGAATGCCCTTAGATTACCTACATATTTATCAATAGTTTGTTATGCATAAGTATGTCATAAAAAATAAAAATAAAAACTAACACAAATTTCCTGAGATATGGTCTAAATATCTCATTCATCAACCCTTGAAAGGTTGATGGGTCATTGGTGAGCCCAAAGGGCATCATTAAAAACTCATAATGCCTCTCATGAGTACAAAATATAATTTTAGGCACATCTTTAGTTTTCGTTCTGATTTTATGGTAGCCTAATCGCAAATCAAGTTTAGAAAATATCTCAACACCATTGAGTTCATCTAATAACTCATCTATATTAGGAATAGAAAACTTATCTTTAATGGTAACTTGGTTGAAGGCCCAATAATCCAATCATATTCGCCAACTCCCATTTGCCTTCCTTACCAAGATAACTGGTGAGGAGTATTGGCGTGCATGTTGTGGCAACTTTGGGAAGGTGAAAGTTCATTTTGGTCCTTTAATTTGCAATTGTTATAATTGCACCCTCAATTGGATTTAAATTTGTAATTTTGTGCAATTGTGCCCTTGTCCGAATTTCAACATTACCCTTGGCTTTGCGCGCCTTTTTCATTTTGGTCCCTCACTTCTGATTTACACAACTTGACCCTCAATTGACAATTAAACTCTTAATTGTCTTCAATTTGATCCCTAATTATGCCAAATTAGCTTGGAAAAATTCAATTGGGTCTCCAAAAATTCTGATTTTCTCAATTAAGCCAACATTAAATTCAAGAATTCAATTTTTCATTAATTAAGCCCTTAATAAAATTAATTTAACCAATTTAAAGCATAATTAAGTCCTTGCACTTAATTAAATTCTTCAATTGGATCCTAAATTAATTCTTAAACATAATAATATTTTGAATTAGCCCATGATTAAATCAAATTGGCTTATAAAAAATATAATTATGATTTTTGACTTAATTTTTACCTTGAATTTGTATTTTCTCTCATTTTTGGGCATAAAAGAGATACGATTCGCCTAAAAGAATTTCCAAAATTTTCACCGTGATTTTTCTACCGACGCCAAACCCCTTTTATGTTATTATTTTTATTTTTATTTTATTTTGGGGAGTAACCTAAAAATTGGATTACGACAGTCACGACTCCTTGGAGGTGGGAGTCTAATAGGTTGAACAAACACTATTTTGAATTTATTCAAAACAATTTATAGAGCTGGCTTTATTGATGCTCCTCTAGTATTGTCATTGTTTTCCATGAATTGTAGCCATATTCCTTTTCCTTTTATAATGTCAGCCTTGCTCAGATTCTACTCTTCCTTGATGGCTTTCTTAGGTAATCTCAAACCTTGTAGAAATTGGTCCTCTCCATCCACCTAGAAACTCATACTTAGATCAATAATGTTCTACTAGATAGTCCCTAGATTTCTTATCCAAATAGCACAACATCACACCCTCTTAGGGTTAATAAAAACAGATTTGCTAACACCTTATAGCCTTGCATCTTCAAAAGAACTGTCTTGCAGCAGCCTATACAAGGAAGAATGTCTCTATTAGCGACTTGGAACTAATAATTTTTCTCTCCTTTCTATTTTCTTGTTAATAAAATTGTGAGTACTTCTTGTATCAATGAGAACAATAATTGAACATGATGTGACCATATTTTTTGATAGTTTCATCCATATTTACCTAGTGTTTTGCATATGTTTTGTGTATTAAATGCCTTGATATTCTTTGTTTTATGTTTTAAAAGCATTTTTGGATGAAAGATGCAAAAAGGAGGTAATTGGAGTTGATTGATAGATTTGACCTTCAGTCGATGTTTTGTGCTGAGCGGAAGCTCTAGAGATCGAAATGAAGTGATTCCAGTGGCATTAAAAAGCTAACATCCATATCTTTCTGAAATGCTAAGTAAAAATAAATAAAATAAGGAATATCATGGGAATCGCATTCTTCAAATTCAAATCTTGCAATCTGCCGATGTCGACCTTTGTCCATTCCAACTTCAATATCTTGAGCTACAGAGGTCCAATTGATTCAAACTCAATTTTAGTGGATTCCAGACACAAAGAACTAAAAACGCTCAAAATGTAAGATCCAAACGATATGATATGAAGGAGATATGAATTTTATAAGGGACAATGAAATTCTATCAACTTAAGGAAGGACTATTTTGTAAAATAGATACTAGGATTTAAAAGCATATATAAAGGAAGAGAGGAGCAAGGAAATTTCGGCCAGCACCAAAAAAACACAAATCTTCCTCCTCCAAACACTAAATCATGTTTTCTTCTATTTTTTTATTTAGTTGTTCAATAAACATGCAAGACTAGACTCTTTTGCTTGGTTGCAAGGACACGGAAACCTTCAGATTTTAAGAACTGTGAGATCTATTTTTACCTCAATTTTTCAGTTTATATGATGAATATGTTTGTTCTCCTATGCTTATTTTCCTATGATTGTTTATTTAATTGCTAAGAGCAGACTCGAAGTTATTGTTGTAGACAATCTATTGCTAAGTTTGATATCAAAACTGAAGTTGTGATATATGAACTTATGAAGCAACTAAGTTAGTAATTGTAGCGGATCTACGTTATTAATCTTATGGAGAACATTCAATCAAACTAAACATATATTGCGGACAATTATGTTTCTTAATTGATCAATTTATCTAGTTTTAAATGCTGCAATTGAATCAAATTACTAGTGCGAACACTGTGGTTGTTTGATGGTTAGGGTAAGTTATACGGCGGATCCGTTAACGAACCAATTTTAAGAAGAGATAAATATTCATAATATAAATTGATATGTCGTTTCCATGATCAGTTCTGATTTCTATAGGTGGATGTTGACTTGTGACCAAGGTTTGCTTTATTGATAAATTTTAGTTTTATATAATTTTCGCTTAGTTTGCTTTAGCTTAGCCTAGACAACTTCCAACCCCCCCCCCAATTGCATAAAATATAGCACGAAAATCTGAACTAAATCGTCCTCGTGGGATCGACCCCTTGCTTGCTCTATACTATCTTGTTTGATTTGTGTTAAGTTAGGGTAATTAATTTGTACGACCGTGATATCGCAACAGAACATGTCCTAATTTTTCCCATTAATCACATGGTTTTGGGTGTAGATGCCCTGCAATCACATGTAAGGATATATCTAACAACTAAGCATGCTAAAGTGCTTGTGAGATCTTGGTATCTTGTTGATGGAATGGCTTCTCTCCTTCCATTTCCTCTTCTTCTTGAAACTTTATTCCCTCTAGTAAGTATAATTTTAGTTTTTTGCATTTGTGTCCTTGATGGCACTTTTCATCAAAGAAGTAGCATAAACACTTTTCCCTTATCTCCTACATTTGATTAAGGCTTATACGTCTGATGGGGTATGGGTGTTTGTGGACTGATGAGGTTGTTCTTGGTTATTGGGCGGCTAGAGGTCTAAGGTTTGTAGCTAGTAATCAGGGTTAGGGGTTTTGTCTAGGTGTTGGAAGTCTAAGAGGTGTATTTGGGTGATTTCGGCTTGGAGAGTATTTGTGTGGGAACTATTTTCTATTTATCCTTTCTTGTAGTTGGGTTAATCTAGAAGCAATCACAAGAGTATTTGGTTTTAACATAGTGACAATAATTTGTATTTCATCTTTTAATCCACTTAAAAAAGTGCTTATATGAAATTCTTCACTTACTTCAATTATTTTATTGGACAGGATCTTAAATTATGTTTGGTACTCCATCATACTTCCTGTTTGTCTCAATTTGATGAATGCTCCTACTGAATCCTCGTGTGTTGACGGTCCAAATCAGGTGTGAAAAGCTTTCAAGAAATCACTCTAACTGGTCATAAGGCTAGATTATTGCAGCCAATAATACCAGGTTAATGCCTTCCCTTCCATGTGGAAGGAAGCAATTTCCACTTTATAGTTTTTTGATGTTTCAAAGTAATTAAAAAACTATTGTGCCTTCAAAATCTACTTGTTAGGGTCTCCTTCATCAAAACGAGGAAAATTCAGTTGAAGGGATCGAACTTGAATTCCCCTATATCCATTAAATAGAGGATTCACATTTACTTTGATATTGATGGAAATGTCTTCTCTTGACTAGTTTCTGGTTGTCCTTTGGACCAAGCTTTCATAGTTTGTGCCAAATTATTGAGTTGTTGTAACACTCCTTCTATGAGTGCTCCTTATCTGGAATGTTCTTCCTTTAGAGAAATGGTTGCCCCTCATAAATTGTGTACTATCTTATATAATTGGGATAGGCTTATTCCTTCAGCCACGGATCATAATACTCTTATACCAATTTGTTATGAACAAGGTAATAACATATGAAAGAACTTTGGCAATTCGAGGTGCCAAAAACCTCCTAAATGCACAAGACACAATTGAGACTAAAAATTGGATGTCTTTATTCTTAATACTTTGCCTTTTATAGGCATATTACATACTAGAATTAAATGATAATTAAATGACTCTTTAATTGACCCATAATTCTGAAAAATTGACCCATTATTTCCTAAACAATTAATTACGTAACAGTTGGTCCTGAAACATGCATAACCTAAAATACCCCTTTAACAATTAGTAATTCTTCAGCTTGTATGGCCTTGCTCTTAATTATCTTTGGCACGTAACAATTTTCCTCTCAACAGCCTCTCCCTTGGCTGATCTCTTCCCCTTGTCCATCCCATTTCTTTTCGGTCTAGCTTTTGTTGCCCTTGCGTCCAGCTGACAGCCAACTGTCTAGTAACCTTCAGTCCTTTGTCTCATTCCCGCTAGCCACCTGCTTCGTCACCCCTTATGATAGACTTCGTTTCTCTTCTCTTTCCTCCCTTACCGTCCAGGCTTTCTCCTTCCTCTACTTCACCTCTTCTCTAGTAGACCAGTTGTTTGTTAGGGTTTACTAAGCTTGTTGGCTAAGTCAATGTGACTTAGTCCATCGTAGTCACTATCTACTCCTGTTACTGTCCTAGTTTGTAGGATTTCAGTTTAGATTGTTTGATTTTAATTGATTGACCACGTCTTTAGGCTAGGCACACGTAACAGCTTTGTTTTAGCAATTCAGTTTCATGTAAGGCTAGTATAAAGCCATATGTTTAATTCATAAGAGTTCTGAATTTGACAGTCAGCAACAACCCTCCATCACATGGCAAAAGCATCTCTGTCTAGCTTCCTCCCCTCAACCAAACCCACGACAGTCAAACTTTTACCTAAAGAAAAACGAAGGACCACTAAAAAGTTAGATCTGAAAAGGATGGGGACGCAATGTTTAATTGAACTATTGCTTGTTATGTGTTGTGTTGCTGTTTATTGCTATTTGTAAGTCACCGTGAAGGCCACTATCGATAGGAAAGAGAAGAAAGGGGGAAGATAGCCATGCCCCCCTGTTTTGATGCCTTACCTGGCACATGGAACCATGCATCGCTGGTTATGGTGGCGCATAAATATATACACTAACACTGGTCCTGTGCTGCCTCTACTATTTACACTATTTTCGAGGTGTTTTATTTTGTAATCATAGATTTTTATGTGTTTATTCAAATTGTTATTGTTCTTTTATTATTATTTGTAAAATGCAATGCATAGGTAATGAAAAAGAGAATGTTTGAATAGGTGTTGCCCTTTAAAAAATAAAAATATATAACTTGCAATTTTAGAAGAAAAAAACAAAAAACAATGTTGTTTTCTTCTACACGGAGGTATTAATAATATTTTTTATAAAAAAGGGCATATTTTCTCATATATTTAAAACAAAAATGGAATATCCTTATTGCTTTATGATTATCTTAACCAAAATATCAAAAATATTTCAACAATTTTTTTGTTTATTTTTTAGTTATAAATTTTAATTATTAAGGTGTAAAATTTCATTGCAAAGTATACCATCAATAATAAAGAGTAATTAATACAATGTTAAATTTTGAACCTTAGAATTGATAGGTTTCAACAGAATGAGATAGAGACTCTCTCACGAAAATAGATCTATTTTGAGCTTTAGAAAAGAACATCAAATAAAAAATCTAACATAGAAAAACAATCAAACAATAATGTAAATTACCTTAGGTAGGGTGTACTGAAAGCAATGTGTTTTTTCCTTACATAATACATACCTTTACCCAGACTCTCACATAACATTAGATTTCTTAATAACCTTAATATTAAATGACGACTCCTAAAAATTATAGATATAATTTTAAGATTATAAGAAAACTCTATTTTCTTGCATGTCGTCTCCCCTATCAAAGAATGACAATGCACAAGGCGAGAAAAATTGTCATCGCTTATGATCTACCCCAGAAAGAGCAAATAGTTTCACTTTAGAAACCCAACTCATCCCACAATCCTTTCAGCTTTGTATAGGAGGCTGCAACAATCATAGCTTGGAAAATACAGGCGATGGCTCTCTCAATCTAAAAGATACGAGGAGCATTGCTTTGAGAAAAATGGTCTCGAAGGTGCTCCCAAACTTCTTGGGTTGTAGTTGAATATATAACAATGTCGACAAGCTCCTATGTAATTGAATTGAAATCCATGATAGAATCATGTCGTTGAATCTTTTCCATGAAGCATGATCGTTTGGTTGGCTGATGGCCTCTGCATTTTGTCATCTATAAATCCTAATTTATTTTTAGTATTTAGGGAGATGGTCATAGATCTTTACCAGGTAGAGTAATTATTACCCTTGAGAGGCTTGCAAATAAGAACTAATCCCGGATGATCAGAATGGTAAAGAAAAAAGGATCGAAGGTATTGTTCTTGCCTTCTTTAGAAAATTGCTCGTGCTCCATGATAGTAAATAATTGGCAGAAAAATTGAGAGCAGTAAACGACATAGAGGCGAGAGAAGAGAGCTAGGTTACCTGCTCTGTTACCATGTAAAACGGAGAAAGAAAAGATTTACTAGTAAAACAATTTCTTGCTCAATTCATTCAATCTGTTGCTGCCGCTATATACAAGTATTTTCCTTCCTGAACAGAAAGTGAAGATGATATCACCCACGTAGTATTATATTAAATCACCTCGGAAAAAAATTACAATAATTCTTCCAAATCGTTATAAAAAAAGATTAGTCAGTGCCCTCTCCGATGACTGTTTAAGTTAAATCGGATGTTTGGAGCTAGTTATCAGCATCGAGATATGGGCCATGTCCAGTCGTGGAGGTGATCGGGTTTTATCGACATCCGCCGACCATGGCCATGATTTCAACAATTTAATAAGCATGTCATTAACTATAAAGAGTGATTGCATTTCTTAAAGAAAATCTAGAAATTACTGTTGAGAGATAGACACATCTTAGTTCACAGACTCCCGAATTCACGATGAAGTGGAATGATTAAGAGAATTTTATTCTTAATGATAACATGATTAAGAGAAAGTGAAAGGGACAAAGCAGGGCAAATGCAGGGGAATTAACATGGAATTCAATACAGGGCAAGATGAAATGGACAACAACCAAACCTACTTCCTCCGAGCTTGAACAACTTCAAAAATCTGATGACATGGTGACAGCATCCATGAACTCCAAATCGTTTTCTAAAGCCTTCAAAGTCTCAGGCACAACAGAGAGCTCAATGTCTGTACTCCCCTCTTCCAGTCCCGGAAACAATGTTACCTTCCCATCGAACTTGTTCGCAGGCCCGCTTCGCACTGCAACGGCCCTTCCCCAACCAAAATCAGGACCATAAACGTTGTGCCTCGGCGAGCTGCTGATAGCCAAACTCTTATTACGTGCAATGCCGGCCATTGTCAATAGACCAGGATTCTTCAGCGAAGACTCTAAAGTGTCCGTCAACTTGTTTTTTGTATAAGAAGAAACCACCCTGTTAATCTCCAAAGCTACAAATCCAAGTCCATGCTCCAATATCTCTCTTCTTCTCAAAGTTACAGTCCCTGCCACAACTCCATTTCCACAATAGCTTTCTGGTAATGGTGGTTGTAATCGCGTCCGTAAGCCTATAAAAAGTATTAAATCAATCTCTTTATCATGTTCAACTAGTCGAGATCGAGTTGTAGCTCTCCAAATATGAGCCAAAAGTGACTGAAGAGAGGAGATTGAAGTCGAGGCAGCTTCAGCATTGGCTTTTGCTTTGAGCATCGCAATTTTTCCCTTGGTAAAATGAAAAACTCGTTCTTGCAAAGGTGATGGAATGGACGTGTCGGAGCAGTTATTTAAGATTGAGAGAGGAAGACGAATAGGAGGGCTAATACTACCGTTGAGAAGTGACCAACGTTCAAGGACTGGAATATTGGAGATGTGATCCAACCCACGATGGATTTCAGACCAAGAATTGAAGAAATTCCAAAATGATGTGCCATCAACAGCAACATGGTTGATGGTACAACCAACAAAGATGCCATCTGCGAGCTCAGTGACTTGAACTGCTAGCAAAGGTTTTGAAACAGCCTCGTAGTTTAAGACTCCATTTAATGGAAAGAAAGAGTGGACAATTGGAGGAACATAAAGTGGATGGAGTATGTCAGCCATGGTTACACCATCCGCTGCGGCATGAACAAACTGGGCTCCTGCGTTGTTGCAGTCAATGAAAAAGGAGACCGTGCTGTCATCATGTTCTACTGTGGCTAGGCGACCGGCAAGAGGGTTGAAGAAATTTAGTGTGCGAGAAAGTGAGGTTCTCAAGTGATGGATCAGTAGGTTTTGATCTTCTAATGATTTGGGTTTGATGAAGAGAAGACCCTTTTGGATGGCACCTAGTAGAAGAAGCTTGAGATCACACTGAGTCAACTCAATCCTCACATCTGTCAACTTGTCGGTAGTGGCTTGAACCATGCTTGTAGAGAGCAATCTAATGTTCTCCATGTTAAATTTCTTGTTTGAGGAAGGTTTTTCCACTATAGAACGGACTTGCAAGCTCTGAGAACGAAACTTAACTCACCTTTCTCGAGCGAAAAGAACAGAAAAATATCGATGCTTCAAGACAACAGGGAAAAGTCAATGGTGGTGGAGATTTCAAAAATATTATTAACAATCTAATCTAAGAGGAATCGACACGTGTTTCACCCTGGCCCATATATCACCGTCTCCTCCACTCTTATAGAGTTTGTGAGGCAACGCGGTGGAGCGTGATTTTTTAAAAATAAATTTTAATTAAATATATTAAATAAAATGAAGGGTTTTTTTTTGTCATGTTCTAGGGTGAATATAGTTGAACTCAACGTTCCAGGGGTCTAAAAAACTTGAATCTTGATTCACTTATCTCGAGAGACAAGCCTGGTGGAAGAAAATATTATAGGTAGAGGGTGCATTGTTTTCTAGCATGGATTATGTGTCATTTAAAACAATAAAAAAACTTTCCTTGACTCTAAGGCCTAGGCATTAGCCTGAGGGTGGGCATGCTATCTCCGCATGCAAAATATTAATAATAATTATTTGTTTTTTTTTTCTTTATTTTAGTGCTGTAATGGGGATGTCATTTACACAGGTAAAAATGACATCCCTATAGCAGCTCGGGACTTTGAGCTATAAAAGGTGGCCCCACCTTGGGATCACCTTTTTTATATATATATATATATATATATATAAATAATATAGTAATATTAAAATATTTATTTTTATTTATAAAGAGAGTAAAAATTTATATATAAAATTAATAATTATATTATTGTAGGGTTTTTTAAAATCATTCATTTAATTATATAATTTATTACTATTAATTATATAATGACATAATTAAACTACATACAAAATAATTTCACTACATACAAAATATTTATATAAAAATAACTTATTTATATATATTTATTAAAATACATATATTTAAATAATATTTACATAATTAGAAAATAATATAATTATATAAAAATATTTATTTTTATTTACAAATAACTTAACAATAGAGTAAAAATTTATATATAAAATTAACAATTATATTATTGTAGGGTTTTTTAAAAACATTCATTTAATTATATAATTTATTCTTATTAATTATATAATCAATGACATAATTAAACTACATACAAAATAATTTCACTATATTTAAAATAATAAAAAAAATAGCTCCCCAAAATGGCTTTTACCATTAAAGCACACATCAATAAAAAAGCTATAAATACACTATTAAAGAAGCTATTTTAAAGATTTGCCTCTTCAAAATGGCTTTTACTTTTAAAGTTGCCCTTACAAGCCCAAAAAAGCAAAGGCTTGATTTTATTTGCCCTTTTCTTTTTCTTCTTTCATTTTTTTCTCGAGATTAAATATTATCTAAATAATTAATTAAAATGATACTTTAAAAATATTTAAATTATTCCATATTTTTTTAATAATATTTTATTTTATTTTATTTTTTATTACATAGAAAAAATAATGCGTACAAGTTTAAATAAAGTAGGATAAATATTCATTAATAATAAAATATACATATTTTATTATTTTGAAATTTATAATATTTCATACAACTAATTATTATTTTAATTTTTTATTGAATTCACATGAAAATAACAGAAATATCATTTTTTTCTTCTTTAAATTATGATCATTTTTATTTTAAGAACATTGTTTTTGATATAAAAAAATCCATAGAAAATGAAGTTTTGGCGAAATAAAATTATTTTTTATTTCGTAATTAAAATAATTTGAGTTTTCACACACAAAAATATATTATTTGATATATATATATATATATATATATATATATATATATATTCAAATAATCATGTTGTTAATTAAACCATCATTGCTTGTAAAACAATAAATAAATCGTAATTATTTTTCTTTAGTTTCTTGAATAAAGAAAAATATCATGTTATTGTGGAAGAAATGAATTATATGAAAAGTAATGGAGTTTAGGATTTAGTTTCTTATTATCGCAAGAATCATAGGAAGTAAATGGATCATTAATATAAAGATAAACTCTTTAGAAAAGATATAAAGAAAGAGTCATTGCTTTAGGGATTGACTCAAAAGAAAGGAATCCATTACACAAAATCTTTTTTTCTTCTATATCTAAGAAAAACTCTATGCATATTATTTTGGCATTCATAACATGTTTTGACTTGAAAATACAACAAATACATGTGAAAATAAATACAACAATAAAAATTTAAATAAATTTTAGGTGAATGATTGTTCACCTAATGGAGCTCCTATTATGTAGGGTGATAAATTCAATTTGAATAAATGCCTAAAAACTAATATTGAAGGAGAACAAATACAAAATATTCCATATGCTTCTACTATAGAATGCCTAATGTATGCTCAGATCTGTACAAGGTCCAACATTGCATCTATTATGGGAATGTTTTGACAATATCAAGGTATAAACCATTGAAAAAGTGTAAATAAAGTAATGAGGTATCTTTAAGGGACCAAAGACTACATACATATGTATTAATAAATGAATAATTTTGAAGTAATTGGCTATATAGATTCAGAGGTTGTATGCTATGTTGATTCACACAAATCCACATTAGGATATAATTTTTATAATAGCCCTTAGAGATGAAAATTAGAGAAATGTTAAGCATATTTTGATAGCTACTTCCATTATAAAAGCTTAGTTTGTTTTTTGTTTTGTGGCTATAAAAAATGGTGTATGATTAAAGAGTTTCATATATGGGCTTAGAGTCATGAATTCTATTTCTAGGCCATTAAGAATATATTGCAACAATTCAATTCTTATTTTTATGGCTAAGAACAAAAAAAATGGTAGCTGAATCAAACATATCAATAAGAAGTATTTATCCATAAGAGAATATGTAAAGAAAAATAAAGTGGTCATTGAGCACGTTAGTATTGAATTGATGATCACAAATCATTTGACTAAGGTCATACCACTGTTTAAATTAAAGGGTCGTGCAGTGAAAATAGAATTTTGTTCCATTAAATGATTTCAGTTGTATGAACTATATCATTTTAAGAAAAACTATTTATTGTCATGTTTTCTCATATTTATATGCACATTTTTATTTGATAAAACTCATCTACATAAGACAAGAATAAACATGAGGTTTATTCATTATGTAAGGTTGTCATATATAAAATAATGCTTGAAAAGTCACTATGAATTGTGATTCATGGAATGCAGTACTTGTTATTGAAGGACATATCTCCATGATTCATGCATCTATTTTTCTTTATGAAAGATAAAGGATGAGGTTAAGTTAAGACAATGAGTTAAACATACGGGCCACATAAGATAATGTTAAGGTTACGTGTTGTTGTAGTTGGATTTAGTTTTTTCAAGAACTCTAATATTTGGTTCGGCAAATTAACTCATATATCAATATTTTCTAAATTTATGGCATTAGATTTATATCAATTTGTGTTAATGTATATTTTAATTATTTTTTTATTAGTGTATATTTTGATGTATTTATTTTTTCATATAAGATCTAATTGTCACTAAGTTGGTGGCCTCGGGTAAGATGACCAAGCCATGTGTTAGTTTAACACTTCCAACTCTTTGGGATAGAGGAACACACTTAGTGAAGCATCTCGTGGGCCTTAGCATTGAAATCGAGCCCAATGACACGGGTAAATGTTAGTAGCTCAACAATCATCCAAGCTCAATCATTATTATTATTATTATTTTATTAATGGATGTGTAGGGAATATATTTTATTATTAATATATGTGGAATAGATTTTTTTTATTAATTATTGTGTAAGATATATATACTCGAGCAAAAGACAATGTTCGTTCATGGGCTATAAATACCTGTTGAACTACTCGGGTAAAATAATGATAACTTATATGAAAAAATGGTAAAACACACATGTATCCAAAATAAGAACAAGCAACCTTTTTCTATGAATCGATTCATCGCAATCTCAAACACGCGATGAAGATGGTTCAAGCAATTACTTATTTTATGTGTAAAAACCGTTAAATGATGATGATAATAAGAGCAACTGCAGTGGTAGAGGCATCAGGATAGCTATAAATAAAAAAAGATTTTTTTAGCTTGATTTGTGTAACTGTGGACACTGCAGCGGAGAAGGCAAAAGTGAAGGTAAAAATACCTTCCTCTCTCTGTGGGCAAGTCCAATGGTAAAAGCTATTTTAGAGAACCAAATCATGAAAATGGCTCTTTGAATAGTGTATAAAAGGCTTTTGAGTTGATGTGCAGTCCAATGGTAAAGAGCCATTTTTAGAGCTATTTTTTTATTTTATTTTAAATAAAGTTCAATTATTTTGTATATAGTTTAATTATACAATTAATATGAGTAGATTATGTAATTAAATAATTGCTTTTGAGAAACCCATCAACAATAAAATTATTATTTTTATGGTTGTTGTATTTGAAGTTAATTAATATTACTTATTGTCTTTGAGTGTTAGAAAAACTAAAAAAAACAAAATAAACACATTAACAAATAACTAATAAGTTCAAATATAATTAATTAAAATACATTTCATTATAAATAATTCAATAAAATTAATTATAAATTAATAACCTTATTTTTATTTTTATTATGCTAACAATAATTAGCATAATTAATAATAAAAATTATATAATCCCCCCCTCGTTCGCCCTATTTCTCCTTCATTTCTTCGCTCAAAAACTAGGTTTGGACTCAAACCAACCTCAGCCGCCACATCACTTACCTCAAACAACTCCTTGCCAAAGCAGCAACAATAACTTGTTTCACCATTAACTTTGATTTCAGCTTTGATTCTCAACTCCATTTTAAAGGCAGCCTGTTTCCAACAAGGTAAAATTCATTGCTTTTATATTTGTAGGGTTTAAGGTTTGTCTTTGACAATCGAAAAAAAGATCAAAGATTTGATGAGATCTTGGATTGAGGTTGTGCCAGTACTCTTCATTTCTTCGCGCAAGAACTCAAATTCTCTTGCTTTGGAGACTATTACTGAAGAGGAGGCCAGGGATAGGGAAGATGATAAGTAATTTAATATTCAGTGTCTCTCTCTGTCTTCAATTGTTCTCAATTTTCTTTGTATATTGGTTGAATCCAATAGATCACGCTGCTGTTCAATATAATTTATTAATGATGAACAATATTATGGCTTTTTCATTTCGACCTGCTAGAAATAGCGCTTCAAGTAGGGAACATCCATTTTGGCTATCAAAATGGATGTTCCGTTGGAGAGGAGTAAATGAAACAAAAGAGGTAAAAGGACATATTTTTAGCTTTAGCTCTCCATTTACCTACTCGGTTGGACTTGCCCTGAGTTGCTATTTGTAGCAGCTCAGTAGAGAAAGTTAAAATCGTGGCCCCACCTTGGGGCCACCTTCTTTATATATATATATATATATATATATATATATATATATATATATATATATATATATTAAAAAATAATGTAATTATATAAAAAAAATATTTATTTTTATTTTTACTTAAAAATACCTTAACAAGAGAGTAAAAAGTTATATATAAAATTAATAATTATGTTGTTGGAGGGTTTTTTTTTAAAAATTATTTAATTATATAACTTACTCCTATTAATTGTATAATCAATGTAATATATATTAGAAAATAATATAATTATATCAAAAATATTTATTTTTATTTACAAATACCTTAACAAGAGAGTAAAAATTTATATATAAAATTAATAATTATATTGTTGGAGGTTTTTTTAAAAACAATTATTTAATTATATAACTTACTCCTATTAATTGTATAATCAATGATATAATTAAATTATATACAAAATAATTCCACTATATTTAAAATAATAAAAAAATGGCTCTCCAAATGGCTTTTACCATTAAAGCACACATCAATAAAAAAATCATATATACATTATTCAAGAAACTATTTTAAAGATTTACCTCTTCAAAATATTTTTTACCATTAAAGTTGCCCTATTATGATACATTAATAAGAGCATACTCGAAAGCCTCGTAACAACATACGAAATATATTACAAACATATAAAAAACTGATGTAGTGACGAATAATTATCAGAAAAGTAGAAAAAGTTATGGACCCGCTTCCCCTGAAAACCTTTAACTTTTGGAATACAAATTCATGGTTCTGGCCAGGGAATCTGCTCTGGGTTTGTCTGTTGGAGCGTCTTGCCCCTCCTCCTGAATTTAATAATCGTTCTTTAAAAAATTTCATTTAATTTATTTAGTATTTTTAATTCATTTTCATATTTTTATATCAAAAATATTTTATAAAAAATATAATTTTAATATATTTATAAATAAAAAATATTTTGAAAAATAACATCAACTATATATTCAAACAGACAATAATTATTAGGAATATAAATAGGTTTTTATTTTGGAAAAGGTAGAATATGAATAATAAAAAAAAAAGGTTTGTTATACCATAATTTAAAGCAGAAATGAAATGGGAATACAATATCATGTGAAAATCAACTCTCTCTTGAGAGAAACTATATTATAAGTAAGTGGAAGAGGCGGTGCTATCCCGAGCTTTTATAATTTACTTTCTTTTTCTGACCGTTGGATCTGGAAATTGATTATTAACAGTGTTGAATAAATCGTTCATAAAATGGCGAGACATAAATATTACAGGAGGAAGAAATGGAAGACTAACCCGATTTTGTGTTGAACCGCGGCTCAAATAATAATTGTTATTAAATAGGACCCTAATTTTTGACTGTGAGTCCCACTGAAAAAAACAATTCACGCCGCGAAAACAAAAGCAATTGAGAGTTACTTTTGCAGTTGCGACGTGAATGACAATACACTGATTTCATATAAATCACGTGAAATCCACACAAGCAACGGGTTAAATTGCAGATCATCCTTCTCCCTCTCTCCCTCATCTCTAATCTTTGCCTCTCGTCTCCCACTTTGCCTCTCATCTCCCTCACTCATCCCTCCCTCACCTCTTTGCTCCGGAGTTAGTGAAATTCTAGCAGTTTCAGCCAAGCGAGCGACATCGGGTGGTTCAAGAGATGACCCATCAGATGTTGCTTTTGTTGTGAATCTTCGTATTAAAGGAGTGGAGCTGACTTTTTTATAGTTTAAAAGGAACATGATGTTTTGCTTTGGTGTTAATGGTTCTATATGAGTAGCAAAACAACTCTGCTTCCCATTTCCTTTTTGTTTTGATGGATTTTCTGAAATCTTTGAAGATAAAAAGTAGGTGAATTTTAATTTGTCCCTAATATTGAGTGTTTCGATTTCATGTAATAATCAATCACATCCCAAAAGTTTCATAGTAGTTTCACTTTCCCCTCTTTATTTCTTTATTTGTTTAGGTAATGAAAAACATTGTAAATTACAAAATCCATCCGAAATATAATCCAAAAACATTAGTTAAACCCGCAAGTTAGCTCAAAAAAATTATTCTTAATATCCGAGGCTCAAATAAAAAGCAATTTTGTTCTCTAAATAAAAGAAAATAAGGTAATTTATTTATTACTTTATTCACTAATTATTGGATGCAGTAAATTAAAGAATTGGCGAGAGAAAAGACGAGAGAACTTTGAAAAACTCGAAGGTTTTTAATGATAATGATATTAATTATTTTTTGTGCTTTAGAATTCAATTAATTGTGTAATAATTGAAAAAAATGTTTTTGTATGCTATGTCAATAATATTATGCAATGTGAAATTTTCTATATTAAAAATATAAATATTTATGTATATATATTAAACATGATTGGAAGAAAAATATGATTGACTGAAGAGGATGGACGTGTGTACTAAACAAAATTAATCGAAGGATTTGTATTTGAATTGTTATCAAAGTTTGTATTTGAATTTGAATTGAATTGTTATCAAAGTTTGAATTTTAATTTCTTTGTTAGTGTTTCGGATACATAAATCGATTGTATTGTTGTATTGATATATGAGTGAAATTATTTTTTTATCGGTATTTTTTTCTGATCCTGTTAATATTTTTTTATCTGTAATTTTAGAAAAATATATCTAATTTACTTTGAGTTATTTCAAATATTTTATTATTATAATTATTAATAAATCTACGAAATTATTTCAAAAAAAATATTTATATATATGCACATATGTATATGTGCATTTTAAAGTAATTTCATAAATTGACAGCAATATGAAAAGCATGGTAACCAAATATACAAAACTATTTTTCATTAAACTCAACATCAACTACAGTTTTAACCAAACACTTAAATTTCAGTTACGAACCGTAGCTAAAAGCATTTTTTATAAAACTGTTTTTTTTCAACCTCAACCACAACAGCAACAGCTGTGCCAAACAAGCTTTATATAAAATCCTATAAAGATTTGAATGTTTTCATGGAGCTTATAGAGTGCTATCGAAGGGACCTCATAATCTAATTTAACTATGCATTTGTGTAATCTTACTATACTCTCTGTCTTCGAAAGTAACCAATTTACCTTCCAAGCAACAGATATTAACTTGCTCAATACCCTCTCTCTATTTCACATTTCGATTGATTTGTGCATTGCTAAAACTCAAGCTGTTTAGTAACAGTACTAAATAGGGGCTTGAGGAAACAATTATCTGTTTTCTCTGCAGTTGATTTTTGATATCCTTTCTTGATAGTACTAGCTATATCTCTGATAAATTATTTCAACATCAATACATAAAAATAATCTAAAAACTAAAATAAAAAAATTTAAATAAAAAATAAAATAAAATTTCATAAAATTTAAATATAAATTTCAAAATTAATATATAAGAATAGATAATTTTTTATTATATACTAGTCTTATTATGCATGCATTTGCATTTAAAAAAATACTAATTTTTTATATTTTTAAACTAAAAGAGAGAGAGACAAAAAGAAAGGGAGCCTGGACGGTCCTAGGAGGTAGCCAAGAGATAGGGTGGGACAAGGATGACAGAGCTAGGCCTTAGAGGGGACATGGGTAATTGATAAGATTTGTGGGATCGTAAAATTAGATTCATCTGGTTTAATTTTATGATCCACATTGATTTTTATATTTTTTTATTTGATTTTAACGAGATCTAATTATTTTAGCTGATTTAACAAGTATGATTTTGCAAATCAACTCGTGATTGTAAGAAGGATAGGGAAAACTGTATCAGATAACACATCCAATAGCAACTCTGTTTTCAAAAATCCCCATAACTATATAAACAACGAAACTATGTAGAGTACAATCAAACAAAAGAATACATGATAGAAGGGGATAAATGAATGACAAAAGCAAAACTAAAAGAAAATGCCCTTCATACAACAAGCAATGAATACACTACACACAGTGATAATAATTTGTTTTTGAAGGGCGTGAAGGATTCAACTCCAAACGCAATCATTGGCTACGCAACAACTGGTGGAATTGCATTTCCTGCTTCCTTGAAACTTGACACGCTCGCTGATAGATTTTGCAAGGCTTTCTCGAAATTAACAAATCCCATAAACCAGAAATCGTGCTCATCGGTGGTGACAATTTGAATGTACTTCCTTGACGGATTTTCAATCATGCCCTCCGAGTTTACGGTGCTTATTTTTTCCAAGGGTATCATAACCTGCTCAGAAAAAATAATTATGATTGAATTCATTAGTATCATAATATATGCGGATGGAGATAGCAAGATAGAAAATTTAGTTAGAGCTTTGATTGCCAAGGATATTTAGTTTTGTTTTGTTGTATCTCCGTGAACTGCCCTTTTCTCCATGCACGATTTATCTCACCGTCGCCTTGTGCTTGTAATTTATTAGAGCCTAACTATGGATAGTAATAGCTTTGAAAGTAGTCTAGCAATATATTTACCTTGTAGTAGCTCCAGGCCTCCTCTCCTGAAGGAGCAGTGTGGCACAGAGGACGGTCACTGCAGAAGGCGACTCGGGCAGTTGATAGATAGAGAGTCCCGGCAACAGGGCCAGTAGATGTTGAAAGGTAACACGCGAAAGTCTTCTTCAGCTTCTCATTAGCATCGGTTTCAAATATATGCTTGAAGAGAGACTCAAAGCCACCCTCTGTGATTGCTTTCGCCGTCAGGTTTACCTTGCCCCAAGCAGCTTGTGGCACGGATGGCCCTGTTTTGACTGCATTAAATTGTATGTGCAGGTGCTGTTAAAAACAGATCAGAAATGAGACTGTAAAATACAATTGAACTAAATTTGCTGTCCGCTTTCATGCCATGAGGAAACTGCTACTCTACCATGGTCACAGTGATGACAAATTAGCTAAATTTAATAATACAGGTTTGTGAAAATCAACTTACGGTTGTGCCAGATGTTACGGGCTACGGTATCTGCGCTTTTGCCGCATTCTTGAAACTTGTGGATCACAGGTTCAAAAGATTTCTGGGTTGACTTGTCTGATTTTTCTTTGGGAGTATAAACCAGGTATGGGTACTCAGAGATTTGCTGGTGCCCACTGGCATTCCACAAGGCCGCGTGCTGGTTGTCAGGGTGGACGTTAGGTGCTGATGGTGCTCCCATGATGTGGGTGCCCCATTTCTTGGTTTCCTCATCCGATGCAGGTGAGTGATCAATCGGCTGGGATTCCTCGGTGACAGTGGCAGATGAGGTTGGTTCATGGAATTCTGCCTGTTGAACAGCCTTAGGAGATGATGGTGGTAGTGGGTGTGGTACTTGTTGGATTTCTGTCTGTAGAGGAGTGCTTGTCATCTTTCCTAAATGGAATTGAGAGGAAGGTAAATCTGGAGAGAACACAGAAGGTAGCAGCTTAAGGTTGGGTGTGTGTTTCAGTGAGAACTCTTTGTAAGATTTGATGGTTTGGTTGGAGATAATAAACTGCAATTTATAGAAGTTCAATTCATGGGTTATCCATATTGTTTTATATTATATTATATAATTTCTAGACACGGTTTCATTTTCTTTGCAATGAAGAATGGTGAAAAGTCAACCTTCTAGATTCGCTGGTATGTTTTCAGCCTTTTAGCCATATAAATAACGCCCTTTCTAGAAGGAGTATATTTTGAAAATCAGCCTTTTGTTGACTAAACTCGCTTTAATCTAATTCGAAATATATATTTATTTTATATTAATACATTTATAAAATATATACACTCATCTCAATAAATATGTATGTTTACTAGCTATTTTATTTTGATTAATCATAAATAATTTTCAAATAATTTATATTATACAAGTTCTTAAAACATGATGAATAAACTTGCATTTCGTATCCGAGGTCTTTTGTGAGTTTTGATTATGTTTAAGGAGCCTACACGCACGTGTTTCTTTTTGTCGAAGAAAGTAGATGGATCAACGTCGTACATTGAAAGCGTCCTTGGTCTGCTACCCATACGCTCTTTCGAGAAGGACTATCCATGTGAACAATTATCAATAATACTAATACTGTCGTTTCGTTTGTTGTTTTGGTTGTTATTCTGGTTTTTTATTGGTATGAAATATTTTAGTTTTGAAGTATTTCAGTATGTTATTTTTGGGTTGTACTGTTCATATATAATTAATTATATATATATAAAAAAACTTAAAATATTAATTTAACAAAGATAATTAAAATTCAAGATAAATTAACTTTAAATTATACAATATAAATACAAAGTCAAACAAATATAATCTTAAAATTAGAAAAAAAAATCACAAGTTAATCAAAATAAAGATACCGGAATTTCCGGAACAGCACACCCGGAACAGTATCGAGACATTCCGCCCTGAATTTGACCAGAATTTCTAGAATGGACTAGAATTAAAACCGAGATAAAAACAATACCATTTTGTCTCGATTTTTTTAATGAAATAAAATATTCCAACTATTCCAAATGAAATGGAACCATATTAACAACACTGGTTGGCAATGCCAAATAACTTTTTGGCCGATTGAAATTATCACTAGAACAACCGAAAAAGGTTCCTGGCTAGACACCATTTAAAACTTTTTATCAGCCTCACTGTTTTTGTTGATGACGTAATATCTAGAGTGAATAATAATTCTAAGGTTATAGATGAGACGACCTGACTTCCCGAGCACTTTGCTTGTATTTTTTTCTATATAAAAAACTAATTAATTTTATATATGTTGTAATTAGTTATTTTAATATTTAATTAATAAAATTGTAACTGATAAAATTTATTGCAAATAAATTTTTTTCTGCCTAAAAGTGATTAAATATTGTCACTATTAAAACTATTTTGATAATTATTTAATCGGTTTATTGTACAATTAGAATAAAAAAATTCTATTAAATGAGTCACGTGTTACGTGTAACATACTAATTGATTATTGTGTATGTTTTATTTGTTTCAATAATTATTTCATTAGCAACTAGTAAAATTATAATCGTTGAATTTTAGCATAGATGAGTTATTTGTTTTATGCAGCAAATAATTTGATTGATAGTTTTGTTCTAATTACCTTGGTAATAATTTAATTGGTAGATAGTAAAGTCGCGATCAATCAAATTTACTAAAGATATATTATTTGTTGTCTATAACATACTAATTGTTTATTGGGCATACTTTAATTATTTGACGAATAATTTATTTAACAAATAGAAAAAATACAACTGCTAAAATTTATCAAAGATTATGTTTTATATTTTTTTCTTCATATTAGAATATTGAGATTAAATAAATATGACATTTATAAAGCAAAGTCCCAAAAATAATAATTATTATTATTATTGTAAATGTCTTATTTGTAATAAATAAATACATATAAAAGCAACATAATCTTAAAATTTTGAAGTTGTTTATTTAGCTCAGATGTATAGAGTTTTTAAAAAATATAGGATCATTAACAATTTTGTTACATATTAAAACATTTGGTGTTGATTGTGGTGAAATGCAGGATAATTTTTTATTTTATTAATGTAAATAATTTGGTACAATTTTTTTTACCTGTGTTGTTTACATGTGGTTTCATATTTTTTCATAATATGAGATCTGAAATATTATACTTAAAAAAAACATTTCATAAAAATAACATTAACTAATGAATTTTTGTCACAATTATTATAGTTGTCATTGTAAATATTATTATATATCATTAACATTCTAATTATTATTGGTCATACCATCGATGACACATTAATTATTGTTAAAAAAAAATTTCATTATTTTTTATATTATTATATTAAAAATATTTGAGAACACTAATAGTAAATTGCTATTTTTTTAAAAATAAAAAATAAAAAATTGTTCGTGTGTGTGTGTGTGTGTGTGTGTATTAAGGCTCTAGTATTAAATAAATATCAAAACATATAATTAGTCTTACATATTTATAAGAAAAAAAACTTACAAATAATCATTATCGTTATTTTGAACGCCTTATCTATAATAATTAAAAATTTCAATACCTAACAATATTAACAAAAAAACAATTAAAAAACCAAGAAACTGATTGATTTTGTACGTATTGTAATTCATTCTCTTAATATTTAATTAGTGAAATTACAATCAATAAAATCTATTAGAAATGAATTTTTGTTGGCCTAAAAGTGATTGAATATTGTTATTGTTAAAACTGTTTTGATAATTATTTAATCGTTACATTATATAATTAAAAGCGATAAAATTCATTGAAAATGAGCCATGTTCTTCATGCAACATACTAATTGATTGTTGTGTATATTTTATTTGTATGATGAATTATTTCATTAGTAAATAGTAAAATTACAATCGATGAATTTTAGCAAAGATGGGTAATTTGTTTTACGGGGTAAGCAATTTGATTGATAATTTTGTTTTAACTACTTAGATAATAATTTAATTGATACATAACCAAACTTCAATTGATTAAATTTACTAAAGATGAGTTATTTGTTGCCTACAACATACTAATTGTTTGTTGGCCGGGTTTTAATTACTTGATGAATAATTTATTTGACAAATAGCAAAAATACAAATGCTAAAATATATTAAATATGAGTTTTTTTCTTCATATTATTATATTAAAAGTATTTTAGAGCACTAAAATTAAATTAATCTGAGATTTATAAGGAAAAGTTAGGTAATTTTTATAATATTATTTTAAGACATCAAAAAACATCACAATATATAATTAGTGTCACTTATTTTTTAAGGAAAAAGTCTTCAAAATAATTATTATCATTATTCTAAATGTATTATCTATAGTAAAATAAATACATAATTTGAACTTTTTTAAGTTGACTATTTAGCTCAGATGTACAATATTATAAAAAATAGGACAATTAACAATTTTGTTATATTTTGCAAAATTTGATGATGGTAGCAGTGAAACACAGGGTAATTTTTATTGTAGATAATTATACATAATTTTTTTACATGTCTTGCTTATGTATGGCCACGTATATTTTTTTATATAATATGAAATCTGAAATATCATACATAAAAAAAATTACAGAAGTTAATTTTTTACAAAAATAACATCGACCAATAAATTATTTTGATTAGTATTCTCATTATTACTATCATGATTTCTAAATTGTCATAATTATTATCACTGTTATTATAAATATTATTGCAAATATGTAATATTCTAATTATTAATCGCAATACATTCTTTTGAAAGTTCTATAAGTTGATTATTTTATTAAGATGTATAGCAGTATTAAAAATAAATATTGTACCGTTAACATTTTTTTAACATGTTAAAAAATTTGTTTTTATTTGTGGCAAAGCGCAAGGCAAGTGAATTTTTTTATTTGTAGATAATTTGACAAAAAAAATTTACCTGTTTTGTCTATGTATAGTTTCATATATTTTTTATTTATGTAATATTAGATCTGAAATATCTTATATAAAAAAGTTGCATAAGTTAATTTTTAACAAAAACAACATCAATTAATGAATTATCATGATTACTATTCTTATTCTTATTATCATAATTAATAAATTGTCACAATTATTAAGCTACTATTATAATAATTATTATATATAATTAATATTGTAATCATTTCTGGCAATATTATTGTTGTCACTATCATTATTGTTATATAGGATTTTCAACACTAAAAATGTTAAAGATCAACTCTCTTTTTCCCAGCATTATAAGCAGATTTAGATATGTTTCATGATGGATTTCATTGAATCATACATTGACCATTACATACTTTGAATTCCCTCCTGAAGTTTTCTGTTATCTATTTAATGAGTAGTGATTTGGAGAGTTCAAAATTAACGGTAACTAATTGACGTTTGATTGCTTATCCACCACATTCGTTGTGTTAGAATCGAGTGGAAATCATTATTACAAGCAATATAGCTAAGAAAATCACACTCCATCTATTATGGATCATAACACATATTTTTGGCCTTGGTTGCTCAAGTAATTTTTTTGACTTAATGGGTTTAAGGAAAGTTAATAAATTAACTACAATGTTGGATGAAAGATGGGAAGAGGAAGAGGCAGAAGATCGGTCCCTAACAATGATCCAACTCTATTTATCTGATGAGGTTTTGCAAGAAGGAATGGCTACACAAATCACGCATGTTATTGATAGGCGAAGCTGGAATTCTTGAACATGACCAAGTCATCGACAGTCAACTTTATGGAAAGCATTATGAGTTTATTTGTGTATGAAAGAAGGTTCACCAATGAAATGTTAACTTGATGAGTATAATTGAACCTTTTTTTTTTCTATTAGCGTCAAAATCTTTTTGCAAACAAAATTTGATAGATTTTCAGAATAAAAAGGACATCTGCTAAAAATGATGAAGACAATTACAATTATAGACAAATAATGAAACTTAAAAAGCAAGGAGTGAAGCAACACAAGTAGTATAGTGTTAGTTTGAGTTTATTATATTACATTAGTTGTTTACTTCCACATTCAATTTTATGTTTTTATTTGTATTCATATATGATTCATTGTGTCATCATTTTTGTATTTGTATTTCATTATTTGTTGACTGTCTTTGATTATTTCATGGTTCAAAAATATAAGGTTCACATTTCAAAGTTGTTAAATTTATTTGGATGATATTACTTCTTTAAAGAAACAAAAAGGTTAGAATGAGAGATAAAAGGCGAAAAGGTCATTGTGTTATCATGGAAAGCCAAGTTTGAGTGAAATATAGGTAAAGTGTTATCTTACTACTAATAAGCGTGTGAGATAGGGTGTGAGAATATATTTTCTTGCTACAAATGTGATTTTTAGATTTCAGTCATATCTTTCAAAGGTGATGCATCTCTACTAAAAGAGAAGGAAAATCAAGCTTTCATGTGAACAATAACTTGAAAGGATGAATATGAGATTTGATGAGTATTTTGAACATGAAAATAAAATAAAAAATGAAATTACAAAAAGGACAGTCCTAAAGGATTTTTTATGCTAAGAGGCAAGAGAAACCATGGTTCCTAGGTCTAAGGGTTAATTTTTGGGAGGGCGGTTGCGGTAGCTTTTGAAAGTGTTTTTCGTGCCGAAATATATTAAAATAATATTTTTTTAATTTTTTAAAAATTATTTTTGACATTAGCACATCAAAATGATCTAAAATACTAAACCGCTATTTTTTAAAACTAAAAAAAAAATAGAAAATGACCAAAACACTGGTTTGGCCGCGTGCCAAACGGGCACTTAGTAAAATAGCACAAAGGAAATACAATGTTATTTTGCAAGAAAAAAACTAATTAACGATTAGAAAACTTCATATTATAATCAAAATGATGAAAAATAAGAGAGAGAAGCTATGAGCCACAAGGATTCAAAATGACATGGAGAAGTTTAAAGCAAAAATTGGCAAAAAAAAAACAAAAAAACACAAGAAGCTTTAATGTTATTGTTACTTTGGATCTTAACATTTTTCTTATTGGTGACTAAATGGTTAAAGCTTTTGAAAAGAGAGGGAATGATACCATCTATGCCAAGGTTTGACAAATAATTTGGTTTTTGGCTTAATGTTTCATAATGTACAGTTTTATACTGATAAGAATAACTATTAATTTGATTATTAGATTAGGAAAAGATTGTACCAACAGTCTTTATAGGTATTTTATATATTAGCTTAAATTTTCATATCAATCAAAGTTTAGAAAGGCTGCACAATATAAGCTAAGAGTTGCTGTATGAGGTCTGTTATTAGTTTCCTTATGATTTGTAAAATTTTATTTAAAAGGATTCCTTTTATACAAGATGACTATGGGTGAAACAATCGGGATTATCTTATTAATGATTTCCATTTTCAGTAATTCTCAGTTATTATAGAAATAGATTTATGAAAGAGTTTATGTCCTAAAAGGAAACTAAGAGGCAACAACAGGCTTATCTGAAAGATTTTATTATTCTATATGGAAACAAATGGGGGGAAACTATTTCTTTTTATTTTTAGGATATCCCAAAGATGACTATATATATATATATATTAAGGTTGACTATTTTGGGTTTATTATTTCATCACATGTAATATTAGGGTTTTATATTTCAGGCTTGAATTTTTCATTATTTTTCATGTTTTGAGATTTTCTTAAAGTATTTTAGGCTTTATTTAAATTTTGTGTAATAGCAATTCGTTAGGGTTAAGTTAATTTTACACTATAAATATTGTTTTGCAAGACATATTATTCATACTCAAATAATATTGTTATTGTAGTATATTGGTACTTAGGAGTGAGAGGATTCTTAAACTTCTATTTTTTCATTGAACTGGCTTGACTTACTGAAAAATAATTATTTTTTTGGTGCCTTTCTTGGTTTTTCATTTTAATAGTTTTTGTGTGTCAATTCAGGTAATCATTGTGTTAAGCTCTTATGAACCAAAAATGAATTTATATTTTTTAGGTTATTTCTATTTTGCATATGGGTTCTAAGGTTCTTACCCTTTAAATTAGTTCACATCAGTCAATAATGATATACTTATTATTGTTAAAGACATCAAAAAATTATAAGTTGAATGGCAACTTAGCAACAAGTTTAGAATATAAGATGTAAAAGAGATGAGAGTATTCTGAAGATGGATATCAGAATAGAGGAATATAAGGGATGATTATTGATGTGATCCAACAACCATCAAATGATCTATTAGAGGTTCCAGTCAGTCTAATTACTTGGTTTGGGGCTAAAACATTCAAATAAGCCTTCAATGGTGTTCTTTAATATATGGATATTAAAATAGAGGAATATAAGGGATGATTATTGATGTGATCCAACAACCATCAAATGATCCATTGGAGGTTCCAGTCAGTTTAATTACTTTGTTTGGGAATAAAAAATTCAAATAAGCTTTCAATGGTCTTCTTTAAGATACATGAGCTAAATTGGACTTCAAGAGAGTTTGTTTAGTGTAACCAGTAACAACATGACTTAATTTTAAGTGATTTGATATCAAAGATGAAGAGTTTCAATTATTAAGAAAATACAAGTTATGTATTTTGGTTTAAAAAGAAATCTTTAAAGTATTATGATATGACTAATCATTAACCCATTAACACCATAACATATTTATTTCCTTGGATGATTTGTATATTTTTTGTGAGATATTGAATGTAAAGAGTTTTCTAAAATTTGTAGTGCTTTAGACTCTAGTAAAAAAAATGATTATAAATATAGTTATTGATAAATCATATGGTGTGTGAATGTTTCTTTATTGCTAATTGTCATATTTTTTAGGAGTTTGTTTAGTATTGTGGCGGTGATTGTTTTTTTTTTTAAATTATTTTTTGGGAATGCATCAAAATAATATATTTTTTAATTTATTTTTGATATTAGCACATCAAAACTATTAGAAAATATAACATTAACAAAATAAAACTTAAAAATTCTGAAAAATATTTTTAAACGTAAAAACAAAACAAGCTATATATCAACATTAGTGATAAAAAAAGAAAGATGTTTTGTTTTTATTTACTTCACTTGAAGAGTGATTTTGTAATTGACAATAGATGTCGTTATAATAAGGTGCATGGTGTGTTAAAATTAGCAGCCACCTTATTTATTTCTTATGCATGGTTCATATTCTTTTAAATTGCTCTATTGACTCATAATTATTTCTATTATATTGAATGGGAGAAAATGTATTGTACAAGCCACCGGATCAACTATTCTTGCAATCCATTATTAAAAAAATTATTATCATAACTATAACAGTTAAAATTATCATCATTATTATCCAAACAATAAAAATTATTAAATTACCCCAAAAACTAAAAAAGTAAAAAGCAAAATACTCTTACAAAAGAGCAAGAAAGAAAAAAACAATCACTAAATTTATCATTATTATTGCGCAAACAATGAAAATCATAAAATTATCTGGAAAATTAAAACAAACAAAAATCTTGACAAAAGAAAAAAATAAATATTATGAGCACAAAAAAATCATTTGATCTAAAGAAAAAATAAAAAATTCTAAAAAAAGAAAAAAGAAAAAATATCAATTTTAAAATAATCACTAATATAAATTAAAATTTCAGGACTAAACTAAACAAAAATAAAACCTCACTAAAAAAGAAAATGACAAAAATCAAAAACCCAAACTAAAACCATAGTTACATAAATATGGATAAAAAAATAAAAATTATGCAAGAAGGACCGAAAAAAATCAAAGGAATTAAAACCAATAAAAAAATTAAAAGAATAAGAACCAAAATGAAAATAAAAATATATAATTAATTTTAATTAGAGGACAAAATTGCAACAAATTAAAATCTTGAGACCAAAACATTAAATAAATTTAAACAAACAAAAATCAAAATAACGAGAGCCAAAATAAATAAATAAAATAGCATCTACGATCAATTTCAATTGGAAGATAAATTTGAAATAATTTAAAATCTATAACAAAAAAAAAATTATCTTGAAGAATATAAATAAAACAAAAACTTTAATAAAAGAACAATAAAAAACTACAACAAAAAAGATAAAATCAAAATAAATATTATGAGCACAAAAAAAATCATTTGACTTGATGAAAAAATAAAAATAACATAATCCATGAAAAATCACAGGTTGGAAAAGAAATAATAGGCCTTATATTAAAATGGAAAAATGATAACCCAATGAACAGGCCATATGAAAATGCTTGTCATCTTACGAAGCAGATTGTTGTTCAATTATAACCAAAATCCATAATGCAAGAGCTCAAAAAACAGAAGGAAATCCCCACAACTGGATCACTTTCCAGCTGAGTAAGTCACCTAATGAAATGAAACACTCTGAACTGCGTTAGTGCATTTTTTAAAGGCCTCCTTGTTTAAGGAACAGTGCTTTCAATTGATTTTGTAACCTTTCTATGTTACTGGTGTAGCATTTGATGCTATGGTTACTTGAAGAAATTATGAGAAAGCTGGTTTCCTGTTGCCCCCTGTATTTGTGTGTTTTATTCCTTAAATGCTAAATATATGAGTATGAATTAAGTTCTGGAAGTTTTATTTTCCTTTTTAGGGCTGGAGTTGGGTGTGTTGGGCATGGGTGGTGTTGATAAATGGAAAGAGTTGTTTTTTGACAAGGATGATTTGTTTTCTGAACTGCTTGCATTATCTTTTGTGGATCTAACTCTTAGGTGACTTGTGACGAGACAAGCTTGATGGCTAGATGTCGAAGGGTATATGCTCATGCTCATGATTATCATATTAATTCAATTTCAAACAACAGGTCATTCCTATTCTTTTATGGTTGTTTCGAGCTTGTAGTTGCATCTGTTTTTCATTAGTTTTGCCCTTTTGGAGTTTTCATTATTGTTTAGTTCTTGGGTTCATTCTTGGACAATGATTACGCTTTAAAACAGTCTACACATGTACATTTCAATTTATCCCTTTTTTTTGTTGATGATGGAAATTTGTCACTACTACTTGGCATTCATGAATTTCTTTTCTTAAGAAAAACTGACATTGTGATAAAAAAGCAGCTTTGCTACTGATGCTGTGTTGTTTATTTTATTGCTGTGTGCTTGTAGCACGGTTTGTTTCTACGGTGCTCTCTTGTAATGTTCATGGACTTTAAAATTGGGGAGGAAAATGTAGATGACAAGATTTTGTGCTCCTCAATTTTTACTTGGAATGTTTCTACCAATGAAAAGGATAGTGTTTTGACCTGTTGTAATTTTTAAGATAGACAATACAAGAAAGAGAATAGCAAGGAGGAACAACCAGGAGCACATCTTGTCCTCTGATGTTGAAGAAAATAAATAAAATAAAGAAAACTCAGGATAAGATTGCACTCAAACATGCTGAATATAAGCCAAATGATATCATTCTAAGCCGCCTGATACACCATAAAAGAAATGAAATCATTATTCTATCCCATTACAATTACCTCAAAATGGAATTATTGAAGATTCTAGGAACTCTTCTCCAGGTTTGTAAAGTTGATTTTTATTTCTTGAAGTGGCAAGCTATAAGTCTCACGCATTAAAACAATGGACATTTTAGCTATAAATGCTATTGAGTTTAAGTGTCTCTATAGTGGCTGGCCTTGACTTTTTTCTTTCTCATTTTGTTCTTGCCTTTTTTCATTTGTTAAATTTGTCCTATTTGAAGAACAAAATTGCACTGTGCATGCAAATAGGATGGTATTGGCTTGTTCTTTCCATTTTCTTTGGCTCTATTGTGCTAGATGTTTCATATTGAGGGTTTCTAGACATGCTAGCATCTTTCTGTTTGCTCAAGCTTGTCTTTTACTGTTATTGTTTTACTGAAATTTCTATAATCTTCCCATCATGTGTTATATATTCCAGTGATGGTGAAACTTTTATATCTGCTGATGACCTACGAATAAATCTTTGGAATTTGGAAATTAGCAATCAAAGTTTCAATATTGTTGATGTCAAACCTGCAAATATGGAGGATCTTACAGGTAAGCTCTTTGTCACTGATGCTGATTGTATTAAGGATGTAAATTTAAGCATTTACGCATTGTGATCAATTTTTGAGGAAATTGGTTTTGTATATTCACCTTTTGGAATTCAGTTGGTTTTCCTGGTGCACATGAGCTGTTATTTCAATACTCTCCATTGCCTTCCCATATGAATTTCTAAATAGTTACTGGACAATGTATGCTATCCCCCGCCCCCTTAGGTTGAGTAAATGATTATGTCAACCGCTAAGCATCAGTATTACTTATATTGTATCGAGATCTCAACCTGTACAATTATCCTTGCAGAGGTTATAACATCAGCAGAATTCCATCCTGGCCATTGCAATATGCTAGCATACAGCAGTTCAAAAGGCTCAATCCGACTCATTGATTTGCGACAATCAGCTTTGTGTGACTCTCATGCCAAATTGTAAGTTTTTGGCTGGCTTTTGTGGAAGTCATATTTTGCACATTCCTTTGATGGCTGGCCCAGGGTGGGGTGCATTATTTCATATCGCACATTTACTTCCAGTACTATAAACAGCCCAGCAGTAACATCATCTGCATACAGGTTTGAGGAACCAGACGCACCAGGCCCGAGATCATTTTTTACAGAAATAATTGCCTCAGTATCTGATATTAAATTTGCAAGGGATGGAAGACATATTCTCAGTCGTGATTACATGACTCTTAAGGTTTGGGCTTCATATAATTGCAAAGATTTTGGCTCATAATTTTTTCATTGAATTTGCTGCAAGTCTTTTGGATTCATATATTCATAGGAGTCGAGGGTTATTGCATAAAACTGGCCTCCTAAGCATGCTATGTTGTGACTTTTAAGCACAGAAGATCTCTACAATCCGTAGGATGTCCAAACAGTATGATTCCATCAAATGCAATATTCATCATGCGAAATTGTTTAGAGATAGAATTTGACTTTTCCTGCAAATTTGTTTTTCCTATGACCTGCTGTGAGAAGTTAGAAACAGGAGGTTATGTCTGTAACAAGTTTCAAAGGCTTTTGACAATAAGTACATAATAGGACTCCTCGTGCTATTAATCTGAATACCATCAAGGAAAAAACAAAGACTGCATATCTGATGCTATTGCTGCATTTTTTTTCTTTACTTGATCAGGTGTTTCAATTTATGTTATGTTGTCAAAATGAGATGATTCAGGGAAAATGAGTTCTGTATGAAATTTCATGATAAGTACCTGGCTCAAGGAAATTGAGGGATACATGAAATTATATATTACAATAAGCATCTATGCAAAAACCTAAGCATTTTTGCTAGCTGGTCAATGGTGGTAGTTTGTTTCCCTAGAAGCCATTTTGGGCAAAGAACAACATCAGACTTAGCTTATACGAACTTGTATAGAAATGCAAACTTCTGGATGATGGACAGACTTTTTAACGATTTGGGCCATGTTAGATCGTAACTTTCAGAGATTTTAAAACAAAAATAAATACAAGGGATAAAAGTTACAAATTTTACATAAGTAAACATGAAATAAATGACTTGGAAGTTGAATAGATTTACAACTCTTGCCCTTGTGTCTGTTTGTGTAAAATTTGTGATGTTTAGCATTGTCCAATTTTTATTCTAGTTGATTTGTTAATTTTGCATGTATGGAGCACATGAGCACATTATAGGTTGTGTTTTTTACTTCAAGACTAATTTGCTCTCCGTGTTTCTTTTAATTCATCTGTTCCAAAAATGTATTTGACTGTTCAAATAAGAATATCTTTTTTATAATTGCAAAACGTTTGGTAAACTATATTTGCCGACTGAAATATTGGAATTAGTAGTAAAATGGAGAACACATTTTTCTAAACTTAGTAAAATTAGAAACTATGTTTTTCTAGAAAACATTACGTGGGTAAAAATAATTGCCTCAGTTTTCTATTTTCTTGGAAAGATCTCTCAAGCAACTATTATAGTTGTGTGATATCCATGCATGTCCTCTTGAAGCTAAGTAGCATTTTCAATTTCATGATTCTCAGTTGTATATTTTTTTTATTATTATAGTTGTGGGATATCAATATGGATTCTGGTCCTGTTGCAACCTTCCAAGTTCATGAACATTTAAGACCAAAGGTGAGATTCCTTTCTTTAGACAAAATTGGACCCAGGAATTTTCTTTGTTAGGCTGAGTCAATTCTAATTATTAAATTTTTTGAATTTACCCAGTTGTGTGATTTATATGAAAACGATTCCATCTTTGATAAATTTGAGTGTTGTTTGAGTGGTGATGGATTACGAGTTGCAACAGGCTCCTACAGGTCAGTGGTTTTTTTTGTCCTTACATCTGGTCACTGTTTTATTGTTATTGAAACCACATCTCCATGTGCCTTTGTATGTTATTTGTTTTTCTTGTCCCCAGCAATTTGTTCCGGGTATTCGGTTGTAACCTCGAAAGTACCGAGGCAACAACTTTGGAAGCCAGCAAAAATCCAATGAGGTAGCTTCTGTTTGATATATCAATGAGATTGAAACTAATGAATTGGAAAGTTGAGATGGGACATCTTATAAATCATGAATTATAATATTAGGAGACAAGGCCAGACTCCTTCAAGGCCTTCAAGATCCCTAAGCAGCATAACACGTGTTGTACGACGGGGTCAGTGCTTTCACTTTGCCTCTTCTTCTTTCCTTCCTAACTACCTTGCACCCCCTTCCATGCTCTTTTGTCATCTTAACAACTTGTTTATATTATATTAATCTGGAGATCACTCGCTAGCAGGAGCAGAAGGCCCCGGAGGAGTTGATGCTAATGGAAATTCTTTGGATTTCTCCACAAAGTTGCTGCACTTAGCATGGCATCCAACTGAGAATTCCATTGCATGTGCTGCCGCAAACAGCTTGTACATGTACTATGCGTAAAGATGATCCCAGGAAGAAATGTATTTGCTTGGTGAAGTTTTTGGGTTGCTTTTGGAGAAGATTTCTTTTCCATTCCCACCAATGAGTTTGGCGGAGGCTACATTGAGTTTTTGCATTTAAAATTTCCTTCAATCTGCAGCACCTACAATGTTATATCACGTTCCTGAAATGGCTATTGCAGAGTCCATGAGGAAGCAGCTTGTTATTATTCTCCAGGGGGGCAGCTAAATATCAATTTTCTTCCCTCCTCCCCCAACCCCAAAATCCCTCCCTCCCTCCACCCTATATCTTCTAAAATAGAAGATGCAATTATGTTCCAAGTTGTGTTGGGTTAAGTCATTAGAATATGTGATTGTAGTTCTTCTACAGCAAAACGTGAAAGATATTCAGTAAATTTGCCACTGAGTCCAAAGTGAATTTAGTTACGTAGATCTTGGTGGGAAGGAGCTGTTGAAACTTGCAATGCAGTTTTTCTGTTGATTCCTTGTGATGCTTGAAACGTATATCCTGTAGTCCTAAGATGTAGTTATTTCCCCTCCGGATTACTGATTTCCCCCCTCCCTTCTGGATTTCTGATTCTTTTGTCCCTAGGATCACCAATTAAACTACTGACTCGAATTGCCATTTACCCGCTTCATACGATCGAGTTGTGAGGATATTCAGTATTTGCCTCAAGTATAAAGGTTATTGTATTTATTTATTTTTTTTACTTGAAAGTGCAGTTAAATGTTTGCATTAAACCTCTGCAACCTTTTCTTCTTGATTTTCTTCCCCGTTGCTGCAATGTTGAAATGATGCCTTTATGTATCTAACAATCTTCAAGTTTGACTGATCTTGATATCACCATTATACACTCGCCCTTAGAATTTAAAAAAAATTAATGAATGATCACACAAGCTCTCAGGGAAATCTGTCCCAGAAAAATATGTAATATGTTGAAGTGAGCATGCATGTAATTATCTGTACATGGGCAAATACGCAACATTTTAGTGATGGAAAATTGATGGCTGTACTATGATTGCTGGACGAAGAATTGGAATAAGAATAACCTCGTAAAACTGCCCCTGATGAGAATAAACAAGCATTAATAGTGTATGATTCATTGCTAACAAGAATAAGCAAGCATTAATAGTGTATGATTCATTGCTAACAAGAATAAACAAGCATTAATAGTGTATGATTTATTACAGATAAGAATTAACAAGCATTACAACCATGGCCCTTTGTAATTGATTCATGGCATTTAAGTCAAGTAATCTTCAAGAATTCCTTCTAAGATGGTATCAAATATGAAGTTAAGTTGAAAGAAGGATTAATCATTAATCAATATGATCAAAGTATGAGCTGAGGTTGTTTAACATGTACCCCATGTCGATAGGCCTCATTAAATACAAGCATGACTTTTCTACTCTAATCTGATTTGATTTTAGGTTTAAATTAGTTAGTTATGTAGATTTAATCTAGACCTATTATCTAATTTGGGTTTATTTTGCAAGTCATATTATATTAGTTGAAAAAACATTGAAAAGAGGAATTTCGCAGTCATTAAAAACTGAATAGTGTTAGAGGGTTTCTTCATTGAATTTCTAGAGCTTACCAAGGATATCATCATTATGGCATTTTAACCATATACCTTATATACAAGTTTTTGGTTAAAAAAAATCATGGGGTCAGCGTTCTGCAAATCCGATTTTAGCTTTCATGAGTGAGCATTTCAATTCTTGATTGTGTGCTCTAAGATTTAACTTTCGAGTTTGCATTAGTTTTGTATCAAAGCTTGCCTCTAAGACCAGGTTCATTATCTTTAATTTCTTGTTTTTCTTATCGTTCAAATTTTGTTTTCTTTTTGTTTCAAGAAATCATCGTATCAGGGTTTCATAATTTGACTTTATCTTTCTTTTTAAGTGACTACGAGCGAATTTATCTGCGTGCTATGCTAAGTTATTTTTTTTTATGTATGAAATTGATTGATTTTATAAGTGTAGTAATTTTTTATTTTAATATTGAATTAGTAAAATTATAATTGATAAACTCTGTTAGAAACATATTTTTTTCCCGTCTAAAAGTGATTGAATGTTACTATTGTTAAAACTATTATGATAATTATTTAATCGGTAGATTGTTCACTTGGAATCCAAAATTTTTTGTGATTATTGTGTATGTTTTATTTGTTTCATGAATTCTTTTATTAGCAAATTGTAAAGTTACAATAGTTGAATTGTAGCACAGATGAGTGATTTGTTTTATGCAGCAAACAATTTGATTGATGATTTTATTTTAACTACTTTGATAATAATTTAATTGGTAGATAGCAAAACTGCAATTGATCAAATTGGCTAAAAATATATTATTTGTTGTCTGCAACATGCTAATTGTTTGTTGGACATGTTTTAACTATTTGTCGAATAATTTATTTGATAGATAGCAAAAATACAATGGCTAAAACTTATCAAACATGATTTTTTTTCATAATTTTTCTTCATATTATTATATTAAAAAATTTTAGAACACTAAGATTAAATTAATATGAGATTTTTAAATAAAAGTTGGTTCAAAATTTTATATATATATATATATATATATATATATATATATATATAATTTTAAGACATTAATATGAAAAAAATATCACAATATATAATTCGTATCATATTTTCTACAGAAAAAATCCAAAAAATAACATATATAGGACTGTTAACAATTTTTATACATGTTAAAAATTTTGGTGTTGACTGTGACGAAATGTAGGACAATTTTTTAATTTATTATTGTAGATAATTTGACACAATTTTTCTACTTGTTTTATCCACGTGTGGTTTTGTATATATTTTTTCATGATATGAAATCTGAAATATTATACATAAAAAAAAGATGCAGAAGTTATTTTTCATATAAATCACATTGACAAATGAATTTTAATCACAAGTATTATAGCTATAATTATAGATATTATTATACATAATTAATTTTCTAATTATTATTGGTCATACTATCGATGACACCATCATTGTTGTTTAAAAAAGATTTTTTTTATATGTTAAGATTTATTCCTTATTTATTATATTAAATATATTTTAGAATAATGATAGTAAATTATCATTTGTTGAAAATAATTAACAGGTCACACACACACACACACACACACACACACACACACACATATAGGGGAAATTTTTATTTAGCTATTTAAAAAAATATGTGCAATAATCTTAATGCCCCCGGCAGTTCCTATGAATTTTTTGTCCAATTCATGGATATTATGGCTATTTGACTGTGCAAAAATACTAGAAAAATACAAAACTACATCCAAATAATCTAGTAATGTCAATCGATTATGTGAAAAATTCAAAAATACCCCTGATCCCAAGGCAAGGGTTGAGGTGCACTGAGGGGCTAAATCGTTAATACATTGTTGTAATCGACAATGTTTTGTGAGTGTGTGCACAATGTTTGAGGGAGTTGTTTTAGTTTTTTTTCTTAATAACAATAGTTATCGTGCGTGTATGCTGGTTTGGACACCCTGGTTATAAAAAATATATTAAAAAAATGGGTCATGGGATTATTCGTGGCCCGCGTAAGCTGACCTTGACTTCCCGGTTATAAAAAAAATATATATGTGGGGAAAAAATCACGGTTCATGTAAGCTAACTTGAACACCTAGGTTATAAAAAAAAAACAAAAATGTATAACTGGCAAAAAAAATTGGAAAACAAATGTAAAAAAAAAATAGGTCCAGAGATTAGTTTTGGTGTATGTAAGTTGGTATGAACACCTCAGTTATAAAAAAACAAAAAAAAAAAGAAGTTTGGTTATATAAAAAAAAAATGCAAGGGGAAAACACCTTTTCAAACAGTAATGAGAAAAAAAAATCACGGTGAATGTAAACTAACCTAGACATGCCGGTCATAAAATAATACAAAAAAACATATAAGTGGCAAAAAATAAATAGGAAAGAATTAAAAAAAATAGGTAAAGAGATTAGTCGTGATGCGTGTAAGCTGCAATGGATACCCCAGTTATAAAAAAAAGAAAGGGAAAGCCTATTTTCAAACAATAGTGAACAATGGAAATCATTGTTCATTAAAAAAAAAACCATAGTGATTATAAACTGTCATGAACACCCCAGTCATAAAAAAAAACCAAGAAAAATGTATTAGTGGCAAAAATAAAAAAACCCAAAAATATTTATAAGTGACAAAAAAAAGAAGGAAAAAATGTTAAAAAAATATTTGGAGATTAATCGTGGTGCGTGTAAGCTGTGACGGATACCCCTATTATAAAAAAAAAGAAACCTGGTTATATTTATAAAACAGAAAGCCTCTTTTAACAATAATGAATAGTCAAAATCATTGTTCATTATTGAAAAAAAAATGGATTCAGAGATTAATTGTGGTGCGAGTAAATTGTTCCGGATAACCCAGTTATTTGACAAAAAATAAGAAAAACAAAAAAAAATGCAGGGGGAAAACACTTTTTACTGTTCATTACTGTGATTTAAACTATTCATTCTTGTTTGAATGTAAGCGTAAGCTAACTTGGATACTCTAGTTATATATATATATATTATCAGTGGAAAAAAAAAGGGAATTTTTTTTTTAAAAAATGGATCTGAAGATTAGTTATGGTGCACATAAGTTGCTCCGGACACCCTATTTATAAAAATACAAAAAAAAAAAAAGGAAACCCGGTTATAAAAAAAAGTGCAAAGGGGAAGCACCTCTTCAAACAGTAATGAGAAAAAAATTATGGTTCGCATAAACTGACTCGAACACCTCTGTCATAAGAAAACAAAACAAAAAAATATATGTGGCAAAAAAAAAAACAAGAAAAAAATATGAAAAAAATGGGTCTGAAGATTAGTAGTGGTGCATGTATGTTGCCACGGATACCCTAGTTATAAAAAAATAAATAAAAGAAGCTTGGTTTAAAAAAAACAAAAAGCCCCTTTTGTAACAGTAATATTGTTCATTACTACTCAAATGAGCAACTTTTTCAAAATAATTTTCATCGATTATGAGATTTGAACTCTCACCTTCGTTAGCACCCGCATGCCTTAACCACTTGGCCAAGCAATCTCGTTGTGTCATAGTATACAAATAATACTTATATTATTATGTAATTTCACTATTCAAGTCTACAATGTTTCTGAGTGTAGATGAACAATGTAATATATTTTTTAAAACTGTGATCTCTTTTAGCTTTATAGATAATTCCAATTCGTAAAGGTGAGTTCCATTGATTAACCTTTTGATTTTGTATAAATTTTGTATTAAAGCTTAGCTCTAAAATCAGGTTCAGTATCAATAATTTCTTGTTTTGTTTTTATTTTGTTATCATTCAATTTTTGCTCTCTTTTTGTCTCCAGATTACATCATAGATAATTGCTCTATGAATCCAATCATACCAAATAGGTTTAGAATTCACCTTTTGCGTTAATTTTAGGTTTTCTCGTTTCCAATTTTGTTTTGCAATGATTAAAAAAAATGAAAAGGTTTTTTAGTAATTGCATTTTGTAGTGAAAAAAATAATCATAAACGCAAGTCAAGAAGTTCAATATTGAATGTGTTTTGTTGAATTATTCTTTATGAAAGTGTTTAATTTGCCTTTCAAAATAGTTTTTGGAGCTAAACTTTATCTTTACTGATCCCATTTAACTTAAATTAAACCTTATTATTTCTTAATTTAATTTCTTTTGCTCTTTCTTCCTAATTTTCTGTCATTTCTTATTTATCTTTTTTCTTTGAATTCCATGGTTTGGATATTAAAATGAAAAAAAAGGCTAGGTTCATTTATATTGATGAAGGATATGCAGATTAATGCAGAGACTACAAGTGCAGAGATCATGGAATCAAATATATTGCAAGTGCAGAGATCATGGAATCAAATATTCAAGGATCATGATCTGCTGCCCAGATCATGATGTTTAAATTCATAATCCCATAATTCATGTGTATATATATAGTAAGAATATATAATGTTGTAATACTCTGATATATTTGTAATGCCTATTTAAAGGCAAGAACTGTACAAGGAAATATACAAGTTGAATTCTTTGTTTCCAATATTACAGAAGTTTAGTTTTCCTACATGGTATCAGAGCCCTCTATCGCTATGGCATCCTCTTCCACAACCCAAACAATGAACTCTGCATCTTCTCTTGAGATTTCACTCCTGAAATCACATCTGCCCGATGTTTCCATCAAACTGACTTCAAACAATTACCTTATGTGGAAAGCACAGGTTATTCCTGTCTTGCGTGGGTATGGACTTCTTGGATACGTGAAGAATAAAGTCCCCTGCCCAGCATCAACAATCACTGGTGAAAGTGGTGTGTTGCAAACAAATCCTGCTGCATCAGTGTAGCTGCGCACTGATCAATTGATCCTGGGATGGATCAACAGCTGATGGACCTCTGTCTCAGGTCATCAATAGCGAATCTTCGCATGATGAATGGCAAGTGTTGGAGACCTTATATGGTACTCACAATCGAGATCGCATTCAACAAATCAAAGGCGAACTACAAACCCTGACAAAAGGTACTTCTTCATTGGAAGATTATTTACATAAAGCAAAATCTTTGGCTTCGTCTCTTTGTGGTGCAGGGAAACCAATGGATGATGATGAATTCATCATCTGTATTCTTTGAGGGTTAGGATCTGAATTTGATCCCATAGTAGCAGCGTTGAATGCTAGAGATATCTTTCCATCTCTTGAAGGAGTTATTGGGAAACTCCGTGATTTTGAAATTCGAATTCAAGGAGCACGAACAACTGCTCCTTCTATGGCTTTCTATACAAATCGTGGCCGTACAAATCCAAAGCCATGGATGAATCATGGTACTCATGGCTGCAATCACCGAAATTTCACTGGAAGACATTCCACTAACAGCA
The DNA here is from genome assembly GCA_015731905.1 of Salix dunnii. Taxonomy (NCBI): domain Eukaryota; kingdom Viridiplantae; phylum Streptophyta; class Magnoliopsida; order Malpighiales; family Salicaceae; genus Salix; species Salix dunnii. The sequence continues at coordinate 3,839,740 of CM027661.1, forward strand.
CCTCACTGCGAGCTAAAGAGACTCATTTTCCCCAACAAAGTGGAAGCTTCACTGGAACTCGTCAGAGCAACTTTAATGGTAGAAGGTATTTTGGAGAGCCAAATCTTTAAAATGGATTTTTGAATAGTGTATATATAGCTTTTTTGTTGATGTGTGCTTTAATGGTAAAAGCCATTTTGGAGAGCCATTTTTTTTTTAATATTATTTTAAATATAGTGCAATTATTTTATATGTAGTTTAATTATGTAATTAATAAGAATAAGTTATAGAATGAAAAAAATATTTTTAAAAACCTTCCAATAATATAATTATTAATTTTATATATAATTTTTTTTATTTTTATTGAGATATTTTTAAATAAAAAAATAAATATTTTTAATATAATTATATTATTTTTTAATATATATATATAATACACGTGGCGCCAAAATTTTGTCCTCAAAATTTTGCTTTCACTGCACATGAGCTGCTACAAATAGCAGCTCATGTGATGAAAGCTAATTTTAACTTTGCATATAGCACTGCCATTGCAGTGCCGAAAATTAATCAAAATTGCCAAAATATTACTTTTTTATTTTTGGCTCTCAAAATGCCTCTACCATTGCAGATGCCCTCAGAAACAAACCTCACACAACAGTAATCATGGACGTGGTGGCATCACCTGTTTTCGATGTGGGGGACCAAATCACAAAGCAGATGGATGCTTTGCACCTGAAGAAGAAGCTGATCAATACAAGGCTTTTACTGCTATCAAGATTGGTGAAACCACGGAAGAGCCATGGTATTTTGACATAGGAGCAAACCAGCATATGACATCTGACACAAATGAAGTGCAAGGTATTATCTCTTATCCTGGACATGAATCTGTTATGGTTGGCAATGGTCAAGACTTATCCATCACTGGTACTGGACACATTATTCTTCCCACCACTAAACTCAAGTTAAATGATGTTCTTGTGGTCCCTGAAATCAAGAAGAGACTGTTATTTGTGTCACAATTCACAAGAGATAATAATTGCTATTTTCTGTTTTATCCATGGGGTTTTATTCTTAAGGACATGAAGACGAAGCAGGTACTTCTTAAAGGCTTCATGAAGGATGGGTTATATCCGATCAATCTGCAGCAACTCTCCACAGCTCCAGTCAGTTTTCTTGCAAATAAAGTGTCTGGCCATTTGTGGCATGCACGTTTGGGTCACCCTCATGCTAGCATTCTTACTAAATTATGTTTACCATCTATGGACAAACAAAATAATTTCTGTGAAGGTTGTGTTTTGGGAAAATCAACAAAGTTACCATTTGAATCCAGCAAATCGTATGCTACCTCTTTTCTGCATACACTACATTCAGATGTATGGGGCCTTGCATCTACTACTTCTTATGATGACAATCGGTTTTACTTAATTATTGTTGATGAGTATTCCAGATATATATGGTTTTTCCCTATGCATCAAAAATCTGAAGTTGCAACAATACTGCCTTCATTTCTCAAGCAAATGGAAACCCAATTTGATCTGCATGTTAAAATATTTCAAAGTGATGGAGGTGGTTAGTTTGTTAATCAAAGTTTGCAGAACTTGTTCAAAACTAACGACATCATTCACAGAATTTCATGTCCAGGAACACCAGAACAAAATGGATTAGCCGAAAGACATCATCGGCACATTGTAGAAACAACATTAACATTGTTATCACATGCTTCTGTTCCAACAAAATTTTGGACTGCAGCTTTTCGTACTGTAGTATTTTTGATCAATCGCCTTCCCACTTCAATCTTGGGTTACAAGTCCCCTCATTAAGTGATTTTTGGTTCTGCCCCTGCTTATGACTCTTTACGAGTGTTTGGGTGTGCCTGTTATCCCTTGCTTGCACCATTCGGCAGATCAAAATTGGATTTTAAATCCACACGATGTGTCTTTCTTGGTTATTCAACCAATCATAAAGGCTATCTTTGTCTCAAACCTCATATGAATCGTTTTTACATTTCACGACATGTGAAATTTAATGAGTCACATTTTCCATATAAATGTATGCAGCAAACTAATACACATGCTTCCCAGTTGTTTAAAATAAAAACAATTCCAAGACTATTGAAGATTGTAGTAGAGACACCAGCCACACAGAATAACCATCACATTCTAGCAGTAATTGATCAAGATACAGGCACTACCCGACATGAAAGTGCAGCAATTGTCCCAGATGAATCAGCATCTTTGTTTATTAGTCCAGGTACTACATCAGGAATGCATAATTTACCAACAGAGACTTCTCTTACACCTGTGTCAGCTCCTCCAAGAAGACATCATATGATTACACGAGCTCAAACAGGGAATCTCAAACCCAAGGTATTTATGTCCTCACGACATCCAATTCCTGCATGTTTAGTTGCTGATCTTGTTGAACAACCATAAGAGCCATCATCCACTAAACAAGCTCTTCAACATCCAAAATGGCTTCAAGCAATGCAAGCTAAAATGGATGCTCTTCACATCAATAAGACATGGACCTTGGTACCTAGACAATCACATATGAATGTTATTAGCAGCAAATGGGGGTTTAAGATCAAAACACGATCTGATGGCTCTATTAACAGATATAAAGCTCGGCTAGTGGGTCGTGGTTTTGCACAACAACAAGGACTCGACTATGATACAACATTCAGTCCAGTTATTAAACCTAGCACTATTCGGTTAATTCTCAACATTGGCTTGTCTCATGGCTGGTCTGTTAGACAACTCGACGTTAGTAACGCCTTCCTTCATGGTGATCTACAAGAACGAGTGTTTTTGGCCCAACCCCCAGGTATTGAAGATCCCTCTCATCCTAACTATGTTTGTCATCTTCATAAAGCCTTATACGAGTTGAAACAAGCTCCACATGCATGGTACCTCATATTCAGTACCTATATTCAGCAGATGGGATTTACACGTTGCCCGTATGATCAATCTTTATTTTATCGATCTCAAGGATCTAACATTCTGTTATTGCTCATTTACGTTGATGATATTCTTTTAACAGGCAACTCTTCATCACAAATTGCAAAGTTTATTGAACATCTCTCTGCAGTGTTTCACATGAAGGACCTTGGTGACATTCACTATTTTCTCGGCCTGCAGATTCACCGAGATGAGTCCACTATCACACTCACTCAAACAAGGTACCTGTTATCTCTCCTTTAAAAGTTTGGCCTTGATGGTGCCAAACCTGTCAGTACTCCCCTAGCATTAGGTGTTTCCATGTCTGCCACTGATGGTGTCCCTTTAAATGATCCATCTCTCTATCCCTGCTTAGTTGGCTCATTACAGTACCTCACCTTGACCATACCTGACATCTCCTTTGTTGTCCACCAAGTCTGTCGCTTCATGCAAACACCTCATGATACTCATCTCATTGCTGCTAAAAGGATTTTTCGATATTTAAAGGGTACACTCAATGTTGGACTTCACTACATTCGCAACTCTTCTCATGAATTTCGTGGGTTTTGCGATGCAGACTAGGCTGGGTGTAGGGATGATAGACGTTCCACCACTGGTTTTGCTATCTTCTTGGGTCAAAATCTAATATCTTGGGGGGCAAAGAAATAGGCCACTGTTTCCAGATCAACTGCTGAGGCCGAGTATCGTGCCTTAACCTCCACAACAGTTGAACTCATATGGTTTGTTCACTTATTCAACAATGTTGGTCACGGTGTTCCTCCTCCTAAGCTCTATTGTGATAATATTAGTGCCATCCATATGGCTAAAAATCCAGTGTTTCATCATCGTACCAAACACATTGAAATAGATGTGCACTTTGTCCGTGAACGAGTTGCAAGTGGTGCCCTCTCCTTGACATACATCCCTGGACCAGACCAAATTGCAGATATTTTCACCAAGTCACTGTGTGCTGCAACATTTGCAAAGAACTGTGACAAGCTCTGCCTTGGCCCAGCCCCGCCTTGAGCTTGAGGGGGGATGATCAAGGATATGCAGATTAATGCAGAGACTTCAAGTGCAGAAATCATGGAATCAAATATATTGCAAGTGTAGAGATCATGGAATCAAATATTCAAGGATCATGATCTGCTGCCCAGATCATGATGTTTAAATTCATAATCCCATAATTCATGTGTATATATATAGTAAGAATATATAATGCTGTAATACTCTGATATATTTGTAATGCCTATTTAAAGGCAAGAACTGTACAAGGAAATATACAAGTTGAATTCTTTGTTTCCAATATTACAGAAGTTTAGTTTTCCTACATATATCAATAAAGAAAAATTAAGAATGGAAAATGACAAAAGGGTGTGAAATTAATATCAAGAAAAGCCAAGTCAAGAGTGAAACGCGAGTAAAGTGATATATGTGAGTTTATCACCAACATCTTTTATAACTATCAAATGTATTTCAAAATTGATTTAACATCTAAGGAGAAAAAAGAGGACACATTCTTTATGTTTCTAGCAATACAATAATAATTATAAGTGTACCGTGTGGAATTTAGTGATATAAAGGATCAAATAGCTAGACAATATATTGAATATGATTCCACAAGATCTAGCTTCCTTCAAGGAAGGGATTCTAGCCAATTGAAGGGATTCTAGCCATTTGAAGGGATCTTCTAATCAATCCAGAGATCATTTTGATTCCATTAGTAATGAGGATTTGGAATATCACACATTGATGAATAAAAAAGATTCAACAACTAAAAGAAAGATCGATTCTTTGGGATCCTTCCTTTCTTCAAACAGAACAAACAGAGATAGAATCAAACTAATTCCCTAACCTTGAAACAACTATAATCATTTACCCCATTAACTACCTGATGCGAATCAACCCAGAAACATTAACAAGGCCCCATTACATATTCCAAATGGATCAATGACCCAATCTAAGACAAAGACATTGAAAGAGGCATTGAATGCATTAATTTTGAAGGTTTTAACCAGGTCAAAATTGCAAAGACCATTAGAGTATCAAAAAGAGACCCTATTACATCATATCCATATGTAGGAGGGATCCAATACAACCTTATTTAGACCAGTGAGGGGAACAAAGAAAACAAAAGAATCTTGCTACAACTTCGAAATAACATGGGTGACTACCTTTTCCTTTTATTCTAGGATTAAGCGGTTGAATGGAAGGCTATAAATAAGCCTTGAATCAACTATATAATATTTTATTTCTCTTCTTCTCATGGAAGTTAATGGATTTAATATTATGAGCTTTATTTAATTTTATTAGCTACAACCCAAGACTTGTTTGTGCTTAATTAAGATTTTATTTTCTGTCGGGTTCCAAGGCTTGTTTGGATTAAGTCATGGGCTTTTCAATTTAGGGTTTTAGGTCAATTTTAAGTACACCTCATTTAAGTCCACATAAGGGGTCCATTAGGGTTAGTTTTTCAAGAACTATTTAAACTCATGTAAGTTGAATTTCAGCAACCATTTATGAATATTACTTCTAATTTTTTTCAGTTTTACATGTGAGAGTGATTCGTACATTCTTCATGAATGAACTGAATCTAACTTATCAAAGATTAATTGACTTCATAGTTTCATTCCACTCATTCCAATAGTGTTGGTTCATTGGAGCAGATTTCCATTATGTCACACTCCTATAAGACCTATTTCAGCTTTCCAGGATCAAATCTCAATCTTGATTGTGGGTTGTGTGACCACATGATTACGAGGTTCAATCATTATCTTTAATTTGGGCTTATTTAATTTTAAAGGAACTCATTGATCTAAATAATGCTTAACATACACTTTTGTTCAACTAGGAAATCTATCAATTTCCAAGATACAACCCATAATTAAGGCTGTTACAAGTTCAATTATGTTCATTAATTTAATAAACACATGTAGTTCATATTCTAACTCCTTTATATATCACCAATCTCTTTTTAAATTTTTATCACATTGATGCGACCATATTATTTGATAGTTTCATCCATATTTACCTAGTGTTTTGCATATGTTTTGTGTATTAAATGCCTTGATATTCTTTATTTTATGTTTTGAAGGCATTTTTGGATGAAAGATGCAAAAAGGAGGTAATTGGAGCTGATTGACAAATTTCACCTTCAGTCGATGTTTTGTGCAGAGCGGAAGCTCTAGAGATTGTAATGAAGTGATTCCAGTGGAATTCAAAAGCTAACATCCAGATCTTTCTGGAAAGCTAAGGAAAAAGAAATAAAATATGGAAGATCATGGAAATCTCAGCCTTCAAAGTCAAATCTTGCAATCTGCCGATATCGACCTTTGTCCATTCCAACTTCAATATCTCGAGCTATAGAAGTCCGATTGATGCAAACTAAATTTTCATGGATTCCAGACGCAAAGACCTATACACGCTCCAAATATCAGCCCAAAACGATGGGATATAAAGGATATATGAATTTTACAATGGACAACTAAATTCTGCCAACTTAAGGAAGGACTATTTTGTAAAATAGATACTAGGGTTTTGAAGCATATATAAAGGAAGAGAGGAGCAAGGAAATTTCGGCCAGTAGCAAAGAGAGCACAAATCTTCCTCCTCCAAACCCTAAATCATGTTTTCTTCCATCTTTTTATTTAGTTGTTCAATAAACATGCACGACTAGACTCTTTTGCTTGGTTGCAAGGACACGGAAACCTTCAGATTTTAAGAATTGTGAGATCTATTTTTACCTCAATTTTTCAATTTATATGATGAATATGTTTATTCTCCTATGCTTATTTTCCTATGATTGTTTATTTAATTGCTAAGAGCGGACTCGAAGTTATTGTTGTAGACAATCTATTGCTAAGTTTGATATCAAAACCAGAGTTGTGATATATGAACTTGTGAAGCAACTAAGTTAGTAATTATAGCGGATCTACGTTATTAATCTTAGGGAGAACATTCAATCAAACTAAACATATATTGCGGACAATTATGTTTCTTAATTGATCAATTTATCTAGTTTTTAATGCTGCCATTGAATCAAATTACTAGTGCGAACACTGTGGTTGTTTGATGGTTAGGGTAAGTTATACGGCGGATCCGTTAATGAACCAATTTTAAGAAGAGATAAATATTCATAATATAAATTGATGTGTCGTTTCCATGATCAGTTCTAATTTCTATAGGTGGATGTTGACTTGTGACCAAGGTTTGCTTTATTGATAAATTTTAATTTTATATAATTTTCGCTTAGTTTGCTTTAGCTTAGCCTAGACAACTTCCAAGCCCCCCCAATTGCATAACATATAGCACGAAAATCTGAACTAAATCTTCCTCGTGGGATCGACCCCTTGCTTGCTCTATACTATCCTGTTTGATTTGTTTTAAGCTAGGATAATTAATTTGTGCGACCGCGACATCACAACACACATCGATTTTTAAAACTTAATAACTTCTTTCCTTATGAAAGACTTAAAATTTCACACTTTAGACCTGTCATCATGGTCAATTTGAATATTACTGATGTATTTTATTTTAACATGAGAGACGGGGAACTGCATGGAAATAGTTTTTTTTCTAAGCATAAATTTATGACTATAATTTTCAAGAGTCACCGCCTAGTATTAATGTCATTAGAAAACCTAATGGTATGTAAGAGTTTAGGTAAAATGATTTGTTGTGCAAAGAGAAGACACATTATCCTTAGTGTACCTTATTTGAAATAAGTTGCATTTATAATAAATTTATTGTTTTTCTAGGTCAAATATCTATTTATTAATGTTTTTTAAGGTTTGAAGTAAATATCTATTTGTAAGGGAATCTCTATCTTATTAGGTTATAAACCTAATTGTTTTATGGTCCAAATTTTAAAACTATATCTGTTGTGCTTTTAACATCTAAGGGTGTACTTTCTTATGTAGTTTTATACCCCAAATATTAAAGTCTATACCTAAATAAAATGAATAAAATGGTTGGGGAAAGATCTTTGATATTTTGGCCAAACTTTAACGGATAATCATAAACTGATTATGATATCCCATTTTTAATTTTAAACATGAGAAAAAAATATTTTTTTAAATGAAAATTTCCTCATAAAAGTTTTAGGATTCAACCGTATGCATGGAAACAATATATTTTTTATTTTTTTTAAAATGCAATTTTTTTTATATTTTTATATCTTTAATAAATATACATGTGTGTGTGTGTGTGTGTGTGTGTTGAGGTTGAGCCTAACCAAAGCAAATGAACTGACCGAGCCATGTTGGCTTTTGGTTGGACTCGGCCCAGCCGACTGGGTTTGGCTTAAATGGGTCCAGCCTAAAGAAAGAAAGAAAATAATAATAATAATAATATTAAGACAATTGTTAAGTATTGCATGAACAATGTATAGTGAATTAATTCACTTTGCACTTTTCACGTGTTACATGAACAACACCCAAGGGTGCAGAAAATAAAGTTGGGTGTTACTTGCTATGGAGTAGTCCGATGTGAAAAGAAAGATCCACTAGTGGTTGTGGTGGCCAGAGTGTACACCGAAAAGCAAAAAAACAATGATAGTTACAGCTACAAAAAAGGAAGAAAAAGGAGAAAAGGTAGAAAATGGTTAGTCTTGGGTTGCTCTAAAATGTAAGGAGACTTTGTTAGTTTCTATGGGAGGTGTTTTTGAAGGAGTTGGTGGCAGTGGTGGTTGGAAAACGCAAAGGAAACAAAGGTGAAACAACTAGGGTGTGTGTTGTTTTTTTCCCTGAACTTTAGCTTTCAATTTCTTCGCCCTCTATTTATAACTGACATAAGGGGGTAATATTTTTTTATTGACTTAAAATTTCAGTCAATGATTAAACTCAAAAGCACCTGAACTGTTAGCTCAAAGTAGGTATATAGACTACTAGATTTGACAACTCAAGGTTGCTTGAGTTGTCATCTTTGAAGAGACACTGATGTGATTGTGGTGTCAATCACCTAACATTGACCTTACCACGATGTAAGAAAATATCAGGTCATCATTTTAATATATGATTTATTAAATTTGATGAAATATAGAGGTATCAAATGCACCTATAAATTAAACCCTTGTGTTGTCCTTTCGGGTGGATAAGAAGAAGATAATGAGTACTAACCAAATGGCGTGTCATCTCCAAAACGATGTTATTTTGTACAAGGATTTTAGCTGAAGTTCAATGTTGGGTCCTTCAATGTTTAATTGTTTTAATTATATCCTATTTCAGTCTTATCATTTAAAACCAATTAGGCTTCAAACCTTACTTTTTTAAACCGATTACGCCCCTAATAAAAATTAATTTGATCCATTTAAAGTATAATAAAGTCATTGGACCTAATTAAATTCTCTAATTGGACTCAAATTAAATTTTTTTTTAACATAATTAAACTTTAATTTAGACCAATATTAAATCAAATTAGTCTATTAAAAATCTAATTATAATTGAGCAAATATGAGCTATCAAGAAACTATCTCATCTAAAATATTAAATTATCATGTAAAGTTTAAGAATATAATTTATATTATTCTTTAAGACATCCCTTCTAGTAAAACCCCTTTGGGCTTGAAATCTGAATACACTCACACTAGTTTGTGCTTAATTTTTTATCATATAGAATGAAAGTGATGAGATTTAAACTCATGTCTAATGGGTTAACAAGACTCTCATATTATATTAAAGAACTATTTCATCTAAAACTTAAATTATTAGAAGAGATTTTAAAATATATTTTATATTATTATCTAACATGAGCTGTCTTGAATGATTGATATGTTATCCTTTAATTGTGTTGTTATCTAATTAAAAAGTGTCTAATGAAAATCATCATTCTCTTTAACATAACATTTTGTACAACACAATGTTTATCCCAGCTTAAAAATCAAGAGATCTTCCAATCATATTTCTTGTCTATTATCTTATAAGCTAAAAGATATCAACATTTTAAACAATATTTTGCATTGTTCATCTATACTCAAATGCATTGTGGATTAGAATAGTAAAATTAAATAATAATATAAGTATCATTTGTATACTAGGATGAACAATGAAGAGGCTTTGGGCGAGTGATTAAGGCGTATGCCTGTACTGGTTTCTTGCAAGAGTTCGAATCTCTCAAACGTAAATGATGACTTTGTGTTTTTTTTTATATATTATCATTGCCTTTTCCCTCTCTTTCCGGTTCTGTTGATGACTTTGTATTTTATTTTATTTTATAATAGTTAAAGATGTAGAATAGCATTGCCTTTTCCTTCTCTTTCCAGTTTTATTGATGACTTTGTATTTGTTTTCTTTATTTTATAATAGTTAAAGATGTCAAATAGATAAAACTAGGTGATTTGCCCGCGCATTACGCTGAGTTTTTTTCTATGTACGAAACTGACTGATTTTTTTACGTGTTATCCTTAGTTATTTTAATATTTAATTAATGAAATTGTAATAGATCAAATTTGTTAGAAATGAGTTTTTTTCACCTAAAAGGAACAATATAATCAAAACACAGGGGAAGCGGTTCGTATATTTTTTAATTATAGATAACTTGGATAAATTTGTTCACCTATTTTGTTTGTAAGTTTTATTTTTTCCCAGTAATATTAGATCTGAAATATCATACATAATTTTCTTTTTTAACAAAAACAATCTAAAACCCAAGAATCAAATTTTTCTAAAAAAATAAGCTTAAACAAAAGAGGATAAAATTAGAATTAAAAGGCAAAATTATTTTTTTATAAGATTTATTCCTCATATTATTATATTAAAAGTATTTAAGAACATTGATATTAATTTTTTGTTCTTTAAAAAATCCTAGGTCATTTTTTTGTCTATATATATATATATATATTTAGGAGCTAATATTAAATAAATATTATAATATATAATTAATCTCACATATTTATAAGAAAAAAAACCTAAATAAATGAAAAAACAAAAATAAATATAAGTAGATTTAAAAAAAAAATGACTTGAAAGATAAATAAAAGAATTTCAAAAAAAATTATGGAAATAATAAAAAATGGTGAGACCATAATTATTGTTAGAAAAAAAATATTTCACATTTTATTTTATTTTATAAGATTGATTTTCAAATAATCACTATCACATATTAAAATTAAACATTAAATAAAAAAGCTTAATAACAGTAGAAATAAAGAAAAAATGGAAACAAAACTAAGAGTATATACATATAAACATGGGCAAAAGCCCAGCCCCCTCAAGGCGGGCTGTCAGCCCACTGTGGCTGACAGCCTAGCCCATAAATAAAATAAAAAAATAAAAAATAAAAAATACAAATTGACACAAAAAAAAATGTTGTTTTCATGCATACGGCTGAATTCCAAGATTTTCCAAGCATATTTTTCATAAAAAAATATTGCATCTTTCTCATGTTTTAAAACAAAATTGAGTATCGTAACTAGTTTATGATTATCAGTTGGTATTCGGCCAAAATGTCAAAAATAATTTAACAATTATTTTGTTTTAGCTTTCGCGGTGTAAATTTATATTGTAAATTACACCTGTAGATAAAAATAATTTTTAACTACTGTGTAAAATTACATTGTAAGGTACATCCGTAGGTAAAAAAAAGAGGTTTTTAACTGCGATGTAAAATTACATTGTAAAGTACATTTGCGGAGAAAAAAATATTTTTCTTTTTTAAATGCAGTGTAAAAAATAAACTTAAGATAAACAATCAAACAACAATGCAACTTGCCTTAGGTAGGGTGCACCAGGGGTGACGCGTCTTCCCCTTGCACAACAAGTCCCCTTACCCAAGACTCTCGTAGACCAATAGGTTCCTAGTGATCTTAATACTAGGTGGCGACTCCCTATAATTATAGCCGTAATTTTTACGGCTATAAAACAACCCCTCATTTCACCGCCCGCTGTTGTCTCCCTATAACCCGGGGGGATGGCGTGGCGCAAAGCACAAAATAATCGTCGTCATGACACAATATATAATCAATTTCAATTGAAGGATAAAATTGAAACAAATCAAAACCTATATAGCAATAAGGACCATAAAAAAAATATTCAAAAGTTTAGGAACTGAAATGAAATATGACAAAAAACCGCTGCACTGACGTCAACTTGCGTAGGCAGGTGAGCGAAAAGGGGGGAAATTCAAATGACCTTTGACACTTCTCCGGCCACCATTTACTCACATGCACCACACCAGAAGGAAGAGAACATGTCTGAAAATCATTCTTGATGCCGGTTGGGTATTTTTGGACGCTAGAATCATGAGCGCGGAAACGAACGACGCGCCAATAGTAAATTGGAAAAAAAGGAATAGAGAAATAGTAAATTACCAGATCGCCCCTTGCGCAAGACCCGAATTTTGTCATTTTCGAGGGACAAAATAATTATTTCACTATGCAAAGAAATATTAAAAAACCAATAAACTGGCTAGATGAACTGGACCGTATTGGACCAAAAATATGCAATTACCGGTGCCTCTTTCTGTCTTTTCATCTTTTTTGAACCAGGTGCCTCTTTTTGTCTTTTTCGAGGGACAAATTCACTATTACACTGTGTAAAAGTGAAAAACAAAGCAGGTCAATTGAACCAAATGAACCTACCAAACCAAACCGACCCAAAAATTTAGCACCACTATTTCCATCCATAGTGTTTTGTTTCTTGGTGTGCAGTAATTAGCTTATAGATAATTCTAAGAACATTTAAAAAAATCAAGCAAGGAAAATGCCTTATTTTTTATTTTATTCTTTACGTCCAGGATTATGCCTTGGATCATTAAAAGACTCAGATGAAAAGGGAAACAAAGAATATCACTACTACTTTTGTAAGCATTAGACAATCTTCAAGATCTTTCTTTTTTGTATGGGAAAAAAGAAAATAGATTCTCTATTTTTTAGACAATTCATCGCATAGTCCATTGTTACTAAAGAAAACTAAAAGATATGATATTTTTATCATTATTATTACTAAAGAAGCTAAAATAGATCGACATTTTAAATTGTAATGAATAGTTATTTTTCATTGTTCATTTGGATTCTGAGGTACTGTTTATTGGAATAATATAATTACTATTTTGCCCCTCTATTTACTACGTTTTTTATCCTTGGGTCTTGTGATTTTTTTTTCGCCTTCTTGTGCATAGTAAAATAAACATAATACTCACGAATAAGGAAAAAACAATGCACAGTTACCGCCAGGGGCATAAAAGTTAATGCACATAATTTTTTTAATGGTTAAATACAAATTTACCCCTAAATAAGACAGAAAAGAACAGTAACATCCGAAGTTAGTATGGTCATTGCACTTTTTTTTTAAATGGATAAATAAGTAATTACCCCTATATAAGATAAAATCTAAGAGTTGGTTGTACAGGTGTGGCGATAATTTATTATTTTTTTATAATATTTTTTGTCGAATTACTGTTGGCGTGTCGATGGACACTCCGTTTGTATCGGAGCTCACACGGTTTTTGAACTGCATGTGTGATGTACTTTGGCATCCAAAAATGCTCAACCATCATCTAGAATGAATTTCAAGCATGTTTGGTTCCTCCTGGTGCGGCACGTGAAGTCATAAGGTGGCCGAAGACATGTTAATGGTCAATTGAATTGCCCCCCTTTTCTCTCTCCTACCTGCACAACCATACGTCAGCCCCCCTATTTACTATGATCTCATTTTAGCCCCTCATCTTTTGATTGTTTTGTGTGGTCTTTATTTTTATTATATAGGTATTGATTTGTTTCAATTTGGTCATTCAATTGCAATTGATTATATATTATAATTTCATTTTGGTCCTTAGTCTTTTAATTTCGGATTAGTTTGAAATCCTTAACATATTCGGTATCAAGTTTTAGATTTGTTTTAATTTTATCCTTCCACTCAAATTGATTATATATTTGAACTTCATTTCGGTCCTCCTTTTAATTTTCTGTTTTGTGTTAAATTTTTTAATTTTTTCTGTATCAATGTTTTAGATTTGTTTCAATTGTGTCATTTAAATGAAATTTATTATATATGTGTTTTCCATTTCAGCTCTTATACTTTTAATTTTGTATTTTATTTTAATTCCTTTATTTTTCTGTATATATTCATTACATAGTTTCTATTTTTGTCCATGTTTATATGTACATGCTCTTAGTTTTTTTTCTTCTAATTTTTATTATTTCCACTATTATTAAGGTTTTTTTAATGTTTAAATTTTAATTTGTGTTTGTGATCATTTGAAAATTGATATTTATTCATTTTTTTCTCTGTTTTTATTCATTCTTAAAGTCAGATAATTTTTTTTAATCTAATAATATTGTTTTTATCATTTTTTTTGTTTTTTAATTTCTTTTTTTGTTAATATTGCTAGGTGTTGAAATTTCTAATTATTATGGATAAGGCATTTAAAATAATGATAATGATTATTTATAAGTTTTTTTTCTTATAAATATATGAGACTAATTATATATTTTAATATTTATTTAATATTAGTTTTTTAATATATATATATATATATATGATCTATTTTTAATAATAATAATAATAATAATAATTTACTATCAGTGTTCTCAAATATTTTTATTATAATAATATGATAAATAAATCTTAAAAAATTAAAAAAAAAATAACAATAATTAAGGTGTCATCGATAGTATGATCAATAATAATTAGAATATTAATGTTGTATAATAACATTCATACTGACAACTATAATAACATTGACAAAAATTCATTAGTCAATTTTATTTTTGTGAAAAATAACTTCTGCATCTTTTTTATGTATAATATTTCAAATCTCATATTACAAAAAAAAAAAAATACGAAACCACGCGTAGACAGGACAAATAGAAAGATTGAGCCAAATTATCAGTGTTCTAAATCTCACATTAATTTAGTCTCAGTGTTCCAAAAAAAATTTAATATAATAATATGAAGAAAAAATATGAAAACATAATCTTTGATAAATTTTAGCAGTTGTATTTGTTCTATCAGTTAAATGAATTATTTATCAAATAGTTAAAACATGTCCAATAAACAATTAGTATGTTACAGACAACATATAATATATCTTTAGTCAATTTGATTGATTGCAGCTTTGCTATCTATCCATTAATTGCTAACAAAGTAGCTAGAATAAAACCACCAATCAAATTGTTTGTTGCGTAAAACAAAAACTCATTTATGCTAAAATTCAATGATTGTAATTTGACTATTTACTAATGAAATAATACATGAAACAAATAAAACACACAACAATCAATCAATGTATTACACGGAGCACGTGATTTATTTTAATAAAAAAATTTTGATTCCAATTGTATAATCTACTGATTAAATAATTATTAAAATAATTTTAACAATAGTAACATTCAATTATTTTTAGGAGGAAAAAACATGTTTCTAACATATTTTAACAGTTATAATTACTAATTAAATATTTAAATAACCACTTACAGTATGTACAAAATTAATTAGTTTCTATATATATATATATAAAAAAAAAAAAAAAAACTCAGCTTATGGCGTGGCAAAATTAGCTCGTAAGATCACCAAACTAAGGCAGTAAGAATTAATTATTTATATTCACTGTTTTCTGTTTATAGCACGATCTGAAAGGGGAAAAGCAGAGCTAAGGCTCCATCCTATGTTAAATGCTTACTTCTTATTGTTATAACATAAATTATTTGCACTTGTAACCAATAATAATAATAAAACTTATATATTTCGAATTCGTTTGATATATTGGTTTAAATGTTTTTTTAAATATATTAAATTGATTTTCAATTATTTTAATAAGATCGATATTTGAAACATAATATAAATTTGATGTTTTTATATGAAAATCATCTTTAAAAAGTATTTTACAGCGTGCTATCAAACATAAATTAAATAATAAACTTGTGATATTATGTTTATAATTCAATTATACAATTTCAAGAATAATGATGTATAAACAAATATATAAATCATACAAGTTAAGATTTAATATAAATTGACAAGCAGATCAATATAACCGAGTTTATTCATTATATCAGAAACAGCGATCGCAAAGTCTTTATTATATGCCTGAATTGCAATACTCTTACACTTGAACGAACAAATCATGCATGGGAGATTTACTTCCATTGGGACTTGCAAAACTCTAGAGAGGGGCATCCTCTTTTAAATATTTTTATTTTTATTTATTGAACATCAAATTTCTAAATTAATTGTGTTTTATATTTATTATTTTACACTCTGCTATTTGTTGTGTCCTTAACATCTTTATATATATATATATAAACAAGCTACTTTTATCTAATTAAATATGAAAGGATAAAATTAAAAAAATAAAAACTAGAAACTGATATAAATCAATGGGAGTTCGGATGATAAATATGAAACAAGATATTACATGTTAGGAGGGTAATGCGAATCAAAAGTGAAAAATGAAAATATTTATTTTCATATATTTATAAATAAAATAAGTATATCAAAAAACTAGCTAGGACGTGTATGACACAAGTCATGTATGGTTTAATACATGTTCATCTCTTTTATTTATCTGTTTCTAATAAAAACATAGCTTGACAGTACAAATTAAACAAAAAGATCAAATTTATTTCTAATATCAATACATTAAAATGATATGAAAATAGAAAAAAACAATTAAAAATAATATTATTAAAAATCACTTTTAAAATATAAAAACAAACAAACTCACTCTTGGACCATTTACTTGTAAAATTATTTTATTTATAAATACACGGAAATACATACGCAGATGGCAGTGAAAGCACCAATAATTAAAAGAGGAAAAAGACAAAATATCTCAATTATTAATTTAAAGAGGCTGGTATTGTCTTTTAAGGGCGGTTTCGGAAACTTACTTCATCACCCGACATCATCCACTTCAATTATTTTTTACATGAATATTTTTTCTTTTAAATTTTTTTTTATTAATTTAAAACTTAACTATAATTTTAATCAAATATTTTAAAAATTATTTTAAATCGCAGCTAAATAACCCTATTGTTGATCAAGATTGAAAGAATAGAAAACTATCTATAGAAAACCCAAAAAATCAACTATGAAAATAGTTATTGTGCCAAGTTGTCTAAATTGTTGAGAGAAGTAGTAGCTTATTTTAATGGTCACAGTCAAAATCAGATTAGCAAAATGAGAAGAGAAATCCTGGGTACACCAGTGAATCTGATCGTGACCATTCCTTCTTAATTCCCCTGCTTACCTTTCACTTTCTATAGTAAATATGCGCCACCCTGTAGCTACCTGGTTGGTGTATCCAAGTGGGTTGAAAAAAAATTCATGTTACATGCATTGCCGGCCATTGTCACTGGACCATATTAATGTCTCTGGTATGTAGTTGACATCCATGAGCATCTTCATAACACAATACAGACAGAAGTGAAGATGATATCACCCCGTAGTATTATATTAAACAAGGGAAGCGTTGGTGGGAACAGGAGGCTGAGGTGTGTTCGCAGCAAATACACCATCTACAGCTTTCCTGCTCTCCAATGAGAATGCATGCGTGACCGTGACATTTAAACTTTCCTTAACTAAAAGCCTTCTACTTGCCCACAGGAAATTTGGACAGTAAAGAAGGGATGCTGTTAGTTTCCTTCATTCAAATTATCGCAACAGGTTCTGCTCTTTTATTTGTTGGTATCATCATGCTTCGGTTAGATGGATCACTGTGGTTAAATATGCTTAGGGACTGGTCAATAATCTCTACTTCTCTGGTGGGTGAGGCAGTGAATCTTGTGAAATGATGGCTTCACCTTTCCCACATGCTCATGTTCTGCTTTCTGGTGATTCAGTGGTCACTTATCTGCATCCTTTAAATCTTGCCACACAAACTGCAACTAAATACATTAGTATCTGTACCTTCCCAAGAGCTGGCTTGGAGTACTATGGGAGTAAAGAGACTGAAAATGACATGATAGATCTCGATCACTGCTTTTATGACCTATGGAACCCCGTCTTTTAATAGTATTTAACTCATGGGTCCTACTGTTTCACCTTTTTCTGGTCCTCAACATGCGCCAGATAATGCCAACAGTGAATGGAAAATGGTCTAAAATGTCCGAGAGTTAAATTTTTTATACTAAAAGGCAGAACAATAATTCCACTACTACAATCTACAATCCAGTAGTTTGTGTCTCCTGCTATAATAGTTTCTCCACGTAAATTAGCTTATTAGCTTAAATTATTTTGTTATTAACATGGGTTTCTAAACTAACTTACTCACATCTCGATTGATCTCACAAACCTTAAAATTAACAATAATATAAATCTTTATTGATTATCATATTATCAACTACACAGAGAGCAAACTCTTTAATCCCAAATATGACAATAAATTAATTAAAACTGTTGAATAAAGGAAATTGAACTATTTGAAAAAGGAAGTCTACATTGTTTTGAAAGTGCGCAAACATAACAAGCATCTTGGAATTTAATGGTGAAATGGAGTAATTTTTTGGCCACAAAGTTTAATCTAGAGGAAGATAGATGCCCTAATCGGTGATGTCATAACTCGGTAGAGGAGATGATATTAGAACAAGATAATCGGGTAGCATTGGTAGTAAAGGGTCAGAATTTTGGTGTTAATGGTGTAGAATGCTAATGCAATCAAGTAACAAAGTCCACCTCGTTGTTTACCCAAACCAATCATCGTCTTCGTAGTCAAATCCTGTAAAACACATCAATAGGGGAAAAAAATGTTATTGAACAGTTGAGACCTCTTGTAACTCAAATTACAGACATCAAATCCACCTTAAAAGATGACACACCAAGCATATTTTTTAGGTAAATAACAGAGTTCAAAAGTAAAGTCCCAATATACATAATTGGAGCTTGTTCTCCACTCGTCATAATAACTGGAGGTAAAATAGTGTTATGGCGACTATTGACAAGCAAATTTGAAGAAGAAATTATGTGGTTAGATCCACCACTATCGAGAATCAAAAAAGGGAGTCTTAACGATGTCTGTAACAAACTTGGAGAAGTAACTGTAGCATTGGCTCGAGGAACAACGGTTTGACCTGTCCTTTTATTGTTCATGATGGACAATATCTACTAGAACTGTAAATAAGAGATTCCATTCATCAACGAATGCATCTCTTCCATCATGGGACCTTTTTTGATGTAATTAGCTGAAGGATGAGCAAACTTCTTGTAGTGAGGATCACTACCTTGGTGGTTGAAACGTGTTTTGTGTATTGGATTGCTAGGTGGATACCAATTCAATTTCCAACATGTTTCTTGTACACGATGTCATTATCACAGTATGAATAATGCAGTGACTTATAGTTAAGAAAGTTGGAATGGGAGGAAGCTCTTCATCATGAATGAGTTGCCAAAGTTTGATTGTTCATCTCATTGAATTGCCATGACTGCAATTTCTATTGTCTCGTGTGTATGACCTATACTGTGTTGCATATCTTCTTCAATAGTGGAAGAATATGTTTGATGACCATCAAGTAATGGATTTAGTAGTAGAATCTACCCAAATAAAATAAAAATAACAAAAATAAATTAAAAAGGGACTAACGTTAATGGAAAAATTAAGGTGGAAATTTTGGACGGTTTCAAGAGCTCGATCATGCCAAAAAATGAAGGAAAATTTAGATTCAAGGATAAACCAATTTACTATTGGATAAATCTGTATAAAAATTAAGTCGAACGACAATTATATTTTTTATAGGTTAATTTGATCTAATTATGGGCCAATTTAAAGTATAATTATGTTAAATAATTAATTTAAGGTTCAATTGCAGGATTTAATTATGTGCAAGGATTTAGTTATACTTTTAATTGGTCAAATTAATTTTATTAAGGGCTTAATTAGTGAAAAATCAAATTTGGAAGCCTAATTCGTTTTTAATTGAGAAAATTAGAATTTCTAGATACCAAAATTTACCAAGTCAATTAGATGCAATCGGAGTGATATTAAATAGAGTTTAATGGTCAATTGATAGTCAAATTGTATAAATTCAAAACCAAAGACCGAAGCAGAAAGAGTGTGTGAAGTTAACACTCCTATTGAATTTTTAGCGAGAAAGTGAAGAGTTATTTTTGACCCTATATATAGTTGTGATCAACAAAATAAAATTGGGGGGGGGGGGGGAAGGAAAAAAATTGACTTATACTCTCCCATACCTATAAAAACCCTAAACCTAAAGAAAAACATCTCCTTCTTTTTCTCCTTTCTATTGAGTTGTAGCTACCCCTTCTTTGGGTAATTGCAATCCCTGCCTCCCACCTCAGTGCCTCTTCCGTTCCCTCTTCTCTTTCATCTCTAGCAAGCAACCCGCTTCTTTTTGTCAGTTGCATTATCACTGCCTTCCCCTCCATTTTTGTTATGAACAAGGGAATAATATGAACAAACTTTGGCAATTCGAGGAGCGAAAAACCTCTTAGATGCACACGACATAATTGGGACTAAAAATTGAATGCCTTTATTTTTAATACTTTGCCTTTTATAGGCATATTATAGACTTGAATTAAATCATAATTAACTGACTTTTTAATTGACTCTTAATTCTAACAAACTAGCCCATTATTTCCTAAACAATTAATTATGCAATAGTTGGTCCTGAAACATGCATACCCTAAAATTCCCCTTTGACAATTAGTAATTCTTCAGCTTATGTGTCCTTAGGTTCTTAATTATCTTTGACACGTAACTAAGCTCTCCTCTTTAAAAGAACTAATCCACGAGTTCTGGGTACGTCCTTCTTAGTTCTTCTATGTCCATCCAGGTGGCATCTTCCACATGAGATCCCTCCCATTGAATCAAACATCCCACTCCTGCATGATTCCTTTTTTTCTTAAGCCTTCTTTTTAAGATTTTTCTAGCTCAAGTGCGAGTGTGCCTTCTTCCCTAGCTATTGGTAGTCTAGGGTCAAGGTTAATTTGAGTCTTAATTTTTTTCTTAAGGCATGAAATGTGAAATACCAGATAGGTTTTGGAGTCTTTAGGTAGATTGAGTTTATATACAACTTCCCCATATTTTTGAATTATCTAGAATGACCCAAAATACCTTGGGGAAAGCTTCAAACTTTTTCTTACTACTATAGTCATATTTCTATAGGGTCTTAATCTTAAAAAGACCCAATCTCCCACACTATACTCCTTCTAAGTTCTCTTTTTATCTGCATGTAATTTCATTCTTGCTTAAGCTTCTTGCAGATTTTCTCGGGCCAAAGTTAGGATTAAATCTAAACTCCTAATTTCATCATTAACTGTTTACACTGCCATGGTCCCAAGCTCATAGGGGAGGAGCCGTGGAGGCTTCTGTCTATAGATGATTTCAAAAGGAGTGTGCCTGTGGAGGAATGCTCTAAAGTTTTGTATCTCCACTCAGCTAAAAGCAGCCAACCAACCCAGTCCTTGGGTCTGTCACTGGTAAAATACCTTAGGTAACTTTCTAATAATTTGTTCATTATCTTCCGGACTTCTATTTGAGGGTGATAGGTTGAACTTACTAGTAGTTTTGTTCCATTTAAATGGAAGATTTCCTTCTAAAATTTACTTGTGAATATTGCATATCTATCACTAACAATGCTATGGTATACCATGTAACTTGAATACATTTTCCATGAATGCTTTGGTTATTGTTGTTGTTGTATATGGGTGTGCTAATGGTATATAATGATTGTATTTGTTGAACCTTTCGGCTATCACCATGATTACATCATATCCCTTGGACAAACATAGTCCCTCTATGAAGTCCATGCTAATATCCACTCATGTTTTGCTTAAAACTAGCAGAGGCTATTGAGCCCTAACTTGTATAAGGTTTTTAGTCTTGTTTCTTTGGAACACCTCACATTCTCGAATGAATTTCTTGATGTCTTTTCTCAACCCATACCAAAAGAATTCCCTCTTGATTTTGTATCAAGTCTTTTATGAACCAATTTGCCCTCTTATGGGGTTGCTGTAGAAGTGTTGCATGACATGGTCTTGCTATGACTTTATAATTCCTAAGTGTAGTCTTCCTTTGTAGAATAAGAAACCTCTTTTGACTTGGTATTTGAGGTTATTAAGATCACCTTGCTGGTTGTGGTTGAATAACTATTGCAACTAGGGATCTTGGTTGTATACTTTATGAAGTTCTTCCCACCAATTAGTAGAAATCATATTGATAACCTTGACGTCTCCATATCTAGTCATGGATTCTTCTATCTCTGAATTGTTCTCCTTGTCTTGTAACCTGGAGAGAGTATTTGCTGCCCTAATTCCTTTGCCATTATGATGTTCCACACAAAAATCAAAACCCAGCAGTTTTGTTACCCATTTATGTTGGAAGGGTGTTCCAAACCTTTATTCCAAGAGATGTTTTAAGGGCTTACTGGCCAGTTTTAATTTTGAATTTGTGTCCCACTAGATAGTGTTTCCATTTTTAAATTGCTAACACCAAAGCTAGAAATTATTTCTCATAAGTTGATAGAAACAAGTTTTTCTCTTTCAATGCTTGACTTAAATAGGCTAGAGGTCTCTCTTCCTGCATTAAAATTGCTCCCATCCCATTTCTCGAAGTATCACATTCTATTACAAATATTTTTGAAAAGTCTGGCAATGCAAGAACAAGGAGTGTCACTATAGCTGCCTTTAAGGTTTCAAGAGCTTGGCTGGCCTTCTCACTCCTTTTAAAAGAATTTCTCTTAATTAGAGCAGTTAAAGGAGCTGTAATACTCCCGTAGCCCTTAACAAACCTCCTGTAATAACCTGTTAAACCTAAAAATCCCCTTAGAGCCTTAGGATTTTTAGGTTCAATTATGGCTGAAATCTTGAGTGGATTAGCATTGACTCCTTATTTGGAAATAATATGCCCCAAATACTCCACCTCTCGATAGCCAGAGATACATTTTGAGGCTTTTGAATATAATTGATGTTGACTCAAGACTTCTAGGAATGCCCTTAGATTACCTACATGTTTATCAATAGTTTGTTATGCATAAGTATGTCATAAAAAATAAAAATAAAAACTAACACAAATTTCCTGAGATATGGTCTAAATATCTCATTCATCAACCCTTGAAAGGTTGATGGGTCATTGGTGAGCCCAAAGGGCATCATTAAAAACTCATAATGCCTCTCATGAGTACAAAATATAATTTTAGGCACATCTTTAGTTTTCGTTCTGATTTTATGGTAGCCTAATCGCAAATCAAGTTTAGAAAATATCTCAACACCATTGAGTTCATCTAATAACTCATCTATATTAGGAATAGAAAACTTATCTTTAATGGTAACTTGGTTGGAGGCCCAATAATCCAATCATATTCGCCAACTCCCATTTGCCTTCCTTACCAAGATAACTGGTGAGGAGTATTGGCGTGCATGTTGTGGCAACTTTGGGAAGGTGAAAGTTCATTTTGGTCCTTTAATTTGCAATTGTTATAATTGCACCCTCAATTGGATTTAAATTTGTAATTTTGTGCAATTGTGCCCTTGTCCGAATTTCAACATTACCCTTGGCTTTGCGCGCCTTTTTCATTTTGGTCCCTCACTTCTGATTTACACAACTTGACCCTCAATTGACAATTAAACTCTTAATTGTCTTCAATTTGATCCCTAATTATGCCAAATTAGCTTGGAAAAATTCAATTGGGTCTCCAAAATTCTGATTTTCTCAATTAAGCCCGAATTAAATTCAAGAATTAAATTTTTCATCAATTAAGCCCTTAATAAAATTAATTTAACCAATTTAAAGCATAATTAAGTCCTTGCACTTAATTAAATTCTTCAATTGGATCCTAAATTAATTCTCAAACATAATAATATTTTGTATTAGCCCATGATTAAATCAAATTGACTTATAAAAAATATAATTATGATTTTTGACTTAATCTTTACCTTGAATTTGTATTTTCTCTCATTTTTTTTGGCATAAAAGAGATACGATTCGCCTCAAATTTTTTTCCAAAATTTCCATCGTAATTTTTCTACCGA
Source organism: Salix dunnii (assembly GCA_015731905.1). NCBI lineage: Eukaryota > Viridiplantae > Streptophyta > Magnoliopsida > Malpighiales > Salicaceae > Salix > Salix dunnii. Next base: position 3,863,573 of record CM027661.1, read on the forward strand.
CGCCAAACCCCTTTTATTTTATTATTTTTATTTTTATTTTATTTCGGGAAGTAACCCAAAAATTGGGTTACGACAGTCACGACTCCTTGGAGGTGGGAGTCTAATAGGTTGAACAAACACTATTTTGAATTTATTCAAAACAATTTATAGAGCTGGCTTTATTGATGCTCCTCTAGTATTGTCATTGTTTTCCATGAATTGTAGCCATATTCCTTTTCCTTTTATAATGTCAGCCTTGCTCAGATTCTACTCTTCCTTGATGGCTTTCTTAGGTAATCTCAAACCTTGTAGAAATTGGTCCTCTCCATCCACCTAGAAACTCATACTTAGATCAATAATGTTCTACTAGATAGTCCCTAGATTTCTTATCCAAATAGCACAACATCACACCCTCTTAGGGTTAATAAAAACAGATTTGCTAACACCTTATAGCCTTGCATCTTCAAAAGAACTGTCTTGCAGCAGCCTATACAAGGAAGAATGTCTCTATTAGCGACTTGGAACTAATAATTTTTCTCTCCTTTCTATTTTCTTGTTAATAAAATTGTGAGTACTTCCTGTATCAATGAGAACAATAATTGAACATGATGTGACCATATTTTTTGATAGTTTCATCCATATTTACCTAGTGTTTTGCATATGTTTTGTGTATTAAATGCCTTGATATTATTTGTTTTATGTTTTAAAAGCATTTTTGGATGAAAGATGCAAAAAGGAGGTAATTGGAGTTGATTGATAGATTTGACCTTCAGTCGATGTTTTGTGCAGAGCGGAAGCTCTAGAGATCGAAATGAAGTGATTCCAGTGGCATTAAAAAGCTAACATCCATATCTTTCTGAAATGCTAAGTAAAAATAAATAAAATAAGGAATATCATGGGAATCGCATTCTTCAAATTCAAATCTTGCAATCTGCCGATGTCGACCTTTGTCCATTCCAACTTCAATATCTTGAGCTACAGAGGTCCAATTGATTCAAACTCAATTTTAGTGGATTCCAGACACAAAGAACTAAAAACGCTCAAAATGTAAGATCCAAACGATATGATATGAAGGAGATATGAATTTTATAAGGGACAATGAAATTCTATCAACTTAAGGAAGGACTATTTTGTAAAATAGATACTAGGATTTAAAAGCATATATAAAGGAAGAGAGGAGCAAGGAAATTTCGGCCAGCACCAAAAAAACACAAATCTTCCTCCTCCAAACACTAAATCATGTTTTCTTCTATTTTTTTATTTAGTTGTTCAATAAACATGCAAGACTAGACTCTTTTGCTTGGTTGCAAGGACACGGAAACCTTCAGATTTTAAGAACTGTGAGATCTATTTTTACCTCAATTTTTCAGTTTATATGATGAATATGTTTGTTCTCCTATGCTTATTTTCCTATGATTGTTTATTTAATTGCTAAGAGCAGACTCGAAGTTATTGTTGTAGACAATCTATTGCTAAGTTGGATATCAAAACTGAAGTTGTGATATATGAACTTATGAAGCAACTAAGTTAGTAATTGTAGCGGATCTACGTTATTAATCTTAGGGAGAACATTCAATCAAACTAAACATATATTGCGGACAATTATGTTTCTTAATTGATCAATTTATCTAGTTTTAAATGCTGCAATTGAATCAAATTACTAGTGCGAACACTGTGGTTGTTTGATGGTTAGGGTAAGTTATACGGCGGATCCGTTAACGAACCAATTTTAAGAAGAGATAAATATTCATAATATAAATTGATATGTCGTTTCCATGATCAGTTCTGATTTCTATAGGTGGATGTTGACTTGTGACCAAGGTTTGCTTTATTGATAAATTTTAGTTTTATATAATTTTCGCTTAGTTTGCTTTAGCTTAGCCTAGACAACTTCCAACCCCCCCCCCCCCAATTGCATAAAATATAGCACGAAAATCTGAACTAAATCATCCTCGTGGGATCGACCCCTTGCTTGCTCTATACTATCTTGTTTGATTTGTGTTAAGTTAGGGTAATTAATTTGTGCGACCGCGATATCGCAACAGAACATGTCCTAATTTTTCCCATTAATCACATGGTTTTGGGTGTAGATGCCCTGCAATCACATGTAAGGATATATCTAACAACTAAGCATGCTAAAGTGCTTGTGAGATCTTGGTATCTTGTTGATGGAATGGCTTCTCTCCTTCCATTTCCTCTTCTTCTTGAAACTTTATTCCCTCTAGTAAGTATAATTTTAGTTTTTTGCATTTGTGTCCTTGATGGCACTTTTCATCAAAGAAGTAGCATAAACACTTTTCCCTTATCTCCTACATTTGATTAAGGCTTATACGTCTGATGGGGTATGGGTGTTTGTGGACTGATGAGGTTGTTCTTGGTTATTGGGCGGCTAGAGGTCTAAGGTTTGTAGCTAGTAATCAGGGTTAGGGGTTTTGTCTAGGTGTTGGAAGTCTAAGAGGTGTATTTGGGTGATTTCGGCTTGGAGAGTATTTGTGTGGGAACTATTTTCTATTTATCCTTTCTTGTAGTTGGGTTAATCTAGAAGCAATCACAAGAGTATTTGGTTTTAACATAGTGACAATAATTTGTATTTCATCTTTTAATCCACTTAAAAAAGTGCTTATATGAAATTCTTCACTTACTTCAATTATTTTATTGGACAGGATCTTAAATTATGTTTGGTACTCCATCACACTTCCTGTTTGTCTCAATTTGATGAATGCTCCTACTGAATCCTCGTGTGTTGACGGTCCAAATCAGGTGTGAAAAGCTTTCAAGAAATCACTCTAACTGGTCATAAGGCTAGATTATTGCAGCCAATAATACCAGGTTAATGCCTTCCCTTCCATGTGGAAGGAAGCAATTTCCACTTTATAGTTTTTTGATGTTTCAAAGTAATTAAAAAACTATTGTGCCTTCAAAATCTACTTGTTAGGGTCTCCTTCATCAAAACGAGGAAAATTCAGTTGAAGGGATCGAACTTGAATTCCCCTATATCCATTAAATAGAGGATTCACATTTACTTTGATATTGATGGAAATGTCTTCTCTTGACTAGTTTCTGGTTGTCCTTTGGACCAAGCTTTCATAGTTTGTGCCAAATTATTGAGTTGTTGTAACACTCCTTCTATGAGTGCTCCTTATCTGGAATGTTCTTCCTTTAGAGAAATGGTTGCCCCTCATAAATTGTGTACTATCTTATATAATTGGGATAGGCTTATTCCTTCAGCCACGGATCATAATACTCTTATACCAATTTGTTATGAACAAGGTAATAACATATGAAAGAACTTTGGCAATTCGAGGTGCCAAAAACCTCCTAAATGCACAAGACACAATTGAGACTAAAAATTGGATGTCTTTATTCTTAATACTTTGCCTTTTATAGGCATATTACATACTAGAATTAAATGATAATTAAATGACTCTTTAATTGACCCATAATTCTGAAAAATTGACCCATTATTTCCTAAACAATTAATTACGTAACAGTTGGTCCTGAAACATGCATAACCTAAAATACCCTTTTAACAATTAGTAATTCTTCAGCTTGTATGGCCTTGCTCTTAATTATCTTTGGCACGTAACAATTTTCCTCTCAACAGCCTCTCCCTTGGCTGATCTCTTCCCCTTGTCCATCCCATTTCTTTTCGGTGTAGCTTTTGTTGCCCTTGTGTCCAGCTGACAGCCAACTGTCTAGTAACCTTCAGTCCTTTGTCTCATTCCCGCTAGCCACCTGCTTCGTCACCCCTTATGATAGACTTCGTTTCTCTTCTCTTTCCTCCCTTACCGTCCAGGCTTTCTCCTTCCTCTACTTCACCTCTTCTCTAGTAGACCAGTTGTTTGTTAGGGTTTACTAAGCTTGTTGGCTAAGTCAATGTGACTTAGTCCATCGTAGTCACTATCTACTCCTGTTACTGTCCTAGTTTGTAGGATTTCAGTTTAGATTGTTTGATTTTAATTGATTGACCACGTCTTTAGGCTAGGCACACGTAACAGCTTTGTTTTAGCAATTCAGTTTCATGTAAGGCTAGTATAAAGCCATATGTTTAATTCATAAGAGTTCTGAATTTGACAGTCAGCAACAACCCTCCATCACATGGCAAAAGCATCTCTGTCTAGCTTCCTCCCCTCAACCAAACCCACGACAGTCAAACTTTTACCTAAAGAAAAACGAAGGACCACTAAAAAGTTAGATCTGAAAAGGATGGGGACGCAATGTTTAATTGAACTATTGCTTGTTGTGTTGTGTTGCTGTTTATTGCTATTTGTAAGTCACCGTGAAGGCCACTATCGATAGGAAAGAGCAGAAAGGGGGAAGATAGCCATGCCCCCCTGTTTTGATGCCTTACCTGGCACATGGAACCATGCATCGCTGGTTATGGTGGCGCATAAATATATACACTAACACTGGTCCTGTGCTGCCTCTACTATTTACACTATTTTCGAGGTGTTTTATTTTGTAATCATAGATTTTTATGTGTTTATTCAAATTGTTATTGTTCTTTTATTATTATTTGTAAAATGCAATGCATAGGTAATGAAAAAGAGAATGTTTGAATAGGTGTTGCCCTTTAAAAAATAAAAATATATAACTTGCAATTTTAGAAGAAAAAAACAAAAAACAATGTTGTTTTCTTCTACACGGAGGTATTAATAATATTTTTTATAAAAAAGGGCATATTTTCTCATATATTTAAAACAAAAATGGAATATCCTTATTGCTTTATGATTATCTTAACCAAAATATCAAAAATATTTCAACAATTTTTTTGTTTATTTTTTAGTTATAAATTTTAATTATTAAGGTGTAAAATTTCATTGCAAAGTATACCATCAATAATAAAGAGTAATTAATACAATGTTAAATTTTGAACCTTAGAATTGATAGGTTTCAACAGAATGAGATAGAGACTCTCTCACGAAAATAGATCTATTTTGAGCTTTAGAAAAGAACATCAAATAAAAAATCTAACATAGAAAAACAATCAAACAATAATGTAAATTACCTTAGGTAGGGTTTACTGAAAGTAATGTGTTTTTTCCTTACATAATACATACCTTTACCCAGACTCTCACATAACATTAGATTTCTTAATAATCTTAATATTAAATGACGACTCCTAAAAATTATAGATATAATTTTAAGATTATAAGAAAACTCTATTTTCTTGCATGTCGTCTCCCCTATCAAAGAATGACAATGCACAAGGCGAGAAAAATTGTCATCGCTTATGATCTACCCCAGAAAGAGCAAATAGTTTCACTTTAGAAACCCAACTCATCCCACAATCCTTTCAGCCTTGTATAGGAGGCTGCAACAATCATAGCTTGGAAAATACAGGCGATGGCTCTCTCAATCTAAAAGATACGAGGAGCATTGCTTTGAGAAAAATGGTCTCGAAGGTGCTCCCAAACTTCTTGGGTTGTAGTTGAATATATAACAATGTCGACAAGCTCCTATGTAATTGAATTGAAATCCATGATAGAATCATGTCGTTGAATCTTTTCCATGAAGCATGATCGTTTGGTTGGCTGATGGCCTCTGCATTTTGTCATCTATAAATCCTAATTTATTTTTAGTATTTAGGGAGATGGTCATAGATCTTTACCAGGTAGAGTAATTATTACCCTTGAGAGGCTTGCAAATAAGAACTAATCCCGGATGATCAGAATGGTAAAGAAAAAAGGATCGAAGGTATTGTTCTTGCCTTCTTTAGAAAATTGCTCGTGCTCCATGATAGTAAATAATTGGCAGAAAAATTGAGAGCAGTAAACGACATAGAGGCGAGAGAAGAGAGCTAGGTTACCTGCTCTGTTACCATGTAAAACGGAGAAAGAAAAGATTTACTAGTAAAACAATTTCTTGCTCAATTCATTCAATCTGTTGCTGCCGCTATATACAAGTATTTTCCTTCCTGAACAGAAAGTGAAGATGATATCACCCACGTAGTATTATATTAAATCACCTCGGAAAAAAATTACAATAATTCTTCCAAATCGTTATAAAAAAAGATTAGTCAGTGCCCTCTCCGATGACTGTTTAAGTTAAATCGGATGTTTGGAGCTAGTTATCAGCATCGAGATATGGGCCATGTCCAGTCGTGGAGGTGATCGGGTTTTATCGACATCCGCCGACCATGGCCATGATTTCAACAATTTAATAAGCATGTCATTAACTATAAAGAGTGATTGCATTTCTTAAAGAAAATCTAGAAATTACTGTTGAGAGATAGACACATCTTAGTTCACAGACTCCCGAATTCACGATGAAGTGGAATGATTAAGAGAATTTTATTCTTAATGATAACATGATTAAGAGAAAGTGAAAGGGACAAAGCAGGGCAAATGCAGGGGAATTAACATGGAATTCAATACAGGGCAAGATGAAATGGACAACAACCAAACCTACTTCCTCCGAGCTTGAACAACTTCAAAAATCTGATGACATGGCGACAGCATCCATGAACTCCAAATCGTTTTCTAAAGCCTTCAAAGTCTCAGGCACAACAGAGAGCTCAATGTCTGTACTCCCCTCTTCCAGTCCCGGAAACAATGTTACCTTCCCATCGAACTTGTTCGCAGGCCCGCTTCGCACTGCAACGGCCCTTCCCCAACCAAAATCAGGACCATAAACGTTGTGCCTCGGCGAGCTGCTGATAGCCAAACTCTTATTACGTGCAATGCCGGCCATTGTCAATAGACCAGGATTCTTCAGCGAAGACTCTAAAGTGTCCGTCAACTTGTTTTTTGTATAAGAAGAAACCACCCTGTTAATCTCCAAAGCTACAAATCCAAGTCCATGCTCCAATATCTCTCTTCTTCTCAAAGTTACAGTCCCTGCCACAACTCCATTTCCACAATAGCTTTCTGGTAATGGTGGTTGTAATCGCGTCCGTAAGCCTATAAAAAGTATTAAATCAATCTCTTTATCATGTTCAACTAGTCGAGATCGAGTTGTAGCTCTCCAAATATGAGCCAAAAGTGACTGAAGAGAGGAGATTGAAGTCGAGGCAGCTTCAGCATTGGCTTTTGCTTTGAGCATCGCAATTTTTCCCTTGGTAAAATGAAAAACTCGTTCTTGCAAAGGTGATGGAATGGACGTGTCGGAGCAGTTATTTAAGATTGAGAGAGGAAGACGAATAGGAGGGCTAATACTACCGTTGAGAAGTGACCAACGTTCAAGGACTGGAATATTGGAGATGTGATCCAACCCACGATGGATTTCAGACCAAGAATTGAAGAAATTCCAAAATGATGTGCCATCAACAGCAACATGGTTGATGGTACAACCAACAAAGATGCCATCTGCGAGCTCAGTGACTTGAACTGCTAGCAAAGGTTTTGAAACAGCCTCGTAGTTTAAGACTCCATTTAATGGAAAGAAAGAGTGGACAATTGGAGGAACATAAAGTGGATGGAGTATGTCAGCCATGGTTACACCATCCGCTGCGGCATGAACAAACTGGGCTCCTGCGTTGTTGCAGTCAATGAAAAAGGAGACCGTGCTGTCATCATGTTCTACTGTGGCTAGGCGACCGGCAAGAGGGTTGAAGAAATTTAGTGTGCGAGAAAGTGAGGTTCTCAAGTGATGGATCAGTAGGTTTTGATCTTCTAATGATTTGGGTTTGATGAAGAGAAGACCCTTTTGGATGGCACCTAGTAGAAGAAGCTTGAGATCACACTGAGTCAACTCAATCCTCACATCTGTCAACTTGTCGGTAGTGGCTTGAACCATGCTTGTAGAGAGCAATCTAATGTTCTCCATGTTAAATTTCTTGTTTGAGGAAGGTTTTTCCACTATAGAACGGACTTGCAAGCTCTGAGAACGAAACTTAACTCACCTTTCTCGAGCGAAAAGAACAGAAAAATATCGATGCTTCAAGACAACAGGGAAAAGTCAATGGTGGTGGAGATTTCAAAAATATTATTAACAATCTAATCTAAGAGGAATCGACACGTGTTTCACCCTGGCCCATATATCACCGTCTCCTCCACTCTTATAGAGTTTGTGAGGCAACGCGGTGGAGCGTGATTTTTTAAAAATAAATTTTAATTAAATATATTAAATAAAATGAAGGGTTTTTTTTTGTCATGTTCTAGGGTGAATATAGTTGAACTCAACGTTCCAGGGGTCTAAAAAACTTGAATCTTGATTCACTTATCTCGAGAGACAAGCCTGGTGGAAGAAAATATTATAGGTAGAGGGTGCATTGTTTTCTAGCATGGATTATGTGTCATTTAAAACAATAAAAAAACTTTCCTTGACTCTAAGGCCTAGGCATTAGCCTGAGGGCGGGCTTGGCTATAGGGTTCCTCATCTATTTATTAGGGCATATGCAGGGATGCTATAATAATTGTTTGTCTTTTTTTTTTTATTTTAATGCTGTAATGGGGATGTCATATTTGTGGTAAAGCGCAGGGCAAGTGAATTTTTTTATTTGTAGATAATTTGACAAAAAAATTTTACCTGTTTTGTCTATGTATAGTTTCATATATTTTTTATTTATGTAATATTAGATCTAAAATATCTTATATAAAAAAGTTGCGTAAGTTAATTTTTAACAAAAACAACATCGATTAATGAATTATCATGATTACTATTCTTATTCTTATTATCATAATTAATAAATTACCACAATTATTAAGCTACTATTATAATCATTATGATATATAATTAATATTGTAATCATTTCTGGCAATATTATTGTTGTCACTATCATTATTGTTATATAGGATTTTCAACACTAAAAATGTTAAAGATCAACTCTCTTTTTCCCAGCATTATAAGCAGATTTAGATATGTTTCATGATGGATTTCAGTGAATCATACATTGACCATTACATACTTTGAATTCCCTCCTCAAGTTTTCTGTTATGTATTTAATGAGTAGTGATTTGGAGAGTTCAAAATTAACGGTAACTAATTGACGTTTGATTGCTTATCCACCACATTCGTTGTGTTAGAATCGAGTGGAAATCATTATTACAAGCAATATAGCTAAGAAAATCACAATCCATCTATTATGGATCATAACACATATTTTTGGCCTTGGTTGCTCATGTAATTTTTTTGACTTAATGGGTTTAAGGAAAGTTAATAAATTAACTACAATGTTGGATCATAACACATTCAATTTTATGTTTTTATTTGTATTCATATATGATTCATTGTGTCATCATTTTTGTATTTGTATTTCATTATTTGTTGACTGTCTTTGATTATTTCATGGTCATGAGTTCAAAAATATAAGGTTCACATTTCAAAGTTGTTATATTTATTTGGATGATATTACTTCTTTAAAGAAACAAAAAGGTTAGAATGAGAGATAAAAGGCGAAAAGGTTATTGTGTTATCATGGAAAGCCAAGTTTGAGTGAAATATAGGTCAAGTGTTATCTTACTACTAATAAGCGTGTGAGATAGGGTGTGAGAATATATTTTCTTGCTACAAATGTGATTTTTAGATTTCAGTCATATCTTTCAAAGGTGATGCATCTCTACTAAAAGAGAAGGAAAATCAAGCTTTCATGTTACGAGCTTTCATTTGAACAATAACTTGAAAGGATGAATATGAGATTTGATGAGTATTTTGAACATGAAAATAAAATAAAAAATGAAATTACAAAAAGGACAGTCCTAAAGGATTTTTTATGCTAAGAGGCAAGAGAAACCATGGTTCCAAGGTCTAAGGGTTAATTTTTGGAAGGGCGGTTGCGGTAGCTTTTGAAAGTGTTTTTCGTGCCGAAATATATTAAAATAATATTTTTTTTTATTTTTTAAATATTATTTTTGACATTAGCACATCAAAATGATCTAAAATACTAAACCGTCATTTTTTAAAACTAAAAAAAAAAAAGAAAATGGCCAAAACACTGGTTTGGCCGCGTGCCAAACGGGCACTTAGTAAAATAGCACAAAGGAAATACAATGTTATTTTGCAAAAAAAAAAACTAATTAACGATTAGAAAACTTCATATTATAATCAAAATGATGAAAAATAAGAGAGAGAAGCTATGAGCCACAAGGATTCAAAATGACATGGAGAAGTTTAAAGCAAAAATTGGCAAAAAAAAAACAAAAAAAACACAAGAAGCTTTAATGTTATTGTTACTTTGGATCTTAACATTTTTCTTATTGGTGACTAAATGGTTAAAGCTTTTGAAAAGAGGGGGAATGATACCATCTATGCCAAGGTTTGACAAATAATTTGGTTTTTGGCTTAATGTTTCATAATGTACAGTTTTATACTGATAAGAATAACTATTAATTTGATTATTAGATTAGGAAAAGATTGTACCAACAGTCTTTATAGGTATTTTATATATTAGCTTAAATTTTCATATCAATCAAAGTTTAGAAAGGCTGCACAATATAAGCTAAGAGTTGCTGTATGAGGTCTGTTATTAGTTTCCTTATGATTTGTAAAATTTTATTTAAAAGGATTCCTTTTATACAAGATGACTATGGGTGAAACAATCGGGATTATCTTATTAATGATTTCCATTTTCAGTAATTCTTAGTTATTATAGAAATAGATTTATGAAAGAGTTTATGTCCTAAAAGGAAACTAAGAGGCAACAACAGGCTTATCTGAAAGATTTTATTATTCTATATGGAAACAAATGGGGGGAAACTATTTCTTTTTATTTTTAGGATATCCCAAAGATGACTATATATATATATATATATATATATATATATATATATATATATATATATATATATATATATATATATATTAAGGTTGACTATTTTGGGTTTATTATTTCATCACATGTAATATTAGGGTTTTATATTTCAGGCTTGAATTTTTCATTATTTTTCATGTTTTGAGATTTTCTTAAAGTATTTTAGGCTTTATATAAATTTTGTGTGATATCAATTCATTAGGGTTAAGTTAATTTTACACTATAAATATTGTTTTGCAAGACATATTATTCATACTCAAATAATATTGTTATTGTAGTATATTGGTACTTAGGAGTGAGAGGATTCTTAAACTTCTATTTTTTCATTGAACTGTCTTGACTTACTGAAAAATAATTATTTTTTTGGTGCCTTTCTTGGTTTTTCATTTTAATAGTTTTTGTGTGTCAATTCAGGTAATCATTGTGTTAAGCTCTTATGAACCAAAAATGAATTTATATTTTTTAGGTTATTTCTATTTTGCATATGGGTTCTAAGGTTCTTACCCTATAAATTAGTTCACATTAGTCAATAATGATATACTTATTATTGTTAAAGACATCAAAAAATTATAAGTTGAATGGCAACTTAGCAACAAGTTTAGAATATAAGATGTAAAAGAGATGAGAGTATTCTGAAGATGGATATCAGAATAGAGGAATATAAGGGATGATTATTGATGTGATCCAACAACCATCAAATGATCTATTAGAGGTTCCAGTCAGTCTAATTACTTGGTTTGGGGCTAAAACATTCAAATAAGCCTTCAATGGTGTTCTTTAATATATGGATATTAAAATAGAGGAATATAAGGGATGATTATTGATGTGATCCAACAACCATCAAATGATCCATTGGAGGTTCCAGTCAGTTTAATTACTTTGTTTGGGAATAAAAAATTCAAATAAGCTTTCAATGGTCTTCTTTAAGATACATGAGCTAAATTGGACTTCAAGAGAGTTTGTTTAGTGTAACCAGTAACAACATGACTTAATTTTAAGTGATTTGATATCAAAGATGAAGAGTTTCAATTATTAAGAAAATACAAGTTATGTATTTTGGTTTAAAAAGAAATCTTTAAAGTATTATGATATGACTAATCATTAACCCATTAACACCATAACATATTTATTTCCTTGGATGATTTGTATATTTTTTGTGAGATATTGAATGTAAAGAGTTTTCTAAAATTTGTAGTGCTTTAGACTCTAGTAAAAAAAATGATTATAAATATAGTTATTGATAAATCATATGGTGTGTGAATGTTTCTTTATTGCTAATTGTCATAATTTTTAGGAGTTTGTTTAGTATTGTGGCGGTGGTTGTTTTTTTTTTTTAAATTATTTTTTGGGAATGCATCAAAATAATATATTTTTTAATTTATTTTTGATATTAGCACAGCAAAACTATTAGAAAACATAACATTAGCAAAAAAAAACTTAAAAATTTTGAAAAATATTTTTAAACGTAAAAACAAAACAAGCTATATATCAACATTAGTGATAAAAAAAAAGAAAAATGTTTTGTTTTTATTTACTTCACTTGAAGAGTGATTTTGTAATTGACAATAGATGTCGTTATAATAAGGTGCATGGTGTGTTAAAATTAGCAGCCACCTTATTTATTTCTTATGCATGGTTCATATTCTTTTAAATTGCTCTATTGACTCATAATTATTTCTATTATATTGAATGGGAGAAAATGCATTGTACAAGCCACCGGATCAACTATTCTTGCAATCCATTATTAAAAAAATTATTATCATAACTATAACAGTTAAAATTATCATCACTATTGTCCAAACAATAAAAATTATTAAATTACCCCAAAAACTAAAAAAGTAAAAAGCAAAATACTCTTACAAAAGAGCAAGAAAGAAAAAAACAATCACTAAATTTATCATTATTATTGCGCAAACAATGAAAATCATAAAATTATCTGGAAAATTAAAACAAACAAAAACCTTGACAAAAGAAAAAAATAAATATTATGAGCACAAAAAAATCATTTGATCTAAAGAAAAAATAAAAAATTCTAAAAAAAGAAAAAAGAAAAAATATCAATTTTAAAATAATCACTAACATAAATTAAAATTTCAGGACTAAACTAAACAAAAATAAAACCTCACTAAAAAAGAAAATGACAAAAATAAAAAACCCAAACTAAAACCATAGTTACATAAATATGGATAAAAAAATAAAAATTATGCAAGAAGGACCGAAAAAAATCAAAGGAATTAAAACCAATAAAAAATTAAAAGAATAAGAACCAAAATGAAAATAAAAATATATAATTAATTTTAATTAGAGGACAAAATTGCAACAAATTAAAATCTTGAGACCAAAACATTAAATAAATTTAAACAAACAAAAATCAAAATAACGAGAGCCAAAATAAATAAATAAAATAGCATCTACGATCAATTTTAATTGGAAGATAAATTTGAAATAATTTAAAATCTACAACAAAAAAAAAATTTATCTTGAAGAATATAAATAAAACAAAAACTTTAACAAAAGAGCAATAAAAAACTACAACAAAAAAGATAAAATCAAAATAAATATTATGAGCACAAAAAAAATCATTTGACTTGATGAAAAAATAAAAATAACATAAAATACTAAAAAGAACAAAGGGAAAAAAAAAAGATGAAATATCAATTTTAGAATTGAACTTAAAAAAAAAACCCCAAAAAAAGAAAATGACAAAAAATAAAAATCAAAACTAAAAGTATAGATACATAAATACAAACAAAAATAAAGATTGTCCAAGAAGGATAAAAAAATAAAGGAAAATAAAACCAATAATTACAAGAATAATGAACAAAATAATATATATATATATATATATATATATATATATATATATATATATGTATATATATATTTCATTTGGAGAATAAAATGACAACAAATCAAAATCTCGAGTCTCGAGACTGAAAATATTAAAAAAATTTAAAACAAACAAAAAATCAAAACAATAAGGGCCCAAAATAGCATACATGGTCAATTTGTATTGGAGAAAATATTGAAATAAATTAAAACCTGCAAACTAAAAAAATTTAAGGAGCCAAAACCCAAAAGAATAAAGGCTGAAATAAAAAAACAGCATATATGATCAATTTTAGTTTAAGAGAAATATTGAAACAAACCAAAACTACTAAAGAAGACATCAAGAAAAGAAAAAAAAAATCAAAAGATTAAGAACTTAAATGAAACACTCATAAACATTCAGGACCAAAATGTATTTTATCATTACAGTAGGGAGAAAAGAATAATAAATAAAAAACTGGCGATCGGCGATCCTCCATCCTTTATCCGCCGATATGCGCACCACCATGTGTTAGTGGACATGGCAGCGCATTAGGAGACATGGTGGTCGAACATTTTAAACTTTTGATTTTAAGACATGCTTGCAGTTATTTTGAAAAATAATAAAAAATATAGAATTACCACCCAGAGCCGGCAATAACAATGAAAAAATCAAGCATTAAGATACTATCATACCCCTAGAGTCACCCCCCCTTTTTTTAATGGCATTGAAGTAGTTTCATTGTTCACCTAACACAAAAAAACATATATACTCTTGAATCCAACTTCCTGTTTTTGTCCCACCCGAGGGTAAATTTTTTATTTTACTGTTCATGGTGAGATAAAAAATCAAAAATACACTTGTCTTGTCTTTGTTTTTTGTCTATTTTTAGAGGTAAAATAATAGTTTTACTGTTCAAGTAAAAACATAAAGGATATAAACACCTTCAAATAATCTGGAAATGGCAAACAAGTACAGTAAAAACATCTACAATACCACCGGTAAAATACCCCGGTAAATTACAAGACTGTAATTTCATGCAAAGAACCGCACAAAACCTTTTAAAAGAAACCTTGTGTGGTTATTGGAAAGCTAAATTCATTGCAAAACGACAGTCAAAGCCTCAACTAAAACCAGACGAAGGTTCGCAGTTGGTCAAGGGTTCAGAAGCATATGCAAAAGTATAGAGAGAAATAAATATAAATTGATAATGCATTCAACTCGGTCCCTATTATATCGGAATCGAACCATAATGAGTAGGTTAATTTAACAATTGTATTATGAAAATCAAGTTGTGTGTGAATGCAGATTAAATTCTGTACACAGAACAAGATTATATTATATAGTTGATGAGAAGATAATCATGTTCATTGATATTCTCGAAAACAACTAATTAATGGATGAGAGATGAGAACATGGGCCTTCGTTCGAGAAATGCTCCGTTTAGTTGCATGAATATGGAGTCTTTTTTCAGCTAATATGAATTTCTGTCCTGGATAATGTCGACAGATTCTTTGACCACGATTAAACAAGGGGCCGACTTATGGGCAATCTCCAAGTATTGTCCGTGATTGTTTTCAAAGCCTCGTTATAAGAATATAGAAAAATCGAAGTGCTTTATGATGGATAATTTGAGTTTCATGTTTTTGCTTCCTCACTAGAGTTCCTCCGGCGTCCCTCCCTCGTATGCTGGATTTCATTGTTCATGTATCTGCTAGTGGTTGGGGTTTTCAAGTGCCATATATAGGGTTTTTTTACAGCTTAATAGTTGAACTATTATCACACTTAATGTGCATGCATTTATCATCCCCATGTCCCAATTCCTTCAACACTCTTTTGATATAAATTGCTTGACATGCACACACTTTGACAGTTACAAACTCAGTGTCCATTGTTGAAAATGTGACAATTGGTTGTTTCTTTGATCCCCATGATATTGGCCCTGAACTCAACAAGAATACATATCCACTTGTACTCTTTTAATCTTCAATATCCCCTGCGTAGTCACTATCTGTGAAGGCTGACAGTTCGGCATCTTTAGTTCTTTGGTAATATAGGCCATAATTTGTAGTCCCCTGTAAATATCGAAGTATCCTCTTTGCAGCTTGAAGGTGAAGCTTAGTAGGTTTCGCCATATACCTACTTATGAGACCAGTAGCAAACATTATGTCGGGTCTTGTAGTTGTAAGGTATATCAAGCTTCCCACCAGTTGTTTGAAATGTACATCATCCACAACAGTTCCACCCTTATCTTTACTGATTTTAAATCAAGGAACAATTGGGCTAGAAACCTCATTACTTTACATCATTCAAAATCTTCGTAGAAGCTCCAACGCATATCTTCTTTGACATACAAAAATCCCATCATCTCTCCATATAACCTTTATGCAAAGGAAGAATCGCATGTTTCCCAGATCAGTCATATCAAACTCTTGCAGCATAGACTTTTTAAATTCTGCTATCATAGCTAGTCATCTCCAGTTAATATTACATCATCAACATAGATGCTCACGATGATTACTTTCCCAACGCTATGCTTCTTAGTGAACAATGTCTACTCACTTTCACACTTCTAAAATCCTTCATTGAGAAAGTGTCCTTCAATCCGATTAAACCAAGCTCGTGGAGCTTGTTTTAACCCATACAGTGCCTTGTGCAATTTGTAAACCAAATGTTCCTTCCCTTTTTGCACATATCCCTTTGGCTGCTCAACATAACAGTTTTCACTTAATTCACCATGCAAAAAAGTTGACTTCACATCTAATTGTTGAATTTTCCACCCTTTGTGTGCAGTCAATGCTATGATCATACGAACCGTGTCCAACCTTGCAAATAGTGTAAATACCTCTGTATAATCAATCCCATATTCTTGGGTATATCCTTTGGCAACTAGCCTTGCCTTGTGTTTGTCAATCTGGCCACATTCGTTGTATTTTGTCTTATATAACATTTAACATCAATCTTCTTAGCTTCATTTGGTAATTCAGTCAAGGTCCACGTTTTGTTCTTCTCAATAGCAGCAATTTTACTATCCATGGCTTGCCTTTATTTCAAACATTTTACTGCTTCTTGAAAGTAGAATGGGTCCTCAGTAGCTACTACTTGTGTTATGTATACCTCATCCTCACTTAGACCTTCCCCATCAACATAATCACTCATCCATAATGGAGTATGACCAATCCTTCTTGCAACAACCAAAAACTCACCAGTATTAGTCTAATCAGCCCTTCTTGCAGCAGGTTCAAATTCACTAGTAGCATTGTCACCAGTCTCATTATTATCAATCCCTCTTTCTTCATTAGTTATTTCCACTCTCCCTTCAGCCACTCTCCCTTTAGCTGTATTAGTTTCCTTTGTAGCAGTGTTCTCTCCTACATTTTCTATTCTTTGACCATTCACACTATTTCCTTCTCTATCACCCCTGTTATTTATGTTTCCATCTGCACACACTCTGTCACCATTCACACTATTTCCTTCACTTTCTTCCCATTCTAACTCAGTTGTTTCCTCCTGACAATTCATGTCCCAGTCTCACTCCTTTTCTTCCTCAAAGATCACATCCCTGCTTACTATCACTCGTTTGGCAATGGGATCATGCAATCTATATCCCTTTGTCTCCTTGCTTACTCCAAGCAATATACAAGGGATACTTATGCTATCCAATTTTCTCCTTTTTGCAACTAGAATATAGGCATGAGCAAGACATCCAAAGATACGAAAATGCTCTACTGAAGGCTTTAATCCACTCCAAGCTTCCTGTGGTGTTACATCCTTTACTGCTGAAGTCGGGCACCTGTTCAGGACATAGAATGACCAATTCACGGCTTCTGCCCAAAAATATTTTGGAACACTTTTGTTAGACAACATACATCGAACCATATTCATCATGGTTCTATTCTTTCTCTCTGTCACTCTATTCTGTTGGGGTGTATACACGCAATAGTTAATTGCCTCTTGATGCCATTATGTTTGCAAAAATCATTGAACTCACTTGATGTGAATTCACCACCTTTATCTGTTCTCAAGCACTTGATGAACAATCCATTCTTTTTTTCAACTAACTTTTGAAACTCCTTAAAGCATTGCAGAGCTTCTCTCTTTTCAATTAGCAGATATCCTCATGCCTTACAGCTATAATCATCAATGAAGCATAATATGTATTTCTTACCACTATTAGAAGTTGGTGATATCGGTCCACAAATATCAGCATGGAGAAGTTCCAATGGCTGAGATGCTCTCCATATTGTTCTTTTTGGTATTGCATCTCTGTGATGTTTGCTTGAAATGCAGTTTGTACACACTGTGTTTGCTCCTTGAAACTGTGGAAGTCCAATAACCATATTCTTGCACTGCAATGTTTGTAATCCTGTATGGCTTAGGTGATCGTAGCGTCTATGCCATAACTGAGAGAGGCATTGAGTGTTTGCATGCAAGCACCTGTGATCATTGAGTGTTTCCTGGTTCTGTGTATATAGTATGAACATCCTATTTGTGCTCATTTTGGTCTACATAATCAAACCCTTTCTAGGTGATAAACTTTGCATATTCCTCCTTTGATCAATATTGTCAACCCATGTTCTTGAAGCTGTCCCAAACTCAGCAAATTATTATTGAGCTCTGGAACGTAGTAAACTTCTTGAACTACATAGCATAGGCCATCTAGAAGTAGCTTCATAGTTCCTTTTCCAACCACACTCATCCTATTGTTATTTCCCAATTTTACCGAATGTTGAAAGTTTTCATCAAGTTTGGTGAACATACCTTGATCTCCACACATGTAATTGGAGCAGCCTGAGTCTAAGAACCATGTATTATTCTGTTTTTGTTTCTGCAGCTCAACATGCATCATCAACAACATTTCCTCTTCATCTTCTAGTTATCTATCGTGTAGATCAACGTGTGCCATTAAAAGCATTTCATCTTCATTCTTCAATTCTGCATAATTGGCTTCCTTGTAGAAGTTAGGACATTCATATTGAAAGTGTCCAAGTCTGTGACACTTACAACATTATATTGTAGCTCTATTGAACATTTGTGATGATCTTCCACCACCTCTTCCTCTAAGATTGCTTCTGCCCCTACCTCTCCTTCCAAATCTTTCTTCATATACTTTTAGTACTTGATCATCTCCTCTACTCTTTCAAAACTTCTGTTCATGAATAGTTAAAGAACTTTGTAACTCATCCACTGAGAGTATGTTGATATCGTTTGACTCTTCAATTGAGTAGACAATATAATTGAAGTTTTCTATGAGGGTTCGTAAAATCTTCTCCACAATCTTCACGCCTGGCATGTCTTGCCCCAAGTTCCTCATGTCATTGGCTACTACTAGTACCCTCCCAAAGTAGCTTGTCAATGATTCCTCATATCTCATCTCCAGTACCTCAAAGTTCCTTCGAAGTATTTGCAACTGAGCTCGTTGCACCCTTGCATTTCCTTGAAACTTAGTCTTCATTGAGTCCCATAGCTGCTTGGATGTGTCCTTTTGAGTAATGGTTTTCAAGATGGTTTTGTCTATAGCTTGAAACAAGTAGTTCTTGATCTTTAAATCCTTCATTTTCATCTCCTCTAAATTCTTCTTTTCCACTGCTGTTTGTGTCTCTCTAGGTGTTAGTTCTACAAAACATGTTTCAACCACCATCCAATATTCCTTTGATCGTAGGAAATTGTTCATGAGCATGCTCCAATGCTGGAATCATCATCAAATTTGGGAATGCAGGGCAGTGCAAAGTTGTTTAAGTCTACCATCTTTGTTTCGTTCCCAAGCTCTGATACCAATTTGTGAGGAATGATGCCTTCAACTTATGAATAACAGAAGTAGAAAGAATATGATATTGTAGTCCTCTGATCTTGTGTTCTCTTTGCTTATTTTTGAAGTATTTACACTGGCTTATATAACCATTACATTGAGGCAATCTTTACTACCTCAACAATCACGTAATGAACACATAAATCTTATGATCTAACAGTATAACAGATTCGTTATACTTGCCTAACAGACTTCTAACAACTCTGTCCACATCAGCTTCCTTCTTCACAGTGTACATGTTTTCTGACAAACACATACATACAAATTAGTTCTAGATATTTTGTATACATCAACTCATGAGAATAATTACTTCCTTTTATAAAAAAAATATGTATTGGTCTATACGGCTCTAAAAAATATATAATATTAAAAAGAGTATTGACTAAGAATATTTCAGATTAATGCTTTGATGCAATAGAAATCTAGTAATTATAACAATTTTTATTTTTATTTATTATATTAAAAAAACTCCTTAAACCTTAACTTTCCAGTACTGCTCTTCATGCTATGTATAACCTTGAACCTAATAAATTGTATATGGAAAATATATTTCATTCTTGTATGTACAAAGGATACACAGACATCCTTTTACAAGCATAATACAATAATACATATCCCGTAAACTAATCATTTACCAAACTTGGTTCCTAAACTACTGCACTTTGTATTTATATTAGGGAAATATTAACTTGGTTCCTAAACTACTGCACTTTGTATCTTTTATATTAGGGAAATATTAACTGCAAAATCAATTACGACAATTGTGCAGATGATGAAGATCAAATATCTCAACACGCATCCTTAAGTTGGCGAGTGAATATTATACACAACTAACTTGCCAAGTAGAAAGGAGAATGGTGCCTTGCCTAGTGGTTTTGTAAACAGGTCTACTAACTGCATCTTTGTGGGAGTGTATACTGTGGAAATTATTCCAGAAGCCAAGTGTTATCATATCAGGTCGCAGTCAAGCCCAATGTGTTTTGTTCTTTCATGGAAAACAGGATTCTAGGCAATATGTAGTGCTACTTGGTTATCACAGTGAAGTGTTGCTGGTTCAGAATGTGGAATGTGCAAGTCTTTAAGTATGTATCTAAGCCACCTAATCTCACAACAAGCATCAGTCATGGCCCGGTACTTTGCTTCGGCTGATGATCATGAGACGGTGTTTTGTTTCCTTGTTTTCCATGAAATTAGGGAATTGCCAATAAAGACGCAATAACCTGTCACAGAACATTTTGTGGTAGGGCAAGTAGCCCAATCTGAGTCACAAAAAGCTTTAAGTTTGAGATCGTTTTGTGTCGGGAAGAAGATACCTTGTCCAGGTGAATTCTTAATCTACCGTAATACTCATAAGGCAGCATCAAGATGTGGTTGATGAGGTTCATGTATGTAGCGGCTGAGTATACATACAACAAAAACTATGTCTAATCTAGTTACTATAAGGTATATGAGACATCTGACCAAACATCGGTACCTAGTGGGATCATGGAGTAATTTTCCTTCATTCGGCTTGAGTCTCAGAGTTTGTTCCATGGAAAGGCTGAAGGACGTGTTCCTAGCAAACCTGCAATATCAAGCAATTCAAGTGCATATTAGCATTCTGAAATAAATTTACCTTTTCTAGATCATGTCATTTATATGCCTAAAAAATATTTTAAGAGTCCCAAATCCTTGTGATTGAGAAATTCTTTGATTGATTGAATAACTTGGGGATTATTTCATGTAATCACAATCATCAACGTAAACTAAAATGATAGTAAAAGAATTGTTGTTAGACCTTGTAAATAAGGAATAATCAACCATAGACTGGACAAATCCAGTTTCCCACAGTGCATTAGTGAGTTTTGCAAACCAATTACGGCTTGCTTGTTGTAAACCATAGAGTGATTTTTGAAGCCAACACACTAAGTTCCCCCCTTGTCAGTTAAAGACGGGAGGAAGAATCATGTAAACTTCCTCTTCCAAATTGCCATGTAGGAATGTATTTTGCACGTCAAGTTGATGAAGGGGCCAATCACAAGTAGAAGCAATGACAAATAGCAACAGAAGGTGATGAGTTTGGTAGTGGGGGAGAAAGTTTCGGTGTAGTTGAGGCCTTCTTTTTGTGTGTAGCCTTTAGCAACGAGTAAGGCCTTATACCTTTCGATAATACCATTGACATTGTATTTTATTTTGAACATCCATTTACAACCAATGGGTCGTTTGCTTGCAGGTAAAGAAGTAAGAATCCAAGTCTTATTTTGCTCAAGGGCCTGGATTTTCTTTGCCATAGTCTCACACCAAAAAGGATCGGTAAAGGCTTGGGCGTAGGTGGTGGGCTCAATGAATTTAGAGATGGCTACAACAAAGGAATAGTGAGCAAATAACAAATTATGATAAGAAAGAAAATTTGAGAGTGGATAACAAGAAACCTTATGTCGTGTGGGTGCAGAAGATGAGTCAGAATGAGTAGTGGACATGGTATTGTTACATTCAAAATCACAGAGAAGCACAGAAGTCTGAGGAATACAAGCTGAGCATTGAAATGGAGGAGGTGGTGGTGTTGGTTGTGGAATCGGTGGTGGTGGGGTGGCTATGTTGTTTGGGCAATTGAGAGGAGGGTTAGGAGAGGTGTCGATAGTCATAGGTGGTGATGGGATCGAAGGTCGTGTAAGGGAGGGTTGAGTAGGGGTGGTGTTCCTGGTTAGGGTGAGAGTGGGGTTAATGGGCGATAGTGTAAGGTGAATGAGATAAGGTGTGGGTGTGGTTATGAGGAAGAGGAAGATTGTTTCATTAAAAACATCCCGACTGACCAAAAAATTATGATTGTCAAAATCATATAATCTATAGGCTTTTGTCCATATAGGTAGCCTACAAAGACATATTTGGGTGCTCGATTATCGAATTTATTGGTGGGTCAAAGGTTAGTTGCATAGTATATGCAACCGAATACATGGAGGTGTTTGTAAGTGGGTGCTTTTCCAAAAAGAATTTCATAAGGTGTTTTATTGGTTAAATCAGGTGTAGAAAGGCGATTTATAATATAAGCTGTGGTGAGTACACACTCACCCCAAAATTGAAAGGGAAGATTAGCATGTAAGCAAAGTGCTCGTGCCATTTCAAGGAGATATCGATGTTTTCTTTCGACAATGTCATTTTGTTGGGGTGTGTAGGTGCAAGTGTGTTGGTAGTTAACACCATTGGTAGGAAAAAAATATTTTAAATATGCAAAATTCCTCCCATTGTCAACATGAATGGCTTTGATGTTGGTGTTAAATTGTGTTTTTACAAAAGAGAAAAAAGGATGTAAGCAAAGTTTGTGTCTCAGATTTAAATTTCATTAAATAAACCCATGAAGTTAGTGAGAAATCATCAACTATAGTTAAAAAAATATTTAGCACCAGAATGAGAAGTAATTTTGTGGTCCCCAAATATCGCAATGAATTAAATCAAATGGTGCAATGCTTTTTATTGAATTGGAAGGAAAAGGCAATCTATTATGTTAAGTGAGAGGACAAAAATCACACATGTGTTTAGGAAGGGAAATGTCAAAAAATTGCTTAGATAATAAACAAAGTTTGGCATCGGAGGGATGACCCAATCGAAGGTGCCACGTATTATTTTAAACAGTCACATGGTAGGTGGAAGAAAAGTGAAGTTGCAGAGTGAGATGATGCGGTTCGAAGTAATACAAGTTCTCATGCCTTTACCCAATCCAATCATCTTTTGCATGCGCAAGTCCTGTATGTAACAAAAAGTGGGAAAAAAACAAACAAAGTAGTAAAGGGATTGAGTAAGATGTGGTACAAATAAAAGATTGATGTTAAATGAAGGAACACATAAAACATTAGTGAGACAAAAAAAGATCATCATATTGTATATTGCCTACTGAAGTGATTTATGCTTTGTCTCCGGTAGGCAACCCAACCGGTGGAAGGGGAGTGTGTGAAGTTTCAATGAGGAGATTAGGGGAACATGTAATATGATCAGTAGCACCACTATTGATGATCCAGACATCAGATAGATTTGTGTTGACATGAAAACTAAAACAAGAAAGAGAATTCAGACATGCAAAATTTTCTTGTGTTGGATGAATATCCTTCTTTCCGACGGTGTCCATTATTTGTTTACACTGGTCAATAGAGAGATGAGGTGCTATGGATTGAAGATGATGGATTGGTTTTGATGCTTGCATACAATTGGCGGAGAATTGTTGCCGAGTACTAGTTTGATTAAAATGTTTTATCCTTCCTTGATGTGGTCGGTTACTACCATCAAATCTCGGTGGAAGGATGGGTGGCTCCCTACCATGCCATTTGTGGCCAGGAGGAAAACCCTAGAAAAAAAAATATTTCTCCACATTGTATGTGTCACCATTACAGTGAACACAACGTCTGGTTTCTTGTTGATTGTTGCGTGATATGTTGACATTGTTGGAGTAAAGTGATCGATTTGAATGTTTTATTGTGCTATTTTCCTGTTGTTGTTGTTTTTGGACATGCTAAGCATTGCCATGCTCTCGCTATTACAAGTTGAAATAGCAGCAACTTGACAATGTTTTTCATCCTAGAGGAGGAGACTATAGGCACTCCGAGTAGTGGGCAAATGTGCCATGATTAATATGTTGCTCCGAGTGCTTGCATATGATTCATCTAATCCCATTATGAGTTGCAATAGATGTTGTTGTTCTGCATGATCCATAATTGATTTTGCAGCATCACAAGCTTTTCCAAATGGACATGTATTGATCTTGTTGTAGGATGACAATTCATCCCAATAGCTCTTAAGTTTTGTGTAATAGGAAGTAATAGACATTTGACCCTGTGTTAGGGTTGCAATCTCTCTCTCTATTTGAAAGATTCTAGGTGGATTGATGATTGAGAATCTCTCTCTGAGATCGACCCAGAGATCATGTGCTAAGTCGGTGTAGACAACACTGTTTGCTATATCATGTTCTAATGAATTGATGATCCATGATAGGACCATATCATTGTATTTTTTTTCCAGCGTTTGTATTCAATAGGTTTGGTACACTCTAATGGTGGTTTAAGAGAACTATCGATAAAACCAATTTTATTCTTTACATTAAGAGTTATTTTGATCTGCTGGTTCTAGTTGCCATAGTTGTCGGTGGAACGAGCTGTCTTCACAAGAACTGCTCCTAGGTGGTCTGATTGGGATATGTAATATGGATGGTTAGGGTTTGAATAGGTGTCAATGGATGGAACAAATCTTGATTCACTGCTCCCTTGGTTGGCCTCATCTGCAGCCATGATAGTTGTGTGAGATGGAGATGCAAAATTTCAGAATATCTGCTCTGATACCATAATAAATTGTATGTGGAAAATATATTTCATTGTTGTATGTACAGAGGATACACAGACATCCTTTTATAGGCATAATACAAATAATACATATCCTGTAAACTAATAATTTACCAAACATGGTTCCTAAACTACTGCAGTTCATATCTTTTATATTAGGGAAATATTAACTGCAAGATCAATTACGACAATTGTGTAGATGATAAAGATCGAATATCTCAACAGAACCAGCTTCCAAGCTCTAAATATTCAGAATAGAAACCGAAAAGTAGCAGTAAAGGAAAAGCCTTCCAGGAAAAAACAGAAGCAATTCATGCTTCAAAATCTGTTTTTTCAAAGAAAGAGTCAGGAACACATATAAGAGGATGGGTTTAATTACGAAAAAAACAAGCCAATTGTCTTTCCTATCTAGGGTTCTGTATGTCCCAATTTAAACATATAAAGATAGGTCTCGAGGTTGTAACTTGAAGGTGAATCATCTGCTCTCAATCAATAATCACCACTTAAACAGAAATATTTATGTTTACGAAAAATAAAGACAATTCAGTCAAATTCTCCGGAGCTCAATATATTGTGGTTTCTCAGTGACGATCATGTTTTGAAATTCCCTTGAGAGCGCCTCTTGGCTGCAGTCCAAAACCTTTTGCCTCTGAACTCTTCATGATCCTTAGCCTCTTGCAAGACTCGAAAAACATCCTGTGAAATTAAACAATCACAGACTGTTTAGTTTTGTTTTGGAGTATACAAAAATATAGAAACGAAACTAGTTACATGTTTGTTTTTGCATTTAAAAATATTTTTCTTGCTTTCAATTCTAGTTTTTTTTAGTATGTTCATATCATTTTAATATATTAATATCAAAAATATTCATTTAACAAAAAATAAATCCTAACGGTCTTTACTGGAGCCCTTATTCCCACAACCGCAAGAAGTTTATTTGAATCCTATCGTTTTTCAATGGAGCCCTAATTGATCTGTTTTCTTGGAATATGGTTAAAGCATTGGCGTGAAATTGACACTAATCAACTGCACAGCGGAAGAAAAATTATTTTGAAGTTTAAAATATGGCCATAATATATTTTTTATTAACGTTAGTATCTGTATCAATGTGTTGTATCTTGATTAATTTCTTGGACCCTAAAATTAATAATCATATGAACCTCTAATGATCATAACATTAATAACTACGATACTAAAACTACTATTAAATAAATTTTTTAATCTCAATTTTTTACAATTAAATTACCTATTATATGATTAAAATAGGGTCATAATTGAAAAGAAAATCTTGCGAGAATCACTCGATCATAATGATTGACGCCTCGACATTAAGGACATCATGGCCATCTACCCTGCACAATTATAAGAAAGGTGCGTATGTCGGCATTATGTGGCCCGACACTTCCAAGACAGATCCGTATACACCCTTGCAAGTTGCAAGCCTCTTTGCATGCCAAAATCACGACTACTAATGATATTAACGCCTCAAATTCAGGCTTAGGCGCCAAAAAAAAAAGATCAAATTATTTCAAGAGCAATAAATAATTCACTGGACAGAGTATCACTAGCTGTGCAGCAGTCGTGTTTGAAATCCATTGGACAAGAATCATTGCGATCATATCGTCCGAGTATGAATGGAGTCTCCAGTGAAAATGACTGAATCACTCGGGTGGAATGGAAAGCAGGATGATATTTTGTTGGTCACGAGATCAGACTTTTTATATGGCACTTTGTGGGAATATATTTACATTCAGAATTTCATTGGTAATTTTTATATCCATAGAGATACAGTTTCTACACTTACATGATATTTTGTTGTGTTAATCAGTTTTATTTTCCGATTGAATTATGAACACTAAAAGCACGTAAGTGTGATGGGGCACCATAATTGAAACCAAATAATTGAAGAGAAAAAGAGGTGTCGTTGGTAAGAGAGACTTACTCCCAAGGCACGTCTCCCACTAGCATCCAGTCTCCATCCTTGTCTTCATATATGGGAACGTATTCGCAGTCGTCTGCATCCTTCAATGCTTTGCCTGCCCATAGTATTTACATAACAAATAAATAATGTCCATCTACCCTTTTTTTGTCTTAAAAATAAATATATAAAGGATCATAGAAATAATAAACTTGGCTCTCTAACTTTTTCTAGAAATTTTCATGGTATTCTAATTATTTGTGGAGCAATCTTATACGCACAAAGCAAATAATTAACAAGCTGTGGAGCTTTAATTAAACAATGATATTACATGCTGCTTTGGACTCTCGCTCATTAATTTACACTTTATAACGAAACAAACCAGGAGGGATGCCTTTGCAAATGAAATACTTAAAACTAGTCCTATAGACTCATAAATTGTCAATTTTTTTTAAAAAAAAAAAAAGAGTAGAAATTGTTGCTCTGAAATATTTTGGAGACAACTTCATATCACCTCAACAGATCAAACAGCAGAAATTGTTCGATTAAGTAAATAGAAAGTATGCATGTGCACATTTGTAGTGCTCAGCTATATTTCACACTCATTGTACGACTTCTCAGGCGATTATTATCCGAGTTTTCTACTTTGAATAGAGAACCATAATCTCTTCTTGGTTGGTCAAAGCCCTTAATTAGTTTTCTTGAGTAAATTCTAGCGCATGACATATAAATTTTACCTTTTCTTGTTGGTATTTCGTTCTCACGACACATTTATACGTACTTTCAGAGAACAGACACAGTAGAGGGCTTAGATTTAGTCCATATATACTTTTTTTTAACTATTGATAATTGTTAAATGAGATTTAATGTGCTTTATTATCTATCCTTGATATGAGGCTTGATGTTAGAGGATGCATTGATATTTGAGAATGGACAATAGAATGGACAATTTTCAAGGTTCATGTACCTGCTTTGCTTAGAAATTAATTAACTAGCAAATAATTACTTGATTGATACATAGAGATTATATATAATAATATACGAGAAGAAATGTTTGTATAATGCTGTGTGTTCTTACTTATATTTAATAACATTTTTAACCTTCGTTGGAGGCAGCCTAGATAGTTGGACAATATGACACCTTATCATTCCATCAACTAGGTAAATCTAATGTTTTTGAATTAATTATATTTTAAAATAACAATCTTGATTAAAATCAAGTAGAGGAAGATTCATGAACTTAAGAAAATATTGAAAAAATGTGTATTTTTTTCTCAAATTTTATGCGTATCAAATTTTTTATCAACGTGGATGTTCGGACCAGCTTACGAGCACATCGGCTAATCCCATGAACTTTAAAGTTAACGACTATATAAGCCTCTAGTTATCATCATATTAGCAACCATAGAACTCAAACCTGAAATCAAAGGAGAAGCAAACCCTTTAATCTCAAGTTCTTACCACTAGATCATCTACTAGATGGTTAATGCCTATCAATTATTAATTATCTTGTATGTCACTTTCACAAAAATAGAAAGCAAAAAATATAGGAATATCTTTTAATTTGAAGGAATACAAGTAATGGGTGCAGATTTGAGGATTAGATGGGGGACGAAGCATGGTATTTGATCTCTATAAATTTATGAAGCTTATTGTTCCTCTCCCTGGGTATTTTTTTTCCTTAAGGTTGTGGAAACTGTGTTATGATATGATTTACGAAATTCATCATCCCTCACGCCTATTGCATTGAAATGCATCTCTTTGACTGTAATTTGTATGACTGCTGTAGTTTTTGTGGTTGGTCTCTGATTTTTTTGGGTTTTTTTAATAGTACATCATTTTTGTTGATTTGATTTTTAGAGTATTTGATTTCTAATTCACTGAAGCTTAAATTCACTGAAGTCCAAATAGCTCGATTAACTAAGTTACGTACAAAATTTAATTTATAAGCAGGGTAATTACAAAACAAATAAAAAAAATGTTATCTTTTGAATACAACAAACAGATTTTGTATAGTCATTGGTTTATAATCAGCTAACCCATAAACACTATGTATGCGAGCTAGTGTGTGTGTATTTTGCATGGTATAAAGATGTACAACGCTGGCCTAGGTTGTTTATAATTAATGGCAGCTAGGTATAATTAAGGAGGGCTAACATGTATATATACCATGCATGTCCAAATCAATTTTTTGAAATACTATAGCATTAATAGAGCTTTAAAATCATAAAGCCTAAAGAGAATTATAGTAGTGTTAACAGATGATAGAGGGATGCTCACCAATTCCAAAACAGCCAAACAGCTTCTCCAACGCCACAGCAAGATCCGAATACTCTTTATGGATGCCCAGATCAATTTTTCGGAGAAAAGGAGCTCCATCCATGCTTACTTTCACGTAAATTTTTGAAGTTTCATGGCGATCTTTCTCATTGAAACTATTGTTTATTCGATACGAACAAACCGGTGGCCACCCCACAACATGACTACTCTTTGTATGAACTTTTCTGTCATCGGTTGTGCTGTTTGCTTCGCCGCCGGACACCTCAGAGAAAACCCTTTTCTTGTCATTTTTAGGTCCATCATCGCTGCCCGGTAGACCCAACCTTAGCTCTGTGATCTCAAGTCCAAGAGGTTGTGCCATTTTATGCTTCTTGGTGCTGGGCAAAGGTTTCAATTTTCTTCTTTCTGAACCTGGTTAGTTTTTGGCTCTACGTTTCATTATGTTATATAGTTTGTTAACTCTATAATTCCCGGTCACCAAAAAGGTTTATTTATATATAAATAAAATATACACAAGCAGAGGGAAGAAATCAAAGGAAGGACAAAGTGGGAGCAATGACAGGTCAAATAAGGCTCAGTGGTCGGTCACATGAGGGGCAAAAGTGGGGGCTCTATGTCTCCTAAAAACACAATTAAAGGCCAGCACTATGAGTTAGGATATGGAACACATCGAGTGGCCCTTAGGTATTTGGTGATTTGGTACCATATACTTCAGCCGTCTGATTTTGTCAAGGGGAAACAGACCATGTGATTTGCCTTATAGAGGGGGTTTGAGAAATAAATTATATAAAAAAAAGTACTACAAATTCTTAGCATGATACAAGGGGTTTTGTTTTGCAGCATTCATGTCCACCTAATGTTGCTCAAGGTCAGTCAATTATGGTTGTGAATAATTAAAAAGAGAGGACAATATTAGAAGAGCGATCGGCGTATATTAATTCGTGATAATTAGAGTAATATTCTTGAATCTTCAAACTCATAACCTAATTCAGATCTATTTATTTATTTTTAGTTTAGAGCAGCACCACCTCTCCCATGTTGGAGTAGTTGCTGAAAAGCAGAAGTAGGGGAGATTGCGGACAAAGAAAGGTGCTGAGATGTTCGGAAGATAATCGCTTAAGATCAACAAAAACCTTAATCATGTTAGAATATGGACACAAATATACTCAGGACCTCTGGATAATCGCATTTTCTATGCGTGCACTTGATTTAATTAGCAGACAAATAATATATTTTGTAAGATATTTGTCTATGATCTGGAAAAACACAAGCATGATTTCGTGTCTATGGCATTAAGTTATTCAACAAGAAAATGCATGGCCATGTATGTATGCAACCTCCTCACATACTATGGTTAATGTTGAGGAAATATTATAAGAAGAATGGAAGAAATTGTGTTGCAAGTAGGACCGATAAATGCATGAGAACTTCCAACAAAGTCATCCCTAGAAATTTAAAGGTACCCATCAACTCCACAACCGCGTCAACAGTTGTTGTCTGAACTACCTCTGTACTCCATCATACGTACCCTAGCTGGAAACAACGTAGTCCACACTGTCATTCTTCGAACTTACAATGATCGTTCACTCGTATTTTCTGAAAATTTGAAATTATTATTTTAGATTTCTTGATGTGTTTATATCAAAAATAGATAAAAAATAATAATTTAATGTGTTTTAAAATTAAAAAATATTTTGAAAAGCACGCAACTGGAACCACATTGTCAAATAATCCATTAAACCTATATATTTATTGAAAGCACTTTTTTTTTTTTGAAAGACTCAACATATGATATTCAATGCATGCAGTCCCTTAATTGTCATGTATTTTTGAAACAAAAATCGACTCGTTGTAAGACTAAAATAGTTTTTCTATGGTTATTTGTATTTATTATGGAATGTGTTGTAATATAGGAAATACATGTATAGATTTATCCTGTGTAATAGAGTACATCATAACATATGTACATTGCCCTACTTATATAAATAATAGAGGAGCAGCCGTACTAAGGTAAGATGCTCATAAACCTATTTACAAATCTTTGTTTCAACTGTATTCATTTTAATATTTGATTTTA
The DNA here is from genome assembly GCA_015731905.1 of Salix dunnii. Lineage (NCBI taxonomy): Eukaryota > Viridiplantae > Streptophyta > Magnoliopsida > Malpighiales > Salicaceae > Salix > Salix dunnii. The sequence goes on from CM027661.1 coordinate 3,894,438, forward strand.
GGCGTTGCGACGACGTTTTATTCACGCTTCGTGCCCCACAATCCCTAGAGGAGGAGAACGACACGCGGTGAAAGGGATGTGTTTTAAGGTCACCTAGTATTAAGGTCATGACTATAAATCTTAGGAGTCGTCACCTTATATTAAGGTCACTAAGAACTTGTTGGTCTACGAGAGTCTAAGTAAAGGAACTTATTCTACAAGGGGAAGACGCATCACCCCTAGTACACCCTACCTAAGATAAGCTGCATTGTTGTTTGATTGTTTATAAAGTTTAATTTTTTTTTTACAATGCATTTTCCAAAACTATTTTTTTATTTGCATGTGTACTTTGCAATGTCATTTTACACCACAGTTAAAAACTTTTTTTCTTACCTGCGAATATACTTTATAATGTGATTTTACACTGTGATAGATAAAACAAAATAATTATTATTTTTTTGATATTTTGGCCAAATTCCACCAAATAATTGTAAACCGGTTACGATATCCAACTTTCATTTTAAAACATAAGAAAGATACAACATATATTTTTTACAAAAAAATATGCTTGGAAAAACCTTGGAATTCGAATGTATGCACCAAAACAACACATTTTTTTCATAATTTTTTTAATGTTGATTTTGTATTTTTTTTTATTAAAAAAATCAAACTGGGTCTAGCCCAAGTGAATGGGGCAGCCAATCAAGTTGGACCAGGAGGCCCAACTCTGCTAGACTTGGGCCGAATATGGCCCAACTAGCAGGGCTGGGTCTAGAGCAATCCGGCCCATGACCACTAACAACAATAAAAAATGATTCATTCACTCTATAGTGTTCACGCGTAACGTGAACAGCAACAAAGTTGACAGCACGACCAATAAAGACAAGAGGCTTACCTGTTACTGTAGCCGGGTAGAGCAGGCCGATGTAGTTCTTCTTGTGATGGTGGTGGTGTAAAAAAAGATGGCCTGTGGTGGCTGAGAGGAGCACCGAAAGTGGCTAGTCTATGCTTGGACTTGTTGTTGTTGCATCACCGACGTTGAAGAAGAATTGAGATTGCCGGGGAGCTACTGGTGTGGGGGAGGAGCCGCTGGTGCTCGCTGAGAGCTGCTGTTGGATGGGAGAGAGAGTCGGATGCAACTGGTTTTAGAGAGAGAGGGGGAGAGAGAGTTGCCACTACGATGGCTCTACCAAAGGAAGGGGAGAGAAAGGGTTGTTGTTGTTCTCGCTTTTGGCTGCTACTGAAGAGTTGTTGCTGGCACCAAAGTCAGGGAAAAAGACAAGGGGCTGTTACAGGTGGTTAATTTTGTGTCTATTTTTCAATGTTTCTGCATTGTTTTTTCTTCCAAATTTTATGTTCGCCCCCCATGTCTATGTAAAAACTTTCTCCCACGTACTCAACAAATTTTCCCTTGTAAATATTTTGCTCCTTTTGTTCACTCTCCAAATTTTCCCCCGTTGTTTGTAAACTATTTTTTGCCTCAACATTTTGTAAATTTTTTCTCCCCTGTAAATATTTCTTCTTCTTCTTCGTCGGTACGTGCACAACATTTATAGACGAAGAGACAACCCTTCGACTGCCCATTGCGTGCAGCAATGGGTTGCCTACCTGCACTGTTCAATGACGTGCTGCATTGCTCAGGTGGTGTGCCTGCATTATTCAAGTGATTGAACAGTTCAATCATGTCTGTGATGATTTTGGGAGAGGGTAAAAATCTGATTCGGTCTCTCAATTTATAATTATTCTAATTGCACCCCCAATAAGCTTTAAACTTTTAATTTTATGCAATTGTATCCCTATTAGAATTTCAATAGCAACCTTATCATTGCGCATCTTTTTTAGTTTGGTCCTTGGTTTTACATTTAAGCAATTAACCCTCAATTGACCATTAAACTCTTAATTGTTTTCATTTTGACCCCTGACTTCGTATAAATAGCTTGAAAAAATTCAATTTGATCTCCGAAAATTCCAATCTTCTCAATTGAACCTGAATGAAGCTCAAGAACTTGATTTTTTTATTGATTAAACCTTTAATAAAATTAATTTTACTAATTAAAAGTATAATTAAGTCCTTGCACTTAATTAAATCCTTCAACTGGATCCTAAATTAATTCTCAAGCATAATTACACTTGAAATTGGTTAATGATTAAACCAAATAGAGCCATAAATAGTTATGCAATAATTAATTATTTTAGCCTTAAATCTATATTTTTCTTTATTTTTAGAGACAAAAAAGATACGATTGAACTCTCGAAAACAACCAAAATTTCCACATTGATTTTGCTATCAAGACTAGCGCCCTTTATTTTATTTTGTTATTTTTGTTTTATTTTTGGTAGATTTAGGGGAATAACCCAAAAATAGATTATGAAATTAGGTATGTCACTTGATGGTATGTGATGACGTGACCTTCAAAGATTTTCAAACAATAAGAGGTTCGAGTAAAGACTTGAATTTAAAATCTATCTTATTTTCATCATTTAATTTTATTAAAATGCATATTAACCAATAACTTAGTTCATGAAGTCATGACCCTTAAGGAAAAAAGTGTTACCAGTTTTGAGAGTGTTATTTATCAATTCAAATCATTTACTTGATCAAATAGGGCTTTTAAAAACACTTAATGAGGTTATGGCTAGAAAAAAAAAAAAAAGGAAACTCGTAGGCTCGAAAGGTACATAAGGGTTTGAAAGACCTAAGATCACCATCGACAAGTCATTAACTCTTTTTCTCTTGTTATATGTGTAAAAGAAATGACATAAAACCATGTCAATTATCTTTAAAAAAAAATTTATCAATTAGTCATTGCTTCAAGAAGCTCTATAACCGTATCATCTCTTTTATTGTTAATTTCAAACTTAAACAAAAATAATAAAACTTATTATCCATCAAATGTAATCTTATGTTCTTTTATATTTTGTTGTCGTTAATAGAGGATAATAAAGCAACTTAAATTCCTCATAAAATGAATAACCTATCTTAAACTAAAAAGCACAATAATCTCAACAAAAAAAAAATCTCCAACATGAGGTTATATTATAGATAACAAAGAATATGGTGTAGTTCAGTATTTGTTTTATTTTTATTTCTTTGTTGTTTTTTTACTTGCCCTTGATATCAACTCTTAACAATTATTGTGTCTTCCTCAATTTAACCTTTCCTCAAATATTGATTTGTCATTCTTAGCATTCCCTTTATTGTTGATTTTAATGTTGCCTTCATCTTCTCAACAAAAAATTCATCATTAGCCCTTATTATGGGAGTGTGATCCATGTCAGGGTTTTCTTAAAAGCAATATCTTATCAGGCTTGAATTGGATAAGCAAGGGATAGATATTTTAAGAATAGTGAAAAGAATAAACAACGATGACCTATTATCATTACAAACATGGTCGGTCATAACCAAAAATTTTGACATCATCTAATATAATGACTTGGACTTGTAAGAGTCATGATTCATGGGTTCATAACAATTGAATCCATTACATGTCAATATGAATAGTGGTAAAGATTAACTCTCTAATATATGGCTCAAAATTTGTATGTGATCTTAGAAATTAATCAGTCACCTCATATCAATTATCATGTAATTTTAAACAAACATCAAGTCATTTTCTCAATCAAAACACTTTTAATTTTCAGTATTGACAAGCTTTAATTTTGCATGTTAGAGTTTGATGAAAATATTTTATCAAAAATAAAAAGTTAAACATATCACAATTTCAAAAAAAAATAAAAAGACAATGAAAAAAAATGTTTTACTGAAATCATGATTTAATTCCAAAATAAAGTGATGACTAATCATCTTCTTCAACATCCTTCACTAACTCAACTTGTCTCTTGCTCACCATATTCCAAACTTGACTCTTGAAATTCTTGCAACCCTTCGTATCTCTCTTATGGACTACATCACATGGTAAAGGATGAATTGAGGCAATTGCTCTTGAGGGAGCAAAATTTTCAATGTTGTGTTTCACTATACTTATTCCTTGACCATAAAAGGTGAATTGAAATGGAAAGTATTCATATAGTAAACCTTTGTATGGAAGATCAATGCTTCTAGTATTAAAAATGAAGAATGTATTGTGAGGAATATATTCTTTTATTAGCATAATATCAACAATGAAAAAAATACCATGGGATACATAAGACTCTTTATTTGTTAAAACTCTCAAGTTCGTTGAATTTTTTTCATTTATTGTCTTATATTGTAGTCTTTTATGATTCATACTTCTATGACATCACTTTCCCTATCAATGCAAGTTATGACGAGCTTTGCATCGTATTTTGTAAGCTCAATATTTTTGCTATCATTTCCTTCATATACTGGTATAAGAGTGGAAAATAAGAAATAACTCTTCGTTGTGGTATCAAATAAAAATATGTTTATCTTATAAGTAAGCCATTAAAATTAATTGTTCATGAATGCTTTTGTCATTTGACAAAGAGACTCTTCTTGAGAAATCTTCACTTTGTTGACCAACTTTAATCTTCAAGTCATTTATTCAAATAACTTGTCTCTAATGCAATGATACAAATAATTTTTTTTTTAGGGTTAGACTAACAAAATTAGAGCTTTAGGAATTGACAGTTGTCAAAACCTCCACAAATTAATTCTGATTTTACTACCACCGAAACGATAATTTTAGTAGTATGGCGGTAGAGACCAGGTCAAACCCAAGAGAAATTGATTTATTTTCCTACAAATACCAAATTCAAAAGAAGAGGGGTGGTTTGAATCAACAAAAATTAAATAAATAAAAGTGTTAAATCTTAACGAAGGTTAATCATAGAAGTTAAATTAATATCCTTTCACATCAAGCAAATAAATTAGGCTTCTATTAAAGCTAAGGGAAATCTAGAGGCATGTTAAAATAATATGAATAAACTTCTAATTAGTTCCTTATCGTCAAGCGAATTAAGTATTGAGAAGTAATCCTTCTTCACTCAATGGTAGCTTTAAGATCAAGATCAACGCAATTTATTCCTAGTCAACGTTCAAAAGCTTGAACATCTACTCGTCCTATTCATTCTAAATAAATTAATGTGATAGATAAGACAACCAAATTAATTTACTTGTTTCCTATTCTTGTTCCCCACAACAATTTCAGATTGAAAGAAACATACAAAGCACATAAACCATATCAAACCAATTCCATAAGCATGAATCCGAAATCAATAGCTTGCAACAGTAACCGATGCGAAACAGTAACAGGTCACAAAACAGTAACCGATGCGAAGCAGTAACAGGTCGCAAAACAGTAACCGATGCGAAGCAGTAACTGATGCAAACAGTAACAGGTCGTAAAACAGTAACAGATCGCAAAACAGTAACCGATGCAAACAGTAACAGGTCGCAAAACAGTAACCGATGCAAACAGTAACAGGTCGCAAAACAGTGACTGATGCAAAACAGTAACAGGTCGCAAAAATAACAAGTGGCAATAACATAACCCTTAATTTAATCTTGACCCATTCATCTTGGGTCTGCAAAACCTTAACCACCACCTTCATCACAACCATAATTTACAACCATACATTTAGCATCATTCCACCATTTACACCTGAGTTGATATAAACCCAATCACATGTAGTAACTTACAGCAAAACTAGCTAATTTCTTACATTCCAATATTTTTCCAAAAATAGTGAACATACATATCAGTTTGTCAACATTTAATCTATACAAGTTACTATTAGATGAAAAAACTAAGAAGCGATAGTTTTACGGGCCTGAAATAAAGATACAAGATAATCTCCTAAGGAAAAATTCTAGAAGAAATCATATTAAAGTTATTAAAACCATAATATGCCATCGTATATAATTGAAATAATCAACATAACTATTGGAAAATTAAACCATCTTCCCCACTTACATATTGCCGATGCTAAATATAACCGATAGTAAGTATTTCTCATACTAAGTATTTCCAACGCTAAGCGTTTCTGATACCCTTATCACTCTACCAATATTAGAAAAACGAAGAAGACCTCTTCCTAGGTCCGTAGCATACCTTATCCAGTTACTTTACTCTTGAAAGATCGACATGCAAGAACGCGTGTTTTAAGCATTGCACTACAATCCCTTTATCCGGGATTCTAATATACACTAAATGTATATTAGCCTGTGCATAGTGATCCCCTTATCCGGGATCCTGACATACACTGAATGTATGACAGTTCTTCATTATGATCCCCTTTATCCGGGATCCTGACATACACTGAATGTATGACAGTTATTCATTATGATCCCCTTATCCGGGATCCTGACATATACTAAATGTATGTTAGCCATTTTCTTTTACCGATCCCTTTACTCGGGATCCTAGTATACACTAAATGTATACTATCCACACCATATTTTATATATGACCTTTCCAAACTTCCCTGATACACATGCTTTAAATATTCTTGTTGATAGATCATATCTTCTCAGACTTCTACCAAAACTTTAAGCATAAATCGCAACTTTTCACTATGAAGATTAAATTAGAAACATAGGTATGAATTACCTACCTGTTGTGGATGCTCTGCCCGTGGTCCCTGGTTGCTGTTGTTGCACCACACTTTTGTTCCCTCCTGCAATTACAGGAAGTTCTCGTAAATCATTTCCAACCACCAATACTCTTCGTAACAACCACACCGAAATAATTCAATATGTCTATACATTTGTTATTCCTTTATAACTTTTGTCAATAAAAAAAATATCATTATAAACACCCATTTCCAAACATAACTTGTTTCTTTTCCTTAAATGTGTCTCACTTCATCGTTTCGCAACCTCCCACCTCTTTTTCCCTTTTTGTTTCAAAACTGCCAGCAGAGGTCGGATTTCGACCTCTGCCCAGATTTTCCACTATAACAGGAGTTTTAGAACTCCATTTTGTACAAATTTTATCTCTTTAGAAAGCTAACATATAGGGCTACAATTCTTATGAAGGGAGACAAACCTAGTTCTGTCTCCAAAATTTACGAAATGCATCATGAATGTGACAGACCTGCTATTTTGCAAAGTCTGCTCTGTATAGTCACTTTAAGTGACCCTCAACTAGAGTTATAAAATTCCAATTTAAATGAAACAAGTTTCCTTGGATAGTAGACATCCAGAGCTACAACTCCCACGAAGGAAACCAATCCTAATTCCCTTGTCTTCCCACTCAAATTCTCTCCGGAAGTCAAGAGATGAATATATCAAGTTATTCACTTCTACAGCACATGTATTTGGCCGAAAGTTGGCCTTGAAGAAACAAGACTTCCCTCATTATTTTCATGCTCAATCATTCAATACACAACCATTCACATACAACACAACATATATAATAATTTATTTACAAAACACATAATTTTTTTCCTCCTAATTTCTGCCCTCAATGGCCATGGCCTTTCCTAAGGTTTCCCTCCTTTTTCCTTTCCATTGTCTTGCCAATTAACTCTAATTTCATCATATTTCATGCCACATTCATCAAATTCACACAATTCCACATTCCCCCAAAATATTTCAAAAACCCTAACCCAAAATTTATAAGGAAAATAATGAAATTTAACCTTAAGATCAAGAATCTTTTAGATGAATATAAGAAACAACTTACCAAGAAAGATTCAAGATCCTAATGGCTTGTGAAATCACAATATCTTTCTCTCTTCTTTCTCTTCCTACTGTTGGCAGCCCAACACTCCTTTTCTTCCACTTTCTCCGTCTAATAATACTCCAAATCCTTGGGTTTTTTATGTTTGAATGCTTTAGTAGCCCTTAATTTCACTCTCACTTCGAAATTCTTCTTCAATTTGGGTAAGAAATTATTAAAATCTCTCTCCCTTACTTCTCCTCCTTCTCCCGAAAATGAAAGAAAAGAGGGGTATTTATACTCCTCTATTTCTCTTATTGCATTAAGGCCCCCCATTTCCTCTAAATGTTTTCTTTTTACCCCACATCTTCTCTTTTTATAATCTCAATCATAATCTTTACATTTATTTCAATTCCATCCCCCCCTCTCAACTTATTTTATTTCTCTTTTAATTAATTCTTTAATTTAAGACTTACTTTTATTTTCCAGGGTTTACATCATGCCTTTGTTGTTTGTTGCCGAATCTGGAAAAAAAGAGAGTAAAAGAAGAACAAACCCTTGCTTGTGTGCATCTTCCCTTTTATATTATAAGATTACTTTCCCTAATGTTGTTACTCAAGCTAAAAAGTAGGAGATAAATGTTATAGAGAAAATCTATATAATCTTTGACAGATTAGAGAGCACATCCTGTCATCCAGCTTGCACCTAGATGTTCATGTTGTAGATTTTTTTTCTAACTTTGGTCCCCCATGAAAGTTGTAGCCCGAAATTTTTAGATGAATTTGGGCTTTTGAATCACTTGATTCTGATATCGTATGCTCCGGATATGCCTAGTTCAGTATTGGTGCAAGAACAGAGTCAGAGCTGACGTTGTTGTTCCAATTGGATGCTCAAATTTGCATTAAATTTCTGCCTACAATACTTTTCCAGCAAGCTTGATAGCTATAATTCCAATTCTAAAACTCAATTTTAGGAATTAAAACCTGAAACATGAAACAATGGTCCGAAATATAAAGTGCAAAATTTCCTATTTTATAGCAAGTAATCCACAAAGTCTTTTAAACATGTCAAACCCATAAAATAACTTTCATTATATTGAAATAACCTTGAAAGATGTTAAAAAAACATACTATAAAAGGAATACAAATAGATGTATATTTTGCACTTGTCAGGAATCTCACAATCTTGTCGTGTAAACACTTTGATCTTTTAATCATTCTCAAAGTCAAAATGTTATGTTATGTCTTCAAACTGTGGGTTTTGTTGTTGTTTGATAGCAATATTATGCATAAAATAGCTTGGTTGATTTGTACTTGGCGATTTAAAACTCTTTCATTTGTTGATGTTGTAAAAACTTTACATGACCAAAAGGCAAATCAAATGAGATATGTGGGTGGAGTTGTGAAGTGTGAATCAAAACAAAAAAAAAGTGTGATATTCATTTATGATCATGCTTTTTATAAAGAACCCAAGTACAATGTTGGTTCTTTCACTAATGCTTCGTGAAGTGGGTTTTCGTGTGAGCTTGTTGCACTTATTGGATAAAAGTCTAAATTTCCCCAAAGTCTTAATGAATGAGTGCGTCAGAAGCTCATGATATTCAGGCATAGGTCAAAGATTGATTTCAAGGTAAAACAAAGGCTTTTGTTATCAGTTTATGTAAACCACAAGCAATATGTCTAGATTGGAGAAAAGTCCTTCATGTTAGCATTAAATATGGGTGGCTTTTGACTCTTCAAAGGATGATGGATTTGATAGATCTTTATTTCAAATTGTGAAAATGCATGTTTAAATGTATGTGCATGTTTTTTAATTTTGATGAATTCACCCTTCAAGGGGTGACATGTGATCATAACTCCTGTATGATGAAAACAAATCTCCATTCTTGTTCAAACTCTACAAAAAAATTTCTATATAACGACAATTAAGTTGCCATTAAGTCCTAAGTTCAAGATGCTCAAGAAGGGTTTATTGTGATGTAAAACAATATGCAGGGAGCATACACCCGAAAGGTTAGTTCTATTTTTTTTACATGACACATATGTTAAGTTGATTACTTGGTCTCTAAACAAAAAATGTCTCTATGATCACCCTCGTCAAGGTAATAGGAGGGCTTAGTAGGTAATGAGATACCATATGTATCAATTATTATCAGTCTAAGCACTCAGTAAGAATCAGGGTTTACAAAATCTTAAACATTAGCTAAAAATCTTAAGTAAGCTCTGAATCCGCCACTTATCCTAAATGTTTCATTTGTGAACCATAATGATGTATCTAAAAATAAAATAAAACAAGTCACGTGAAAAACTTTAAACACATCAAAACAAGTAAATCATATCAAATACACAAAGCTTAGTATGATATTTTCCAAAAAAAATAACTTTCCTGACGGAGTAGCCATTTTGTTACATGTCTCCATATGATGTCAAAGGGTTATTGGAGTCGCCACCTAGTTGTTTTGCTCAAGGTTGCTAGAAAAACACGAGTGTATTGGTATTATCAAATATTTAAGGGTAAGGGATTGGTTATGACTAGGAAAAGTATTAGCACCCTTGGTACACCTTACCTTAAGTAAGCTGGATAGTGAAATTTGATGTGGTTTAAAGGTTTTATTAGGTAAAATTTATTCATTGTGAATAAACACGGCTTTTTGAATTTTATTATAGACTTGAGTGCCCAAAATAAATCTTCATGAAAAAAATCCAGTTTGACTCTCTAATAAATTTCATCTATCATGAATAGCATATGGTTTTCCACAACTCATGTATTGTGATAAAAAAAAACTCAATTAAAAATTGGTAAAAACTCCTAATAATTTAGGGAATTTTTTTATCAATTTTATATATTTAAATATCAACATGTTATAGGTTAAATATTAATATCATAATTATACCAATAATTCACATGAATTCAAATTTATGAATTGTTTAAATATTAGCCAAAATTTTAAGGATTCAATAAACTAGTTATTAAATCCTAAAACACATACAAGCATATATTTTGTTTAGTTTCTATATGAAAATTATAAATGATATGATTTTTTTTGATATTTTTGATAAGCTTATTCATATGCCATTAAAGTATTAAAATGTTAATAAAAAGTTTTTATCTTTTTATGGATAAAAAAAAATGAAATGCAACATATAGACATTCTCTTATTAATTTGTTTTGTTTTTGTTGCACAACTAAAATTAAACATATTTACATAACAATAGAATTAAAAATTAAGTACATATTTTTATCATGAATGGAACAGCTACCACAGTCCTATGCAAAGAATTACAGCAACAGAAAGATTGCAGGTTGACAGTCACCAGAATTGCAGTAACAGACTGCTGCATGCATTTTTGTAACAATCGTAAAGTTAGGAAGTAGTACATTAGTTTGTTAGCCTCACATGTGTGTGTGTGTGTGTGTGTGTGTGTGTGTGTATCTGATGAGTAAATAATAAAGGTGTGATTCGATTCAACAATTTATCATGGTATCAGAGCTGTAATTCGGTCACCTTTTCTTTCTCTGTTTTTTTTTTCTTTTCTTTTCCTTTTCACAAACTCATGGCTTCAGAACTTCCTTCTGTAACCATCCTACGCACCAATGAACCACAGCAAACGCTTATCAGCATCAACGTTACTGCTCAGGCTCCTCTCAAACTCACCTCAACAAATTACCTCTCCTGGAAAATTCAATTTCAAACCTTATTCATTGGTTATGATCTTCTTGGGTATATTGATGGTTCAAAACCATGCCCACTAGCCACTCAAGCCAATACCACTCTTCCCAATCCTACCTACACCTTCTGGATTCGTCAGGATCAGTTGATCCTCAATGCAGTCACTGGCTCCTTATCTCAAACCATCAGACCATTTATAGCCCAAGCCACTACTTCTCGACAAGCTTGGCTCATTTTAGCAAACACATACATAAAAGCCTCCCAAGGCCGCATCAAACAAATAAAAAACCAGCTCAAACATATCACCAAAGGCTCTCTCAGTATCACTGACTTTATGCATACCATAAAAGCACGAGCAGATGACCTGCTCTTCTTGGTGCACCTCTTGATGAAGAGGACATCAACGATAAAATCCTTGATGGACTTGGCGATGATTACAAGGAACTCATACGTGCTGTTCAAGCACGAGATTCTTCCATCCCATTTGATGAACTTCATGAAAAACTCCTCAATTTTGAGGCATCCCTTCAAAATCTCCCCTCAGAACCACATCATTTTCCAGCCACAGCCAATCCCACATATCGCAACAACACCAGAACCTAGCGCCCCTCCCCAGCTCGCAACAATACCTTCAACCACTAACGCCCATCTTATCACCCCTTCAACCATTCTTCCATAGTCCCTCCTATCAAACCCAACTTATCTCAGGCCTCTCGGCCTCCCCCCAGACCATAGCTTGGTCACTGCCAAATCTGCAGAATCCAAGGTCACACTGCCAATAGGTGTCCCTCATTTTGATTCATATCGATCACCAATTCCTCTAGCCTCCAAGGAACACCATGGCAACCACAAGCCAACCTAACCACCCATCCATCCTCCACACTATCCTGGCTCTTAGACAGTAGCGCGTCCCACCATGTCACCTCAGACCTCAACAATCTCTCCCTACACAGTCCATACAATGGCACAAACGATATCATGTTAGGCGATGGCTCCACACTACCCATTACTCACACTAGTTCCACCTCTCTCACAACTCCTCATCATACATTTCAGTTACAAAATGTTCTGTGTGTTCCTTATATGGAAAAGAATCTCATCTCTATTTCACAATTCTGCATTGCTAACAATGTTTCAATTGAATTCTTACCTTTCCTATTTCTTGTCAAGGAACTCCACACTAGGAAAATTCTACTCCAAGGCCAAACTAAGGATGGTGTCTATGAATGGCCTTCTTCCTTTTCTTTCCTTGCACTTTCCGCCATCAAACCTACATCCTTCGACTGGCATCATCGTCTCGGTCATCCTGCTTTTCCAGTCCTTAAATACATTGTGTCCAACTTTCAATTAAGTATATCTTCTCCTTTATCTTCAGATTACTCATGTAATGCTTGTCTTTGCAATAAAAGCCATAAACAATCTTTCTCCCAGTCAACAATTGTTTCCACTAAACCACTTGAAATCATATACTCTGATGTGTGGACATCCCCAGTTCTATCTCACAATGGTTTTAAGTATTATATCATATTTATTGACCATTTCAAAAAGTATATTTGGTTTTATCCCCTAAAGCATAAATTTGATGTCAAAGAGGTTTTTGTTCAATTCAAAGCTATTGTGGAGAAATATTTCAATACCTCCATTAAAACCCTTTACACTGATTACGGTGGCGAATATATCTCCCTCACTACTTTTCTATCCACAAATGGTATCTCCCATTACACAACCCCACCTCATACTCCTGAACACAATGGCTACTCTGAACGTAGACACCTTCATATAGTGGAAACTGACCTGGCTCTACTCACACATGCATCACTACCTCATTCCTACTGGACCCATGCCTTTGCCACGGCTTTATATCTTATCAACAGAATGCCCACATAGACATTAAACCTTTCATCACCTTATCAAAAAATATTCTCCTCAACACCAAATTACTCCAAGTTACGTGTCTTCGATTGCCTATGCTACCCTTGGCTCCGGCCCTACACTTCTCACAAACTCGAATCAAGGTCCAAACCATGTGTTTTTATTGGATACTCGCTTACACAGAGTGGTAACTACTGTCTTGATCCATCCACCTCAAAAATCTACATCTCTAGACATGTCAAATTTGTTGAGTCCACATTCCCTTTCTCCTCCCTCCGGGTTCATCCATCTCTCCACAGACCACTTCAGTCTCCACCTGGTCCCCTGCTCCAATTCACCTTAACTCCCTCACACCACAATCACCAACATATATGTCATTTGAAGCTATACACCCTCCACCTATTGCAGCTCAGCCTAACACCCCACCTACACCAGCCCTCACCACAGTCTCCCATACAACCACCACCGATACAAATCCAATTCCCCCCACTCATCCCATGACTACCCGAGCCAAGAACAACATTCACAAACCAATAAACAAGATGAACCTCCACACTCGACTCAACACATCTAGTAATCTAGAACCAGCCACTATGACACAAGCACTAAATGATCCACGTTGGCGTAAGGCCATGGCTGAAGAATGTAATGCCTTAGTAAGAAATGGAACACTGGAACTTGTTTCACCTACTTCAACACAAAATATCGTGGGATGTAAATGGATTTTCAGAATTAAACGTAACACTGATGGCTCCATTGACAGGTTCAAAGCCCGATTGATTGCAAAGGGATTTCATCAAAGACCAGGTATTGACTACCTTGACACCTTCAGCCCAGCTGTTAAGCCAACAACAGTATGTGTGGTTCTGAGTCTTGCAGTATCTCAGGGATAGCCGCTACGACAGCTTGATGTTAACAACGCATTCCTCCAAGGTCATCTCTCCGAGACAGTTCATATGCAACAACCTCAAGGTTTTTGGATCAAGATCGCCCATCTCATTTTTGTAAGCTTCAAAAGGCTATTTATGGCCTCAAACAGGCACCCAGGGCATGGTATCATGAACTTCGTACTTTTCTTCTTCACTCGGGCTTCAAAAATTCTCATACGGACACATCATTGTTTGTTCTTAACACAGATAAACAAAAAATTCTTATTCTTGTCTATGTGGATGACCTAATAGTTACTGGTGATAGTAGTAGCATGATCAATTCCTTTGTGGCTGCTCTTGCTGATCGATTCTCTATAAAGGACCTTGGTGAATTAACCTGCTTCTTGGGTGTAGAGGTGGTTCCAAATACACAGGGTATTTTACTATCTCAAAGAAGATACATTATGGATATTCTCACACGAACCAAAATGGAAGACGCCAGGCCAGTCTCCACACCTCTCCCTACTACCCCACCACTGCTAAAGTCAGGCACACCGTTAAGTGATCCCTTCCAATATAGAACTATAGTGGGCAGTCTCCAGTATCTGTTGATTACAAGACCTCATATTGCTTTTACAGTTAACAAGTTGTCACAATACATGCACATGCCCACCACTGATCATTAGCACTTTGTGAAACGTCTATTGAGATACCTATGTGGAACAATTAACAATGGGCTACAAATACATCGACAATCACCGTTACAACTGTTGTAACCCAATTTTGGGTCATTCCCCAAAACTACCCGAAAATAACAAAAAAATAAAATAAAGGAGTCTAGTGTCAGTAGGAAAATCGAGGTAAAATTTTGGATGTTTTCGAGAGCTCGATTGTATTTCTTTTGTACCCGAAAATAAAGGAAATCACAGATTCAAGGTCAAAATAATTTATTATCAGATAAATTTGCGTAAAAACTAAAGTCGAAAGATATAATTATATATTTTATGGGCCAATTTGATCTAAATATTGGTTAATTTAAAATTGTAATTATGTTTGAGAATTAATTTAGGGTCCAGTTGAAGGATTTAACTATACTTTAAATTGTTCAAATTAATTTTACTAAGGGCTTCCTTAATAAGAAATCAGTTTCCTAAATTTCATTTGGGTTCAATTGATGAAATTGAAATTTTCGGAGATCAATTTGATTTTTTTTCCAAGTCAGTTATGTGAAATCGGGGGTCGATAATGGTTGATCGACGGTTAAATTGCGAAAATCAGGAACCAAGGACCAGAATAAAAAGATCGTGCAAAGCTAAGTTTGAGATTGAAATTTTTTATGGGTATAATTGCATAAAATCACAAGTTTAAATCCAATTGGGTGCAATTAAAGTAATTATAAATTGAGGGACCAAATCATACTTTTACCTTTTAAAACTTTGCAAAATTGCACTGCATGATTACACCTTTAAGAGTTGCATTGCATGTGCCAGCTGCATGATTTTTTTTACCTTTTAAAACTTGGAAAATTGCACTGATTACGCCTTTAAAGATTTGCATTGCATGTGCCTGCTGCATGATTTTGGAAATTGCATTGATACATATTCCGGCGAACTCGGCCTTAAATGTCTCTGGCGTATCCTGGCCTTAAATGCTAGGCGCGTCCTGCATTCAAAGTTGAGCGGCGACCCCTGCATCAATGACTTTGGCTCTGCTATAAAAGGGCTATATGAAGAGAAAAGGAGGAGGGGAGGAAGAGAGAGAAAAAGAAACGAAGAGACAGCGAGAAAATACGAAAGAACAGAAGCAGGAAAAGCTGAGAGAATTCAAGGAAAGTTTTTACGAAAATTTCAAATCTTCATCTTTTTTCGTCCCCGGCATCATTCTCTCTCTCGGTTTTCCTCTCTCTCTCTCCTAAAACCAGCAAACCCGAAGCTCTCTCTCTCTCTCCTTCCACCAACTCTACCACCCCACACCTCTCCGTCGTTACCAGCATCCCCACCACCACTCCAGAAACTCAGGCTTCCTTCTCCGGCGAAGAAGCAGCAACAAATGACAGCCACTGCAACGCCACCGTGCACTTTCCGATGTCCATTCCGGCCACCTCAGGCCACCATTTCCTTTCATCATACTCGAAAACTTCCCATTTCACTGTTCATCATCCCTGCATGCACCCTGATTTTATTGTTCTGTGAACAGTAACGGGTCGGGTCGGGCCGGGTCTGTGCCCGGCCCGACCACTAAATGAGACCGGCTTCCAGCCCGTCAGACTCGGCCCGACCACTAAATGAGACCGGCTTCCAGCCCGTTTAGGCTGAAAGCCCAGCCCGAGAGAAGGACGGGCTTCCAGCCTGTTTGGACTAGAGGCCCAGCCCTTGAATACAGGGTCTAAGCCCACTGCCAGGCGGGCTGGCAGCCCAGCCCACCCCAAAAATAAATAAATAAAAAATAAAATTAATAAAATAAAAATACAAGGATAAAAATAAAAAAAAATACAAATTTGCAAAAAAAATAAAAATGTGATTTTATGCATACGGCCAATACACTAGCATATTTTAAAAAAATATATATTCTTTTTGTTTCAAAAAATATTATCTTGGATTTTTGAAGAAAAATATATTTTAGCATGAATTTCGCAAAGTAAAAATCATTTTCTCGCATTTTTGGATTCTACAATATATTTGTAAAATCCAAAGGGTATTGGCCAATATTCCAAAAATATCAAAATATTATTTTTGGTTATTCATATTATTCATTGTTAATATTTGGATAAATAAATCCTAAGGGGTTAATATCCAAAATATTTGACGGGAATGATACGCTATTATTCACTGTTGGTATTTGGATAAATAAATCCTAAGGGGTTAATATCCAAAACATTCGGCGGAGTAATATCCCATTCATCATTTAACCAACATATTTTTTTATTGAAAGATCAAAATCATAACAAATCATAACCAAACAAAATACCAAGCAGCTTACCTTAGGTAGAGCGTACTAGGGGTGCTAAAACCTTACCTTTACGCAACCAGTCCCTTACCCTAGAATCTTTGAAAGACCAGCTTAGGTTTTCTAGTAACCATAATACTAGGTGGCGACTCTTTTTTCACGAAAACAAATATTAGAACCCCGACATTGAATTTCCCCGCAACATGGGGAGGGTCACCGCGACGCTGCGCTCATTTTTTTGGGGTGCGACAACAACTCCATGGTTTTTCAGACGCAGACTGGGCAGGTGACAAAGATGATTTTTCCTCTACAAGTGCCTATATCATCTATCTTGGTCGCAATCCTATCTGATGGAGCTCTAAGAAACAGCACACTATAGCCTAATCCTCTACAAAAGCAGAATACAGGGCAGTAGCCAATGCTGCTGCTGAGCTCAATTGGTTGTGTTATCTTCTAACTGACCTTGGAGTATCATTACCGTGTTGTCCAGCACTCTACTGTGATAATGTAGGAGCCACCCAACCGTGCTCCAATCCCATGTTTCACTCAAGGATGAAGCATGTAGCAATTGATTTCCACTTCATCAGGGACCAGGTACAAATGGTGTTCTTCGTGTTGCGCATGTATCTTCAGCTGACCAACTTGTGGATGCCCTCACCAAGCCCCTTCATCGTATAAGATTTCTAGACCTCAAATCCAAGATAGGACTCATATCTCGAGCTCCATCTTAAGGGGGCATATCATGAATGGAACAGCTACCACAGTCCCATGCAATGAATTACAGCAATAGAAAGATTGCAGGTTGACAGTCACCAGAATTGCAGTAACAGACTGCACTGTAGTAACAGACTGCTGCATGCATTTTTGTAACAATCGTAAAGTTAGGAAAAAGTACATTAGTTTGTTAGCCTCACATGTATATATATATATATATATATATATATATATATATATATATATATATATATATATATATATATATATCTGATGAGTAAATAATAAAGGTGGGATTCGATTCAACAATTCATCAATTTTAACATTTAAAATTACAAAAAACAACTCGGGAAATATGTTGAGACACTAGCGGTGCGTGAATCATCGTCTCGTCCTGGTGAAACATGGAAAGGTGGATCCTCCTTTTCTTCTTGTGCCGGTAGTGGCTCCGACCGTGACCTACAGATCAAAGAAAAACCCACAACAAAAAACATTGTTTAATATTTCCTTTAATGTTTAGATTTGTTCTTTTGGTTCCTTTCTTCAAGAAAATTCTTCGTCTCCTTCTTCACAGGTGGTTGCTGCCAGAAATGAGAGAAGGAGCTAGAGAGGTTAAGAGGGTTGCGATAAGGTTCCCAGTCATGAAAAAGGGAGGAGGATCTGGATAGTTGACAGGGAAAAGGAAGGATCTAGTTGGTGAGCCTGAGTTGAGGAAGCCATAGGTTGTTTTTTTAGGTTGCACTATGTATGTGTAATCGCTGGAAATAGAAGGCAGGGATGAGAGATGATGTTTGGATTTTCTTGTGATAGAGACTGTGAGGTTAGGGTTTGTTGAAAAGGCTAGTTTGTGGAAGAAGACAAGCGATTCAAGATTGAAGGGAGATGGTAGGGTAGTGGAGAGGTTGCAGAAGGGCGCGTTTGTTACTGAATTTGAAATGAGTTTTTGAAAAACAAATTTAAAAAAAATATTTTTATTTTTATTTTTATTTTAAATTTTTTTATGGCTTTAGAGATTTTTATATTCTAATATTAAAAATAATTTTTAAAAGATAAAAAAAAATTAATATATTAATATATTTTTAAATCAAAAATATCTTTAAAAATAATCTCAAATATTTAACAGGCACACTTCCAAAAATATTAAACAACCACGTTTCGAGTCTATTTGACATTGCGATTGTTGTTGTAGTTGAGATTGAAAAAAAATAGTTTCATGAAAATCATTTTTAGTTGCAGTTTATTACTGAAATTTAAGAGTTTGGTTAAAATTGTGGTAGAGTTTGAATTTAATGAAAAGTGGTTTGTGTGTTTGGTTATCATGTTTTTCATATTGCTGTCAACTTGTGAAATTACTTTAAAAGGCATATGTGTGTGTGTGTGTGCGCGCGCGCGCATACGTACATATATATAAATATTTTGTTTTTATTTATTTTGTAGATTTAATAATTATAATAACAAAATGTTTGAAATAATTCGAGTAAAATAGACACTTGTTTTTATTCTCCCATCAAATTACTTGCAATTCCATCATGAACTAAATTCATACGTGAACGCATCTTCGATCCATGATTATTTGATCAGGGAATAATATCTAGTAAAATATCTTCAAAAATAAAATTAGAATTGCGATTATATTCAGCAAAAGTCATATCATCTTATCATCTTCTTCTAATATGGTTATATAGTGTCATTGATGCAACCACAATCTTCACTTGTGTTTTATATGGATAAGTAGACATGTTTTGTGAAATTCATCACCTTTGTTTCCATATGTCAAATGAGCATTCAATCACGTTACGTAGTGATGAGTGAGCATGATTAAAAACTTTCTTATGACCACTTGGTTGTCCACAATGCTTAAACTCTTGAAAATGATTCTTGTGATCTTTATAAGGACCTAAGTACCCATACTCATTGGGATATCCAGCATCAACCACGTAGTACTTGCCTGCAAAAAAAACACCAATATATATATTAAGAATCAGAAATTGATAAAGAATATTATTAAATTGAATTGACCAATTCTTTAAGTGTATATGAAATGTCAACCTTCTGGTGGTTTGGGAAATTTAATATTATTATTATTAATAGACTCTAGCAAAATACGTGTCATGTGCATTGTCTTCCCATCCTGCCCACACAAAGGTAAATTGCATGTCGAAACTACAAGTAGCCATAATTATTTTAGGTTGGTACACCTTTTCTTTCGATAAATGAAACTTGATTTTTGGCTGATATGCAAGCACGAACATGTATTCCATCAATTGCACCGACACAATTCTACATGAAAATGGTGAAAAATCTCATTATTTTGTCCATCAATTAAAAAAGTAGAAATTCATTTTCACATGATTATAATAAAAACACTTGACCTTAAAATATGGCATATATATTGGATTCATTGCAATTTCTCTTGGGTTGTTTGTAAATTTTGGATTTGTTGGTTTTATGACGTCCATAGCGAAAAAACATATAGCTTCAAGGACTTCGTTTATGCATCTACTAACAGGTTTGCTTGAATGTTGGAATCTCTTGCACTTCCCTATTAGACGCACCAACAGCTATCGTAAATAAAAACATTTCAACATTTTCCATCACTGACATGTGTCTTGAAGGCTTCAAACCATATTGTGTTTTTGAATCTACACAAAAACTCGTCAAAGCTCTTGTGTCTATCTTAAACATGTTAGCACATCATTTTTAATGACCACTTAGTAATTCGATCAACCAACACATACATGTATTGTATGAAACCATACATGGTTCCTTATGCATATAATTTATGTGGTACAAGTCTACAGCTTTAGTTGTACATATAATTAATTTCTCCTCAAACTGTCTCCTAAAAAATTCCATTTCATTGTCATTGTCGTCGTCATCGATATTGTCATCATCATCATCCATATCGTCGTCATCGTCATCATCATTATTGTCGTTTCCATCATCGGTACTCCTATCGTCACCGTCTCCCATTGACATACTAGCACCTTCAGAAGCATGATAATTAATTTATTCTTCAACGCGGTTCATAATATTTTCATAATCACCATCAAAATCTTCATTAACTATATTGTTATACCAAGGATCATTCACATCTTCAAATTCCACGAAAACAAAATACCTTTAAATACACCTTAAACAAAAACAACTTATAAGGTTGAAGAGAATAAATTAAAATTGCAAGAACTTAAGATAAAAAAAAAAAGTTGCATTAACTTGTAAATTATATAATGATGTTTCTCTTGCTAAGTTGTTCTTTAAAAGATGTTTTTGAGATTGTAAATGTTTTGAGAATCACTCCCACTTATATAGAAAAATTGATGGAAGAATTGTGTAATTCTTCACATGTTGTTCTGCAACTTTTGGCTTTTATTTGCATTATTTTCTTGTCATTTACCCAATAATAATTCAAATTTTCTACATATTTGTAGCATTTTTTTCTACAAAACATGTTAGTCAACAATAATTTCTTGTCACAATTGTATAATTCATTTTTTCCTCTATAAGAGGGTTAATTTTGGTATATTGTGGGTCATTTTTTGTTGTTGCATACCAGTGCACAGCTCAAATGAGCAAAAAAAATAACAACACAAATTATGCATGGAAAAAAAATGCAAAAATTGCCAAGAACATGAGCGTGAAAAAATAATAGCACAAACTATGCATGGAAAAATTGCAAAAATTGTCGAGAACATGAGCAGAAAAATTTGACAAAAACAAAAACTATCAAGCAGGAAAAAAAAACATGTTAAAAATTGCGTATCAACAATGAAAAATTATGAACCAGCATAGAAAAAATTAAAATATACATAACACATGCAAAATTATGAACAGGAGAACAAAACAATTAAAATATGCATAACACATGACAAATTATGAACAGGATCAGAAAAAATTACCGAGAAAAATGATCTCACTCATGCATTAATACAATAATACAACCAATTTATGTATCCCAAAACACTAACGAGGGAATTAAAATTCAAATACAAATTTCTATTACAATTCAAAAACAAATTCAAATAAAGAGAAACTCATTGACACCAATGATTAAAACATATCGATTAATACAACAACGAAACTCATCTTCAACGATGTGTGGATTGCAAACTTATGTTACCAAAACTATCCACACAATAAATCTGTAAATGTAAACATATACATCAATTATCAATTAATTATTATAATAATATCACACATTGTATTCAACTAACATTGCAAAACAAAAAAATGATTTACAGTGTAAAAAATAGTCATACCATCGGTTAATTTTGTTTAATTTAATACATTCATGCATCCTATTCAGCCATATGTATTTTTCTTCAAGACTTCTCATAGTTGCCCATATTTCTCTCCTCTTACATTGGAGAATGGAATGGAGATCATGAAAATCATAGTCAACTAAGACTCCAGGAATGGAATGGAGATCAACCATCACCTCATGAATACTACACTCTTATTTATCCATGTGCAAAGAAGTTGAATCACTCCTTATCCATATACTGTCAAGTAGATGGTCCCACTTTGACATTAGTTGAACGTCAATGTCAGTCATCTTCTTCTTCTTAGCGTGACCCTTATTAGCCTTTTCTTTTTCCACTCTTCCGTATGTTGTTGCTACTTTATATGTTCACCCCCCAACCAACCAAACAGTATCATTGTCAGATGCTAGATTTATATCCTCTTCTGAATCACCACTTTTTTCATCTAAATCAACTGCATCAATATTGATGTCATTAATTCTTGGCTGAAAATAATTACCACCACCTTGCACTACTGATGATGGTGCCCACGCATTCTCTCCGATAGCCATAATGTTGGAATACATTCTGTCATATTTTAACTTCAATGTAGGCTCAATTCCAGAATGCCTAAATTTTTTGGCTCCCTTAACTTCCTACATGAACACATAATTCATAAAAATATTATATTATAAGATATTTAGAAGCATGAAAAATAAATTTAAATATATTACATATTGAAATTTAACCTGAATTTTTGTTTTCCACCACTCACCTATTGTTGAGATTGTCCCCAATTCACTACTCCAACCCATCCCAGTTTCAAAAATGAGCTTTGGGCATATCTTTTTGCAGTCACCCACTTGTTTTTTAATTGTGCTTTAGTCAATGAATGACTAGTTTGTTCTTTGAATGATTTGATCAGAAATTTTCATCTCGTTTTATCAAAATGCGTTATAGGTCACATTCCCAAATAAATTGCCCTAATACATATGTCACAAAAGTATGCAACATTTTCTTTGTCCAGACAGCCTTATCCATATTTTCATTACCTTCCATTCTATATTTTAAATTATTTCGCAACAATTAACAATTTGTATAACAACAAAAAGTGCAGGAATTATACTTGCTAATTAAATAAACTAACCTAAAAAACCTTAATTAACAAAATTTCACAACATAAATTAATTAAAAAAAATACAAAAATTCAACTGAACATACATTCATCAAAAACATGTGTTCACATAAATTTTTATGAAATTTATCTCATAAATTTAACAGAAATAGTAAATGAACAACAATTTCACCGAACAAATAGTTATAATTTGTAGAAACAAACAACCAAAATGAGTCATAATATTTTGATTAAATTAGGTTAATTTTGATATTTTTAATAGTGTTTTAAAATGATTGATATGTGTATGAATATTTAAATGTGTGCCATAACATGCACGAAAACGAGATGAAGGGTCCACCTCCTAAGATGTGAAAAGAGGATCTTAAGTATAATCATAAAATTATGATATTATAATTCAAGACTCATTACCTAGTGTTATGGTGACTAGAAAACCTAATCATTTACAATATTTTAAGAGGACTAGTTATGCAAGCATCACCCCTAGTGTACCCTACCTAAACTATATTGTCTTTTTATTTAATTGTTTTTTTCTATGTTAAGTTTTTATTTATTGTTCTCTTCTAAGGTTTAAGGTAGATCTCCCTTCATGAGGGAATTCCTACCTTATCGAGTCAAAATCTACTCCTTAAAAGTTCAATATTAGCATCGCGTTAATTATTATTTGTGTATCTTTAATATATAAGGATATACTCTATAGTTTGGTTTTGTACCTCCAAATAACAAATTATATAGCTAAATCCTAATACTTTAAATATAAAATGGACAAGATGATCGGTGAAAAGTTTTTGATATTTTAGTCAAACTTTAATAGATAATTATAAATTGCTTACAATATCCATGTTGTATTTTAAAACATGAGAAGGCTGCAAAAACAACTATGACAATATGCTTGGAAGACTTTTAGGATTTGGTCGTATGCATGAAAAATATGTTTTAAAATAAGGATTTTATATTTTTTTTTCAAAACTTTTGGAGAAAATCATGTATTTTGTATCGGATTTGTATATTACAATGTAAATGTACGACCCGATATTGAATAAAATTGGTATAAAAATATGTGATAAAATCATAAAATATTTTTGAAATGACCCTTTGATTTTTTTTGGAGTTTTTCATTTTTATATTATTATTATTATATAACAACAATAATAATATATAATTTGGGTCTAGCCCAGTCATCTAATCTAAACCTAGCCAAGTCAGGTTGGATCAATAATTGGCCCAACAAACCTGGCCTCTTTTTATTTTTTATTTATTTTTAAAAATACAAAGGGTTGGGTCATTCTCAGCTAACCCATATGGGACATAGGATTAGACCTAGTTCTCGTGGAGTTGGGGCCCAACAATATTTTTTTTACTTTGTGACCATGTATATACATGTGATGGTTGATAAAGGGAATAAGGAGAAAACGAGGAGGAAGAATAAGCGGGAAGAAAAAAAAGGAAGGGAGATTTTGGTGTGGAGGTGTAGTGTCTTTTATCATGGGGAAAGGTCATGCATGGTGCCTAAAGGTGTTGGTGTCATTTTGAAGCAAGAAAAGGGCTAAGAAAATAAGGGAGAAAGATGATTTTCTTCTCGACTTTGGCTTTTGATTTCTTGATGATCTATAAATGGAATCCACCCTTATTTAAAAGAGATGGAAGAAAGATATATTATCTTTATTTAGGGGAAATCTTGGACCTCGATTCATCCTCGAATGATCTCAATCATTGACTCAAAATGGTTATCATGAACTTTTAAACTTTAACAATTCAAGATTGTCTGAGTTGACTTTTTAGGGAAGCGTTGTCATGTCTATATGTCAATTAGTCGAAGGGAGCCATGTCAAGGTATAATCAAATGTCATGACATCATGGTGGTGTAGTTTATGCTAAATTTGATGAAGATATGAAGCATTAAATGCACCTAAGAAAAAGCCCCCTCAGCAATGTTTTTAGACTAAAGAAGAAGAAAAAAAATGACTAGTAATCAAACAATATGTCGTTTGGTTCTTATAGTGGACCATTAAAAACTTGTTTACTCGCCCCTTAACAATCATCTCTCTACCTGTATTGATATATAAAAAAATGTATTAAAAGGTCTACCTTATTTTTCATTTTATTATTGAAATGCAAGGAATATTTGTCGCTCATAATTTTATGTAAGGAATATTTATCCTTCATTAGTGTTATCAGAGGCAAAGAAGTTCATAGTCTTTTCTGTTCCTAAAGACAACAAGGTTCAAGGGTAACAAATACCTTATGAATTATTCACATGAAAGGTTCATAACTTTTTCCTCTCTTAAAAATCATAAATTTTAGAGCATTAATCACACCTAAATAAACAAACAAACAAACATTGTTGTTCTCAAAATTTAATGCTCTTTCTTTTACTTATCATTTTTTTATATTTAAAGCTATTATTTCATCAATGAAGTGTTTTTACGTCCCACCAATAAGGACTATTTTTATAGGCGCTAAGATTATTGGTCTTGTACTTCTTGAGCTAATAACTAGCAAATTTGCCTGCACGCTGTGCTAGGGCTTTTTTTCTATGTAAGAAACTGATTAATTTTATACGTGTTGTAATTTATTATTTTAATATTTAATTAGTAAAATTGTAATTGATAGAATCTATTAGAAACGATTTTTTTTCCGCCTAAGAGTGATTGAATGTTGCTAATGTTAAAATTGTTTTGATAATTATTTAAATGATAGATTGTACAATTGGAATCGAAAAATATTTGTGATTGTTGTGTATGTTTTATTTATTTCACAAATTCTTTCATTAGCAAATAGTCAAATCACAATCGTTGAATTGTCGCAAAAATGAGTTATTTGTTTTATGCAGCAAACAATTTCATAAATGATTTTCTTTTAAATACTTTGGTAATAATTTAAATGGTAGATAGCAAAATCGCAATTGATCATATAAACTAAAGATATATTATTTGTTGTCTGCAACATACTAATTGTTTGTTAGACATGTTTAACTATTTGCCGAATAATTTATTTGACAAATAGCAAAAATACAACTGCTAAAATTTATCAAAGATGATTTTTTTCAAATTTTTTCTTCATATTATTATATTAAAAAATTTTAGAGCACTAAGTTTAATTATTGTGAGATTTTTAAAGAAAAGTCAATTCAAATTTTTATATATATTTTAAGACTTTAATATGAAA
Organism: Salix dunnii; assembly: GCA_015731905.1. Lineage (NCBI taxonomy): Eukaryota > Viridiplantae > Streptophyta > Magnoliopsida > Malpighiales > Salicaceae > Salix > Salix dunnii. The sequence goes on from CM027661.1 coordinate 3,920,597, forward strand.
AAAATATCACAATATATAATTAGTTTCTCCTATTTTAAAAAAAAAGTCCAAAAAATAATATATATAAAAAAATTTAGGACCAATAACAATTTTGTTACATCTTAAAAAATTTGGTGCCGACTGTAGCGAAATGCAGTGCAATTTTTTAATTTATTATTGTAGATAATTTGGCATAATTTTTCTACTTGTCTTTCCACGTGTGGCTTTGTATATATTTTTTCATGATATGAGATCTGAAATATTATACATAAAACAAAGGGGGAAGTTATTTTTCACAAAAATACCATTGACCAATGAATTTTTATCATAATTATTATATCATTATAAATATTATTATACATAATTAATATTCTAATTATTATTGGTCATACTGTCGATGACTCCATCATTGTTGTTTAAATTTTTTTTATTTGTTATGATTTATTCCTCATATTATTATATTAAAAATATTTTAGAATAATGATAATAAAGCATCATTTGTTGAAAATAATAAACAAGTCATTTAGATAGATAGATAGATAGATATAAGGGTAAATTTAGCTATTTAAAAGAATATGTGCAATAACCTCAATACCTTCAGCGGTTCCTGTGAATTTATGTCCTCATGGCTATTTTACTATGCAAAAATATGGGGAAAAAACAAAATTACACCCAAACAATCTAGTAATGTCAACCAGTCCCGTGAAAAATTTAAAAATACCCCTGATCCGAAGGCAAGGGCTGAGGTGCATTGAGGGGCAAAATCGATAATACTCTATTGTAATCCACAGTGTTTTATGAGTGTGCACAATGTTTGAGCGAGTTGTTTTAGTATTTTTCTTAATAATAATAGTCATGGTGCCCATAAGCTGACCTGGACACCCTGTTATAAAAAAATTATATAAGTGGAAAAAAAACATAACAAATGTAAAAAAAAAAAAAAAAAAAAGGTCATGGGATTATTCATGGCACGCATAACCTGGCTTGAACACCCCAGTTATTAAAAAAATATATACATGGGGAAAAAATCATGGTGTGCGTAAGTTGACCCGGACACCCCAGTTATAAAAAAACAAAAGAAATGTATAAGTGGCAAAAAAAAGGAAAAAAAAATAGGTCCGGAGATTAGTTATTATGCTCATAAATTGCCCTAGACAACCCAATTATTAAAAAAAATACAAGGGGAAAGCACATGTAACTGTTTATCACTGTGATTTTCACTATTCATTCTTGTTTGAAAGTAAGTGTAAGCTGATCTAGACAACCCGGTTATAAAAAAAATGTATGAGTGGCAAAAAAAATAGGAAAGCCGTGGTGCGTGTAAGCTGGCCCGTACACCCCGTTTATAAAAAAAAAAAAAAAGCCCGATTATAAAAAGAACTACAAGGGGAAAGCACCTTTTTCAAACAATAATGCAAAAAAAAAATTCATGATGCACGTAAACTGACTCGGATATGCCGGTCATAAAATAAAACAAAAGGAATGTACAAGTGGTAAAAAAAAGGAAAGAAAATGGAAAAAAAAATAGGTTCAAAGATTAGTCGTGATGTGCATAAGTTGCAATGGATCCCTAGTTATAAAAAAATGGTTAAAAAAACAAAGAGCCCCTTTTCAAAAATAGTGAATGTGGAAATCACTGTTTATTAAAAAAAATCATGATACGCGTAAACTAATATGGACACCCCAGTCATTGAAAAAAACCAAGAAAAATGTATAACTGGCAAAAAAAACACCAAAAAATGTATAAGTGAAAAAAAAAGGAAAAAAATATTAAAAAAACGAGTCCGAAGATTAGTCGTGGTGCATGTAAAATGCGACGAATACCCCGGTTAAAAAAAATGCCCTTTTTGTAACAATAAAAATAAAACTTGGTATCTAGCATTTCATAGCATAAAGAAATGATATTCATGTCGAATTATCAAGAACAATAAACTGCATAAACTACTGTTGAAATCATTGTTTATTATTGTTTGAAATTGCGATCTCCTTTAGCTATTCAATAAAACAATAGTTGTGGTGCGTATAAATTGACCCGGATACCCCGGTTATAATAGTAATAAACAGCATAAACCACTGTTGAAATCATTGTTTATTATTGTTTGAAATTGCGATCTCCTTTAGCTATTCAATAAAACAATAGTTGTGGTGCGTATAAGTTGACTCAGATACCCCGGTTATAAAAAAAAATATAAGTGAGAAAAACAGAAAAAATGTAAAAAAAAAAGGGTCCAGGGATTATTCATGGCACTTGTAAGTTGTCCCAAACACCCCTGTTATCAAAAACAAAAAAATATGTATGTGGGAAGAAAAAAAAAAACATGGTGCGCATAAGCTGACCCAGACACCTCGATTATAAAAAGAACCAAAAAATATATATAAGTGAGAAAAAAATAGCGAAGAAAATGTAAAAAAAACAAGGGGGTCCAGTGATAAAAAAATATATACTCAGAAAAAAAAAATTATAGCGTACGTAAGCTGACCCGGACACTCTAGTTATTAAAAAAACAAAAAAAAAATATAAGTGGAAAAAAATAAGAAAAAAATATTAAAAAAATAGATATAGAAATTAATTATAATGCATGTAAGTTGACTTGGACACACACATCATAAAAAAAAAACACTTTTTTGAATAGTAATGAACACTTTTTTGAAACCTGTAAGTGGCTCGCAAGGCACCGAAGGACATTTCGGGTCACCCCCAATCTGCTAGGTGTTTTCATGGACGTTCCCACAGATGGATTTGAGCTTGTGTGAGCTCAAAGGCTTTGTGTAAATGCAGCAACCGAGAATGGTGCCGTGCACTCGCAGATTTTTCCTTTTTCTGATGTTAGTTTTTCGTCGGGGCTATTTCTAGCTTCGGAAGGAGTTAGTTTTTCGTCGGGGCTAGTTGTAGCTTCGGAAGGAGTGGCGGTACGTGATATTCCGGAAGAAGAGATTGCAATGCGCATCTCTCATATATCCCGTGCTTAGTTGTCGGGTGTCGGGTTTTTTCTTCCCTTTCGTAATTAGTCTTCGAACACCCTTCTTAATTAAATTCAAAATCATGATTTGCTTAGATTTAGTCTTCGAACACCCTTCTTAATTAAATTCAAAATCATGATTTTCTTAGATTTAGTGAATATAATAATCAGTAGAACTGAAAGCCTGCGCGTAGAGAGAGAGAGAGCGAGTGAGGTTTGGGAGTTTTGCTTTAATAAGCATAGGTCTAATTAAAAACAGAGTATAACTTATTCTGAGGATTAAAATTTTATTGAAAATTACTCTATCACTATCACATAAGCATGGAATATTAACATGATTAGAATATAATATAATAATTAAAGAGTTTATTCCAAATACTCATTGCTATGCAGTTTTGAAAATAATTAAAATCCTTTAAAAGCTCTATTCCACATAGAAAAGTAACAGCAATTTATATTTATTTAGTTTATATAGTGGAAATATAAAGGATTAAATTTTAGCTCAAATAGCACCCCTATTTTTTAGAGATGAGAAGACATAAGCAAAGTGAGCCTTAGGTCTCAAATCGCACATCAGATGATTTCTTGGGCTACAACGTCACATTTAAAGCCAAAAATATATTTAATTAGAATAATTTTATATTATTTTCTGTTCCAAAATCTTATACAAAAAGGGTTGAAGAATAGTGTTTTTATTGGTTTTGTACTCAGTTTTGAACTGGGATTTTGCAAAATTTTGTGACTCTTCTCCACCCAGTTCTCCCAACTTATTCTCTGAAGTTTTGAGTTCGTAAACAATGTGATATTATTATAATTTATGAAAGCTTACTGAAGTCAGTCTTTTTGCATCAACTTAGCAGTAAAGTGATTGATCCTTGACATTAATAAATAAAATCTCAAATTCTAAGAGTTTCAACAAGTGATTTATATACTTTTAGCTTAAATATAATTTCAATATATGCTTTGTATGCATGTTCTGAGTAAATTTCAAGACCTTATGCATGATTCAATATATAGTTAGTATGCATGCCAGTATTTTTATTATTATTGCATGCTTACCATGTTCTTATTATATTGCATGCTTTTAAGCATTATATGCTCACTTGTCTATTTAATCTAGTAGCAATTTTCACTAACATTTGGACTTGATTAATTACAAGAGCATGATTAGAAGAAAATAAGTATAGTCTATATTAAAAAAAAAAAAAAAAACTTGGGTTGCAATGCACCTCTTTTATTATTCAAATGAATAGTGAAGGGAGCATGGCCTTTTTATTTTTCTCTTTCTTTTATTTCTCAATTTTATCCTTCAATATTTTCTTATAGTGAGTTTGTCTTCATAAATGGTTTTGGTTTGTTTTGTATAAGGTTATCACAATGTCATTCCCAAGAGGCGTGGCGTGATAATAAAGGGTTTGAAATATACACAGTAGGTCTCTAATTCGAGTCAGGGTGTGCACCTCTTGTAAGAGCCTGGGACAACCGGGGTTTTACTCGCTCATCTAGGCCCACAAAGTGTGCTTTTTGAGGGGGTGGGGTCTCCTCGAATTTAAAAAAAAAAAAAAGTTATCACAATGTCAAATAAACATCTTGATATTTGATTTGTGCTTAATTTGTTGGATTTCTTAAAATATATATGCACGGTACAAACAGTAAATATAAAAAAAAATGAAAGTTCTAACATCCTAGTAGACAAATCTAGAGCTATTTAGAATTTATACAAAGATTACTTGAAAATCAAATGTTCTTTTTGTCTTTAAATATTTACTTCAATGTTGGGTAATCACTAACCACAAGTCTTCTAAGTGTTCAGCCTATAACAATAATCCACATGAACCATCAATAAAAAAAATATTTTAAACCCTTTAGGAGAGAGTGATTGTTATATATTTGAGTGCTAGCTCTTTTCTCTTATGTTTTTATATCTTTTCACTTTACTCATAAAATAAGAGGCATAGCTTTTTATTTGTAGAAAAATCTAAAAACCATATAAATGATAAAATACCATTTTTTTTTCTCCCTTAATAATATCATCTATATTATTTCAAGATAATTTTAAAAACTTATTTAATCAAGTCCTTATTTGATTTTTCTAGGTCTAGAATTGTAGTTTTTGTATAAATTACAATCTATTCCTCAATTTTTAAAACTTATTTACAATCAATTCTCACTTGATTAATCATTCCCTTTTAATTTTTGACCAGTGGTTCTTAAATGTGTGACCCATTAGGCTGTCTAATAAGTTGATCTAGATATAAATCACAATCCTAAATAGCTATGGCTAAACAAATTAATTCATTATCAATTCAATAATTGATTGATTTATATTTTAAGATCAAGTACAATGTGTAGCAACCTGTCAAGATCCTCCAAATATTAGAAAATTCATGGGTAACTTGACTTAAGTTTTTAGTGACCAATTTCTCATTTGAATTATTATCCTTTTATCAATAATGTTATTATTCAGAAATTATATCATAAAGTATGTATACTATGTAAAATCATGTTTGTTATCACCACTAAGTCATTGATATTTTAAATAAGATTTGAAAATATTTTTTCAAAATCGATCCACCTTGCACAAGGAGTTACGATTAATAATATTTGAGAACATATGGTACATTTTTCCTAACTCACAAAGAATGAGTAATCATTTCTTGATTACCTCATCAATATTTTCCTATTTATTACTCTTGATTAGAGCTTTTAGAAAGGTTAAAACATAACAATCTTTAAATAAGATAATCTAGAAATATTAAGTATAAGATCACTTATACAACCGTCACGTGAGCTTTTTCATAAACACATGTAATTTCTCCATATAAATTCTTATGTGAGCTAGTTTGATGTGCATGTCATCTAACAAGCACCTACATGTTAATTAGAAGTATCCTTCTTATGTGAGTTAGTTTGATGTGCATGTCATCTAACAAACACCTACATATTAGTTAGAAGTATCCTTCATGCCTCAACATATAAGAACAATTGTTTTCTTTCATAAAAAAAAAAAAAAAGAACATAATATGAGTTAGTCTCATCAGCTCTAATTAATATTCAATATTAATAAAGCAATGACTTGTAATATTTTAGAAACAATATTTTGATGTGTAATACAAATCCTATAATTATAACAATTTTATAATCTTATTTGCAAAGTTTTTGTCTGAAGAACTTTATCTTTACTCTAAATTTATTAATCAAATATTTAGTGAATATTAGGATAAAAATCTTTTTATTAATAAATTAAATGTATTTACATAAGTAAAGTCAATATCACGTGTAGCCAACTAAATAGTTACATGGCATATACACTACCACTATTTTATAAGCGTACTTTTTGTTGTCGTATAATTAATTAAAATATAATTTAAAAAATATTTTTTAGAAAACATAGCAGGGTAAATAACCTGACTCACTAATTAGTTAGGATAAGTTGCAAAGTCTAAATTAACTCAATCATTTGTACACGCAAATTCTCGTGTGTTGAATAAATGAGTCAAAGAATATGGTGTCAAAATTACTGTAATATATTTGATTACAAGAAAGTGGAAATTCTCTTGAAATGCTTTTTACATGCACAAATCCTCTGATTAAGGGTCAAATTTAGATCTTGTTCTTGCTTTGAATGAAAAGATATTCACACAAGCTCAAAAGTTTTAATCGTGTGATATCTTGACTTGATTTGATTTGATTTCATGAAGGAAAGGACTTTGCTATTTTGTTTCCTTGGCTTAATTTAATGAAGATTAGGACTTTGATCTCTTTCTTTCTTGATAGACTTAAATTCCTTTGAGAAAACTTTTCAAGTATTTATGCTTGGTCTTTAGTCTATGCTTGTTGTCCTTTTTCTGCTTTTTTTTTATATATATTTCGAACCTCTCCCTTAATGATGGTTTTGTCACCTATTTATAACAAGTCAAATGCCCAATTATCTCAAATATCCTATAACTAAAGGACATTTTAGAAAAATAAATATAGAAATTACTTAAAATACCTTTATCTTTATCTTGAAGGATATTAAAGTAAGATTTATGAAATATATTTGGATTTGAGTTTTAAATTTAAATTGGGCTCAAACCTGATAAATTTAATTAGATTTATACCTAGAAAATAAAAATTTTAGGTCATGGTTCAAACTTGTTGAAATTTTATTATCTAAAATGTCATTGTCTTGATGTTAAAAAAATAATCATCTAGAATTTTTTTTTAAAGTTAAACCACATTCTTTATCGATCATCTCAGTTGGTTTTTGATCTTCAAATCAATTAAATCACGTCATAGTAATTTTCATAAGATTTAATTTTAAACTCAAGTTATTCAATAACATGATTTCAAGTTTTACTTGTTGGACAGGGTTTGGTTTAATGATGACGCATAATTCTTTGCAACTTGTATTTTTTTTATATAATTTGTTTTTACATCCAGAAAGTTTGTAGGCAGCAAACTATTATCTTACTAAAATTCTAGTGATAAGGCAAAGATAATTGTAGAAGATGATATTTATTGATTAATTAATGTACTGATATAGAAGGATAAATTGATGTATCTTTGTTATAAATAAACAATGCACTTCATTGAAGCAGTTTCTAGAAATCAAGTGGCCATATTAGTCTTCTAGAATGGAAACCCCTAGCTTGAATACTTGATGGCGCTAATTAATATTAATATTGGGACTCTCTCATTCCAGAAACACAAATATGGCAGCCGCAACAGCAACATCGATTGATATAGAGGAGAAGACAGTTTTTATTTTATTTTCAACCAAAAAAGACTCAGTTACTTACAATTATATAGCCCCTTTTCTAGTAAATATATGAATCCTAATTGGTTATCCAATACTAGCTATCTAGACACGTTGGATACTCTGATCATTCATGGTTAATCTCTTCATCCTGTTTGATTAAGATGAGCGTTTATTGTCACCTGTATTCCTCTCTCTAATTAAGAAATGAAACAAACCAAAAACCTTAAATCTTATTATTTACTATATTTTACTGTCACAGTTGAGAGCTTTTTCATTGTGGATTCAATAGGTTTTTTTTGTTTAATCTTTTTGTATTTTACCCCCCATTTGGCATTGTGGTTGTATAGGTGTTTGCAAAATAAAAAATAAAAAAAATTCTTTTCTTTTCATTTTAAATGAAATTTTTTTGGTGTTTTTAGATATTTTGATGTCCTGATGTCAAAAATAATTTTTAAAAAATAAAAAAAAATCATTTTAATATATTTTTAAAAGAAAAACAATTTAAAAAACAACCGCAACCATTCCCAAACAGGCACTTGGTCATGTCGTAACTTCAACTTTTGGTCTTGGTACATGTGAGGTGTTTTATTTTTACTTTACTTTTTTTGCATAGTCTTGGTGTTTTAGTCCTGCAATTATAAAACATGATGCTGTACAGATAATCTAACAAAAAGTTTATATTAAAATCCATCAATAAAATTGACACAACTATACTGTTCATCAAAAACCATTGACCGTCACCTCACTCAATTGTTTCAGCCGATCACTTCAATTTAAACAATTCTTCAACATGAAAAAGTGTAAACAATTCACCACTCCTATGATGAGTCCCAAACTTGTTCATCTTAAGCTCTCTCCCGTGGTAGAAACAAGCATAAAATCGATCCGGGGTATAACCTACCAACCCGTGACTCAGAGCCTCCGGTCAGGTCATGAGTCCAGCCTGGTTTTAAAACTATGAATATCTGGGTAAAAGAGCCATAGTTGGATGCCAAGGTAACAATATGGACCGCATTTTGTATGCGCAGAATCAGTTGCAAAAATTATCAAAAACTAACTATTAATGAATCGTGCAGCAAAATTTTTCATCATATGTTGAGTTTATACATCAAATAATAACGGTTAATAGAATGAGTAACGTACAACAGTCTCTTGAGATCAGCTCTACAGGACCAGATGTAAAAACCAGTACTCTGAAAAAACTTCGGCGGTGCCTCCCTGAACTAAGGGACAAAAATAACCTCCAGCGCAGGTGCAAACCCACAGAACTACCACCACCCTCGTCTAAAGATCTCACCTAGTAGTGAGTAGAATTAAAATGAAATCAACCCTAGAAAACACAATATATGTTATGCACATTTGCAAAGAAATGCATCTCAACAAGGCAAGGTAGGATCTGGTGATGATAAAAAAAAAAAAAAAATTGTGATCTCAAAGAGCAGTGACATGACCAGCACAAAACCTAACATGGATGCTCCTCAACGAGCATTAACCTAATAATCCTCCAGAGTATACGTTTCTGCTGCCACCTGGTTATGTGATTTACCCGCTAATACATTTCAGTTGCATGTTAGCTGACATTCATCCGGGGTTGTGTTCAGATGGTGAGATCCTTCAAAGCCTCCAGCTTTCCATTTGATGAAACAAAATCTGCAATTTCACCACCTTCGGGATGGCTTGAGTCTCCACTCTCAGGTTTCTTGGCTATCTGACTGTTCACTGAGTTGCGTATGACAGAGCTGCGCTCTCCTTCGAAGTATGTCGAGCAAGGGAAATACTGAGAGCAACGCCCTTTCCACCCTGAAATGGAAGGAATTCAATATCATGCTGCAAAATAAGTTTTAGCATTTATCTTATGGAATTCAATTTTAACACTATATGCATATTTCAAACATCTCCCTGGTTCCAATATTTATAACATTCTTGGAAATAAATATTCAAAAGGAAATCTCCATCTTCAGCTGGTTCAAGAGAAAAGAAATGTCACAGAAAAGAGAACTTTATAGGAGAATTTGTATATTTGGATTTCAAAAGATTAATAAATGCACATTTCACATGAATGAAGGACACAACCCGCCAAATGCAGAAGAAACTGGAGAATTAGAAGGGAGCAGGAGATAGAGAGAGAATCCAGGTTGTAAGAGTTGTCCCTGAGGAGGAAAAAAAACCTTCAATACAACATTAACACCACCAACAAGGATACACCATGGGCCTAAGACTTTAATGCTGCAGAAAAGATTTCTAAAAATAACATGAAAAGGAATAATTAACTCTATTACACAGTTTGAACTTCTTATACACTAGAATGCAGATATTCCCTTTTTGGCTAAAAAGAAAAAAGACCATGAAACTTTTTACTTACTCAATGCAGCATCGGGATCATCAAGAACTGCTCCTAGGAGCTTGTGGACTGCAATGCAGTCTTTGAGTTTCCATTCCTTGACTGGTCCAAGTGCTCCATTTCTTATGGTAAAAATAAAACGAGTAAATATAGATAAACATTCAGTTTGGATCAGCAATAAAGATGTGCAAGTCCAGGTACCAGCAATAAAGTAAAACAAACAAATCAACCCAAAAAAAAAAAAAAAAAAAACTCAGATCACTGTGGATTACATTGGTGCAGGGTTGTTGGTTGAATCTTCAATTAATTTAATAGCCTCAGGTTTCTTGTTAGGTTCCAAAACAGATAGCATTTCCGCCACAGCAGCTCTATGCATTAAAGAACCTGCGGGAAACAAATGGAGTTAACAAGCCAGATCTATCCAGGTAAGGTTGCAGAAAGGGACAACACAACGTGGGAGATTACCTTTATGTTTTTCAAAGAAAATCTTGTTTGCTTCAATGAGATTTTTCTCATGCAATTGACTACAAGAATAAACATTGCAAAATTTAATAATAAGTCATATTACAAATAAAGAAAAAGAAAATGTGCAGGGGAACCTAATGAATGGACGCTCTGCTTCCAAGACACTCCAAACAAGTTTCTCAGTATCAGTCACAGGAGCAGTCATTGTGCCCACTTTATGGAAGAATCTAATCTGCAGCGCATCAAATTCACAATCAATAAAGATTTAAACAATGGGTCTCTGATCCTCTAAACAGAAGTGCATGCATACTAATTGGCAATACCAGTATCAGGACACATGAAATGTCAAAAACAAAAACAGAAGTTAATAAGATTATTGAATAATATAGGTGATATACCAAGCAGCGATGGGAATCGGGGTTTTCAGCATCCAGCCTGAGCAATTGCTTTACAGCCTGCAAAAGGAAAGAAAATTAACACTGCAACTAGCATTTGTAAATGCAATTGTACAAAAGCACCATTTACTAGAAAGCATTGTGAAATTCACTGTCAACCTCACTATTTAGCCAAACAAACTACAGGAGTTGGGTTACCATAGCAATTATTCTCTTCAGAAAGGGAGAAAAAATTGTAAAAAGATGATGATTTACTCAATAGCATTTGGACTAAAAAACACAATGTTTTCTTCCAATATTACCTTGACAGTCCCTTTTAAGCAGACATTGTGAATGGTGAAAAGGGCTGAAAATGGTACCAAGTTCATCGTTTCGAACAATAAATACCTGAAGAGCGAGCAGAATTTTCTTCTTTCTCATATTAACTTCAAAAGAAAGCAAGTGTGTCTCCAAAGAATCCGGCGAATGTTTCTGAAGCAGCTTCAAGTACTTTGTAGCTTCCAGCAATGGATCTTCAACCTGGAAAAAAAAAATACAATGTTATTCATCCGAGATGAAAGATGAGTACTTTGTACTTTGTAGCCTGAGAGGCCTTCAAGCAATCAAGAATAAAATCTGATGAAATAAAACTAGGAAATAGAAGTAACCTGCAACAACTTTTCCCCATTTGGATCTGGATCTACAGGTTTAACATGCCGCTTACCCGACCTAGAAACACTACTAGCACTTGATTCTTCACTTTTCACCTCAGCCTCCTAGGATGGATATCAGACACTAGAATGAAAATCATTGTAACTGAGACATGCCAAAAGCCATAGAAACAAAATATTAACATACTTTCTTAGCTCGGGCTTCTGCCTTTTTCTGTTTTTGCCTCATCTTCTTTCTCTGAGAAGGCGGCAACTTTGACATCTCTTCTTCTTCTTCAACCATTGACTTCAAAGGAGAATCGAACAGTTTTATGTAACATCTACATTTGAAGTCCATAACAAGAAACATAACAAAACAAAAATTAATTCAAGGAGTTCATTACAAGAATGAGATGGCATTCAAACAACAAAAAAAAATAAACAATTGACATACGGTCATATTCATAAGAAAAATGCATGAAACATTGATCCAGTGAAATGAGATGCAATCCATGCTATGTGAAAACCATATAGGTGTCTGGCTCCAGTAGTTAAATGCAAAGCCATGTATGGATGTGAATATGATGACCAAAGAACACCCTGAATGAATTGAACAGGATTTTCTAGTAACCTGTTTCATACACAGCTTACGTATGTCATGTTACCAAACCCCAAAAGAAACATGAAGAAAATGACTCGAGGGCCAACTGACAAAATCACACCAGCCCAACATCATCAATGCAGAATGACCATGGCATCCAGCAGCCTACGTAAGGTATTCACCATAGTATTATCTGCACCAGTGCCCCAAGATTTCAAGGAGGGTAAGCAATGACAAACAAAATGCATAGAACTATGCTTCCTTCTCTATGAGAAAAACTTGGAAATAAGAAAATAAAAATAAAAAAGCAGCTGTAAAAAATCCAGCATATGTCATACCATTCAGTGAACAAATCTTCAACCAATACAAATTAAGAGGCAACTTAATGATACGAATATTGAAAAACAGTTAAGCATTATTTCTGTTGTCTGAAATGGTATGCTGTTGGTCTTCCCTGAGCAAGCTGAGGGTGGAGGGTTCTCTAGGAAGGACTGTATGCACAGCTCATGCATAGATGAGGCAAGCATGTAAAACAGCATTCTGATTCAGAAACTCGTGCAAGAGAAAAGGGACAGGAAGGCTGATTTAAAAAAATAAAATCTCATATCTGTTTCTAGGTTCCAGAAAAAAATATTTCACCTGATAGCTCCAGCGGCTGCTTTGTGGAAATATGCATGAGCATGCAAGCGATCTTGAAATTTAAGCATTGCCACATAGGCTCGTAGAGTCATTTTCCTTAAACAATAGGAATGGAAGTCAAATTGGTCTTCAGTGATATCTGCATAGTGCTTCTCCACCTCTAAAAACTTCTTTAAAGCCCGTCCAAGATCACCTTGACGGAAGTGACTCTCACCAGAAGCAAGTTCATACCTTGCCAAATTATTATACAACACTCAGGATGTCTGACAAAAATATCTACTTAAAGTAAGACATGGTGACAGCAATAAGACAGACTGACCACATGCATTGCATGTCATGAAGGTTGTTGTGCTGGTCCCCATCTTTTGTAAACAAAACAGCAGTTTTATCTGCCAAGGCCACCTTCAAGAAAGAATTCCATGTAAAACACCACATGCAGAAACAATCTAAGAAAGCCTCATAAACCAACAATAATAGGAGATCTAAAATTAAGACAAAAATTGCAGCTTCACACCTGATCATCCTGTAGCATACGTTTGACACATTCACTGTTTATATATCGATCTGCAAGATCCATACATCTAGCTTCATCTGCCAGAGTGGCAGCAGCTGCCAAATCACCAGCATGCTTCAAAATGCGGCTCTGTGATTGAGAGATGCAAAAACAGAGTGGGAACATCAAAATCCAACAGTTTGTACTTTCCACATTTTTAGTGGTAGGATTTGAAAGAGCTACAAAATTTTAGACATTCATTCCTTTCTCTCAGTACTATTCTACAATAAAGACAGCACTAAATGGTGACAGCCGAACCAATCCAACAGAGAAAGGAAGAGAAGCATCTAGGTGATAATCCTTGCCCACAAGAAAAATGAGGGCAAACCACGCACATCAACTAACATACAGAAATAGGTAAGAAAAGTCGGTAAGCATATGCTTCCTGTTCATGCTATAATGGTCGCAAAATTCCAACGTTCTCAGAAACTATCTAGGAATTAACAATTCCTTTCGAAATGGAATACAAAGAGGGGAACTTTAAAAAATAATAACAAACAGATGGCATAATAAAACTTGTCCATGGAACCATAGAAATAAAATTTTACAGATAGGTGGTGTAAATCAACCTTGACAGAATATAAATCAATCACAGTTGGAGTGTGTTCTATAGCCTCGTCAATTTTACTCAGAGCAACATCATATTGTCCCCGTCTGTCATAATGCTGCAGTATATCAAAAATGAACAAATTATTAGAAAAAAACAAATGGATACAGTAATAGCAGCCAACTATTTACTTGATGGTACTCAACCTGAGCCAAGAAAAACAAGGTCCACATAAGTGTTGAAGGAGGCTCTTTTTCTGCCCTGCATATATGAAAGGAATACTAAAGGATGTTAAAAAGAGTAAACAGAAAAACAAAACAGAACTTGATGTACAAACACCAAATTAACAGCTGCATTGCAGATGTTCTTTATTGAGATACAAATATGTAATTTTAAAAATATTAATAGCAATCTATCCCCTAAATGTACCGAAGGCAGTTACTGAGCAACAAATCAAACATGCGAAAATTCTAAATGTATATTTTTCTATTATGGTCATCTTAATGCTTTTCACTCTTATTAGTATGCCGCACATTAAGTTAACATGATGAATAACTGGTCCAGAATATGTGATAATTACTTGAATGCAGAAATAAGTTTTTGTAAGCCACAAATGACAAAACATGTCCTGTCAAACATTTTGATGACAGTGCCTGTTATTTTGATTTTCATTAATAAAAAAAAAATCATATTATTTCACTCTTATTAATATGCAGCACATTAAGTTAACATGGTGAATAACTGGTCCAGAATATGTGATAATTACTTGATTGCAGAAAACAGTTTTTGTAAGCCACATACATGTCCTGTCAATCATTTTGATGTCAGTGCCTGTTATTTTGATTTTCATTAATAAAATAAATCAATTTATTTTTTAGTTTGAACAACAATCAAGTATTCAAAATAAACAAAAGAATTAGTACTTACTGAAGAGTATCCTGAAGGAATTTCCCTTACATCTTTTATATTTCATGTTTTAAGAAACAGATTTTACTATCAAAAGTTCAATAGAGGTACGATGGTACAAAGCATAAATTACCTCCCAGGGTATCCACCACTTGTCCTAAGAGAATGCTCCAATTCAAGAATAAGTTTCTCCAGTATATCTGCCTGAATAAGAGCAAGCGTAGAAGATTGCTTTCAACCAGAATGAAATAATAGTACAGGCATACAGCCTCCAAAAAGATACACATGCACCATACAAGAAATAAAACTCACCTTGCCAGGGTGATCATAGAGGGGTGAAAGATCTGAGAATAATGAAGGAACTCCCTAAAAACAAGAAGAATCGTATATAATCCTGGCAAAAAATAGAAAAGCCAGCAAGAACTGCTTGAACTGTAACCACAAATACCTTGGTCAGGAGGGGTCTAATATAATTTTCTGCAGCTACAAGAAACTTTTCACCTTGGAGAAAATCAAGTGGTATTCTCTGAATTAAAAAGGATGAGTGGCAGTCACTATGTAACCCAGCAAAACATCACATACATGTATTTATATTCAAAAAATACAATGATAGGGGAAGTAAATAGCATTGACAATGATACTAAAAGAGTGTACTAACACCAAGGTCTGGCCAACAGCAATCCATATTAAGCATTCCTCTCAGATATAACATACAACAGGGTGATTTCAGTTAAGTTTTGCCCAAACAGTTCAGTAGCTGGATGGGTTCAAGGTCCTAATGCTCATAGTTTTGATCCAACGAATACCACACAAAGCAGAGGGGTGGGGGAAGGGGGCAGTTTTTAACAATTGTAGAACCTCACATAAATGCTGCTGTTTCAGTTGGTGGGCATTGAACATCTAAGAAGACACTCCAGATAAACTTCCTGGAATTAGATAGCCTTTAGAGAATGGCGCTAATACTAAGCTCAACTGATAAAGGGTCGGGTTACGGGGTAGAGCCCATAACTCAAACTGAAAGGGGAAAAGGAGGTTTTACAGCATGAAAAACTAGACATTCTATATCTACCTTGGGTAAAAGTAGGGCAGTGAATGTTTCCAGACACAAGATCTAAGGGCATGTCTCACCTTAACAGCTGATGACCAGGTGTACTGCTGCCCAAGTGATTTGTACAAGGCATCCAACTGATCAACATCAGAAGAAGAAAGGCCATTTTCCACATTCAGACCAACACATTTTTGTAGGCCTTCATAATATCTGGACAGAAAAGATAGTGACAATATTGGATTCCTTATCAAAACTACAAAAGCAAACCAAAATTCATTGAACACCAGAGAAAAAGACTAAGAAACAGGCAACACTTGCGTTAATTTAATACTTTAATCATATGGTCACCATTCCAATGTCTGTCGCTTAGATTTTCAACAGTACAACTATACTAAAGACAGGAACAAGGCAAAAAAAAACATTGTAAATCAAAAATTTAAGGATCATAAGTCAAAAACATGCAGGTCTGGCAGACTCTTCATACTCAGGTGAGAAAATCTATCCAGAAACTTGATCAGTTTGTGCAAGATTAATTTAACAAGAAAACAATTTTAGATGTTCAATAGGAGTGATGGCATCCTACAAGAGATACATGTTAGAGAAAAATCGTGAGTTCTGGTGGAGCTACAGTGATATGGAAAAGAAAAGGAAGTCTACAGCAATAGACAAACAAAATTAAATGAGGACCAGCATTTTTTTGTGATTTGCCTAAAGGTAAGTGTTGTGAGGTTATTCAAAGCTAGATAGCTAAAAAACAAGTAGACAACATCAAATAGTACTTTACTTTGGGCATTCACTCAATTTGTAATCAAGAACTGTTCAAATAAAAGGCTATGTTGCGTTACAAAAACAAAAACTTGGTTCATCACACACACGGACTAACACTTTTTTCGGATTTGAGGAAACCCCGCCCCTCGGAAAGCGCACTTTGTGGGCTCAAATGAGTGAGTAAAGCCCTAGCTGTCCCAGGTTTTTACAAGGGGTGCACATCGTGACTTGAACTCGAGACCTGCCGTGCAGATCACAAGCCCTTTTTCATCACGCCACGCCCCTTGGGGACGCCATGCACTAACACAACAAAGCTAAAGTTAACTATGTTTGCAATTGAACACATGAAGTGATGTCGACATTTCAAGGCACCTAGGAAATAGATAGAATATCAAACACAGATTTCTACCCTCATTATCCACTGGCAAAAACATATTTTGATGATTTTTCAGAAAATAAAACATTATAATTCATTATGAACTTCAAGACAAAGGAAACCGATCTTGTAACACCAAACAATATCTCATCAAAAGTTGTAGTAACCAAATATATAGGGCAGACATTTTCAGATTACAAAATTTGTTTTGGGAAAAAACAATAAAAAAAAAGTCAAGCAGAAGACACTCGTGGCTAAATTCATAGTTGGAATCACAGAAACACACACTGCTACATTTACTAGCAATCCTGTCATTTCTGTTAGATGGATATTCTCCAACTTTCTTCTTAGAAATGTTAAGCAAATTAAATCACCTGTAGTTGTCAGGATTAATGGAAAGTAATGCCTTGTACAATTCAGCACCTTCTTCAAGACGACCAAGCTTCACTAATAGAGAAACCTCTTGCTCTTTATAGGACAATTTATCAACCTGGAGAACTTTCAATCGTAAATATTTAACTCAAACTCAAGAAGACCCACCAAGTAGTTACCCTACTGTCGAATGAAGTGTACACTTACAATTTTTGACTCTTTCTTATGCAACTCCTTGATAGCTCTCTCAAGAGAACCACATTCCTCTAATAAAGAGATCTGGAAGGACAATAAATCACCGGCACATAACCATCAAAGCTACTGAGATATCTAGAAATACCACTATTCAGAATGCAAGTTCTAAAAAAGTTTAAACACAATCACGAGACAATAGTTCATGCAGTCACTTCTAACCATAAAGAGGTGGTGGACGAATGAAAGCTAAACCATCACAACCATAATTAGCCCCTGAGACTCATCCAGAACAAGCTGTCCACAATAATGTCACCATCACATTCAGCCACTAATCTGCCTTACACTTAATTGAGAAAACAATAAATTTTGAACTTCAGCATCAAAGCAAAGCTCCCAACTGATGCTGATGTAGTTGCATTTGTCTAATCATCTTGAAGCACAACAACCCATAGCCCAAAAATCATGGCAAATACTATTATTGCCAGCATAAACTATCAGCAGAGTTGCAGCATATTCAGTTTTGCACATATATGGCAGATGAAAAACATAGAAAGAAGTGAAACATCAGGGACCTAACAGTTGAAAAGATCTAAGACAGAATAGAGCTGTATATATGAAATCAGCATTGTTACCTTATACAAAAGCATTTCTCCATGCTCACATCGTTCATTATCTGGAGGATAATCATCATCAAGTGTCCCTTCATATGCTTCAAGAATTTCAACTGCTTTTGAACCACTGGTGAAAAGGTAAAATAAAGCACAAGGGGAAGACTTAGATCATACAATATTACTTTACACTGCTACTTCCAATTCAGGTAGAGGAAGACACAAAATACAGAAATTCAGAGACAATTTGATGATATTATAACATGAACCTGACAAAAAATTATCTGCAATATTCCACATTCACGAAGATCCTTAATAACCTCTTGTAATGAATAAATAAACTTTGAGTGTCATGATAAAGCCATACTCTGAATTCAAATGATGGGCAACAGCAAAGCCAATCCAGTTCATGCGATGATTTGGTTTCAGGGATAGAAGCTGCTGTCTTGTCTCAACAAAACCTGTCAGGTCCCGCATTTGAGCCTGCAACACAAAAGGAAAATTTCAACTTTCTATCAAACAATTTTTTGTCAGCAAAAACTAGACAGCATACTGAAAAGAGCAGAGAAAAGGCAAAACCAAGGCAAATAACATGGCACCTGGTTAGCTGCTTATTAAAGCACTTGATTGATAAGAGTACCTACATTGGCTATAGTAGATGTAAAACAGTAATGTGAAAAATGTCCTTGAGTGTGAAGGTGCAAGACATCAGGGTGGACCATCTCTTACCACCTCCTGCATCTATGCTCCCTAATCCATCCATGCTACCATCTGTGCCACATTGAGCATTCTTCTGATAGTAACAAACTTTCAATGCATGAGCTTGACTTTTAGTTCTCTTGAATCCTCTTTAACCTTTAGTAAGATGTTGCTTCTTATAACTATATTTTAATTTTAATTCTTTTTTTCCTCCTCGCACTCACCAGCTTAAGCATTTCTATATATTCTTCCAGGGCCTTGGATGGTGCACCCTTGCTTCTTCTAGAAAAACAGTACATCACAAAATAAAAACAATTTGACAAAAATTCCGAGCTTTGCTTGATTTTGATGGTAAGTGAAAGAACTGATGACCACAACGATCCCATGTTCATCATGTTAAAGTCCTAACATGACATTTTCATAGAAATAAAAACATGAGTTCTACCTGTAATTTTCCATGTGAACTATAGTGAAGCATCACTTATGGTAGCATGAGACCAAAAGATTATTTATGGATCAAAAGTTGCATAGGTCAAACAAATATCGATTTCATGTGGCATATAAGCATGCTGTGTAGGTGCTAGAGGTTCCCAAAGACTTGGAAGTAGACCATATGCGAGTTAATAACAGTGTTGTTAAAGGCAAAAGGCGCCAAGCCTGTAAAATGCACAAGACCCTAACCTAAATGAACCAAGGTGATATGCTATGAATAAAAAGGGGAAAAAAAACATACACACACACACACACATAAAATATATATCTTCTCGATTAAGATTGGTTCAATAGAAAATCAAAAGAAAATATAAGATACCATAACATAGTCATATAAAATTATATTTTTCACCTTTAGAACAAAATAAGATAATTTAAAGTGGTAAGTAGCAAAATAAATTATATATATATATATATCATCATTATTCATTATTCTTCAAAAACATCTTCATCCATGCTTTCCTCTCCTTCACTTTAATCCTCCATATCCTCCAATTCATGATTATAACCCAATCTTCACCTCTCAATCCATACTGCACTTGTACAGATGTGTTAAACGTTGATTCCCACTGTTGAAAAAAAAAAGGCAGCTGGTGTTTCTCTTCCAAGTGTCCTTCATTGTCTGTTTGTCTTCCACTTTAAATATTTTTTAAATTTTCTTACTCTAATCTTTGTTCTTTACAAAAATATCCCTAAGATGTTTCTTGTGATAAAAAAAATAGACAAATAGGTCAAAATATATATCAGTAAAAAGAAAAAAGAAAAATCCAGCAGAAAAGGATGAGCTTCAAGCAAGCGCTAGCCTTAACACCTTGCACCCACTCACAAGGCGCTCACCTAGGTGGCTATTCCTTGAAATAAAACGCATGAGGCTAATAAAGGTGTTGGGGCCTCGCCTCCCTGGAGTGCCTAGGCGAGTGCCTCAATGCCTCTTGACAACACTGGTTAATAAGCACGAGAATATCTTCAACCTCAAGAAATCAATTTTGATACCAAGACATGGTTTATTAAACTTCATCAAAAGTTAAAAGAAATGAACGCATGGCAACATTTGGATAGCAAAACCAACCAGGTAACAGAGAAACATGTTGGAAGGGAAACACCGTATATATAGCACAATTTGAATTATTGCTTTGCTGTTTAGGGCGTCAATCAATGTAATAGAGGCAGTAAAATCAGAGCAAGTATCAATAGCTCATGAAAATAGATAAGAGTCACAGAATTATAGTCAAGCAATAACCATATGAGGAGGAAAAGGTCGTTTGGAAGGGACAAAAAAGGTCAAATTATACCTGTAAGAGTGACAAGTCCCTCAGTATTTCAATATTGTCTGGATCTATTCTCAATGCATTTCGATAGCATTTGATGGCCTCCCTATACTCTCGGTCAGATCGGTAAAGGAGTCCATAAACATGCCAGCAGACATGACTCTTAAGGTCATTCTGCATTAAAGAGACAAACAGAAACACAAAATCACATTACAAAGATGAGATAAAAAAAGAAAAAAGATGTAAATTTAAATGTTATACAAAATGGAGCATATCAACCTTTAGGCCAAGTCGGACAAGTTCATATGCTTCAGATTTACGATCCATGCAATTTAATGTCAAACCCTTCATGGATAAAGTTTCTGGAAACCAAGAGAAACAAAATTCAAGAAAAGTTTCGATTAAATAATGTACTGAAATCTGGTAAGTGATTAAAAATTCAGAGGGTGGATTTTCTATCGGAATAAAAATTATGAGCATCATGAGCATGTAAAAGAGTTGAGCAATAATATTTACCGGTCCTAGGTTCATATTGACCATAACTACATTTTTACCACTTCAATATCCTTGTTTATGATTAGGACACCTTATATGAATTTGAATGTAACCAAGTCCTAGATTTGTCTTGATGCATTTCATAGAGAGGTTTAACAGCAACCCAACCATAACGAGCACTATCCAATCAAGAACAAGTGAGAACCAAGTCTTTGCCCTTTGCAAAGGCAAAAGATCCCAATTCTTTGGTAAAAAAAAAATATATTCTTAGTAACTGCATGATGAAATGAACTAACCGAGGAACCCTACAGGGAGGATGCTGATAGCCTCTAATTTTTATTTCAATTGTTTCTCTTCAAATTTGGTGTGATTTTTCAGAACCCTAGAATCTCATCTTTGTTTCCCTAGTTTTAACTTAGCAAGACACCCTAAGCACCCAGCAGTGCACTTCCAACACTACAGCAGATAAAAAATCAATTCATCATAAAAATTGAAACAATTTTTCTGTGCCCTGCTAAAAACAAAAATTTTGTTTGGATTCACATCTTCAACTTTTTTCCCCTTCAATAATCATCACATTTTTTCAAAACTCGTAAGACTCATTCATCAAAGGATATGCTAGAGAAATCTGACTTTCAAAAGCACAACTTTTCAAGCATGAGAAGCTAACAATACCTCCATGGTCTGGAAACTTCTTCAAGATAGTATCTGCTGCCTTCAGTCCCTTCTTGTACTGTTTACTTTCATATGATTTCTGCAACAAATGAAAGGCATGCGGCATTTTTTTTTTTAAATAAGTGAATTCATCACATGGTCTGGCAACTATAGAGAAAATTTTGGTCATTTGATAATCCAGCTTCTAAAAAGAAGTCAACAAAGGCCATTATGATTTACTCCACCAATAACACCACAGAGGCCAAAATCTTGACACGATTGATGCAAAAGACAAGACACCAAATAGGCATATAAAAACCACATGACGATTAAGAATTTTAGACTCTAATAGAAAATATTTTTCACAAAAAAACAAAAGGATATAGAAGGCAATCAGATCACCACCAAAATGGAACTCTTCAACTAAGAGCGTGAATTAGCATAAAGTTTACAGTTTGAATCTATTGAAGTTAATGCATTAACAATTAGTGAGTGTTTAGGAGGAAAAATTAAGAAAAAAATTCAACTTTTCAAGCATTGACACAAGCCACCAAAACTCATAAAACAAGAAACTTGACATCATTCGCATTCCTTAATACAATAAATACCCTAACTTGAAATTCAACTTCAATCGGCAGAAATGGAGACAGTTTCTCATTTATTAAAAAAAAAAACAAAACAAGCCCTAAGTTTCTCAATCTCTCTGATTCCAAAACAGTCCATGATCAATCTAAAATAAGAAACACATGAACCAATATTGTAATTCAATTACGATGTCACAGTTATTTTTAGTAATTAGAGGGATAGAGTAAACCTAATGTATAGATACAGTAAGTGAGAGAGGGAATTGAAGGCTTACGACGATGAGCTTGAAGAGGTTAGCCTCTTTAGGAGGCAGAGAAGCTCCCATTGTTTTTTGTCTATGAGAGAGCGAGAGAGAGAGATAGGGTTTTACAGAGATAAGATAGAGTCAAGAGTGAGAGATTGGGAGGTTAGGGTTTGGTATCGTTTCGTTTATGTTTTTTCTTACTGTAGTTATTGTTGGAGTGGCGAGAACTGAGAAGTGGAGACGGGGAGAGGGTGAGAGGTGGTAGCGTTTATCTACTGCGACTGCGAGGCAATGGCAACCCTACTGTGAGACAGAAGGATTAAAAACAAGAAATAGAGAAAAGAAACGACTAAAAAACGAGTGAACCGCTCGAACACGGCTGCCTAGTGGTGAAAGGAAAGGATTGTATCACTGTGTGTGTAGACTAGAGGGTTTTTCTGTAATTTAACCAGTAATACTCTTCAAGTGGTTAGATTACTTTTAAAAATATTTTTTAATATTATTATCATAATTTTTAAAAATATATTATAATATTATTATTATTATTATTTAAATTATTTTTTAATATTATTATTATAATTTTTAAAATTATTTTTTAATATTAATATATGAAAATGTCTAAAAACATCAAAAAAAAAAAAAACAAAATTAAATTTAAAATAAAAAATTAAAATTTTTGAAATAACTTTTAAAATACAGGGTCATTAATTAATTTTTCCAAGTGGGATTTTCCACGATTTGGATGTCTTTCTTCTCTTCTCTTTTCTTTTTTGATGGATGGGAATTCACCAGGTGATAGAATTATTGAAATTTTTTTCACGTTGAAGAATTATGTTTGGTGTGTGGGTATAATTTTTAAAAATAAATAAAAATTGTTTCTAACATAGCACTTTATAATCATTTAAAAATACAAAAAATAACTCTTTTAAAAGCATTTTTCAGATGTGAAAAAAACAAATTCTTAAATGTATTTTTTATTTGGTCATAAGTATCTTTTTGAGTTATAATTAAAACAATCTGTGAATATTTTTTCATAAAATGCCTTTAATAACTCCTGTTGTAATTTACTGTTTTTATTTTAAATTGAAAAAATCATTTAGGTAAGATTATTTTTTGTTTTTATTTAAACTAAAAAAATCATTTAAATAAAAAAAAATTGTTTGTAAGACTAAAGTATGACAAGGAAGAGCATTGCTTCGAGTGTAAGGAAATGGTTGTTGTGCTGTGTTGTATGACTTTTTTGGAAGCAAAGATAAAGAGAATTTATTTTTATTTATTTATTAACGGGTATCTACATTAGTTCAAGTTCAAGTGTATCTCAATTAATTTTATAAATTTTGAAGTTAATAACCATGTAAATCTCAAATGATTATAATACTAGCAACCATATAGTTTGAATCTGATATTATAGGAAAAACAAATTCTTTAAGCTCAAATTTTTAACACTAGATTACCTACTTGATAATTATAAAAAGAATTTATGGAATATTTATTGAAATAAGATAATTAATTAGCAACAAGGTCCTCGTCATTTGTCAAAACATTTCAAGGATCGGAGGGTGATTTTAGGACTCTAGATCAAATTTGTTCGTATATTTATTCTTCCTTTGAAACACATACAATCCCAGGCACAATATTTATACAAGTACACCATGCTGTGACTTATGCTATGTCACGGGCATATCAAATATTTTTTAATATACAAAATGGATGTTTTAGTATTTATAACGAAATGAGAAAACTGAATACTTGAATTATTAATTTAATTGGATCCAGTAGAGTAATAATCTGATTTAAATCATAGACAATAATAGCAGATAAATCATGCAAAAAAATATTAAACAAATAAAGTGCCAATGAAAGGAGGAAAAAAAATAAAGTCATTGGGAATTCATCGTGATTTTATTACAAAAGAGTGCATGATGACATTAAAAGATATCATCACATGAATCACTAGAGCAACGCAATGGGAAAAGAGGCATAAAAAGAGTGACCACTCGTGTATATTCAAGCCAATCGATTTTATTTAACTCAAGAATTATTATTTTTCTATAAAAATAACAAATCAAAAGAACCCAATCATATAAAATAAGCAAAAGAACGCACAAAGGACATCAAAAGATAGAGAAAAAAATAGAGTTAAGTCTTCAACTGAATAAATATCAAACATTTAAAATACTATGCTCAGGCTTAACAGTAAGCTAAAATCCTAGCAAATCAAAATAAAAAAATAAAATGAGATAACGTAAAAATAAAATAAAAACTATGCAAGTAAATATAGCAAAGGAGCGAGGATGAAGTCTCATGGAAAAAAAACAAGGTGATTTGGCCGCATTTTTGTGCTGGATTTTTTTTCTATGTAGAAAATTAATTGATATTTTATGTGTTGTAATTAGTTATTTTAATATTTAATTGGTAAAATTGTAATAGATCAAATTTGTTAGAAATAAGTTTCTTTTCGCCTAAAGAAACAGTGTAATCGAAACGCTGGGGAATTGGTTCTCATATATTTATTTTGAATGTCTTATCTATAATAATTAGAAAATTCAAGATCTAACCATATTAATAAAAAAAATAATTAAAAAATAACAAAATTAAAATAATTATTATTAGATTTTAAGAAATTATTTGACTTAAAGGGAAAAAATCATATAATTAGTAATTTCAAATTATCACAAGCACATATTAAAATTTGAACATTAAAAAAAAAAAACCTTTATAAAATTGAAAATAAAAAAAATTAGAAACAAAAACTAAGAGAATAAAAACTTATTTAGTTCATTTTAAAATATGAGAAGTTGCATGACAATTGATTAGTAAAAATATAAACATTTATATTCATAATTAGCTATAGCGGACATGGAGAGTTACATGACAATTAATTATTAAAAATATCAATGTTCATAATTAATTATAGTAGATGATCCTCCATGGATGAAAAAGTTAGTAATTATTAGTGACATGTTCATAAAAAGATATGCGATTATATTTGCATTACTAGGTACTGATAATTTGGATAACATAACAACGGGTGGATAAAAATAATAGTCGAAAGAAAAAAGCTAAATGAATTGGTAGGGGCTGTAACAGCGGTTTATTCGATTGTATGATGACAAATGTATTGAATATTAAAAGAAATGGTCATAATGAGAAACATGAGGAAAAAATGCTTTTCAAAAGTAAAAAACAACGAAGTTAAATTCTAAAATAACTGAAATTATACAATTATTGTCGAATCTCTAAGTTTCGGGGGTTTACTTTGTTTTTTTCATGGGACAAATTCATTATTTGACATTAAAAAAAAAAACAGCATACTGGTGAATCAAACCTGAAAAATAAGTTTTATTGTTACCATTCAGAGTATTTTGTGTGACGATGAAAAAAAAAATGAATCGAAATATGTTTTAGCTTTTAGATAATAACATTGGTTAAATCATAACAAAAATCAAACTAAAAAAATTTATCTTAAATTCTATAAATAAATTATTAAAAAAGAGGGATCAAATTTGACAAAGCAAAAACTTGAGTAAGGATGAGGTTCAAATAAAATGCTAATTTCTTGAATGATTTAAAATAAAGCAATTAATAACCGAAAGAACATGAACTAAATCAAAAGGAAAAAGCGTTGAATGACTGATTTGAAATATATGAGGTAGACATAATGACCGAGGAAGAGCGAGAAATGAAGGAGAAGAAGAAAAAAGGAAGGATTATCGGCGACATACCGGTGAACTCACACGCTATTCTTTCATGGATAACATCTTGAGACACATCGGAAACAACCCCGGGACAACAATTTTGGCCTCTTGAATCGGATGCCCTCACCGTCCTAAAATGATGGAGCAATTGGCGCATGCGTGTATTTTTTTTTTATTTAAATACTTAAATGACCCCACTCAAACAAATTAATTACAAAAAATAGTAGCGAAACCACACAAAATACCTTATAACCTCAAGCTTAATTTATTTGACATCAAGAGCGTTAAGTCCTTTTATGATTCAGCATGGCAAGAGGGTGTCTGGGATTATGATGCAGCCTCCGGTTGTAAAAATATTAAGAGTTTGGATGTTTAGTTAAGATAGAAATTTAAAAAAATATGCGGAACTCAATTGTAAAATTTACTAAACCTGCAATTCACATAAAAGAACAGATTGCTGCTTTGTGAGTGAGGAGAGGGGCCAAGGGTGGGGGGTCGGGGTTGATAATTTCCTAGATAATGCCCCCGCGCTTTGCCGCGGGGCACACAATATTTTTTTAAATATAAAAAATATTAATTATATGTATTTTAAATTGTATTATAAATTTAATTAAAATAATAAATTTGTCCAGAAATCTTGTGAAGTTCAATTTTTTTACCAGATATATGAATTTTAAATCGTCATAAATATATCTGTTTAGTAGTTTTTAATGAAATAATCAATATTAATTTATTATTGTTATTAAAAAAATAAAAAAAAATCTGGATATTTGAACTATTATATTTATTGCATTAAGATTAGTTAATTTTATAATTTAATTTAAATAGATGCATAGATACGAATAAAAAAATAAATATTCTCCAGTAATTAAAAAAAGAAACTAAATGAATTAATATCAAATAAAAATCTGGAAAAATAAATTAATAAATATAATTAATTAATGTTCTATCGATAAAAAAACTGAACATATAAATTGAAAATTTATCCTCACATTATTGTCATTATTATTATTATAAGAGTTAAAATTATTATTCACATTACTATCAAAATAATAATAAAAATTAAATTGACTTGAAAAATCATTAAAAAAACAAAATATTTTTATAAGTAAACAATAAAAAATTAATAATTAAAATTACATTATTATTGCGTAAATGGTAAAATCATAAAAATTATCTAATCCAAAGAGCAAATTAAAATAATAAAAAATAAAAAAGAAACAAAGGCAAAAAGCGAGTAATATTTATTATTCATATTATTATCAAGACAGTAAAAATCAGTAAATTATATTGAGAGAAAGAAATATAAAAAAAATAGGAAGCACAAAAAAGAATTAAAATATTGTTATTATTATAATTCATAATAATAATAATAATAATAATAATAATAACAATAATATGAAAGAGTAAATAAACAATAAAAGATTAATAAAAAAATAAAAATAAAAATCATCATTGTTATTACTACGAAAAGAATAGATATTATAAAATTATCTCGAGGAAAAAAAACTTAAAAAAACATTAACAAAAAAGTAAGCAAGAGAAACAATTAAATTATTATTATTATTAAATAATAATTAATTAAATTACTACTACTATATTATTATTATTATTATTATTCTAGAAATAAAAAATTCAAAATCAAAGTTAAGAGCACATCTATATATACATGAATAATAATAGGGATCATTATAGAAATAATAAGAAATCAAGGGATGAAAACAACAAATTAAAAGTATAAGGGCCAAATATTAATTATGTTCGATTTTTTTATTATAACATAATGTTAGACAAAATAATAAATTTGTACATAATTTTTTAATTATAAATTTGAATAAAATAATAAATAGTTTTATCCATAAAAAGATGAATATATAAATTGAAAATATATCTTTATGTTATTATCATTATCATTATTATAACAGTTAAAATTATTATCAATATTACTGTCAAAATAATCTCAATAATTAAATTATCCTGGAAAATCATAAAAAAAAAAGCAAAAGATTTATGTATAAATAAGAGAAAAAAAACATAAACACTAAAATTATCATCATAATTGCATAAATAGTCAAATAATAAAAATCATTCAAAAATAATAAAAAACCAATCACTAAAATTATTATTACTATTGCGTAAATAGTAAAATCATAAAAATCATTTAATCCAAAAAAACAAATAAAAATAACAGGAAAAAAAATAAAGTAAAAAAAGAAGCAATATTAATTTTAAAATGACTATCAATTTAAATTCAAATTTGAGGATTGAACCGATTTAAATAAAATCTAAAGAAAAAAAACTATAAAAAACCTAAAAGTATAAATGTATAAATATGAATAAAAAATATACATTGTCTAAGAATTTATAAAAATAAACTAAATGAATTAATATAAAAAAACCATGCAATAATCAAATAAAAAAAATACTTATATCCACAAAAAAATGAATACATAAATTGAAAATCTATCCTTATGTTATTATCATAATCACTACTATAACAGTTAAAATTATTATCCACATTACTGTCAAAACAATCTCAATAATTAAATTGTCTTGAAAAATCATTAAAAAAAAAAGAAAAGATTTTTATATGAAAAAGGAAAAAAAAGCAACTACTAAAATTATCATGATTACTGCATAAATAGTCAAATCATAAAAATCATCTAATCCAAAGAAAAAAAAGAAGAAGCAAAGAAAAAAATAAACAAAGAGAAAAAATGAGTCATATTAATAGTAAAATGATTATTATAATAGTTAAAATTATTATTAATATTATTGTCAAAACAATTCAAATAATTAAATTGATTTGGAAAATCATTAAAAAAAATCAAAAAATTTGTATAAAAAACAATTAAAAAATAACAAATGAATTAATATCAAATATCAATAAAAAAATAACAATAAAAAATAAATTAATATCAAATAAAAAATAAACATTATAAAAAAAAACAAATGAATTAATACCAAATAAACAATTAAAAGAATAAGGACCGAAATGAAAAATAATATATATATAATTAATTCTAATTCAAGGATAAAAAAAAATTGGAGGACCAAAAATAAATATCATTTTATAAAAATCAGAAGAAAAGGGACTGAAATCAAACTTTGTATATATTATCAATTTCAATTGGAGGACTAAATTAAAGAAATCAAAACATCCGTACCGCAAAAATTGAAGGAATAAAAAATCAATCAAAAATCAAAAGTATAAGGACTGAAATAAAACTTTCTTATATAATCAGTTTTAATTGAAGGGCACAATTGAAAATAAAAAAAATTTAATAAATCAGTAAGAAAAACGAAATCAAAACATCAGGGACCAGAATGAACTTCTTGCCAATATCGGGGACCGGAGCTGAATTTGCAGCGGCAGGAGAGAGAAAAGAGATCGTCGACCAAAACCCTTCCGCCATCGCTCACCCGGACATATATGACCGGAACGCGCAGTGACGGAGGAGAGAGGGCGTCCCGGCGCATCTTCTAGTGTGGCGGAAGCGAATTTTTGACGGCGGGAATAAGCCACACGCACCGCCTAAAAGGCGCGTTGATGTCGAACGCTGCTGGCACGTTCGTACGACGCGCCAGCAGTTAAAACAAAAAAATAATAAAATAATAGGTAATGACTGGCTTGCCCTTGGACCCACCGATATTTACGAAAAAACCTGGATGGAAAAGACGGTGGTAACCCTGGTTACTGTGCGTTATTTTATCTTTATTGGGGGCTTTTTTCGTCTGTGCACTGTGCATATAAAGCGGAAAAATCGGTGATGCCCCTGGTTCCTGTGCACTATTTTATCTTTTTCGGGCGGCTTTTTTGTTAATACACTGTTCAAACCGGGGAAAAAAAAGACGGACAAACTCGCGTAACGCACGGACAAAAAATATCCAGTGAAATGTGAGTGTGTGCACAGTGATTTTGTGTACAGTAAAAATGGGACGCCGTTTATATTTTAGTTAATAGTTTGTTGTTTTATTATAGCTTGTTGTTTTATTTATATAATAAAATATAATGATTAAAAAAAGGAGTGTGGGGGCTGATATTTTATAGTTTGGTGTTTTATTAGAGTTTGTTGTTTTATTTATATAATAAAATATAACTAATAAAAAAAGAAAGGAGATGGGATCATTTATATTAGAGTTTGTTGTTGTTTTATTATATTTTCATATAAAAAATATATTTTTAATACTAACATAATCTAAAAATTAATTAAAATATAAATAAATATATTAGAAGGAGATCACAATATAATTTTTATCTCGCAATTGTAATTTTATTTTATATGATATTTTATTATATATTGTTCCTAAAAAATCAAGATGAAAAATTTGAATATTTTCGTAGCCGTATCGTATCACTTTTATATCAAAAAATGAAAGAAAATACAAATTTGAGGTAAAAAAATAAGTAAAAAATCATAATTATATTTTGAATAGGCCAATTTGATTTAATTATGGGATAATTTAGAGTATCATTATGTTTGAGAATTAATTTAGGATCCAATTGAAGAATTTAATTAAGTGCAAGGACTTAATTATGCTTTAAATTGGACAAATTAATTTTATCAAGAGCTTAATTAATGAAAAATCAAATTCTTAAATTTAATTCAGACTCAATTGAGAAGATTGTTCTAATTGCAAATTTAAGGCTAATATTGAATTTCTGACACGGATACAATTGCACAAAATTAAAAGTTTAAAACCAATTAAAAGTGCAATTAGAGCAATTATAAATTGAAGGACCAAAATACATTTTCACTTCCTTCCAAAACAACAGTCCTGCTGCTACCTTTATCTGCACACCTACCGACAGCCCACCGATGACAGCCCCCCCGCCGCTAACAGTCCGCCACCGTGACAAGCCAAGCTCTCCTATAAATAGCAACTATGGACGCTGCATGCATGAGAGGAGAAAATCGAGGAGAAAAAGGGGAAGTTCTAGGAGGATTTACAGAGATTTCTAACAGCAAAAACAACCAAAACAAACATAAAAATCACATCATCTTCCCCAACAACTAGCTCTCTCTCTCTCTCTCTCTCTCTTGGTTTGCAATCTCTCTCTGGAATCGTTTCTGTCGAATTCGTTCTCCCTACCATTAAAGGTCATCCAACCACCTAACACCACCCTTATCACCACCGTGAACCTCCCCTGCACATTAGTAATCAAGCCACACTTTCAAGCGAAGCAAAGGCCACGGTTGTAGCAGCTGCAACGTAAACCCTGATTACTTTGGAAGCTCCCTCCATCCACCATAGGCCACCATTGACAACGCCGCCACCTCTGGATACTCACCTCGATCTCATATACCCAACAATACTAATAGGTACGCCGTTTGTCACACTCGAAAAACTCCCACTCACTGTTGATCACCTCTTCCCCGTTGTCACTGCACGTGAACAGTGGGATGTAATTTACGTCCCACTGTTCACCTGTGTGAATAGTGGATGATCAGGCCGCACACAATGTCCGCCTTAATCACTGAATAAGATGGGTCAGGTTTCGAACCCTGCTCAACCTTCAAAACAAATTAGGCTTCCATCCAACGAGGACTGGCAGCCCAGCCCTCCCAAAAAAATGAAAAAAAAATATGAATTGACATGAAAAAATATTTTTATTATTATTACTATAAAAAATTCAAAAATAACAAAATATGTTGTTTTCTTGCATTCGACCTAATTCCAAGGTTTTTCCCGTCGTATTTTTCATAAAAAAATATATGTTGTATCTTTCACATGTTTTAAAATGAAAATCGGATATTGTAACCGGTTTACAATTATCAGTTGGAATTTAGCCAAAATATCAAAAATAATTAAATTTATTTTTGTCCTATCTATTAGGATGTAAATATACATTGCAATATACATCCATAGATATAAAAAAAAAAAGGGGAGGTTTAACTATGGTGTAAATTTACATTGTAAAGTATATCTGTAAATAAAATAAAAAAAATTAATTGCGGTGTAAAATTACATTATAAAGTGCACCCGCAGACAAAAATGATTTCTGGAAATGTAGTAAAAAAAATTTTAACTTAGAAAACATAATCAAATAACAATGGAGCTTACCTTAGGTGGGGTGCACTAGGGTGATGTGTTTTCCCTTTGCACAACAAGTTCTCTTACTCAGACTCTCGCAAAATATTAGGTTCCTAGTGGCCTTAATACTAGGTGGCAACTCCTGATATTTATAGGCGTAATTTTTATGGCTATAAAACACACCTTTTTTTCACCGCGTGCCGTTATTTCCTCAAATCCCAGGGATGGCGAGGCGCGACGTGACATCAAAGTTGTTAATTCCATTCCGTTCCGGCTGAAATGGCCGGAACATTCCATGCCGTTATGAAAACCGAGATGAAACGGCGTCGTTTTCATCTCAGTTTTAATTCCGGCCCGTTCCGAAAATACTGACTAAATTTCAGCCAAAACACCTCAGTACCGTTCCGGATGTATCGTTTCGGCTACATAAAAAAAGCATTTTACTTTTGAACTTTTAAACCAGCACACATCCTAAATACATCGGATGTCACTGGCCTGAGATCATCTCAGGTGAGAAGATTTTGCATGGCTTCTTGATTTAGTTTTATAGACATAATTCTGTGACTTGATAATTATTTCATTGATGTGGGATAACCATCAGGATGTAAACTTTTGGCCATTTTCAGCGATGTGGGATTGGGAAAGTAGGAATTGGGAATTGGGAATTTGGGACTTGGAAGAGCATGTTTGTCCAGCTATAGCCTATATATATATATATATATATTAAAATTAAAAAAATATATATATTATAAAAAAAATAAAATTGTTGCATCAATTTTGATTTTATAAAAAATAAAAATTATATTTAATTATGTTTGTTTGACTTTGTGTTTATATTGTATAATTTAAAGTTAATATATCTTGAATTTTAATTATGCTTATTAAATTAATATTTTTTTTCATATATATATATATATAATTACTTATATATGAATAGTACGACACTGAAACGGCACGCCGGAACGGTCCGAAACAGAAACGTTCCGTTCCAATCAAAAAACCGAAACAGCGACCGGAACGGTATTAACAACCTTGCGTGACATAGGTTATATACATGTTTTATCTTATGACTTTAATCCTCTTTTTAATTATCTAGCTCTCAAATAATTTGTTAATTAATTTTGTCTTTAAAGAAGAGCCATTTCTTTAGTTATTAACTTCAATTTTTATATGAAAATTTACCATGGGAGAGGTTTATTGTTTTATTTTGATGAATAGAAACTAAATAGCTATCCAGAATTTTATAATTGCAAAAAAGTTTTTTTATATTCTTTATTTTTACAGTGCTCTACACAATAAAATATTCACATCTCCTATATTTTAGTTAACTAGCCATTTCCCCCGCACCCTTGTCTTAGGCAATACCATATTTTTTTCAGCGTAAAAAAATTAGTAACGTGAGATTTTTTTCATTGTACAATAAATGCAGGTAAAATAATAAATCTGTGCAAAATTCTTGTTAAGTGCAGATTTTATATAAAATATATAAATTTTAAATCGCCATAAATTTATCTATTTAGTAGGTTTCAAGGAAATAATCAACATAAATTTATCATCAACATTTAAAAAGCAAGAAGATTGGGAAAAATGATTGAATTCATTGTATTAAGATTAGTTCATTTTATAATTCAATTTAAATTCATCATTCAAAAATATATAAATTATGAAAACAATTGCAATAATCAAATAACAAAAACAAGCAATTAATATTCTATCTATAAAAAGAAGAAAATATAAATTAAAAACTCATCTCTACACTACCATTATTATCATTCCTATAACAGTTAAAATTATTATCAATATTATTGTCCAAAAAATTAAAACCATTAAATTACCATGAGAAATAAAATAAAAAAGCAAAACATTTTTAGAAAAAAAAATCACTAAAATTATCATTATTTTGGCGCAAACAATAAAATCATAAAATCATCTAATCCAAAAAATAAAATAAAATAACATCACACAAAAAAAAGAAGAAAAAAGAGAGTGATATTAATTTTAAAACAATCACTAACATAAATTAAAATTTCAGGACTGAACTAATTAAAAATAAAATCCCAATAAAAAGACAAAAAAATAACAATAAAAACTAAAAGTACAAATGCATAAATAAGAAATAAAATAAATATTATCCAAGAATGACAGAAAAAATCAAAAAATTTAATAGCTTATAAAAAATTCAACGAATAAGAACTAAAATGAAAAATGAAAACAATAATCAAAGGACAAAATTGAAACAAATAAAAACCTGGAACCAAAACAAATAAAGATATTTAAAAAAAATTATAGTGTAATTTTGTTAAAAAAAAAATAAAAGAATAAGGATTGAAATGAAACGTAACATATATGACTGATTTCAATTGGATAACACAATCAAATTGCTAAACTACCCTCAGTTCCAAGTCCCTTCTTTTGTCATTTTCTGGAACTATTTTTATAGTTTTACTCTGCAAAAAATCCAGTAATATTGTTTATGTCCCTTAAAAAATTCTAAAATACCTTTTGTCCCAATGATCAGAAATTTTCAGACATAAGGCAAAATGGTCATTTCACTGTAGAATCCTCCACAGTGAACTGTGTTTAGGTGAACAGTAATGAAATGCACAGTCAATATGGCTCATGGTATATATTTTAGTTACTGTATATATTTTGTAAAATTGGCTTTTAACAAGTTGGATTTGGTATATTATTAGTTTATAATTGTTTTTTTTAAATTCTCACAATTAAGGAAAAAAGGAGAATGATCGTTCATTGTACATACAGTCACAGATACTGATGGGTTGGAACAGTGAAATGATGATTATACCCCTTAGCGCAATTCAGACCTTGGCTTTCTATCAGGGGTTTTTTCGATTTTTTCACTGAACAAGTTGGAATTACTAGATTATTTAGGGGTAGTTTTGTATATTTTTTTTAATATTTTTGTATAGTAAAATAACCATAACACCCATGTAGGATAAAAATGCACGGGAACCGCCGGGGGCATTAAGGTTATTGCACATATTTTTTAATTGGTTTAATACTACTTTACCCCTTTTAAGACAAAACAGAACAATAAATGATAGGGTCATATGGGTCATTGCAGCCATATATAAGACAAAAATACAAGAATGGGTATAGAGATGCCTTTGTAATTAACCATTTTTATTATTTTTTCTACCGAATTACTGTTAGCGGTTTCCACGCTCACCCAGTATTTTGACAGTCCTTACAGCGTATTCCAGTGTTAAAAAATGCCTAATCGATATATCGAACAATTTTCAACCATGTTCTCTTCTTTCTGGTGCAACGTGTGTACTAACACGGTGGGCGAATACATGCCAATGGTTGGTTGCATTTTTTTCTCCTTTTCTCCCTCCTGCTTGCATAAGCACACGTCGGCGCCACTGTTTATTGCGAATTTTCATTTTCATCCCTCATCTTTCGATTATTTTGTATGGCCCTTATTTCTATTATATAGGTTTTGATTTGTTTTAATTTAGTTTTTTCATTGAGTTTGATATATATTGTAATTTTATATCAGTTCTTAGTCTTTCAATTTCTATATTGGTTGAAATCATTAAGATTTTCGGTATCATAATTTTAAATTATTTCAATTTTATCCTTCCATGCAAATTGATTAAAAATCCTTAATATTTTCGGTATCAAAGTTTTGATTTGTTTCAATGTTATCCTTCATGCAAATTGATTGTATATTTCAATTTAATTTCAATCCTCATTCTTTTAATTTTTTGTTTTGTTTTAACTTATTTAATTTTGTCCTTAAAAGAAAATGTATTATATATGTTTTTTTTTATTTTGGCCATTATTATTTAAATCTTGGATTTTACTTGAATTCCTCTATTTTTTTATATAAGTGAACAAAACACAAGCATAAGACAAAAAAAGTACCAGCAGGAAAACACTATAGAAAAAAATATAGGTCTAGGGATTGTCATGGTACGCATAAGTTGGACTGGACACCATGGTTATAAAAAAAAATTGATATGGGGATTAATCGCGGTACGCTTAAACTAACTCAGACACTCCGATTAAAAAATAAAAAACAAAAAAATATATAAGTGGAAAAAGAAAAAAGAATATAAAAAAATATAATGGGCAAAAAATGTTATGGGGGAAATAAAAGAAAAACATAATAAGAAAAAAATGAAAAAAAACAAATATAATAAGGAAAACAATGGAAAAAATGAAAAAAAAGGCAAAAAAAAGAAGAAGCAAAAAATACAGAAAAAAACATTGTAGTGGGAAAGCACTATTGCAATCAACAATACAATGTGTGGGGA
The DNA here is from genome assembly GCA_015731905.1 of Salix dunnii. Lineage (NCBI taxonomy): Eukaryota > Viridiplantae > Streptophyta > Magnoliopsida > Malpighiales > Salicaceae > Salix > Salix dunnii. Next base: position 3,957,177 of record CM027661.1, read on the forward strand.
GCAACAATCCTTTCTCCACACCATTTACAATCCATATTGTTTTAAAAAATAAAATCAGTCTAGAAATTAGTCATGGTATGCTTAAGCTGACCCGGAGATACCAGTTACCAAAAAAACAAATTGGTTTGGTGATAAGGAAAAAAAAAATATAAGTGAATAAAAAAAATATAAGGAAATTTTTTTAAAAAAAATAATAAATTGGTTTGGGGATTAGTCGTGGTGCACCAAAGGTGGCACGGAGATTCTAGTTATAAAAGAAATATATAAGTAAAAAATTAAAAAAGAAGAAGCTTAAGCTAACTCAGAGACCATGGTTATAAGAAATATATATAAGTTAAATAAAACAAAAAAAATATAAGCATGAAAGCACTGTAACATTCCATATTGTTTTAAAAACAATTTCGGTTTGGGAATTAGTTGTGGTGTATTTAAGCTGGCCCGTAAACCTCAGTTATAAAAATATATATAAGTGAAAACAAAAATAGAAGAAAAGCACTTTAGCAAAATAAAATGGGTTTGAAGATTAGTCTAGGCACGCATACGATGGTTTGGACACCCTAGTTATAAAAAAAATGGATCTAGGGATTTATGGTGTGCTTAATCTAGTTCAGATTCCCTAATCATGAAAAAAATATATATAAGTGGAAAAAGAAACAAATTAAAAAAAAGTATAACCAACAAAAAAATATTTCATGGACAAAAATGAAAAAAACATAATTAGGACAAAAAACATTATCACGAAAAAACAAAAAAAAAGCTATAAAAAAATTCGATCTGTGGATTAATCGTAGTGCACTTAACCTAGCTTGGACACCCTAATTATATATATATATATATATATATATATATATATATATATATATATATATATATATATATATATATATATATATATATATATATATATAAAAAAAAAAAAATTAAAAAAAATATAACCAGAAAAAAAAAATTCATGAAAAAAATGAAAACAAATATAATTAGGAAAAAAAACAAAAAAAAACTATAAAAAAAACTGGTTCCGATGATTAATCATGGTGCGCTTAAGTTAGCACAGACATTCTGATTATAAAAAATAAATATATATCAGTTGAAAAGGGAAAAAAAAGATATAACCAACAAAAAAAATATTTCATGGGGAAAAAATCAAAAAAAAGAAAAGAAAAAAATCGTAATATAAAAAACAAAAAAAAGGGCAAGAAACAAAAAATATAGAAAAAAATAATCAAAAAATAAAAACAAAATAACAAAAAAAAAGGCAAAGAAAAAAAATATAATTAGAAAAAAAAACAAGAAAGAAAAGCAAGAAACGAAAAAAATAAAAACAAGAAAGAAAAGCAAGAAACGAAAAAAAATAAAAACAAGAAAGAAAAGCAAGAAACGAAAAACATGAAAAACAAATTAGAAGAAAAAAGAAACGTAATCAGGTTTATTGTTAATCCTATAAAGAAAAAACGTAACGTAAAAAAAAAGCAAAAAAAGAGAGCAAGAAATGAAAGAAAAAAAGGGAAAGCACTGTTGCAATCCACAGTAAAATGTGTGGGGAGTTACAGTGTTTTCCCACATAGTGGGTGTTTGGCACCGTGGTTCAACCTGTGTTTATGTTGAACCGCGGGGTCAAACACATTTGCTACCAAACAGGAGGTGAAATTTTTTTGGTGGGTCCCACCATTTAAATAACGTTTCAAACTCAGATACAAAAGCTACCGAGAGATGCTTTTGTATCTGCGTTCCAATTGCATCAACTTTACAGACCTCTCTTCCCTCTCGCATCACCATATAATGGTCTTCTGGCCGAGAAAGAAAGACAGTTCCTAGAGCTCAGCTTGTGCACCTTCACCATCTAGAAACTGAAGTTGAAGGATTAAAATGAGAGCTTGACCTGGAAAGAGGAGTGCCAAAGGCAAGATTTTCAGTCTTGCCTCCAGACTTCCAGCCCTCTCACTGGAGCTGCCACTGCCCCTCTCTCTCCACGGCCACTGCCCCCCTCTCTCTCTCTCTCTCTCTTCCACAACCACCGTAGCTCCCTCTCTCTTTACAGTCATGGCCACTGCCCCACCTCTCTCTCTCCATAGCCACCGCAGCTTTCTCTCTCTCCTCCATAGTCATGACAGCTGCAACCTTTCGACCCCTCTCCTGCCCACCATAGGGCACCATTCCCGACGCCACCACCACAAGAAGAACCACCTCGGCCTCTTCTACCCATAGATATCAGCCGTTGACCCTCTCGTCACAATCGACCATGTTACTGTTCACGTGTTACGTGAACAGTAACATGGTGAAATATGAACATTGTAAAACGATGAACGCAGCGCATCATTTTGTGCGCTGCGTTCTGTTTTTGTTTTATGATCGTTGGGTTGGGTTGGGCTACTCTCGGCCCAGCCCAAGTCCAGTAGAGTTGGTCACTTTGGGCCAACTGGGCTGGGCCTGCCCATTAGTTTGGGACAGGCCCAATCCGATTTTTTAAAAATATAAAAATCATATTTTAAAAAAATTAAAAATTATATAGATAGAGATCATCTGGTTGATGTGTCTCGGCATTTCCGGAATAAGTCAGGAGCTTTGCTGCTGATGCATACCAGTTTTTTGCTGAATTTCATCATTTAGACCCTGAAACCGTTGTTTTTGCCATTTTAGGAAAGTTTCATTTTAGTCATAACTATTGATTCCTGAGTCCGAATCGACTTCTGTCAATTTCGACTTGCTTAGGATTTATAGCATTTTCAATTTCTGTATTTATCTCAAATTTTTTATTTTTGGTAATTAGCATCGTTTCCTTATCCAATATGGGTTAGCACTAGGGTTTCTGCTTTAAATATTATTGTAAGCCACTGATCGAATGATCATTGAATTATTGAATAAAATTTTGAAGTTTTCTGATAGTTCCTCTCATCTTAGATTTCTTTACGGAATATCGACGTTGGTCATATTCCTTGTGTTTTTTTGCTGTGTAATATCATATAAATATAGTTCGTGATAGAATTGTAAGTAGTTTGATGGGATAATAATATCAAGTGTGTAATTTACTTGAATTATTAATTATATTTTATTATGATAATAATTAAATCTACAATATTTAAAAAAAAATATGTGTCCTTTAAAAAAAATTTCACAAGTTGACAGCAATATGAAAAGTAAGATAACCAAACACTCAAAACTACTTTTCATTAAACCTCAAACTCAACCACAGTTTTAACCAAACACTTCAGTTTCAGTTTTGAACCGCAACTAAAAGCGCTTTTCATGAAACTGCTTTTTCTCAACCTCAACCACAACAGCAACAGCTGTGCCAAACAGGCTCATAATTTAGCTTATTGTTAATGTTAATTTGTTCAGAAGGCACGAGCGCTTTGCCCGCACGAGGCGTTAAATTTTTTTATTTATGTAGAAAACTAATTGATTTTATACGTGTTGTATTTTATTATTTTAATATTTAATTAGTAAAATTATAATTGATAAAATCTGTTAAAAATAATTTTTTTCCACCAAAAAATTGCTAATTTTTTTGATAAAATTTGTTAGAAATTTTGCTAAGAAGACGAAATGATTTATTAGAAATTTATTGCCACGGATACTCTGGTTAAAAAAAACAAAAAAAAAACTCGGTTAAAAAAAAAAAACTAACTTGGACACTCCGGTTATAAAACATAAAAAAATATTAAAAAAGATATTCATTTATGAAAAGAACAAAAAAAAGGGAGCCAGTTATATAAAAAAAAAATGCAAAGGGAAAGTACCGTTTTAAACTGTAATGAGAAAAAAATCATGATGGCCATAAACTAACCTGGATATCATGGTTATGGAAAAAAAATGTTAAAAAAAATAGATCTAGAGATTAGTCGTAGTGTGAATGAGCTGCCACGGATACCTCGGTTAAAAAAACAAATAAAAAGCCCGATTAAAAGAAAAAAACAAAAAGCATCTTTTCAAACAGTGAAAATTATTGTTAAAAAAAAGAAGCCCGGTTATAAAATAAATGCAATGAGAAAGTACCTTTTTAAATAGTAATGAGAAGAAAAATCGTAGTGCGCGTAAAATAACCCAGACATCCTAGTTATAAAAAAATATAAGTGGGAAAAAATATAAAAAAAATAGATCTAAAGATTAATTATGGTACGCATAAGCTGACATGGATATCTTGGTTAAAAAAAAGATGAGAAGTTAGTAAAAAAACAAAATAAAAAGGACCTTTGTAAACAGTAAAGATAGTGAAATAATTGTTTATTACTGTTTTAAAAATATTTATAACTGAAGATATTCAAACTCTTACTTTTGTGATTTTGTGCCCACAATTAACCACAAATGATTTTATTATTCATCCTAGCATCAAATAATATTTATCTTAATATATAGTGTTTACTATTCTAATTCATAATATATATATGAATCCGGGTGAGTAGTGCAATTAAGAGAGGAAAATTCCCTTTCTCCTTTTGCTTATAGTGTAATAAAAGACAGAAACATGAATTCCAGCACGTTGACTATTAAGTTGAACAAGTTTTATTGTAGATCAATTCTTACTGATTGGGTTCGGTGGACGTGCCGGAGTGGTTATCGGGCATGACTAGAAATCATGTGGGCTCTGCCCGCGCAGGTTCGAATCCTGCCGTTCACGCTTTTTCTATTTCTCTTTTGCCTTACCAAAACTCTTGAAACACGTGTCTTTTTAAGATGATTTTATTTTGGAAAAATGGCCTCATGCGAAAAGGCTACAGTGCCGTGGTATAAAGACCCAATCCTTCCATCCCGCTCGCTGTGTTTTTTCGAATCCCCCAACTTGAAACAGCATCCAGTTTTTTCCCCTTCTCTTCCTCTACTCTCTACTCTCTGCTATTTCTCTCTATATATATATACATTTTTTTTTTATCAATGACGGAATTGGAGGATCCGCTGCAGGGATACAGCGGGCTGTCTCTCTTCCAAAGAACATTAGGCTCTCTGCCTAAGCCGGTTCACGATCCCGATGATCTTCTCTCCGCCCACAATCTCCTCAAATCCCTGGTATCCCCCTCTTCCCTTTTTCTAGGGATTATTCTTCACTCTCCTCTGAATGTTTAGTTCAATTTTGACTGTTTCGCGTTTATTTTTTAAACAAAATCTCTTCTATTTTTATAATTTGTTCCTCTTGTGCTACTCGTTTGAATTTTAAGTGAACGCGCCTGGGTTAAACTTTTCTTCATTTTTAGCTAAAGAAACGCGGCTTCTTTCGTCAAATGATTATTTTTCTTCATGCTGTCTTCTTTCACTTTTCTCAAAAAAAAAAAAAAATGATTTCTAGCCTGAGGTTCTAGGGTTTTATGAGTTTGAAGTTTATTTTTCATTATCTCCTCCATTTTTTTTTTAATTTTATAAGGTTGAAGGACTCACTAACTTAATGATGACTTGGCTGATTAACAGCCGGTCAAAGATTCGGATAAATTTATAGAGCAGGCGAGAAGTATTTTAGATGCTACTTCAGAACCTACCAATGCCGACTTGCAAAATGGGGTAATGCCCGAAGATAAAAGTGAAGTTGTTGCTCAGAAGGATGCAGAAAGTCCCCGGGCACGAAGGCCAGGTTTAGGGCGCAAACGTGCTCGGTTTTCCTTGTTTCCTAATGCAAGGTAAAGCCTGTTTACATCTCTAAGAAAATAGAGTGAAAAGTAGAAGGAGGTGTTTAATTTACATTAGAGGTGGTTTTATTGAGCTCTAATTATAATTATTATGTCTTGATTTGACAGTCAACCTAATGTGATTTTGGAACCAACTTTGGATATTGATAGCCTGAAAGATCCAGAGCAATTTTTCTTGGCTTTTGAAAGGCTTGAAGGTCACCTACTTTGTTTTTTGTTTTTTTTGTTGTTGCTGTATTGGAAGAATAGATTATGACACGATGATTGTTGTCCAGATGCTAAAAAAGAAATGGCGAAGCAGACAGGTCGTGTTTCAATTGGTCCAAATCAATCCAGGGCTTCATTGGCTCCACGCCAACGGCGACCTGGAATGCCTGGGTAAGATTATTTTTTATTTCTTGGTTATATAAACTGCATTCTATTGCCTTGCCATTTCTGTGTGTATTCCATTTATATGTTAAGCTTGGCCACATCACATCAAAAATTTCTATATTTCAGGAGATGTAGGACAGCTAAATATCAACATCTTTATCCAACCATGTCCTCCCAGGAAACCTTTATGGAGAACATTCTCAGTCCAGCTAATCCTGGATCACAACGAGAAACACCCAGTCCAGATGCTGCATCAAAACTAAGGGAATCAACAAATCTTGCCTCAGAAGAATCAGGACTAGCTGGTGAGTGGCTTCTTGTTGAGGAGCAAGGTTGATCAACTCTAGATTGATTATCTCTTGTTTCGAAGCTATGATCCACATTACAAAATCCGGCATTCTTATTCTCATGTAGGTTCAATGGCCAAGGCTGAGAAAAGGGTAGATAAACTTCTAGATGAGTTGCTTTCTCGTGATTATGAAGAGCTTGATGGGGATGGAGCAGTCACTTTGTTGCGGGACTGCTTGCAGGTCAAGTCACTTGACCTAGAGAAGTTGAGCCTCCCTGAATTGCTGAATGTGCAAAAGACCAGTTTGAATGATTTGGGAGGAAATTTGCCAAAGCCTAGGAATGTATTATCAGACATACATAATTTACCGAGAAGGACTATAACTCCTATGAGGCAGCAAATTGCAGGAAATTCTTGTAGTTTTGGTTCGCCCGCTCCCCCCAAAAGCCCATTGGCTTCACTAGCATTGTTGAGGAAACGCATACTGCATTCAAATCCACCAGCTGATCCATTTTCAGTTTTTGATCTTGATCCGTCACCAGAAACAAATGCTTCTTCACTTGAAAACATCAACAATTCCTCTGATCCAGTTGACATTGAAAATGACTTGAGCCTGCTGAAGTCTTTAATAATTGAAGAAGATAACCCAAAAGCTGGTAATACTAGTCCAGCTCATGTGGCTATTGGAGATTCTGGAACTCAAATAGATAAATCGCTGAATGAAAACTTGACTAGTCCTAGTTCTGGGAGTAATGGTTGTCCTAGCAGGTCTAGTGCTGGTGTCATAAATGAGAATTCAATTCTGCTTGGTGGTGATATTGATATCCAAACAAAAGGGCCAAATGAAGTGGGGGACGAGGTGTGTTTCCTCCTCAATAATATTTGCATTGTCTTAATATTCTTGATCAGTATCTTACCTTGTGGGGTTCTGCAATGTAGGTGGAAGATATACAGCATAAAACAGCAGATAAATCTCTGAACGACAATTTGAGCATTCTTGGTCCTAGTAGTGATGTTTTTTGTAGCAAATCTAGTGCTGAGGTTGAGAGTGGCAACCCTGTGGATAATGGGGTGATAGGCGAGAATTTAAGTCAGCTTGGTGCTGATATGGATATTCAAACAATCAGGCCAAATGAATTGGAGGACATCGTGAGTTTCCTCTTTTTCTAGCTTATGTTTTGACATTTTCTTTTACATGAAACTCTTGACCAAGATCTTACCTTTTGAGGTTCTGCAATTTAGGTGGAAAACATTCAGCAGAAAGCTGTGGATTCTACCCAGCCAGATGTCACAGCCATGGAATTTTTGAACAACACACAGGATAAGTTTGGTATGGCAATTTCTCTCTGTTTTCTACATGAAATGTACTGGTCAGATGCAAGTGGCAAAATTGCAATTGCCTAAAGTGTAGGTTGGTGTTAGTTTATGTCTGAGGCCATAAGGTTATTATCTGTTTATGACACATTTGAAGTGGGCTTCTAGAGGGATTTGGATATAGCTTTTCCTTATGATTTTGCATGAAGCGCCTGTTCTGATAAGTAAACCTGTTCTGAAAAGTAAACATGCACCTTAGTGGTTAGAAGAAAGCAGAAACATTTAAACTTGTTTTGAAATATGCACCACTTAAAATTAGTCTTTATAACTTCATCCTTTGTCTATCCTATAAAAGGCACAATTATACGATCTGGGCACATATTCACGTTTGTATTCTTCCACAAGGCCACCAAATGATGACTGTTTTAAGGCCACCAGGGTCATATTTTCAATCGCTGGTTTATTCAATGACCAATCATGTGTGAAGTTTTTACCTTACCCAAGACTCTCACACATGTGCTTTCTTTCTTATTTTTTTGTGCGCTTGCGCGCATGCGTGTGTCATATACTTGAAGTGATTGAAGATTAAATCCACCTTATCTTTGAAAAATCAAAAGTGCATTATGTTCTAAACTATGGAAGTGCAAACTAGGTATATATTTTTAAAATGATTGAAGATTAACAGCATTTCAGTTGATTCAAGGCAAATGATTTGCACGTTCGATTACCTGGAGCAGAAGGAATATTTAAAATAATAAATATATTTTTCACCTGTAGAGAAAAATGAAAATGTTTGCCAAGTGAATCCCTGTTGACTTGAGTTATCAATTGATTAGATATCACAAAGATTTCACAAGTTTCAATGCTACCAGGGAACACTAGTTTGAGATGTGTTGGCACCAAACCACAAAACTCTTAGGAGGCTGATTTCTTTCTCCTTTTCATTTACATGATCGATTGGTGTAACCTATTGTGTCCATTCATTTTCTTCTATTTTTATGGCAGAACATTTAAGTCCTGCAGTTGTTGAAGACCATGCAATGGATAGTTGCCCTGAAACCGAAGACAGTGGCCTAGGACAAACCAAATACAATTGTCCGGTTCAGGATGAGGTTTACGATTCTTCTTGTTCATCATTTATTTTAATTGGCTTCTCTTGCTTGTTTAATATTTTGGTTTTGTCATACATCCACGGCATTAGTTGAATTAGAGATTATGTTTTAACACGGCAGGAAGAACACATGTTCTTTTTATTTCTTATTCTGCTTTCTGTAGTGTTTTATTTTTATCCTTTATTCCATGTGGTTAATTATTTGTATCATCTATTTTTATGAAATAACTCGTTATGGTGTCCAATTGACGAGCTGTCTGACATTTTGCTGCATGTGACTAAAATACTGTACTTATTGATATCATACTATTATATCACTTGTGTGGAAGATCTGCCTTAGCTTAAACTGTGCAAACATGTTCATTAATGTTTAAGCAACTTTAGAAGCTTGTGAAAAACAAAAGCATCCGTTAATTGAAGAAATCCATAGGCAGTTCAAGTTCTGATCATTGAAATGAATCATGTGATGTGGGAATCATTCATACCTCTTTTGAACAGCAACACATACATGAACTTTTCAGCTAACCAGGCTACTCACCCAGGCCTGCACCCCTTCCCCATATATATATAATCATTATATAGGTCCTGGTGGTATTTTACTGATTAGGGTGGGGTTCATGCTCTTCTTATGGAAGTTTCTCCTATACTTTGTTATTATATCTTGTGGAGCAGACAGTTGAGGAACCTCCTGTGGTATCACCAAAGAAACAAACCAAAGCAAAATCACACACAGCCAAAGGACACAAGAATGGATCACTCTCTAAGAGGCATAGCCTTGCAGGTGCTCGCTACTGCGTCAAACTTTCCATCTTTGGGCTCTCTTTCTATCTCTCTTGTCCTTTTAACTCTCAAAATTATTGTGTTGATAACTTGATATATGTTGTTTGCATAGCTTCTGGCACATCATGGGAAACAGGACTGAGGCGAAGCACCCGGATTAGATCAAGACCTTTGGAGTATTGGAAAGGGGAGAGATTTTTATATGGCCGTATTCATGGGAGTGAGTACCATACTTTTTTCTGTTCATTTGGACTTGCAAGGAATTTTTCTTGTTATGATAGTGTGTCGCATTTAGGTCAACTGTATTGAAAGTTTTTAGTGCTAATTTGTTTAACAAATTGGTTGTCTAGTTGGACTGTATTGAAAGCTATTTAGTGCTAATTTGTTTTAACAAATTTGTTCTTTGATGGATTGCTTTTTGTGTTTTGATGGATTGCTAATGTTCAAAGAAACATCACCTGTCTATGATAAAGAATTTCAATGGAAGCACTTCAGCAAGCCAAGCCCACTATCCAAAAATATGCTAATAATTAATCAACTTTGTAGGTCATCATTATAAATTGTGGTCTGCTGAGGTAGTGACTTTTTCAAGGGATGATAAACGTATTGGTTATGATGGTGCAATTTCTTTTAGCATGACATGATAACTGATTAATAGACTTGTAAATATTTTTGAGATTTTTTGCTTCTTGAATAGGAAGTTACAGCTGCATGAGCTGTTAAATAAGAAATGGACAGTGAAACTTTGTTTTATCTCTTCAGAATCCTTTTCATATAAAACCACCATGGTGCCTCTCATAACTTGTTGATCAATTGTATTATATCTATATTGCAGGTTTGGCTACTGTAATTGGGATAAAGTACGAGTCTCCAGGAAATGATAAAGGAAAACATGCTCTGAAGGTGAAGTCATATGTCTCTGATGAATACAAGGATTTGGTTGAACTAGCTGCTCTGCATTGAGATAGTTTAATCAGGTATTGTGGCCTGTAAGGATAGCTTTTATAGGAAAAATCATAGTCAAGACGATGCTTCTGTGAATTTGTATGTGCAGTTATTGATTGTGTCTCATGACTATGCAATTACATGGATGCTCGTGATGTGGGTGTTGAAGGATATCGTACACATCTTGTGTAATATTTGCTTCTATTATTGTATCGCATTTCCTTCTACCATGTTCCATTTTGAAGTCACCGTTTCTATTTAGACGTGCTTTCAGTTTTGCGTGGTAGGTTTGCAAGAGGTGTCAACTGTCACAATATTTGAACAGTGTGACTAAGCAAGCGAGTGCACTACTATTGCAATGTGGATTATGTGTGAGATGTGTGATTTGGCCTCTTGGGCTCTCTCATGATCGTCTCACACATGGAACACCGCATTCCATTCATGATAGGGGCGAGTATCACTGATGCTTACCATATTTGACTATGATCCCAAGAACGAGTGGTCTGCATTCTAATAGTCCATACCCATTTATATTAAATCGCTGCTTGCTGCAGTGATTCTAGACCAAAATGAGATCTCTTGGATTCAGAGCAACCTGCAATCTGATCGAACTCAATTGTCACAACAATTACTGGTGTTTCTCGCAAGCAACTGGTAGGCAAGTCATACTTTTGTAAGAACAAGCGGCACCAGTTAACTTGCGTGGCAGAATGTGTTACATTTATGGGTGACAAAAACTGAGTTTTATTCAACTGTCATCATTATGTAAAATGAATGTGCCGGCTATAGGAAAAAAATGATTCTTCAGTTGGGCATTCCTTGAGATTCACATGCCGTAGGTGGATTGATGCCTTTTTAGCCAAAACTAGCCTGCCCATACGCTTTTTCTAATGGTGAGCACCAGACCGAACTTCTCAACAGAACAGCATGGTGAGAGGTCGATGAAATCCGGACAACTAATGAGAACCCCGCTCTATATAGATTCTGCTATGCATATGTATACACCAATAAGTCATTAGGTGATGCAAGAGCTATATGTTCATCCACTCTCAAGTAAACACGCATCAAGGAAGCTCACATTCTCTCATCTTTTATATTTTTCGTTCGAACACACATACAACCTCACGTTTCTCTCCATATATATATAATTACTAAGTCTCTTTAGTCAATCAATGGGTTTATTTTGTAAGTGCTTGTAGATTCTAATCCAGTCAATAATTCAATCCTCAAAGCCCACCAACCAGCCATAGCGAGGTTTGCTGTCATCAGTTTGTTCATACATTTCTCCTTCATACCTCTCCCGTCCCTGATGTGACGTGCGAGAGATTCCCACAAGATATAATTAACGTCAAATACACACTTCACATCAGCCTTCGGACTCCTGCACTCAGGTATTTAAATGTTTCCAAAGGTAAGAACCCGTTTACGTCATACTGATAGGGTTTTGCCAGGAAGACAGAGAGAAAGAAGCCATACTTATTATATCCAGAAAATCCAAGATGGAGCAGCAAGCGCCTGTAGCTCAGTGGATAGAGCGTCTGTTTCCTAAGCAGAAAGTCGTAGGTTCGACCCCTACCTGGCGCGAGTATTTCTTCCTTTCTCCAAGCTCTCAGATTTTGAATATTGTTTTAAAATCATCCTAAACATACTTTCAAGCATGCTTTGCAGAAAGTCTTTAAAATTATTTTTTTATGCTCTAATAATATTTTTCATCAAAAGAACAAGCATGAAAAATACTTAACCTGACTTTTACTTTTACTTTTACTTTTTATCTTTGAGGCCACCTTTTTTTTTTTTTTTTGTACCTTTTCTTACTCAGAATAATTGTTTTGTTTATATATAAATACATCATTTAAATACGGTTTACTTATATAAATATAAAAATCAATTCGAAGATAAATTACACTAGTTTCTTTGAAATATTATAAGGAAACTAAATACAAAATAATAATATTTATTTAGAAAAATATGAAATAAAAATCTAAGAAAATAGAGAGAGAATACATATAAAAAATCAATGCAAAATAAAAAAATATAACAGGCGATTAATTTTTTTTTAAAAAAAATAAGTAAAATTGATAATAATAAAAAAAATCATGTATGCTCGCTTGGGTATTTGTTTTGCGCAGTATGTTTTAAATAATTTAAGGGCATTTTTTTTGTTATTAACAATATTTATTAGAATAAAGTGTTAGGGCAAGTCCAACGCACTCATATTTGAAGCGGCAAAAACAAAAAATTGCCGATTTTGTTGATTTTGTTTGCTCCAACGGAGCAGCCATTTGAGGAGCTAAAATGGCTGCTCCTTTTTTCCAGAGCTATTTGTAGCTGTGTTTTTTAAGAAGACATAAATTATAAAACTTTTTTTATTATTATTTTACATGAGAGAGAGAGAGGTGGATTTTTCTATAATCAACCATGAGTATAAATTATAAATAAAAATAATTATTTTTAATTAGCTTTAAATATATTTTATTGTATTATAAAATTAATTTCAATTCAATTTATTTTTTAAAATTCTTCTAACACTCAACGATAATAAGTAGTATTGATTAAAAACATCATAAAAATTAAAATGATTCACGATGAATTTTGATGAAATAAAATAAAGATGGTTATTCTTAATAGTTATATTATTGGAGAATTTATTAAAAGCAATTATTTAAAATTTGAAATCCAAAAAATTTAAATTATTGGCGGTAATTCTTTCATTATTTGAAATTTTAAAATTTCAGAACTTGGGGAGGTTTTTTTTAAATGAAATTTTGGAAAAAAAATTTCAACATTTTAAAATTTCAAATTTCATATATTTTGGATCTTTTAATTATAATTAAATTTAATTTTTATTTTCTTATTAAAAAAAATAATTTTATTGTTGATGGGTTTCTCAAAAATAATTATTTAATTATATAATTTATTCATATTAATTGTATAATGAATTGTATAATTACACTATATACAAAATAATTGAATTTAATTTAAAACAAGATTAAAAAAAATGGCTCTTAAAAATGGCTCTTTACCATTGGAGACCACATTAACTCAAGAGTCATTTATACACTATTCAAAGAGCCATTTCTATGATTTGGCTCTTAAAAATAGCTCTTACCATTGGACTTGCCCTTAGGATGGGGTTTTCGCTTTTTTACATGCAGTTATGATTTTTTTAACAAAAAGAATTCCAAAATTAAATATCAGTTGGATTTTTATTCTAAATAATTTAAAATATTTTAACAAAGTCATGATACTAATTCAAGGATGCATGTCTCTTGTAATAATTATTAATCTAACAGACCACAATTTATATTGTATATCTAGCCAATGCCCCCGCGACGAGTAATATTAACCGCGTAAGAAATTTTTTATTATAATATAAATTTAGTAAAAAAATAAATTAATGCATAATTCATGTCAAGTGTAAGTTTTCAATAAAATATATGAATTTTAAATCAATATAAATTTATCTATTTAGTAAGTTTCAACGAATAACCAACATAAAATTATCATCATCACTAAAAATACATGAAGTTTTGAATATCTGAATTATTAAATTCATTGTATTAAGATCAATTTATTTTATAATTTAATTTAAATTAAACACAAACACAAAATATAAATTGTGAAAATACTTACAATAATCAAATAACTCTACCCACAAAAGATAAAAATATAAATTAAAAATTCATCCCTACATTACAATCAGTATCATTGTTATAATATTTAAAAGTATTATTAACATTATGGTTGTCAAAATCATGATTTTGACACGACACGCAAGGGGCTTCTGAAACTCGGATCGTAAAATCGTACATGAATTTTTCCGTACAAAAATCGTAAAATTAGAACTAAAATCGTGTAAGTAGAAAAATCATTAGTATAATATTTCTGAATACAATATATCATAATTATAACCATAAAACTTCATTAGTTAAGGTTCATATATAATTTAAATTAACTTAAAAATAGATTACAAAACAATTATGTCCATATAATTTTATTAGGTAAAAATTAACAAATTTAAAATAAATATTCTGCCGGCGTGTTATGTAAACTAAAATCAGTCTTATTAGTCATTACTTTCATCTTCCTCGCTATATTTATATATTTACATGTTTTAAATTATTAAATTAATAATTTTGTATTGTTTTTTTATGGTTTTAATATGCTCATGTCAAACTAGAATAAATTAGTTTAGTGTAATCTTAAATAAAATATATTTTCAAATCCCCGTCAAGTATCTATTGTTTTTGTGGGGTTTTGCTTAAACTATATATTTAAAAAATTTGGCTAATCAAAACACTTAACAATTTTGTATGTATTTCACTAATAGAATTACTTAAAAAAAATATAATCTATAATTTTCTTTAAAATTTATTTTGATTATAGTTTTAAAAACCACCACAATATTAATCACACCTTTACTTTGCTTGTTTGTTTTTATCATTTTATGTTTTCAGTTTTGTATTTTGCAGATAAATTGATGATGATGATAATAATAATAATAATAATTTATTCACATCACATGATAATAATTTTCGGTGGTGCTCTTCTCTCTCATTTATACCCTCTCTCTCTCTCTCTCTCTCTCTCTCTCTCTCTCTTCTTCTTCTTCTTCTCCAGGAGCATTTGTTCTATTTCTCTCCTTTCCCTCTCTCTCTCTCTCTCTCTTTCTCTTCTTCTTCTTCTTCTTCTTCTCCAGGAGCATTTGTTCTATTTCTCTCCTTTCCCTTCTCTCTTGTAAAGAAACTTGAAAAGGCCTAATTTTTCTCTTTCTTTCTTCCACTTTATGCTCTTCAATTAGTTCAATACCATACCATCTCAAAGCTTATTAAGGTTTGTATAACTTATCAATGATTATTTTTTCTCTTCAATTTAGTGTTTTGCTTCATTTTGTCTCAAAGTTGAAGTCTTTTCTTGTTTTTGCCTTCAAGCTCCTATATGGGTTCATGTGATTTCATGATCTCTCTGTCTTTCATTTTTCTCTCCTTTTGATTTTTTGGGTTGTTTCTGTCTCAATATTTCAAGAGAGAGGGCTGCGTCAGAAATAAGAATGTAGAAATTAGAATAGCCTGGAATCGTAAAATCGAATCGATCCGGTCTGATTTTACGATTCCGTACGAGTTTGACCGAATTTGATTTTTCTCCCCGAGTTGACACGATTTGATGAGTTGACTCGCAAAATCATCCGATTTTGCGAGTCAACTCCCGATTTTAACAACACTGATTAACATTACTGCTCAAATAATTAAAATCTTTAAATTATTTTGAAAAACTTAAATAAAAAACATTTTTACATATAAATAATTAAAAAATAACTAAAATTATCATTATTCTTGTGCAAATAATAAAATCATAAAAATCATCTGATCTAAAGAATAAAAAAAACCAGAAAATAAAAAAATATGAACAAAGAGAAAAAATGAGCAATATTAATTTTATAATGATCACTAATATAAATTAAAATTTCAGGATTGAACTAATTAAAAATAAAACCCCAAATAAAAATGAAAAATAAAACTTAAAAGCATAGATGCATAAATACGGATAAAAAATAAACATTATCCAAGAATGACAAAAAGAAACAAACGAATTAATATTAAATAAAAAATTCAAAGAATAAGAGCCAAAAATAAAAAATAAAATATATAATTAATTCCAATCGAATGATAAAATTAAAACAAATAAAAATCTTGGGACCAAAACAAATAAAACTATTTTTAAAACAAAATCCAAAGTATTTTTTTTTAAATATAAAAAAAAGGACTGAAATGAAGAGTAGGATATATGATCCAAGAATGACAAAAAGAAACAAACGAATTAATATTAAACAAAAAATTCAAAGAATAAGAGCCAAAAATAAAAAATAAAATATATAATTAATTCCAATCGAATGATAAAATTAAAACAAATAAAAATCTTGGGACCAAAACAAATAAAACTATTTTAAAACAAAATGCAAAGTAATTTTTGAAAAAAATATAAAAAAAAGGGACTGAAATGAAGAGTAGGAAATATGACCAATTTCAATTTGAGGACACAATTAAAATAAATCAGAATAATAATATAATTAATATCAATTTAAGGATAAAATTAAAACAAATAAACACTTTGGGACCGAAATAAATAATGATATTTTTAAAGGTAATTGCTGTTTAATTATGTTAAAAATTAAAAGAGTGAGGACTAAAATGAAAAGTAACATATATGAAAAATTTCAATTGGAGGACAAAATTAAAAGAATTGAAAACTTTTGGACCGAAAAATTAAAGAAACTAAAAGTAAATAAAAAATCAAAAGAATAAGGACTGAAATAAAAACCAACATTTATAATTAGTTTTAATTGAAGGGCACAATTGAAAACAATCAAACTTTCAATTCAAGAAATCAAGAATTAAAATGGAATCAAAACCTCATGGACCAAATTTGACAAATGGCATACATTAAGGACCAAGGCGTAAGTTACAGTGGCAGGAGAGAGAAAACGGATAAAACATCTAAAATAGTTCGCCTGAGCTAAACTGTACACCGGTGACAAACACACGTGACATTGGCGGACAAAGGATAGGGAGGCGAAGCCGATAATATGGTGGAAGAGAAGTTTTGATCGCCTAAATATACGTGATGTGTCGCCTTAGCGGCGCATCTGCATTGAATACTGAGTGTGCGTGTGAACGATGCGCCTTATAGTGTTTGAGGAAATATAATAAAATATTGGATAATTACGTTTACACACCTGAACCCAATCAGAATTACGAGATAACTAGAGGGGAAGATACCACATTACCCTTAGCTACAATGCTCTTTTTTGTCTTTATTGGGAGTTAGTATAGTCGATTTACTGTGCAAAAGCTATGGAAAAACCAAGAACACCCTTGTGCCCATGTGAATATTTTTGTCGTTTTCTGGGGTTATCTGCATCGTTTCATTATGTAACAAATTCAGAAATGTCATCCGTGTCCCTAGAAAATTCAAAAATACCCCTGGTACCGGGGGTTAAAAAATTTAGGACCTGGGGGTAAAATGATAATTTTATTGTCATAATGAATAGTAATCTTACTGTGTGAACAATAACAACTTGCACAGTAAAATCATCATGCTTTTTATTTTATAGTTAATAGTAATATAGCCATATTAGTTCATATTTTATACGAAACACAGCCTAGGAAAGAGAGTCATTTGCTAGAAAAAAAATTGGTTTACGGTATTTCTTTTTGTTTTTATTTAAAAAAATTCTCAAATTTAAATTTTTAATATTTTTTTATTTATTTTAATGTGTTGAAGCCTAAAAGGTGCAGACTTCATTAGGTGATACAATATTATTACAGGGTATTACAAAATAAGACAATGAATTTGGCTAAGGAATTTCAATTATAAGGAATTTTAATGCTGTTTTAAATACGAGAAAATGAGTGATGGAAAATTACACTAGGCAAATAAGAACAAAGTTATAATATGATAGTGGAATCAAAATGTTAGAAATGACAGAGACAAAACTGAAATGAAAGGACAAAATTATTGAAGTGTACAAGATATAATGGTTCAATGTTGTATTTAATGATGATTATAAAAATATAATGGATCATATTGTTGATTACATTAATTTTCATGGTAATGATAATAATGGTAGCTCTAGAGGAGTTAGTGATGATGAAGAAAACAACCATACATATGTAAGAAATAATAGCTTATCTGCACATAACAAACTCACACTGTATTCTCAAACAACCAACACAGGAATATCTCTGCACCATAACGTTTTACAGTCTGTTACAACAAACTTAAAAATATTATTCTTTTTGGTTAGAATATTGTCGTTTTTGTTAGAATATTATTTTAGAGAATTCTCTCTTTGTAATGTCTACACACACACACACACACACATTATAATACACTACAAAACTAACTTTTATCAATTCCTTTATGGTATTAGAGCCTTTACGCTCCAACGAGTATTTCAATTCCTCTCCCATAGCAGAAAACACTCAAGCAACTTCAGTTTCAATTGTTTCCAACCCTGCTATTACAGCACCAAACTCATTAATAGCAATCAATGTCGCAGCACAGCTTCCTCTTAAACTCACGCCAACAAATTACCTGACTTGGTGTGTTCAGTTCAATGCTCTTCTTATTGGTTATGATCTCATGCAATATGTTGATGACACCTATTTAGAACCATCCAAAACTATAAACGACGTTGTCAACCTAGCTCACACACTCTGGCTTCGACAGGATCAACTACTGCTACACTCAATCATTGCTTCAGTTTCAGAACAAATTATGCCAATCATTGCTTCCACAACAACTTCCCACATGGCATGGGAGAAACTCAAAAATCTCTACGCAAATCGATCAAGATCCAAAGTTATGAGTCTTAAGGAACGACTCACAACTACCACTCATGGGTCCAACTCTGTGCATGAGTTTTTGAACACCATGAGAAGTATCTCTAATGAACTTTCCATCATTGGTGAGCCACCAAGTGACATTGATTTAGTTGTTCACATTCTCAATGGCCTTGGTCTTACATTCAAAGAAAGTGTTGGAGCAATTCGAGCTCGGGATAATCCCATAGGCTTTAGAGACTTACATGACAAACTTATTGAGTATGAAAATTTCCTTAACCGTGAGGAGATGCATGTTGTGTCTCCAACAATCACAGCTCATACTACTCATCAAACTGGACACTATCAGACTAAGCAGTACCATCACAATAGGTCATCTACAAACAATCGTGGCCACCAAAAACTTCTCTAGCTTCAATAATGGTTATGAAGGATCGAATCAGCTCCACAAAAAACATCAAGGCTTGGGATACAAAGGCTTTTTTCATTTGTGTGATCAACAGGGTCACAGTGCCAAATGCTTCCATTGAGTTTGCATTGACCTCTCTCCAGCTCCCACTGCAAACTATATTGTCCATGCTACCTCACAGCCTAAAAATTGGCTCGTTCATTTAGCTGCCTCTAACCATGTAACAAATGATCTCAACAGTCTCTCTCTCACCTTAACATATGAAGGTTCAGATGCTATTGTTATAGGTGACGACACAGGTTTGAACATCACCCACATTGGTAATACCGCTCTCTACTCACTCCAATAACTTCATCTTGTCTAATGTTCTGTGTGTCCCCTTTATTAAGAAAAATCTAATCTTAGTCTCTTAATTCTATAAAACTAACAATACATCCATTGAATTTTTTCCTGCATTCTTTTTGGTGAATGATCTTTGCATGGGGGTGCCTCTCGTTTGTGGCTGAAATAGACATGATGTGCATGAATGGCCTCCATCTTTGCCTCCCTCCATCCCTTTTCATGCCCTCCTCTGCTAAATTGGCACAGAAGACTTGGCCATCCTTCCTCACGCATTCTTAGTCATCTTATTACTTCATATGCTCTTCCCTTCTCCAAGGTTTCCAGTAACACCTATTATGATTCCTGTCTATGCAATAAAAATCAACAACTCCCTTTTCATGTATCCTCTTTAAAGAGTTGTAGTCCCTTAGACTTAATTTTCACTGACTTGTAGGGACCTACTCCAGTTAATTCGACCAAACGTTTTTAGTTTAATATCATATTTGTCAATCATTTCACCAAATACATTTGGTTTTATCTTATGTGCCACAAATCTGATGTTCTTACCATCTTTCCAAAATTTAATGCAATAGTTGAAACCTACTTTAAAAAACAAATTGTATCTCTCTACTATGATAATGAGGGCAAGTATATTGCCATGAAAAATTATCTTGCAACTCATGGTATATCTCACCTCACTACCCCCCCTCATACTCCTTAACATAATGGCTTTGCTGAACGCTATCATTAGCACATAACAAATACTGGCCTCACTATGTTGCACCAAGCCTCACTTCCTCTCTCCTTCTGGCCTTATGATTTTTAGACTGCCACATACCTCATTAATCATCTCCCCACCCCCATTCTTCAACTCAAATTGCCTTTTGAAACTCTCTTTGGTGATGTACCCAATTATCTTAAACTTTGTGTCTTTGGGTGCTTATGCTACCCATGGTTGCATCTATATGTAAAACACAAACTTGACTCTCGTTTCCATTCTTGTGTCTTCCTAGGTTACTATCTCACTCAAAGTGCATATCACTGCCTTGATCTCACTACTCATTATTTGTTTGTGTCTCGTCATGTTCATTTTGTTGAATTTCATTTTCCCTATTCTTTTCACTCTCCTCCTACTCAACCACTCTCTCACTCTCTTCCTACTCAACCAATCCCTCAATCTCTTTTGAAATCCCGTCACCATCACCAGTTCCATCTCCTCCAATTCTCTTATCAGACCCCTAGCAAGTCATCATACACCTATGCCGCCCACCACCTCTGTTCGACGATGCCTCCATTGCTTCTAGTCAACCTCCCCTCCTTCTACCACACTTTCTATCACCACAACCTCCACCACATCAACCCACCCTATGATCACCCGTGCTAAAAACAACATCTTCAAACCTTGTCAGCTGCATGTAACCAGTAAACACTCCCTACCTGTCCCTCTTGCTCCATCATGTGTATCGCAGGCACTTTAACATCCTGAATGACGAGTTGCCATGTTTGAGGAATTCAATGCCTTAACCCGTAATGACACCTGGATCTTGGTTCCTTTTTCTTAACACCAAAACTTGGTGGGATGCAAATGGGTCTTTCGAATCAAAAGACACTCCGACGACTCCATTGATAGGTATAAGGCTCGCCTCGTGGCCAAGGGCTTCCATCAACGTCTTGGTCTTGATTACACCAAGACTTTTAGTCCTGTAATCAAGCCAACCACCATTTGTATCGTTCTTAGCTTAGCCCTACGACATAGATGGCCTGTCTAACAACTTGACGTAAATAATGTTTTTCTTCAAGGCTCATTGTCTAAAACTATATACATGGCTCAACCTCAAGGCTTCATTGATGAACAACTACCTCACCATGTTTGTCATCTTTACAAGGCCATCTATGGCCTCAAATAGGCTCCACGAGCCTGGTATACTGAGCTGGCTATGTTCCTTATCTCCCAAAAGTTTATCAACTCCAAAACTGACACATCTTTATTCATTTATAATCTAGTGGCATCATTGCTTATTTTTTGGTCTATGTTGATGATCTTCTCCTCACTAGAAACAACAGATGTTTCTCGGCCTTCTTCATAACTGCTATGTCCTCCCAATTCTCTTTTAAAAACTTGGGTGCTCTCCACTACTTTCTTGGTGTTGAAGTTATCTTTAACTTTGCTGGTTTTTTCTTGTCTCAACAGAAGTATATTCATGATATACTAATTCAGACTAGCATGATAGAAGCTAAAGCCGCTGCTACACCACTTTCCACCATAACCAGCTTGACCTTTCATGATGGGTCTGCTTCAATGGATGCCACTAAATTCTGCGGTATTGTTGGTTCATTATAGTATCTTTCCTTAACTCGGCCAGACATTGCTTTTACAATCAATAAACTCTCTCAATTCATGCACAAGCCAACCTAACTCCACTAGTAAGCTGTCAAACGCCTCTTGCGATATCTCAAGGGAACAATTACACATGGCCTGTCTCTTACCCGCAATGTCTTTATTTCCTTATCAGCATTCTCAGATTCAGATTAGGCTGGCAAACCTGATGATCGCACCTCTACAATAGCATACGTCATATTTTTAAGTGGCAATGCTATCACCTAGGCCTATCGAAAGCAGCGATTAGTTGCTCGCTCCTCCATCGAGGCAGAATATCGAGCCATTGCTGCCACTACTGTTGAGTTAGCTTGGGTCAAAAACTTATTGTTTGAGCTGGGTGCATCTCCGTCCACATCCCCAACCATCTACTGTGATAATGTAGGTGCAACTTACCTCTCTGCAAATCCATTGCTCCATTCTCACATGAAGCATATTGTTATTGACTTCCACTTTGTATAGGATTATGTAAATAAAGGCCTGCTCAAAGTTTTCTCATGTATCTACAACTGATCAACTGGCTAACACTCTCACCAAACCCCTCTCGCAACAACGTTTTGAACTTCTTCAAACCAAGATTGGTGTTTCTGATGGACCCACCATCTTGCAGGTGTGTTTAAGAAATAATATCTCATCAGCTTGGACATAACAAACTCATGCTGTATTCTCCAATAACCAATACAAGAATATCTCTGCATCATAACATCTCACAGTCTACTGCAACAAACTCAAGAATATTATTCTTTTATGTTAGAATACTGTCGTTTTTGTTAGAATATTATTTTAGAGAATGCTCTCTTTGTAATGTCTACACGCACACATACACACACACACACACACACACACACACACACACTGTAATACATTACAAAACTAACTTTTATCAATTTCTTTAAAACACAATGATAACGAGAATGATGATTGTGATTAGAATGCGACAAGAAATCGTTAGAAAAAAAACTACTTATGTGTCTTGTTAGGGCTATAAATATGTGTAATGTAATAATTATATGCATGAATAAACTATATATAGTTTCATACAACATATACATGTGTTGGTTGGTTGAAGTTCTTAAAGAATAATGAAAACAATATGTCAACATATTTAAGACAAACAATACAATTTTGTTGAGTACATGCAATCATTTAAAATTATAATGAGACATATACCTTCTTTCAAGGTAAGACAAAATATTTTTTTTTTTATTGTTGTCAATGAGAAACTAAATTGTTTTTATTATTATTATTATTATTATTATTGGTAAGCAATTACAATCTAATTGTCATTGTTTTTCATATATAATTGTATTGATGCAAGTTACGTACATGAGCATGCTCACATATCTTTCAAAAATAATAATAAAAAAAATATATGAAAGAAGTATTTTACCAACACATCATGTTTGTGTGGATACGATGGGAAAGTAGTGCCCACAATACCATTATTTTTCTAGAAGATATTGCTAATAAAAATATAAAATTTTCTAAAACACTGAATAACTATATGATAGATATTGAACATTAATATAAGTATAGTATTTTTCACTTTTATACACTAATTTTTTGAAAAATTTAGTCAGTTATTTGTAATAGCAGGTAAATTCCATTTGGTTAATACTGGATATTCCAATAAATATGTGTATTTAGGTTTATATAAAAGTGAGTGATATCATTTATAAGATTTTAGATATTATGGACAAACAAGAGTAAAAAAAAAGTATTTAATCATGTATACTTATCACCGTGGAATGTGATATAATTTTTTTTTTGAAGTATGAAAACAAAAATGTTTTTTTTTCCTTACAAAATATACATGTTTATTCATACAAAATATAAGTTTAGATTATAGTGACATCCATGACACTATATACACAATACTAGAATAGATCACAAGATAATGTGACATTTACATAATTTGATTGCAATTCTAATTTCATTCTAGTTGATGTTATTGTTGATAAAAAAACCCATAGATATCAAAGGCCTTATCGGATGGATTTTATATGTGATAGAATTATAAATGGTTTAATGGGGAAAATGATGTTGTAATACTACTACTACTACTACTACTACTACTAATAATAATAATAATAATAATAATAATTAAATATACAACATTTTAATTAGAAAAAAATATTATTAATATGTCATTTTTAGTCTTTTTGTTACCAATTCAATAAGAAAATTATTTTTAATAACCAAACATATTAAATTATTTTTGGTTCAATATGAATTTCAATTATAATTTTAACCAAACACATATTTTATCATACCTATCTCAACTATAAGTTTTTTTTTTTGATAAAATAATTTTTTGCTCATTCATAATAAAAAATTATCACAATATCAAACACAATCTAAAGGCATGTTTAGTAACATGACTAAATGTATGGTTACTTGCATTGACTAACGAAGTCTAAAAGTATATTCGAGAGTGTGACAATAATTGTATTTTCAAGGTAATTTTTACTTGAAAATATATTAAAATAATATATATTTTTTAAAATTATTTTTTATATCAATGTATTAAAATATTAGTATATTAAAATAATATAAAATTATTAAAAAAATATTTTTTAAAAATAAGTTTTTGCGAAACTTTATTCAATCAACTTTTCCAAACAACACCAAATTTATATTTGAGAGTGTGATTGAAATTATTTTTTAAAATATCTTTTACTTAGAGATATATCATAATAATTTTTTTATTTCTTAAAAATTATTTTTTATATTAACAGAATAAAATAATTCAAAAACATAAAAATTATTTAAAATAAAAAATACTCTCTCTCTCTCTCTCTCTCTCTCTCTCTCTTAAAAAAACTGTTTTATAAATAGTGACAAACAAGCACTAGGGTCTAGGCTGGGCCACGACCGGTGATAGTCGTCTTCGGCCTCTGCTTATTCAATTTATATTTATTTGTGACCCAAATTACAGTAATGAATCCCCGAAATTTCTCTTTCTCAGAATCTAGGGTTTTCAAAATTCAGAGCACCTAAATCCAAATCTAGTAAAACTCTAGCTCCCCTTTCAAAATTAAGGGCTCTAAGAGTTGCGTTTTCCTTTGATATTCAATGATTTTTCTTTTTGGTTCGCAGATTAGGGCTTTCGCTTGTACTGGTTGATTCTCAATTTCTTAATTCGGAAGTTTTGTTTTTTTTATTTTTTTTTATCCGTGGAAGATTCAGTTTTCTTTGCGGCGTTTAGGGATTTGATTCGTCTGAGTGTATCTTTTTGCTGTCGTGGTTTTGATTGACGAATTACATCGTGAAAATTTGAAACTTCATTGTTTTGTAATAATGGCTAAGGTTGGCGAGGAGGAAATTGTATATGAGAGTGATCCCGAAGAAGAGAAGCGATTGCTTGTAAGGCGGAGAAGAGAAGCTGCCAGTGACGACGAGGAAGGTGAAGGGGAAGAGAAGCCTAGAATTAATCGGAGGGCTTCAATTCACTCAGATGAATCAGACGGTCAGGGTGGCGTTGCAGACTATGACGACGACGAAGAAGAGGCATTAAATGAAGAGGAAGATGAAGAAGAGGGTGTTTATGAAGAGGAAGAAGAGGTTTACGAGGAAGAGGAAGGGAAAGAAGGGAATGAGGAGGGGGTAGGAGGCAGCGGCAATGCAGGGGTTGAGGTTAGGGAGAAGGAAATCGAGGGGAGGAAGGAACAGGTAGGAGGAGAGGAGAAAGTGGAGGGGGAGGAAGGGGAAGAGGGGAAGAAGGGGAGCCAGCCGTTTGCGGTGCCAACTGCTGGGGCTTTTTACATGCACGATGATAGGTTTAGGGACAGCGCTGGTGGTCGACACAGGTATGACTGACATATGTGCACGTTTACGGCACAAGATATTTGTTTTGTTTAAACACCTTTTCTTCTTTTATTCAGCTGTAGGTGATTAATAGTAGCTTTGCTCAATTTCTAGTGTAGAGTTTGTTCAGAGTAGTATTATATGCTGAAGTTGAATAGTACCCTTACCTGCAAAAGTCTTTAAACTGTGATAGTCAGTTCCTTTTCTTCTTTGTTGTTTTGTATTGTATGCTTAATCTCGTATCTATATTTCCTTTAAATTGTTCTGATATCTTGGTGTGCAATTCCCTTTGCTTTATAATTCTAGACCATTTTTCAGGTAGACGAGTCTACCCTGGTTTATACAGAAAAACCAAAACAAATGTTGGATAAGGAGTTGTTTGTCACATCTAGCTTTCTGTACCTTTTCTTTTTAGCTCTTATATTTATATGGCAGCATTTCCAATACGTCATGTTACTGTGCATTTCTGAATGGAAGTGTGCTACCCCCTTTCACTTGTTAAAATAAGTAACGCTTAAGATTAAACTGTACTTGGGTTAGGCGAACCTTTGGTGGAAGGAATTTGTGGGAGTCCAAAGATGATAAAAAATGGGGGCATGACAAGTTTGAGGAGATGACATTGCAGGAAAGGCATTATGAACAGGTGATCATTTTATACAAAAAATTATCTGATGAGAGTGTCTGTATTTTTCTTTTTTCTATGTTGTTTCTTATTGAAAGCTTACTCAAAATAATTCAGGGAAGGAGAACTGGTAAAGGTAATTTCCGTGCCCGTGGTGGTAAAAGTCAAGGTCCAGAATGGGGATATGCCAGACGGAACAGGTCTAAATCATTCAGTGATGGTAACAATCAGAACCAGGCACCAAAAGTTGTAAGAGGTAGAGGACCCAGAAAGTTTGAATCTACTTTCAAGAGCCGCAGAGACACACCTCCAGTGCAAAGCAAACAGCCTGGACAACCCCTTGAGAAACATTCACATGGTAGTTCAGGGAGAATTTTGACATCAATGTCAAATAAATCTGATCAATTGCCCAGTATAAAACATTCAAGCTTGAGCTCTGCTTCTCCTCCCTTTTATCCTTCCGGATCTTCAAACAAAGACACCAATTTAAATCAAAAAAGGGACATACATGGTGCAAGCACAAGCAAGAATCATCGCACTCCTGTTATAGATGAGAGTATTCCTATGCAACAACACAGTGCGCTGGTGTGGGGGAAGAATGTAGCAGACTCTGTTTCAATTGACAAGCTTCATATTGATGATTCCATCACTCTGCCAGCTGGAAAGCCTTTGAGCAATAAGCAAATGCCACCTTCTGGATCTTCTGTGGTCATATCTATTACATCTTCGCCATCCAGGGCTCAAGGAAGGAGTGTAGATATGTCAGACCAGATGACTTACCAGGGAGCTCTGCAGCACAACCAAATCAGCAAAACCTCTCCCACTGCGTCGATCCACTCTCTTCAGCGAATTCCTGCTCCAAACCGTATTCAACCTCCTGCCCAGCAGTTAGTCCAGCGTCCTAGTAGTGATTCTCAAGTCTCTTCTCCACCAAAAACTGCCTTGTCACTAAATTCTTATGAAGCTGGTGAAGCAGAGACTGCTGTGGAATCAAGTAAATCCAGAACTGCATTGGTTGGAAAGGGAAAAGGCATAATTCAAGGAAATGGAATAGGATCTTTTCCTTATGGAGGGACACAGGTTGTGGGAGCCTCAGGGAATATTGGTGCTGGGCGTGGTGATCAGAACTTCTCTGGAACACCAACCTTTTTGCCAGGTTCAATTTGTTTTTTGGTTCACATTTTTATCCTATAAAAGGTAACAAAGAAGAAAAAGCAATTTCATTGCCAGGAGCATTAATTATGCAAGTGCGAGAGATGCCAATGCCAATGCCAATGCCAATGCTTTAGCCTTGCACTTTGTCTTAAATCATATATATGGTTTTCATACTGTTTCTTTTCCATGTGTTTGGTATCTTAAGGTATCCTTTGTAGGGATAGCTTTCTTATTGTCGGCTGTCTCATTGTGTCCGGACCATGCTTTATATTTTTATCCATGCTTTATATTTTCAAGGAAGCTAGGGACTCCGTTCTGTATATTGGCGTCTAAATAATTCATTTTGTTATGGTGGTTGATTGGTATGCAGTTATGCAGTTTGGTGGTCAGCATCCTGGTGGCCTTGGAGTTCCTGCGGTTGGCATGGCATTTCCTGGATACGTTGCTCAGCCACAACTTGGTTTAGGGAACTCTGAAATGACATGGTATGGTGAATCTTCATTACATAACTGCAGTATGGCTAACAGAAGTTTTGGTTTTACCTAGGGATGTGCTGTCAATGACCCATTAAGTGGCAAATTGATGCTTCTGATGAAGCTGATGATTGTCATTGGTGCATTGAGATTATTGTGATTCATCTATTCCAAAAATGGAGTGAAGGAAAGAAATTGATTGCCTATATTAACCGTTTATAAACACAATGGTGTTTTTTGTGCAATAATTTTCTACATATCTTGAAGCAAATTGGTGCTAGTTGAAGTTTATTGTAGGGGCTACATCTGTGCTAAATCCATCTTGTGGACTTTATGTGGGATTTTTTTTTTCATGTCATGATAGGCAATTAATGAATTGCTTTGATAATATTCAGGTTACCAGTTCTGGCTGGTGCTGCTGGAGCTTTAGGGGCTACATATTGCTCACCTTATATTTCGGTTGATGGTGCTTATCATGCTCGCCCATCTGGGAAAACATCTTCCTTGGGTTCTTCAAGGTTGGTAGCAAATTGTCATTGTGTTATATGTCTAAATGTTTTATTGAATTTCTTTGTTGGGTCCTTTAGTCCATGTTTGTGATTTTTTCATAAAAATTCTGCAGAACAATACCATTATTGTAGGAGCTACTCATAATGACAAAAAAAAAAGATGTTAACAGAAGGACCCATTGGGGAAGTTGGTGAGACATTGGGGACCTAATTGATAATATATTTATTTATTTTGGGACCTAATTGAAAATGACTATAAAGGCTATGGACTAAATTGAGGACTTCTGTATTCTGTCCGACAAATACATGTTGATGGATGCTAACCTTTTCTGAGTTTGGCAGTGTGACCTGCCTGTATTTTTTCCCATTTGGAACTCCTTTTTACCTGATAAGAGAATTTTGTGGTGGCTGAATGCTTAACGTTGTGAGCAGTTTAGTCATTCGTACATGCTTCATAGCTTGTCTAAAGGGTGACTCAAGAATGCTAGAGTTCAATGTGTTTTGCCATGTCAATTTATTTGCAACTCTTTTCTATTAGATCATTTACTTTCAAGATTTTGAAATTTAATTGGAAATTGATATTTTGGTGGTTGATTTATTATTTTTACCATTTAACGTCTTTACAGGACACTGACTGAAATTAATGTTACATGGTATCAATATTTCCCTGTCTTACTTTCATTTCTGTGTTGATGTTCTTCTCTTAGCATGTTTTTGCTTTCCATTTTGCTTGTGCTAAGTTGCTTCATCTTCATTACTGAAAAGGGATTATTTTGTTGTACACTTAGTCAGACCAGTTGTAATGGCTGTTTTCCTTTGCAGCAAAGAAAGTAGTACTAATATACCCAATAATGAATGGAAGAATACACAGAGATCTGGTAAGGAATGTTTCTGTTGCTATAACTTTGATTCTGTTTGACTTTTTTTTAACATTCTTGTCATTGATTGTTACTGTTGATATGAATATTGTTGTCTTTGCAGAATTTGCAAGTGATGAATTTGGACAACGACAAAAGTCTCGCAGGCAAGTTGAATTTATTAAGCTCTTTTGTCTTCTGATACCCCCTGACTCCTTCCTAGGCACTTTGTTTAGGTCATTGATGATTTCATTTTGTTCTTGTAGATACTCAGAGATGGACTTTAAGCAGCCAAGTACAAGCACTTAGATGAAATGGAGTGTGTTTGAATAAGCAGATAAAGGTTCAATTCTACCCGGTCAATTTTATTTGTTTGTGTTGTGAAACTCTTAGATGTGAATTGATTAATGTTTATGCAGGCCTTTATGAGGCCCTTTGTGATCTATAGCTTTTATTCTGGAGGGCTTTTGTCACAGTATGTCCCAGGATGTTCTAGGTAACCACTTTTTTAGCCTCCGATTATCTTATTCATGCGTGGTTGTTTCTCAGTATTTTCTAAAAGTCAGGCTATTTCCTCCTTTCATCTTCTGAACAAAAAACACAAGTACCTCTACAATTTTGCAAGTTAAATTATTTTTCTCTACCGAAGGTACCTTTTATTTTCTGTTTATTCTCATCAGTTCTCCCTGGTTTGTGAATCGTGCAGTTATGTAACAAAAAACCCGTTCATGCTGCGGTCAATTGGAGAACATAACTGTGGTTTGGCGGGTGGCATTTTCCTGTTTAAACTTGTGGTATGAATGCATCAGAAAGATTTGGATTCTTATATCTGTCGGACAAGCGTATATTTATGGTGTCATATATTATGATGTTTTCAGGTTTTCATGTGGCTTGGTTTATCTGTGAAGCTTGTGAGAAATGTATGCTGACTTCTCCAAAAACTATATACGAAAAAAATGGAAAAAAAACAAAGAATTATTGTGCAGAAGGTGTTTGGTCGGTGACTCTGAGTTTTGCTTTTACAAAGCAGATGGTATTTGAGTATTTCTATCCGTCTTTCATGATCGTACCTATGTGGTTGGTTGATCAGTAAAGTATGGTTTTGAGGGTTCCCTTTTTTCTGTGCTAGATTTTATGTTTGGTTCAGGACTCTTTCTTCCGTCTGCAATCATTCGGGTAGAGATCATTTGTTTAGTGGACTCGTCTACGTGGGGACAAGTACTCTAATCAGTTGGATGTGGTTATGATTTAAAATATTCAGTCTTTTTTTTTTTTTTTTATTATGACAGATAGCAATAATGAAATTTATGTGATAATTTTTCCATTTGTTTAATCATATTGCGATATAAGTTCTTTCCTTCATTAATTATTATTTTGCGGATAAATTATATTCTTTTTTTCTTTTCAATTTCACTCCCTCTTCGTTTTTCTTTTTATTTTTTTTCAATTGATTCTTCGATATTTGTATTAGGTTGTCTAGAATAGTGTTTTTTTTTTTTTTTTTTAATCTCATCCTTCAATAATATATTTTTTTAATTTTATCCTTCAATATTTTTTTTTAATTTCACTCTTCAACAATTTTTTTTTTTAATTTTATACTTTAATATTAAGTTGTTTTGAAAATTATATTTAATCAAAGTTTTTAGGTTTTTTTGATTGGGTATTTTTTAAATTAGGTTTTATAATTGTTTTTGATATACTTTTCACAGGGTTCGATTTAATTTTATGATCTAGATTGAGTTTGGAAATTTAATAAAGATTTACTTGATTTATTTATCTTGAATAATTTTTTATACTAGTCTTATAGATATATTTATTTATTCAACATTTAACATTAGATTTGTTGGAATGAGGGCTTCATAATATTTTTGTATTTGCTTTTCTTGAATTTATCTATATCTTATGACTTAAGTAAGAAGTTTAACCAATTGACCTGTGTTGATTTATATTATTTTATGATTATTTTAATTGATGTTTTTCATTATTAAACATTGTATTTGATAGAAATTAAATTTTATATTTTTTATAATTTTTTATAGTTATTTTAATTTCATAATCTGAGTTTTAGATTTGATTGGTTGAAATGAGTTAGTTCTATTTAGTTTTTTAGATTCTTTTTAATCGAATACCTTTTATCGGGTTTCAAATTTTTTGGGATAAAGTTTAATATTCTATAATTTGGAAGAAGACAAAAGCTTTTACTAAACAATGGATGGATGCTTGTGTTGTAGTTATTTATATAAAGTAATATATTTTTTCAAAAGATATTTTTCTGTGCTTTCCAAATAGACACATGATCATTAAATACTTATTTTTTTTTAATTCATTTGACAAGGATAGTAAGAAAATTTGGGGTCAAAACCTGTAAATAAAACTGTTACATGTATTGGACTTGACGATTTATTGCTGTAAGGTATCAAACATGAATCACATAAAAATCTCGATATAGACAAAATCAAATATAATCTATAATCAACAAGATTTTACATTTATTTTATTTTCGATCTAATTAGGTTATTTTATTTTATTTTAGTTGTTAGATACTTGTTTAACCCTGCTCTCCCACATTATTAAATTATCAAGTAGTAATTTAACCCAATATATTCTATTCAAAAAATAAATAAGCTAGCATATATATGATTAATGAAAGTGGTTAGTTTCTTAAGATGAATGAAATTGTGATTAATGAAAGTGGTTATTAACACGAATCAGTATTTGTGTGTATTAATAAATTGTGATTTCACTCTTGAATTCATAAATTCTTTTAAAATTATTAAGCTAGCTACTCAATTAGTTTTGTTGCCACTAAAAAAATGAGATGCCATGACAATTGATTTTTTTTTTTAAATTATTAACCTACGTTCGCATTAGTTAAATTGCCCTCACTACTTTGCGGGCTGAATAAATAATTTTATAACTGTTAAAATTAAAATAAAATATAACATCTATACATGCAAGGTTTGATATAATAAAATACATTAACACATCCTATTATAATAATAAAATATCGAAGGCTTAGCATCTAAAAATATTATCACTATTATTGCTAAAACAATAAAAATTATTAAATTACCTCACGAAAAAAAACTTAAAAATATTAACAAAAGCCTTTGATGTTTTTGTGGGAGCAAGAAAAAAACTTATTGTTGTTGTTGTTGTTGTTGTTGTTGTGTGAATAATGGAAAAATTAATTCAATAAAAGAATTAAAAAAGCCCAAAAACTTTAATAAAGAGCAAAAAAAAAAAAAAAATTAACTAATAAAAATGATTTGACATGAAAATGATAATAAGAAAACGAATAACAAAACCAAAAGAAAGAACAAAGGAAAAAAAATCATTTTTCAAATGATCATAAATACAAACTAAAATGTAATAACAATTTTTTTTGTTGAGAAAAATGCTATCTCAATAAAAGAAAAGAATAATAAAAATTGAAAACAAAAACTAAGAGCACTTATATATAAACATGGACAAAGATAGAGACTATTTAAGAGATATAAAAAATAAAAAAATAAAAGTATAAGGGCCGAAATGAAAACCAAATATATTATCAATTTCAATCAAAGGATAAAATTGAAAAAAAATCAAATCTTTTGTATAAAAAATATTAAGGGATTTAAAAGCAATTCAGAAATTAAAAGAATAAGAAATGAAATAAAAATATAATATATAATCAATTTCAATCTAGGGACACAATTGAAACAAATTAAAATTTACATAACAAAAATAAGGACCACACAATACAATTAAAAAAGTTGGGAGTACAATGAAAAATCCATAAAACCAAAGGGTCGTTATGTAGTTTAGGGTGAAGGAAAAAGATAAAGGGAAAAAAAATTCATTTGCCCATCATCTCGTTACCATCCACCTGTTGATTGAACATGCCATACCATAAAGATGAGGACACAACGACGTATCCATCGAGACGCTAGATAAATATTTTACGCCACTAGACAATGCTGCATGCGCCTTCTGAAGAGGGTGTGAGGCCGAATACTATCGGCCGTGTGTGTCACACGCACTCACAGTAATCAGAGGGAAATAATAATAAAATAGTTAATTACCGTAATAACCCTACAACCAACTCTTCAATTTTATCTTATGGGGAACCTATTTGTATTTAGCTATTTTAAAAAAAATATAAAATTCCTGTGACACCCTCTTGGCTAGAGCTGGTTTGTCTTTTTCAAATGATAGAATGATTACTTTACTGTGCAAAGAAATATAAAAAATAAATAAATTGGTGACCTGAACCAAACCAAACCAGATAAAAAATGTGCAATTACTGTGGCATCCCTGCCAACAACAATTGTTTTTTTCTTCTTCAAGGGATATAATGGTTATTGTATTGTGAAAAATATCGAAAAATAGTAAACTGACGAATCGAATCGATCGGAAAACTAAGCAACACTATTATAATGGAATATTAAATTGGTACTTCTATGGGCATCATAGAAATGACATCCTCTATTATTATTATTTTATGTTTTATTATGCACCTTAACCACACCAAGAATCCTCAATCGAGTTTCTTTCTTGTTATTGAATATTTTGTAAGAACTAATTAAGCATTAACATGTCTGTTTTTCAAGATCAACTCAGCATAAAAATTAAAGAATAGTGCCCACTCGAACGTCAATCTCCAACCATTTTTAGCTGTGAATTTTAAGAATGCATAAATGAATATGCATCTAGCTACATTTCAAGCATTTATAAAATTTGATAAGAAAACAAAAACAAAAAATCATTTTTTTTAAGAGATAAAAAAATATTCATTAGAACTTAACAAGTTATATATCGAATCATTTTAATAAATAAAAGCCAAACATCTATCTGATTGAAAATGATATTCAAAACATACAACCTAAGATGTCTAGAACACCTAGCCCATGTACGGAACCCCGGGCACCAAGACTCTGTAATTGTTCTTTGCCTCTAGAATAATTAGTCTTTCTGTAATTGTTCCTTGCCTCTAGTTTCTTTGTTTTTACATTGCAAGGGAGTGGACCGAAGAGTCCCTTGATCACATAACTTTCAATCATTTGATCGCAAAGCCACCGGAAAACACAAGGTCGAATCTTTGAAATCAACAGCGTTCTGATACTATCAGCTCACCAACCATGTCTTTTAAAAATAATTCAACATGTTGCTTAACATTCTATATTGAATTGTTGTTACTGGCTTGTACTGATGATGGTCGCAGAACAGTCCTGCGAAAAACCAACCACTGCAAAGCAAGCACTTATAGTTAACTGAACTGTGCCATGTAAGGTGCCGACGTCCACTCCACAAATACCCGAAACAAAATCAAGGCGAGGTAAGATGAGATAAAATCAACATGACCTTTTGAGAACATCTAAAGGGTAAATGCATGCCGGATTTCCAGTAAATATTTAACATGCACCAGTGCAATACGATATATGAATTTCTGATAGAAGGGAGAAACTATAAAATTGCCGAGCATTCAATATCTTTGCTGCCGTAAATTTATGCACTTGACGCCGATAATGACTGAAAATAAGAACATTCTCCTGAAGACTAGACCGAAGTTAAACAACAAAAAGGGGAATGCGCCTTTTCAGACTCTTCTACAAAAGGTTTCAGTAAGACCTGAAAGCAAAACTTTTCTTCCATGAAGAACAGTCAATGGCTTCCCAGTACATTGTTTCTATGTAATGTGAGGCACCTTTCACTCATCAGAAGAAGCCTTTGGCGAATTCTCTGTAGTCTTCTTAGCTGCAGGTGCTTTATCTTTATGTGCAGTGACAGATGCACAAAACTCTTTCACGATGGAACCATCTTTGAACTTCAGCGCGAAAGTTGAAAGGCTGTCCTTACCTTCACCGGTACTATTCATGCATGCAAAAGTGATACCTCGCTTGTCCATATTTGTGAGCTTCATGTCAGGATAAAGGCTTGCATTCAAAATCAACCTAAGATTACCCCTAGCTCTCATTAGAAGTCTGGCTCTTTCAGCCCCAGCAGCAGATACATTGACCTTGAGTTCTCCCTTTCCACGCTCCTTCCAGCCACCATCAAGAAATTCAAACAACACAGAATCAGCAGAGAAAACTACTCTTTCATTCTCTTCTCCCGTCTCAACTGGAACCTCCTGCATACATGGAAAACCACTTCCCTCAGTCTTTGAGACAATAGAAGACAGTGAAGAGGTTCCATTGTTAGAGAGACCAAATCCAAATGAAGGTTGTTCATTTTTCTGTCCAAACAGAGAACCAGAACCACTACCTAGTACAGAGCCATCCTTAGGAACTGAACCAAAGGTGAATGTATTAGTCGAAAACCCAGTTCCAACAAGCCCTGTGAAAGCATTTTGGCTACTTGAAAGCTGTTGGAATGAGTTCAAAGGGACACCTTCAGCACTTGGATAAACAATTCCACTACCATTATCCTTATCTTGATTTTCTGTGTCATTACCTCCTTCATTTTCTTTCTCAGTCTCATCTTCAGCTGGTTTCTCATTATCCACCTTCAATTCAGTTGCCTCATTTACTGTACTGTTAATTCCCTTGTCTTCTGAACTCTCCTTTTCAATAGCATTCTCAGCCTCATCATTCTTGCCATCTGACTCCTCACTCTTCTCCTTGTCGTTAGAAATTTCAGTCACTGGCTTATCTACGGCCTTTTCCTTATCTTCCAAGCTCACCTTGTCCACAGCAGTCTCAACCACTGGCTCATCAGTCTTGCCCTCTGACACCTTACTCTTCTGCTTATCTTCAGCAGTCTCCTTACATGTGGCAACTTCAGCCACTGGCTTATCAATCTCACTCTCTGACAGCTCACTCTTCTCACCTTTACCCTTTTCAACCTCCTCACAAGTATCACTTTTGCCTTCTTCTGACAGTTGCTGCCTAGCACTAACCACTTCAATTGTGGCTACAGCAGGGGCTGCAATTGGCTCAGTCGGAGGAACCAAGCGAATGCCAGCAAATGGATTGGATGATGGAGTTGATGTAGTTTGACTGCGGCATACTTTCACAATTTTCCTGCTTGCCAGAACCTCATCACTGGCTTTCTTGAAAGTTCCAGTTTCTTGCTCGACAGAGTCATCATCATTAAGACCAGGGTTGTCTCTGGAGATCTTGCTGATAGCAGCCCTCTTCTTAGAAGAAGGAAGGGCATTTTCTGCATCCCTCATCATTAAACAAAGCCAAAAACCTTGACTTTATGAATTGTTGTTCCCACAAGACAGAGTAAGGATGAAACCTGCATATCAACTGATTTTATCTTTCTCACCATAGGATTACCAAATAAATAGCAAAGAATACGAGGACGAAGAGTTTCTAACTTGATGAGCAGACTAATAATCAAAATACACAGTTGAACAATAAACTTGCAAATTCTTATGTGCTCGCTTTTTTCTAAGACTTCATTGCTTCAACCCATTAAAAAATTTGTAGATGCCACTGAAGTGATCCTTGAAGGAAGGTAAATGAGGGTTTAAAATTTAATTCATGCACATAAAAAACAGCCTATGACACAACAGGACACTGCTTTTTCTCTAATTTATGCATAACAGAGTCTCAATGATATTTTTATCCTGTAAAACAAAGAGCATAGTGCATCAAAAGTCAAGCTCTTAATACATTGATCACTTATACCAAAGTTTCATTCCGCAAAAGGCTCAAAGCCTAGCTAGCTATCTCACATCCAACTAACATGTCCATGATCAGCAAGTGAGAAATGAAAGCGGGAATCACCTAAATGTATAATTGAGAGCAGCAGTAAAATTAACTGGATGGGATTGTCATTAAATTGTTTCTCGCATCCATAACAATTTTATCTAGACAAGTTCATTAAGATTATCACAGGTCAAACATGGAGAACCAAAAGAAATACAAGGATACACAGTAAAAAGAAAACGAAATGAATTTCAACTCCGACAGTCTCAACAATAAATGAAAGGGAGGTTAAATCATTCATAATGATCAGCATAGAATCAGTTAGTTGAAGATGGAGTTAACAGGCAAAAAGAAGTAGGTAGCAAGCCAATGAGGGAAAAAGCAAAAACCCTGCTTGCAAGTCTAGAGGAGAAATAATTTGAAATAAAAACAAGCCATGCGATTTAAAAGAACTCACCTCCCTACTAATTAATAAGAAAGAAAAGGAGCTAAAACAAAGCATCTCCAGTAAAATATCGGATTCCATTTGGAGTAAGGAAAGAAATAAAAAAAATTCAATTCAATTCACATTGGTTCAATTTTCCCATTAATGAAACCAAAGATGATAGAAAATAAAAGCTAGCAATCCAAGCTAGATCGGCGGTTTTATCAACTGGGTCATCAGCAATAAAAGACCAAATCTTTTAGAATTCTAACAAGAGTAGAGTAGATGATACACGCAACACTATAAAAATTAGCAAGACAAGAAATGTTGAAACAAACAGACAGGGAAGTGGATTCGGTATGTAAAAGCAAAGGTGGAGGAATATGATACTTACGAAAGCAGGAGCAAAAACCTAGAAGAGGAGATCAATAGAGGAAAAGGGTTTCTGATGATTTCAATATGATACTAACTAATATCATTAAGTAATTTTGGGGGATGGGTATTCTATGGAATGGAATATAGAAAGAAGAGTGTAAGAGGTCCCTTCTCATTTAATTAAAATTTAGGCTTGCGGGGAGGTTTGTAATCTGTGATCTTAGTTTTGTGATTTCAAGTTTACATCATGGAATTGTTAATATGATATTCGAAGAAAATTTATATAATTATTAATTTTAAAATTTATAAAATTAGTTGAGATAAAAATAAATTAATTAATTGAACACTAATGAAGTAATAAAAAATAGACATGCTTACATCTAACAAGTGCCTATATATATATATATATATGAATATATATATTATATTCTCACCACTCTTTTCTTCTCATGTTGCTTATATGGAAACTAAATCATTTTCCTATATATAATGAGGCTTGTAATTTCAGAACGCTCTCGAAATCTGAACTCTTGACCATTGCCATTTGGCATCATGGGCTGAACGCGATCTCTTCTCTTTCAACCCATAATATAGCGGTCTTGTTTTCTTTACTAAACGCGATCTCTTGTTTTCTTTTACATGGCATGGTATCATCGGAAGAGAATAAAGGCAATTATAATTATATGTATCCGTATTTTTACTGTCTTCACTTGTACGAATGTCATTTGCAAAACCATGTTCACACCTAATGAGAGGCAAAAAAAATAAAATAAATTATGGCCTTCAAGAAACACATGTAAATAAAAAAAATTAATTTAAGATTTTTTGATTACTTTCAAGAATCATCTAAATAGTTTAGGAATTATACAAAGATTATCTAAAGACATCTTCTTTTTATATTTGAATATTTACTTTAAAATTGAGTTTTAAAAACCACAAATCATCCAAATATTAAGACTCTAACAGTAATTTATAAGAGTCCCTGCTAAGAAATCTCAAACCTTTTCAAGAAAGAAAGGATTGTATATAACTTGAAGTCTTTACTTAATTGTTTCTAATTCTAGAATTATTATCTCATATATTAATTACATTTTAGTAGTCAATTTCTAAAATTAAATTTACAATCAAGTTACACTTTATTAATTATCCTATTTTAATTTTTGACTAGTGGTTCTTATGTGTGTAACCGATTAGACTCCCCGATAAATTAGAGCTAAATATAAATTATATTCTTCAATAAAATGTGATTAAGTAAATTAAACATTTTAATTTATTATCAATTCGTTAATTAGTTAATTTATATTTGAAAATCAAATTCAATATCGGCAATCTAACATGATCGTTTTAATAATCTTTTTTTTTTTATGTAGTAATTATCTCTTTATCATGAATGTTCTGATTTAAACATTATAGCATGAAGCATATTTGTTTTGTTAAATCATTTTAGCTCTCAACATTATAATTATTGATTCTTTGAATAAAAATTTGACTCTTTTCAAAACTCATTTCATACTGGCCAAGGATTTCACAATCAATATTATTTGAGAACTTATGAAATATTTTCACTAATTCATTTAAGGTGATGAACCGCCTTTTGATTACACAATTATTTATATATAGTTTATGTTATACCCAATATTTTTAGTTTGTTACCCTTAATTAGAACAATGTGTGGTCAAGATCAAAACATAAAACTTCCTATATAGGAAGATTTAATGACCTCAAGTCTAAGTATAGCTTACATAACTATCATGAAAATCCATAGACATAAGTGATCTCTCTATATAGAATGTTTTTGCGGGCCAGTTCAATGTACATGTCATCTATTAAATACTTGCATATTAGTTTTAAGTATTCCTTATACCTTGTATTTAAATAAATAAAAGTATTTTATTCATGAATTTAAAATCAACAACATATTTGATAATATTTATATCTAAGATTTAAAAGGAAACACATTGGATCACTCTCGATCATTCTAGATTGATATGAGAAAGTAGCAAATTAATCTAAATCTCAAATTAATTTAATATTGAAGAAAAAAATTGGTAAGAAAAAACACTATTTTTTCCCTAAAAATAAGTGAACTTGAGTCAACCAATCAAACTCTCAATGCAAGTCATGCATATCAAATTTAATATTTTTTTATTCCATAGATTAT
Source organism: Salix dunnii (assembly GCA_015731905.1). Taxonomy (NCBI): domain Eukaryota; kingdom Viridiplantae; phylum Streptophyta; class Magnoliopsida; order Malpighiales; family Salicaceae; genus Salix; species Salix dunnii. The sequence goes on from CM027661.1 coordinate 3,997,072, forward strand.
ATTTCATTTAAAATATTTCATGACAATAAAGAGAATGAAATATTTCTAAAAAAAAACATGAGATATACATGAGACTGAGATAGTAAGCAAATTGTTGATAATAAATGGCGAGGTCATATGGAATAGTTATGAACCGATGACTAATTAGATGTCAATACTTGCATGCCTTAGTATTCCATCATAGGCTCTTATTATCATGGAGTTAAGCTTCATATAAGAAGCATAAACCAATATTTGGTCTACACATGTTTTGGTAACATTCAAAACAAATCCATTATATAAGAGCACTTTAGTGATCACATATTCTTTACACTTCATTTTAGGGCTTATTATGCAAAATCATTTTAGGATCAAGTTTGTCTTATGTGATATATATGCAGTTAGCAGACTAAATCCTTCCTATCAAATATAGTATAGAATCTTGTGTTATGTCCTGAGGGATATAAATTTTGTAGATGACCTTTTAGAGTGTATCTTGATGCTATTCTAAACTTAGGATTAAAAACTTATAGGAAGTCATGGCTAGTGTCATAACCTGATTTTGGGTTATTCCTCAAATATACCCAAAAATAACAAAAACTAAAATAAAAGGGATTAGTGTCAGTAGAAAAATCAAGGTGAAAATTTTAGATGTTTTCGAGAGCTCAATTGTATTTTTTTTATGCCTAGAAATGAAAAAAAATACAGATTCAAGCCTAAAGTAATTTATTATTGAATAAATCTGCGTAGAAATTAAGTTGAAAGATATAATTGTATTTTTATGGACCAGTTGGATTTAATCATTAGCCAATTTAAAAGTATAATGATGCAATCGTACCTCTTTTGTGCCCAGAAATGAAGAAAAACACAGATTCAAGGCTAAAATAATTTGTTATCGGATAAATCTGCATAAAAATTAAGTTGAAAGATATAATTATATTTTTATGGGCCAATTTGATTTAATCATTGACCAATTTAAAAGTGTAATTACATTTGAGACTTAATACGGGTTCAATTGAGAAGATTGAAATTTTTGGAGACCGATTAGAATTTTTCCAAGCTAATTATGTGAAATCAGGGGCCAAATTGAATAAATTGAGAGTCTAATGGTTGATTGAGGGTTAAATCGTACAAATAAAAAATCAAAGACCAAAATAAAAAAAGGCTCGCAAAATTAGGGCTGGTATTGAAATTTTGACGGGGTAATTGCACAAAAATTATAAGTTTAAATCCAATTAGAGGTGCAATTAGAACAATTATAAAATGAGGGACCAAACTGCACTTTCACCTCCCAAAGCAACAAGCCATCGTCTGCACCTGTCGACAAGCCACCTGCACCCATCGCCGACAAGCTTGCTGCTGCAGGAGGTAGCCCACTGTTGCAAGCAACGGTTACCTTCTACACTGCCTATAAAAAACGATGAGCAGAGGGGAGGAGAAGACAAAAACGGGTGAAAAAACTATGATGGAGGAGAAATTTATGCAACAAAACTATACTTAAAAACTAGACACTAGAATCACACTTGGTCTCCTTCGTCTCTGGCGTTAACAAATCCCTCATAGCCGATCCTCTCTCTTTTTAAAACCAACAACCATCTCTCTCTCTCTCTCTCTCAGTCAACAACTCTAGCACCAACTCTATCCACCTAGCTCCACCCTCATCATCACGGGCAGCCCAGCCACCTACTCTGGTGAAGCAACAGGAACAACTCCAGTGACAACAAGCAAAACAAGTCAACTTTCAACGTCCATTTCGGCCACCACAAACCACCATTTCTAATACCACCATGACAGAAAGAACTATCTCAACCTCCTCTACCCAAATATGTTAACAGATACGTCATTCAATACACTCCAAAAATCTACTGTTCTTCATCTCCATTAAAATTGCATGCGAGGGGAGTATTCACTCCCCTGCCCACTGTCACTAAGTGGACGATGGGGCTGGTCGGGCAAGGCTTTGTGCCTGGCCTGACCCCCTAAGGAGGGCGAGCTTCCAGCCCGAGGTAGTGGGCTGACAGCCCAACCCACCAAAAATAAAAAAAATATAAAATTTGCATAAAAAATATTTTTTTGAGAAAAAAAACAAAAAAATATGTTGTTTTTGTGTATACGACCAATACGCTAACATCTTTTGAAAAATCCTGTTTTTCAAAAAAAAATATTATTTCAGAGTTAAAAAAAATGGTTTTAGCATGGATCTCGTAAAAAAGCAATCATTTTATCGTATTTTTGGATTTTACAACATGTTTGTAAAATCTAAAGGGTATTGGCCAATATTCTGAAAATATTAAAATCTTATTTTTGAGGGATTCATATTATTCACTATTAATATTTGGATAAAGAAATCTTAAAGGGGTTAATATCCAAAATATTAGCAAGGATAATTCGTTATTATTCAATGTTGATATTTAGATAAAAAAATCTAAAAGGAGTTAATATCCAAAATATTAGCGGGAATAATTTGTTGTTATTCACAGTAAATATTTGGATAAAAAAACCTCAAAGTGATAAATATCCAAAATATTATCACGGGAATAATACAACATTATCATTTAACCAACGTATTTTTGAAAGATCAATACCATAACAATCATAAGATAAACCAAAACATCAAGTAGCTTATCTTAGGTAGAGCGTACTAGAAGTGTTGAAACCTTCCATTTATACAATCAGTCCCTTGCCTTAAAATCTCTAAAAGATCAGTTTAAGTTTCCTAGTAATCATAATACTAAATGACGACTCAATTTTCCATAAAAATAAAGATAAAACTCCGACATAAATTCCCCAATTTACAGAGAGAGTCGCTGCGATATTGTGCTCTTGCTAAGGGTGTGATGGCTAGTGTTTTCTTCAATTGATCAGAATTAGATTAGATTTGCTATCATTGAGAAAAGGAGCCCCTTTATATTAACCGAAAGCAATTTCTATTTATCCATGTACACTGGTGGTAAATTGTGTACACAATGTTAACCATACTTCCAAAAAAATCACGGATGTTTGAAATTCGTTGTAAGAAAATCATCATGAATCTCCTATGGAGAATAATACCAAAAAAAGATAACTTGAATGATGTTGACGTGCCCTATCCAATACATAATTCATTAAAGGTCACAACCTAATGGTACACAAAATTCCATTTATGTATTTGTAGTGAGAACTTTCTGCTAGATCCCCCTCTTCTTGTGGAGTTTCTTCAATATTTGCACCATACCACACATGGTGGTTGCGTTCACCGGTACTCTGATCAAACTTGTTCATCTCTATATTCGAAACCTATCCATTACACATCTAAGCATATGCTTTTCTCACCTTATCGGACTAATACTGCTGGACCGCTTGTCTTGAAAGAAGGACCTAGTGGTGTGGTGTAAGCACTGCAAACAAAACGAATACAGTAAGTACCAAGATGTCACATACTAGCCCACTCTAATTGTAAATGATACCAAAAGGATAAGAACTCCCGACATATACAAAATAATTCAAACTTTTCTAGAAGTGAATAGCAACACTCAATTCTAGCAATAATGGTATCAAGTGGCCTAACACTGCTTGAGATCTATTAAGTTAAAAATCAAAGCAAGTAAGAAGAACTGGTTTGAACCTCAATTATATGATAGATGCATGCTGTTATTAAAAACAAATGTATATATAGAGAAACAGCCAGACCTTGCAAGACTTAGATGATGTCATCAGTTAGACAATTAGCACAACCTAATCCTGACCAGACCTAAACTTTGAGTCAGCAGTTGATGAGCCAATAAAAAATTGTGCTAGCAGAGCACATTAAGGAAAAATGAATTTTTCCCAATAGTTGTGGTAGTGGTAGAGAAAAATAACATGTGAAACAGGGAGTTAGAGATGACATTCTAGAATCAATTAATCACCAGTGACAAAATTTGGATTTTCACACTGCCCAACCAATTTCCTTTTAGGCTGACGGGGTTCCTTCATTATTCGTACCCCACTCTTCCTCAGGCTCGTTTCCATTAACGAGTACAGCACCATCCGTGGACTCTGCATCCACCACAACTGCTTCCTCCTGGCTCCCTTCTTCACCATTCTGTTCATCTCCATTCTGTTCTTCGGCCTGTTAGAAATAAAAAAAAAAGTCAGACTAAAAAGCAGAATGTTCACCAATGCATTCATTTAGTGCAGCTCTCCAAATAATAAGGAAAATCAGGAAATTTATAGACTACTTGAGCATTGAACTCCTTGCAAGCAAGCTTTTGTGAGATTAAAGTAGGCTACCTGCATGGCATTGATCATTCAGGAGGAAGATTTCTCACAAGAGGAAATAAAAATGCACACCACCATACTAAATGAACTTTAAATAACTTGAAAAAAGAAAGGCAGCGGAAATGTAAAAGTGATTTAAAACCCTATTGAAAATATACCTCGTGATCAAAGTCTCCATTTTCAAGAGGTTCCTCCTCTTCTATTTGCATGTTTCTGAATGCCTCCACAAGGGTGATGTGAGGTTTATCTGCATGGGTTTGGTAGTCCTCTGCAGGGGGATACACACCCCTACAGAAGCAATATCAGAGCCATTAATAAGCTATTTACCAGAAAATTCAAAAGTTCACAATAAAATTCTGTGTTACACTATAAGTCCTCTGCAGGGGGATACACACCCCTACAGAAGCAATATCATAGCCATTAATAAGCTATTTACCAGAAAATTCAAAAGTTCACATTAAAATTCTGTGTTACACTATAAGCCTTGGGATAATGGTTAACTGAAAAATAGACATACTGAATTCCATATTGTAAGCTAGATCCAGAGAAATTAATTTTGAAAAAGAGATTCATGTTCTTCTAAACTTATCAGCAATCCATTAAAACCAGTATATAAAATAACATTTCATTCAAGAACAGTGTCAGCCATATGTGAGTTCATGGAGTGTGTACATAAGTGCTCTTCAAAAGTACCTTGTTTCTGCAACTCTAGATTCAACAGATAACGCAATTTGCCAATCATCAAACATATTTGAATATTCTTCAGGATCAGCCAGAGATTCAGCAGCTTTTGGATTAACCTTTAAAGCAACACAAAATAAAATAAATTAATTTTTTAACTGGTAATTGGAGAAGCATTACAGAGCCCAGTGATGGGGAGAAAGCATTGCTTAGGGAAAAGAAATAAAATAAAATTGGCTTATCACAATTTATTCCAACTCTAGAATTACAGTATAATGTCGCTTGAAGTAATACTTTACTCCTTTAAACTGAATCTAAATTGCTTGAAGTTTATTGATCATGAAAATCAATCAAAACATCCGTAATATATTAAATTCACATAATTGGATACAGGTAGAAAAAGAGAAGAGGAGGATCATCTCAGAAGAGCAAGAAACCCAAGAGATTCTAAGCAAAACAAAAACACAAGAGTGACAGGATACCTTGTTCAGGTCTTTCCTCCAAAGTGCAACAATCTCTGAAACCTTGCTGGGAAGATAAGATCGCGCCATCAAAGCAGCCTCAGGAATCCGATTGCTGCAAGAATAATGCTTTGATGCTAAAATCAAAAGAGCCACTGTTCTCATATTAAGTAGTCAAAAAAATTACCTTTCCACCAACAGCTGGAGGCAGTCTTCAACTTTGCCCAACATGAATAAACAAAGGAAAGCAACATTAATCTTCCCCTGTTCTATAGCCAGGGACCCAAGCTTTGATATCCCATCAGCATCTCCTAAGGAAGAATACAGCAGCAGCAAACCACTCAAGTCTGTCGCGTGCTTCATGCATTCCTCAGCCATTTCCAACTGCAGTAGCATAACTCAAAAAAGAGAAATAAGAGCAGACTAGTAACCAGAAAAGCTGCATGAAAATGTGACAGGAACCAACACAGCAATAATGTGAAAACTCAGTTCATATAGGTATAAACTTGATCTAAATCCAACAGAAGTTTGCCCTTTTAGTCTATAAGATTGTTAAATCAAACTATTTCTTCTAACTGGCCCAGCCTCAAGCAAAACAAATGTATACAAGCAAAATCGTTATTTTAATCAGCTGACCAAGACCCCAGAAATTTCTCAGTGAAGTGAGATAATAATTCTGCATTCAGTTTTCCACCTCATCATGCATGATATCCAGGACACATAGGATAGCAAGTAGAGTTTGAGTTTACTGCAGTGAAGGCTGTAAGTAAATCAAACCATAATTATACCTTTCCATTGGACATAGCTAACTCTCCTAACTGTTTCCATTTTGATTCGCTCTGCACTTCACTGGCAATTTCCTGTAAAAGAAAGGCAAGTGTATTCAGAGCAAACACAAGGTTGCTGTTTCATCAAAATTAAGGAAGTAGAAGCTTCCATGACTTCATAGACTAACAAAAAATAGCATCAGCTAGCCTCACCTTTGCAACCTCTAGTCTACCAAGCTGTACAGCTAGCTCAAATCTATAATCAGGGTCAGTAGCTACTTCCAGAGCATACTCTATCATACCTCGTGATTCCAAGAAATGTGCCACACTAGCAATCAAAGTTGATATCCCATTAGAAAACAAGAGCTTCAATGCCCAAACTTTATAATTCAACTAACAAGACACAAAGCACATGATGGGAATCATGAAGTTCTTTATTCAAAAAAAAAAAAAAAAAAAAAGGAATCATGAAGTTCTATCAAACGTTTACAAAGGGAAAGGGAAGGTGAGAATAAAGACCCAGCCCTGTAACCACATAACAATCTCTCAAATTTGAAATTGCAAGAACATTCAAAACAAAAGAACAACATCTGGATGCTGTATACTAAACATAAAAAAACAACCAGAAATCATGACAACAAAAAAATTGCTTTTATTAAAAAAAAAAACAGTGCTAATGTTGCAAAAGTTTCAAGAAATCTGTCAAGTGAAATTAATCTTCTCCAGCAAAAGGTTAGGAATCTTGAAGTCAATAAAAACAAAATATAACATATATCATCATAAATATGAAGAAATTAAAAAAATATCCTAGCAATATCAATGCAACTAATTCTATTTTGTTATAATTTGACAAGCACAAGGCAATAATGATGTTGAACACCCAAAAATAACAGTAGCCATCTGTCAAATCACTCATTTCTGGAGAACAAATAGAAATATCCATTTACCAATATCTAAGAGCCAGCAAATGTGAGTACCTATTATGATGTTCTTTAGGAATTGAAGGTAAAAGTTCACTGGCCCTCTCCAGATCTCCACGCATCACCAGAGTCTTGTACTCAATTAAGCTAAGAAGTAAAGTGTACCCTGTGACACTGCATGACGGAAGAAGAAAACACCATAAAGAGGTTAAAAGCAAAATAATATAAATTCCAAAAACAGATGAAGAAAAACTACCTACTTGAATTCTTTGTCTATCAAATACACCCGACTTTGACTAGCAAGGTACCCCAGCAAGTACATGGGGTGGTCCAAATGATACATGGTGGTCACCTAGAACAATTTTGTTAGCTATAAATACAGCAACTTAAAAATCCAAGGATAGGAGTCATATTGGAAAGTATCAAGTCAGCAAGCACAAGGATGCAAAGTACCTCGCCTCCAACACAGTAATTGAGCCTCCATGAGGAGTTATTGTATATGAAACAATCCCCAACCCATAAGCCAGTTCTGACACGTTCATTGGTTTCATGGAGAAGCTCAAATGCATCCTCAACACCTTGTTCATCCACAGGTTTTCCACTATCTAAGTAAGCTGAAACTATGTCACGCTGCAAAATAAAACAAACATCTTTTAAAATTCATTAATGCAGGCATAATGAAGACAGCAAGAGAATGCATAAACAAATCAAGACATCAATAGGGAGACTCACATTGTATTTGAGGATGTAGAATGATGCATCACTAGCAATGGCCACTAAATCTCCGCTATCAGCCCAATAGAGATTCTGATATATTCAAGATCAGTATTAATATTTACTACACATGGGACTTGGAATAGAAAGTGTTGTCTGGAAAAATTGTCAAGACAGCAACAAAATCCATGACACTTACTTTCACAGTAACATCAATTCTCCTAATCAACCTGCATTCAGCCCAATCATAAAAACAAATAAAATCATTTGAGCACATCGCCAACAGGGTTCCTCCATGAATACGCTCGGCTGAAAAGGTTGGCCGGACACTCCTCTTTTCCTGAAAGAAATTACCATCATATGACCCCATAATTCACATACTATAGTTAAGATGTTAATACAACAGCTAGATCAACGAATGTAGAGAAACCTACACATTTCTTTTATCCTCCAGGAATTGTATGCCAAAGCATGATTACACGAATCACAAGATGAAAGCATGCACATTACTAGCGACACAGAAAGATGTTACACAATTTTCCTCAAATTAGCTAGGCATGTTACATTTCTTTTCTCTACACCAACCAGCCCAACAAAATTTCCACTTCTCCAGAACAATACAATAACCAAATAGCAAATATAGGATAAGCTAAGAAAGAGTGCAGACCTGGAAATTTTTACTGAAAATCTTTATCTTTGATGTACTTTCTCTAATAGCATATTCACCATCCGAAGACCAGACAAATTCAAGTGCAGAACCAAATGATCTGTTTCTCCATGCTAGAGCTGTATATATGATATACTCACCATCTCCACAAACAACAACAAACCTCCCATTGGGATTGTGTTTTAAGCTCTGTAAAATAAGTGCAGCAAAAAAATAAGCCACCCATGCACCACATATGGACATTCCAAGATAGATTACAAGAAAAAATCAGCAGATGTTTTCCTTGGCCTTCTCCCATCACATTTAATGCTATATATATGCATGTTACAAGCTGCTTTTCCACCTTGATAAATAGCCCATAATGCTACTCTGCATATACATGTTACAAGGAATGCTCCCACAAATAAAATTGGAAAAAAGAAATGGATGCAAATGATGGGAAAATACAGAACACTAATTTGTCTCTGATGCATCTAAATCAAGTTTAAGAGAACTTTTACAGATTTTACTTCCTACAGGGAGAAAATAGAAATCTGCTCTGGGCTGCTACACCAGTTGAATTTTCTTAACCAAGAACACAGTTATTGTAAATCTTAGAAAAAGATGTCAGTGTAAAATAAGCTATGTTAACCTCATTGGGATGCATGAGGAAATCTATACAGCTTCAAACAAGAAGAAGAAATCATGGAATGTGACAAAAAAAAGTTGGCAGCTCACTTGGGGGTAAAGATCACATGTTCCCAGCTCCTTAACAGCCAAAGGCAACCTTTCACCATCAGTCACCTAAATCATCGAGAACAAAGCCTGGTGTTATGCCAAGCAAAAGAACCTTTGGGTTCAAGATTTTATCTCAAGTAGCAATTATGTGGTGGTCTAATTGAATCCAAACCTCAAAATCTGCCCCCACACTCTTAATGTTCACAGTTTGAATTTCATTGTGCTTTGCCCATATAATCTTTCCACTATTGTCCATGCTAGCCACAGGTTCTTCTCGACCAATCTTGACCATAATGCTTCCTTCATCATACCCAATCACAACACTGCAAACAAATTGATAGTTTTTTGCTTTTACTCATCATTAACAGAACTCATTTTCTAAAGATATTCAACTACTCCCATAATGGTGGAACAGCTGGTCATCAACCAATTAAGACACATACCGACGTGAACCTTTCATGTATCCAACAGCCCAAACCCGTTCCAAGCCATAATTCAAGGTATTCTCAAGCCTGTAAGCAATGAAATACTTCTTAAAGTCTGTACCATAAAGGGAAACAGAAATCATATGATAAGTGCATGTCATGTTTACACCAAAGAGCAATAAAGAAAAACATAATGCAACTATTTAGCCTAAACTTTTCAAAAATTTTCATCTTCTTGACCCTAATGAATTTCACTCAAATTATCTACCTATTCCAGCCTTTACTGGGCTGCATTCGCCAATTGAGACAAATCTTACCATTTAATATCAAATTATGGCTGCAAATATGCATGTATTCATGATAATTTCACATGCTGCTAAAATTAAAATCCTGAAGCCAATTGACTAAACAAAAGCAGAAGGAACATAGTTTTCACAAAAGAGATGTAATAATAATAAAAAAAATGTTTTTCCATATCTTTCTAGCAAAAATGCTGAAAAAATCTTTCTCAATGAGGTTTTCTACTTGAATCATAATGTATGCATTCCAAATTCAATGTAGAACAGTTACACGAGTGCACATAAAAGTTATTAGAGACGTACCAAAATTAAGTTTATACAGCAAAATGGATTACCTGTAAGTTGTTGAATGCCATATACGAACAGTCCCATCTTCAGAACCTGTAATTATTATTGGAAGTTCGGGATGAAAACATACAGCAGAGACATTGTGTGTGTGGCCTTCTAATGTCTGTACACAACTTTTCGTTTGATAGTCCCATACCTGCTTGGAAATATTACCTGTTAAGATTCTAAATCATGATAAATGTTTCAAGCAAATAACTAAATAACACATAAAGGACAGACCTTCGCAGTGTGATCATCAGAGCCAGTGATTAGATAAGGTTTATCTCCACCTGTGAAGTAATCAACACAATTTACTCCTTTCTGGTGGGCATCCAGTGTAAAATTTGGGTCGGGAGAGCCAAGATTCCAAATCTAAAACAGAAAATAACCAATTAAGTGAGCCAAGTGAAGCATGTAAAGCATATACAAAAATTTAGAAGCAGAGAACATCCCCTGTACCTTTATGGTGCGATCAAGGGATGCACTTGCAAAAGTGTTGGTGTCTTTAGGATTAAATGTAACTTGCATCACATAATGGGAATGCCCCTCAAATATCTGAGTACAAGCCCACCCTTTCTCCCAGTCCCAAAGTTTTATAAGCATGTCATCTGATGATGACAACACATATGGAAGGGTAGGATGGATAGCCACGCATCTAATGTAATCTGTATGAGCCTCAAAAACTTTAATCTTATCCATTGTGTTGTAGTTGTACACACGAATATACATGTCATCAGCTCCAGCAACAACCCACTGCTTTCGTGCTATGAACTTGGCTGACCTGACTGCAGACACATAATGTGACGTTCAGAAGACTTGATAGTTATATGAAGGGAAAAAACATACTTCAGAGAATAGAAATAATTTTCTTCAAACAAAAACATGTGGTAAAAATGACTTTTTAGAATGGAAGCAAATATTATCATATACCTGGCAGCTCAGTGACCTCAAAAGACTTCGCCATGGTCTGGAGCAGATCAAGGATACTTGTATTAGAAGTTAAAAAATGAAACCTTCCAAGATTATAATCAATTTTAAGAAAACTTACAGATCACAAACAACAAAAGGAAACTTTTTGTCGCTGATTCATGTGTAGCAAAATAAAAATACATTTGAAGACAAGCTTCTCACAACATAGCCAGCAGCAATGTTTATTTTTCAAACTTACTTTTGTCTGCTGAAATGAAAGAAAAAAAAATTAAGGGTAACACTCCCTATTGATATGATGTGACATGTTCTACACTTCCTCCATTCATGATCCATAATCCATAATCCAGTAGTTAAGGAGGCAAACAACTCATAGCATATTGCAGCTTTTCCTACCCCTAACAGTCTACTACTTCATCATTGTTTTGAGCTGATGAAAAACAAATTCAGATGGCAACCGGCTGCACAACTTGACAGAAAGCATGACACATTTTGATCCCAATTACATGTAACTTGTTCAGTTTTTCATAAATGTGTCACCTTTCAAGGCCTAACTCATAACAGCCAGCAACTCACATGGGAAAATATTATCATATTTTCAAGTGATTTTTTCCCCTGAAATAACTACAGAAGATGATTGAGAATTATCAGCATTCTCATTAAAAACATCAATTTTGGAAGCCATGCCCACTCAATGTTAACTAAAGTTACTATTCATGATGCTTCACTGTTCAAACATAAACATAATTTTATAAAAGCTATCATGACCATCAACAAGAATCACCCTACCTTGAACAGTTTTTTTTTGTCATTGCTTATGTGAATAAACCAGAATCATGAAGCAAAGCTAGTAAAATTACATTCCCATACCTGTGACTGGTAGTTCCAAATACACACAGTCCCTGAATACAAGCTCACTAGAATCCTGCAGAACCCAAACACATGATAAGACTAACATCTCACAAAAATATAAAAATACATCAAGCTAAGACTAACATATCAACAAATTACTTCTCTCTGCATCAAATGACTAACAAATTAAGTAAATAAAATGCACAAAAAGATCAATATTATTTACCATGGTTCTGTTGGATGTAGATCAACTGACTTTACTCTCTCTGATCTTTGAGCAAGTTTCCTCTGATCCAGATACAAAAAGAAAGAGTATCACACACACACAAAGATTTGAAAAGAAAAACTTGTGAAATTAAAGATGCAAATATATATAAAAAAATACCTTGATTTCGAGTCTGAGAGGCTGTTGATACAGAACAAAACAAACACATCAGTCCCAAAATTATATACCAGATCTCAAATTAATCCAGAAAAAAAATCCACTTTAATTCATTTTGTGATCAATGAAATAAGAAAAAAAATCACAATTTCAAAAACACCAAGTCTAAACGAAAACTAGTTCTACATTCCAGATACTCATTCACTCTCAGATCAAACAAACACACCTCCAAAACTCGCATTACTCTAAATATCCAAAAATTTAAATTCCACCCGTAACTAAGACCAGATCTCAGCAAAATTCAAGACGTAAGCACTCCATTTGGTCACTATGAAATCAAAGCGAGCATCAAGAACCTCCGATTCCGAGCTACCAAACAGAGCTGAACTGATTTCAATGTCCCTCATTTTATTAAATCAACAGAGGAAATTATTCAATTGTGTGACGCTATGAATTTATACAATTAGAAGCGTGATTATATAATAGTAACAAATCATAGCAGATTTCAACCAGATCTAACGCGTACTCGAACACGAAAGTGAAGGCTACAGAACGAAAATACAGATTTGGGCGTGGATAGAAAAAAAAAAGTGAAAGGAAAAAACAACGATAGATCAGGAACTAACCATTTTTGCAGATTGCGAGAGCTAGAGATCCAGGTGAACGAGTTCTAAATTGAGAGAGAGAGAGAGAGAGAGGTTTTGTGTAAGCGAGACTTGTTTGTGTTTAGTATGCGAGAGACAGACCGTGTGCAGCTATAGGACGGAGCGGTATAGTGTAAGCTACGATGCTTCTTTCATTTTATAACTTCACGAACTGCTGGAATAAAAACTTTTTATTTAGTTTTAACATATAATTTTTTGATTTGTATTTCTGTTTATATTATTTTATTATTTTATTTAATTTTGATTCCTTAATTTTTGTATTCTTCTAAAATAATTCTTAATTTTTTATTTTTATTTATATATCTTTGTTTGTAGTATAGATTTTTAATTTTAATTTTTATTTATATTAAATACAGTTTGTGTTAAAAAACATAGTAAATTTAATTTTGAAAGTATAAAATAAGAGTGAAATTCTCTCTTATGCATGTATACAAAGGTTATTTTGTATCAATCCCTTGATTTTTTTTGTCCTTCTAAGATAATTCTTAATTTTTTTTATATCTATACATCTCTCTTATGCATGTATATAAAAGTTATTTTGTATTTGTATATTATAAAAAACATATGCAATATTAATAGCCCAGATTTAATTGTTGATTTTTATCTTATAGAGGATATTATGGTTATTTTACTGTACTTAAAAACATTAAAAATCTAAAATACCCCTGGACTCATGGCTAAAATCATTGCTCATTAATGGGTATAATAGTAATTTAACCATTACAATCTATAGTAATCTGCGTCTAAATGCATAATGAATTTTACTATGCAAAGCCCTGATCTCCATTAGATTTTTAGTTTATATATATATATATATATATATATATATATATATATATTATTTTAATAAAAAATAGTATAAATAACGTTTTTAGACATAACTCATGCAGAATACAACTAACAAATATCTAATACGTGCACATTTTTGTAAACATAATAGCTGTTATGTATAAATATATAAGTGGGAAAGCATTGTAGCAATTCATAGTGTTTTGTGAGAAGTGCTATAGTGCTATGTAGAAATAATTCTTTTAAACATGACTCATGCAGAATGCAATTGATAAATTTCTAATATGTGCTCATTTTTTTATAACATAATAGTTGCTATATATAAATGTATAAGTGGGAAGAAACTTGTTCCCTTCTTTTGCACCTAGGTTCGATTCTCTTTGTGCATGTCTATCATCCTTGCGGTGTCTTACCTGCCCACTGAGCTTGTAGGGTGTTCAATGGATCTGAGAATTAGTCGTGGTGTGGGTAAGCTAGCCTAGACACCTCGGTTATAAGAAAACAAAAAAAAAACATATAAGTGGGGGGAAAGTACGAAAAAAAATATATAAACAGGAAAACATTGTAGCACTCTACAGTGTTCTGTGAGGAGAGCTACAATGCTTTCCCCACACTATTTCTAAAATAAAAAAAAGTGGGTTTGGGGGATTAGTCGTGGTACGCATAAGTTGGTTCGGACATCTCGATTATAAAAAAAATGTATATAAGTAAAAAAACAAAATAAGATGTAAAAAAAGTGGGTTCAGGGATTAGTCATGGTGTGCGTAAGCTTGTCCGAACATCCTAGTTATAAAAAAACAAAAAAAAATATATAAGCGAGAAAGCATTGAAGTAATTCACAATGTTTTGTGAGGAGAGCTACAATGCTTTCCCAGCACCATTTTAAAAAAAAAAATGGGTCCGAGGATTAGTTATGGTGCGTGTAAACTGGCCTGAACATCTCGGTTATAAAAAAAAACATGTATATATGGAAAAAAACAAAAAAAAATTTGTAAAAAAGTGGGTTCAAGGATTAGTCATAGTGCGCATAAACTGGTTTGGAAACCCTGATTATAAAAATATATATAAATGGGGGAAAATATGTATAAGCGGGAAAGCATTGTAGTCATCGACGATGTTATATGAGGACAACTATAGTGCTTCCCCACACTATTTAAAAAAAAAAATGGGTCTAGGGATTATTAGTGGTGCTCGTAAGTTAGCCCGAACATTCTGATTATAAAAAAAATATAAAAAAATGTTAAGTGGAAAAAAAATATAAAAAAATGGGTCCAAGAATTAGTCGTTGCGAGTATAAACTAGCATGAACACCCCAGTTATAAAAAAATATATATAAGTGGGAAAAAACAGAAAAAAATATATAAGTGGGAAAGCACTGTAGTAATCTACAATGTTTTGGTCTAGATACCCCGGTTATCAAAAAAACAAAAAAAAGTATAAGTATGAAAAAAACAAAATAAAAATAAAAAAAGGTAGGTCTAGGGATTAATTGTGGTGTGCGTAAGTTGATCAAGACACCTCGATTATAAAAAAACAAAAAATTATATAAATAAGAAAAAAAAATATAGAGAGGGGAAGCACTGTAGCAATTCACATTGTTATGTGAGGAGAGCTACAGTACCTTCCCTACTTATAATATTTACTTATTTTTAAATATAAATATTTATATTTTTATATAAAATAAAAATATATCTCCCTCATTTTTAACCAATTCTTAAAATTCATGCAACAAATTGAAAATTGAAAATTTCCCTTCTCCCATAACTTTCAAAATCTAATTGCAAAAGAAAGAGGTTGTGAGCTGCACTGTTCCCGTCCACAGTTCACCGAGTGGTGGTAAACAGTGCAAACTTGATCTCTTTTAGATTTTAGAATAATAACTAGTTAAATTTCCAGCATTACATTGTGATGAATAAATAATTTTTATAATTGTTATAATTGAAATAGTAATTAGGTTTTGCTAGCTCAAAAATAAAATATAGTATCTACATCTATATATGAAGATTTGATATAATGAAACACATCAATGCATCTTATTAAAACAACAACAACATCGAAGTCTTAATAACTAAAAATATCATTTCAATTACTACTAAAAAAATAAAAATTATTAAATTTCCTCAAGAAAAAAAACTTAAGAACATTAACAAAAGAGGAACTAAGAACAACCTAAAATTATTGTTGTTGTTGTTGTTATTGTTGCCTTAATAATGGGGAAAATAAATAAAAGAATAAAGAAAACAAACCCTAAAAACTTTAACTAAAAAGTAACCAAAAAAATTAAAATAAAAATAAAAATTATTAGCTAAAAAAATCAGTTGACGTTAAAATAAAAAAAAAAACAAAAGAAAGAACAAAGAAAAAAAAAAAATATCTATTTCCAAATGATCATAGACACCAACTAAACTTTGACAACAAAATTTTTCAAAAAATAATATTATATCAACAAAATAGAAAATAATAAAAATTAAAAACCAAAGCCAAAAGCAAGCACACACGCGCGCGCGCGCACATATAAACATGGACAAAAATAGGGACTATTTAAGAAATATAAAAAAATAAAGAAATTAAAATCTAAGAATTAAAAGCATAAGGGCTGAAATGAAAACCAAATATATTATCAATTTCAATCAAATGATAAAATTAAAAAAATCAAATCTCTTGCACCGAAAATATTAAGGGATTTAAAATCAAACCTAAAATTAAAAAAAAAAAGGATTGAAATGAAAATATAATATATGATCAATTTTAATCGAAGGATACAATTGAAACAAATCAAAACTTACACAACAGAAATAAGGACCATACAACACAATTAAACAATCGAGATTGAAATGAAACACTCATAAAACCAGGGGGTTGTTGCGTAGTTTAGTGTGAAGGAGAGAGAAATGGAAAAAAAAATTTAACTAACCACTATCACGTCTTCACCCACCTTGTGAGGCCATGTGCCACACCATGCGGAAGAGGACACAACAACACATCCACTAAGACACCGGATGGATATTTTCCTCTGTAACACGCCACAAGCGCCACCCAAAAGGAAGGTGAGGCCAAATACTATTAAAGTGTTTGTCCAACATGCACATGGTGTTGAGATAATAATAATCATAATAATAATAATAAATGATAAATTGCCTGAATACCCCTATAGACAACTCTTCAATTTTGTCTTATATGAGGGCAGAGTAGTATTTAGATATTTTCAAAAAAATATGAAATATCATAAACATCCCCTCAGGTAAACCATGATTTTTATCTTATTAGAGGGTAAAAGGGTTACTTTGTTGTGCAATTGAAGATAAAATTATTGTGATACAACTTCCGGCTAATGCTGTTTTTGTCTTATTTGAAGCAGAATGATTATTTTACTGTGCAAAAATATAAAAAAATCAAATAAATTGTACCCGACTGAATCGAATAGACCCAAAAACCGACTTGACCCAAAAATATTATTACAATCCATAGTTAAAACACTTATACACTAATCTCTTTTAGTATATGTTATAATTTGATTGATTTGTTTTTAAATTGTTAGTTTTTAATGTCGCACCCCAAAAAATGTCAGCGCGGTATCGTGATGACTGTCCCCGTGTGCGGGGAAAATTCATGTGTCGGGGGTCTAATTTTTATTTTTTGTGGAAAAGGGAGTCGCCACCTAGTATTATGGTTACTAGGAAACCTAAACTGGTCTTTCAGAAACTCTAGGGTAAGGGACTGGTTGCGTAAAGGGAAGGTTTTAGCAGCCCTAGTACGCCCTACCTAAGGTAAGCTGCTTGGTGTTTTCTTTGGTTATGATTTGTTATGATTTCAAAAAAAAAATGTTGGTTAAATGATGAATGGGATATTATTCCGCCGAATATTTTGGATATTAACCCCTTCGGATTTATTTATCCAAATACCAACGGTAAATAATAGCATATCATTCCTGCTGAATATTTTGGATATTAATCCCTTAGGATTTATTTATCCAAATACCGACAGTGAATAATATGAATCACCAAAAAAAGTTTTTATATTTTTTTGAATATTGGCCAATACCTTTTGGATTTTACAAACATGTTGTAAAATCCAAAAATGCAAGAAATGATTTTTTTCTTTGTGAAATCAATGCTAAAACACATTTTTCTCTTCAAAACCCAAGATAATATATATTTTTTGAAAGAAAAACAATTTTTTTTTAAATATGCTAGTGTATTGTCCGTATGCAAGAAAATAACACATTTTTTGTTCTAAATATTTTCCTAAAAAAATATTTTTTTATATATTTTTTTTATTTTTTTATTTTATTTATTTATTGGCGGGCTGGACTGCCAGCCCGCCTAGGGGATGGGCTCTAGCCCGCCTTGGTCTGGGCTTCGGCCTAGTATTCACTGACTGGGCCTCCCGTAAAAACGGGCCGGAGGCCCGTTCTTATCCTGGGCTGGGCTTTGAGCCCGGATGGTCCACCCGATTTGTTGTCCGGGCCGGGCACAAAGCCCAGCCCTGCCCAAACCCGACCCAACCCGGTACTGTTCACAAACAGTAACCAGGACGTTTTTGCATGCAAATGGAGAAGATGAACAGTAAATGGTGGATTTTTCGAGTACGACGAATGACTTACCTGTTAATACGGTTGTGTAGAGGACGTCGAGGTGTCTCTCCTTGTCATGGTGGCGTTGGAAATGGTGGCCTGTGGTGGCCGAAAATGGCGTCGAAAAAGTCTCGGTCACGTTGCAGCCGATGAACTGTTCTGCCAAAAACTTTGCCTGAGATGATGGCTGAGTTTCTGAAGAGATGATGGAGAGTTTGGTGATGATGGGGTAGAGTGAAGTGGCTGGGATTGGTTGTCGGAGCTGTTAAACCGAGAGGGAGAGAGAGACAGAGGTCTGGTTTTAGAGAGAGAGAGGCAAAAAAAACGAGAGAGACTGCTGGGAAGAGCAGGAAGAAGATTAACGAATGGCTCTAAAATTTTTCTCTATTTCTCCGCGTGTTTTAACACTAATTTCTCACGTAAAATCCCTTCTCTGCTCTCTTCTGTTTCCCCCTTTTCTTTTCTTTTTCTTTTTTCTTCTCCCCCTTTCTCCACCGTGCAGGCATGCTATTTATAGCAGAGAAGACCCACGTACACAGTGTTGAGGAAGGCATCGACAGCTAAACAAATTGATAGCAATAAAAGGAGAATCAAGAAGACAGGGAGGAGAATCAGGAAGATGATATTGATGGAGATAATTTGGGAAGAAAATCACGATGGATATAGGAAGAATTTTGATCTGTTTTGCTGATTGATGGAGATGAATTTGGGAAGAAGATCAACATTGATATGTTTTGCTGTGATCTCGCGCCTGAAAATTTAATGCAAAGGCATGTCGGAACAGTGCATGCAGATTTCAAAATTTTTAGAAGGTAAAAATCTGATTTGGTCCTCCAATTTATAATTTCTTTAAGTGCACCCAATTGAACTTGTGATTTTGATGCAATTATATCCCATAAAAAAATTGATCTTAATCTTAGCTTTGTGCGATCTTTTTATTCAGGTCCTTGGTTCATGATTTTCGCGATTTAATCCTCAATCAAACATTAAACTCTCAATTTATTCAATTCGGCTCCCGATTTTGCATAACTGACTTGGAAAAAATCAAATTGATCTTCGAAAATTTCAATTTCTTCAATTGGACCCTAAATAAATTTTCAAACATAATTACAATTTTAAATTAACCAACAATTAGATCAAATTGGCCCATAAAATATATAATTATATCTTTCGACTTTAGTTTTTACGCAGATTTATCTGATAATAAATTATTTTGATCTTGAATATGCGATTTCCTTTATTTTTGGGTACAAAAAAATACGATCGAGCTCTCGAAAACATCCAAAATTTCATCTCGATTTTCCTGTTGACACTAGACCCCTTTATTTTATTTTTTTTGTTATTTTCGGGTAGTTTTGGGGAATGACCCAAAATTGGGTTACGATAGTTGCCCTTTCTTTACAATGCTTACGACTAAAGTCTTGTAAAAGACTTTAAATAGTAAGTGTTTAAAGAAAAAATACAATGGTGGATATGGGTCTTGTTGTTCTGGGTGACCTACCCAAGTTAGATGTGGGTCTCATTTTTCTAGGTGACCTACCTGGTTAGATATGAGTCTCATTTTTCTGGGTGACCTACCCAAGTTAGCATGGTCTTATTTTCTTGGGTGACCTACCCGGTTAGCATGGTCTCATTTTCCTAGGTGACCTTCCTGGCTCGAGGAACGAAATAGCAATGATCTTCAATTCATCTTCCGCGATCTTGTTGACCTGAAATTCTTTTTCTTTTATATTTCCCAAAACTTGAAATCAGCTTTCGTCACGCCTTTCCTGTCAGGTTAGTGCTATGACAATAATATGCATGTTTTTGTTAACTCTTTAGAAACATAGGTCCTCCCAGTTCGTTGTAGTCTTCCTTCATAGGATGTGCTTCCCGCGCTATATTTTCATGCTTGGTGAAGAGATTTTTTCATTTCCACATGGGGCCCTTTCTAGCTCCATTGAAGTTTCCTTTTTATTATATATTTTTTTATCGATGTTTAAGAACTCAAATCGATATATATATTTTAAAGAATTATTCAAAACATGGTTTTGTGTATGCAAATTGACACTTTTAATGCAAATCACTATTTTTTTTTATTATTTTTTTTACCAAATATATCAAATTTAAATAAAATAAATCATAAAAAATAAATAAATATTATAAGATCATGTGTTTTGTGAAAAAAAGTTTCTTGTAATGAGAATTCATGGCCGAATTTTATCTTATTCATTGGGAGGTTACAAAATAGCAGGTATAATACTTCTTTACAGAGTCAAAATTTATAGGCCTAACTAGATCCTCTCCATCCATTCTAGATAATAGCAAAGCTCCTCCCGAGAACGACTTCTTCACCATATAAGGGCCTTCATAGTTTGGGGCCCATTTACTTTGATCTTGCCCTGGTACAAACAATAACTTCTTCAATACAAGATCGCCTTCTTGGAATTTTCGAGGCCGGACTTTCTTATCATATGATTTGGCCATCCTTCTTTGGTATAACTGATGATGACAGATTGCGGCTAACCTCTTTTCGCTGATCAAATTCAATTGTTCATATCTGACCTTTGCCCATTCTGCTTCCTGTAGTTCAGAGTCTATCAATACTCTTAATGATGAGATTTCTACCTCTAAAGGTATTACTGCCTCCATCCCATACACCAACATGTACGGAGTGGCTCCAGTTGAGGTTCGAACTGCGGTATGGTATGCATGAAGAGCAAATGGCAACATTTCATGCCAGTCCTAATAGGTGACTACCATTTTCTGAACAATCTTCTTGACATTCTTATTAGCAGCTTCTACAGCACCATTCGTCTTTGGTTTATAAGGAGAGGAATTTGAATGCTTGATCTTCCATTTAGCACAGAGTTCTGTTATTAATTTCCCATTGAAGTTCTGTGCATTATCAATTATAATCTTTTCTAGTGGTCCGTACCGACATATCAAATCTCTCTCAACAAACTTCTTTACCACTTTTTGCGTTACATGAGCAAATGACCCGGCCTCTACCCATTTTATAAAGTAGTCGATTGCCATGAGAATGAACCTATGATCATTACTGGCTTTTGGGTTGATAGGTCCAATCACATCGATTCCCCATATCGCAAAAGGCCATGGAGAAAATAAGTTAAATAGAGGGGTCGGAGGGGCATTCATTTGTCACCGTGGATCTGACATTTATGACACTTGCGGACATAGTCAACACAATCCTTCTCTAATGTCATCCAAAAGTAACCAACTCTTTGTATTTTCCTAGCCATCATATGTCCACTAGCATGGGTCGAGCAGATCCCTTCATGGACTTCTCGCAATGCGTTTCTGGCTTCAACTCCATCTAAGCATCTCAGCAAAGTCCCGTCAGATGACCTCTTATACAAAACTTCTCCATCAAGATAAAAACCCATTGCCAGTCTCCTCAAAGTCTTCTTTTCGATGTTGGATGCCCCCATGGGATAGGCCTGATTTTGGATGAAGTTCTTGATATCGTAGTACCAAGGGTTTCCATCTATTTCTCCTTCAACTGAGCAACAATGAGATGGGTTATTTCTAATGTCAATATGTATTGGCTGTAAGTTTTGCCCGAAGTCTATTCTAGCCATAGAAGCTAGTGTGGCCAAGGTGTCTGCAAACTGATTTCCTTCCCTTCCCAGATGTGTGAACTCGATTTCCTCAAATTCTTCAGCCAGTTTAGATAGGTATTCTTGGTAGGGTATTAGCTTTTCTTCTTTGGTTTGCCATTCCCCTTTTACCTAACAAATAATTAGCATTGAGTCCCCATACACATCTATCTTTTTTACATTTAACTCCAAAGCGGTCTCTAAATCGAGAATACAGGCCTCATACTCGGCTGTGTTGTTAGTGCAACCAAATTGCAATTTAGTTGAAACTGGATATTGTTTCTTGTTAGGAGATATTATCACTGCCCCTGCTCCATTACCACATATATTTAAGCACCATCAAAGTACATAGTCCACCATTCTAGTTTTCCTTCCTCAATTGCAAGCACATCTTCATCAGGAAAATCAAAGTCTGACGGCTCATAATCTTCCGTAGCATGGTCCGCTAGGTGATCAGCAATAACACTCCCTTTTACAGCTTTCCTTGTCATGTACACTATGTCATACTCGGATAGCAGAACTTGCCACCTAGTAATTCGGCTGGATAAGTAGGGTTTTTCACAGATGTACTTCAACAGGTCTAATTTGGAAATTAACCATGTGGTATGGTACAACATATATTGTCGCAACCTTTTTGTAGCCCATGCTAGCGCGCAACACAACTTCTCAATCATCGTATACCTAGACTCACTCTCTATGAACTTCTTGCTTAGGTAATAAATGGCCCTTTCCTTCCTTCCAGATTCATCATGTTATCCAAGCATACATCCCATCTCTGTTTCCGTCACTGTTAAGTATAATATTAGTGGCCTTTTTGGTACAGGAGGGACAAGTAGAGGTGGTTTTAGCAAGTACTGCTTGATTTTCTCAAAAGCCTCTTTGCATTCTGCATTCCAAATCCCATGATTCTTCTTTCTTAGCAAACGAAAGATTGGGTCACAGGTTGTGGTTAA
Organism: Salix dunnii; assembly: GCA_015731905.1. NCBI lineage: Eukaryota > Viridiplantae > Streptophyta > Magnoliopsida > Malpighiales > Salicaceae > Salix > Salix dunnii. The sequence continues at coordinate 4,020,008 of CM027661.1, forward strand.
TTGGGATATGAATCGAGCAATGTAATTTAACCTTCCTAAAACCCTTTTACTTCTCTTTCAGTCTTTGGAGCTGGCATGGCTTGAATAGCCTTTACTTTTTCAGGATCCACTTCTATTCCTTTGTCACTCATCACAAATCCTAACAACTTCCCGGATTTCACCCCAAATGAACACTTTGCCGGGTTAAGCCTCAACTTATATTTCCTTAACCTTTCAAATAATTTCTTCAATATCTGAACATGATTTTCTCCTTTTCCAGATTTAGCAATCATGTCATCCACGTATACTTCAATCTCCTTGTGCATCATATCGTGAAATAAAGTTACCATAGCCCTTTGGTAAGTGGCACCAGCATTCTTTAACCCAAATGGCATGACTTTATAGCAGAAAGTTCCCCATGGTGTAACAAAAGTTGTCTTCTCCTTATCCTCTTGCGCCATTTTTATCTGATTATAGCCTGAAAACCCGTCCATAAAGGAATATGTGGAGCTACGAGCTGCATTGTCAACCAACATGTCTATATGTGGTAGAGGAAAATTATCTTTAGGGCTAGCACAATTTAAATCCCTAAAGTCCACACAGACTCGAATCTTGCCCTCCTTTTTGGGTACCACCACTATGTTGGACACCCATTGTGGATATTTGACCACCTCTAAGAAACCAGCGTTCCATTGCTTTTCAATTTCCGCCTTTACTTTGATCAAAACTTCTGGATGCGTTCTTCTTAGCTTTTGCTTAATTGGTCTGCAACCTTCTTCCAATGGTAACCTATGTACTATGATATTCATATCTAATCTAGGTATATCCTCGTAAGACCAAGCAAAAACATCCATATAATCTCGAAGCAGTGTAATCAAGTCTTCTCTTTCCTTCTGCGTGACCAAAGTTCCTATCTTGAGCTCTCTCTGGCTTTCTTTAGTACCCACATTTATGGTTTCAAGTTCCTCCTTAGCAGGTTTCCAAACCCGTTCGTGTTGTTCTATTAATTTTGTGAATTCTCTAATGCTATTTTCATCCCCTTCTTCCTCTTCTACAGCTATTATGTGTTCTTTAAAATTCGGCCATTCATTTTCAGTGTAAAGTGCAGGTGGTGTTGTGGAAGTTCTGCTTTCGGGGTTCCTTAAAGCAGAAAATGAGTGTAAATGCACAAAATAAAAATAAAAAGAGAGATGAACTAAAAATGCATGATCTCATAAAAAAAAATCGGTTCACAAAAAAAAAGAAGATAAAATTCGATGGGCCTGTTGAGCCTTTAATTAAAACAAAAACAAAGCAAACATTGCTCATTACATTCTGAAAACCAATGGAGCTTCTTGGGTCACCCAATTCTGGAACTTCTTTCCCTTAGCTAGCTTCCGAATACAGATAGAGGTCGTAGCTTCCTCTAGAGCATAGATGGTTAACTGTGGCAGCTCTTCATCCCTTCTTTCGAATTGAATCTTCCCGGTAATGCCAGCAACATCCTCCTTTTCCATCGTGTTTATGCTCATGGATGAGAGCTTCTGAAGAGAGCTTTCATATCTTGGGTCCGGTTGTATTACATATGCAGCTTTTGGGAATGAGACCCTGATAGGAGGAATAACTAATTTTTCTTCTTCAGGCTTCCTTCCTTCAATCCTCGCCATTCTTTTCTCCCTTCTTACAACAGCAGCCCGCTGGTAATCCTCCTTTTTAGGCTTATACCCCAGACCAAACCTTTGCTCTACAACCTTCAAATTTGTTTCAACAATCCACTCGACCTTCCTTTTTCCTACGCCAATTCGGGCAGGAATCTTGTGCTTTAAAAGGCTTTTAGCGGCCATTTTAGTGGCCTCTGAGATCCTTGGTTTCCTTCTTATAGTATTCTTAGGCACCCACTCAGTATTCACAACCTCGAACGCATGCAGGTTTCCATCCACACAATCTTCAGCTTCAATGAAAGGGACCGCCACATTTTTCATCATTGATATGGTTTCTTCGGCCTTAACGGTAACCAGGACACCATTGGCAATGTACTTCAAACATTGATGCAGTGAGGAGGTAACTGCTCCTTCAACATGAATCCATGGTCTTCCTAACAACATGCTATAGGAAGGATGGATGTCCATCACCTAAAAGGTCACCAAAAAGACTTGTGGACCTACAACTAGTTCAACTTCAATCGACCCTAACACTTGCCTTGGTGAACCATCATATGCTCTAGCCATTATCACACTTGGCTGCATATGGGAGGGATCTACTGGCATCTCATTCAATATATGTCTTGGATACACATTAAGGGCTGAGCCATTATCAATGAGAACCTTACCAATGAGACAATCCTTGCATCGGACTGTGATATACAGAGGCTTGTTGTGTCCAGTTCCTTTAGCGTCGAGTTCATCTTCAGTGAAATACAAGTAATTTGAAGCATGAATTCTCTCTACTAGATGCTCCATAGTCTTTTGTTTGATATCTTGAGGTACGTAAGCCTCATTCAGTACCTTCTGTAAGGCATTACGATGCGACTCGGAACTGAGTATTAAAGCCATGATGGAGATCTTGGCAGGGGTCTTTTTCAACTGGTCCACTACACAGTACTCACTATGCTTCATCAGCTTCAAGAACTCGTTCGTTTTTTCTTCTGTCACAGGTTTGTTTACCTCCAAATCTTTTTCAAAACCTATTACCTCTTTACCCTTAGCCTTTCTTTGTTTTTCCAACTCCTCAGGTGTGAAACAACGATCACTTCGGGTCAAACCACCTATCTCGGCTTGGAAAAAAGCTTCATCATTTGAGATAGCAATATAATTTCTTGGCGTTGTCCTATAGTCTGCCTCTTTTGCATATGAGGGCTTATATAATACTAACCTCGAGAGCCCATTAGCTGTTGATTGGATTCTACACTTCTCTACTTCTGCTATCTCTCCATTAACTTCCATATTCTCGATCCTTAGCTCCCCTAAAATCAACATCCTCGTGACCTTTTGACAAAACTCGGTACATTCATCAATGTGATGCCCTTTTTCGTTATGGAATGGGCAAAAATTGTCTTTGCCCAGATCGTGCCTAGTTGATCCCATCAAGTGTCCAGATTGCACTAACATACCGTATAATCTAGTCATGGTTACCTTTAGAAATCTTCCTTCGTTATCAGCTTCTACTGCATTTACCCCATTACTTCCTGCAGCATGCTTGGGCAAGGGATTCAGGTTCACATTGGGTGGATCCTCAATGGTAACTCATTCGATCTTGATCAATTGCAATACCTTTCTCTTAAAAGCTACACAAGTCTCGATGCTATGACCTGCATTACTAGCATGGTATTCACAAGTCAAATTAGGGTTGTGCCAGGCAGGGAAAGGTGGTTTCAAAGAGGTAGTGGTAAGGGAGCAATATGTCCAATGTTTAGTAACTGTGCATATAACTCCTTTAAGGTCATGGGCAAAGGTGGTAATTGTTCTTCCGGTTGTTGATAATCTCTCTTTTGGAAATTATTTTGGTTATGTGCAGGGAATTTTGTGTGAAACGGCTGGTTTGGATTGGAGGGTTTGGAAAAGTTGACGTTGGTGGTTTGGGGTGCAGGTGTTTGGTAGCTTCTGTAATTTTTGTCTTTCCCCTTGTATCTGTCCTCCAGATTATTCACCTCAACTTCTTTTCTTTTCCCAACAAAACCCCTCTTCTCTACGGGTTCCATAATTCTCCCACTCCGAATTCCTTGCTCAATCCTCTCAGCGATTCGTACCGCATCATAAAAATGCTGGGCGGAGCTTCCCATCAGGTGTTCGTAGTACGGGGCCCTAAACGTATTGGCAAATAGAGTCACCATTTCTGTCTCTATTAACGGAGGTTGGACATTGGCAGCTTGGTCCCGCCATCTTTGAGCATAAGCCCTTACGGACTCCTAAGCTTCTTTTTCCATGGTCATCAAGCTGGTCCTATCAGGAGCAATCTCCATATTAAACTTGTACTGCTTTAAAAAAAACATCTGCCAAGTCTGCCCACTTTCTAATCCTAATGTTATCTAACCTCATATACCAGCTAAGGGCCGACCCTATCAAGCTATCCTGGAAGAAATATATCAACATTTTATGATCGTGTATGACCTCTGCCATCTTGTTATAATAGGACGAAGATGAGTTTTTGGGCATTCTGTCCCTGTATACTTGATAAATTCCGGAACCCTGAACTTCCACGGTATCATGATGTTAGGCACCAAGCATGCTTCGGCTGCCCTAACTAGGTCAGATAGATCATTCCCTTCAATTGCTCTTATCCTTTCTTCTAGTGCGGACCACTTGTCATATCCTACGTGGTCAGAGAATCTAGCGTCTTGTGGTTCCTTATCCGTTAAATCTAATGTGATAGGGATTGGGATGGGGCGAGTGGATTCGGGCTGCTTCTTTGGTGAGTTTGTCTTTAAAATATGAGGTGCCCCCGGGCTTTGAACTGTTGGTGGCGCTTCATCCGTCTGAGCTGACGTTCCCTCTCCATCTCTTGTTCTTAACGCCTTCTCGAGCAGGATGGCTAAACGTGCTACGTCATTTCGGACAGCTTCAAGCTCTTTTTGGTATGGGGATTCTGGCTCTATCCTTTCTTTGTTTTCCATTCTTTTTCTTAAACGAGTGTTGTGGATTTTCGTAGGGGGACCTATGTTTCGTAGTTGAGCTGTCTGCGTAAATGTATAAGAATGTATCATAAAATGCATGTGTTGTGATGGATATGCTTTGAGTAATGCATGGATGCATTTCGCTTGTGAACTATTAATTGCCAACACTTCATAGAATATGGGTTTCTTGTCACATTGCTGCTAGGAGTACTACTTTTTGGGTCATTTGCTTAAGTCATATTCACCGAAAGACAGAATTTGCATAAAAGATGGGTCAACGCCCTTTTTATTGATGTTAGATAAGCTTGCTATATTTTTGGAAAAACAAATTAATATTCTTCCTCTACCATCTCTTTAGCTAAGGGTAGGAAAGCGAATCCACGGTTCTCGATTGTCTCCAAGAAAGCATTGGTCTTAGCTAGACTTCGCCGGTAACGAATGATGTCTCTCCCTACATTTCTCGCATTGGTTCTAATGACCCGAGCGTGCGCGGCAGCTTCATCCATCTGTTCATCCATCTTGGATATTTTTCCAATGAGCAACATATTGGTTCTATTCAATGAAGTATTGTTAGCATCGATTTGATCCCTGTGTTTTTCTATCAATGCTAGTTTCTTGTCCAGATGCTTCACCTTTTCTCTTTCTTTGCCGAGCTTCGTCCTCAGAGTTCTTATCTCATTTTCCTTAATTGCCAATTCTGCTTCAACAACTTCATCTTTTACGGACCCCGCCACGCCAAACGACTTTCCGACATTACATACTTCTTATGCAATTCTTCATACTTTTCAATTCTATCCATCAACTCACACTGGACCTCTACAAATTTCTCTTGGTAATATTCTATGCTCTCCTGGCATTCATTATGTTCAATTTTCAATGCATCGAGTTCAGAGCAACTTTGCATCCACTTCAGATTCATCTCCATTAGTTCTTTCTCAATTCCCAACCTAAATTTCTCCTCCTCAACCATCTTCAGCTCGAGCTTGTTTATTCTTGTATCTCTAGATTGCAATTGCTCATCTAAAAATGCCCTCCTTTTATCACCTTTCAACACCATTTCTTCCATTATCAACTTGTCTCTTCGGGTTTTGCTCAATTCCATCTGAAGCTTTTCGATTTGTCTCCTCAATTCTTCTTCACTGTTGACTCTTTTCCTCTTAACAGACTTTTCTTCAGTTTGGGGAGACTTGATTGCTTCATTGGCCGCGGCTGAGGCAACTAAGTCTCTCCACTTTGCATACCCTTCACTTGCATTGGGATCTCCCAAACCTTTTATTTCCAACAAAACTAGATGTTTCCAATCTTGTTTGATGGCCCTCACGACTTCTTGTGCAATGGGATCTTTAAACAAACCAAAGAACTGAGCAATTCCCTTGGTCCTTGGAACGAATTGCATGCCCCTATGCTGTCTTACCACAAGGGCGGGAGCATAACTCACGTAGCCGGTAATCCCTACCAATGGAACCCAGCATCTTTGCCCGCAACTCATTAGGACATCCACTGCTTTGACCCAAGGAGCTCTCCATTTGAAAACGCTACTGGGTAAAACTTTTAGCTTTTCTACCCAACCTTGGTTGTCTAGATCTCCCCATTCTTCTTCCTCCACTATCCTCAATGGTTTTTGGTTGAACCACCAAAAATGATTAAAAACAGGCTTTTTTGTTTCAACATGGCTAACCATCCAAATATATAGCAACTGCGTGCAACATCTCATTGCTCCTTTCCCGGCTCTTCCACAATGGTTAAGTGTTATGATGGTTTCAGCCAAAATAGAGGCCACTGGGTTGATTTGTGTATTCTCATATTCCACATAAGCAGCAGTAGCTTTCAAGCTTATTATACCTGTTTGACTTGGGAATAATACCAGGCCAAATATGCCTTAGGCAATTAATCTTTCTTTCTCTGATCCAGACTTCTGTTCTAGTTCAAACTCCAGCGTCTTCCATTTCAGACCAGCAGCCTTCTTTTCTAAAAACCTTTCCAAGTTGGGGATCTTGAGCAGCTTCGACAGTTCATGAATGATTCTGTCATATCTCAAAGGGAAATAAATTCTGTATAGATTATTCGGGAACTCAGTCAACATCCCGTATTCCTTTATAGTAGGACATAGGTCTATGTTCCCAAAAGAAAAACAACGGTAGTCAGGATCCCAAAAATGAACCAGAGCTTGCACCGCTGGGCTTAAAACGTCTACCTTCGCAATCTCCATCAGGCATCCGTATTTTCTAAAAAATGTGTCCTTATCCACATCCTGAAAATGAATCATTAACCTGTTCACCTCATTTATAATGCAATCCAGATTCTTGATTGGTGATAGCCTCATAGCATTGCCTTTAAGGCAGTCTCCTTCGGTCAATTGTGACACTTCAGAACTTCTCCCATATTCCATGATGGAATGTTTAGTAGTGGTGGCCATTTCGTTCACAAAACCTGTGAGTCAAAATGCAATTTAGACCTTTTTCTTTATATGCAGAAGATATTATGGAGCATACATCCTAACGATAGGTTCTAGTTCCTTTACGTGAGACATAGGGTAAGTTTACTACTTGGTCTCTAAAGAGGGTCTCTTGCTGTCCCAGTGATCACCCTCGTAAAGGCGATATGGGGGTTTAGCAGATAGCGGGATGGCTCGTATACCAATCACTATCAGTCTAAACACTCAGCAAAGAGTCGGGCTTTACACAAACTTCAACCTTGACTCAAGTCATAGGTAAGCTGCTAGTCCCCCACTTAACTCAAAGTTTAGTGTGTGCTCTTAAAATAATAAAAGTGATGCATGACAAGGCATATTATAATGACAGGATGTAAAGATGCATGCTAAAGCTTCTAAAAAAATATGAACCATTCATAACGACATGAAAAATAATAACATATTATAAACAAACAAAATTATCAAGCCTAGTCCAAATTCCCCAGTGGAGTCGCTATCCTGTCGCACCCCAAAAAATGTCAGCGCGGCATCGTGATGACTGTCCCCGTGTGCGGGGAAAATTCATGTGTCGGGGGTCTAATTTTTATTTTTTATGGAAAAGAGAGTCGCCACCTAGTATTATGGTTACTAGGAAACCTAAACTGGTCTTTCAGAGATTCTAGGGTAAGGGACTGATTGCATAAAGGGAAGGTTTTAGCACCCCTAGTACGCCCTACCTAAGGTAAGCTGCTTGGTGTTTTGTTTGGTTATGATTTCAAAAAAAAAATGTTGGTTAAATGATGAATGGGATATTATTCCGCCGAATATTTTGGATATTAACCACTTAGGATTTATTTATCCAAATACCAACAGTGAATAATAGCATATCATTCCTACTGAATATTTTGGATATTAATCCCTTAGGATTTATTTATCCAAATAATAACAGTGGATAATAGCATACCATTCCCGCCGAATATTTTGGATATTAACCCCTTTAGAATTTATTTATCCAAATACCAACAGTGAATAATAGCATATCATCCCCGTCGAATATTTTGGATATTAACCCCTTAGGATTTATTTATCCAAATACTGACAGTGAATAATACGAATCACCAAAAAAAGTTTTTATATTTTTTTGAATATTGGCCAATATCCTTTGGATTTTACAAACATGTTGTAAAATCCAAAAATGCAAGAAATGATTTTTTTTTCTTTGTGAAATCAATGCTAAAACACATTTTTCTCTTCAAAACCCAAGATAATATATATTTTTTTGAAAGAAAAACAATTTTTTTTTAAAATATGCTAGTGTATTGGCCGTATGCAAGAAAATAACACATTTTTTGTTCTAAATATTTTCCTAGAATTTTTTTTTTTTAATATATATATATATATATATATATATATATATATATATATATTATTTAATTATTTTATTTATTTACTGGCGTGCTGGGCTGCCAGCCCGCCGTGGTCTGGGCTTCGGCCCAGTATTCACTGACTGGGCCTCCCGTCAAAACGGGCCGGAGGCCCATTCTTATCTTGGGCTGGGCTTTGAGCCCGAATGGTCCACCTGATTCGTTGTCCGGGCCGGGCTTTGCCCGACCGACCTGGTACTGTTCACAAACAGTAACCGGGACGTTTTTGCATGCAAATGGAGAAGATGAATAGTAAATGGTGGATTTTTCGAGTATGACGAATGACTTCCTGTTAATACGGTTGTGTAGAGGACGTCGAGGTGTCTCTTCCTGTCATGGTGGCATCGAAAATGGTGGCCTATGGTGGCCGGAAATGGCGTATGAAAAGTCTCGGTCACGTTGCAGCCGATGAACTGTTCTGCCAAAAACTTTGCCTGAGATGATGGCTGAGTTTCTGAAGAGATGATGGAGAGTTTGGTGATGATGGGGTAGAGTGAAGTGGCTGGGATTGGTTGTCGGAGTTGTTAAATTGAGAGGGAAAGAGAGACAGAGGTCTGGTTTTAGAGAGAGAGAGGCAAAAAAACAAGAGAGACTGCTGGGAAGAGCAGGAAGAAGATTAACGAATGGCTCTAAAATTTTTCTCTATTTCTCCGCGTGTTTTAACACTAATTTCTCACGTAAAATCCCTTCTCTGCTCTCTTCTGTTTCCCCCTTTTCTTTTCTTTTTCTTTTTTCTTCTCCCCCTTTCTCCACCGTGCAGGCATGCTATTTATAGCAGAGAAGACCCACGTACACAGTGTTGAGGAAGGCATCGACAGCTAAACAAATTGATAGCAATAAAAGGAGAATCAAGAAGACAGGGAGGAGAATCAGGAAGATGATATTGATGGAGATAATTTGGGAAGAAAATCACGATGGATATAGGAAGAATTTTGATCTGTTTTGCTGATTGATGGAGATGAATTTGGGAAGAAGATCAACATTGATATGTTTTGCTGTGATCTCGCGCCTGAAAATTTAATGCAAAGGCATGCCGGAACAGTGCATGCAGATTTCAAAATTTTTAGAAGGTAAAAATCTGATTTGGTCCTCCAATTTATAATTTCTTTAAGTGCACCCAATTGAACTTGTGATTTTGATGCAATTATATCCCATAAAAAATTTGATCTTAATCTTAGCTTTGTGCGATCTTTTTATTCAGGTCCTTGGTTCATGATTTTCGCGATTTAATCCTCAATCAAACATTAAACTCTCAATTTATTCAATTCGGCTCCCGATTTCGCATAACTGACTTGGAAAAAATTAAATTGATCTCCGAAAATTTCAATTTCTTCAATTGGACCCTAAATAAATTTTCAAACATAATTACAATTTTAAATTAACCAACAATTAGATCAAATTGGCCCATAAAATATATAATTATATCTTTCGACTTTAGTTTTTACGCAGATTTATCTGATAATAAATTATTTTGACCTTGAATCTGCGATTTTCTTTATTTTCGGGTACAAAAGAAATACGATCGAGCTCTCGAAAACATCCAAAATTTCACCTCGATTTTCCTGCTGACACTAGACCCCTTTATTTTATTTTTTTGTTATTTTCGGGTAGTTTCGGGTTACGAGATTTAATATCAATATATCATAATAATATAAAAATATTAAAATAAAATTTATTTGAAGCAAAAAAAATTATTTTTCCTAAAAATTATATTTTTATCACAAAAACAAAAGGTTATTCATAGTGATAATAATATTGAGTTTGAATACTAAGGATTCTTAAAAAGATATCCAGTGTATAGTATTAAAACTCAAGGTGAGGATGACCTTTATCGAGGCCTTAATAGAGGTTAGGTGATTAATTTAAGTTAGTCCAAGTATTATTTCATAAAAACATTGAATCAATATTGGCTTAAGAAATAGATTTTTAGTATTATCATTCTAATGTTTATACTCATGGATTACACTAATAAAAAAAAATAGAATTTTTCAATTTAATTCTTAAGCTTTTCTTTTTAACAATTGAGCTATTACCTTATAGCTAAAGGAGGTCGGGCATTTACTATTCATCAAGACTGAAAACACTATTCACTGGACATTTGTTTACCTGCTTCGCTCACGCATGTGCTCCTTTTTTTCTTCTTTTGAACAGTGTAATGACACATGTGTCCCTCAAAAAGGACAAAACAAATATATCATGAGTTTATATATTAAGGTGATGATTTTAAATAAATATCAAAATATATCATGAGTCTATATATATATATATATATATATATATATATATATATATTACCTATTTATTATTATTTTAAACTATTTTTAATGTAATAATATGAGCAATGCATTTTACAGTCAATTTTCTACACAAAAAAAATAATTCAAACGGGTTTAATCAAAATAATTTTAATATTAGCAACATTCAATTATTTTTTGATGAGAAAAAAAACTTTTTTAAACAGATTTTATCAATGATAATTTTACTACAAAAATATTAAAATAACAAAATACAACACGTATCAGTTTCCTACATAGATCAAAAATCCCAACACTTCGCATGAGAGATTGGCCATTTAAGTTTATTCATTATGAACTAAATATTTGCTCTAGTGCTTCACACCTACATGTGGTTGGTTTTTTTTTTTTTTTTTAAGCATGACTTCTTTTTTTTTATTTGTATAGTAACTGTGGGCAAACAAGAAAAACAAAAACAAAATGAGCTCTCAGAGAGAATACACTTTTATAAAGTCAAGTAAGGTAGAAAAAATCATAAGAGAAGAAAGATTGGATCAAAACTCATTTTGGTTTTTTTTTTTCAAACTAGGTTTTTTTTCTTAACTAAAGTGTCCGGGCCAGCTTACATGCCTCGCAACTAATATCTGGATCCATAGTTTTTTTTTTTATTGTTTTCTCTGTTTTTGTTCTACCACTTATATATATATATATATATATATATATATATATATATATATATATATATATAACCAAGGTATCCGGGTCAGCTTACACGCACCACGATTTTTTCTTCCCAAGTATATATTTTTTTAGTTCTTAGTCAGATTAGCGCGCCACGAATAATCCTTGGGCTCACTTTTTTTTTTACATTGTTTTCTTTTTTTTTGTCCCCACTTATATATTTATTTTATATAATTAGAATTTTCAAATCAGCTTACACGCATCATAACTATGATTATTATTATTTTATAGAATACTTAAATGAGATCGCAATTCTAAAAAATAATTAATATATATATATTAAGGCTCTAATATGTAATAAATACCAAAATATATAATTAGCCTAGCATATTTATCAGAGAAAAAAGTACAAATAATAATAATTATTATTTTTAAGGCGCTAATATAAAATAAATAGCAAAATATATAATTAGTCTACTATATTTATATAAAAAATTACAAATAATTATTACCATTATTTTGAATGCCTTATCTACAATAATTAAAAATTTTAACACCTAATCATATTTAAAAAAAAATAAAAAAATTAAATAACAAAACAAAAAAAAATAGATTTGAAAAAATTAGTTAGCTTGAAGAATAAATAAAAAAAGAAAAAGAAAAAAAGAGGATAATAAGCCAAGCAATTACAGCACACTCAACCACCAACGAATTTCCAATTGACTACAAAAAAATAACAATTCATCTCTAATTGATTTCATCGATTGTATTTTTTTCATTAACCGATTATATAATTGTTAAAACAATTAAGACACACCAAGCAATCAATCAATTGTAGCTTTGCAATCTATAAATTAAATAAATCGACACATTGTACCAACCAACCAGAAATAATCCATATTTGATAGATTTTAGCGGTTGCAATTTTGCTATTTACCAGTTAAATTGTTTGTTAAATAACTGCCAGAACAATTAAAACACACCCAACAATTAATCAATTATAGTTTTTTAATATGCAAATTACATAAATCGATTCAATATTGAAACAAGTTCACCCTTTAATAAATTGACTATAAAATAAAATCCGTCCATCTTTGATAGATTTTATCGATTATAATTTTGAGAGTTGTCATTTAAATTATTATCCAAGCACTTAAATTAATAACAACAATCAACTAATTTGATACAAATAATAAAAAATAATTACAACAGAATCTAACAATTACAATTTATTATCCACCAATTAAATAATTCTTTGTAGACCGAATAACTAATCAATTCACTATATTAAAAAAGCCATAAGTAACGCGCGGCTACCAAACTCGTAAAGTCTAAAGTGCCTGGCCACGTTTTTGCAATGCAAGAAAATATCAAATTGGAAACATAAGATTAATAGCAATGGCGGTAGAAACCCTAAAATTGATAGGAGTGATTACATTATGTATACGTATACGTAACAGCTACTAAACAAGAAATCTGCAAACCCTAAATATTACAGGAGAGCTTAAAGCTTGCACTGCAAATACGAAGCATGATAGGACGGGGGGCTGTTCAAAGGTAGAGATCTAAATAAGTGGTAGTGTTGGATAAACATGAACAACAGATAAAGAAGAAAGATTCATTCTCAAACCAGCAATCAGAAGCACCGACAAAAACAACCAGGTTTGCTACAAGAAGAATCCAAGCCGCAGCAGCAATCATTGCAGGAACATCATGGCTTGCAATATCCAACGCAGGGTCAGCAAAATCCTGCGCCTATCTTTGATGAACCACCACAGCAATTACTATCTAATCATCGCATGTTGTCACGACAACAATTTGTAAAATCCAAAGGGTATTGGCCAATATTCAAAAAAATATAAAAACTTTTTTTGATAATTCGTATTATTCACTGTCGGTATTTGGATAAATAAATCCTAAGAGGTTAATATCCAAAATATTCGACGGGAATGATATGCTATTATTCACTGTTGGTATTTGGATAAATAAATCCTAAAGGGGTTAATATCCAAAATATTCGGCGGGAATGATATGCTATTATCCATTGTCGATATTTGGATAAATAAATCCTAAGGGATTAATATCCAAAATATTCAGCAGGAATGATATGCTATTATTCACTGTTGGTATTTGGATAAATAAATCCTAAGTGGTTAATATCCAAAATATTCGGCGTAATAATATCACATTCATCATTTAACCAACATATTTTTTGAAATCATAACAAATCATAACCAAACAAAACACCAAGCAGCTTACCTTAGGTAGAGCGTACTAGGGGTGCTAAAACCTTCCATTTACGCAACCAGTCCCTTACCCTAGAATCTCTGAAAGACCAATTTAGGTTTCCTAGTAACCATAATACTAGGTGGCGACTCCCTTTTCCATAAAAAATAAAAATTAGACCCCCGACACATGAATTTTCCCTGCACATGGGGACAGTCGTCACGATGCCACGCTGACATTTTTTTGGGGTGCGACAAAACTGATCAAATTAATTTTATTAGGGTCTTAGTCAATGGGAAATCAAGTTCTTGAGTTAATATGGGCTCGATTTGAGAGGATTGGAATTTTTGGAGATTGATTTGAATTTTTTTCAGAGCCTAATTATGTGAAATCAGGGGCCAAATTGAATGAATTGAGAGTCTAACAGTCAATTGGGGGTTATATCATACAAATAAGAAACCAAGGAGCAGAATAAAAAAGGTGCGCAAATCTAAGGTTGCTTTTGAAATTTTAACTGGATATAATTGCATAAAATTATGAGTTTAAATCCAATTAAGAGTGCAATTAGAGCAATTGTAAATCGAAGGAACAAATTGTATATTTTTTCCCAAATCATTTACGTTTGTAGGCGTGCATGCACTTTGCAATTACCGGAACAGTGCTAGGCACGCCCACTGCAGTAGTACCCACTACTGGGCAATGTAGAAGCAACAGCCCTTTGTTGCATGCCATGGGCAGCCGAAGGGTTGCCTTCCTTGATATAAATACCTGCATACAGAGGGGGTAACAGAAAAAAAGAAAAGAAGAGAGAACGGAGGGAAACAAGGGAAAAAAAGCAGAGAATCAAGGGGGAAGATCATGAGAAAAAAAGGATACAGAGGAGAGCAAGTAGGAAAGGAAATTTAAGTAAAAAAAAACATAATCTTCTTCTCCACGTTGTAGTCACTCTCTCTCTCTCTCTCTCTCTCTCTCTCAAGTCGACTCTATCCCTCTTTAAAACCATAAGCCTTTCTCTCTCTCTCTCCCTCTTGGTCAACAACTTCGGCCACCATCTTCGACCATTAGCTTCACCCTCATCACCACTGGCAACCTCTCCTCATAGCCAACAACTCCACCTCCAGCAACGATAGCCATCTCTGGTGAAGAAGCAGCAACAAACAACAGTAGCAGTAGTCCAGGCAGCCCCTTTCGAAGCCCACTCCAGCCACCACAGGCCACCATTTATGACGCCATCATGACCGGAAAACCACCTCGATCTCCTTTACCCAATGGTATTAATAGATTCGTGATTCGTCATATTAGAAAATCCACTCATTTATTGTTGATTGTCAATTTCATGCACGGGGGACTGAACTAATTCACTCCCTCGTGCCACCCAGGCCACTGCCCTGCATTATGAAGAGCAGTGTGCTGATTGGGCCAGAGACAAGGCCTAACCTGGCCTAATGGGGTAGGTCGTTAGGCCCACCAGGGGTTGGCAGTACAGACCCAAATGATGGGCCTCCCGGCCCATCAGGGTTGGACATTTAGCCCATTAAGAAAAAAAATACAATTTGCATAAAAAATATTAGTGTTAAAAAACAAAAAAAAATATGTTGTTTTCATGCATATGGCCAATACGCTAACATATTTTGAAAATTCCTTTAAAAAAAAAACCAATATTTCAAAGATTAAAGAAAAATGATTTTAGCATGGATTTTGTAAACAAAACAAATCATTTTCTCGCATTTTTGAATCCAAAGAGTATTAGCCAATATTCCATAAATATCAAAATTTTATTTTTGGGGATTCATATTATTCACTATTGATATTTGGATAAATAAATCCTAAGTTGGTTAATATATAAAATATTGGCAAGGATAATTCGCTATTATTCACTATTGGCATTTGGATAAATAAATCCTAAAGTGGTTAATATCCAAAATATTAGTGGGGATAATTCATTGTTATTCACTGTAAATATTTGGATAAAAAAATCTTAAAGTGGTAAATATCCAAAATATTTTTACAGGAATAATACACCATCATCATTTAACCAACATATTTTTTGAAAGATCAATACCATAACAAATTATAAGCGAACCAAAACACCAAGCAGCTTACCTTAGGTAGGGTGTACTAGGGGTACTAAAACCTTCCATTTACACAACCAGTCATTTGCCTTAGAATCTCTAAAAGACTAGTTTTAGATATTCTAGTAACTACAATACTAGGTGGCGACTCTTTTTTTTACAAAAATAAAGATAAAACCCCAAGATGAATTCCCCGGCTTGTAAGGAGGGTCGCCGCGATGCCATGCTCTCATGGAGGGTGCGACACTTACAATCATTTTTAGTTGACCTGTCAACCTTTTCTTGCTTCCCCCCTTTAACTAATGATTGATGGATTGTGTTGTGTTTTATTAGTTATGCATTTTTATTTGTCTATATATATATATATATATATATATATATATCATTGTGATTAATATGGATACTTTCTTTATTTTTAATTGCTTTATGATTTCTCATTAGTATGCCATTATATTTTCATTTGTTGAATCTTTTTTTTTGTAGTGTATCATGTATTTGTTTTTTTTTTTTTTTAATATTGTTCCTTTCTATTTTCTAAGGTTTCGCTTCATTTCTTTGATTAAATTATCTTGCTCTCTCTTTCCCGCTCTATTTATATGCTAAAATGATTTTTAATTTTCTATAACTAAAATTCTTAACTTGTGTTTTGATTTTTACATTAGTGTTGATTAGGAAAGTCTAGATTTTCTTTCTTTAGATGCTAACATTACTCTTAATTTATATTTATATGTTATATCAAGTTTAAATAATTCTTTAGATGAGATTGGTTATTTTTTTTTAACTTTGGTTCCATTGACATTAAGTTTAATTGTTCAATTCAAAGATTTCATCATTGTTCTTAAGAAATTCAATTAGATTTTGGACTTTATTGGTGTCTTATTATTTGTATCCTTTCTTTTTCCTTTTGAATGAAATATATGTTATTCTAGGATTAAGACAATATTAACCCTATAGGGGGTTTCAAACTTGTTCCACTAATTAGAAAATATTGCAGTTAATTCAAATAAAAAATTAAATATAATTAACCAACAATATAATTAAATTGTATAAAGTAAAAGGATAAATAAAATAGATTGAAAAATAATTTTTTAACGTGGTTTGACAAATCTAAATACACCTCAAATATCAAATTGTACTTGAGTATTGTATTCTTCACCAACCTAAGCTTAGGAGTACAATCCCTTGATGAATTCACAATCAACTTTCTTCTCTCCTTAAAGAATAAACCTTTTTCAAAACTTTGACCTTGGTGGTATCTCATATTAATGACCAAAAGCTTTTCACTTAGACTCTCAAAATACTATTGAATTTATGATATTTACAACTCATTTAATATTATTTAGAATGTATGGAATTTTTAAATGTAGTGAGAGAAAATTTATAATCTTATGCTAGAAAATGAAGATCTAATTTAACATAACCTTAGAGTATACTAAGATTGGTGATTTCTAGCTAGTTTTGCTTTTGGAGTAGTTTTTATATACGGTAGCTTAGAATCCTCTTTAGATTTTGTAAGAATAAGAGATGTTTATAAGTTTTCAAAAGAAATCAGTGATTTATAGTTGTTGGAAACCTACTGATAAGTAAAATGATCGATCAATTTAGATTGGTCAAGCCAATCGATCAACCAATTCCTTTAGATTCTTAGGTGTTCATCACATATGAATAACCAATCAACCGATTCAACTTAAATACCAAATTTTTAAATTTTAAACTTGGTGAATCTTAAACTCATATTGATTTTATGTACAAGAAGAGTGAAATATGTGAATTCATTTTAATTGTGCTATTAAGCTAAGATATAACAATTTATATAATCACTAAAATAAACAATGAATTCTTAGTGTTGGCTTGCTCTGCATCTTGAATATCTTCATTAATTTCCATATGAAATCCTTTATGCTTGTTGACATGATCTTTATATACCTATTTAAGTCTTACTCTTAACCAAATATATTATTAGTCTAGTTTTCCATTTTATTACAATCATCAAAATATATAAAATATAAATATATTACTTATAGGTCAAAAATCTTCTTTTTTTATTATGACAATAATTTGATAACTTAAATAAAATAAAAAAAAAACTCCCATTATCTTTGTAATGTACTACCATATAGAAACTTTTAAAAAATTAACATGATCTAAGTAATTTCACAACATCATCATGTTAAAAGAAAACTTATGCATTTTGAAAGAACAAAATTCTCCCTCTAAATGCATACATATTTTATTTATTACACTTCTTTTTTTTTTTAATGAAATTGAATTTCATATTTATTTTTCCTCTTTCGACATCAATAAAAAAATTACTTAAACATTGAAAGTAAAAGAAAATAAAAATATATAATAATGGAAATTATAAAAGAAATAAGACTTTAATATATAACCTCCACAATAAAATACAATATTCATTTCAACCATAAATGTATAAAACATAAATCAAAATGAAAATGCTCTTCGTGCAATTATCTAGGGTGGTGGATAATAAGAGAATAAACTAGTCATCACTGTCTTGATCTCTATAACATCACTAATTATATTTTTTTTGTCTCCCAAATATAATACACATCCATCTCAAGTTGTGCTAGTTGGTTTTCCATCATTGATTGTTAAAAACTTGAGAAAGTTTTTGTTCCAGTAATAAAGTGGGTGGTGGTGACAGCTTCAAAACCTATTTATAAGCAATATATTATATGCTATAATTTTATGTAGCAATCTAGGCTTAAACATCAAGTTAGACCTTTTATTTTAGCACCCAATGTCATGCCTACGAGTATACATGATTATAACATTACTTATAAATAAAATCACCAATAATACAAATAGTCTTAACCTCAAATATTCTAAGTCCGCCATTACTTATTACTAAATTATCACTTAGAGTTTCATATTCAAATTCAATAAATTTTCTCTACAAAGTAGTCATAATACCAAGTCCCATATTAATTATCATGTTTACTAAAAACATCCAAATCAATTTTGGATATGTAGAATTCTTCGAATGAAATAATGTATTGTAACCCATATCATAAAAAACATTGTCAATCCTAAATACACATAAATGAGTCTTAATCTCCTTTCTATAACAATGTAATGATTTGTAAAAGTAATAAAAAAAAACCCTTACATTATAACTTTGATGAGAGATGAGCAATGACACCTTGATTTGGTGGGATTTTAGTGAATTCTAGAGAGGGTTTCAAGTTAGGGTTTTGACACCTTGATTTGGTGGGATTTTAGTGAATTCTAGAGAGAGTTTCAAGTTAGGGTTTTGTCTTTTAATTTGAGATTTTTTTTCTAATGGAAACTAACTCACACACATATTTAGTTTTTATCAAGCAACTGATTGATCAATTGCTTTGGTTTAAGTTCAACTAGTCAGTTGTTTCAAACCCAAATGACAAAATTATATCTTAAACTATTGAAGAAAAACACTTTCTACTAAAGGAAAAGATTTACCTCTAATGTTATGATCTCCAATGATCTTTACTTTTGAGTTTTCTCCATAAATGAATTTTCCTCCATTGGTATTGATTATGATTGAAAATAATGAATCATCTTCAATCATGTGTTGTACAAGCACCATTTAGCACCAATATCTTCTTGGACCTTTGTGGTTAATTATGCTTCCTTTTAGAACCCAAGTTATATTATAACCTTATCCTTCTTCACAGGAGATTCATACATCAAATGACTAATGATTATATAATAATTGCACGTATGTTTGGGTCATATGATTGTTTGTCTTTAATGAAGTAATTTTTTAAAAAAATAATATTCTTTTTGAGTTGATAACCTAAGCCTTTTTTTTATTGAAACATATATTTGACTAACAAACATGATTTTTAAAATCTTAGGGTCTTGCGTGAATTTTTGCCACTATAGTTTTTAACTTATCAATCTTTTTTTAAAAGCCTTATTTTCATCTTCAAATTAATTCATGCTATAATCAAACACAAAATATCCTTTTCTTTTATAATGTTTGTTTTTCAACAAATAAACATGTATGACTCTTTTTGAATAGGCTCATATTTATAAAATGTTTATTTAGACTTTAAGTTGAATGACAACCACTAGTATAATCTCTAGTGAGTTGCAACCCTTAAAGTTAGGAGTGAGTATAAGAAGTTGTTTTATATAAATGTTAAAGCTATGAACATTTCGTATTATACATTATGTATAACCAAATTTAATATAATCATATCTTGCAAAATTTCTAGGTATGTTATAGAAATAACACATAGAGAAACTAAGTTAAAGAATCTAAAATAAGCATGTTAGTTTATCATTTTGAATGATTTAAGATTCTTTCAAATGAATCCATAGCTAATATGTTTAATGAAATGATAATTACAACTAAAAATTTTACATTTTTCATAAGATTTATATAAATGTTGATATTATGAGCAAGATTCTTAGGTATTTACTACAAACTTATAAAGCAAAGGTTAAGGCTATTCGAGAAAAAGATCTCACCAAACTTCCATCGAAAGAGTTCATTGATTTTTTCTGACATGTGAAATTATAATGGAAAAGCAAGAATAAAAATAAAAGAAAGAAACAACATTAGCATCCAAAACCATACATCATGTTATTAATGGTGATAATGATCAAGAAAAAGGTTATGATACTAATTATTGCTATAAGATTAAGACAACAATACACCTAAGAAGGGGTGAAATATGTGCTCTATTAATAAAAACAAATATTGGAATTGATTCAAGTAAGCATAATTAACCATCAATATAATTAAATTATATAAAGTAAAATGTTAAGAGAGAGATATTGCAAAAATAATTTTTAACTTGGTTTACAAGCCTACATTCACATCCTAAATATCAAATTGTACTTGAGTATTGTATTTTTTTTATTAATCTAAGCTTAAAAGTACAATCCCTTAATAAATTTACATTAAGCTTTCTTCACACCACTTGAAGAATAAACTTTATTCAAAACTTTTGACCTTTATGATATCCCTCATTAATAACCAAGAGTTAACTTTGACCTTTGTGATATCCATCATTAATGACCCAGAGTTTCACCTACTCTCTCAAAGGTTTACATTTGTGTGATTTACAACAACTTTCTCAAATAGTAGATAATATAATTGAATTTATAATCTATACAACTCACTTAATATAATTTATAATATATGAAATTGTTGAAGTATTGTGAACATGAGAATTTATGCTCTTGTTATAGAATATGAAACTGTAATTTAACAAAACCTTAAAGTATATTAGAATTAGTGATTTATAACTAGTTTTTCTTGTGAAATAGTCTTTATATAATGTATGTTCATAATCCTCTGAGTTTTGGAAGAAAAAGAGTTACTTACAAGTTTTCAAAAGAAACTTGTTATTTTTAGCTATTGAAACCTCACTGATGGCTGAAACGATCGACTAGTTTATATTGGTCAAACTAATTGATCAATTTGTTCCTCCACATTACCAGGTGTTCATCACAGATGAGTAAGCAGTAATTTGGTTTAACTTAAACACCACATTTTAAGAGTTTGAACTTGATGAATCTTGAATTGATACTAATTCTACATGCATGCAAAGCAAAATGTATGATTTCATTTTAATTGTGCTAATAAGCTAAGATATAACAATATATATAATAATTAAAATGAATAATGAATTCCTAGTCTTCACTTACTTTACACCTTTGACATGTTCATTAATTTCTTTATCAAATTCTTTGTGAGTGTTTATATGATATTTATATAAACCTATTTAAAACTTTTTCTTAACCAGACTTATTATTAGTCTAATTTCTCATCATCATCATCATCAAAATATATAAAATATAAATATATGACCTAAATGTCAACATTATGAACAATAATTAATGATTAAACTAGGTATTAGAATAAAAACAATGAAACACCTTTCTATAAGTAAAGAAAAATGAGAATATGTAATGCCATATACCTTAAATCCCTTCAAACATTAAATAAGCTCATTGAAGAACACATAAAGAAACCCGTAAGAGATGGTTTCAATTTTTCTAAATTAAAATTTATTATTAAAGCTTGACTTTATATTGATTTGTGATTCATTGGATATAATCAATTACATTGAGATGAAAATTTATTATTTAACTATGATTTTCTTGTTACATAAAATGAAGCTTATTACCATCGATGTTATTGATAAATTGTATTTCTTTTGTAACTTAATATGATGTGTTTCTTGTTAATTATATTTAAGCCTTAGGAGCAACAATCAAAGTTTTAATCAAGAGAAAAAAATTTAAACAAATGTTGTTCACAAACTTAAATTATTTGGTATCTTTTCTTAAGTGTCTTGAACTTTGCTATTTTATATTACTTTTTAAGTTTCTTTTATTTGATTTATTATTTTTTAAAATTTTAGGGAAGTGATAACTAAAAAGAAAATTAAGAGCTTGGAAACCAAGTTAAGTTATAAACATAAAATGTGTTTTGGTTCTAAATTTAAATTGTTGCTTTGTTTGTTTCATTTAACTTTATTCATGTTATCTTTATCCACTTAGGTTCAAACTTGAAACTTATGTGGTTTAGTTCCTTTGAGTCTTTAAAATTAGTTAATGATAACAAAGTAGAAGATAAAAAAAAAAAACATTACTTTAACAATAGAAAAATAATGTGTTGTCAATTTAATGTTGAGAAAAAAAAAGTTATTTGTATCTCATTTACTTACATGAAAATGTATTTTTTCCTTAGATATTGATTTATTTATTTCAACAACACCCAGAATTTGTCTTATTTCTCTATCATGGGTGTCATTATTTTCAACCAATGCCATATTTTTTTCCCGTTTTCCTCGCAACGAAGTACAAGTAAGATAGCTAATATATACTACATGATTTGGGTTTTTTCCTCAAGTGCAGTCAAGCACCTTTTTTTATTGCAATTAAATCCTTAATTAGCCTAATTAAATGGAATTAGGTTTGGAATTATAATAAAAATATTGAATTAAAAGCTATAAGATTGGAATGTAAAACATGAAGAAAACACATTATTCACCCTAAATTTATGAAAATTTTTATTTTGTTACAAAAACTCATTTTGTTTATCACTTAAGTTTGAAATAGAAGAGAGAATCTCTAGAAGACATTGAAAAAGAGAGAAAATGGTTGTTTGCCACAATTCTAACAATAAAAAAGATCAAGTTTGGTGCTAATAAGTTCCATTCAATGAATGGAGTTCAATTGTGTGAGTTTTTCCAATAAATATATTCAAAAAGGAGAATGAGTCTCATTTTGATTTTTTTATTTGGTGTATTTTAGTTTTTTTTGTGATTTTATGGTGTTTTAGGGTTAAGATGTGGTTCAAAAAGTTTTGTTTTGGTATTTGTTTTGGTGTTTTTGAATGAAACAAGTTGAAAAATTATTTTTCACCTAAAAACCATCTTGATTCTTTAACTACCACGATGATGGTTGATTTTTGGGTTGGACAACAATAGGTGACACACTACTTGATTTTTTAAATATCACATAAAAAAAAAAAACAAATATAAGTTAGGCATGTGGGTCTATCATAGGTTCATATACTTGAGTTTTCTTTAAGGCCATGGTGTGTTGTCGCATTTTCATAATATTAAAATCATTAAGCCTTAATGTTAAAAAAAATATTCGAGCTCCATCTTAAATGCTCTTAAAAATGTTTTGCAGTTAAAAAATGTGCTAAATTGATGAACTTTGAAATAATTTTTTAAGGAGTTTGGTAAAAAAAAAATTAAAAATTAAATTATTTTTTTTTCAATTGAAAAAAAAATACTTCAACATATTTTTTTTCATATTATTTGATCCCAACATACTCCTAAAAATAATTTTTTCCTTCTAAATGTGTAAATTCTTAATAAAATATGAATTCTCATAATAAAAAGCATAAAATTATGATAAAGTTTATAAGAAATGAAAATTTCTCAAAATAAAAACAAAAGTAAAATCTCTTAAAATTAAAAATATGAAGTGAAGATCTACATTATTATAACTTGGTTATAAAAAAGAAATCATTATTATTTACAACTAGAATGTTACATATATAAGAAAAAAAATAAAGAACATAAAGTCATAAGTGGTAGTTTCTATAATAAATAAAAAAGAAGATATAAAAAAATATAACGAATTAACATTAATAATTATTAACAATTTAAAACAATTAGTATGTATTGTGAATTGTGTTTACTTTCACTATAGATTATATATCTTTAAATATTAGTTGGGAGTAGCTTATCCTTATGAAGTATTTTCTCCATCAAGTAGTGGTTCTAAGAGTTCTTAAGATAGTCATAGATATCACATTCATTTATTTGGGAGTGACATCTTAATTAGCCTTCTTAGTTGAAGAAGATACAATGGCCAAACAATGATACTTAATAATTGTATTAAATATGAGTGACAAGTTGTTTATTTTAAACCCTAAAAATTAGGGTTTTTAAATATGAATTTGGGTAATTTCAATTTAGTCCTTGTATTTCTAATTTCAATGTATACACTCTTGATTAACCCAAAACTTTCTCAAATTCTACAATTGCATCCTTGAAAACTTTGAACTAAATAATTTAATTTAAATGATTTCGTATGTTGCTTTAAATTAGTCAATTTGACTCCTGTTAACTAACAAAGTTTTTCAATATCCATAAACATCACCTTACCTTCCTCGAGAAGAACCATTAACAAAAAAAATTATTGGCCTTTGTGCCTTATTTCCACCATGTTGTTGTTATGGTTGATTCTACCGTTATTGCTCCATCCCCATTTGCACCCCTTCATTTCCTTTGCGAAACATCATCCACAAGATGGAAGGTTGTGCGCGTGCAACCTGTCTAGTGTCTCCTCTTTGAAGTCATAATCATAGAAAAGGAAGAAACAATAAGCATGAAAATGAGATGAATGGTATCCTTCCCTCCTCAATCCTTTCTAAAATGAGTCTGCCATAATTGAATAATGTAATCATTGTTGTAGCTAATCAGTTCCCTTCTCCACTTAACCACTTTGATTTCTATAAAACTTAGGGTATGTTACGTGACTGTGATTGTTTTTATTTTGTTTTATTTCTTATAAATATATCAAAATAATATATTTTTTATTTTTTTAAAATTATTTATGACATCAACATATCAAAATAATTTAAAAACATAAAAAATATTTTTTAAAATAAAATACGCTTTAGGCACATTTTTCAAATTCTCCATGCATCAATTCACTTGAAATCCACCGATCTTGAAACTAAGAACACACGAGATACATTTTGTGGCTGGTTTCCTGATCCCACTACGAAGAAGGTTCATAGAGCTTACAGCCCAGTCGAAGCCTTGTACTGGATTCTTTGACATTTCATGTCCGCTATCTTTACTTTGAAATGGGCGACCATAGAACATCTGATCATTCCTAGTTATTTATTTTTTTATTTAGTTATTTTATAATTAAAATAAATACTTTTATAAAGGCTACAAATTGTTTATTTTTAATAAATTAATTCATTAATTTTGTATTATACATGCATTTGTTTTTACCGGTACGCTTTCCTATGAGTAGATTTCAACTTTTTTTCATTATCATCATATTTCTTCAATTAAAAGTCAATGCAATTGAAGTAAAATTTTCTAAAAATTTAATAATTTAAAATAACTAAACAACCTAAACTGCATTTTTTGATATTAATTTATTTTGTAACAAATAAAAAGGTTTTTAGCAGCAATATTATTTTTAAATAAAAACAATTGTCATTATATATGAAACACAAATTTTAATTAAAAAAAATATTGAAAATCATTTCTTGATATTTTACCGGAACATGAAATCCTATAACTAAAAGAATAAAAATGACAAAATAGAGAGATTTTGGACTAAAATTTACTTTTGCACTCAAACTTGATGAAAGCTGCTCCCTTTTTTATATTTGTTAATGTGTAATAAAATAAAAATTACAAAATAGTTTGTGTTGAGAAAAATAGTTGTATTTTATTGACATGTGGTGCTAATTCGAAAGTGCTATGACCCTGAAAGGAATATTCCCAGAATTATCACAATCACTATCACTTGATTAATTGATTTAAATAAACAAAAAGCAGCAGAGTGCACTTTCATCCTTCTCACGTCTACTCCATTAAAATCATGGCCCCCTGGTTATACATATAAAATATATATGGTAAATTGATGAGCTTTTAAGTATTATTTTTTAAATATATTACAATAATTATTTAAAAATAAACACGTCATTTTAATGTTTTATTAATTCAATAAACTTTTTTATATAATTCTATTATAAGAGACTGCTTTTAGAAATAATATATTTGTTTAATGGTTAGGAATATGTGATTTATCAACCATAAAGATTCAAATCTAAAATTAGATGAAAAATAAATTTTTTATTTCAAACATCACAAAATATACTAAAATAATTAGGTATTTCACTTAGCAATTCATAGTTTTTTTGTCCTCAAATTTCCTTTTTCAATTGCAGCATTTTATGATAAATTTGCTAAAATTTGTCCCTAAAGAAACAAATAAGAAAAAAGAGCATAAAGAGGAACCATAATCAATCTTAAGTTTGTATGAGAAAGTACTTTTAGATCCACCAACTTTCTTTATATCAAGCTTTAAAAAGTACTTAAGTTTGTCAAGAAAGAAAAAAAATGAAGATAAAAACTGTGAATCTTGATTTATGTAATAAGTAAAATGCAAGAAATTAAAAGACAACAATGAATGCATTCTATTTGAGTCACACTATCAAAAAATTGGGAAATACAAAGAAAATATTGTTAGACATAATTGTGTTAGTAAATTATAATAATATTTATTGATGGACTATGTCATCGTTGTATCCCTCGGTATATATTGACATAAATTGTATGACGGTATATACTAAGAAAATTATAGTGAGAAAAAATAAATGGAAAAAGAAAAAAAATAATATGTCATTATTACATTTGGTATTGATGATGAAATAAACTCATTACTAATATCCATTGCAAATTTATCTATAATATTTAAGTTATGACCTAATGAGCAATCTCATACTCCCTTACCCCTATTTATTTTTCATTTTGTTCTTCTTTTTCTTTGTAAATAACAATAACTCTCCTATTTTATCATAAATCAAACTCCCATTGCCAAAAATCCAACCACCTCAATAGTAAGTTTGTCAACATCTTTATTTAGATTTTATCAATTATGCATTATCTAATATGAGAAATATTAGTGGAGACGATATTAGATATCTGTATACAAATTATAAAAATAAAAAGTTTTTTTGATCCAAATACTATTATAATGTTTCTTCTATATATAAAAAAAAAGGTTTATGTGGAAATACTTTTATTGGTTTGCAAAATAGAACCACATATTCCTTATAGGAATATGATAGAAAAGATGGTTGGGCCAATCCCTAGTTCTAGCAACATGCATGAGATTGTATACGATAATGTCAATCTTTATAGGAGTATGATTGCAAATGCGATGAGAATGAGTCAAGGCTGTGTAGGTGAATGTTGAATCTTATATAAAGAACCAAATATAGCAACCATGTTTTTGGTCTTTTGAAAGACTAACAATTCATTATAAGATAGTATTGATCATTACACATGTTTTAACTATCAAGTCATATCATAGGTTGAGTAAGGCTAATTATGATAAAATTATCAAATGAAAAAGAAATATTTTATTTGAAGGGAATAGGCTGAAATAAAACTTTTAAATCTATGATGAAACCATTTACTAGACAAAAAAATCAACATGTGTCTAAACTTTGATATGTTGCACTACCTTTAAAATATAAATTTAACTAAGTGTATAACTTTTGGAATGCTTGATATAAAACCAAAATTGGAAGAGGAATAATCATTTTTGCAAATAAAAAGATTTATATACTTTCCAATAACTCCTAAACTACAAAGGCTATTCTTTTCTTCAAAGATCGTTGATATTATGATATGACATCATAAATCTAATGAGGTGGACAAAGTCATGATGCACTTTTCTGATGGCAAGGACTAGAAAGATTT
The DNA here is from genome assembly GCA_015731905.1 of Salix dunnii. NCBI lineage: Eukaryota > Viridiplantae > Streptophyta > Magnoliopsida > Malpighiales > Salicaceae > Salix > Salix dunnii. The sequence continues at coordinate 4,047,621 of CM027661.1, forward strand.
TAATAATATGAATATTTATTTCATTAAATGTATATAATATAAATATTAGACTATGCACAAACAAATTTAATCCATTTGGGTTAGTGATGCTTCTTATTCTTAACGGTCAACGATACTCATAATTTATAACTTGTCACCAAAAATATGTATGAGGCTGGATTTTATGTTTTTATATGTTCATATCTGGTACTAATAGTCTAAGTATAGACATAGACATTTTTCTTCGATTATAGATTCATGAGGTGAAGTAGGTATGTTTATCCAAGACTTTAACTTGTAATGTCTCGAGGAAACAAAGTTTTTAAAAAAAGATAACTTTGATGTGAATTATCTATGATTTTCCTGCATATAATATGATTTTTGGTTGGATAATGCACTGGAAATTAATATATTCATACTGTATGAAAAATAACAAGGCTTTCACTTTAATAAATGGTGGTAAATTATTATTTTTGTCATCAATGACTTTTGCCAACTAATTACTAGTACAAAAAGAAAAAAATTACTTCTTTGTTGGTGAAGTTCAAAGGGATGTTGAACCACCAATACCTATAAGTGAAGGATTATATGACATCATATCATAATATAATGACTTTGTATTTGATTTTCAATTTACTAAGAAGAAGTTTCTTAATTTTGTTGTGATCTATAATTGGATAAAATTAAGTATTTTTTAAGAGCTTTATTGGTGGAAGAATAATCTTCTCCACCATAAACTGGATATGTCTGATTTTTAACATAATGATGGACATTAAAGGAAAAATAAAGAACAACATGACAACTAGAATGACTATACATTTATTTTATCATTGTAAGAATATAAAGTTTATTTATGATGGGTCAAGGGTCGTAGAGCCAAAAACCACTTTCTTCTTAGGTAAAAATACACAAATACTTGTCTACCAATAACTTAAGAGTCCGTGTTTTCTTGACGGATATGTTTCCAATATATCTATATTGGTAAATTTGGAGGATTGAAAATTATATATAATAAAGATTCATGATTGTTATATGTTTATACAAATACTCATTCTACTTATTGATATTTATTGTCATAAAAGATAAGGATACACTTACAAATCAATCACTTTTTTAGATATATATGCTCTAACAAGTTGTATACCTAACATATGGAAAAACTTAAAATGAATATCATCTAAGCAATCTAGAAACTTGAGATGATATTCTCTTAATCTATCTTCCACTCAATAAAGCATTTACCAATACATTTACTATTTGAGGTAAAGGTTTGAGGCCCCATCAAATATATATAGATATATCTATTTAAGAGATTAGGGATTGCATATGCATCGTAAATGAATTTATATTCTTTTTTATATATATATTTCAATATTCATTTAATTTCATACAAAAACTTATTTAACCTTAAGAAGAAAAAAGAAAACAAGGTGCATATTAAGGCATTAATGTGAGAGTCTTATATTGATAAAGATATCTTAACATATATCTCAAACAATTTCAAGCCTTATTTGAGAATTGCATTATAAAATATGATGACGATGGGGAAGTGCTTTCAGTAAGAATTTTTTAATAGTTTCTCATCCTGGATGATATGTACAAAAAAAATACAATGAGGGGAAAAACTTAACAAAAAAATAAATGAATTTAGACATATATATATATATATATATGTGTGTGTGTGTGTGTGTGTGTGTGTGTGTGTGTGCGCGCGCGCGCGCGCGTGTGTTATTTAACTGCGATGAATTGAGATATTTTATATGTCAGTACAATAATTAGGATGTCATTATTTTTGAAAAAAATATACTCATAAATTGAAAGATTGAATAACTCCTCACAAGCAACACATTATCATTTTTTTATTATTTCATAACTCACATTTGACTGAATCTCAAGATTAACAATTTTCCATATGATTTAAAGCACATGTAAGCACTACTTAATTATTCTTATCTCTTATAAAACTAAATTTCATTACACCTTTATCTATATCTAAAAATGGTTATAATATTGTATCAAGTTTATCAATTAGGGGGGAATGCTAACAATACTTAGAATTTACTATGTAGGAGTCCTAAAAAAAAGTGAAATGCAATAATGAATATTTCATCAATGAACATGTCTTTCATACTAAAGAGTATGATCATGGTAAAATTACATAAAAATAAAGTTTATGTTAAGAGAAAAACTTCTAATGAGTTTGAAGTTGATTATAATGGAAAGTTAGAAGAGGTAATTGAATTGCAATTTTATAGTGAGCAAAATAATGTATGTTTTTTTTTTAATTTAAATCCTATTGGTATGGTACCATTGGTAGAGTAATTAGAGTAGATTCTCATTATGCTTTGGTCAAAATTAATACAAAGGTAAAACTGTATTATGACGACAATGTTTTTGTTTTTGCTATACAATACCAATAAGTTTCTTACACATACACTCATTCTTTTTGAAAGGATCACTTTAGGGTTAATTGTTTTTTCGTGGTATAAACCAAACCTAGAAGTCATGTTCAATTAGTTTAGGATGATAATAATTAAGTAATTATGAGATATGTTTTCAACTTGAGTTATTTGATCTATATCAAGTGAATTCATCCATAAATTTAGAAGAAATTTCAATTTTTTTCATCCATAAGAATACTTTTGTTGATGTAGATGTTAAGGAGTCAAATAATGTTTTAAAAACCAATGAACATATAAAGGTTGAAGAAGATGATGATATCAACATGCAGTAATTCAATATAAAAGATTAAAATGGACATAACATTGATGAAATTGAAAAAGAAAAGGATATATTTTCTTAATTTTAAAAACATTATATCATATGAAATTTAATTTACTTTAATATTTATGGTTATTCCTTTACAATAATATATTGTTATTTCCTTACTTTAAATTATCACATTATTAGAGAGTTGAAAAAAGTTTACATGGTCATCCCACTGGCCATTACAGATGGAATCCTCCATGCATTATGTCCATCGAAGAGTTTCAAAAAGTTGAAAAGAAATTACAAGGCTATACCACTAGCCATTATAGACAAAATCATCAATAAAATGAATTTAAAACCATTCTTTCATACATGTATTTTAGGATTTAAAGTAAACTTAAAAAATAATGTATAGAGTTTGTATATGTAGGTCAAAAAATTTTAAGTAGTCTTTTATATAAGGGAGGTGTTGATGATTTTTTTTAATATAGGAATCATATTGCCATTTTTAATGTTTTAAATTGTTAAAATGAAAAAAAATAAGAAGTTAGTAGTGCATCATTTGGACATGACTTCTAGTTTTTCTAGCAACGCTTTTAATGACTTTGAGTTACATGGTGCTAACTGATACGACCATATTATTTGATAGTTTCATCCATATTTACCTAGTGTTTTGCATATTTTTTGTGTATTAAATGCCTTGATATTATTTGTTTTATGTTTTGAAGACATTTTTGGATGAAAGATGCAAAAATGAGGTAATTGGAGTTGACTGACAGATTTGACTTTAAGTTGATGTTTGGTGCATAGATAAAGCTCTAGAGATTGAAAGGAAGTGATTCTAGGGGTATTCAAAAGCTAACATTCATATTTTTTCTGGAATGCTAAGTAAAAAGAAATAAAATAAGGAATAGCATGGGAATCGTATCCTTTAAAGTCAAATATTGCAATATATCGATGTCGATCTTTGTCTATTCCAACTTTCATATCTCAAGCTACGGAAGTCCAATTGATACAAATCCAATTGCATTGAATTCCATACTCAAAGCCCTATGAATGCTCCTCAGCTCAAAACTATGTGATATGAATGAGATATGAATTAAAAGCCTCTAGAGAGAGAAATAAGAGAGAGATGCTCTCCTTTCACCCGAAGTTGTTTCCTCCTGTGTTCATGGCCGTTGACTGCAACTGATCCCAAAAACCTTTTCCTTCAACCCATATCCCATTCCTCTCAACCCGGTTCCCTTTTCTTTCCCGCTCTTTTTCTCAAATGGCAAAAAGCAAACGTAAACCTGCAGCAGCTGTCAAGCTTCCACAGGTTCCATTGCATGCTCCTGTTCCATCTCACACAAACCAAGGTGGATCGCTGGTTCTTAATCAGCTCTAGGTCCAGGTACAAGCACTGCCCGAGAGGTAGATGGATCCCCGGTGGACAACACAAAGGTAGAAGGGTTCCCGGTGGACAACACAAATGCTTCTCTTGAGGGGGTCCTTGAGGAGGGCTATTCTGAAGACGAAGAACTTGGTGAAGAACAACTTGATTTCTCTTGTTCAGAGGAAGACTATCCCCCACCATCTTCTCCAGCTCCGGTGGCTTCAGATCTACCAGTTTCTCCTTCTCCAGTGGTTCCTGTACCCCCAGCATGTCCCAAAGGTGCCACCTTTACCCCGTCCAGCCCTGTTCAAATAGGTACCCCTGTTGTTCCTCCTGTTAATGGTAAATGGAGAGATCTGTTCTCTTCCAACAGAAATATCTCATCTTGCCCAAAGCTCATGCATTTTTCTGCCTTACATGATAATGAGTCCTGTCCTCTCTTAACTGAAGACCTAGACCACTCTTGTAATGACTGGAAACTGTGTGCCATTGGTTATGTTTCTGGCAAATTTCCCGATTACAGAGCTTTGAATAGCATCATTGAGAATGTATGGAAATGTGAGGCCACCCTCACCATGCACGAATCGGGCTGGCTTATTTATAAATTTCAGACTGAAGAAGATAAGTTTTCTGTGTTGTGTGGAGGGCCATACCTAGTTTATGGCAGGCCTCTCATCTTGCGTTCCATGTCTGAATATTTTGACTTTTCAAGTTCTGAAATGACTCAAGTTGCTGTCTGGATTAAGTTCCTCAATCTGCCTTTGAAATGCTAGACTCCTAGGTGCTTATCAAAACTAGCAAGTGTTCTGGGCAAGCCTATTCAGAGTGACAAATTAACTGCCACCAAGGAGAGAGTATCATATGCCCGGGTACTTGTGGAAGTTGACCTCTTAGCTGAGCTTAGATCCTCCATCAATGTTACCCTGTCTAATGGGCACCCTCTCAATCAACGAGTTATCTATGAGACGCTGCCCAAGTTTTGCAAACAATGTAAAGTGCTCGGTCACTCCACTGGTGTGTGCTCTAAAGGTAAGGCAGAGGCTCGAACAGAGAAGAAAGCATATCCTGCCAGTGTAGCTTACAAGGAAAATGTCAAAGACAAGGGCAGTATCTTCACTCGGCTCAGCCCCGTTGTTGATTCCCTGGTTGATGATCCGCCTGCCGCAGCTTCCCTGGTTGAAAGCTCCCCTGATGCTACTCCTCCAGTGGATGCCCCTGAGCTTGATGCTCCCTTTGTCCCCTCAGAATCTTGTGTCGCTCAAGATGTGCAGCCTCATCCACAGGTCACAGCTGCAAGTTCAGAGGAGTGGCAAACTGTTCATACCAGGAGGAATAGCTTAGGAATCAAGAGACAGCCACCAAGGTTTGTAACCCGCCACCTCAACGTAAGGTTTCCTCCAAGGGGAAAGCTACTGTCCTCTCAGTTGATATCACTGCCAATAAGGCTCCCTTTTGTTCAACTTCAGGTGTGCTCACCAGGAGCTCAGTTCTAAGGATTTCAAATCGACCTACTGGCAGTGGTGGGGTTCTTCCCATCCTCCCTCACCCATGATTGTTCACTGCTGGAATGTGAGAGGGCTTAATAGCCCTCTCAAGCAGCATGAGGTTGCTGGCCTCATGAAGAGTAAAAAGCTGGATGTTTGTGGGCTCTTAGAGACCAAGTTGTCTCTGACAAAAGTAGCATGTATGCATAATATTCAGTTGAAGACTTAGCAGTTTGTTAGCAATGCTGAAGCGGCATCATATGCCCGTATAGTTGTGTTTTGGAATCCTGAAACAGTAAAGGTTGAGATGCTTCGCTTCTCTGCTCAGGGGATTCACGTTCTAATTACAAGCTTGGTGCAGCAATTTTGTTTTACAGGCACCTTCATTTATGGTTTCAACACCATTTCAGCCAGGAAGACTTTGTGGGCTGACCTTAGAAGATGGAGTGTGGACTCTCCATGGCTTCTTCTTGGTGATTTCAACTCTATCCTCTCTCAAGAGGACAAGCATAATGGGGCGCCAGTATCTTCCTATTAAATTTCAGACTTCAGGGAGTGTTGCTATGACCTTGGGATTGCCGACTTGAATTCTACAGGCTCCCACTTCACATGGACAAACGGCACTATCTGGTCAAAAATTGATAGGGTGATGGTGAACACCCATTGGTGCGCTATGCAGCACATGGCTCACATCCATTTTGGTACCCTAGGGGCTTTTTCGGATCATTCTCCATCTACTGTCCAGCTGGGGCTTCGGGCGACTCTGGGCAAATTCTTCAACATGTGGACAGCTCATCCCCAGTTCTTGGAAACCATTACCCAGAATTGGTCTTTGGATGCCTACGGGTCTCACATGTATATCCTTTGCAAAAAGCTCAAGCAGTTAAAGGGAGGTCTAAAGTCTCTGAACAACCTTCAATTTAGCCATATTTTGGAGAGGGTTGCTAGAGCAGAAAAGGTCCTGGATGATACTCAACTTCTTCTTCAGAATGACAAGGACAACGGTCAGCTTCTTGCTCTTGAAAAGCAGCAGAGGCTTAACCTTGTTAATCTTAAATCTGTGAAAAAAATGTTCTTTAGCCAAAAGTTGAAGTTTGCTTTCTTCAAAGATTGTGACAAGGGCTCTAGATTCTTTCACTCTTTGATGGGCCAGCGGCACAGAAGACGCCACATTCCTGCCATTATTAGAAGTGATGGAATGTTAACTACTTTGGCTGAGGAGGTGGGTAGAGAGTTTGTCTAGTAATATAAAGAGTTACAAGGGACATCCAAACACACTATTCCTCTGCGTGCTGAGGTGGTTCAAAGTGGGGCCTGCATTAATGTTGATTCCCATGCTTATCTCCTTGCTCCAGTTTCGGCTGATGACGTTAAGCAGGTTCTCTTCAATATGGATGATAATAGAGCTCCAGGTCCGAATGGATACACTTCTGCTTTCTTTAAAAAAGCTTGGGGCATCGTGGGGGCAGATTTCTGTTCAGCTGTGAAGGACTTTGACTCAGGGGAGCTTCTCAAGTAGATTAACCATTCTACCATAGCTCTTGTTACCAAGTCAGCTACTGCCAACTCTGCTGCAGATTTCAGACTTATTTCTTATTGCAATGTCACTTACAAAGTGATCTCCAAAATTCGTGCAGGGAGGTTGGCTCACGTTCTAAATGATATCATTAGTCCCTCTCAAAATGCTTTTCTTGGTGGGAGACGCATGGTTGATAGTATAAACCTCATGCAAGAATTACTGAGAAGTTATGAGCGAAGGCGTATATCTCCCCGCTGCACCATCAAGATTGACTTCAAGAAAGCTTTCATTACAGTTCAGTGGCCTTTTCTTCGTGATCTCCTACATCTTTTGGGGTTCCCTGAAAAGTTTGTTCAGCTGGTTATGAAATGTGTTGAGACTGCCTCGTTCTCTGTTTGCATAAATGGTAATCTTGTTGGCTTCTTCCATGGCAAGTGTGGTGTTCGGTAAGGAGACCCATTATCTCCTTATCTCTTTATTATCTGCATGGAGTACTTCTCTAGATTACTGAATAGTACCACTCATCATTCGAATTTCAACTTCCATCCCAAATGCCACGCTTTGGGAATTAGTCACCTTGGGTTTGCTGATGATATTCTCCTACTCAGTCGTGGTGACATGGCCTCGGTTAGCATTCTCCTTCAGCAGCTTCAATTTTTTGGAGAGTCCTCTGGCCTTGTTCTTAATGCAGCTAAATCCTCCATTTTCTTTGCTGGTGTATCGGAGGATATGAAGCAAGCCATTCTCAACCTCTCTCAGTTCACAGAAGGAAGCTTTCCATTCAAGTACCTCGGAGTCCCCCTCAGCCCTCACAGGCTTCAAGCCAGTCAATTCTCTCCTCTTATTCACAGGCTAGAATCTACTATTCAGAGTTGGCTGGGAAAGTTTCTTTTGTATGTAGGTCGGCTGGAATTGATAAAATCGATCTTGCAGGGCATGGTGCAATTTTGGATTAGTATCTTCCCTATCCCAGTTGTTGTGCTCAATAAGATTTCTAGTTTGTGCAGAAATTTTCTATGGACTGGTAATTTGTCTAGAAACTAATATGCTCTTGTAGCTTCAAAGCAAGTGTGTCTACCAAAAAAGGAAGGGGGTTTAGGGATTCTTGACATCAAAGCCAGAAATGACAGTTTCTTTGCCAAGCTCCTCTGGAATATTCACTTGAAGAGAGATTCCTTATGGATTCGATGGGTAGACCATTATTACATTTCACGAGCATCCATCTGGTCCTTGGATACCAAGAAAACTGACCCCCCCCCTGAGGAAATCAGTCTTCTCCCTTCGTAACAAAATGATTAACCTCTGCGGTGGGGTTGCTCCTGTGCAGCAGCTGCTCTCCAATTGACACTTTGGCCCAGTTTCTTTTACAGCCAATGCCTATGATTTTTTCAGCTATAAAGTTGCTCTAGTCCAGTGGGCAAATGTAGTTTGGGAGCAATGGTCTCTTCCTAGGCATAGCTTTTCCCTATGGCTGGCTTTGTTGGGCAAGCTGCGAACCAGAGATCGTCTTCGGTTTCTCTCCTCTGATCCTATATGCCCTCTGTGTCAGAACGATGATGAATCTCATGGCCATCTCTTCTTCACTTGTGACTAGACGTCTTCTCTTTGGAGAAAGGCCAAACGCTGGCTTAAAATTCATAACCTTATGCTTTCCCTTAGTAGAGCCACCCGGGTTTTACAAAACAATAAAAAAGGGCTACAGCCGACAATGAGAAGAGTTTCTCTTGCTGTTCTTGTATATTTGATTTGGGAGGAAAGAAACAAGAGAATTGTAACACTCTCCTCTTTTGAGAACAACCACGAAATCTTATTAATACACATTCATCCAAAAATATAATAATTTTTTTTTTTTATATCACTAGAGTTGTAACATGACCCTAAACAATAACAGGTCTCAATACAATACATGTCCTGAAATAGTAACAGGTCTCAGACAATTACAGGTCCTGAAACAGTAACAGGTCTCATACAATTACAGGTCCTAAAACAGTAACATGTCTCAACCAATAACAGGTTCTGAAAAAATAATAGGTTCTTAACAATAACAGGTCTCAAACAATAGTAGGACCTGAAACAGTAACAAGTCCTCAAACAACATGTCCTGAAATAGTAACACGTCCGAAACAGTAACAAGCCATACAATAACAAGTCCGAACAGTAACAGGTGCAAAACAGTAACAAGTCGAACAATAACAAGTCCAAAACAGTAACAGGTCACAAGAATAACAGGTTGAACAATAACAAGTCCAAAATAGTAACAGGTCACAACAATAACAGGTGGGCAATAACAAAACCCTTAATTTAATCTTGACCCATTCATCTTGGATCTACAAAACCTTAACCATCACCTTCATCACAACCATAATTTACAACCATACATTTAGCATCATTCCACCATTTACACCAGAGTTGATATAAACCCAATCACATGTAGTAACTTACAGCAAAACTAGCTAATTTCTTACATTCCAACATTTTTTTCAAAAATAGTGAACATACATATCAGTTTGCCAACATTTAATTTATACAAGTTACTATTAGATACAAAAACTGAGAAACGATAGCTTTACTCCTGACGTGCAGACGACGGGCCTGAAATAAAGATACAAGATAATCTCCTAAGGAAATTTTTTAGAAGAAATCATATTAAAGTTATTAAAACCACAATATGCCATCGTATATAATTGAAATAATTAACATAACTATTGGAAAATCAAACCATCTTCCCCACTTACATATTGCCGATGCTAAATATAATCGATAGTAAGTATTTCCCATACTAAGTATTTCCAACACTAAGTGTTTATGATACCCTTATCACTCTACCGGTATTAGAAAGCGAAGAAGACCTCTTTCTAGGTCTGTAGCATACCTTATCCAGTTTCTACTTTACTCTTGAAAGTTTAACATGCATGAACGCGTGTTTTAAGCATTGCACCACAATCCCCTTATCCGGGATTCTAACATACACTAAATGTATATTAGTCTGTGCATAGTGATCTCCTTATCAGGGATCCTGACATATATTGAATGTATGACAGTTATTCATTATGATCCCCTTATTCGGGATCCTGACATACACTCAATGTATGACAGTTATTCATTATGATCACCTTATCTGGGATCCTGACATACACTAAATGTAAGTTAGCCATTTTCTTTTATTGATCCCTTTACCCTGGATCCTAGTATACACTAAATGTATACTAGCCACGCCATATTTTGTTTATGACCTTTCCAAACTTCCCTGATACACATGCTTTAAATGTTCTTATTGATACATCATATCTTCTCAGACTTCCACCAAAACTTTAAGCATAAATCGCACCTTTTCACTATAAAGATTAAATTAGAAACATAGGCATGAATTACCTACCTGTTGTGGATGCTCTGCCCGTGGTCCCTTGTTGCTGCTGTTGCACCACACTTTTGTTCCTTCCAGCAATTACAGGAAATTCTCGTAAATCATTTCCAACCACCAATACTCTACGTAACAACCACACCGAAATAATTCAATATGTCTTTACATTTGTTATTCCTTTATAACTTTTGTCAATAAAAAAAATATCATTATAAATACCCATTTCCAGACATAACTTGTTTCTTTTTCTTTAATGTGTCTAACTTCATCGTTTCGCAACCTCCCACCTCTTTTTCCCTTTTTGTTTCAAAGCTGCCAGCAGAGGTTGGATTTCGACCTCTGTCCAGATTTTTCACTATAACAAGAGTTTTAGAACTCCGTTTTGTACAAATTTTATCTCTTTAGAAAGCTAACATATAGGGCTATAACTCTTATGAAGGGAAGTAAACCTAGTTCTGTCTCCAAAATTCACGAAATGCATCATGAATGTGACATACCTGTTATTTTGCAAAGTCTGCTCTGTATAGTTAAGTAAGTGACCCTCAACTAAAGTTATAAAATTCCAATTTAAATGAAACAAGTTTCCTTGGATAGTAGACATCCAGAGCTATAACTCCCACGAAGGAAACCAATCCTAATTCCCTTGTTTTCCCACTCAAATTATCTCTAAAAGTCAAGAGATGAATCTCTCAAGTTATTCACTTTTACAGCACATGCATTTGGCCGAAAGTTGGCCTTGGAGAAACAAGACTTCCCTCATTATTTTCATGCTCAATCATTCATTACAGAACCATTCACATACAACACAGCATATACAATAATTTATTTACAAAACACATAATTTTTCCCTCCTCAATTTATACTCCTCAATTTCTCTTATTGCATTAAGGCCCCCCATTTCCTTTAAATGTTTTCTTTTTACCCATCTTCTCTTCTTATAATTTCAATCATAATCTTTACATTTATTTCAATTCCACCCCCTCTCAACTTATTTTATTTCTCTTTTAATTAATTTCTTTAATTTAAGACTTACTTTTATTTCTCGGGGTTTACATTCTCCCTTCCTATTAGAAATTTCTTCCTTGAAATTAAATTTACATACCTATTTTAGGAAATAAATACGGATACTTCTTCTTTATCTCAGACTCTCTTTCCCACGTTTCTTCCTCTATTTGTGAGCTTCTCCACAATACTCTCACCAACGGAACTCTCTTATTCCTTAACACCTTTACATCCTGATCTAAAATCTTGACGGGTTTAACTTCCAAGGTTAAATCCTCTTTAACCCTCATGGGTACTTGTGGCAATACTCAAGAGGGTCTATTTTGGCGTTTCACAACAATGATATATGGAACACATTGTGAATCTTGTCCAAATGTGCAGGCAATTTCAATCGATAAGCAACTGGTCCGATTCTTTCCAAAATCTCAAAAGGGCCAATATGTCGTGGAGATAATTTCCCTTTTACTCTGAATCGAATGATACCTTTCCAAGGTGCTACCTTCAAGAACACTTTTTCTCCTACTTGGAATTCTAATGGCCTTCTTCAGTTATCAGCATAACTCTTTTGCCTATCTTGGGCTTCTTTCATCCTCTTTCTAATCACCTGCACCTTGTCAATTGTACTATTTTGGGCCTAAGAGCTTTCGTTCCCCTATTTCATCCTAACAAATTGGGGTACGACACTTCCTCCCATACAATGCCTCATATGGAGCCATACCAATAGTAGTTTGATAACTATTATTATAAGTAAATTCTACTAATGGCAAGTGATCCTCCCAATTTCCACCAAATTCCATTACACAAGACCTTAGAAGATCCTCAAGAGTTTAAATGGTTCTCTCCGACTGCCCATCTGTCTCTGGATGAAATGTCGTGCTTAGTTTCAACTTTGTTCCTAATGCCCATTGTAAACTAGGCCATAGTCTCGATGTGAACCTTGGATCTCGGTCAGATACAATTGATACTGGTACCCCATGGAGTCTGACCACTTCAATTATGTATAATTTTGCTAGTTTATCCACTGAGTCTGTCATTCTTATAGGCAAAAACAGAACAGACTTTGTTAGTCGATCCACAATCACCCATATGGCATCATTACCTTTCTTTCCCTTGGGCAATCCTATCACAAAGTCCATAGAGATATCCTCCCATTTCCATTTTGGAACTGATAATGATTACAACTTCCTTGCAGGTTTCTGGTGTTCGATTTTCACTTGCTGACAAATCCCACAATTCGACACAAATTCTGCTATCTCTCTTCATATTTGGCCACCAATAATATTCCTTTAAATCCCTATACATCTTTGTACTTCCAGGATGGGTAGCAAAATGGGATTCATGAGCTTCTCTTAATACCTCATCCTTCAAGTTCTTATCATTAGGCACATAAATTCATCTTCCCATAGCTATTAGTCCATCCGTTGACACCTGAAAGGACTTTTCTATACCCTGGTTCACATTCTCCTTGATCTTTCTTACCTTTTCATCTACTTGTTGAGCCTCCAAAACTTTATCTCGAAGTACAGATCGGATTTTTAACTGAGCTAATAGTGACCCTTTAGGATCTACACTCAGCCACAAACCCATTTTTCTCATTTCCACTATACTTCCTTGTCCTTTAATCTCTATGTTATTTATAATTGCTTTACCCTTTCTACTTAAAGCGTCTCCTACAATGTTAGCCTTACCAGGATGGTAGTCAATCACATAATCATAATCTTTTATTAACTCCACCCATCTCCTTTGGTGCATGTTTAACTCCTTTTACGACATCAGATACTTTAAACTCTTATGATCTGTGAAGATTTGCACTTGTGACCCATACAAATAATGTCTCCATACTCTTAGGGAAAACACTACCGCTGCAAGTTTTAGGTCATGAACTAGGTAATTCTCTTCATGTGGCTTTAATTGTTTGGAAGCATAAGCAATTACATAACCATGTTGCATCAGTACACATCCCAGACCTTTTTTTGAAGCATCGTAATATACCACAAACCCTTCTGTTCCTGATGGGAGGGCCAACACAGGAGCAGAAGTGAGCCTTTTTCTTTAGTTCTTGAAAACTCCCTTCACACTCCTCCGACCAAACAAATTTGACTTCCTTGCGGGTTAGTCTAGTCAAAGGCGATGATATGGTGGAGAACCCCTCAATAAACCTCCGTTAATATCTTGCGAGACCCAAGAAACTTCAAATTTGTATCCATTAGTAGGCCTTTCCCATTTCAACACAGCCTCTACTTTTCTTGGATCCACAAATATTCCTTCTGCAGAAATTACATGGCCCAAAAATACCACTTCCTTGAGCCAAAACTCACATTTATCCAGCTTTGCATACATTTTATTCTCCCTCAAAGTCTGTAACATGACCCGCAGATGTTGTTCATGTTCTACATATGAGATGGAATATACCAAGATGTCATCGATAAATACCACCACATATTGATCCAAGTACGACCAAAATACTCGATTCATCAGATCCATGAATATTGCTGGTGCATTGGTCAACCCAAAAGGCATCACTAAGAACTCGTAATGTCCATAACGGGTTCTGAATGCTGTCTTCTGAATATCTTGTTCTTTAATTCTCAATTGATGATACCCCGACCTCAAATTTATCTTAGAGAATACCTTAGCACCCTTTAACTGATCAAACAAATCATCTATCCGTGGAAGCGGATATTCGTTCTTTACCGTCACCTTATTCAATTGGCGATAATCAATACATAGTCGAAGGGTACCATCCTTCTTCTTTACAAACAATACTAGAGCTCCCCAAGGTGAGTTACTCGGTCGAATGAATCCCTTATCTATTAATTCCTGAAGTTGGACCTTCAGTTCAGCCAATTCTGCAGGTGCCATCTGATAGGGAGACTGAGCTATTGGGGAAATTCCGGGGATAGTTTCTATGGAAACTTCGGTTTCTCGAACTGGAGGTAATCCCGGTAACTCTTCGGGAAAAACATCCTGGAATTCCCTAACAATGGGAATACTAGTCAAGTCCACACTGCCCATTTTTATCTTTATTACATGAGCTAACCAAGCAGGACAACCCTTCCTCATTAACCTTCTAGCCCTTAAGACTGAAATCATACAGTTTGGAAGGATTTTTCTCTCTCCTTTAAATACAACATTCCTATTTCCTACTCCCTGGATAGTCACTGTTTTAGTAAAACAGTCCACTTGTGCCCTATGTTTGCTTAACCAATCTATGCCCAAAATCAAATCAAAGTCATATAATTCTAATGGCATAAGGTGTACACTCAATTCTAACCCTTCAATATATAGTTTCACTCCTCTATAGATATCATCAATATTTATGTTTTCTCCTAAAGGGGTACTAACTGTCACCTTTATCCTCAACTTGTGAGGCACCACATGCAATCTTTCCACAATTCTACATAATACAAATGAATGACTAGCCCCAGGATCAATCAAAGTATAAACTTGCATTTTATTTAACTGTATTGTACTTGTCACAACATCAGCCATAGCTCCCAGATCCTCTTGAGTCATATGATATACCCGACCCTGAACTCTTCCTTCTTGAAACCTGGGCCTCCCTCGAGTAGCTCTTATCCCTGACGAGGTAGTTCTAGTAGGTCGATCAACCATAACTGACCGCTGCTAACTATGAACATCGGTCCTCCGAATTTGGTTTCCCTCAGCACCCTTGCGAGGACAATCCCTCTTCTGATGACTCATGTCCTCACAATAATAACAACCTCTACCCGTATGTGGGCACTCCTTCCATCGATGCCCCTCCTCTCTACAGATATAACATCTTCCTAACATTGTAGAACAATCCCCCGGGTGCCTTTGTTCACACCTCTTACACAAAGGATACACGGGTCCCCTCTGCTCTATAGATCCCCCAATAGTCATGGCCCCCTGTCTGACTTGACCTCCACAGGATCCGGTTCTACTAGTCTGTCGGAATCCTCCTGAACTACTTCCATGGGTGAAACTCCCACCTCTCTTTTGAAACTACCTCGACATCTGTGCATTCTTCCCCTTTTTTAGAAAAGGAGGTCTCTAGATGAAAACCTTGAATCTTTTCTCTTAAACCCTATCGTCTGTCCCTGCTCAACAATTGGCTCTGTCGCATCCCTCATCACCCTCTCTATACCCTGAACAGCCCATACTAGATCTCGTACAGACTGAAATTGCATAGCCATCAATATCATTCTCAATTCCTGTCTTAGTCCATCACGAAATCGGTATACTCTGTGGCACTCCGTGGGAAGATAGGTGGAGGTGAAAGGTGTTAAATCTTGAAACCTCTTCTCATACTCTAAAACTGTCATGTCCCCCTGCCTCAAGTCTAAAAACTCTTGTTCCTTTTCCCTTCTATGCTCCCAAGAATAATATCTCTCTTCAAACTCCTCCCGGAAATCCTTCCATCTCAACACCTCTCCTACTCTTCTCCCCTTAATAGTCTCCCACCAAGAATGAGCACTTTCTGTCAATAATTGGGACGCACAATCTACCTTTGTTTCCTCTGGTATCTGTATTTGTTCTATAACTCTCTCAACTTTACGCATCCAATGCCCAGCAACCTCTGCATCCTCTTCTCCTGAGAAGGTTCTGCAACCCATTTCCCGCATACCTTTTACCCATTGTACTATTGTGACAACCCTCTCTGATCTAGGAGCTACACTGGAAGTACCTGCCGCCATCCTTGCCGCCATAGCCCGTACTATATGTTCCATAAAGGCAGGATCTGAAAATAGATTCGGCGCAACCCTTGGCACTGCTGGGGAAGATATATGGGCTTGCCTCTCGCCTTTAGATGCCTTCGCTGGAGGCACATCTGCCTGATGAGATGTAGAATTTTCCTGACTTTCTGTTGATTCTCTCCTCTCGGAATGAATCAATATCGCAGGTATATGAGAAGTTGTATCTGCCACATAATCCCCCTCCGTCCTATTGTCATAATGCAAATTTGTCCCCCTTCCTCGTGTAGGGGTTGGGTCAGTCCTAGCTTGTTGTCTGGTTTGAACCAACCTGTAATACATTTCAAAATTTACATCAAGATTCCAAGTCCCAATGGTTCGACCTGACTCTGATACCAAAATGTAACACTCTTCCTTTTTGGGAACAATCATGAAATCTTATTAATGCATATTCATCCAAAAATGTAATAATTTTTTTTTATATATCACTAGAGTTGTAACATGACCCTAAACAATAACAGGTCTCAATACAATACATGTCCCTAAACAGTAAGAGGTCTCAGACAATTACAAATCCTGAAACAGCAACAGGTCTCATACAATTACAAGTCCTCAAACAGTAACATGTCTCAAACAATTACAGGTCTTGAAATAGTAATATGTCTAAACCAATAACAGGTTCTGAAACAATAACAGGTCCTTAACAATAACAAGTCTCAAACAATAGCAGGACTTGAAACAGTAACGGGTCCTTAAACAACAACATGTCCTGAAATAGTAACAGGTCCGAAACAGTAACAGGTCGCACAATAACAAGTCCGAACAGTAACAGGTGCAAAACAGTAACAGGTTGCACAATAACAAGTCGAAACAGTAACAGTTGCAAAACAATAACAGGTCGCAACAATAACAGGTTCGAAACAATAACAGGTGGGCAATAACATAACCCTTAATTTAATCTTGACCCATTCATCTTGGATCTACAAAACCTTAACCATCACCCTCATCACAACCATAATTTACAACCATACATTTAGCATCATTCCACCATTTACACCAGAGTTGATATAAACCCAATTACATGTAGTAACTAACAACAAAACTAGCTAATTTCTTACATTCCAATATTTTTTTCAAAAATAGTGAACATACATATCAGTTTGCCAACATTTAATTTATACAAGTTACTATTAGATACAAAAACTGAGAAACGATAGCTTTACTCCTGGCGTGCAGACGACGGGCCTGAAATAAAGATACAAGATAATCTCCTAAGGAAAAATTCTAGAAGAAATCATATTAAAGTTATTAAAACCACAATATCCCATCGTATATAATTGAAATAATCAACATAACTACTGGAAAATCAAACCATCTTCCCCACTTACATATTGTCAATGCTAAATATAACCGATAGTAAGTATTTCCCATACTAAGTATTTTCAACGCTAAGCGTTTCTGATACCCTTATCACTCTACCGACATTAGAAAATGAAGAAGACCTCTTCCTAGGTCCGTAGCATACCTTATCAAGTTTTTACTTTACTCTTGAAAGTTCAATATTCATGAACGCGTGTTTTAAGCATTGCACCACAATCCCCTTATCTGGGATTCTAACATACACTAAATGTATATTAGCCTGTGCATAGTGATCCCCTTATCCGGGATCCTGACATACACTGAATGTATGTAAGGGGTCGATCCCACGAGGATGATTTAGTTCAGATTTTCGTGTTTTCTTTGGTGTTGGCTGAAATTTCCTTGCTCCTCTCTTCCTTTATATATGCTTCGAAACCCTAGTATCTATTTTACAAAATAGTCCTTCCTTAAGTTGGCAGAATTTTGTTGTCCCTTGTAAAATTCATATCTCCTTCATATGACATCATTTTGAGCCGATATTTAGAGCGTTATAGTTATTTGAGTCCTGAATCCACCAAAATTGGGTTTGCTCAATCGGACTTCTGTAGCTCGAGATATGAAGGTTTTAATGGACAAAGGTCGACATCGGCAGATTGCAAGATTTGACTTTGAAGGATGCGATTCCCATGTTCTTCCTTATTTTATTTATTTTTACTTAGCATTACAAAAATATATGGATGTTATCTTTTTAATGCCACTGGAATCACTTCATTTCGATCTCTAGAGCTTCCACTCTGCACAAAACATCGACTGAAGGTCAAATTTGTCAATCAGCTCCAATTACCTCATTTTTGCATCTTTCATCCAAAAATGCCTTCAAAACATAAAAAAAAGAATATTAAGGCATTTAATACACAAAACATATGCAAAACACTAGGTAAATATGGATAAAACTATCAAATAATATGGTTGCATCAAATACCCCCACACTTAACTCTGCTCGTCCTTGAGAAATGATAGGTAAAAAAAAATTTAAATTAAAAATAAGAATAACCATGATCAATTTTTTTAATCTCCCATCAATATCCAAGAATTTAAGTATTATAAATAAGAATACAATTGAGAAAGGTAAAGAACATAAATCTTCATGAATTTGTTTACATGCAAACTTCAAAACTCAATTACTCATCAAGATTTAAAAGAAATCTATGCCATGCCAAAGTGATAGGTCCTCTCATTGATATACACTCCAACACTCATGTGTTTAGGGCTTATGTGTTTAAATCTCTCAAATTCAATCAATGAATATGTTTTACCATAAGCTTGCTCTTCAATCTCATCTCCATTACTAAAATATTACAAACAATGACAAACAATGTATGAATCAAAAGGTCTTATTTTCTGATTGTAATGGGGCTAAGGTTAAGGTGAGGTAAAAGAGAGTAAAAGAATTGGTTCAAACCAAAGAAAGTAGAGCATTCTGAAAAATGATATTTCTAACCAGATATTCTATTTAAGCACATCAATTTTCAATCTTTAAGCACCAATGCTTAGCTACTTTCGATTTCAAGCTCGTTTCTCTTCTTTTTTCTTCTTTTCTTTTTTTCTTCGTTTTCTTTTCTTTTCTTTTCTTCTTTCTTTTCTTCTTTCTTTTCTTGTTTTTTTTTTGTTCTTCACTTTCGGCATCTTTTCATCAAACATCACTACTTTCTTTTCACATAATTTCCAACTATAATTCCATGAGATATCATAAGTATATGCTCTACTAATCCTTGGCCAGGGGAAAAGAGGAAAACATATAAAAAGTTTAAGGCTTATACATGGGTAAAGCAAAGAAAAGATAAACAAGCTCAAAAGGGGTTCACTAAGGATAATATGTTTTAGGTTGGCTTTTTGGCTCAAGCGGTTAAAATTCCTAATGCCTTTATCATCTTCATGCATATATGTAATGCGAATGTAATCTCAACAAGATATGAAGCAAGTTCTAGAGATACATATCATTGAAAGAATGCACACTTAAAGAATATAATGTTGAAGGCTCAAAAGCTTGCATTGGTATAGCACTATCAAGTCAACATGGCATATTCTCAAAGTCAATCCCTAAACCAATTAAACATTAAAACTTGCATGCTCACTCACTCATTCAATTTATATATTCATCTATCTCACTTAATTCTCATACATAATACTCATATTCTCCTAAACCAATAGGAGTTCAAAAAGATCAATCATAGATTTTTCTCTGTTTTTTTTTTTGGAAGAATAAAGAAAAAAAAAATAAGAAATTGACATTTTCCTAATACCCCCACACTTAAAATACAACATTGTCCTCAATGTTGAAAAATAAAAGAAAAGGAATATAGGAGAATTAAAAAAATGAAATAAAATGTGAAAAATAAAGGATAAGAGAAAAAGAAAGCAAATCTGATTTTTTTTTATTTTGTGCTGGGTTGCCTCCCAGGAAGCGCTTTTGTTTTGTGTCATTGGCTCGTCCAACTCATTCTTCATAAATCGGTTCAGCTAACTCCATAGAAGTGGTGGTTTCTGTTGTCCAACTTTCATAGAAAGGTTTCAAACGATGCCCATTGACCTTGAGTACTTTGTTGATTTCTAAACTTGTAATTTCAACTGCACCATAAGGAAAAACATTAGAAACAACAAAGGGTCCAATCCAACGAGAGCGTAATTTTCCAGGAAAAAGTTTCAAACGCGAATGATAAAGAAGGACTTTGTCTCCAACATGAAACTCCTTTTTTGTAAGCATTCGGTCATGAAGATTCTTAGTCTTTTCTTTGTAAATCCTTGCATTCTCATAAGCATCATTTCGAATCTCTTCCAACTCTTGTAGTAGTAGTTTTCTTGCAATTCCAGCAGCATCATGATCCATGTTACATTGTTTAATGGCCCAAAAAGCTTTGTGTTCAAGCTCCACCGGTAGATGACATGCTTTCCCAGAAATCATTCTATAAGGTGACATTCCTATAGGTGATTTATATGCGGTCTGATAAGCCCAAAGTGCATCTTCAAGAAGTAGACTCCAATCTCGCCGATTAGGTTGCACTATTTTCTCCAAAATGGACTTGATTTCTCAATTTGAAATTTCAGCTTGGCCATTCGTTTGAGGATGATATGCTGTGGAAGTTCGATGAGTAATATGATATTTGCATAGCAATGCTTCCATGGAACGATTACATAAATGAGTGCCACGATCGCTAATGATAGCTTTAGGGATTCCAAACCTGTCAAATATGTGATTCCTGACAAAATCTAAAACAACCTTAGCATTGTTAGTTCGTGTGGCTTTCGCCTCATTCCATTTAGACACATAATCAACAGCAAGAAGAATATAAATATTGCCAAAAGAAGAAGGAAATGGACCCATAAAGTCAATACCCCAAACATCAAAAATTTCACTTACAAGAATATTCGTTAAAGACATTTGATTCTTATGAGTGATATTACCTGTTCTTTGGTATTTTTCACATGATTTGCAGAAGTGATATGCATCTTTAAAAATAGAAGGCCAATAGAAACCACTTTCAAGTACCTTGTGGGCTGTTCTTTTCGCTCCAAAATGCCCACCACAAGAATGAGAATGACAAAAAATGAGAATGGAATGAAATTCATCTTGTGGTACACACCTCCTAACTACTTGATCCGCACAAAATTTTCAAAGGTAAGGATCGTCCTGAAAATAATATTTAGCATCAGCTCGTAACTTATCTTTTTGGGGTTTAGACAAACCTGGAGGGAATTCTTTGGTAACTAAATAGTTTACCAAATCAGCATACCATGGTCTTGTAGAGGAATGCAACATATACAACTGCTCATCGGGGAATGTCTCTCTTATTGTTTCGATCTGTATATCCTCGGTTCTTAGTCGGCTCAAGTGATCAGCCACATGGTTTTCAGCACCTTTTTTGTCTTTGATCTCAAGATCAAATTCTTGTAAAAGCAAGATCCACCTAATTAGTCTTGGTTTGGACTCCTTCTTCTTCAAAAGATACCTAAGAGCTGCATGGTTAGTAAAAACAATGACTTTTATACCAAGTAGATATGACCTGAATTTTTCAAGAGCAAACACCACCGCAAAAAGTTCCTTTTCAGTTGTATGGTAATTGCATTGTGCTCCATCCAACATACGAGAAGCATAGGCGATAACATGCAAATTCTTCCCAATTCTTTGCCCAAGCACAGCTCCTACCGCATAGTCACTCACATCACACATTATCTCAAAAGGTTCATCCCAATTTGGTGGTTGGATGATAGGGGCAGATGTGACACATCTCTTAAGCTCATCATGGGCATCTTTACATGCTTGATCAAACACAAAATCAACTTCCTTGGATAATAGTTTGCACAAGGGTGTTGTAATCTTCGAGAAGTCTTTGATAAAGCGTCGATAGAAACCTGCATGGCCAAGAAAAGAACGAACTTCCCTCAAGCATGAGGGGTAAGGCAATGATGAAATAACATCTATCTTAGCTTTATCAACCTCTAATCCATGTGAAGACACAACATGCCCAAGAACTATTCCTTGTTCTACCATAAAGTAACACTTTTCATAGTTCAAGACAAGGTTAGTTTCAATACACCTTTTCAAGATTAAAGATAAATTTTCTAGACATTTATCAAAAGAATCACCATATACCGTGAAATCATCCATAAAAACCTCGATTATTCTTTCAACATAGTCAGAAAAAATACTCATCATGCATCTTTGAAAAGTTGCAGGAGCATTACAGAGACCAAAAGGCATTCTCCTATATGTATATGTACCAAATAGACATGTAAATGTAGTCTTTTCTTTCTCCTGAGGATTAATAATAATTTGATTGTATCCACTATATCCATCAAGAAAGCAATAAAAAGACTTACCTGCTAGGCGTTCAAGCATTTGATCCATGAATGGTAATGGGAAATGATCTTTGCGTGTAGAAAGATTGAGCTTTCTGTAATCAACACATTCTCCATCCACTCGAGATGCGAGTAGGAATGAGCTCATCATTTTTGTTTTTCACCAACGTGATTCCGGTCTTTTTGGGCACCACATGGATTGGCGCGACCCATTTACTGTCAGTGATAGGGTAAATGACTCCTGCATCTAACAGTTTTAAAATTTCAGCTTTCACTACCTCCATCATAGGCGGGTTCAACCTCCTTTGCATTTCCCTTGTTGGTTTTGTGTTGTCCTTCAATAGTATGTGATGCATACACATTGAGGGACTAATGCCCTTGATGTCGGCTAAAGTCCATCCAATGGCCATCTTGTGATCACACAACAACTTCACAAGTTTTTCCTCTTGCATACTTGTCAAACCTTTTGCTATGATAACGGGAAGTGTATTGTTGTCGCCAATGAATACATACTTCAAATTATCAAGCAAAGGTTTTAATTCTAACTCGGGGGCCTGTAAAATAGATGGAAAAAGCTTTTTATGTGAGAGTACTAAATCAATAAAGACATTACCATGGGGAATGGTTTGCAAAGCTTGTAAGGCCAATACTGATTCGTGCATGTTTTGGGGAACACACACATGCCTCTCCATCTCTTCTATCTTAGTGAAATCATAGCCATAGCTTAAAGCTATGCTTAATCCATCTTCGCAATCAAAATCACAAACTTGCTGCACACACTTATCAATTTGATCATAGCATGTGATAGAATAAACATTGCTATAAGGAAATTTCATTGCATCATGAAAATTGAATTCAATTTTTTCATCTCCTACCTCCATAGACAGGGTATCCTTACCACAATCAATCTTTGTGTTAGCGGTTTTCAAGAATGGTCTCCCAAACAATATAGGAGTGCTGGTTGATGAATCACAAGAATCATGTTCCATATCAAGAATATAAAAATCACATGGAATAACCAAACTATCAATCTTGACTAGAAAATCTTCTATCACACCAAGTGGGTAAACAAAACTACGATCCGCAAGTTGTATTACAATGCTAGTTTTATTCAAAGGCTCAAGACTAAGAGAATCATAAACATGTTTGGGCATAACACTAATAGATGCACCTAAATCGCATAAAGCTCTTTTAAAACTAGCATTACCAATAACACATGGGATAGTAAACGCATCTGGGTCTTTTTGTTTCAAAGGAAAATTCTTTTGAACAATGGCAGATACAACTTCACCCATACTTACCGTTTTATGACCTTTTAGTTTGAAAGCTCTCTTGGTAGTACACAACTCCTTCAAGAATTTTGCATACTTGGGAATTTGCTTGAAATCATCAATCAAAGGAATGTTGAGTTCCACTTTCTTGAAAACCTCTAAGATCTCTTTTTCTTTGTCTTCTTTCTTAGACCTAGAAGAACTCACAGGAAAAGGTGGAATTGTTTTAAAATTGGAATTCATTGAGTGAGGAATTACCTTTGGAGTGGTTGTCATTGTCTCATTTTATGAAGGAGGAGTAGGTTTCTTCTTGCTACTCAATTTAGTTTCTATCTCTTCTTCTTCCTCCATCTCAACTTGTTTTGACTTATTTTCTCCAAGTTCTTTCCCACTTCGCAGCATGATTGCATTAACATTCTCTTTTGGATTCAATGCTTGGGAGGGAAATTTGCCATTCATTTGTGTTTCTAGTTTGCCCACACCTGAAGCTACTTGCCCCATTTGCTTCTCCAAGTTGTGAATACTTGACCTTGTTTCCTGTTGAAAAGACATGACATTTTGTTGCATGGTCACAGTGTTAGAAGCCAAAGTTTTCATCATCTCACGAAGATCATCACTGGATGATGACCCCATAACATTGGAGTTGGTGAACGGAGGGGGATGCCTTGCTTGATAATTTTGTTGGGGTTGTGGTTGAAATCCATGGGAATGAAACTGTCTCCCTTGATTGCCTTGTTGAGGTGGGTTCCCGTAGTGAAAGTTGGGGTGATCTCTCCATCCAGGATTGTACGTGTTAGAAAAGGGATCATACTTACATTGGGCTTGTCCATTGAATGTTTCAGCAACCGCATTTGTTTGCTTAATGTAATTTTCTTGCATTGTTGGGCACATATTCGAAGCATGTCCTTGTAGTGAGCATATGCTACAAACTTTTACCTGCTGTACATTTCCACAAGCCAAAGAATGCACAAGAGAAGTAAGATCATTAACTTTATTCTCAAGGTTAGAAATACTTACCTCATTCACTCGTTTGTTTGAGAAGTCTCCACGGGTGCCAAACTGTTTCGAGTTAGATGCCATGTTTGAGATTAATTGGCATGCAACACTTGGTGTCTTATCTACCAATGTCCCTCCACTTGCAGCATCAATGATACTATGGTCAGTAGGCATCAATCCTTCATAGAAGTATTGAATGAGCAGCTGATCAGGTATTTGATGATGAGGGCATTGAATGCACAATAGCTCAAATCTTTCCCAATACTCAACGAGTGTTTCTCCATGAGATTGCCGAATCCCACATATTTCTTTTCTTATATTGGCAACTCGAGATGCTGGGAAATACTTTTCAAGGAAGATCTTTTTCATGCCATTCCAAGTATTAATGGAACCTGGGAGAATAGAAATAAAAACCATGCCTTTGCTGCCCCTTTTAAAAAGAAAGGGAAAGCTTCCAACTTAACTTGTTCCTCTTCAACTCCATTTGGTTTCATGCCAACACAAAACATGTGGAACTCCTTGAGATGAGTGTGAGGATCTTCTCCTACAAGACCATTGAATGTTGGCAGCAAATGTATAAAACCAGATTTGAGTTCAAAGTTCATATTACTGTCTATGTCAATGCACAATGGTTGGTTTTCCACGTTAGGAGCAGCAAGCTCCTTGAATGTTTGTTGTCGTGCAACAGCCATGATGTTGACGCCAGCTTCTTTTCGTAACTTGCGTAAAGTGTTTTCTATTTCGAGATCAACCTGCACTTGATGACTTTGGTTAGCAGAACGGGTTACAGGCATAAATCACAAAGCAAACTCAAAAGAAACCAACCACACAAGAGATTGAAAACAATGCAAATTGTACGAAAATCCTACGGTAGAAAACTAAAAGTGTCCAGAAACCTTAGAAAACGATCGAATTGGGCCTTGATAGGGTGGGGCTAGTGACTAATAGTCATTAGTTCTTCTCTGAACGTCGTTTTCCTTCAGAAAGAAGAAAGAACAATACTTAATTCCACCAAAAAATCTGTTTTGAACAGTACCGCCGCAAACACAAGTATTTTTTTTCTTTTTTTCAGAATAAATAAAAATAAAGCTAGAATCATAAGTAGATCCAAATAGAATCATAAAATACTTTATTGCGATTTCGCGGTCGCACAAATTAATTACCCTAGCTTAAAACAAATCAAACAAGATAGTATAGAGCAAGCAAGGGGTCGATCCCACGAGGGCGATTTAGTTTGGATTTTCGTGCTATATGTTATGCAATTGGGGGGTAGGAAGTTGTCTAGGCTAAGCTAAAGCAAACTAAGCGAAAAATATATAAAACTAAAATTTACTTGTCATCACCCAATTTTTGGGTGACTCCCCAAAATATACCAAAAAATAACAAAAATAAAATAAAAGGGGCTGGTGTCGGCAGAAAAATTAATGTGGAAATTTTGAATGTTTTGGAAAGCCCGATCGTACCTCTTTTTTACCCAAAAATGAAGAAAAATGCAGATTCGAGGCGAAGATAATTTATTATTAGATAAATCTGCGTAAAAATTAAGTCGGAAGACATAATTATATTTTTATGGGTCAATTTGATTTAATCGTTGGCCGATGTAAAGTGTAATTATGCTTCAGAATTAATTAAGAGCCCAATTGAAGGATTTAATTTAGCGCAAGAGCTTAATTATACTTTAAATGGGTCAAATTAATTTTATTAAGGTCTTAATTGGTGAGAAATTAAGTTTCGAAGCCGAATCTGGGTTCAATTGAGAAAATCAGAATTTTCGGTGACGAAACTCTTCGAAATTAATTGAAAGCCCAATTGAAGGATTTAATTTAGCGCAAGAGCTTAATTATAATTTAAATGGTTCAAATTAATTTTATTAAGGTCTTAATTAGTGAGAAATTAAGTTTGGAAGCCGAATCTGGGTTCAATTAAGAAAATCAAGATTTTCGGTGACGAAACTCTTCGGAATTAATTGAGAGCCCAATTGAAGGATTTAATTAAGCGCAAGAGTTTAATTATACTTAAAATGGGTCGAATTAACCTAATTAAGGGCTTGATTGCTGAAAAATTAGGTTTGAAAGCTTAATTTGGGTTAAAATTGAGACGATCGGAATTTTCGGTGACGAAACTTTTTCGGATGAAATCAGAAGCCAAAATTGAACAAAAAAACATCGTTCTTCCTGGTTTTTCCTATCAAAAAACTCTTTTTTATCACAATCTATTTATTTCAAAATAAAAAAAAAAATCTGCCAACAGCCATGGCCGGCCATTCCAGCACCCATGCCTGCAGCCATGCTCAACCACGCCCCCTTCCCTCCTGCAACACTCAATAGCCCATACTCGGACAACACCTCCTTGCCGTGCCATGCCTTCTTTTGCCTATAAATTGGAGGCTGAAAACTGATGAAAGGGAGGAGGAAAATTTCGAAAAATGAAGGGATAAAAATCGGGTTGAAAACAGAGGGGGAAATAACACTGTCACGGGGCTGAAAACTAAAAAAAAACAGAGGGAACAAGAGAGTTTTATGTGGAAACAGAAGGGGACGGGCTCAAAACTGAAGAAAAACTGAGGAAAAACATAGGAGAATTGACAAAAGAAAATGGGGTGAAAAAATGGGAAACAGGGGACGAGCAATACAAACCCTGCACTGACAGCTAGCTGCCCCTTCATCTCCCTCTGGTCTTCTTCTCCAACCCTGGCAGAGCAACTCCGGCAGCCTCTCTCTCTCCTCGTGTGGCAGTGTCGCAGCTCCTCCCTCTCTCCCCCTTCTTAACAAATTGGTTCGTTAACGGATCCGCCGTATAACTTACCCTAACCATCAAACAACTACAATGTTCGCACTAGTAATTTCATTCAATGGCGGCATTAAAAACTAGATAAATTGATCAATTAAGAAACATAATTGTCCACAATATATGTTTAGTTCAATTAAATCTTCTCCCTAAGATTAATAACGTAGATCCGCTACAATTACTAACTTAGTTGCTACACAAGTTCATATATCACAACTCCGGTTTTGATATCAAACTTAGCAATAGATTGTCTACAACAATAACTTCGAGTCCGCTCTTAGTAATTAAATAAACAATCATAGAAGAATAAGCATAGGAAAACAAACATATTCATCACATAAACTGAAAAATTGGGGTAAAAATAGATCTCGCAGTTCTTGAAATCTGAAGGTTTCCCTGTCCTTACAACCAAGCAAAAGAGTCTAGCCTTGCATGTTTATTGAACAACTAAATAAAAAAATGGAAGAAAACATGATTTAGGGTTTGGAGGAGGAAGATTTGTGTTTTCTTTGGTGCTGGCCGAAATTTCCTTACTCCTCTCTTCCTTTATATATGCTTCGAAACCCTCGTATCTATTTTACAAAATAGTCATTCCTTAAGTTGGTAGAATTTTGTTGTCCCTTGTAAAATTCATATCTCCTTCATATGACATAATTTTGAGCCGATATTTGGAGCGTTTATATTTCTTTGAGTCTTGAATCCACCAAAATTGGGTTTGCATCAATCAGACTTTTGTAGCTCGAGATATGAAGGTTTTAATGGACAAAGGTCAACATCGGCAGATTGCAAGATTTGACTTTGAAGGATGAGATTCCCATGCTCTTCCTTCTTTTATTTATTTTTACTTAGCATTATATAAAGATATGGATGTTAGCTTTTTAATGCCACTGGAATCACTTCATTTTGATCTCTAGAGCTTCCGCTTTGCACAAAACATCGACTGAAGGTCAAATATGTCAATCAGCTCCAATTACCTCCTTTTTGCATCTTTCATCTAAAAATGCCTTCAAAACATAAAACAAAGAACATTAAGGCATTTAATACACAAAACATATGTAAAACATTAGGTAAATATGGATAAAACTATCAAATAATATGGTTGCATCAAAATTTAACCATAAAGTCAAGAATCTTTTAGATCCATATAAGAAACACCTTACCAAGAAAGATTCAAGATCCTAATGGCTAGTGAAATCACAATATCTTCCTCTCTTCTTTCTCTTCCTATTGTTGGCAGCCCAACACTCCTTTTCTTCCACTTTCTCCTTCCAATAATACTCCAAATCCTTGGGTTTTTGATGTTTGAATGTTTTAGTAGCCCTTAATTTCACTCTCACTTCGAAATTCTTCTTCAATTTGGGTAAGAAATTATTAAAATCTCTCTCCTTTCCTTCCCCTCCTTCTCCCAAAAATGAAAGAAAAGAGGGGTATTTATACTCCTCAATTTCTCTTATTGCATTAAGGCCCCCCATTTCCTTTAAATGTTTTCTTTTTACCCCACATCTTCTCTTCTTATAATTTCATTCATAATCTTTATATTTATTTCAATTCCACCCCCTTCTCAACTTATTTTATTTCTCTTTTAATTAATTCTTTAATTTAAGACTTACTTTTATTTCTCGGGGTTTACATTCTCCCTTTCTATTAGAAATTTCTTCCTTGAAATTAAATTTACATACCTATTTTAGGAAATAAATACGGATACTTCTTCTTTATCTCAGACTCTCTTTCCCACGTTTCTTCCTCTATTTGTGAGCTTCTCCACAATACTCTCACCAACGGAACTCTCTTATTCCTTAACACCTTTACATCCTGATCTAAAATCTTGACGGGTTTAACTTCCAAGGTTAAATCCTCTTTAACCCTCATGGGTACTTGTGGCAATACTCAAGAGGGTCTATTTTGGCGTTTCACAACAATGATATATGGAACACATTGTGAATCTTGTCCAAATGTGCAGGCAATTTCAATCGATAAGCAACTGGTCCGATTCTAGAATGGCTATGTTGGAGTTTTCTAGCGTGCTTGATCGTGCCTGGTTTTTGCATGGGACATGCATGGTTTTCTCGTCGCTGCACTGATTTGATGATCCTCTTGGCTGTTTTCTTGTGAGTTTGTCCTATTGTGTTTGGCCGGTTGCTTAGGTGTGCATGGCTTTCTGCATGGTTTCTCGTCCCTGCTTTGATGATCCTCTGCTCTTTGGTTTTTTATTTTATCTTGGTTATCGCTTGGGTTTTGCTGCTGGGAGTCGTTTAGTGAGCTGATGGGCTAAAGCTGTCTTTGTCTGCATGGTCTTTTTGAGGAGGTGTGTCCTCTATTATTGTCTCCTCTGGCTATGATAGGCTCAAGCTGCTCCGTTGCCTGAGGATTGTTGGCTTGTGTTTTGATTGGCTAGGCTTGGCTTTCTAGCTTTATGGTTGTTCTTTTCTTTGTTTGCTTTGTGGCTTGTCTTTATTGCTTTTTCTCTCGGGAGCTTGTTCCCGTTTATTTTTGGTTTTGAGGTTCTGTTCCCGTATATTATTCTTGGTTTGCTGCTTCTGTGGCATGTTCCTTTTGATCTTAATATATTCTTACATTTGATAAAAAAAAAAATGAGATATGAATTTTACAAGGGACAACTAAATTCTACCAACTTAAGGAAGGATTATTTTGTAAAATAGATACTAGGGTTTCTAAGCATATATAAAGGAAAAGAGGAGCAAGGAAGTGGCGGCTAGCAGCAAAGAAACACACAAAGCTTCCTCCTCCAAACCCTAAATCATGTTTTCTTCCATATTTTTATTTAGTTGTTCAATAAACATGCAAGGCTAGAATCTTTTCCTTGGTTGCAAGGATACGGAAACCTTCAGATTTCAAGAACTGTGAGATCTATTTTTACCTCAATTTTTCAATTTATATGATGAATATATTTGTTCTTCTATGCTTATTTTCCTATGATTGTTTATTTAATTGCTAAGAGCGGACTCGAAGTTATTATTGTAGACAATTTATTGCTAAGTTTGATATAAAAAACTGGAGTTGTCATATATGAACTTGTGAAGCAACTAAGTTAATAATTGTAGTGGATTTATGTTATTAATCTTAGGGAGAACATTCAATTGAACTAAACATATATTGCGAACAATTATGTTTCTTAATTGATCAATTTATCTAGCTTTTAATGCTGCAATCTAATCAAATTACTAATGCGGACACTGTGGTTGTTTGATGGTTAGGGTAAGTTATACAACGGATCCGTTAAGGAATTAATTTTAAGAAGAGATAAAGATTCAGAATATAAATTGATGTGTAGTTTTCATGATCAATTTTGATTTTTGTAGGTAGATGTTGACTTGTGACCAAGGTTTGCTTTATTGATAAATTTCAGTTTTATATCATTTTTGCTTAGTTTACTTTAGTCTAGCCTAGACAACTTCCAACCCCCCGAATTGCATAGTATATAGCACAAAAATCATAACTAAATTGTCCTCATGGGATTGACCCCTTGCTTGCTCTATATTATCTTGTTTGATTTGTTTTAAGCTAGGGTAATTAATTTGTGTGACCGCGACATCACAACACTAACCATGAATATGCACTTGAGACATAAGCATCTTCTTTCAATGCAAGCTCATCAAGTGCAATGAATCCTTTAACAGAGAGGGGTTTAGAGTGGGGTGTATATGTTGTGAAGTATATTTTCTAGTGAAAGCCTAACCACTTAATATAAGTTTGTTTTTCTTTCTTGTATGATTAAAAAATAAACAACTATTAATTTTTTTAAAAAAAATAATTTCAATTAACAAGTGTAATTTTAGGTTTATAAATATTGAGGTTGCTCACATGATGACATCAATGATAAAAGTGCCATTGTCTCAGTAGAGTTAAGTTTTCAAAAGCCCTAAATGGAAACATATGAATAATGAATATTTGAAAAGTTTGAGGTTAATATATGCTTAAATAATTTTTGTTTTATTTTTATTATTATGTTATTTCATTCAATTTTTTAAATATTAATGAAATAATTCTCTTACAAATTTGACATAAAAAGAAAATTTTATTGGGATAGGGCTAATAACGTTGTTGTAGGAAGGTTTGAGAGAATTACAACTTATCTATGTAAGATTGAATTTAAAATATTATATTTTTATTTAAATATTAAGATTTTAATTTTAATTATCATAAATGATGATTCATTTCTACCATATAGATTGCTTGACTTTAGATATAAGGCATAAAAAAAGCAAAAAAAAGCATTAGAGAAAAGTCCTCCAAGCTGATGAGACAATACGATTTGGGGGGGTTTCAAACCACTTCATGTCTTGTAGGCTATAGGCATAGCACATGATATATGAACTTTTCATGTAGCAATCATAGTTCAATTAAAGGATCAAATCACAGAGAGATTCATGATTCAATTACCACGCCTATCAACAAATAATTTACTTTTATTTCACAAAAGAAGTTAT
Source organism: Salix dunnii (assembly GCA_015731905.1). Lineage (NCBI taxonomy): Eukaryota > Viridiplantae > Streptophyta > Magnoliopsida > Malpighiales > Salicaceae > Salix > Salix dunnii. Next base: position 4,079,444 of record CM027661.1, read on the forward strand.
TGGCCAAATTCTTTTTTATTTCATTTTTTATATATAGAAAAAGATATTGTTTTATATGAAAATATTTTATTAAGAATAGTTTTCTTTTTTAGGCTATGACTTTTGGACAAGAACCAAAATCAATGAGGTTTTATTTTGTAGAATCTCATTCAAAATATTGACCATTGGAAAGGGATTCAACAACTCGTGGATACCCAAGCTCAAAATGGTAAGTTGGTTTTTAATAAAAAAAAATTACTGACTTGTTTTTTTCCAAGAAACATATAACATTTAGATATGGGAGAAATACATAGACAATACTTTGACCCATTTAGAACTCGATATAAATTTGTGGTTGGAGGCTGGATTGTCTAGTGGACCTCATAGAAATCAAGTTTATTATATCTTAAACTTTACAATTGAGGATTTGTGGATGCCTTATCATGTTTCAATCATTTGATGCTCACAATAACTTTTTAGGATTTAATCTCTACTCTTCCAAGTGATTTCAAACCAACATGTTGAAACCCAGACGATCCATCTTGTTATTGAAACAAAACGACTTAGTTTTGAGATGAGGGAACTCTAATGATTGTACATGGAGCAAAAATCACACTTGGGAGGTACATATGATCAATCTCATAGCCTTTTTGGTTTTAACAAAGACCCTCTTCATCTACATTTAACCCCTCTCTTCTAGAACCAAGGAGTTGGACTTGTTGATCATACACTCGCAGATGGGTTGAATTTGCACAAGACCCGTTGTCACTTCCAAATTGTTCAATTACAAGACTTAGAGCCAAATGTTTCAAGGAAGCACTAAATGGGCTAATCCAAGCCATTTGGGCTAATTCTAAATAAATCAAGATGGGATCAAATAATAATCAAGGCTTAGTCCACATCATCATACCAATTGAAAAGAGTAATAAATATGCAAAAACGTTTCCAGCATGATCTAACCATTACAGGGCATGAATTTGATGAGTTCCAAGATATTAAATAGAGGATTAAATGTGGTCTTAAAAGGTTATGTGCTAAATACATTGAATTTAGACATTTAGGTATTTATGGTTGCCTCTAGAAGTCCAACAGGTCTAAAAACGTGGGGACTTGTTTATCTTGATGTTTGTGTTGTTTTAAAGCTTTAGTTATGACTTTTCCTATTCTTGGAGGGTTGTTCCAAGTATATAGATGGGAATTTTGAAATGAATAAACAGATTATGTTTTCAAAAAATTATCATTTTTCTGAGGTCTTGTGTTCCTCTTCATTCTTAAAAGAACTCGTAGAATTTATCAAGTTAATCTTGTGGCGTTCAAACAACCAAACTTATTACCTTGATTGTTGAGAGATTCTCATGTTTTCTAGGTGTAGTGTTTCAATCCTTCGTAGTCTTTGTTTTCATCTTGTTAGGTGTTGGGTCAAGGCTCAAGCAATCTTGTCTATACGATCTTAGGGTTCTAAACTTCGTTGATGTTGGGTTTCATCATAATTATTGATGGAGTTCATATCATTTGGTATGGGAGCTTTGGTTCTAAGATAAGTTTGACTATCTTTCATTTTTGTTTTTTCTTTTATATACTGTTACCTCTTATAGAAGACAAAAAAATCTTCAAAAAAAAAATCAGCAAACAATACGGAAAAAAAAGGGTGCACGATTCCAGTAGGAAAACTTCTTTTCAATCTTGTTTCTCACCTTATTCAAGTTAAAAAAAATCATGAAAAAAAAAATATACGATTGCAGTAGAAAAACTTCATTTCAATCTTGTATCTCATCTTATACAAGTTCTTAGCCATTTTAGTTTTGGTTGTTTCTCATCTTTTGAATTGTTGTGGGATTATTTTGAATTAGTTTTTGGAAGTTCAATTAAGAACTAAATAAAACACAAAAGAGTGGAAGAAAAAAGGCAAGAGTGCGTGAGACCATAAGAGGGTGAAAGCCGTTTAGTGTGTAAACACGAGTGTAAGTGTATCAATTCTTGAGTGAAACACGTGAGGGAGTGCTTGTGAGAATTCTAACCTTGTTTTGCATATTTTAAATATGTCTAATAATCAAAAAGATACAACCGAAGAAGTTAGATAACCTGCAGTTCCAAACCTCCAAATGCAAGCCTTGCTAGGGGAGATGAGGCGTATATTAAGGGCTGAATTAGAACCTATTCATGATAGGTTAGACAAGGTAGAAGCAGATGCTCCTAGGGGACATCAACAAGACATTCCCAATAGGCAACAAGGTGGGCTTGTTCCGTGGCGGAATGTTGAGGAAGAGGCAGAATCAGAGTTTGATGAGCCATATTTGAATCGAGGCAGGTTTCAGCGTGGGAATGAGAATCGAGAAGCTAGGATGGGTAGGCCTAGGAGGGATAATGATTTGGGAAACATAAAGATTAAAATCCCATCTTTTCAAGGTAAAAGTGATCCTGAAGTTTATTTAGAGTGGGAAACTAAAATGGAGAGGGTGTTTGACTGTCACAACTACTTGGAGATAAAGAAGGTTAAGTTGGCTGCAATTGAATTCATCGATTACGCCATTGTTTGGTGGGATTAATTACTGATCAATAGGAGAAGGAATAGAGAGCCACCCGTGGACACTTAGAAGGAGATGAAAATACTCATGAGGAAGCATTTTGTACCTAACCACTCTTATAGGAGATTGTATCAAAAGTTGTAGAGGCTAAATCAAGGTTCCAAGAGTGTGGAAGAATATTACAAGGAGATGGAGGTAGCTATGATCCGGGCTAATGTCGACAAGGACCGGGAAGCTACTATGTCTAGGTTCTTGCATGAATTAAATCATTAGATTGCAGTTATAGTTAAGATGTGACGCTATGTTGAGTTGACAAATATGGTGCATCAAGCCATAAAGGTGGAGAAATAATTCAAATGAAAAGGATTGGTTAGGAGGGGTCATCCTATGGCTACCACCAACATGTGGAAGACAGCTCCAAAACGGGATGAGCAGCTACAAAATAAGTCAAAATTTGAATCCTCTAAGAATTCCAAACCAACGACCATCACTACTATAGGTAACACCGAAACTTCAAGCTCTAAAACATGTGATATTAAGTGTTTAAATGCCAGGGGCGGGGACACATAGCCAGCCAGTGTGTAAACAAAAGGGTGATGGTAATAAACGCCCAAGGAGAGCTTGAGTCGGAGAATGAGGAAGAAGTAGATGATGATGACATGCCACCTTTGGAGGATGCTGATGATGAGCAAAGTGCTGTGGTTGAAGATTTATTGGTAGCAAAGAGAGTTCTCAATATGCAGATTAAGGAGGAAGAAAGTAACCAAAGGGAGAACTTGTTTCATACTCGGTGCTTTGTCAGAAACAAAGTTTACAGTGTCATTATTGATGGAGGAAGTTGCAATAATGTAGCCAGCACTTATTTAGTGGAGAAATTGGCCTTAACTACCTTGAAACATCCTCACCTTTATCGACTTCAGTGGTTGAATGAATGTGGCGAGATCAAGGTAACAAGGCAAGTATTGGTGGCATTATCCATTGGTAAATATGAAGATGAAGTGCTTTGTGATGTGGTTACTATGCATGCAAGCCATTTTTACTCTTGGGAAGACCATGGCAATACGATTGGAGGGTTATATATGATGGATTCACAAATAGATATTCTTTCACTCATAGAAAGCAACCTATTATTCTTGTGTCATTGAATCCAGAACAGGTTAGGGAGGACCAATTAAAGTTACAAAGATTAAATGACCAAAAGAAAGAAAAAGAAATGAAGGCTGAAATTAAAAAAAAAAGATTTACAAAAAAAAGAAAGATAGAAAAACATTGATTAGAGAAAAATAAAGAGAAGGGATTTCGGCCATAGTGAGAGCAAGAGAGGAAAAATTCAATTACATTGCAAAAAAAGTGAGATAAAGAGAGCATTGTTTTCACACCAGCCCCTGATTGTACTCATGTACATGGAGGCTCTTTTATGTACTAATGATCTTATCGGTGCTTTGCCGAGCGATATCGTTTCTCTTTTGCAGGAGTTTAAAGATGTCCTTCTCGAAGAGGTACTTAATGGATTGCCTCCAATTCGAGGGATTGAACATCAAATTGATTTCATACCAGGTGTGTCAATTCCAAACCGACCTGCTTATAGGACTAATCCCGAGGATACCAAGGAACTTCAGAGGCAAGTAGGTGAATTATTGGAGAAGGGGTATGTGTGTGAAAGTATGAGTCTGTGTGCGGTTCTGGTGCTATTAGTTGATATGGAGGATGTGTGTTCACTGTCGAGCCATCAACAACATAACGGTAAAGTATCGTCTTCCCATTCCTAGATTAAATGATATGCTGGATGAATTGTATGGGTCTTGTGTCTTTACAAAAGTGGATCTTAAGAGTGGATATTATCAGATTAGAATGAAAGCAGGTAATGAATAGAAAACTGCTTTTAAGACTAAATATGGTTTGTATGAGTGGTTAGTGATGCCTTTCAGTTTAACTAATGCTCCAAGCACATTTATGCATTTGATGAACCATGTTTTGCGTGCATATATTGGCAGATTTGTCGTTGTGTATTTTGATGATATCCTAATTTATAGCAAAAACTTGAAGGAACATGTAATGCATTTGAGATTTGTCTTGGAAATTCTAAGAAAAGAAAAGTTGTTTTCTAATCTCAAGAAGTGCATCTTTTGCACTGATAAACTTGTTTTTCTTGGTTTTGTTGTTAGTAAGAAAGGAATTGAGGTAGATGAGGAAAAGGTTAAGGCAATCCAAAAGTGGCCAACTTCTACAACAATCAGCCAAGTGAGGAGTTTCTACGGCTTAGTTAGCTTCTATAAACGGTTTATGCGTGATTTTAGTAACTTAGCCACACCTCTTACTGAAATCATAAAAAAAATGTGTCGTTTAAGTGGGGCAAAGAACAAGAAAAGGCCTTTAATCTGATCAAAGAAAAGTTAACTAATGCACCTTTGCTTGTTTTACCTAATTTTGCTAAAACTTTTGAAATTGAGTATGATGCTTCAGGAATAGGTATTGGAGCTGTTTTAATGCAAGAAGGTCATCTAATTGCTTATTTTAGTGAAAAGTTGAGTGGGGCAGCCCTAAATTACCCTACTTATGATAAAGAGATGTATGCCTTGGTAAGGGCTTTGGAAAATTAGCAACATTATCTATGGCCAAAGGAATTTTTGATTCACACGGATCATGAGTCCTTGAAGCATTTGAAAGGACAACAAAAGTTGAACAGACGCCATGCCAAGTGGGTGGAATTCATTGAAACATTTCCTTATGTGATCAGATACAAGCAAGGTAAGGAAAATGTGGTAGCTAATGCATTGTCCCGAAGGTATGCTTTACTTTCCATTTTAGAAACAAAATTACTCGGCTCTAAATACATTAAGGATTTGTATGCACAAGATTCTGATTTTAGTGATGTGTTCAATGCATGTGAAAAAGTGGGTTTTGGTAAGTTTTATAGGCATGAAGGATTTTTGTTTCGGGAAAATAAACAATGTGTGCCTATGTGTTCTCTACTTGAATTGTTTGTGGGAGAAGCTCATGGTGGTGGTTTGATGGGTCATTTTGGTGTAGCTAAGACATTAGAAATTTTGCATGATTATTTTTTTGGCCTCATATGAAACGTGATGTGGAAAGATTCTATGAGAAGTGCATCACTTGTAAACAGGCCAAGTTTAAGTTGAAACCTCATGGTTTGTACAACCCTTTGCCAATATCTAGTGAACCTTGGACTGATATTTCTATGGATTTTGTTTTGGGATTACCTAGGACTAAGAGGGGGAGAGATTCAGTTTTTATGGTGGTTGATAGTTCTCCAAGATGGCACACTTCATTGCTTGTCATAAAACTAATGATGCTTCACATATAGCTAATTTGTTCTTCAAAGAAATTATTAGTTTACATGGCATGCCTAGGACCATTGTTTCTGATAGGGATGCCAAATTTTTGAGTTACTTTTAGAAGACTTTATGGGGAAAGTTAGGAACCAAGTTATTGTTTTCTACTACTTGTCATCCACAAACGGATGGTCAAACTAAAGTAGTGAATAGAACTTTGTCTACTTTGTTACATGTTATCATTAAAAAGAACTTGAAAATATGGGAAGATTGCTTGCCACATGTTGAATTTGCTTATAATAGAAGTATACATTCAACAACTAAGTTCTCACCTTTTGAAATGGTTTATGGCTTTAACCCTTTGTCACCTTTGGATTTAACTTCTTTACCTTTGAGTGAACATGTGAACGTAGATGGCAAAACAAAGGCAGAATTTGTAAAGATGATTCATGAAAAGGCATGACTGAACATTGAAAGGAGGACTAAACAGTATGCTCAACAAGCCAACAAGGGACGCAAGAAGGTCATGTATGAACCAGGCGATTGGGTTTGGTTGCACTTAAGAAAGGAACGTTTTCTAGAAAAATGACGTTCAAAACTCCTACCTAGGGGTGATGGACCATTTCAAGTAACTGAACATATTAGTGATAATACCTACAAGCTTGACTTACTAGGTGAGTATGGTGTTAGTGGAAGCTTTAATGTTTCTGATTTATCTCCTTATGATGTAGGTGATGATTTGAGGACAAATCCTTCTCAAGAGGGGGAGAATGATGCAAACCAAGGAGCTGGACTTATTGATCATACACTCCTAGATGGGGATGAATTTGCACAAGACCCGTTATCGCTTCCAAGTGATCCAATTACAAGACTTAGAGCCAAACATTTCAAGGAAGCACTAAATGGGTTAATCCAAGCGATTTGGGCTGATTTTAAACAAATCAAGATGGGCTCAAATAATAATCAAGGCTTAGTCCACATCATCATACCAATTGAAGAGGGTAATAAATATGCAAAAACGTTTCCAGCATGATCTAACCATCAAAGGGCATGAATTTGAAGAGTTCCAAGATATTAAATAGAGGATTAAACATGGTCTTAAATGTTTATGTGCTAAATACATTGAATTTAGTCATTTAGGTATTATGGTTGCCTCTAGAAGTCCAACAGGCCTAAAAACATGGGGACTTGTTTATTTTGATGTTTGTGCTGTTTTAAAGCTTTAATTATGACTTTTCCTATTCTTGGAGGGTTGTTCCAAGTATATAGATGGGAATTTCGAAATGAATAAATAGATTATGTTTTCAGAAAATTATCATTTTTTTGAGATCTTGTGTTCCTCTTCGTTCTTAAAATAACTCGTAGAACTTATCAAGTTAATCTTGTGGCGTTCAAACAACTAAACTTATCATCTTGATTGTTGAGAGATTCTCACGTTTTCTAGGTGTGGTGTTTCAATCCTTCTTAGTCTTGGTTTTCATCTTGTTAGGTGTTGGGTCAAGGCTCAAGCAATCTTGTCTATACGATCTTGGGGTTCTAAACCATCGTTGCTATTAGGTTTCATCACAATTATTGATGGAGTTCATATCAATCTACATTTAACCCCTCTCTTCTAGATGAATTGTATTCAAACTCATGAATTTTGAAATTTATAATAATTATTTGTTTTTTTACTTTATTTATTTGATTTTTTAGTTTAATATATTATTAATGGGATCACCGATGGAATAAGTTCATCGAAAAGTTTTAGAAAGTTGAAAAATATATATGAAATGTCACTCATTATTGTAGATGGAGTAAATCCCTCGAAGACTTCTAAATGTCACTAATAGCATGTACTCACCCACAAGTAAATTTTGTTGGCAATATGAAAATAAATCACTTATGGAATCATAAACAATATTTTTTGGTGGTGGTATGTCATATAAAACAATGAGATTATTGGAGATTACCATTATACCCCTCATGACACACCCATATTCTTGTTTATTCAAACTCATGCTCATGTAGATTAATCATAGGGATTAATTTCCTAATTTTCTTCTTAATGAGATGAGAAAATTAGGTAATTAATTAATGAGAGGGGTCCCTAATCTACCTATAAACAGTAGCCTATGTACTCAATCTACGACTACTAGTAGACATAGATCAGAAGTTTTCTTTTGAAAGTTTTTTTCTTTCTATTTTGAAGTTGTGTTGATGTTGTTGCAATGAGAATTCATTCAAAGCTTGAGAAAAAATAGATTGAGGTATTTATAATCTAAATTTCCGCTACTATATGAATTTAGTATTCAATTATATAAAGTATATATAACATATGGTATCGAGCCTGCTTTTCTGCTATTTTGATCATTATATTTTTTAGTGATTCTTAGTGTATTGAATCATTTATTTTGATTTCTAGTTTATTAACTTGCATTGTTGTTTTAAATAACTATGTGTTTATGAATTGTTGTGTAATGACAACATGTGTAGCTAAATTAAATTGAAAATTAAAACTAACAATAGGACAGGTCATTGGCCTCTCCCGTCCTGAGAGCAGCAACGACCCTTTAAGAATCATCTCCTGTATAAGAAGGGACCAATGGCCTATCCCAAGTTGACAAAAAGAGAGGTCAATGATCTCTTCCCATGCTGTCATAGACAACCCTTATGGGTTGCAAGTGACAATGTCGATGACCCTTTGCAAGTCTTCTAACGAATGGGAGGGGGTGATAGCCTCTCCTTAGTTGATAGAAGGAGAGGCCAGTGGCCTCTCCCCATTTTGTGATTGGTGACCCTTACGGGCTGCCAGTTGCAATACTAGCGACCTTCACAGGTTGTTGGATGCTTGAAGAAACATAACGACCCACTAGGTTACCGTGACAGAGCTGGGTGGCGGCTTCTTTGGCCAACGCATGTGGATCCATTAGATGTCAATCAGCGACATTGTTTTTGGTGCATGAGGTAGCCAATGCAAGTTTTGGGTTAAATGGGTCATCGAGTTAAATATTTGGGTAAGTTTTTTCAAACCCATAAGGAACTGGGTTAAGTTAAAAAAAGGTCATTAAGTAGGTTGGACCAATTGGGTCCAACCCAATACAGACCAACCCAAATAGTAGTAAAAAAACATTAAGAGGGTAAATTATGGGTGCAAGGGTTCGAGTTTTGTGTTCTCCAAGTTCATAAAGTTGTTAAGACCACCATGCTATGTTTCTTTTGTGTTTACATAATGTAGGTTTTATTCCTTTTATTTTATACTATAAAGAACGTTATGTTTACTTCTTTTATGCTTATGTAATGTAGTTTTTTTATTCCTCTTGTTTTAAGTTGTAAAGTATTTAATTAATACATTATATTAACTTAAGAATATATCGATGATTTATATTATTTAAATATAAATTAATTGATGCCTAAACCTAAGAATAATCAATTAAACCATAAATGTTAGTGAATTTTATGGTACTATCCAACTTTTAATGTCTAGGAAAGTCTGGGTATTAAGTGTGTCCATTGAAATCCAGCTCAATTTTCTAGGAACTTACCTGGTTGTAATTTGAAAAAATATTATTTAATTCATATTGGTTTGTTTGATTCCTAAGAATTTTATTTATGCATCGATATAATTATTACATGTTAATGAAGTAGTAATTATCATAATAATTTTATGGTACTATCATATTTTCAATGTCTAGGAAAGTCGTGGTATTAAATGTGTCCATTGAGACCCGACTCAATTTTCTAGCAACTTATCTGGTTGTAATTTGAAAAAATATTATTTAATTCATATTGGTTTGTTTGATTTCTAAGAACCCTATTTGTGCATCGATATAATTAGTACATGTTAATGAAGTAGTAATTATCATAATAATTTTAGAAATGTCACAACATTCTAAATCTATAAATGATAGTTACATCAAGAATATATATATACATATATATATATATATATATGTGTGTGTGTGTGTGTGTGTGTGTGTGTGTGTGTGTGTGTGAACTTCATAAGGAAAATTAATTTTGGGTTATAAGTAGTTCATAAATTTAATTCCTAATCCCCACAAGGATATTTTTATTTTTATGACTTAATTAGAATAAGAGAGTAAATTTAACATTTTGAAAAATAAAACAAAATTTATCTTAGGCCCATAGGTGCGAAAAATTTTATTTATTAATATTTAAATTTATTAGACTTATTAATAAATAGTAAATTTCATGCATGATGCAATCTTTGCTCACAGGTAGGTTGAAATTTGTTAATAAATGACAATGGTTAATTTTAAGAAAATTATTTCATAGTAGTAAAGTAATTTTTAGTTTCCTTGATAATTATAGTTATTCCTTCCACTTTGATTGAAATAGTTCTAATCGTAAATGGTAATGATTTTTTTGAATGTAAAGAAAATTTGTATTTTATATTGGAGTGAATGCAACTTAACCTATCACTATGTGAGGATGAACTACCCACCCTAATGGACTCCAATACGACACTAAAGATTGCTAAACATGAACGGTGGGAGCAATCCAATCGTTTAAGTCTCATGTTTATGAAATCTTATGTCATTAAAGGCATTTAGGGTTCAATCCCAAAATGCACTAAGGCTAAGGACTTTATTAAAGTTGTTGAAGAATAATTTGTTAGTTCTGATAAAACTTTAGCCAACACCTTGATGAAAAGGTTGTCAAATAAAACCTTTGATAATTCTAGAAGTGTGCGAGACCACATCATGGAAATGAGGGATATGTTTGCTCAACTGAAGTCCCTAGAGGTTGATATTTCTGAGTTATTTTTGGTTCATTTCATTCTTAACTCTCTCTCATCTGAATATAGTCCTTTCATAATTTCTTACAACACACATAAGAATAAATGGTTAGTAAATCAACTTCTAACCATGTGTTCAAGAAGAGGAGAACTTAAAGCATGAGAAGCCTTTAAGTGTTCATATGGCTACTCATGATAAAAGAAATGCCAAGAGAACCAATCATGCTCACAAAGTTAAGAAGGATAACAAGTTGTCAATAAAGAAAAATGACAAAAAAGATGCTTGTTTTTTCTGCAAGAAGAGTGGGCATATGAAGAAAGATTGCCAGAAATATAAAAGATTACTCAAAAAGAAAGGTAATATAATATCTCTAGTTTGTCATGAATCTGTTTTTTTGTTGAGACTCCTAGTAATACATAGTGGATTGATTCTGGTTCTACAATCTATATTGTCAACACAATTCAGGGTTTTCTTAACACAAGAAAACCAGCAAGCCATGAACAAGAAATATATTCTAGAAATAAATTGTTTTCTCAAGCTGAGGTAGTTGGGACATTTAGGTTGATTTTGAAATCCGGATGTTTTGGATCTGGATAATGTATTTTTTTATTCCCTATCTTTCAAGAAATTTTATTTCTGTTTCAAAATTAGATATTATTGGTTATGGTTTTTGGTTTATTAACTTAACCTTTAGTATTTTTAAAGGTGAAAATTTTATTTGTAGAATATAAATTGATGGTTTATTCAAAATTGATCTAAATCCCAACTTTGAAAACAATTATCTATCATTACATACAAATATTGGCATAAAGATGAGTCTTGTAAATAAGGGATCCATTTGGTTATGGCATAGGATATTGAGACATATCTCCACAAAGAGAATAAAAAAGTTAGCAAATGATAAAGTTTTAAAAACTCTTGACTTTATTAATTTTGGTACTTGTGTGGATTGCATAAAGGGAAAGCAAATCAATAAGACCACTAAAAGTGCTAAAAAGAATTCTAACATTCTTAAGATCATACATATTGATATATGTGGACCTTTTCCTAATCCCTGTTTAAATGGTCAAAGATATTTTATATTTTTTTATAGATGACCATACACGGTTTATGTTTCTCTATCTTTTAAATGATAAGGTTGAGGCATTAAATGCTTTTAAGACCTATAACATAGAATTAGAGAAACAAAAGGACAGGAAAATCAATATCATATGATCTGATAGAGACATAGAGCACTATGGTAGGTACATAGAAAAAGGATGATATGTCCATTTGCAAAATTCCTTGAAGAGAAAAGCAATGTTGCTCAATATACAATCCCTAGCATGCCACAATAAAATGTTGTGATAGAAAGAAGGAATCGCACATTAATGAACATGATAAGGAGTATGATTAGTAATTCTCAAATGCCTTTAGCTTTATGGAGTGAAGCCTTAAAAACTTTTGTGTATGTATTAAACCGGGTATCATCTAAAGTTGTTCCCAAGACACCTTTTGAGTTATGGAATGGATGGAAACCAAGTTTAAATCACTTACATATATGGGGTTATCCTGTTAAAGTGAGGATTTATAATCCAAACATGAAAAAATTAGACCCAAGGACAACCAACGGTTATTTTATTGATTATGCAGTAAACTCCAAATGATTTAGGTTTACTTCCTTCTTATAGTACTAGAATTGTTAAGCCTTTAAATGACAAATATATAGAGGATTTTGACCCTAGTAGAAGTGCTTATCCTCAAATGATTGAATTTGAGAAAGCATAAGAGTTGATTATGCTTAAGGAAATTCAAAATTATTACCTTGAACCACAATCAATTACAAAATAGTCAACTCATAAAGAACAAGTTCAGATTGAACCTACTTAGACTCTGCCAAATACAGAGGAGGTAGAATTAAGAAGATCTTTTAGAACAATTAGACCTGCAATCTCTAGTGATTATGTTGTATATCTCTAAGAGTCCAATATTGATGTTGAGCCTAAAGATGATCTAAAAAAAAATTCATGGGCCATGAGTGGAGAGCACTCCATACTATGGTTTAATGTCATGAAAGGAGAGATGGAATTCATGGCTAAAAATCAAGTATGGGATCTCGTTGACTTACCTAAAGGAGTTGTAGCCGTAGGCTGCAAATGGGTTTACAAAACCAAAACAGATGCTTCCGGTAATGTTGAAAGGAAGACATTAATTATCATGAAATCTTCTCTCTAATATCTAAGAAGGATTCATTTAGGATAATCATGGTATTAGTAGCTCATCTTGATCTAGAACTACATCAAATGGATGTGAAAAGAACTTGAAGGTTTTGATGATAACAATCATAAAGCTTGCAAACTAAGGAAATCTATTTACAGGCTAAAACAAGCCTCCTGTCAATGGTATATCAAATTTCACAAGGTCATTATCTAACATGGTTTTAATGAAAATCTTGTTGATCAATGCATATACTTTAAGGTTAGTAGGAGTAAAATTATTTTTCTAGTCCTGTATATAGATGATATTTTGCTTGGAAGTAATGATTTAGGTTTGCTATATGAGACCAAAAGATTCATCTCTTAGAGCTTTAAAATAAAGGATATAAGTGAAGCCTCTTATGTCATTGGCATTGAGATTCAGAAAGACAGAAAATAAAGAATATTGAAACTATTTCAAAAGGCCTACATTGAAAAGATTTTATAGAAGTTTAGAATAAAGAATTGTAATAGTTTTGTAGCACCTATCATTAAAGAGGATAGATTTAGTAATGATTAATGTCCTCGAAATGCATTGGAAAAGGAACAAATAAAAAATATCCCATATTCATCTATAGTAAACGGTCTATTGTAAGCACGAGTCTACACTAGACCTAATATAGCAATGATAGTTAGAATGTTGGGTCAATATCAAAGCAACCCAGAATTGGAACATTGGAAAGCTACAAAGAAAATCAAGTGATATTTGCAAGGAACCAAATATTATAGTATGACATACAGACACACTGGCCATTTGAATGTGGTTAGATATTCAAATTTTGATTTTGCGGAATGTGTAGAGAAAACAGAAAGTTTACTTTAGGATATATCTTTCTTCTTGCTAGAAGGACAATATCCTGGAGAAGCAGCAAGCAAACTATAGTTGTTATATCTATAATGGAGATAAAATTTACTGCGTGCTATGAAGTCACTACACAAGCACTTTGGTTGAAAATTTTTGTTGGTGGTCTCAAAATAAATCAAGATCTTCTGTGATAATCGTGCTGCCATATTCTTCTTCAAGAATAATAAAAGTGAAAGCAAAAGTAAACATATCGACATGAAGTACTTTCGTGTGAGAGATAATATCAAAAGACACAAAATATTTATTAAGCATATAAGTACTGAATTGATGATTGTGGATCCCATGACTAATGTTTACCAGTAAAGCTATTTAAAAGTCATTTGGAGCATATGGGATTGACTCATTTTGTATTTAGTCTTATTTTTTGTATATATACATCAAGTTATTGTAATAAAGTTTTGTGCACATTTATTAATTTCTCCACGAGAATAAAAATAAAGTTTAGACCCGAATAATTTATAAGAAATTTATTCATAAAATTTTTCATTGTCCATATATTACTTATTTAAGGACTATTTTATATGGAATGGAAGGGATGACTTATTATATAATAGTCTTTCCGCCATTATTGTGTAGTATTTCTTATATGAGTGGGAGGATTCCATGATTGGTTGAAATAAATAAAGCAATGATCATATTAAGGAGCAAAACATAAGGAGTGTATGTGTCATAAAAGTCAAGTGGGAGAATGTTAGAAATTACTATTATGCCTCTTATTACACACTCATGTTCTTTTTTATTCAAACCCATAATTATAAAGATAGATCATGGAGATCAATTGCCTAATTTCTACTTGATAGGAGGAGAAAATTAGTTAATTAATTAATGAGAGGGGTCCCTTATGTATCTATAAATAATAGCCTGTGTACTCCATGTATGACTTCTGGTAAGTATAGATCAGAAGATTTCTTTTGAAAAAAAAATTGTTCTATTTTGAAGTAGTGATGTTGTTGAATTGAGAATTCATTTGGAGCTTGAGCAAAAATGACTAAAGATATTTATAATCTAAATTTTTACTACTATATAAATTTAACATTTGATTATATAACATACATATATATATATATATATATATATATATATATATATATATATATATAACAGAGATTACAAAAAAATATTGATGGTAAAGATAAAATTTAACGATATCCTTGAATCCATATGTAATTATATTAGTGATGTAACAGCCAAATAAAATAAAAATCACTAACAATAAATTTTTCAACAAAGAATAATGTTTCGTGATTAAATTGGTAATAAAAATTTTCTAGACGGAATTAGTGTTTGACAAAATAAAATGCAAAATTCCAGTAGAGTCGTAATTAGGAACATGGAAAAGGAAAAAACAAGAAGCATGAACATGAGACGAAGGGACTGCCTGCTCTCTCTCGTTTCTAAGATTAGTCAATCTTCGCGTGCTCCCGTGTGGATCTTAACCTGCTCCAACCAAAGTCGAATAATATATAAATTTGCTCGTCAGTTGCCTTCTCAGCTTGATTATCATGAAAATCTTACTTTCGGCACACTTTTCAAATTCACTGGCAACATCTCAGGTGAGCATTCTCCTCTCATTTGGAAATCAGTCCACTTCAAATCCACCAACCTTGACATTTAAAAAAGGAACATACGTCTCGTAATCATAGCATATAATATCAGGACTGGTCTCCTGATACAGACATCATAGAGCTTACAATTACAGCCCAGTTGAAGTTTGTAGTGGATTGACCACTAAGGATCTGATGGCTGAGAGTGCGCTGCTGTTGACTTTGAAATGGACAACCATTGAACACATAGTACTTGTATATAGTAGCAACCAGAAATTAGTCAACCTAAGCAATGATCATACCCATGAACAAGCTCTAGTGTGAAGAAACGGTATATTCTGAGGATAAACTTCTCCACCCACAGCCTTCTCAAGTTCCTTGTAAAAAAATTCGATCCTCTCTGAAATAGATTTGGACCCTAGCCAGGCACTTCGGTGTCACCTCTCACTTTTGCAAAGCGTAATTTCGTGAATCAAATTTTACGACCCACCATGAGCGTTTGAGATTCTTTCAGATGGCATGGCCTTGCTTTCATAAGCCGTACACTTCATACATTGTTGAGCAATGATTGTAAAAGGTAATTATTTTTATTTGAAAATACATTAAAATAATATATAATTTATCTATTAATGCTAGCAATTTCACAGTTATGAAGAGTACTATTAGAGTTTTATATACCCACAGGAATATCATTGAAAACTTATAAATTAGAAAGACACAAGTGAAAGCACACACCAAAAAAACAAGGATAGTTATCCTCGAAAACTAAGTTATAGAGTTCATTACACCCAACGAAATAAAATATTTTTTTTTATTAGCAGTTGAGGTGTTCAGAACACAACCCTAAACGTGCCTGCTATCGTACAAGCTACAATCAAAACGCAGCGATGGCATGCCATGTGTACCCCCATCATATATTTGGAACACTCTGATAAGAATATTCTACTGGATCTAATTCAGAGAAAATGGCCCTAAGGAAACTCCACTAGTGATTAAATCTGGTCCATCAATTGTGGGAACCATACAAGGAAAAATAAAAATAAAATCTTGCTTGCAATAGATACCCGTCTTTTCCTCTCTATTTACAGGTAAAAGTAACCAAAAGCTGCTGCTGCTACCTCTCGCCGCACACGGGGCATTCATTCAATAGTCCTTGTCCCATCCATTTTTGGGTCGTTTGAGTTGTCTGAGAAGAGAATCCAGATACCTCTATGTCAGTGGTTCATGAAGAATCTGGAAAATCGTGTGGTGCAGGTTGGATTGCTCATGGAGGAGGAACTTTTGACTCCTACGCACCTATGCTGCTAGGATTTTATGATGTCGCAAGATCAATTTGATCAAATCCTCGGAGGATAATGGATTTCATCGTTCAGTTTTATATTAGTCAAGAGTTACTGAAGGTTTTAATACGTGTTGACTGCTAGACATTATGTATATTAACATTCGCCAACTGTAATCTACTCTTAAGATCACGTCTTCTCTTTCTTAAAAATTACTTCAAACCAGCTATAATCTTATCCCAGCAAATTAAGATTAAGAAAAACTAAATCATTTTAGTAATTTATAGGTCAAGATTTGGTACTCAAATCAATACTAAGGTAGGTGCATTGGAGTTGAACAAAACAAGCCTCTTGCAGTATTATCTACTAGTTAGGTGTTTGACCCCGTGTTTCAACGGAAATTTTTTAAAAAATATTAATTTAAATTAGTTTTTTAATTATTTTAATGTACTGATATCAAAAATATTTTTAAAAATAAAATGTTTTGATGTATTTTTAAGTGAAAAATATTTTAAAAAATAATCGTTATCTAACACTCACAATCAAGTCTTGGATGCGTTGCACCGATCATCAAATTCTACAATAAAAGTACCACCTCACTTCTTATTACATCTTTTCCATACTTTTGACCTTTGGAGTTTTTTGGGGGGTTTTAGCATTGTGAAATTCTGTTAGATATAGTTGAATGTCATTATATGTTACAAGAATTATGAATATATGTATATTTAGTTTAGTTTAAGAAGATATTATGCTAATCATCAAGCTAATTTTGTTAATTCTAATTAGACATATTATTCCAAGATGTCTTTTAGTTAAGTCGTAGATCTAGGACTTGAGTGTCGAAGATGTCCTATTTGACTTGATCAAGTATGCTATATCCTTAAATATTTTTTCACCAATGATATTTTATCAAAAAACAAAAAACAATATTGTGCTAAGTTGACACATACTCTAAAAATACACATGAGAAAAATCCAATTACTCTAAAGATACATTGTTTTGGGCTAAATCCACATGTTTATATGAGTTTTATCGACTCAAATTGAATTATGTACTCATATAGGCTCACTTGATTACACTAATATATGTATCTTACGCTTTACACTAATATATGTATCTTATGCTCTACTCCCATTAGTTTTTTTCTTCTTATCTTGTAGTTAGAACATTTTTCTTAACTTAATAAAAAGTAAAGAAATCAAAAGGTTAAAAATTGGATGTATGTGAGCCAAAACACATTCAAGATACTTAAATTGTGATATTATTGGATGAAATATATATATATATATATATATAAAGACCATGATCAACCATGGTTAATATATATATATATATATATATATATATATATATATATATATTAAGACCATGATCAACCACGGTTAATACATAAAACCTATGATCTAGGGTATGAGATTATGATAAAACCATGGAACTTATATCAAAACAAACTAGAAAACTCAATTATAATGAACCATATTTAAGGTTGAAAGGGGAAAAAAATTGAAATTATAAAAAAAGATATAAAAAAGCAGTTTAAGTAAACCTATATGAGTTGCCAACACAGTGCCACAGATTGAGTTAAATGCTTTCCAACATAAAAAGGGAAAATTCCATGCTATGCTAGAATTTCTAAAGACGTAAAAAAAACAAAAAATATTCGGGTCATAGATTCAACTGAGTTGAATAAGTTTGGTTAATATAATAATATAAAAAAGGCAATCCTAATTTAATACTATGAAAAAAAAAAAAAAAAAAAACCAAACCCGAATGAATATCCTAAACATGGATTCATCTTCTAAAATAATAATCCGTGAAATCTCATATTTAGTTTCAATCAAGAAGCTTGACTATTTTAATGTTGAAAGATAATTGTACGAAAATCAATGTAATTAACCTGACAAAGCAAAACAAATAGAAATAGAAAGAATAAGGGTCAAACTTAAAAGAAAAAAATGGTGAAATATGAAGACATAATTAAAAAAAACTATCTCAAATTAATAAAAAAAACAATTAAAAAAATGAGGATCAAATTTGACAAGCTAAAACATTAGAGGTTGAAATTAAAAAAAGTCCAATTTTAATAAGAATAAAATAAATAGTAAAGTCAGGATCTAGTATGCTTAAAATAAAACAATTAAAGTTAGTATATTTAAAAATATCTAAGGTTCATAATTGAGTATAATTAGTATGTATAAAAAATAGCTAAGGTTATCTAAAAAGAGCGTTGTTCTTCTTTTTCTCCCCTTTGTATTATCATTACACTTTTTGATGGTCTCGTTGTTTCCTTTCACTTGCAGAGCTGCAATTTAAGTTCCAGGAACATTTAAGGGAGGAGTGCTGCTTTGTAAACATCAAACTGTGTGGCTGCAACGTGGAACTCTGCAGCATGTTTCTGGTGTCGGAGTTGTTGATGGATATCTCGAAATTTGTTTACATTAATAATGAATTTGTTCAGAGAATCAGTAGCCAAATGAAAATCATATTTGCCCTGGCGAGCTGCATGCTTATTGGAAGCTGGATTCGGCCGGGTAATGATAAACCCTTTTCTCTTGCTGGGACTCTACGTTTACCCGACAACCCTCTGCTGATTTGCTCTTGCTCGAATGAAAGAAAAAAAGAGTTTCAATCTTGACTCCTTGCGTTCCTTTTTCTTGACCAGTATTTATCTGAACCTACCCGTCATTTCTCTGATATACGCCGCCTAAATAACAATATGAAAATGGAACACACACGAGGAAGCAACCTCACGAGACTTTTCTGTAGATTAAATTTGGGCCAAAGTTGAAAAGAAAATGAAGAAGAAATCGCAAGACTAGAATCTATCGCCACCAACATCAAGTGGAGTAATTAATGGACGGCCATGTTTATTGCCCGTTTAGTTCAGGAAGCGACGCAGAGCCTGACGATATTCCACTAAGGCCACGACCAACAGTTTTTAGGATCACCAAAATATTGTCCTTTCTTATTCTGAACCATTAACGCTCATTACCTAAATTATTTGTGTTTTAAAAACAAAACCAAACTATTCTTATATTCATGTTCATAGATATATACACACACACACACACAGAGTACATATTCCATCCAGTGGGTGCAGCGGTCATGGCGATCCGAAGATATCCATGCATACTTTTAGATTTATCCAGGACGCGATTAAAAAGAGTTAATATCCTGAATTTACGACCTGCAAATCTCAGATTAATGGATCTGAGCTAGTAATTAAACCATGGAGCTTTAGATATTAAATTTAATAAAATAATTCTATGCTCCTAATTTTTTAAGATTAGATGGTCCATTAAGTTTAAGAGGATAAGATCTAGAGATGTACAAATTTATTTTATTCTGTATAATAATTAGAAAAAAATATCCAAAAGTCGTGAAATGTGGCTCCATCACTGATCCGTTTACCAGCAAAGTGATACAAGGTCTCTCCGAAACTAAAATCTTCCTCTCCTTAACTGGATTTCCCTCTCAGTTCAACGGCGATTTGATCAAATAATTCTATTTCTATTTCTATTTTTATTTTCAAAGTATGTATATAGTTAGTGTGCATGTATGACATATATAGTCAGCCTAGCAATTCTTTCATCGATGATAAGGATCCCTTTTTTTTAACTAGTTCTTAATTATTGTTTATAATTTTCTAAAATCACTTCAAAGAATTTTTTATTATTATATACACCTAACTTAATGTAGAAATTAATATATACTTAATTAAAAAAATAAAACCATTGATATTACATGCTTAATTATGTTTGTGAAATGCTAACATTGTAATGGTGACATGACAGCAATGGTGACACTCATATTATGGTAATAATAATAAAAAATTGATAGAGCAGGGAGAAAAAAAAAAAAGTAATTTTAAAAAAATTTATAGTTTTTATTTTTTTATTAAAATATAAATGAAATTGTTATGTTTTCTTATAGGAAAAATACGAGCTAAACTATAATAATACCAAACAGTTTCTAAATTTAAAAAGTTTAGTTTCGCAACATTATAGGATTTTAATAATATTTTTCCTAAAATTAACTCTCGATATGTGAGTGATGGGGGTGAGTTTCCAGGAATATAAGATTTTAATATAAAATCATTTTGGTCAAACAAGTCTTCATAAATATTTTTATAATATTTCTCCCTTTACTACCCAATGTAATTTAAAATTATGTGCTGTTCATTATCCTTACATCTTTTTTAAAAATAAATAAATATATATTTAAAAAACAAAACAAATAGAATGAGATTTTACGTTACTGAAACAGAAAGTCCAGCCAAATATTTCCATCTGTTTTTTTTTTTTTTTTTTTTGTCTCAAGAGAGTAAATAATATAAGTTAAACCCAAGTGAAATGACCAAACCCCCCAGCAAAGAGAAACCATCTGAACCATTGCTTATGACCAAAACTGCTGAATAACTGATTCCTGTCGACTCCTTCGCTCTGCCCCTCTCCTCTATAAATTAAAAGCCATGCGCACATGCTTCTTCAACACATTTGGCAAAATATGGGTGTCAACTCCAACAGAGTAGAAGATTTCTGTAGCCAGGAAACCACTCTCAGAATCACCACTGAGTCAGTGATGCCAGGCATGGAAATACACAAAGTTTGCCTGCCACCCAAAAAGACCACACTCCAAAAACTCAAGCAAAGGCTTGGTGAGATCTTTTTCCCTGATGATCCTCTCTACAGATTCAAGAACCGAACATGGTGCAAGAAACTGCTTCTGGGTCTTCAATTCTTGTTCCCCATATTTCAATGGGGACCTGAGTATAGCTTAAAACTCTTGCGGTCTGATATCATCTCCGGGCTAACCATTGCTAGCCTTGCAATCCCACAGGTGAGGACAAGCACGCATACACTGCACATGCATCAAAATATTCTCACATCTTTATGCAACCACATACCTACATGGTCTCATTTCTTAAAATAAAATAAAATTATGATCATGATTAGTTTTTGCTACCGAAGAAAAATGATCTGTGCACATACATATATGGAAATATATACACATGCATATGTGTATATATGGACATGTGTATCCATGCATGTGTTGTGTTGATAGTGTCTGTCATCATCTGATTTTTTAGCCTTAATGGACAAAACACTCTGAGCTGGGGCTCACCGCACATATTCCATTTCCTTTTGGATCATTAGAGGGGTTATTTCTTTTCTCAAATAATCAAGGGGGAAAGTGGCTGTGTAAAACGGGTTTATCAAGCAAAATTTAATGGAAAATAATTTTTTTTTTATTCAAAGAGTCAAGCTTTTGTTTTGTCCTACTTAGAACATGATTTTCTGTTTCAACATTTCATGCAGATGATATTCAGTAATATTTCAGCTTTGATTTTATATGGTAATGTTTCAGCATTCCTTGTAATCTGACTATGTAACTTTCTACTGCAGGGAATCAGCTATGCAAAACTTGCAAACTTGCCACCCATTGTGGGTCTATGTTAGTATCAGTATCATGAGATCTCTGTTTTAAGATTGGAATTCATTCATGAACATATACAAGAGTGATTTCATCTTTTTCCAAGGTGAAATTGAAATAATAATACTATGTTGGTTTGGTGCAGATTCAAGCTTTGTGCCCCCTTTGATATACTCTATCCTTGGGAGTTCTAGACATCTTGGTGTTGGTCCAGTCTCTATAGCATCATTAGTCATGGGATCCATGCTAAGTGAAACAGTTTCTCCTCATGATGAGCCAATTCTTTATCTGAAATTGGCTTTTACTGCAACCTTCTTCGCTGGTTTATTTCAGGCTTCTCTAGGATTTCTAAGGTATAAAGAAATTTGTTGACTTTGAAATGGGAAGGTCCCTTGATTTTGAAATTGATAGCAATGGTTCTGCTTGTGATCTTCTGACAGCGGCATAAGTCAATTTTAGTCTCTTCATGTTGACCACAAACTTTCAAGAAACAAAACTCAAAAATTCTAGGTAAACAAAAAAGGTTGCTTTCAGTGGGAAAATTTGACAGAGAAACTTGTAGCTACTTTGAGCACCGATTCACTGATTTTACAAAATTGGTAGTAAATTGTCAAAAGAGTTTAGATAGTAGAAAATATATTTTTTTTTCCCTCTTCTTGAATATTAACTGTTTTGCTTTGATGGTTACAGGTTAGGCTTTGTTATTGACTTTCTCTCAAAGGCAACTCTTGTCGGATTTATGGCTGGTGCAGCTGTGATAGTATCACTGCAACAGTTAAAAGGATTGCTTGGAATTGTTCACTTCACTACCAAGATGCAATTTATTCCTGTAATTTCCTCTGTCTTCAAGCACAGAGATGAGGTAAATTGCTCTAAGTGCAAGGAACCTTTTTTGTTTTAGGGAACCTTTTTGTTTTGAGACATGACAAATAATAAGAATGAAAGCAGAATCTTCTGTGATCTGCTGACTCTCAACCAAATTCTTTCTTCTGAAAAGGAAAAAACAACGGCGATGCAGAATCTCTATAAAATTGTTATTAGTGAACAACATCTAGACACACACTATTAATAATTGAACAATCAACATCATCGTTTTTTCCAAAATATTTTTGTTTATTTTGTTAGTCCAAACCTTTTTTTTTAAAGGATCTTTTTCCCCTTCTTATTAAATGAGCGCCATTCTACTTGACATACAATATTGAAGTACTCATCATTCCAAGGATTTCATAAGGTAACATAGCTGTAATCGATGTGCAGTGGTCCTGGCAAACAATTGTTGTGGGCTTCAGCTTCCTGGTGTTTCTATTGACATCAAGGCATATTGTACGTATTTCTGTTTTGCTTATGATGGTAGTTCGCTGATTTCTTACACTGTGCTTTATGGTTCTTAAAAGTTATATATTCAATGAATTGACACAGAGTACGAAGAGACCGAAGTTATTTTGGGTGTCAGCAGCAGCACCATTAACATCAGTGATTCTCTCAACAATTTTGGTGTTCTGCCTCAAATCGAAATCTCACAAAATTTCAGTTGTAAGAATTGACATGTTAAGCTTTCTACCTTCAATGTAAACCACAAACAGTCATTCCTATATAAGGCCTTCAGGGTAGCCTCTCTTAATTTAATTTCTTTTCCCTCTACAGATTGGCTACTTGCCAAAGGGTTTGAATCCACCTTCAGCTAACATGCTGTCTTTTAGTGGCCCTGATCTGGCACTTGCTATCAAAACCGGCATTGTAACTGGAATTCTATCCCTCACTGTAAGTTGGTTAAAACATTGGGGTTCTTGCCATGTTTAAATAAACTGTTTTTTTTAAGGAAGGAAACAAAAAAGAAAGAAAGAAACTTGACAGTAATATTTCCATGCCTACCATTTGTGACTATGGCGACACCATACTTCTGAAAATTAATAGTAATGATTTCTACTGCTAAATGCTATATTATTTTGTTTTCTAGGAAGGAATAGCTGTGGGAAGGACATTTGCAGCTTTGAAAAATTACCAGGTGGATGGTAACAAAGAAATGATGGCTATTGGTCTCATGAACATGGCCGGCTCTTGTTCGTCATGTTATGTAACTACAGGTGATGATCCTCTTATAGTTTTATCTTTTCTTCGGGGGCACTGTGATAGTGAATTTTCTGAACTAGTCTTTTCTGTTACTTTTGCAGGATCATTTTCTCGATCGGCAGTAAACTACAACGCTGGAGCGCAGACAGCAGTTTCCAACATCATAATGTCTACAGCGGTGCTAGTGACTCTGTTGTTTCTCATGCCACTGTTTTATTACACTCCCAATGTTATCTTGGGAGCCATCATCATAACAGCTGTAATTGGTCTAATAGATTACCAGGCTGCGTATCGTCTATGGAAAGTAGACAAACTTGACTTCTTGGCTTGTGCGTCCTCCTTCTTTGGCGTTCTTTTCATTTCAGTGCCTTTGGGTCTTGGAATAGCAGTAAGCTACCAACTTTCTTGAGATCTATTCCTCACAGTTGTTTTTGTTTGGCTTGTGGAATATATATCAATAAAATACTAAAATAAAGGCAATATGTAATGCTCAAACTCTGGCCATAGACATGGCAACAGATGGAACAAACTCTCCTGAAAACTTAGATATGTCTAGTTTTCTCCCAAATTCATCTTAAACACAACCAAATCCCACAAAATCCCTATACATATTGTTCTTACAGGTTCCTTTACCTATATTTCAGTTTTAATGATTGTGTTTCAATTTCTGACTCCTTTGCTGGAATTCAGGTTGTAGTTTCAGTCTTCAAGATTCTCCTGCATGTCACCCGGCCAAACACCTTAATTATGGGGAACATACGAGGAACGAATACATATCAATGCCTCGGCAGATACAAGGAAGCTTCAAGGGTTCCTTCATTTCTCATACTTGCTATTGAGTCACCCATCTACTTCGCAAATTCCACTTACCTCCAAGAAAGGCTAGTACATTCACCCACGGTTATATTTTACTTGTACTTGTAATATCTTAAAAGTTCCTTGAAATCCCAAGATTGTGGAAGATATGGAATTTGAACCACATCTCAAAGTTTCCTGTCTATATTAAATCATAAGGTTCGCATTGTGCTGGTTTAACTATGACACCATGGTAATAGTATTGATGAGTTGGGCTTTTCTGATCGAAGGAATTTCCTGCTGCAGGATCTTAAGGTGGATTCGTGAGGAAGAAGATTGGATAAAAGCAAATAATGAGGGCACATTAAAATGCGTAATTTTGGACATGACCGGTATGTTACCCTTTTGTCACAAGACTCTGGTATTCCCTTGAATCAATCTTAGTTTTGGAAAACTATTAGTATGATTGATGCTCTTATGGTATAACGATAATATTTTAATGAAATTGTGAGGTCATTCATGTCCCTGAGAGTAGTTTTGACGTTAGATACAGTTTTAACATGCGGGAAAGATTGAAGCCTCAATATGATCATTAGAAATGTAGGCGAGGCAGGCTCAAGCATAAGATAGTACCCCACAATGCCAACACTTACAAATTTTTTCATTCTTTTTTCAGCGGTGACGGCCATAGACACAAGCGGCATTGACTTGGTACGTGAACTCAGAAAGATGCTGGAGAAAAGATCCTTTCAGGTGAGATTGTCTCTAAATCAGTTTCATTTCACTGTAACGTGAATAAACTTGTCAGTTTGTAACGTGATTAAACCTTTCCTCGTGTAGCTTGTGTTGGCAAATCCCGTCGGAAGCGTGATGGAAAAATTACATCAGTCTAAAACACTTGACTCTTTTGGACTGAATGGTATATACCTTTCAGTTGGAGAAGCCGTGGCTGATATTTCAGCGTTGTGGAAATCTCAGCCGTGATTTCTGGAGAACAACAATGAGACAAGGGAAAGAAATGGAGATGTGACTAACATTCAGACTTCTATATTTAAGGAAAGGCCTTACTGAGGAAAGGAGTTCTCCTCTGTTTTCTGTTTTCTTTTGATGGGAGTGTATGGACATTAAAATTTTGCTTCATTTCAATTGAAATAGATGAAAACATGTTCTTACCAGTGCACCAAGTTGAGCTGCACCTTTTCTATTAGTTTAGTGTTATCTTAGTCGACATCGGACAAAACTGCAGCAATCAGTGATATCAATATCTCTGTTAAAATTTCGCCATCAGTCGAAATTAGTGAACTGTTGAAAGTTCAGTGGAAGAACCAACTGAAGTGACAATACCACAGGAAAAGCCCAGGATATCTGCAGCCAATTTAAGGTCAACACTGCACCCTTCCTTCTTTTTTCATATACCTCCCCTCCCATGGCCTGTCTTATCTCTCATGATCCACCATAAAGTAGCAGGTAGAAGCTACCCCATTTCTTGGTCCCAAATTTTTTAGTCTTTCGTCGCAGAGGGTATGTTAAACAGTGAATTAATTCAATGCATTCGTAGAATCTTAATTTCATTTATTTTATGCATTGATAAAAACAAATTAAAATCGTGGGCTAATCAGGCTCACGCTGACAAAGGTACAAGGCAGGCTCTAGAGAGGATGGATAGCTTAAAACTTGGAACCACTTGGACTACTTTCACGAACCATGTTGATTAAGATGCTTTCACGTGGTGCTAAAACGGCATATTTATCATTCAACTTAACAGCTAATGATCTGAGAGATGATAAGTCTTTACAAAATATTTTATCTTACGCTAAAGGATGATTTGACACATTACACTTACATTTCAGAAGAAGAAAAAAAACAAGTGAAATAAACGGCCAGCAGGCACCAAATGCTGTTTAAGCCTCGAAGTTAAGCAAACCAAGAGGCTCAATTGAGTTACGAGGCAATGTATTTTCTATTTTTAGAGTGTCGAGTTGCCTGGACTCTAGAGCGAAGCGTAGTGTTCTTGCTTCACTTCTTCGTTAGTGACATTTGTTATTTATTGAAAAATACTTAACATAAATGTTTTTCTTTTCCCTTAAATTAACCACACTCTTTGCAAAAACAATATTCATGCCAACTTGGAAGTACTGCTCACTGAAATGAGCAACAGTTTTGTCATTTTCACCAAAAATAGAGCTGATTATTGGGGGCAATGGGGTCTTTTCATAAGTCTATTAGTCATTATTAAATTGACCTGTAATAAATAATATTTTCACCAAAAATCACATTGGTTATTCAAAATTTCAAGGTTATCCATTTATTGAGATGTCAACTTCAATTCTTTTTTATTATTATTTATAATTGTTGTTCTTAGTTGTTTTGTAAAATGACTTGTTTTTAATTTCATTTGTTAATCTCAATTTGTGATCTGTATTTTTTTTAATTTGATCTTTATTCTTTTAATTATTATTTTTTTATTAATTTGATTTTTCTTTTCAATTTCACTCTTCAATCAAGATTTTGTTTGTATTTTTTATTTCAATTTTGATCTTTATTCTTTTGATTTTTTTTTAATCATTTTGTTAAATTAATTTTTATTTTTAATTTCACCCTTAAATCAAAATTAAGATTTATTTTTTATTTCAATTTTAATCCTTATTTTTACTTTTTTCTTACTTTTTTTATTGAGATTTTTTTTATTTTATCAATATTTAATTAGCTTGAAAATTAGGGTCTATAGTTTTTCCAAAAGAACACTTTCAGTCTAATAACTCGATTTACATGTTTTAAAAATTAATACAAATTCTCATTATTATTATTTTATTTTAATTGTTTTCTTTTTAGCTTTCATCATTTGACACTTTTTTAAAGAACAACAGATTTTTCTATTGGATTATCATAAACTCATGATTTAGGATATGAGTTTGATGATGTAATTTAAATTAACTCATACCCATATTGCCATAATTATAAGGTTATCATGTTAGGGCAAGTCCAACTTGCAGAGCAATATGAGCAAGCAAAGGCAAAATATGAAATATTTGGTTTCTTTTGTTAAATTTCTATCTCCAACGGGAAGAGCCAAACGAAGAGCCAAAATGGCTTCTTTAGTTTCGGGAGGCATTCCTACATGATTTATTTGCAGAGACAAAAAAAAAAAAAAAAAAAAAAAAAAAAACTAGTCATTAAAATCTTATCGTTATGCTTGTCCAAAGTTAAAACACCCACAACCCACAATTGAGAAACCGAACCAAAACACAAAACCAAGCACAACAACCGAACAAATTTTACAATTCAACACCCATCAACATAGCAACCCAACAAATCCCAGCACACCCATCAACACAGCAACCCCATGAATTCAACAATTGCCACAGAATATTTTCCAAGCAAACCAAACAAGAAAAATCAGAGAAAATACCTTCATCAATATTAAAAATCCACCGAGTACACTGCATCTTCGGTTCCTATCAAATCCTCTACCCCTACATCTTCGGTTTGTCTCTTGACTTGAACTATGTTTTTGTGTTCTGGTATGTGTGTTGATGAAAATGAAGAACCCATATGATAGAACTCATAACTGAGCAAAAGCTTTGATTTCGTGGGGGGGATGGAGTCGAGGGAGATAGGGGGAGGTAGCAGGGACCAGAGGAAGAGGGAGCCAAGGGAGATGGGGGGGAAACAGAGGGAGAGGGAGCCAAGGGATGGGGGGAAAGAGAAGAGTGACGGAGGCAAAAATAAAAGGAGAAGGGGAGAGGGAGCAGAGAGGGAACGATTGAAGAAATTAACGGAGGCACAATGGCCATGGGAGAGGGATGGAGGCAAGATGGCCATGTGAGAGGGATGACGGCTAGAGGTTGCTGAGAGGTGAGTCAAGGAGGCGAGATCACAGTGAGGAGAGGGATGGAGGCGAGAGCTAGAGATTGAAAAAAAATAAAGAGAGGGACGGACGGAATTGGGGTTATGTGGAAGTAGGGTTTCGGGTGGGGTATTAAATAATGTATAGGAAAAATATAAATAATTAATAATTAGTTTTAGTAAAAATAATAATTAGTAATATTGAGAAATTTCGAATGTTAATAATATTTAGTGAAAAAAATAATTATGTGAAATTGAAATATGTTGAATTTTTTTGATCAATTAGTTTAATTACATGTTTTAAATTTATTGTTAGATATAAAAAATATGTAAATTTTATGTATTGAACTGCTGTAGAGGTAATTAATAATAATAATTAGGGAAAAAAAGATAATTAATAATAATAGTTAGTGAAAAAAATAATTATGCGAAATTGAAAAATGACGATTTTTTTTATCAATTAGTTTAATTACATGTTTTAAATTTATTGTTAGATATAAAAACTGTGTAAATTTTATATATTGAGCTGCTGTAGAGGTAATTAATAATAATAATTAGGGGAAAAAGAAGGTAATTAATAATAATATTTAGTGGAAAAATAATTATGCGAAATTTAAAAATTACATATTTTTTGATCAATTAGCGTAATTAACACAATATATTTTTTATACAGATGGACTCAAATTTGTCAAATTCATTCACTGACTTTATAAGTGAGACTGAATGGATTGTTTCTCAACAAAGTGATCATAATGTTCATACAACTAAAAAATCACAAAGAAGTAAAAACTTCTCGCCAGAAGAAGATTGTTTACTTATATCTACGTGGTTAAATACTAGCAAAGATCTAGTCACAAGAGTTGATCAACAAACAAGATAATTTTGGGCTCGAGTACATGCTTACTTTGTCAAGAATGGAGGAAACCTGAATAATCATTCTCAAATAAGCATCTCAAATAGATGGCAAGAAATAAATAGAGAAGTTGGAAAATTTGTTGGCTTTGTTACCCAAATTGAAAACCGTCAACAAAGTGGAACGACTGAAGAATCAAGGGTACTTTCTTTTTATCATTTCCATATTAAATTATTTGTTTAACATATTAATTATATAACATAGTTTTATTTATTGAATTTGATTTACCAGATTAATGATGCTCAACAAATGTATGCTTCAGTCGTTGGCAAACGATTTCAACTGGAACATTGTTGGGTTATCTTAAAAAAAGAACCCAAGTGGCAATTTGAACGTGCAAGTCTTCATCAGAAGTCAAACAAGAAACAAAAAAATCATGGAAATGCAAGTCCAGCTTCCTCAACTTCATCAACAGCTGATTCTGTTAGTTTATAAGAAGACAGTGACGCATTTATTTACCAAAATAGACCAATTGGTCAGAAAGCTACAAAGGAACGACTTGAACGCAGACAAGGAAAAGAGACAGTTGGGGAAACAAGTGTAACAAATATCTTACAAGAATTGAAGGATAGGTTTGTTGAAATTGAGGTCGAAAAAAACTAGACAAAAAAATTCTGTTAGAGCAACAAGCTATATTGATTAAACAGAAGCAAGAGAAACAAGAAATGGAGATTATGAAGATGGATACTTTTACAATGGATCCAATTTCTGCAACGTATTTTGAAGATAAAAAGTTGAAAATTATGGCAAAAAAGAGTACTAATTTGTAAGTAATTTCGTTGAATTACTTGTAATGGATTGTATGTTGATGAATTATGTAAGAACTTATTGGTTATTTGTTAATGTGTTAAATTTATTTTTTAAGTTTTTCTAACACTCAAAGACAATAAGTAACATTAATTTACTTCAAAAACAACAACAATAAAATTACTTGAAAAACATACAATGAAAATTAAAAAAACATACAATAAGTAGAGTAGTTGTAATGATTGTCTACTCATTACCATATTGTTTCCATAAATGTTCAATCAAATCAGCTTGCAGTTGGGAGTTCATTGACCTGTCCCTGATTCGATTATGAGATTAGAGGAAATCAAGTAGTTCTGGTGTTTCATCACGTGACACTGATATAGAAGAGCTACTTTCACTTTCATGATCAACACTAACATACATTTCGCCTTCATCCTCAATAATCATATTATGCATTATTATGCAAGCTTTCATAATATTTGCAAGAGTCTCTTCATCCCAGTATCGCACAGGTCTACGTACTATTGCGAAACGAGATTGTAACACCCCAAATGCCCTCTCCACGTCCTTCCTTGCAGATTCTTGTTTCCTTGCGAAATATTTTCTCTTTTCTCCTAATGGCATTGGGATTGTCTTAACAAAGGTTGATCAATTCAGATAAATCCCATCTGCTAAATAATATCCCATTGTACATTCATGTCCATTGATTGTGTAATTCACAGGTGGAGCACGACCTTCAGCAAGCACGGCAAAGACAGGTGACCGATCAAGAACATTAATATCATTTAGAGATCCAGGCATTCCAAAAAAAGCATGCCATATCCAAAGATCTTGTGAAGCCACCGCCTCTAAGATTATAGAAGGTTCCCGATAATAGCCAATAAACATCCCATGCCATGCAGTTGGATATTTCTCTCATTTCCAATGCATGCAATCAATGCTTCCTAACATCCCTGGAAATCCACGATACTCACCCATTGATAATAATCAACTAATATCAGAATCGTTTGGGGCTCTTAGATATCAATCCCCAAAAACTTCAACAATTGATTTGACGAAAGCTCTAAGACTTTCAATTGTAGTGCTTTTTCCAATCCGAATATATTCATTTGTTAAATCTACAAGTATATGAGCGGCAGTTACCTTTTGCAGACAAGATAAGTCAAGAACCCCAACTGCATCTTTCTTTTGTTTGAAAAATGGATTGTGAGCTTCCACCGTATTTGCGATCCAAATAAAAAGGCGACGAGTCATCCTAAATCTCCTTCGAAATTGACTTTCTATGAATTGTGGATTTTCAGCAAAATAATCATTATATAGCCTTAATGCACCTTCCTTTCTATCACGATTGATGATTTTGTGTCCAATAACAAATCCACGAGGCCCTGTTCTCCGCCTTTCATTTTTTTATTCTTCTTCGGCAGCCACTGCGGCAGCAACTTCGCAAACAAACCTGGAACTGTCATCGTCAAAATCAAAGGCATCATAAAAATTAAAATGATTCATAACGAACTTTAATGAAATAAAATAAAGATTGCAAAGAAGAACACGATGAAGAAACTTAGATGAAGAAAATGTTAAGGTTTATGAGGATATTTATAGATGAATTCATTTTCCCCAAAATTTCAAATTTCAAAATATTGGCACCATTTTTTTCAAAATTTGAAATCCAAAAAATTTAAATTATTGGCAGTAATTCTTTCATTATTTGAAATTTTAAAATTTCAGAACTTGGCGGGTTTTTTTTTTAAATGAAATTTTGGGAAAAAATTTCAACATTTTAAAATTTCAAATTTCATATACTCTGAATCTTTTAATTATAATTAAACTTATTTTTTATTTTCTTATTAAAAAAATTAATTTTATTGTGGCGGGTTTTTCAAAAATAATTATTTAATTATATAATTAACTCATATTAATTGTATAATGAACTGTATAACTACACTATATACAAAATAATTTAATTTAATTTAAAAGAAAATTAAAAAAAAAAGACTCTTAAAAATAGCTCTTTACCATTGGAGACCAAATCAGGTCAAGAGCCATTTATACACTATTCAAAGAACCATTTCTATAATTTAACTCTTAAAAATGACTCTTGCCATTGGACTTACCTTAGTCAGGTTAAATTGAATAAGTTTTTTTTAATCTTTTTTACTAAATTTTATTTTTTTTCATATTTAAAAGGACAGGAATTAGAATACATAAATTGTTATCTTTCAGGAAAATATTTTTTTCTAGATCATTTTTTTGATCCATATGTTATCATTGTTTTTTATATATATTATTAATTAAAATAAAATATAACTTATTTAACTCGTTCAAGTTTATAACCAGCAGAGTTGGCTGATTTTTTTTTTTCTTGTTTTAAAACGTATTTCAACCATCCGAAGATCATGTGTGCGCGCGTGTGTGTGTGTGAGAGAGAGAGAGTTTTTTTTTCTTGTTTTAAAACGTATTTCAACCATCCGGGGAGGGGGGGGGGGGGGGGGGAGAGGTCCATATAGGTTGTTTCACTCGCCACCCTAGAAGCCCAGTTATTCTAGTATCCTCATATGGTGATTGTTATTATTTAGAGAATGATCATATAAGATTGAACTTGCTCGGTATCCTTTACTTAAAAGCTCAAGACACACACACAAAGAAAAGAACAGGACAACGAATCATAAAACATCGTGAGTTCTAAATGCAATTTTAAACTTCTGTGATAGCACAGTCAGCAAGTGTGAAATATCCATCTTCAGTATCAAATCTGATATTTCTAATGGAAAGCAACTGTATATCAGCGAAAGCCTACTCATTCTAACTTCCAACTTCCTTGCTTCTTAACGTCTCCTCTCACATC
Organism: Salix dunnii; assembly: GCA_015731905.1. Taxonomy (NCBI): domain Eukaryota; kingdom Viridiplantae; phylum Streptophyta; class Magnoliopsida; order Malpighiales; family Salicaceae; genus Salix; species Salix dunnii. The sequence continues at coordinate 4,112,555 of CM027661.1, forward strand.
TCACACCAGTCAGTCAAAGACTTCGTAAAGCACTTCCAACAAGTATTCTAGAAATGACCTTTCAGCTGTAATGTTAGCTGATACCAGAGGAATTGATAATATATTGCAACTCTAGAACAAAAGATAGCTAGGTTTCGTTGCTACTCCAACAATTAATCCACTTCGCTAAATGCTATTTTGCACACATACTCCTCACTTGCGTAAAGTATCAAAGACTTCGTAAAGCACTTCCAAGGCGAGCTGTGCTTTTAGCTAAACAAAACACATTTTAGTAGTGGGCAGAACCCAGAGAACTTGAATGTTCTGAGGGATAAAATGACATCGTCAAGCGCTTCAAGATCATACTTCTCATGCAGCAACATAAGACTGATTTCAGGGGACTTGTCAGCTACATGATAATAACACCATTTATTTGGACTTGTCAACATAAGGTTGATGTTGACAGATGGTCACCTAGAAACCAAATCCAGCAAGTCTAGCTCAAGCATTTTGCATTGAGAAGTCAAAAACAAACCTTTTTGTAAATAGCTTACTTGAAAAGAGGATCTGCTGCATAGAATCATACCTCCAGGTGCTTAAACACTTAGTAACAGGAACCGAAGTCTGGTTGATGAACAGTGACCATGTGATCATAGAAAAGAATGTGGGGGGGGGGGGGGGGGGAATGTCGTAAAGATGAGAGTAATTCCAGAAAAATAATATTGGTTTAGTGGGTCTGAAAGATTCTCAAGACACTAAAAAAAATTTAGTTCAGGGACATGCATGGAAACTCATCCATTTGTCATATTAAAATAAGAAACTATTATAGAAAATATCAGAAGAAACAATCATCAACTCTTCCAAAAACCACCTAAAATTGTACATTAAGAGTTTCCTGATACAATACTTACCTACTCTCTTCATCCATCTTCACATCATTTGAGAGCCATCTTCAAATTTCTTTGGTTATTCTCCTTCATCACCACCTGCATAGAATTTAACTGAATCTATAGATTAAAACTATCCCTTACTCTCACTATCAAAGTTTAGGTTGATATCCTGCAGACTTCACACAGGTTACAGAAGCTCCTTGAAAGCTTCAAATAAGCACCATTGTTGTCCCGGAAATATATATATATATATATATATATATATATATATATATATATATATATATATTGCACTTGCTGTTCACTTCTCTGTTGGTCAAACATCTGCATGGAATAGTCTGGTATTATTGTTGGTGATATAACAAGAGTTTGAGAATGAAAAAAGAGAATAAAGAAAGATGATGCATAAGATGTGCATGACAATTATTAGATTGGATAGCAATGCAAGCTGTGGAAAAGAAGGGTGAAACAACATGCAAGTGTTGATAGCTCAGTCACGGTTATTAATTCTCTCATAATGATAAAAGGAAAATGTTACAAAGATGATAATGCAAAAGCCAATCCAGTATCCATATTAGGAAAGATTGCTCCCAAGTACTGCCCTTGACACAACATTTGAAATTACAAGAAATAAAACTCCACCAGCAATATTAGTTCATTCAGAATCAAAACAAGTAAAATAACAAGGTGATATAAGAAATGTTAAAATTTAAGTTAGAAGCAAGTTTCAGGATGATATCACTTCATGACACATGACTTTGTAGCCATCTACATGGTAAGAATGAACAAGGCTATCACCTTAAACAATAAATATATCACAGAGACAATCAACACCAATAAAAAGTGGAAAGGGATAGAACTAATAGTTAATATCTAAAATAAATGTAATATTTTGTCAGCATGCAATTTATCTGCGCATTCAATCTTCAAACTGAATCAGTTCCCAATACATCCCTTCTAATCCAAACTGCTGCAAGACCATGGGAAAAGTTCTAAGAACACACTAAAAAGTTGGCACGCATGCATGTAGATGTAGAATGAGATTTCAAATGTATCAGTATACATTCACTGAAAGTCTGTTATCACTGCACTCAAGCCAGATCAAGTCCACATTTCACAGCACAGCACTGTAATACATCAGCACGTTGGATAAATAAATCATCATAAACCGAATCCAACTAACACATGTAAATTATTCACTCCCCATAGGAATTCATCCTCACACAGACCAGGGCACAGCCACTATTATATAACTAGAAAACGGATGACATTTCATGAATAAGCTTCTGTTTACGAAGTTTGTTTAGCATATGTAGAAATTTCTTACTGGATCGAGATCGTGCAATGGGAATCTCCCGGAGTTCACGCTTGATACACAAATATTCACCAAGCAAGGCCATCACTGCAAACCCAGTAGCATTAACAACCCACCATGTTATCGAGGAAGGCCAACCTCCATATATGATGCATTTAAACAAATGGATGATATAGAGGGTTGCCGAAAAATCTAAGCACTTCTTTGCCCTCTCAATCAAAAACACCATGTACCCAGCTCTACATAAAAAAAAACAAAACACACGCACACACAAAAATAAGCAAATCAAGTTTAACTAAAGAACACTGCCATCCATTCCATAAATAGCTAAATCATGACTAGAAAAGGATAGCAATAACAACAATCAAGAGGAAAAAACAACACCCAATTTATCAAATAAAACAAAACAAAAAACATGGTAAAAAGAGAAACCAAGAAATAGAATTACCCAGCAAAGGAGGTGAGGAGAAGGGAGGCAATGACACAGCAGCCGGTGACAGTGGAGGTAGTGATAGTGGCAAAATCAAAAAAATAAACGAGAGTCAAGTGAGAGACGCGAGTGCCAACAAGAAAGGATAAAAAGAAACCAAGGGTGAGATAGTAAAGGCACTGAAGGCAAACAATTTGGGCTACTATTAGCCATGGATCCCATACCGATGCACCATAGAACATGATGACTCTTTTCCTGCTGCTACTTCCTTTATTTATGCCCAAATTCAAACAGCACTACACAGACACAATTCAATACAGATTTATAACATGAAGAAATGATTGAGTTGACAAGTAGAAAGATCGAATCCGATTGAACAAATTCTGGAAAGAAAAGTATTTTCCGGATTGAGTTCCAGAAATATGAGAGAAAGAAACGAAATTTAAAACCCTAGATTTAGATTTTGAGTAGAATGATCGGATCCGATCGAACTATCTTATTTGTTTTTGTTTTCTGTTTTCAATGAAATAAAAAGCTTACTACAAAATGTTTTCGAAACTGATTTTACATTCTTATTACTAAGCAATGATTTATGAGTTAGCTTAAGAGGCGGGCTGGTAGGCCTGAGGTGCCTCCTGAGTGGGCTGGAATCGGGTACAACGCCTTTAGATGCTGGATAGGATTGGCTCTGAAGTATCACCAAGCAGAGAGTTAGTTTGTTAATACAACTTAACTTCATTTTTAAAACGTTTTTTTTATATAAAAATATCATAATAATATATATAATTTTAATATGATTATATCAAAAATAGTAAAATATATTTTTATAAAATTGCATTATATCGTTACTATACACACAACAATTTGAAATAATATTCGTACTGTTTAGTGTGTATTTAAAAGTTTGGTTGGATTTGTTTTTTAAAGTATTTTTTATTTAAAAATATATTAAAATAATATTTTATTTATTTTTTACAAATTATTTTTGATAAATTATCTAAAAGCATCAATAAAAAAGAATGTATTAAATATTTTAATTTAAATTAAAAATATTTAAAAAGAGTTGCCTTTCTTAAATATATGCGTCAAGACACATCAACATGTTCCCCCATTGTTCATAAGCAATTTTTTTACCCGCTTACAAGTTTTTACTTTTAGATTCTTGATGCTGCTCTCCTCAGCATCAAGCATTGTTCTCAGACCTTCCCTTTCTTGAGCTAAATCCTCAATGCTTTTCGTGTTGGTTCATTCAGAGCAACCTCAAGCTTTTCCTGCAGCCGGTGAAGCTCGTTTCCTCCTCCTCCTCCCCACAGCTTAGCATCCAGGGCAGCCTTCTTTTCAGGGGATGATCTCAGCCCCTCCTGAATACTATTAAGCTGCGCTCTAGATTCATCTCTCTTAACTATTAAAGAAATGATCTTTGAATTTAATTCATCCACGAAAGAACTCTTGGTTTCAATTTCCTTTTCGTTTATCAGTACATCTTTCAATCCTTCGACTTCTGAGAATGTTTTGGCTAGTTCACCCTTTGTTTGCCCGCAACTGAAATTCAACCTCTTTAACTTCAATTCCTTCTCAGCAAGTGGATTTCGACCATTAGAGTCTTCAGAACTAGGCAAGCTGATCGTATGCTGTAAGGCTTCAATCATTATGAATTTTTCCTTCAGGTCTTTGTTCAATAGTTTTTTTTATCTTCCGCAGCTTTTGTGAGGTTGATTTCTAGATCCTCTACTTGAACTTCAAGCTCCTAAATCTTTCTTCTCTCGTTTCTTATCCCCTTCCCTAACCCTTCAACTGTAATGTCTGCAGAGTGTAGCTGGTTCAACAAAAACTGCTGTTCTTCCTTTGCCTTCTTGAGTTGCTTCATCCGTCATGGAGCTTATACACAATCATGTTACTATTATTTCTTAGCTATCAATCTTGATGCTTTACCTCTGAGAAAATAGTATGATAAAACTGTCTTATTCTATCACTGTTTTGGTCCAAATGACTGCTTCCTAGACGGACGGGCTAAACCACTATACAGATCTTCGCACGCAAGTTTTAATATTACTAGACAGATGGCATGTCTTATGCCGTGGCTGGGCTCAATACTTCTTTTTCACTGTAAAAACAGAAACCAAGGTGATGCCAGCAAAAGAAATCAAGACGCCGTTCACTGCTTTTACCCGAGTCAATAAGCTCACATCATGTCAATCACATGAAAAATAAAAATAAAATGCATAGGTAAGCAAATTAAGAACACCAATCCAAATCCATGTAGATTAACTTACAGAATCTGCTACGGTAATCGCATTAAAAACAAGTTTAAAGTTTAATTATCAAATAATTCAATGTTAAAAGGGAAAAAGAAAATGAATTGTTTTAGTCAAAATGGATTAGCATGTTAACCTATGACTATGAACATAAGATTGGATAATACCATGGAAAAGAAAGTGAGAAAAAAGAAAAGTAAAGACCAGTTTCCAATAAATAAGAAAAATAATTCAATAAAAAAACCTAAAAAAGATTAAGTTCATTCCATATTCATATTCAAAATCTATAATCCTAGTCATGAGCTCCGAATTAACCCTTTTAAAGATGAATCCTAAAAATAAAGAAGTAAGGTTCTCAATTACAAAACACTAAGAGATGAAGTTTTGAAAACAAAAAAAAAAAAAAATAGCAATAAAAAAACCTAAGTAAAATAAAGAGCAGTAAAAAGATAGCAAATACAATTTGACATAAAAATTAAATGTTGAGTATACTGCGTAGTGGACATAAGAATCAAAATTATTCAAAAGCCTCCAAGATTTCATTAAGCAAATCTAGAATTATATAAAATTTACCTAAAGATTTGATTGTTTTCAGCTTTGATTTATTTCTTAAGATTTAGTTTCACGAACAAGTCATTCAATTTTCCAATCTCTAACGATAACGATAACAGTAACGGTAATGGTAACGGTAACAGTAATCCACATGAATAACTGGTTATAAATCTCATAAATTTCTACAAAAGAAAAGGGGATTTTCTAAGCCTAGAGTGTTAGTTATAATTTTGTGCTTACATAGTTTTTTTTTTGTAAAAAGTAAAAACAATCTAACATAACTTTTCTTTCTTTCTTTCAAAATAATATGTTTAGTTTTATATTTATAGGGAATCCTAAAACCCTATAAATGAAAAAAATATCAATTTTCTACTTAAATAATATCCATAAGTTATTTAATGATAGTTTTAAAATTTAATTAATCAAGTCCCTACTTGATTTATCTTAAACTAGAATTATAATCCCTAGATTAAATATATTATAGTGCTTAATTTTTAAAATCATGTTCAATTAAGTCATCCTTGATTAATTATCCTAGCTTAATTTATAATTGATAGTTCTTAATGTGTATAACTCATTAAGTTCTTAATATGTTGGCTCAAATATAAATTATTATTATAAATAAATAGAATTAAATAAATTAAATGTTTAATATATTATCAAATGAATAATTGATTAATTTATATTTGATGATCTAGAACATCATCTAACAACTTGTCATGATCCCTAAAATATTAGAAAAATTATAAGTGGTTTGACTTAACCTTTGACTAATCATTTTCTTAGTGTAATTATTATCCCTACTTCAATAATATTCTAATTTATATATTTTATCAATAGGTGTGTATGCCATCTTAAATCATATTTCTTTGCAATATTATAGGCATTGATAATTTGAATAAGATTTGAAACTCTTCAAATCTCATTCCACCTTATAGAAGAATTTAACAATCAATATTATTTGAAAAGATATCAATTATTTTTTTTCATAATTTGATTAAGGTGATGAATCATATCTTGATCACTCATATATTTTTACATAGTTTATGTTATATCCAATATCTACTCATTTGTTATCTTTACCAATACAGTGTGTAAAATAGTCAAAATATAACACTTTTTATATAAGATAGCATAATAATCTCATAAATCACTTACAAAATTGTCATTTAAACTTTTCTATAAACACAAGTGATATCTCTATATGAAATTCTCATGCGAATCGATTTAATATACATATCATTTGATAATCACTTACATAATAGTTCTACATAACCCTTATACCTCAAATTTATATCATTTTTTATTTTTTATTTATAACTCAACAATTATAATACATATCCATTATTAAGATATGAATGATTATGAACTTTTAAGAATAATACTTTGATGTAATAGAAATCCTATAATTATAATATTTTTATAATTTTCTATGTAAAGTATTTTTGTTCCATAAACTTTATATTTGTTGCATATTCATTTATTAAACATTAAATTTATAAATTAAAGATGAATTTATATTAACTATAAATAATGTCTTTATTTAATAAAACTTAACATGTTTTACATTAATAAGAAAGTATCACATGTAACCACCTGATTGGTTACAAAGCATATAAACTAGCATTATCTCACTTACATTAAATTCAATCGACCATATATCTAATATTTTATCCCTTTGTATGGTGATTATGCTTCTATTAGGATCATGCCTTAGTAAAAAGTCTGCAAGATCCTCTCTATTAGGATATTCATTTTATCATTACATCTTTTACGTGAAATGATTTCTCTAATTAGAAGGAGTCACTTAAGCACATGTTCGTAATATTTATAAAACCTTTTTTCATTTGTTTGTGTAATGACTCTATTATTGTCATAGTTTAGGGCTACTAGATCAATAATGCTAAGAACCACACTCATTTCAATAATGAACTTTTTGATCTAAACAACCTTTTTTAATAATGAACTTTTTGATCTAAACAACCTTTTTTCCCATCTTGGACGCAAAGATGTATTTGAGTTTAGTCGTAAAATATGTTTGGGCTTCTTATTTGAAACTCTTTCAATTTCTAAGACCCCCATTCAAAGTGAAAACATAATTTGATTAAGATTTGTTATCATCGATATCTTATTAAAAACTACCATTTGAATAACCATTAACTTCAGCTCATTTCCTTCAAATAATAGAGAAACATTTTTAGTCCTTAAATATTTAAGAATATTTTTAACTGTTTTTTTAGAGACCTTCACCACAATTATATTAGTATTCATTTATTATACATAGCACTTCACACATAATATACCCCTATAACTCAAATATAAGGAATCATTTTCATCCTATTTTCTCAATTTGTGTTTTAGGACACATGTCTTTGAAGAGATGGATCCCATACAAAATTAGTAAGTATCATTTTTTGGACTTTTCCTTTCTAAATCATTTTGACTTTTCTTTTCTAAATCATTTTAGCATCTTGTTTATGTGCATGATCGAGACAATCCAGGTAACCTTTAAGATTTATCTTTATATATTTTAATTCATAGTATATATGTTTGTTTTACTGATATCCTTTATAGAAAAATTTCTAGATTTTTTTTATTGAAGTAAATGAATGTCATTTCTTATTAGTAATATATCATTTACATATAAGATTAAAGAAACAACATTGTTATCACTAATATTTTATAATATAAGGTTCGTCCATATTTTTTATGAAATTAAACTATTTGATTGTCTTATAAAAATAGATATTTCATCATCTTAAAGATTTCTTAAACCTATAAATGAATTTTATAGCTTGCATATTTTGTTAGCAAATTGCTTATATTCAAAACCTTTAGTTTGTGTCATATACAAGTTCTCATGAAAAATCTCATTCAATAATGTTGTTTTGATATTTATTTTCCAAATCTCGTGGACAAGATAAAAATCATTTTTTGTATTGTCTAACATGCACCAAACAATTCTATAAGAAAAATAGTCTTATCTAATTCATCATTGTTTTAACACACCTAACACTACTTTAGAGACCGTACATAATTGATCATCTTTTCTATTTTTTTTCATCATTCTATTAAACTTATTTTCTAAACTAACTTAGCATCATAAGATCTCCAAAAATACACAAGAAATTTTGTTTTGTAGATTACAAGTCCACTTGTTTTTTTGGTACAACCTTTAAACTCAAAACAGAATTTTATGTGTTAAAATTTTGTATTTTTTTTTAAAATGTTACATTATATGCCTGTTTGAGAGTATAATTGAATTTACTTTTTAAAATGATTTTTGTTCAGGAATGCATCAAAATTAAAATGATGTTTTTTCATTTATTTTTCGATATTATCACATGAAAATGATATAGAAATACCCAAAATTTTAATTTAAAATTAAAAAAATTCAATTTTTTGAAAAATATTTTTAAAATACAATAATCATAAATGGTCTATATTTTGTTTTAGACATCGAGGAATTATCTATATAGCTAAAATAGATCACGGCTTGATGCACTGTTCACCAAAACACAAAACACTATGGATAGTTATTGTTATGCTCATTTTTCAATTTGGTTTGGTTCGAATCGTTCGGCCCACTGATTTTTTTTTTGCACAGTGAAATAACAAATTAATCTGTTAAAAAAGATAAAATAAAGCCACTGGACTGAGGAGTTCGAAGTTAATTGCACAATTTCAATCTGGTCTAATTCTGCTAACCAATTTATTTATTTATTTATATTTCTTTGCATAGTAAAATAACCATTTTATCCCTCAAAAAAGAAAAAAACCAAGATCTGTTCGGGAGAGGTATCCCGGAAATTAACCATTTTTTTATTTATTTCAGCCAATTTACTGTTAGCGTGTCACCAGAAGCGCCGTTCAGTTTCAATGCTCACGCGTGTTTCGAGCAGCGCGTGCGGCATATTCCAGCATCCAAAAATACCTAACCAGCACCTAAAATGATTTTCATCAATGTTTTCTTTCCCCTGGTGCAGCGTCTGTGCATACACGATGATTAAAGATGTTTCAATGGTCATTTGAAATTTTTTTTTCCTTTTTTCTCTCCTGCCTGTGCAAGCTGATGTCAACGTAACTGTTTTTTTCTTTTTTATTTCAGTCCTTAAAAGTTTGGATTTTGTTTCCTTATTGCTATTATATAGGTTTTGATTTTTTTCAATCTCACCTTTTAATTAAAATTGATTATAAATTATAGTTTCATTTAAATACTCAGACTTTGAATTTTACGAATTGCTCTAGAATCCTTAATATTTTCGGTATCAAAGTTTTGATTTCTTTCAATTTTATCCTTTCATGCAAATTAATTTTGGATTTTAGTTTCATTTTGGTCCTAATTATTTTAATTTTTATTTTATTTTAAATTATTTAATTTCATTGGTATCATTTTGCCCTTCAAATTAAATTTATTATATATGTTTTTTTTATTTTATCCCTTATACTTTTAATTCTTTATACATACATACATATATGTATATATATATATATATGCTCTTAATTTATGTTTTCATTTTTCTTCATTTCCAATGCTATCAAGGTTTTTTATTAATGTTCAAATTTTAATATGTGCTGGTAATCATTTAAGAATTAATAATTATTATGATTTCTCTTTTTTTCCCCTTCAAGTCAAATAATTTCTTAGCATCTAATAATATTTATTTTTATTATGTCATTTATTTTTTTTTTATTTTTTTTTTAATATTGTTAGGTATTGAATTGTCTAATTATTATTGATAAGACATTCAAAATAATGATAATAATTATTTGTTAGTTTTGTTTTCTTTTAAATATGTCATACTAATATAAATTTTTTAAAATTTATTTAATATTAGCATCTTAAAATAAATATATAATGTGACCTAGGTTTTTTTGGAAAACAAATTACTATCATTGCTGTAAAATACTTTTAATATAATAATATAAATAAAAAATCTTATATAGTTTAAAAAAATTATTGAATTGTTTTTAACAATAATTATGGTCTTACTAATTTTTATTATTTTCAATGTTATAAAGTAAATTTTAATATGTGCTGGTATTCATTTAAAAACTTATAATTATTATGATTTCTCTTTTTTTTCCTCCACGTCAAATAATTTCTTAACATCTAATAATATTTATTTTTATTATGTCATTTATTTGATTTTTTATTTGTTTTTTTTTGTTAATATTGTTAGATCTAGAATTTTCTAATTATTATTGACAAGATATTCAAAATAATGATAATGATTCGTTTTTAGTTTTTTATTAAATATGTCATACTAATATAAATATTTTTAAATTTATTTAATATTAACACCTTATATATATATATATATATATATATATATATGATAATGATTCGTTTTTAGTTTTTTATTAAATATGTCATACTAATATAAATATTTTTAAATTTATTTAATATTAACACCTTATATATATATATATATATATATATATATATATATATATATATATATATATATATATGACATAGGTTTCTTTGAAAAAAAAATACTATCATTGCTCTAAAATATTTTTAATATAATAATATAAATAATAAATCTTATAAAAAAAATTATGGATTTTTTTAAAAATAATTATGGTCTTACCAATTTTTATTATTTCCATTGTTATTAAGTTTTTTTTTTTTTTTACATTTTAATTTATGTTGGTGATCATTTTAAAATTGATAGTTTTTTTTTTCTCTTTGTTATTTTTTAAAATCTTTTTATTCATCTTTAAAGTCAAATAATTTTTTAAAATATGCTTGTATTTATTTTTGTTTTGTCATTTATTTAGTTTATTTATTGATTTTTCGTTAATATTATTAGTTGTTGAAATTTCTAATTCTTATAGATAAGACATTCAAAATAATAATAACGATTATTTGTAAGTTTTTTTTTATATAGATATGTGAGAGTAATTATATATTGTGATATTCATTCAATACTAATGTCTTAAAATATATATAAAAAATTAAGTTGATTTTCTTTATAAATCTCACATTAATTTAATCTCAGTGTTTTAAATTTTTTTAAATATAATAATATGATGAAAAAGTCTGAAAAAATAATCTTTTATAAATTTTAGCAGTTGCATTATTGTTGGAAACAACAAATAATATATTTTTAGTCAATTTTATCAATTGTAATTTTGCTATCTACCAATTAAATCATTACCAAAGTAATTAAAATAAAACCACCAATCAAATTATTTGGTGCATAAAACAAGTCAATCATCTATGTTAAAATTCAATGATTGTCATTTTACTATTTGCTAATTAAAGAATTCATAAAAAAATAAAATATACACAATAATCAATCAGTATGATACACGGAGCACATGACTAGTTTTAACAGAATTATCAAAATAATTTTAACAATAGCAACATTCAATCACTTTTAGACGAAATAAAAAACTCATTTATAATATATTCTATTAATTACAATTTTAGTAATTAAATATTAAAATAACTAATTACAACACGTATAAAATCAATCATTTTTTTACATAAAAAAAAGCCTAGATGAGGCATTCAAAACAATGATAATAATTTTTTTAAGTTTTTTTTTATAAATATATAGGACTAATTATATATTTTAATATTTATTTGATATTAGCACTTGAATATATATATATATATATAGACAAAACAAAAAACGACTTAGGATTTTTTGAAGGAAAAAAATTAATATCAGTATTATGAAATACTTTTAATATAATAATATGAAGAATAAATCTTATAAAAAAAAGGCTTCTAATTCTAATTTTATCATCTTTTGTTTAAGTTTATTTATTAGAAAAATTTAATTCTTGGATTTTAGGTTGTTTTTATAAAAAAAAAAAAATTATATTTTTATATATAATATTTCATATCTAATAATTTTGGGAAAAAAATACAATTTATAAATAAAATGGATAAATAAATTTACTTAAGTTATTTATAATTAAAAAATATATAAATCATTTTTTTCTACATTTTGATTATACTATTCTTTTTAAGTGAGAAAAAAAATTAATATAATTTTTTATTATAATTTTATTAATTAAATATTAAAATAACTAATTAAAAAAAATACATAAAAAAAAAATTTAGCGCAGCGGCAAATCAGCTCGTGAGTTAACTATTAGATGAAATATGTTTTTGTATTAAAGCCTATCCAAGTAAAGTGCAGTCAGCAGGTTCAATAGCAACGTGGCACACCAATGAATCCAGTAATTATCACAATCACACCTGAAAGCAAGGACAAAGTCACAAGCCGTATATTAGCGGCCACTCTCTTTTTAAACTCCATCGAAATATACTTTTATTATGGCCCTCAAGTCTCTTCACCATCACATCTTTGAGATGCGTATTGTTTAAGTTTCTTTGAACATCTAAATCTTGCCCTTCTTGGAAGCTTCTTTTACAGTTCAATATCAACAACTTGGATTTCTTTCCAATTTTTAAAGTGACTTCTTTTTTCTTTCCTGAGGTAAGAACCGATCTTGGTTTTCATTTAACTTGGATTTTGATTTGACTTTAGAATTTTTCATTATTGATAATACTGATTCATGGGTTTTCCTTGTCTTAGAGTTTTTGATTTTCTTGTGAAAAGTGGATGTGGTAAATTTAGAACTCCTTGTTGAAGTGTTTTGAAATAGGAGGTTTGATTCTTTGTTGTTTTGGTAGATTTGGATTTGATGGATTAGTTAATGATCTCGAGACAGAAAAAATAATTGTATTTTTTCCCTGGAATTTTGCGATATATTTTGGTGTATATGGTCATTTGGAAGTGATAAATGAGATTACTTCTCAGTTCTAATTTGTGAGTTTTGCTCTGTTTTGGAACTTGATTTGGTTAAATTATGAAATCGTGGAAGGTGATTTGATAGGTGACAGTCTTGGGGTTTGTGATGCTGAATCTATTATTGATTCTTAAAAGATAAGGGAATTTGAATTTGGGGTTGAGACAGTGATGTTTCTGGGTGGAAAAAATTATGGTGCGAGTTATTTTGATTATTTGATTAGATGACATCAGTGGTTAGAATTAGTTTCGAGAGATACTTGTGGTTACCATTTAGATTTTCTTATTGTTGAGTTTAGAGTGTGCTTAAAAAATGGATAATACCGAGGATGATGCAAGGTACCCACCAAATCCATATGGGGAGAACAACCAGCAGAGTTATGGTTCTAATCACAAACTTCTCGTGGGCAATGCTGTATATCTTAGGGAAGATGATAATCAATATTCCATTGATGAAGATGAAGACAGTGATGAAGAAGAAGAAGATGAACATGAATTAGAAGGGGAAGATGGGGAGAATTATCAGAAAAATGGCATCCATTATGTGGGAAAAGAAGTGGACGAGCAGGATGAGGGTGTTGACGACGAGGATGAGGGTGATGAAGAGGAGGATAATCAAAAGTGCAATAGGAAGATAGATGAAGCTGAGGATTGTGATGAAAAATATTATAGGAGGATAGACAATGATGACAATGATGATATAGAAAGGCATCCAAAAAGGCGAAAGCTAAAGAGTTTAGTTTCAAGTTATGAATTTGCTCCTCGTGTTCCAGCATCTCCTGTTGCAGCTCCTGCAGGGTCAAAACCATCAGTTGGTGGACGTAATCCGCTTACAGACTGGAATGAGCGTGAAACATTTGTTTTGCTAAATGCTTGGGGTGATAAGTTCTTGCAACGCGGGAAGAAGAGTCTTCGATGTGATGAATGGCAAGAAGTTGCAGAGAAGGTGTCAGAGAAATCCATGATTGAGAGGACAGACACGCAATGTAGGAATCGTTTGGATACATTGAAAAAGAAGTACAAGATCGAGAAGATTAAGTCAGCAGAAGCAGGCGGTGGTGCTAGCAAATGGGTTTTTTTCAAGAAGTTGGATATTCTAATGTCAACATCGGCTCAGCAAGGTGGACTCTCCTGTGGGCTGGACGCAAGAGAGTATGTTTTCATGAACTCAAAAGCATATTCGAACCATGCCAACGGATTGGATGAGATGCGGGAAAGTCCAGGGAATTCAGAATCAGCACATGATGAGGATGATTCGGATGGGCTCCCACCCAAGAAGAGAAGCCTTGGAAGAGAGTCAAGAAACTGCGATGAGCAGTCCTCTTTTGGTTTGCTTGCAGATTCTATTCAGAAATTCAGTGAGATCTATGAGAAGATTGAGAGTAGTAAAAGGCAGCAGATGTTGGAACTAGAGAAGATGAAGATGGATTTTCAGAGAGATTTGGAAATGCAAAAGAGGCAAATTATTGAGAGAGCAAAGGCAGAGATAGCCAAAATTCATCAAGACAGTGAGGATGAGGACACCATATCGGCCAATAGTGCTTAATATTGTGCAATTCTGTCTCTGATTCTGTGTAACATTTAATTAGCTTGCTTTCTGCGCCTAGCTGTGCAATACCGGGGCCTTTTGCACGCTCTTTCCCATGTTGTAAACGCTACTGAATAGCTTATTGTATTAGTTTTAATAAAATAAATGGGTAAAGAAGATGATTACTCCTGACTGTTGTGGTTATCCTGTTTTCTTTGTGAATATTTGCTTGTGGTGGATGATATCGTGTTTTCACTGTTCAATTTTTTTTTTCTTGTGGTTTGTTGGTGCTGAAAGCACCCTTGATTGACTGACAATGCCAGAAAAATAAATTCAGCAAGTTTCTTTGCATGCAAGTGCAGATGACGTTATAAATTTCTGTATCCTAAATCTGCCTTGTTAGGTCAAGTCTAATGGTAAGAGCTATTTTGAAGAGTTAAAATTTTAAAATGGTTCTTTGAATAGTGTATATATGGCTTTTTTATTGATGTGTTCTCCAATGGTAAAAGTCATTTTGGAGAGCTATTTTTTTATTTTATTTTAAATAAAGTTCAATTATTTTATATATAATTAATAGGAGTAAATTATATAATTAAATAATTACTTTTGAAAAACCCTTTAACAATAAAATTATATTTTTTATTTATATTTATATTTAAATTAAAAAAATAAAAAATAAAAAAAATATTATTAAAAGATCCACAATATTTAAACACATCAATAAATAATTAATAAATTCAAACATAATTAATCTATTGATATTACGAAAACATTGCTTAATTAGAGTAATAAATGTTTTTGAAATATTTTTTTATTTAAATAATATTTTTATATTAATATAAATGAATATTTAAAAAATTAAACTTAAAATAAATAAATAAATAAATTTTAAAAATACAAAATACAAAATAAAAACCACATGACAATAAACAATAGAAAAAAAAAATCCTTAACAGCAAATCTCTTCACAGCATCATTTATTTATTTATTTTAATTTTCCAACAAACACATAATAAAGTCGTCCACCTCACTCCTCCTTTCTTCTTTATTCATTCTGCTTTTAGGGTTTCTCTCCATTCTAATTCCCCCTTTCCTCGATTTCTCTATCAAAATTTCCTAAATTCCCTAAATTTTCAGGGTTTTCATTCCGATGCATCTAGCTCTTATCATTGCTACACGATTTGATGGCGCATGATTGCGCATGGATGCAATTCTGGAGGTTTAATTCTTGTATGGAAACTCATAGCCGAAACACAGGCAGAGGCCTCCTCATCTTCCGCCACCAACAGTATCGATGCCACTACTCACTTCAACACACCTTAAAGTAATTAATAGAAGCAGTGACAGAAGCTTTGTAGCTGACAAGAATTTTTATCTCCAAAGCTGTTCTTCAACAGGACACATAATTTTGATGAAGGTATTTGGGATTTTTTTTTCTTGTTTTGATTGATTTCCAAGAGAAGAAACAATTCAAATGTTGTTGTGTTTTTTCTTATTCCGAATCTAATTGGTTGACAAGTTATCTGTGTTTTCCAATGGCTATACGCAATTTTAGCTTCGGAGTGAAAATATGTAGGAATAGCTGCTCATCCAGAGAAAAGGTATTTTAGCTACGCGGATGGCTTGCCCGTTGGAGTTATGAAAAAGAATAAGAATAGGTAAAAATACAAAAAAATAGTTTTGCCAACGCAAATGGCTCATGCGTTGGACTTGCCCTTGTGTACCCTGAGAAGTTAGCTAATTCTTTCGTCGGCAAATGTTTTTTTTTTTTTTTTGAGGATTTAAGAACGGCATTGAAGTTCATTTATATAGAATTTTATTGGCTTGTCTTAGGAATTATGCTACTGGAGCACCAGCGCGACATTGATTGCTGGAAATGCAGAAGCAATTATAATAGCGAACAAAATTTAAGATTGTTTAGCCGTTGCTCTGGATCTTTCAGGTTATTAATATCCGAAGTTGTTTCCAGATTCAGGGTACATTGACCGTCGAATCAAGACATAAAATACTTTGATATCTACCTTTTTTCCTTGCCGGCATGGCATTATTTCAAAATTTGGCATAAACTACTCCAATAAGCTCTCTTTAACAATATCAAACCAATAGCACATCAAGAAAGATCTCTTAATTGAAGGCAACACTACTCCACACGCGCTATATATAAGATGACAACCTACTTCATGCGCTCTAAAATTCCTCTTTTTTTTTTTTTTTTTTAGTTTATGATTCTTCAACAACCCTTCAATTTAGTACCTTATATAGCCACATCAAGAAGAGAGAGAGAAAAGAAATGTTTAGCATGCTCACACCATTGAAACCATTTAGTAGTATTATCTAATTTTCACAATAATTGCTTGATTTTTTTGTTTTACATGCTATCAATGTGAGCAAATAAATTATTAGCATGACCTAAAATCCTTATCTCATAAATTGATATTGTGACATCTACACAAATAAATTGTTTTACAAGTTATTTGGTCAATAAAGATAATTAGTATCTACAATTACTCTTACATGGTATGTTTGTGACTAATCACCATGAGGTAGTTTCATATGAACAAAGGTGTATCAATATCAGGTAATAATACATGACAAATATACAAAAATCACAACATATATTCTCATATATTTTCATTTTCTTTGTTATAAGTTATTTTTTCCTTACATGTTTATTAACTTAGAGATTGAAGGTCCCCTATCTTGA
Source organism: Salix dunnii (assembly GCA_015731905.1). NCBI lineage: Eukaryota > Viridiplantae > Streptophyta > Magnoliopsida > Malpighiales > Salicaceae > Salix > Salix dunnii. Next base: position 4,129,983 of record CM027661.1, read on the forward strand.
TAAAGGACTTGTTTAGCATGAGTTTGTGTTCCACAAACCTAACTTAACTATAAAAAAATCACCAAAGCATATTGCACCAGTAATGAAAAGGCCCAAACTCATATGAAGTTTTTTTACTTTATTTGTAGCATTGTTTACAAGAACTTGAACAAAAGAGTTCCTTTTCTTTCCTAGTTTTTTTCCATGACTAATAACTTAGAAGTGCCAAAACACGAAAAAGGTACGGACTTCTCTACCATAGGTACATAAACTTTAAATATCTAACAAATGATCCATCAAATGAAAGTGTTGTTTAAAGTTATTCTAGCCATAAATATCTTCTAAATCTAACACTCTTTCAAAAGATTACATAACAATATCTCCACTACATGCAACTTTGATTTCCTAAAAAACCATAGCATAATGATATGCAATCAAGTAGACATAGGAACCATCATACTTTAACCCTATATATGAGTCTTTCTCTCCATGAAAAGCATTCTAGAATTGGATGCTCTAGACATGGCATCAAAAATTCAAAAGTAGAGCATCAATAAGTTTTAATCATGGAGTTGAGATAACCATTTATAATTCTTACATGCAAAATCATTTCAATGATAATCATAGGTTTCTTCAAACATGGTACCATAGCATAGAGCTTGACTTTATCCTTGATTTTCATGATCTTTGTTCCTAGTTTGTCACCCACTTTAGCATAAATATTCCAACTTAAAAGAGTTAAGACTACATTATTCACCATCACATATAAAACAATGAAAGCATTAAAACATATCTAAAAATATTTGATAATAAAAAATTTTAAGGAAAGGTCCACGTGAACCTATTGCCATTAAGACCTTGATTAATTTTATCCATAAGTATACTATATGTGAATGATTGTACATTTTTCATAATCAAACTCTCTTGAATGGTAAATAAGCAGTGAAAAACTATATTCACATAGAAAAGGCAAGTATAATTTGGCAAAGACACCTTTTGGTTTAACTAATAAAAACAAATTTATTAAGCATCATCAATCTCTTTATACTTGTCCTAAGGTATCTAAAAAGAATTTAGAGAGGTCCATTCATGATCGGATGATGTTCCTCGAACTTTGGAACACACCTTTGAACACCAATTAGCTAGGATAATTGATATCATTAAGGAAAAGTAATTTATGCAATATCCTCATCCTATGAAAGGCGAAATGAACACACGTAACCCTAATATTTTATCTTTTTAATCAGGAAAATAGGCATAATATCAAGGACTGTTATGCCATAAAAAAATAAATAGAATGATTGATTGCTAAAATATACCTCTAATAATTTGTTAATACGGAAATGCAACCTGAAGAAAGAAAGAAAAAGGTAAACACATCCTATTAAGCATTGTCTTAGATGAAATAATTTTTGAAAATTAAACTCTATTTGCATAAGAAAAGCTTTAGTTTTTTTTTAATAAAAATAATATTTTCTCTAATAGGTATTCATTATATTTTTCTATATAGTGTTGTTTATCTTTATATCTTTAAAGTCTTTGTATGATTTCCAATTAGAGCATAAAAATATTTTGGTTATAAACACCTTATTTAGGCATGTATTATTCTATTGGGTATAATATGAAGTCTATTTAGGTATACAAAGATCTTGTTTAATCTCATTATATTCTCTATAAAAAAAAATGAAAAACCATCATTTTCCCATGAATGGATCTCACTAAGTATTCACTATGAAAATCTTTCCATACAATTCTCCATTTTGGATGGAGCTTCCTTTTTTCTACTTAGTACAATATGTTTTTTATTCTCATCTACCCTCATATATCGACTTAATTCTTGCCTTCATAAGTGCATTTCTTTTTCAAGGTTCCCACCAAGTTAATATATATTTTCTCAATTTAAGAGCAATTATTTTTACCTAAAGGTCTTCTTTAATGGTCTTTTTTAATGTCTTTATAGTCAAATTCTCTCTGTTATTTTGAGAAAATAAATTAATCCTTTAATCTCTATATGTTTCCTTTGAATTCAAGAGTATGTGATTTATATTGAAATTTTTTGGAAATTGATGGTATCGTGTTGATGCCTTTGAACATATTTTTATTTGATTATTGACCATGATCACCACCAAAAAGATTGATATCTTTAAATTCATGGGGAAAAAAATCATCATGTTATATAAGTTTATAGCATTCATGATGTTGCTATATCTACTAAACTTGCCTTTTTAGTTTTTCCATCTTAATATCATAAAGCTCTTACTCATGATCTTCACAGTTTTCATGGTTAAGAGGACCAACATAACTATGATTGTTAGGCTTTAAAACCAAAATTGACACAAAACTAAAGGAAATTTAAATGAGAAAAAACAAGGGGATTCTCAAAGGTAATAAACTTGGCATTGAAAGAAATTCACTAAAGACATAAGAGAAAATAATTTAGAAAGAATCACTATTTATTTTTAAATTAAAATGCCTTAAATGAACAAGAGTGGGGATATTTTTAGGTGAAGCATGGATAGCTCGTTGTGATTCTCATCCGTTACTAGATCAAAAGGCTCTTAAACAAAACTTGAAATATATAAGTTGATTGTATAAAGTTCAAATTCAATGTCAAATCCATTTTAGAGAAACTAACCCAAAAAAAAGAAAGAATTGATGCATTATGCAGATTATTATCATATGTAAAATATTCCATCTTATTAGGCTAAAAGAAATAGAGTTTTTACCATCACTTGTCCATTTCCTTGTGGAGGCATAGTTGATTTACCAATGGTGTTTAAAGATAGGTTTTTTTTTTTGTTATTATCATCCTGATAAACATATGGTAACATAATCATATACTAATAAAAGTCATTAACAACAAATCTCTAGTGACTAAAGATTGGAAATTCACACGCAATAAAATACTTGATATGTAAGGTGGATATTTTAAAATTGATGTCAAAGACATCCCCCCCCCCCCCCCCTTATTTTGTTCAAACTAACTATTTGTTACGAACACATGCAACATAACAAGTTCCACATTTTGATCACTATTAAGAATAAAATCAATCCTCCTAATCCTTTAACAAAGACTCATTGTACAAATAAAAACAAAGCACATGAACTATATAAAAAAAAATCAATCTATCTATTTGAAAAACTAGTGGAACATAAAGTGGGAGTATTGACATAAAACAAACACTAATCAAATCTATTGTAAATACAATTGAATGAATAAAGGGATGATATAATCATCATAAATCATTGATGAGAAACTAGTTATATAAGTGATAATTAAAATCAATTCATCATGAAACACAATATAAGTTATAGTTTCTTTTCTATCTTCTCCTCTAGTTTGTTTTGATGAGTTATCATAATTAATTTTGTTTAAAAGAGCATTTATAGAATTAGAGCATATGTGTGAAGGGGAGAAACCTTAAAAATAAGTAAATGACTATATGACATTAAAATAATAGAAAAATAAAGGTGGAGGTTGATAGTCATTTAAAATATTTAAGAAATATTTGTTAAGCATGTTTGGCAAGTGGGATCTTGGGCAATCTTTATTTTGTACCTTGGAGATTAAACAAGTTTTGTTAAATGAAGGCAATCTTCATTTCATAAAGCATAAATATGGTTTCCTTATATTTTAGTCCTTTATCACATAAATTTCTTAAGCTATTATCCAAGTGACTCTTAGCTTAAGCAAGCTGTGCATATAAGAGAAAACCATAGTAAAAGAAAGTTATATGTAAATATGGTTTCACCATGTTAGACCACCCTAATCTTACAATTGACATCACCATTTTTATGTAAACTAAAATATATGCTTCTTTTCTAGGTGATGCAAGACATTAAAATTCCACTACAATAGTTGGCATGCACGACCAAAACCATATACCGTGTACATTCATCATAAAAATCTAGTGCAAGTGCATGAAAGGACAGGCTGATGCATGTTTCAATGAATTCTTTATGTTCTTTTATTAACTAGAAAATAAAAGTACTCACCATTACTCTAAAAAAAAAGTGTTTCAATCCGGATGCATGTATTTGAATCCCTTGTTAAGAGGGTTTACTACAATTTAGAATTTATTAATCGTTTATTGTTATTGAATGTCCCTATACTTTTTTTATATCTTTTAACAAATTCATCTACTCTTTTTTTTGTTTTAATCATCCATATATTTTATATATTTTTTTATCTTCAACTTTATTTGTCAATTGTTGTCAGTAGTATAGTTGAATAATGACACATGTCAATTTCTCGCATTATAAAATAATTACATTTTAAATTATGAAAACACTAAACTTCATTATGAAATAAATTATCATCATCATCATTATCATCATCATCATCATTACATTATTATAGTGTTTTCAATTTGATTTTGATTTTCTCTCATATTATCATAAATATATATGTTTTCATAATTTTTTTCTATAATTTAAATGAGTTGATTTATAAAATAAGAGTTAAGTGAATATAAAAGGATATGCCCTTTGTAAAAATATATCATAAATCCGTTGTCTTAATTTTAACCAAGTTTAAGATTTCACATTAAGGGACTTAATTAAGGAAAAAGTAATTAATGGGAAAAAAATTATTTATCATAAAATTAATTGAAAAAAGCTTATTTGTGAGAAAAATAAAAATACAAGGACTCGGATAAAATTTTAACCAACACAAATCAATTTGTTAACGCTTAGCACAGCTCTTCTTTTCGTGGACAAGGAGAAAAGGAGATGCATTTAGCTGGCACATCACAAAATGATAGAAATTACATAAGAAATTTTAAATGTATATTAATTTAAAACACAACACTACACACACACACTAGCCACTTGCTCGCTCTTCGTGGCAACCAAAACCATATTTTTTTCAATAAAAAATATTAATTGTGTGATTTTTTTTATTGGATAAATTTGAACAAAATAATAAATCTATACAGAATTCTTGTGAAATGCAAGTTTTCTATAAAATATATGAATTTTAAATTGGTATAAATTTATCTATTTAGTAGGTTTTAACGAAATAACCAATATAAAATTATCATCATTATTACAAAAAAAAAAGATTTGGATATTTGAATTATTAAATTCATTGTATTAGGATTAATTTATTTTATAATACAATTCAAATTAAACACAACAAATAAAATATAAATTATGAAAACATCTTCAATAATCAAATAACAAAAATAAAAAAATTAATTTTCTATCTACAAAAGAAGAAAATATCATGAAAAAATCATCTCTACATTACCTTTATTATCATAACTATAACAGTTAAAATTATTATTAACATTACTGTCAAACAATTAAAGTCATTAATTTGCCACAAAGAAAAAAAAAAAGCAAAATATTTTTACAAGAAAAATTATAATAATCACTAAAATTATCGTATTATTGCACAAACAATAAAATCATAAAATCATATGATTTAAAGAACAAATAAAAATAACAGGAAAAAAAAAACAAAGAAAAAAAAGTGACAAATATCAATTTTAAAATGATCAGCAATATAAATTAAAATTTTATGAGTGAACTGAATAAAAAATAAAACTCCAGTAAAAAATAAAACAAAAGAAATTAAAAACAGAATCTAAAGGTATAGAAGCATAAATACAGATAAAAAAATAAATATTATCCAAGAAGGACTAAAAAAACTAAAGGAATTAATACCAAATAAAAAATTCAAAAAATAAGGACTGAAATGAAAAATACAATATATAATTTCTAATTGAATGATAAAATTGAAACAAATAATAATCTTGAGACCAATACAAATAAAGATATTTAAAAATAATTGCAGTGTAATTTTATTAAAAAATTAAAAGAATAAAGACCGAAATGAAAATTAGCATATATGACCAATTTTAGTTGGAGGACAAAATTAAAACAAATTAAAATCTGCATACCAAAAAATTAAAGGAGCCAAAAACAAATCAAAAATTAAAAGAATAAAGATAGACATTAAAACCAACATATATAATCAATTTCATTTGAAAAGTACAATTGAAAAAATCTAAATTTTCATTAAAAAAATCAAGATTAAAACCAAAATCAAAAGAACATAGACTAAAATCAAACAATCACAAACATTAAGGACTTAAAAGAATTTTATGTCAGCAAAAGAGAGAAAAAGAAGAAAAAACTAAAACCCACTAGCGATTTACTGACTACGGTAACGCGCAACATGCTTTACCAAGAGGTCAAAGACATGACGGCGCATTAGGTAACATATTTGATAGGTAATTTCTTGAAAAGAATTTTAATAAAAAAAATCAAATTACTTTTACATTCCTGAACACAACGATAATTATGAAAAAAACAGGAAAAAAAAATCAAAATAACCCCAACTCCAAGTTTTTTTTTTTTTTTTTTCCGGAGATATTTACATAGTTTCAATGTGGATGAATATGTGAAAAAAAATAAAAAATAAAAAAAACCACCCCCCGTCCCACACTATTTCTATTCATTTTATCATCTCATAGGGGTATAATAATTGTTCATTGTGTAAAGAATTTGAAAATACCATACATGTCTCTTAAAAATATCCAAAATACCACTAGGATTAAATTTCAGCCCTAAATGTAAAATAATAATTTTATTATTGAAATACACACTAATCTATGTATACAGTAGAACAATCACATTAAAACAGCCACCCTTTTATATTTTAAGTAATATACAAAATATATATATATATATATATATATATATATATATATATATATATATATATATATATATATATCAAATGCCAGACCATTTCTTCTATCAAACATAATTAACAACGGCACAATATTATAGCACCACACTGATCTTTCTATTTCGGATTTTCATTAAAAACCCTGCATGTTTGAAAAAACAATAAAAATTTCTTTTTAAGAATATTTAAAAAAAAAACCACAAAAACATATTGGATAATACTTTTTTTTTTTTAAATGTGGTTTTAACAATCTAAAACAATTTAAAATTTGCCCAAGAAAATCCAAGTCAAAATTTTGGAATCAAGACAAAAATAGAATCAGGCACGCTCCTTTGTAAGCAAAGTTAAGAATTTATATTACGAAAAATGAGGGGAAAAAACAAAAAAAGGGTAAACTTCGGTCTCTCCCCAACAGAAGTCAGGGCAAAAAGACCTTTAAAGTCTCAACTTTCTCTTAAACCCCTTTTTTAAAACCGGATTCCAGAGACTAGCTCTCGATAAAATTGGTAGACCACCCAATGGGAAAGGCTTTACAGAGATAAAAAAGCAAGAACGACATCAAAGACCCCGCATTCTCACACAATGCAGCCCACCAAATAGTCCGTCTCGGGCTCCTTGTAGTTCTGATACAGAGGAACCAAATTTCTTAATTTAAAACGGCAGGGTCTTGTGGCCGCATGGAATTATTCAGCACCAGAGGCAGTCTCTGACTTGTCAGTCTCCATTGGTTCTCCAGAAGCAGGTGGCACCTCACCACTGGCAGCTCCTGCGGTCTCATGAGCACCAGCGTTAGCATTGGGATCAGCATTTGCATCTCCTCCCTGCTGTTGCTGTTCACTACACTGCTGCGGTGGGGTTGCTGGTGTCTCAGGGGTCGCTGGTTTGGCTGGTTTGGGTTTTGGTTTTGTCATTATAGGCCTGCAAAACCTGCAGAAACAAACATTATATTCTTAATGCTTGCCAAATTCTCACCCTATTAAGACGAGGAAAAGCAGCAACTGGATCCTTGCCAAATAGTACTATTTAGCCTTTTATATAAACCAAACACTTCGAGTGAAGATAAAATAACAATACCTATCAAGTGTCTCGGCCTTCTTTCTCACATCAGCTGACAGAAGTACTGGAGTAGCATGCTTGGGAAGCGAGTCCTGGTGTTGCTTTTTCTCTCTTAACCAGGCTTCAGCTTCAACACACTCATTCAATACCTATCACATATCAATCAAGACAGCAGCTTTAGTTGACACATTCACAACAAAAAACAAACACGTACAAGGATCTGATGAGCCCTTACCTTCTGCTTTTCTGCCATGTCAATGTGATCGAATTTAAGATCACTAGACACTGCTGCCTCTCTGTAACTATTAATACAATAAGCAAGTTGATCAATTACAGATCCCCTCTCCGTGTACTCCTTGTACCGCTCTTCAATAGGATCACCTTCCTGCAACCATTGGCATCATTAAACATGCACATGCGCAATAACCGAACACCCCCTTTCTCATAGGGTAAGGAATATACGTGGACAACACACTTTGAAAAAGAGTCCTTACTTTCTTGAGCTCCTCAAGCTTGGCAATGTAAACACCTTTGGTTTCATCTTCACCATCTTCATACAACCAATCCTCTGTCTCCTGCAGTTTAGCTGTGAATCCCTCCCTCTCAGGGTCAGTAACAAATTCATGGTATTTGTCACTTAACTGAAATTACAAAAGCATAGTTAACATCTCACTTTCAGATGGGTGCTATAACCGTCATGCAATAGAGTAGAAGATTAAACTCTACCTTGTTCCTCATATCGTAAACATAGGCTTCAACAGCATTTTTCTTATCTTTTGTTTCCTCCATAACCCGGTCCTGCAATGCCATTTCATACTCTTTTTCTAGTAACTTTTGCACTTCTGCTGCCTGTATTCCACCATAAACCATCTCTGACACAGGGATATTTGTTTTCTTTACTTTCTTTTTGGGAGCCTCAACCTGAAGTCAGGGAAAAGGATAATATAGAAAACTCTATCTCTGAACACGTGTATCAAAAGGAAAAGTTGTTCTCCAAGATTATGACTGCACAACTTAAATCTAATGTCTGAAGATTCCTAAATTGTAGGGCTAACTGACCTTGATATCAGTTTCCATTTGTGCTGGCTTGTCAGACTCAGGAACCCCATTTTCAACCACAGATGCATCAGCAGTTGCTTTCGCATCTTGCATGTTGACTTCTGCTTCATTAGGGCCCATGGTGGCAGCATCACTGGGAGCTTCATCAGTATCCATCTTGGTAGGTTCCTTTGCTGGCTCTTTCACAACAGGAATTTCAACCTCTTCTTCCTCCAAAAGCTGACATGCGCATAAAACAATTGAGGACTGGTACATATATCACTACTAATAAGCTCAATTAGAATCACAACTGAAGACTTACTGTTGCCGATTCAACAGACACAATCCCATGCAGATTCAAACGAACTTTCACCTTCACTTTTGCACGCTCACTTTTTGTACATTGGAAAGGACCAATCTGCAAGTCAGGTTCATATGACAAAGTGCAACACTAAAATTAATGCCCTTAAGATCACAATAATAAAAAAATTGTGACTTGAATAATGCATGCTGACTTCGTACCGTGTATGTGCTAATCTTAGCTGGTGCCTGCAATTCACTGACATCAGCATATTGTACATCAATGGAGAATGTCCCTGACCTATAGAACGTCAAAGCCTTGATACTAGGGATGGGATTTCCCTTGGGGAAGACAATTGTGCTCTGTTGATGATCTACTGCTCCATTCTGAGAGTCTTGAGCTGCACCTTTCCATGATACAGCAATTGAAAATGGGAAGCATTCATGGACCTGAAAAGTGTAAAATCAACAATTAAAGTAAGCACAATGCACCTCATAGAATCTTGACCACTATGAACAACATAGGCAAACAGAAGAACATGAAGTGACAGATAATGTTACCATGCCCATAAACATTTGCCATCCATAATGACTAAGAAGTATCCACAATAACTTATACAAGGCATCTAAAGTAACACGACCAAAGAAAACTAGGGACATAAAAGTTCCCAAAAGACCCCCATCTTCAGGTAGAATGAATTTTCATGCAAGAATGGGTGGACACTCGGTGGATTTTCATGCTATGTAGTTTTTTCAGGCTGAACAGAAGCCTTTTGATTTTAACTGAATTAACCTTGGGATTCAAAGCAATTCCCATCTTAGGTCGATCTGTCATCCAACAATGCCGTCCATTTTCATTTCATGGAAGTCCCCGGAAGAAGTATCCACAATAACTTATACAAGGCATCCACAATAACACACCAAAGAAAACTAGGGATATAAACAGAAAAGTTCCCAATAGACCCCCATCTCAGCACAAGCACGGACATTGATACGTGCTCAACAGTGGGACTAATTACATTAATAACGTACAAGAGACTGATTACAGGAGACATCTGTTAAAATTTGCAACATAACCCTGCTGATGATCTTAAAAAGAGCAACTACTTCAAAATTTTCTCTATTCTTTTAGATTTTATGGATTTTATTCTCAAACATGTGAAGCATTATAGAGGTCAAGTTTGGCAAACAGAACCATAAGAAAAAAGCATATGGACAATGAAAAGACAAATGAGATTTTGCCCTTAGCTATTCATCTTTTTCACTGAAAAAAATGTAGCAACCAGGACATAGAACCTTGCAAGTTTCCTTTTGCCTTTGTGAAATCTTAACAATGCAAGGATTAAAAAAGTTCCAATCCCAGCTTTTTATAAACAAGACATAAGATGCCAAAGTTGCAGGTGAAGTGAATGATATCAAATGTTTTGATCAAGTTAGGGAAGTTAACACCAAAACATCATTTCATTAGTATGAGACTCATAGAAAACAGGTTAGGAAAATTATACCTGGAAATCTCGCACTTTAAAAGTGGGACTGAGAATAGCACACTGCAGTGCACATCCCCTGGAAACAGATTCACTAGCATTCATTGTACGTCGAGGTTCCTTTCCAAAGAACTCAGTCAAAATCTTCATTATGGAAGGTATGCGAGAAGCAGAGCCAACCACTTCAACCATATGAACATTCTCAACAGCAAGTTCAGCATCTTGGAGGGCCTTCTCCAAAGGCCTCTTCACACGCTCCAATATTGGAGTACTAATTTCCTCAAACTCTTCCCTCTTAATGAAGCCTCTGACATCCTTCTCATCCATTAAGCATTCAATATTAAGAGGTGCCACAGGGTTGGCACTGAGAACCTTCTTCAGCTTCTCACAAGCAACCCTAAGCCTAAGGCATGCTCTTGCATTCTGGAGAACATCGATGTGATACTCTGCCTTAAACTTGGAGGCAAAGTGTTGAAACAGAGCTTCATCAAAATCTCTACCACCCAAGGACCGATCATAAGAATGAGCCATAATCTTAAGTTGACCTTTCTTGAATCCAGCAATGCACACTTGCATGCTGGCATGTCCAACATCAACAAAAGCTACATTCAATTGGTCATTCTCAGGCAAGTCAGTCTTATAAATACCATAAGCCAGTGCTGTAGCTGTGGTCTCATGCATCAAACGAAGAGGATGCAATCCAGCAATTGTGGCTGCATCCAAGACAGCCCTCCTTTGAAGGTCGGTGAAATATACCGGAATACCAATGCAGCAATCCACCACTGCTGCATTCAGATTTTTCTGGGCAATGATTTTCAAATCTGAAAACACCATTCCCAAGACTTGGGTAGGTGTGAATGTCCTCATCTCACCCAAATACTGAGCGTGAATTAATGGAAATCCATCAGGACCTTCAGTGATTGTATAAGGAAATGACTTCAGATCCCTTTGCAATTCAGGATCTGAAAATGGGCGCCCAATTAACCGCTTGATCTGGGAAATAGAATTTTTGGGGTTCATCATAGTCGAGGCAGCCCCTGCAGTCCCAATGAACCGCTGTTTGTCACCGAAACATACAATTGCAGGAGTCTCACGCTTGGATTCATCATTAAGCACAACATCAATCCCTCTTTGCCTCGCAACCGCAACAAGGCAGTTCTCATTACCAAAATCAAAACCAACCACACTCATGATTGCCAAAAACAATTACCGAATAATAAATCAGCTAATTCCTGTAAGCTATGTGGCAACCTGCAGAAAACAGCAATAAATCAAATACAATGCCACTAATTAGAGAAAAATAGCATACTCATCGCAGAAGATCATCGAGCAATGCATGATCAGTACCAATAATCCCAACAATCCTAGAATCAGGGCAAAACACAATATTACAAAGTCCCTACGAACCGACGACTAGAACCAGAACATGCAAAATTACAGAAAGATTCCTAGTTTTCTCTATTTTACATTAAATGGAGAACATAAAAGGCAAGCACACAGCCTCAACAAGCAGAAAGAAAACTACAACTTCCTACAATTAGCAAAACCCTTTAACCATTTTTTGAATAAATAAATCCTCAAAATAAATAAATTCAATTACTAGTTCATGAAATTACACCACAAATAAGCCTATAGACACCATAATAGTTTGTTGCTATTCACTATTACCCAGTAACCTAACACAATAGAAAACTATTTAAAACATAATCAACTGAATCTAAAAGAGAGGGGCTCGATTGAGAACAAAACACGACGATCAATCGAGAAAAAATATAAATCTTTCGAGCTAAATCTAGAAAGAAAAACTCACAGATCTATAAGAATAGTTGAAATGAGAGAAAACACAAAATCAGAGATTTGATAGCTAATTATAGAAACGCTGTTCAAGTACACAAATCTAGGGTTGCGGAGATGGCATCGTACCTTTAAAAGGAGGAGATGGAAGGCGAGGGGTTAGGGTGGTTCTAGAACTATCTTTTACTTTTATAAGAAAAGAGGAGAGATTAAATGATAAACCCACAAGGGAATGGAAGGGAGAGAAGGGCTGCTTCCTCTTTCTTTCTTTTTTCAAATGCTTTGGCTTGGATTTGTTTATATTCTGTTGTATTATGTGGAAATTTCCTTCTTTTTTTTCTACTTTATTAAGCTTTTATTTTTAAGCTCTTTTAAACAGAAAAAACAATTTTATACTTTAAGAAAAAATATATTAAATGTTTATATATATATATATATATATATATATATATATAGAATCTTATACAATGTGTCCGACGATTACACCTATGTAATTTCATTCTCAAATGTTATTAAATATTGTAAATTTATAATAATAAATTATAATATAGTTCGATCGGTGAAGGTGGGGACGATGACCTGAGATGGGCCCGTCGGAACAGTAGTGGAGAGATGTCTAGAGAGAATGACTTTATTTTTTTTCGTGATTCTAGAAGCATCTACTACTACGTGGAGTTTTCTTCATCTAGTCTAGAACTAGTTAAATTGCCAGTATTATTTTGCTAAATTATTTTTATAATTATTAGAATTGAAATAATTAATAAATTTTGGTAATTTAAAAATAAAATATATTAACACATCCTATTATAACAAAAGTAATATTGAAGGTTTAATATCTAAAAATATTATTATTATTATTATTAAAACAATAAAATTATTAAATTATCCTAACAAAAAAAAAACTCAAAAACATTAACAAAAGAGAAAATAAAAAAAAAAATTAAAATTATTATTATTATTACTATTACTACGTGAATAATGAGAAAATAAATTCAATAAAAAAAGCCCAAAAATTTAACAAAAGAGTAAACAAATAATATAAAAATGATAAAAAAATAATATTAGCTAAAAATATCATTTGATGTGAAAACAAACAAAATAATAAAACAACCAAAAGAAAGAACAAAAAACAAAAAATTCAATTTTATTATTACAATTATTGTTAAAAGAATAAAAAAAACATTAAATTTACCCTGAAGAAAAAAAAACTTGAAAGCATTAACAAAAGAGGAAGAAAGAAAAAAAAACTAAAATTATTATTATTATTAGTGCTTGAATAATGAAAAAATAAATTCAATAAAAGAATAAAAAAGAACAAAAAATTAACAAAAGAGCAAAAAAAAAATTAAAAAAATGATAAAAAAAAATATTACCTAAAATAATAAAAAAAAAAGCCAAAAGAAACAAAAAAGAAAAAAATTAGAAATATCAATTTTCAAATAATCACAATCTACAAACTAAAATTTAAGAATTTTTTTTTCTCAAAAAAATGCTCAATGAAAGAGAAAATAATAAAAATTAAAAATCAAAACTAAGAGCACGCGCGCACGCATATATATATATATATATATATATATATATATATATATGAATAAAAATAGGAACTATTTAATGGGAAAAAATAAAAAAAATAAAAATAAAAAATTAATAGTATAAGGACCGAAATGAGAACCAAATATATTATTAAAGCACAAAATTTAAAAATTATCTTCTATACCGAATATATTAAGGGATTTAAAATCAATTTGGAAATTAAAAGAATGAGGACCGAATTGAAACCTCAATATATAATCAATTTCAATCAAAAGATCCAATTAAAACAAATCAAAACTTATATAACAGAAATCAGGATTATGCAAAATAATTAAAAGATAAGGGACTAAAATGAAAATACCATAAAATCAGGGGGCTGACATGTAGTTTAGGGTGCAAAAGAGAGAAAATAGAGGGAAGTTCAACCGTCCACCGACACGTATCTGACTACTGGGTGATCACATGCGCCACACCATAAGGAAGAGGATATGGACGTGCATCTAAGGAGACGTCGAATGTACATTTTCCTCCATTGAGTAAGTACTCACGTGCCTCCCGAAAAGTGTATGAAGTCAAATACCGTCGACCACGTGAGCCACAGGAGCCTACAGTATTTGGCATAAAATATTAAAAAATTATAAAATATCGGGATATCCCTGCAGCCAACTCTTCAATTTTGTCTTATTTGAGGCATATTTGTATTTAGCCATTTCAAACAAATATGAAATTCTTGTGGCACCACTCTCGGCTAAAGATGATTTTTGTCTTTTTTGGGGACAAAATAGTTATTTTACTATACAAAGAATTATAAAAAATAAAAAAAACTGGTGACCTGAACCAGATTGAAAATGTGCAATTATTGTGGCACCGCTCCAAGAAGCACTTGTTTTTTTTGTCTTTTTCTAGGGGCAAAATGGTTATTTTACTATGCCAAAATATATAAAAAAAATGAATAAATCAGCAAACCAAACAAACTAAATCGACCCGAAAACTGAGAACCACTATTGTAACCCTAGTGATTCTCCTCACATGCTACAATAATTGAACCTGAGCTCTTTTAGTATATTAGATAATTTGTCTTGCTTATTTGGGCTCCATGTTATGGTCTTTCATTGTTCTAGTTATCAATTTGGGCTTGGTTTCTCGGGATTATTTTTTGTTTAATTTAGTTTTTATTCATAAAAACAACTTACTAAATTATGATTAAATCAATTTAAAATCATACTTGGCATGAAGTTTTTAAAAATATTCTAATTGGTATGATCAATTTTCTTAATGGTTTGTCTTTTCTTGGTTATTCTTTATTTTCTTGGTTTAATCAGTTTTTTTTTATCACCTTTAGTTTGCCTAATTATTTTGGATTCTGAATTAGACGTTTTAATATTTTTTGAAAAAAAAATCATATATTTAAGAGTAATTGAGCATTTTATATCCCTTGTGTTCATTTTTTAAAATTGATAAAAATATATTTTCATATTAAAATTTCCCTTGAGTTATAAAAGAATATATAGAAACTATTTCAATGGTGTTTTGAAATATTTTAAGAAATATTAGTTTGATATCTAAGTAGTCAAGTAAATTATTCAACCATTAAAATAGAATATTATCGAATTTTTATTACCTTTTCAAAATAGTGTACTTCTAAAAAAATATATATTTGACGAATACATTGTCAATATGCATAATATATTATTAAAAAGAATATTCAAGACATTATTTGAAAGCAAAATTTTAGCAAGTGGTACGCTATTCTTTTAAATCTTGATTTTAAAATTAGATAAAAGTAAAAGGGAAAAAAAATTGACTATCAATTTTTTTTCTAGAAAATTCCTTCAAGTTATGGAATGTGTAACCTCGTGATCACGCAACCCACAACAAAGAATAAGATCTGATCCCGGAAAGCCGATATAGGTGTGATAGGAGTGTGACACAATGAAAACCTGCCCCAACACACCATCACTAGTGGAAGGAGTATAATGACACCACGAAGCAAGTTAATCTTCGATAAGTCGGATCCAATTCGTTTAAGAGCTAAAGAATACAAGAATCACTCTCACACATAAACTAAAAAGTTCAGAATTAAAATTCATCAATGGCTGCCAAAATTTAGCTAACATGAGTATAAATAGTCTTTTAAAAACTAACCCTAATGGACCTCTTATGTGGACTTAAATGAGGTCCACTCAAAACTAGTCCAAAACCCCAAATTAAAAATCCATGACTTAATCTAAACAAGCTTTGGATTCTTGCTGAAAACAAAGTCTTAATTAAGCCCAAACAAGTCTTAGGGCTGTAGCTAACAAAATTAAATAAAGCCCAGGAGTCTTATTTATAGCCTTCCATCCAGTCCCTTAATCCTTGTAGGTGTCTTGGACCAGTTCGTATCATCGACACTTTTCAGAACTTGAATGAGACCCTTCTTGGACTTGGATTAGACGAAATAGAGACTGCTTTTTAAGCTATATAGGTAACATTTGTCCCTCTATGTCCATCTTACTTCATGCGCTCTAAACTAGTCCATTCATTGTTTTTTTAAGTCTGTTTGCCCTAGCTCTTGTAAGAGGCCCAATTTGCATCGTTAATGGGCCATTTGCTTAATTGCACACGGTGTAAGGCTAGTTTTCCTCATCCCTTCTCTCTTTAAAAAGATTTGACCTCGAATCATCATCACCTACATCAAAGAGAGTAAGATCGAAAACATTAAAGATAGCATTAACACTATACTCACTTGGAAAATCAAACTTTATATGGATTTTCATTTATCCTTTACAATATTTGAAAAGACCCATCGCTTCATGGATGTAACTTGGAATTCTTTTAAGCCAGAAATCTCTACTTACACATATACACCCAAGCAATCATCGCGCTAAAATAAAATTTATTTGCGCCCCTTTAGCTTTAGTTACATACACATGGTTTCTCTTTCAATATGTTATCACACACTTTCAAAGAGTGTCTTCACTACCTGTGTTTTACAATTTCCATCCAAACTAATCCATTCATCAAAGGAATCAAATCCATGGGAGTTAAAAAGGTAAATCCATATATAATCTCAAATGGTGAAAAATTAGTAGTAGAATGCATGTTATGAAAAACAGACTCTATAAATGAAAAACAGCCTTCCAAATTCTTTAAGTTCTTTTGAATGACAACACGCAATACATGATTCATCAATGTCATAAATATTTTAGGTGCATTTGTAAGCCCAAACAACATGACCAACCACTAATACAAATCATGTTTAGTCTAAAATGTTAAAGTCAATTTTAGAGAAAATACATGTTCCATATAACTCATCAATATGTCATCAAGTCTAGGGATAAAATGTCTATATTTTACCGTTATGTTATTGACAGCGCGACAATCAACATACATCCTCAATGTTCCATCCTTTTTAGGAACAAGTAACATTGACACAACACAATGACTCATACTCTCATGGATGTACCCCTTAATCGTCAATTCTTCTACTTGTTAAAGTTCTTTTATCTCCTTGAGATTGGTTCTAAAGACTGGACTATTAGGAATCAATAATTCATGTACAAGGTACATTTGATGTCCAATTCCCTTTATTGGTGATAATCCACTAAGGATGTCTTTAGGGAATACAACATCATAATCATATAATAAAAAAACAATCACACTAGGGGCAACATAATCATGATTGTTAGCAAGTCTCCTTTTACACATGTAAGATCATCGGCTTGTTAGTGAAAAATAAAGATCCGATTTGAACACCTTTTGCATAAAAAAAGTTTTTTTTAGTTTTTTCACAGTATTATCATCGCACAAGCTTACTTTCTTCACTCCTCGGGTTTTACCTCCACTCTCAATCGATTTAATTAATGATTTAGATTTAGTCGAATTTGATCGTCTTCTCTCACCATTATCCTCTCATGAATTTTCACTCTTCCCATCCTCACATTCCTTTTTAATTTTATTTGATTGTCATACACTTGTTTTGGAGATAGAGGTACAAGAGTGATAGTTTTACTATTCCTTACAATAGTGAATCTATTTCTAAACCCATCATAAATAGTCTTCTAATCAAACTCCCATAAACATCCTAATAGTAAGTATATGCTCTTTTTCTATAGTTTGTTCCTCCAAGTCACTTATAAAATTTTCTAAATATGTGTACATTTTGTACATCTTACAAATCTTTCTAAACATGGATTCCTGTGTTTTTATCAAAAAGAAATTTCTTTAATCATGGCGTGCATATTTCTACATAATATTTTGGCTATGACTCACGGATATGCACCCTTATTTTCATATGAGCAAAAAACACCATCCTACATAAAGTGATAATTAATCACCATCATGCACAAAGTGATAATTAATCACCATCATGTTCATGTTCATGTTCATTTTTTCAGGTCAAGAAATGCATCGTGGATTGGCTAATGCTTATCTAGCATAATGGGCAAATATTTCCCTATTCCTATATATGCATGTGCATCACCAAATTGGTCGTATGATTTTACTTGGGTTGGTTAATAAAATTTGTTTTTTTATTAATAATAAAATAAAAATGAAAACTTATATTCATATTAAATTAATATGATGGATACACATCTAATGGAGAAGCAAAAAAAAACAACATTGCGTGTGTGTGATGCCTATAAGGTGAATTAGGTCAAGCACATGGGCTCTTGTTAATTCTTTCTTAAACCAAAAGATACATGTTGTCATAACCCAATTTTAGGTCATTCCCCAAATCTACCCAAAAAAAAAGGGGGTTGGTGTCGGCAGAAAAATCAAGGCGAAAATTTTAGACGCGTTCGAGATCCCGATCATACCTCTTATGTGCCTAGAAATGAAGAAAGACGTAGATTCGCGGCTAATGTAATTTATTGTTGGAAAAATCTGCGTAAAAATCAAGTCGAAAGATATGATTATATTTTTAGGGGCCAATTTGATTTAATCGTTGGCAAATTTAAAAGCATAATGATACAATCGTATTTTTTATACCCGGAAATGAAGGAGTGCGCAGATTCGTGGCTAATGCAATTTATTATCTGATAAATCTACGTAAAAATTAAGTTGAATGATATAATTATATTTTTATGGGCCAATTCGATTTAATCGTTGGCCAGTTTAAAAATGTAATTATATTTGAGAATTAATTTTTGGTCCAATTGAAGGATTTTATTTAAGCACGTGGATTTAATTATACTTTAAATTGATCAAATTAAATTTATTAAGGGTTTAGTCAATGAGAAATCAAGTTTTTAAATTTAATTCGGGTGCAATTGATGAGATGGGAATTTTCAGAGACCGATTTAAATTATTGCAAGCCAATTATGCGCAATCGCGGGCCAAATTGAACAGATTGAGTTTAACTATCAATTGAGGATTAAATCGCGTAAATCAGACATCAAGGACCAGAATAAAAAGGCGCAAAGCTAAGGTTGAGATTGAAGTTTTTAAGGCCAATTAGAGCAATTAAAAATTGAGGGACCAAATCATACTTTTACCTTTAAAAATCTTTGAAAATTGCATTGCATGTGCCGGCTGCATGATTCTTGAAAGTTGCATTGTTTTTTTTTCGGGTTGCATGACCGGCGTGCTCAGCTTTGAATGATCGCACGCCTGCCTTCATTGTCCAACAGCTATACCTGCATTAAGTATTCAGCAGCCGAAGGGTTTGTGTGTTTTGCTATAAATAGCAACATACAGGGACTGTAAGAGGGGGGTGACGGACGGGCAGAAGAGAAACAAGGGGGAAAAGAAGAAGAGGAAGAAATAATACAGAGAGGGGAAAAATAACTGAGAAAGTGAGGATCGAGAAGAGAAAATCATGAAAAGACCATAACCTTACGTTATATTTTCCAATTTCTTTCACCCTAATCTTGCAATTTAAGAATGTCGTGACCTATCAGGATTTTTGCGCAAACAAAGACATCATTAAGGTTGTTGCAATAGGATGACATTGATATTGAGGTTCTGTTATAAGTGTATTTTTTCATAACATATAGAAATTATTCATGTTGAATTATCAAGAACACATAAACAATTAAGCAGAAGCGTACCTGAATCCATATCTAAAAGTTGCATTGTAGAGTCATGTAGATGACCTTCTAGATTAACATGTTCTTCTTTTGAAAGTCCTTTGATTCTTTCTACTGTAACCTTATTTTCTCTCTAGTGATGGAATGTCAGAATGAGAATGAAGTAGGACATGTAATCTGCGAATTATAACCATATATATAGGTAATAAGCTACCCTTTGATATTCATACTTTTTGATATTCTCACCCTTTGTTATTTTTATCTTTTGGTATTCCTATGTTAGTCTATCACTAAAAAAGGACTAACTATTTAATATATACACATTAAAGGTCTACACCCTATTAGATACACTAAAAACCCTTAGATAATTGTCTACTCTGAACTCTTTCTTTAATAACTAGGAACTTGATGTCTGTATGATTCAACTTCAATAAGCTCCTATTGTTATTGGAATATAAAACTACCGACTTATTTTCACAAAATAACTTAGTGTTCTTTTAATATCATCCACTATGCATAACCCCGTGATAAAATTTCCTAGCCACATTCCATGTTTGGATGCCTTATAACATATTATGAACTCTGTTGCTATAGTGGAAAAGGTTATAAGTGACTTTTTAACACTTTTCCATGAAACAACACCTCAATTAGCATGTAAATATAGCCCGACATAGATTTCATACTATCTCAGCATCCAAAAAAATTGGAGTCGTTATACCTAATGAACTCTAGATAAGCCAAACTTTGATATGTGAGCATGTAGTCTTTTGTTCTCTATAAGTACCACAAGACTCGTTTAGCTATTTTCCATTGTTCTATTCCTGGATTACTTAAAATCTACCCAATATCCAGTAACATACGCAATATCCGGATGCGTACAAACTTGAGTATGCATGAGACTTCCTACTACTAGAGCCCAGAGATCTTTTATATTTCTTTTTTTTTTCAAAATCATTCTTAAGGCATTGATTGAGACTAAATTTGTCTCCTTTAGCCACAGGGTATCTTTTAGTCTACAATCTTGCATGTCATATCTTTCAATAACCTTTTCGTTATAACTCTTTTGTGATAATCTAAGAATATCTCAAGAGCGATCTCGATGTATCTGAATGCCTAATACAAAAGAGGCTTTACCAAGATTTTCAATCTTAAAATTCTTATCTAGAAATTTCTTGGTTTCATGCAATAAATGTATATCACTATTGGCAAGTAAGATGTCATCAATATATAAAACCAGGAAAATATATTTGCTCCCACATAACTTATGGTCTATACAATCATTGACCAAATTCATCTCAAAATTGAATGAGATAATCACTCGATTAAACTTCAAATACCATTGTCGAGATGCTTATTTAAGTCCATATACATATTTCTCAAGTTTGCAAACAATTTTCTTTGGGTCTGCAGATAAAGTTTTCTAGTTGCAATATGCAAATCATCTCATCAATGTTACCATTGAGAAACGTTATCTTTAAATCCATTTGATGTAACTCAAGATTGAAATGTGCCATTAATACCATTATAATTCTAAAAGAGTCTTTTGAAGATAATAGAGAAAAAAGTCTCTTTATAGTCAATACCTTTTTTCTGTGTAAAGCCCTTTGCAATAAGATGTGCCTTGTATTTCTCCATATCACCTTTCAAATACCTTTTAGTCTTAAATATCCATTTGCAACCAATGAGTTGCAAACCTTCAGGTAATGAGACAAGACTCCACACGTTGTTGTCTTTTATAGACTTATTCTCCTCATTTATAACACAAATCCACTTTTGAGAATTAGAACTTTCAATGGCTTGATGGAAGTTGATAGGATCATCATTCATCACTCCAATATCTACCTCATGTTCTTGGAGAAATACAATGTAATCATTTGATATTGCATTTTTTTTCTCTCTAGTGGATTTTCCTAATGTCATAAATTCTTAAGGTGCTTGAGGTTGTTCTTCTGGAATAATTTCTTGAATAAGAGGTTCTTCGAAATTATCTTGATTCATTGTGTTTTGAATAAGGTTAGAAATGGAATCTTAATCAATGCTAATAACACCTATGGTAATATTAATATAGTCTTCTTTAAAGACAAAGTCTTTATCTTTATTACCTCCTGAAAACTCGACATCCTTAAAGAATTGAGCATTTCTCGTCTTGAAAATCAACTTAGTTGTGGGATCATAAAATTCGTATCTCCTAAATCTTTTTGAGTATCCAATAAAATAATAACCTACCATCCTAGAGTCCACTTTTTTTTTATTTGGTCTATAAAGCCCTACCTCAGTTGAATATCCCTAAAGATGCAAGTGTTTTTTATTAGGTTTTTTACCTGTCCAAAGTTCACAAGTGATGTAACCTCCATCAATAATTGTGATAAAACCGATAACAATGTTGGTTTAGAACCTCAAGATCTTGTAGACAAGATTGGTTGAGCCTTGATCCAACACTTAACCAAATGAAAACCAAGACTATGAAGGATTGAAATGCCACATTAAGAAAACCTGAGAGTCTCTCAACAATCAAGATGAAAAGTTTGATTGTTTAAATGCCACAAGATTAACTTGATAAGTTCTAAGAGTTCTTTTAAGAACAAAGAGGAACACAAGACTTTATAATAATGATAATTTTTTGAAAATATAATTTGCCTATTCAATTCAAAATACCTATCTATATATTTGGAATAACCCCCAATAATAGAAAAAGTCATGACTAAAGCCTTAAAACAGCACAAACATCAATATTAAAAAATTCCTATGTTTTTAGGCCTCTTGGACTTCTAGAGACAATAAAAAATAGGTAAATGACTAAATTCAATGAATTTAATAGAACCATTAAAGACCAAGTTAATTCCTCTATGTAATATCCTTGGAACTCAACAGCTTCATGGCCTTTGATGGTCAGACCATATTGGTAACGTTTTTGCATGCTAATTATTAGCCTCTTCAATTGCTTTGATGATGTGGATTAAGCCTTGATTATTATTTGAGCCCATCTTAGTCTTTTTAGAATCAGCTCAAATCTCTTGGATTAGCTTATTTAGTGTTTACTTGAAATATTTGGCTCTGAGTCTAGTAATTAGACCACCTAAAAGTGATAAAAGGATATTAAACAAATTCAGCCACATTCCCAAATGTATGATCAACATGTCTAACTCATTGGTTTGCATCAATAAGGGGTTTTGGTAAAGGTTTTAGTTGGAACTTGATTGAGGATATATGTTGCAGTCTTAAGTGCTTCTCCTAGAGTGATTATAGAAAGGTAGAATGATTAAACATACTCCTTACCATGTCCTTAAGTAAATGATTTTGTCTTTCAGCAACACAATTCATATTGGGTGAACCCGACATAATGTATTGTGGGACAATACCGCATTCATATAGGAATTTAGCAAATAGACCTAGACTTTGTTCTCTTGAATCATCATATCTACCATAATACTCACCACAAACGGTTATATCTGATGCTCTTAAGTCTTTTGCTGAGTTGGTTTTCAACTTCAGCTTTATAACTTTTGAGCACATCTTATGACTATGATTTTTCACTTATGAGATATATATAGCCATATGTAGAAAAATTATTCATGAATGTTATAAAATATTCTTGACCATTCCAAGCAATCGTTGGGAACCACCTATAAATATATGTATGTACAAGTTCTAAGATGTCCAAAGTCTTGTTGGCTATAAATCTCCTTATATTGGTTTATTTAACCTTAATACAATTGATACAAACTTAAAAATTTGTAAAATCTAAGGGATCGAGAATTTGATCTAACACAAGTCTCTCTATTCTCCTTTTAGAGATATGATCTAATCTTTTATATCATAATACACCTGAATTCTTACTAGTTAATTTTCTCTTGGTACCTCATGTACTTAAATGGAGGGATTCATTAAATAAAGCAATGAGATCAATCAAATAAAGATTATCGTAACTAGATAAAAGAACTAGAACTAGCCAATTTTGAATCATAAAATAAACTAAATTTTCGATTTCTGAATGAACTTGTCCAAAGTAGAAATAAAAATCAAATTCTGTCTAAAAGATGGTACAATAAAAGTTTCATCAAGATCTAAATAAATTATAGTCTTTAACAATAATCTAAAATTTTTAATTGCCTCAACTTAAATCGTCTTGCCATCTCATACATAGATGTATCTTTCAATATCATTTGGCTTTTGGAAGCAACCCTGCATAGACACATTGATCTGAATTGTTGCACCATAATCTAACCACCATATATGTCTAAGTACCGAAGTTAAATTAACTTCAGAACAAACCAAAGCAAGAAGCATACCTTTCTTAGCACGTTAATCATTATAGTTGGTGCATTGATTCTTTTCATGTCCTTCAACACCATAAAAAAATAACTAGTACCTACTAAATCATGTGATTTCATTATTTATTTCTTTTTGAGGTATTGTAGCCGCAACTTCCTTCTTGCTCTCTCTTTTCCTTCCCTTGTTTTTAAAAGGTAAAGACTAAGTGAACACTCTTTATCTTATCTTACTTAAACCTCTCCTCTTTCTAAATATAGTGTGAGATAAGCTCATTGAGACATTAAGTCTATTTTTGACAATTGTAGCTCACCTTAAACTAGTTATATTGTGACGAAAGGGATATTAAAACTAAATGTACTAGCAAGTCCTTAGGGAGTTCAAGATGAAGTGCTTTTAGTTTAGAAGCAAGATGAGACCTTTCTAAAATGTACTTCATTACATTGCCTTTGTCCTTATACTTCATTAAAATGAGACTTGTCAAAAGCGTGTCAATTTCAGCCTTTTTGTTCTTGATAGAATTATTTAGCTGTAGTGATTTTAATCAAACATTATGCCCTTAAATGCTTCTGGAATGACTCTATTCATGATCTTTATATATATGCGATTTGATTTCTCTCATCTTTCCATATTTCTCTTTTCATCAAAGGCACTCTCATCCGTAAGGGGTGGGGAAAAATCAGTCCTTAACACAAGGTCGAGATCTATAACTTCAAGAACTATCAAAAGATTATTTTTCCAAGACTTGAAGTTAGAGCCATTAAGCGTAGAAATAAAGTCGATACTGACAGTATTATTAGCATAATTAATAACTAAAAAGAGAACAACAACAATTGAAACAAGCTCATGTACAAGACTTATATTAAGAGCAAAAATAATTCAAATAAAGGTAAATCTCATCTTAAAATATCAGGCACTCCTTTAATAGTTTATATTTGGATAAAAAAATTAATTCATAAGTGATATCTTAATGTAGTAATCAAATATTGCTAATAAGAACATGCAAAAAATAAATCATCCTTTAGGCCAATTAATTATTCACATGTAAAACCAAACAATCATCACATGTTGATTTACATGTGCACATGCTTTTCCTTTAAATATTGACCTTCATTTGGGTTGATCAATATTTACATAACTTACATACACATAACCATTTATATTTCAAAATGAAATTAATTTCCATAAAAGGTCTCTTTGGTGACATATTGTTTTAATTCATTCATTGCAAAATATATATCAATATACCAATATTTGAAAATCAATTTGCAACATTTTTTTAACAAAGTCAATTGTTGACTATGACTATTAACTGTACAATTGGACTGAGTTAGGCCAACTCAGATCCTAAACCAATTTGCAATGGATCAAACAATCTAGTTGTGGACTAGAATTTTTAATAGGTCGAAACCCGCAATACCGAATATTTTATATGGGCTTAAAGCCTACAACCTTTTGGCCCACATTCTATTAAAAAAAAAAACCACAGACCCCTATCTATTTTAATTGTTATTGGTGAAGCCGTTACACTTTCAGCCACTGGAAGATGTTACAACGATTAGTAATAGTTGTCACTTAACTATATTTATGCATTGGCAATCAAAGGGCTGCCAATTAATTATTGTCTTGAACCAATAATTGTCATGGTTTTGCACTGGTAACCTACGAGTTGCCAATTAACTATCTTTTTGCACTAGCGCTCCCCATTGTCAGCGCTAGTGATGCTCTTGCATTGGTAGCCAAGTTGCCAATTGATTGTTTTTAGCAGTGCTAGCAATGACCAATTTTGGTCATTGTGTGTGTGTATTGGCACCCTACAATGTGTGTGTGTCTATATATATATATATATATATATATAGATAGATAGATAGATAGATAGATAGATAGATAGATAACCAATGCCCCCGCGCCTCATTGCGGGCGACACCATATTTTTTTCAAAATAAAAATATTAATTGTTTGAAATTTTTTTTATTACAATATAAATTTAGTCAAAATAATAAATATGTGCAAAATTCTTGTGAAGTGGAAGTTTTCTATAAAATATATGAATTTTTAATCAATATAAATTTATATATTTAGTAGGTTTTAATGAGATAACCAGTATAAAATCATTATTATCATTAAAAAAGCAAAAAGATTTAGATATCTAAATTAATGAATTCACTGTATTAAAATTAATTCATTTTATAACTCAATTTAAATAGAACACAACAAACAAGATATAAATTGTGAAAGAACTTGCAATAATCAAATAATAAAAATAAGTAGTTAATTTTCCATCTCTAACATAAATTTTCAGAACTGAATCAAATAAAAATAAAACCCCAATAAAAAATAAAATGATAAAAATTTAAAACAAAAACCAAAAGTATAAATGAATAAATACAAACAAAAAATAAACACTATCCAAGAAATTGAATGAAAAATCTAAAAAAAATTAAAAAAATAAAAGTCAAAATGAAAAACAACATATATAATTAATTCCAATTGAATAACAAAACTGCAATAAATCAAAACATTAGGATCAAAAAATAATAAAGGAATTTTTAAAAATAAAATATAGTATAACCAAAATAAATTAAAATTTTCATAATGAAATTAAATAAAAATAAAACCTCAACAAAAAATAAAACATTGTCCAATGTCCAATAAGGACAAAAAAATAAATATGGATAAAAAATAAACACTATCCAATAAGGACAAAAAAACCAAAGGAATTAATACAAAAAAGAAAAGAAGAATAAGTGCTAAAATGAAAAAAAATATATAATTAGTTCAAATTGAAGGATAAAAATGAAACAAATCAAAACTTCGGGATCGAAAAACAATTTTTTAAAAAACAATCGCAGTGTAATCGTTGAACAAATTGAAAGAATAAGAACCAAAATAAAAAGTAGCATAGATAACCAATTTTAATTGGAGAAAAAAATTAAAATAAATTTAAACTTGCATACCAAAGTTATTAAAGGAACAAAAAAATAAACCAAAAATCAAAAGAGGAAGGACTGAAATGAAACATGCCATATATAATTAATTTCAATTGAAAGATATAATTGAAAATAATTAAACTTTTCATTAAAAAATTAGTAAAAAAAATGAAATCAAAAGATAAAGGATAAAAATGAAACAACTACAAATATGAAGGATCATACTGTACTTTACAGCAGCATGATAGAGAAAAAGAGGGGAAAAACCATCTACCGGCTATTCCAAGACCACATTCACATAACAAACACTGCTCTGACGACGCACTAGGTGACACGATGGAAGGCCAATTATAATCGCCTTAAGACACCACGCTCGCCTCCTAAAGGGCTCATGCGGGCAGAACACTAGTGTCACGTCTATATAATGTGCCTGCAATGTTCTAGAAAAAGAAATAATAAAAAATTGATTAATTACCCATATACTATTGGACCTAGCAATATCAATGACAAAACCGGGTATTGCAATAGCCCCAGTTCTAGGTGTGTTATTTTGTCATTTAGGGGGCCTAGTTTCGTAGGTTTTAGTGTGTAAAAAATTTGAAAATACCATCCGTCCCAAGGGTTAAAAATTTTCTATTCTAGGGATAAAATGATCAATTCACTATTCAAATCCATAGTAATCTATGTTTGTGTAAACAATAAAAATTGTCATTGTAATTTTAGGACGTGTTTATATATATATATATATATATATATATATATATATATATATATATATATATATATATATATATATAAAGCCTACGGGTTGCCAATTTATTTACTTAAGTATAACACTAGCAACTGCCAATTAAGTTTTTACTAGCAACCTATAGTCGACTACTAGTTATTGTGGTTTCTTAATAATTCAATATAAAGTGGCTTTGATGCCATTTGTTATTACTGTATTTTTTCATTACATATAGAAATTATTTATGTCAAATTATCAAGAACAAATAATCAATTAAATGGAAGTGTAACTGAATCCATATCTCGAAAGTCACTCTCTAAAGTCATACGAATGACTTTTTGTATTAACACATCCTTCTTTTGAGAGCCCTTTAAAATTTCTACTGAAGAAATCAATAAGAAAAGTGAAATAAAAAAATCATGGATTGAAATAAAACAAAAAAAATATAAAGGGTCATAATATACTTTCCAACTGTAGGAGAGAGAAAAGGTGGGAAAAAACAATCTATCAACGATTCCATGACCACCTTCACATGACATGCATCACACCACGAGTAAGAAGACATGCTTGTGTACCGTATGATATGACGATTAAACATTTTTCACCACCTATAGACACCGCATGCTCCCTCTGAAGGGCGTTTACATGACAAGCCGATGACTTGTCCATACAACGCACCTGAGTAGTTCAATTTTTTTTTTATAGAATACCTAAACACCTTTAAATTCGGTGATAACCATAAAACCAGGAGTGAAATTACCATCATGCTCCTAGCCACAAACCTTCCTTTTTGTTTTTTTGGAAGGTATGTAAGTAATTGTACTGTGCAAAAATATATAAAAAATCTAAAATACCCTCCTTCATCCTTCATATTTTTATTAGCTCCCAAGAGTAAATATGAAGTTTTACTGTGCAATAAATATTAAAAAGACTAGAACATCCTTGATATCGAGGGTCGAATTTTGACGATTCTAAAGATAAAATAGTAATTTTATTATTAAAATTCGCAATAAATATATATAGTGAAATCTTGATGTTTATAATATATAATAATATCCAAGATTATATATTGAGGTTTGACCAATTGTGTGTTGTACTTTCATGGAAGAGGCACAATTAAACTTTGACATTTATTTGTTCAAACTAATTGTAAATCTAAAGATGGCAATAAATCACATTTGTTGTTTTGTTTTCGGTGTTTCCTGGTGATTTTGATTTTGCTAGATTTATTTCAAGCTTACTTTCCATATTTATAAATATCGGTTTGATCAAGGATTTTTGCTTTTGATTTTTTGGGAAAAAGTTTATTCCAAGCAATATATATATATATATATATGTATGTATGTATATATATAAAGAATGAATGTGGTTCAATTATCTTTTTAAAAATATATTATTTTTTATTTTTTAATTTTTTTAAGTATTTTTAAATCATTTTGATTTAGTTATATCAAAAATATTTTTTTATAAAATATATTAGCTATTAATAGATCTTCTAGTGAAAGAACTCACTCTTGGATATTTTGAAGATCTAACTATAAATTAATGCTTTTAATGTAATAATATTAATTAATGTAGTTTTAAAAAAACACCATGCATTTAACCCTTATAGTTTAAAATTCACCTCTAATCTCAATCCTTTCAGGTTTTTTTCTTCCTTTTGATAATGCCTTAATTCTTTCTTACTTTTTCATTATTCTCCAATTACTTTTTAATGTTAATAATATCAAATAAAAGTAGATCATTATTTTCCAAGGAAATGAAAATCTTATTCTCTAATGGATTTGAAACTTAAAATGCAAAAAAGTTTGATTAGGAAAGAAAGCATTTTTTAGGGGGGAAAATAAATTGAGGATAGTCAACATTGGTCAAACGAGCATTTGATTATTTTTTGATTCTATACTGACTAATCGATTAGTTTTGATAAACTATAGGGATTAAAGTGTAATTCATTCACATTTTGAAGGGCTAAAATATACAGTTTTGTGGCTTCCACATCCTGTCGTGACAGTACAAGAGAGCGATGGCAAAGAAGAGAGAAGATAAAGAATCGCGGAAAGAGGGTCGGATCAGATGGCTCTAATCATCGGACAAATTCAAAGTCTCAATTCATCATCACTCATCTTTAGCATCTTCAACAACATCAAATTATAGTCACCTTGCACTTGATAATCCATCACCCCCTTCAATCACGGTCTCTCAAATTGATGGTACCCTTTCCTCGTGTTTCCTAATATATATGTTACCAGAGATTTTGCAAGTCTTTTTTTTTTTTTTTTTGTGTTGATTTGGGATAGAAATGTCCGCATCTCAAAAACTAGGCATCATGAATTACCATCTGCTGTGCAGTGTAATAAATGAGAATTTAGTTCCCAAGATTTTTCATTGAAAATGGGCACACTTTTCTTTTTTAAATCTGGATCATGACCCTCAGCCCCTCCCTCTAATTGAACAGTGTTGCAATGGTTTTGAGATAGGATTCCCAGGATCCATATATAATCGACAAGCCTAATTTCAATACTGCACTAAGTTGTTCTTGTAGCAGTATCAGATTCTCCATAGGCGCATTACTTACATTAGTTTATGAATTCTGTTATTTGAATCGATGAAATCCTGTGAAGGAAGATGCTCTTTATTCCAATTCATAATTTGCTAAATTAGGAGCTATGCCTATAGGCTGGCCATTCAGGAAATATGCGGCCAAGTAACCTGGATGGTTATCCGTGATTCCAGACCTTAAATTGATAATCACTAATAGTTCTCTTTGTTTTTGCATGTGAATGCCGGGTTTCTTTTCTCACCTGCAGTAATAGATTTACGGTGGCAGTTTCACCCTTCCTCTGCACATATAATTACTTCAGAATTATGCTTGGATTGCTTCTATGAAAATAATTGAACTTGTGAAATTAAGACGTCCCTGTATGCTAAACAAATTATTGAACTGCTTCTGTCAACTTCATAATTTGGTAGCTCGAAGAGGTTTGCGTCATGAAATGTTGTTTTACTACTCTATCAAATTCTTACCCAATGCGCTGGAATTTGTACTGATAGTCACAACCACTACTTGTTTCATGTTTCCCATTGATCTTATGGTTGTTACAGCTGGTTCTGGAGGAGCAGATTATGAGTCTAGTTCTAAATTGCCCAGCAATGAAGATTCCGAAGGGATCAACTTTGACATTAGAAACCAAGTAGAACAACATCTCCAGAAACGAGTGACACCTACACAAACTTACAACAAGATGACCGAAATACAAATGTCTGTAGTGACACCATCAATTCAAAAGGCATCAGATAAGCCTATTTTTTTCTCTTCAAAGAGAATAAACTCCTGCATTATAGCCTCCCAGAGATCTCGTGTTATTTGTTCTCTCATAATAGCTTCTCTCGTGCTTATATCTTACATTGATTATCCACTACTTGGAATTAACATAGTGAGTTCAGAGAGCATTGTAGCCTCTAGGCCTCTTTACTTAGTCCTGCTAACTGATGTATCGATTGTGCTTGTCCGATTGTTTCGTGAAAGGGGAAATCATGGCAATGAAGAATCTGAGCGACAAAGAATGGTATCCAAGGAAGATGGAGATAACTGGGTGGGAGCAATCAAACTCTTGGAGAGAGGTTTGGCTGTGTATCAGGCTGTCCGCGGCATCTTCATTGACTGCAGTGTTTATTTAGTTGTTGTTATCTGTGCTCTCTCTCTATTGTAGTTTTGAATCTTTTGATAGCAAGATGAACATTTGTAAGCTCTTGGCTGCATGGAGTCTGGATCCAATTCAGCAGAGCAATAATGTTTGTTGTAAAATCTCTGAACTCATTTGGTCATGTCAAATTCCATAAACACCTTACTTGCACTGTAATTATTCCCTTCCCTTCCTCCCTTTATGTAGTAAACCGTTTTGAATCAAAGCCTCCCCTTTGCAATATCAGCGATCGGTTACCAAAATCAAATTGTCTTTTCAGTGCTCTTGCTTACAAACTATCACCTTTTTTGCAAATTGCGCTTTGAAATAATCCACCTTTCAATCTCCCCAAGTATATGCCTCGACAGGAATCACTCGAGGGTGGATTTACTCAGAAACTGCTGGTAAAATACCACCTTTTTCCCTTAGTAATGTTACAATAGGAAATGCTTCTATATTATGCTGCTCGAAATAAGCAGAGCTCGTTGGAACATTAAAGATACAGATAACATTTCAATACATTACAAGTATTAAATTGTGCATATAACCTTAACTGATGAAGTTCCACAAGCACAACTTGAAGAGAATGTTTCATAGTATAGTTGAAATTATTTTTTAAAATATTTTTTATTTAAAAATATATTAAAATGATATTTTTTTTTAAAAAAATATTTTTAACCTCAATATATTAAAATGAACTAAAAATACTAATTTTTTTTAATTTAAAATAAAAATAATTTTTTTAATTTTTTTTAAAACACTTCTAAAATACGATTCCAATCACCCCCGAATATCTCAAGGAACGATGCAAACAATTAAATAATATAACTTGACTAGTTGTAGATGGAGCGTTGTTTTGGATTAATTAAGCCTACCGCTTCTAACTTTCTTTGTAAATTGATTTTTTTGACTTTGACCCTTTTTCTTCAATAAACATAATAATAACAGAAGATAAAATTCTCCATTTTGACCTCAATTTTCCAAACTTTTTTTTAAAGATAAAACTTCTCAAAAAATGTTTTTTTAAATGTAATTCAGTACTTTCACTTATTTTATAATTGCATGAAAGTTTTTTATATAATAATAATAAAAAAGGACGGGATACAAATAATGTAATAGGAGATCAAATATATAATAAAAAGTAAAAAAAGTAAAATTCTCTAAGATCTTCTAATTAGTTATTATAATTTTTTTAAGGTTATTGATACTATAAATAAAGATTAGACTAGATAGAGAGAGAAAAATTGACAAAATAAAAGAGAAAAAAGACAAAAAAGCACAAAGCAAATTGCCTAAACAAAATTAAAGATGTGTTTGGCATTTCCATTGCTTTTGTAGTTGAGGTTTTAAAAAACAGTTTCATGAAAAACACTTTTAACTGCGGTTTATAACTGAAATTGAAGTGTTTGGTTAAAAATATGGGGTTAATGAAAAACAGTTTCATGTATTTAGTTAATTAGTTTTTCATATTACTGTAAACTTGTGAAATTACTTGAAAGGGTATAGACACACACACACACACATTGTAGATTTAATAATCATAATATATTAATAATTCAAGTAAATTGAACATTTCTTTTTATTCTTCCAACAAACTATTTACAATATCATCATGAACAAGATCCATATGTGAAGGCCTCTTCAATCTTTGACTATATTCGCGAGCTATAATATTTGGTTAAAAATCATCTGGGATATAATTGGGATTATGATCATATTATTCAATATATTTTTTTTATCAATTATTCAAGATTCCAATTATCATAATTTTTTTTGTTCTATACAAATTATTCAACATTACATGTTATATCTTTTTTTTTTTATCAAATATTCAAAAGATATCAATTATCATATTTTTTTCCTACAAATTATTTAACATTACATGTCATATTCCTTTTTTTTTCTTATGTCAATAAATAAGATTCCAATTTTTCTTTATTTTTTTAAATCAATTATTAAATATCCCAATTTTTATGATAACTAAGGGTAGACCAGGGCTCCTAACAAGCTAAGAGATTGTACATCCCCATAACCCATTGCGTTAGTAGAACAAAAAGCCTCACCATAATCAACCATGCCACTATTAATCTGTTGCTCAAGTGCATTTTGCGAGTAATAATGTCTAGTGACCCAGTTTTTCAAGCAAAGTAGCTCATCATTTGCCATTTTGATGCAAACCAAGGAGCTGGACTTGTTGATCATACACTCGCGGATGGGGATGAATTTGCACAAGACCCGTTGTCGCTTCCAAGTGGTCCAATTAAAAGACTTAGAGCCAAACGTTTCAAGGAAGCACTAAATGGGCTAATCCAAGCGATTTGGGCTGATTCTAAACAAATCAAGATGGGCTCAAATAATAATCAAGGCTTAGTCCACATCATCAAATCAATTGAAGAGGGCAATAAATATGCAAAAACATTTCCAGCATGATCTAACCATTAAAAGGCATGAATTTGATGCGTTCCAAGATATTAAATAGATGATTAAATGTGGTCTTAAATGGTTATGTACTAAATACATTGAATTTAGTCATTTAGCTATTTATGGTTGCCTCTAGAAGTCCAACATGCCTAAAAACATGGGGACTTGTTTATTTTGATGTTTGTCCTGTTTTAAAGCTTTAGTTATGACTTTTTCTATTCTTGGAGGGTTGTTCCATGTATATAGATGGGAATTTTGAAATGAATAAACAGATTATGTTTTCAGAAAATTATCATTTTTCTGAGGTCTTGTGTTCCTCTTCGTTCTTAAAAAAACTTGTAGAACTTATCAAGTGAATCTTGTGGCGTTCAAACAACCAAACTTATCACCTTGATTGTTGAGAGATTCTCACGTTTTCTAGGTGTGGCGTTTCAATCCTTCGTAGTCTTGGTTTTCATCTTGTTAGGTGTTAGGTTAAGGCTCAAGCAATCTTGTCTACATGATCTTGGGGTTCTAAACCATCGTTGCTATTGGGTTTCATCACAATTATTGATGGAGTTCATATCATTTGGTATCAGAGCTTTGGTTCTAAGATAAGTTTGACCTCTTACAGAAGACAAAAAATCTTCAAAATAAAAAACAAGAAAAAAAAATCGTCAAACAATACGGAAAAAAAAGGGTGCATGATTCGAGTAGGAAAACTTCTTTTCAATCTTGTTTCTCACCTTATTCAAGTTAAAAAAAACACAATTACAAGTAGAAAAACTTCGTTTCAATCTTGTATCTCATCTTATACAAGTTTTAGCCATTTTGGTTTTGGTTGTTTCTCATCTTTTGAATTGCTGTGGGATTATTTTGAATTAGTTTTTGAAAGTTCGATTAAGAACTAAAGAAGACACAAAAGAGTGGAAGAAAAAAGGCAAGAGTGCATGGGACCATAAGAGGTTAAAAGCCATTTAGTGTGCAAACACGAGTGTAAGTGTATCAATTCTTGAGTGAAACACGTGAGGGAGTGCTTGTGAGGATTCTAACCTTGTTTTGCAGATTTTAAATATGTCCAATAATCAAGAAGATACAACCGAAAAAGTTCGAGAACTTGTAGTTCCAAACCTCCAAATGCAAGTCTTGCTAAGGGAGATGAGGCGTATGTTAAGGGCTAAATTAGAACCTATTCATGATAGGTTGGACAGGGTAGAAGCAGAGGCTCCTAGGGGACATCAACATGACATTCCCAATAGGTAGCAAGGTGGGCATGTTCCATGGCGGAATGTTGAGGAAGAGGTGAAATCGGAGTTTGATGAGCCATATTTGAACCTAGGCAGGTTTTAGCGTGGGAATGATAATCGAGAAGCTAGGATGGGTAGGCCTAGGAGGGATAATGATTTGGGAAACATAAAGATTAAAATCCCATCTTTTCAAGGTAAAAGTGATCATGAAGTTTATTTGGAGTGGGAAACTAAAATGGAGATGGTGTTTGATTGTCACAACTACTCGGAGATAAAGAAGGTTAAGTTGGCTACAATTGAATTCACTGATTCCGCCATTGTTTGGTGGGATCAATTACTGAACAATAGGAGAAGGAATAAAGAGCCACCCATGGACACTTGGGAGGAGATGAAAATACTTATGAGGAAGCGTTTTGTACCCAGCCATTATTATAGGGCATTATATCACAAGTTGCAGAGGCTAAATCAAGGTTCCAAGAGTGTGGAAGAATATTACAAGGATATGGAGGTAGCTATGATCTGGGCTAATGTCGACGAGGACCGGGAAGCCACTATGGCTAGGTTCTTGCATGGATTAAATCATGAGATTGCGGATATAGTTGAGATGCAACACTATGTTGAGTTGACAGATATGGTGCATCAAGCCATAAAAGTGGAGGAACAATTCAAACGAAAAGGATTGGTTAAGAGGGGTCATCCTATGGCTACCACCAACACGTGGAAGACAGCTCCAAAACGGGATGAGAACTTACAAAATAGCCAAAATTTGAATCCTCTAAGAATTTCAAACCAACGGCCATCGCTACTGTAGGTAACACCGAAATTTCAAGTTATAAAACACGTGATATTAAGTGTTTTAAATGCCAGGGGCCGGGACACATAGCCAGCCAGTGTGTAAACAAAAGGGTGATGGTAATAAACGCTCAAGGAGAGCTTGAGTTGGAGAATGAGGAAGAAGTAGATGATGATGACATGCCACCTTTGAAGGATGTTGATGATAAGCAAAGTGCTGTGATTGGAGATTTATTGGTAGCAAGGAGAGTTCTCAATATGCAAGTTAAGGAGGAAGAAAGTAACCAAAGGGAGAACTTGTTTCATACTCGGTGCTTTGTGAAAAACAAAGTTTGCAGTGTCATTATTGATGGAGAAAGTTGCACGAATGTAGCCAGCATTTATTTGGTGGAGAAATTGGCCTTAACTACCTTGAAACATCCTCACCCTTATCTGCTTCAGTGGCTAAATGAATGTGGCGAGATCAAGGTGACAAGGCAAGTATTGGTGGCATTATCTATTGGTAAATACGAAGATGAGGTGCTTTGTGATGTGGTGACTATGCATGCAAGCCATTTACTCTTGGGAAGACCATGGCAGTACGATCGGAGGGTTATGCATGATGGATTCACAAATAGGTATTCTTTTACTCATAGAAAGCAACCTATTATTCTTGTGCCATTGAATCCAGAACAGGTTAGGGAGGACTAATTAAAGTTACAAAGATCAAATGACCAAAAGAAAGAAAAAGAAATAAAGGCCGAAATTGAAAAAAAAGATTTACAAAAAAAAGAAAGACAGAAAAACATTTACCAGAGAGAAAAAGAAAGAGAAGGGATTTCGACCATAGTGAGAGCAAGAGAGGAAAAATTCAATTAAATTGCAAAAAAAAGTGAGATTAAGAGAGCATTCTTTTCACACCAGCCCCTGATTGTACTCATGTACAAGGAGGCTCTTTTATGCACTAATGATCTTGTCGGCGCTTTGCCGAGCGATATTGTTTCTCTTTTGCAGGAGTTTGAAGATGTCCTTCTCGAAGAGGTACCTAATGGATTACCTCCAATTTGAGGGATTGAACATCAAATTGATCTCATACCAGGTGCGTCAATTCCAAACCGACCTGCTTATAGGACTAATCCCGAGGATACCAAGGAACTTCAGAGGCAAGTAGGTGAATTATTGGAGAAGGGGTATGTGCGTGAAAGTATGAGTCCGTGTGCGGTTCCGGTGCTATTAGTTCCTAAAAAGGATGGAACATGGAGAATGTGTGTTGACTGTCGAGCCATCAATAATATAACAGTAAAGTATCGTCATCCCATTCCTAGATTAGATGACATGCTGGATGAATTGCATGGTTTTTATGTCTTTACAAAAGTGGATCTTAAGAGTGGATATCATCAAATTAGGATGAAAGAAGGTGATGAATGGAAAACTACTTTTAAGACTAAATATGGTTTGTATGAGTGGTTAGTGATGCCTTTCAGTTTAACTAATGCTCCGAGCACATTTATGCGTTTGATGAACCATGTTTTGCGTGCATATATTGGCAGATTTGTCTGTGTATTTTGATGATATCCTAATTTATAGTAAAAACTTGAAGGAACATGTAATGCATTTGAGATCTGTCTTGGAAATTTTAAGGAATGAAAAGTTGTTTGCTAATCTCAAGAAGTGCACCTTTTGCAGGGATAAACTTGTTTTTCTTGGTTTTGTTGTTAGTAAGAAAGGAATTGAGGTGGACGAGGAAAAGATTAAGGCAATCCAAGAGTAGCCAACTCCTACAACAATCAGCCAAGTGAGGAGTTTCCACAGCTTAGCTAGCTTCTATAGACGGTTTGTGCGTGATTTTAGTAGCTTAGCCACACCTCTTACTGAAGTCATAAAAAGAATATGCCGTTTAAGTGGAGCGAAGAACAAGAAAGGCCTTTAATTTGATCATAGAAAAGTTAACTAATGCACCTTTGCTTGTTTTACCTAACTTTGCTAAAACTTTTGAAATTGAGTGTGATGCTTCAGGAATAGGTACTGGAGTTGTTTTGATGCAAGAAGGTCGTCCAGTTGCTTATTTTAGTGAAAAAATAAGTGCAGTAGCCCTAAATTACCCTATTTATGATAAGGAGATGTATGCCTTGGTAAGGGCTTTGGAAAATTAGCAACATTATCTATGGCCAAAGGAATTTGTGATTCACACGGATCATGAGTCCTTGAAGCATTTGAAAAGACAATAAAAGTTGAACGGACGCCATGCCAAGTGGGTGGAATTCATTGAAACATTTTCTTATGTGATCAGATACAAGTAAGATAAGGAAAATGTGGTAGCTAATGCATTGTCCCGAAGGTATGCTTTACTTTCCATTTTAGATATAAAATTGCTCGGTTCTGAATACATTAAGGATTTGTATGCACAAGATTCTGATTTTGGTGATGTGTTCAGTGCATGTGAAAAAGTGAGATTTGGTAAGTTTTATAGGCATGAAGGATTTTTGTTTCGGGAAAATAAACTATGTGTGCCTATGTGTTCTCTACGTGAATTGTTTGTGGGAGAAGCTCATGGTGGTGGTTTGATGGGTCATTTTGGTATAGCTAAGACATTAGGAATTTTACATGATCATTTTTTTGGCCTCATATGAAACGTGATGTGGAAAGATTCTGTGAGAAGTGCATCACTTGTAAATAGGCCAAGTCTAAGTTGAAACCTCATGGTTTGTACACCCCTTTGCCAATACCTAGTGAACCTTGGACTGATATTTCTATGGATTTTGTTTTGGGATTACCTAGGACTAAGAGGGGGAGAGATTCAGTTTTTGTGATGGTAGATAGATTCTCCAAGATGACACACTTCATTTCTTGTCATAAAACTGATGATGCTTCACATATAGCTGATTTGTTCTTCAAAGAAATTGTTAGGTTACATGGCATGCCTAGGACCATTGTTTCTAATAGGGATGCCAAGTTTTTGAGTTACTTATGGAAGACTTTGTGGGGAAAGTTAGGAACCAAGTTATTGTTTTCTACTACTTGTCATCCACAAACGGATGGTCAAACTGAAGTAGTGAATAGAACTTTGTCTACTTTGTTACGTGCTATCATTAAAAGGAACTTGAAAACATGGGAAGATTGTTTGCCACATGTTGAATTTGCTTATAATAGAAGTATACATTCAACAACTAAGTTTTCACCTTTTGAAATGGTTTATGGCTTTAACCCTTTGTCACCTTTGGATTTAACTTCTTTATCTTTGAGTGAACGTTTGAACCTAGATGGCAAGACAAAGTGATACAACCATATTATTTGATGGTTTCATCTATATTTACCTAGTGTTTTGCATATGTTTTGTGTATAAAATACCTTGATAATCTTTGTTTTATGTTTTGAAGGTATTTTTGGATAAAAGATGCAAAAAGGAGGTAATTGGAGGTGATTGACAGATTTGACCTTCAGTCGATGTTTTGTGCAGAGCGGAAGCTCTAGAGATCGAAATGAAGTGATTCTAGTGGAATTCAAAAGCTAACATCCATATCTTTCTGGAATAATAAGGAAAAAGAAATAAAATAAAGAATATCACAGAAATCGCATCCTTCAAAGTCAAATCTTGCAATCTGCCAATGTCGACCTTTGTCCATTCAAACCTT
This sequence comes from Salix dunnii, assembly GCA_015731905.1. Lineage (NCBI taxonomy): Eukaryota > Viridiplantae > Streptophyta > Magnoliopsida > Malpighiales > Salicaceae > Salix > Salix dunnii. The sequence goes on from CM027661.1 coordinate 4,169,543, forward strand.
CATATCTCGAGCTACAGAAGTCCGATTGATGCAAACTCAATTTTTTTGGATTCAGGACTCAAAGAAGTATAAACTCTCCAAATATCAGCTGAAAAAGATGTCATATGAAGGAGATATGAATTTTACAAGGGACAACAAAATTCTGCCAACTTAAGGAAGGACTATTTTGTAAAATAGAGACTAGGGTTTCGAAGCATATATAAAGGAAGAGAGGAGCAAGGAAATTTCGGCCAGCACCAAAGAAAACACAAATCTTCCTCTTACAAACCCTAAATCATGTTTTCTTCCATCTTTTTATTTAGTTGTTCAATAAACATGCAAGGCTAAAAACTCTTTTGCTTGGTTGCAAGGACACGGAAACCTTCATATTTCAAGAACTGTGAGATCTATTTTTACCTCAATTTTTCAGTTTATATGATGAATATGTTTGTTCTCCTATGCTTATTTTCTTATGATTGTTTATTTAATTGCTAAGAGCGGACTCGAAGTTATTGTTGTAGACAATCTATTGCTAAGTTTGATATCAAAACCGGAGTTGTGATATATGAACTTGTGAAGCAACTAAGTTAGTAATTGTAGCGGATCTACGTTATTAATCTTAGGGAGAACATTCAATCAAACTAAGCATATATTGCGGACAATTATGTTTCTTAATTGATCAATTTATCTAGTTTTTAATGCTGCCATTGAATCAAATTACTAGTGCGGACACTGTGGTTGTTTGATGGTTAGGGTAAGTTATACGGCGGATCCGTTAACGAACCAATTTTAAGAAGAGGTAAATATTCAGAATATAAATTGATGTGTCGTTTCCATGATCAGTTCTGATTTCTGTAGGTGGATGTTGACTCGTGACCAAGTTTTGCTTTATTAATAAATTTCAGTTTTATATAATTTTCGCTTAGTTTGCTTTAGCTTAGTCTAGACAACTTCCAACCCCCCCAATTGCATAACATATAGCACGAAAATCTGAACTAAATCGTCCTCGTGGGATCGACCCCTTGCTTTCTCTATACTATCTTGTTTGATTTGTTTTAAGCTAGGGTAATTAATTTGTGCGACCACGACATCACAACACAAAGGCAGAATTTGTAAAGATGATTCATGAAAAGGCACGAATGAACATTGAAATGAGGACTCAATAGTATGTCCAACAAGCCAACAAGGGATGCAAGAAAGTAGTGTTTGAACCAGGCGATCGGGTTTGGTTGCATTTGAGAAAGGAACGTTTTCCAGAGAAATGACGTTCAAAACTCCTACCTAGGGGTGATAGACCATTTCAAGTAGCTGAACGCATCAATGATAATGCCTACAAGCTTGATTTAACATGTGAGTTTGGTGTTGGTGTAAGCTTTAACGTTTCTGATTTATGTCCTTTTGATGTAGTTGATGATTTGAGGACAAATCCTTCTCAAGAGGGGGAGAATGATGCAAACTAAGGAGCTGGACTTGTTGATCATACGCTCGCGGATGGGGATGAATTTGCATAAGACCCGTTGTCGCTTCCAAGTGGTCCAATTACAAGACTTAGAGCCAAACGTTTCAAGGAAGCACTAAATGGGCTAATCCAAGCAATTTGGGCTGATTCTAAACAAATCAAGATGAGCTCAAATAATAATCAAGGCTTAGTCCACATCATCAAACCAATTAAAGAGGGCAATAAATATGCAAAAACGTTTCTAGCATGATTTAACCATCAAAGGGCATGAATTTGATGAGTTCCAAGATATTAAATAGAGGATTAAACGTGGTCTTAAATGGTTATGTGCTAAATACATTGAATTTAGTCATTTAGCTATTTATGGTAGCCTCTAGAAGTCCAACATGCCTAAAAACACGAGGACTTGTTTATTTTGATGTTTGTGCTGTTTTAAAGCTTTAGTTATGACTTTTTCTAATCCTAGAGGGTTGTTCCAAGTATACAGATAGGAATTTCAAAATGAATAAACAGATTATGTTTTCAGAAAATTATCATTTTTCTAAGGTCTTGTGTTCCTCTTCGTTCTTAAAAAAAACTCGTAGAACTTATCAAGTTAATCTTGTGGCGTTCAAACAACCAAACTTATCACCTTGATTGTTGAGAGATTCTCACGTTTTCTTGGTGTGGCATTTCAATCCTTCATAGTCTTGGTTTTCATCTTGTTAGGTGTTGGGTCAAGACTCCAACAATTTTGTCTACACGATCTTGGGGTTCTAAACCATCGTTGCTATTGGGTTTCATCATAATTATTGATGGAGTTCATATCACATTTGAGGAATAAGTGAATTACAGTTTGCAAGTTAAGTACCCTTGGTTTCTCCCTCCAGTGAGGCCTGATACAATACTGGGCATGCCATTCCAGAGTATTATGGATGGATTTGAACTGAAAATTGTTGGTCTTGCCGCCTATATGGTTCGTGAAGGTTGGGAGAATGTTGTCTGTTAGTTTCTGGCTTTGAGCTTTGCTGGTAATATATGCTGTCTAGACTTAATGCCATGACTTCCCTTTCATGGATACCATACTGATGACTTCTCATAATTGCACCACCAGGAAATCTTCAAGTATTGGTGACGGACTCGACACCATTCCTTGAAACACAAAAGAACATGCTTTAAGCAGTTTTTCAAACTAAAGGAAAAAAAAGACAGCACAAGGAACTAAGTAGTAAATAAGGAAGTACACCTTTAGGTTATGATCTAGTGAGAGCTTCAATGATACAAGGAGACTCGTTACACTTGAGGGGCATAACATACAGTGGAGAGTGAAAACCACCATTTTCTCCAACTTCATAACAAATTTCAGAACTATTAATGACTTGAGGGACGGGAGGTGAGAAAATCAGCTCCTTGTTGCTTTTTATGAAACTGCTTTTAGTTAATATTACTAGACTGGTCCACACAAACTTTTTAGCTTTTCTACCATAACCTCTAGTCAAACATCACTACCAAACACCAAAAAAAAAAAAAAGCAGCCATTATTCTCTTTTCACCAGCCAACATGCCACCTTTCACACAGTAGTTTCTCCCAGCACCACCACTATATATGTTGATAGTAAAAAAAGAATAAAAAAACAAGCTCTGATTTTTTTTCTATCATATATATAAAAATCATCAAGGTTTCATTGTTTATATTTACTATAGATTTTAATAGTAAAATTACTATTTTACCTCTAAAATCATCATAATTTCACCCTCGATACCAAGGGTGTTTCGGTATTTTCAATATTTATTACATGGTAAAACTACCTATTAACCTCTAGGAGATGACAAAAAGACGAAGGCTGGCGACGGGTCTTTTAGATTTTTCACATATTTTTTGCATAGTACAATTACTTACATGCATTAAAAAACAAAACAGAACATCTGTTGCTGGGGCATGGTGGTACTTTCACTCCTTGTTTATTTTGTGGTTATCGCTAGGTTCAAGGGTGTTTAGGTAATTTTTCTATTTTTTTTGAATTGCTGTATATGCTTCATACGGACACGTCATCAGTTTGTCACATAAACACACCTTTAAGGCGACGCGTGCGGTGTCTGTAGGCAGTTGAAAATGTCTGATCGCCATGTCATACACTATGCCACGATGTCCTCCTCCTAACAGTGCAACGATCGTTGTGTGAAGATGATTGTGGAATCACTGGTGAACAATTTTTCTTTCCCCCCTTTTCTCTCTACTGCAATCAAAGAGTGCATTACAATCCCTTATATTTTTTGTTATTTTATTTTAGTCCATAGTCTTTTCAATTTATTTTTCTTACTGATTTCTTCAATGAAAATTTTGATTGTTTTCAGTTATGCTCTTTAATTGAAATTGATCGTATATGGTACATTTCATTTTAGCTCTTAATATTTTAATTTTTTATTTGTTTTTGGTTCCTTTAATATTTTTAGTTTGGAGGTTTTAATTTTTTCCTCCAATTTAAATTGGTCATATAAACTACTTTTCATTTTGGTCCTTATTCTTTTAATATTTTAAACAATTACACCGTATTTTTTTAAACTCCCTTTATTGTTTTTTGATCTCAAGGTTTTGATTTGTTGTATTTTTGTCCTTCAATTGAAATTATTATATATTTTGTTTTTTATTTTGGAACTTTTTCTTTTAATTTTTTATTTGGTATTAATTCCTTTGATTTTTGGTCCTTCTTGGAAATTGTTTATTTTTATCCATATTTATGCATTTATGCATTTAGTTTTTGTTGTTTTATTTTTTATTGCAATTTCATTTTTATTCGATTAAGTTTTGAAATTTTAATTTATGTTGGTAATTTCTTTTTTCCTTTTCTTTTTTTAGTGTTTTATGTTTTTTTTTCTTTAGATCATATGATTTTTTTTATGCTCGTAATATTTATTTTAGTTTTTTTTCTTTTGTTGTTGTTGTTGTTTTTGTTTGCTCTTTTGTTAATTTTTTATTTTATTTTTTGCGATAATTTTATGATTTCATTATTTGCGCAATAAAAATAATAATTTTAGTGATTGTTTGTTTTATTTTTTTCTTGCTTGTTTTTCTGTACAAATATATATTTGATTATTCTTCAGAACAATTTAATAACTGTAATTATTTTGATAGTAATGGTAAGTTTGCAATGGATTTTTAATGATGCTTTCTTCTTTTTATAGGTAGAAAATCAACATTTTAATTTTGTGATTCAGTTATCGTAGATGTTCCATGATTTATATTTTATTACTGTATTTAATTTAAATTAGATAATGAAATGAACTAATCCTAATACAGTGAATTCAATGACTCAGGTATTTGAATTTTCTTGCTTTTTTAATGACGATGATAATTTTATGTTGTTGATTTCGTTGAAACCTGTTAAATAGATAAATTTATATCTATTTAAAATTTATATATTTTATTATAAAGTTGTTCTCCATAGAAATTGAGCACAAATTGATTATTTTACACAAATTCATAGTATAAAAAATCTCACACTCTTAATACATATTTTTGCATTAAAAGAAATATGATCTCAGCAGTGGCAAAGCACATTTAAATAACTAGTGTGTGTGTGTGTATTATATATAAACACATCTCATTTTTACTATGCATGATTTTACTGTACACAAATACAGATTACTGTGGATTTGAATAGTAAAATTATCATTTTACCCCTAGAGGGTGAAATTTTTAACACCCGGGAACGGGGGTATGTTAAGATTTTCCAAGGAACTTGGATGGTATTTTCTGAATTTGTTGTACAGTATAACTACTAGATTAGCTCCCTAAAATGACAAAAGAAGGCACCTGGAACTAGGGATGGGTTAGAAATTTCTAGAGAACATGGATGGTATTTCATAATTCTTTGCATAGTAAACTTATGAAATTAGCCCCCTAAAACAACAAAAATAACCCCCGAATCCGGGGTATTTCTATATTTTCCATAATGGATTTTTTTTTTGTAGTTATCGCTTGGTCTAGAGATGTATTGATAAGTGTCTATTATTTTAATTATTTCTTTTCAGAATGTTGTAGACACATCGAACGGACATGACTGCAATGCTTCATGCACACGCCCCATTCAGGAGGCGTGTGCGCATCATTTTGGTTGTCAAAAAACAGACTTTTGTCGTGTCCCATGGTGTTCCGACATGTCCTCTTCCTCTTGGAGCGATGCGTTTCTAGTTACAGTGGCCAATGAGGCTCCGGTGGACGGGTTTAAGTTTTTTATCCCTTTTCTCTCTCTGGTTGCCCAGAAATACACTTCGATCCTTACGGTTTGCGAAAGTCTTATATTGGTCCCTAGGCTTTTGATTTCTCTTCTATTACTATTTTTTCAATATAGTTTTTGATTGGTTGCAAAAGTGTCATTCAATTAAAATTGATTATATATGTTGGGTTTCAAGTTAGTCCTTATTCTTTTTATTTTTGGTTTGCTTTTGATTATTTTAATTACTTTGGTATGCAGGTTTTAATTGCTTTTAATTGGGTCCTCTAATTGAAATTATCATTTATTCTATCTTTCATTTCAATCCTTACCTTTTTTATTTTTTTTAAAGCATTACAAAGCCATTTTTTAAAATGTTTTTATTTATTTCAATTTTGTCATTCAAGTATTTTACTTTCCATTTCAATCCTTATTCTTTTAATTTTTTTAACAAAATTACACTGTAATTATTTAAAAAAATATCTTTATTTGTTTCGGTGCCAAGATTTTTATTTGTTTCAATTTTGTCCTTTGATTATAATTAATTAAATATTTTATTTTTTATTTCGGTCCTTATTCTTTAAATTTTTTATTTGCTATTAATTTCTTTTGTTTTTTTTTCTTTCATTCTTGGACAATGTTTATTTTTTATTCGTTTTTATGCATCTATACTTTTAGTTTTTTTTAGTGATTTATTATTATATGGTTCAGTCCTGAAAATTTAATTTATATTGGTGATTATTATAAAATTAATATTGCTCCTTTTTCCCTTTATCCTTTTTTTTGGTGTGTTTTCTGTTATCTTTATTTGTTCTTTGAATAAAATGATTTTATTGTTTGCGCTATAATAAAGATATTTTTAGTGATTATTTTTTTATTGTTTTTTTGTAAAATATTTTTATTTTATTTTATTTTTTTGGAAAATTTAATGATTTTAATTGTTTGGGCAATAATTTTGCTAATAATTTTAATTGTTATAGTAATAATAATGATGGTAACGTAGGGATGCATTTTTAAATTATTTTTTTTTCTTTTTGTAGATAAAAAATTAACTATTTATTTTTGTTATTTGATTATTAAAAGTGTATTCAAAATTTATATTTTGTTTTTATGTTGAATTTAAATTGAATTATAAAATAGACTAATCTTAATATAGTGAATTTAATAATTTAGATATCTTAATCTTCTTGTTTTTTTAAAGATGATGATAATTTTATGCTGATTATTTTATTGAAACCTACTAAATAGATAAATTTATATCGATTAAAAATATATATTTTATAGAAAATTTGCACTTAATAGAAATTCTGCTCAGATTTATTATTTTGACTAAATTTATATTATTATAAAAAAAGATCACACCAGTAATATATTTGGTGTTGAGAAAAATATGATGCCACCAACTTTGAAAAACGAGAGAATTGGCTAGTGTGTGTATGTATGTGTGTGTGTATATTTCCACGATTTGTTTGTTGCTTCACTCCTAATGGACATTCTCTATCCTCATCCAATGCAGAAAATAAAGGGGCTTCTGGCTAGCTTCCTTCTTTCTTTCTTTCTCTCTTTTTTAGTCTAGGGTTCAGAAAAAGCATGAATTCGAGGGATTGGTGGGCTGTGGGCAATAGTTAGTTTGTTAAAGCATAACCTTAATAAAACCCTCTTCTTCGTTCGATAAAGATCTCTATTTTATTCATTATTTTTAAAAAAAATTAATATGATCATTTTATAATTAGAATTTAGGTTACAGGGTAAGAATGGCATGGCACCTTTGGCACGTGCCATTACTGTTCTTGAGGAACTATTCTTAGTGGGATTGATGTATAACAAGGTTGTTAAAAACAAAAACATTTTGTTGACACGATACAAAAATATTATATAAATTTGAATTGTAAAATTACAAGTAAGATATTTTATACCATTTATATATGATAATTCTAATGAAGTAGTAAATAAGATTATAATGCAATTAAAATAAAAGTGAAATACACAATAGAAAGAAAAAATCAAACACCTTAAAATACATAGCTCAAATAAAGGTTTATACATGATTTAAATAACATAAAAAATGCAATACTATATAGAATATTAGAGCAATGCCTAGTTATAGAATTCAAACAACAATTGGAACTATTTATATATATATAGTTGGTGCTGGCATTTTATCGAACAGGCGGAGAGAAATGTCCAGCTGTCATTCGATTCCTATTTGAAACGGAATATCATTTATGTCCAACAATCATTTATGTCTCTTGGCATTCTGACAATGATGATATCCTATTTTACCAGGCAAAACTGGTGCATAAATACAATCACAACAAAAATTCCCATGACTTCATAACTGTAAAATTTTGAATGTATATTTCTGAAATTATCATTCTTTGTTACATTGGGGATATATAGGAAAAAAGAAATACAATAACAATTTAACCTACTTTACAAAAATAAACAGTTATTTTTCTATCTTCAAAAAGAAGAAAATATAAATTAAAAATCCATCTGTATTTATTGTCAAAATAATTACTATAATAGTTAAAAATATTATCAACATTACTGCCTAAACAAATAAAATTATTAAATTGCCTTGAGAAAAAAAACAAAGCATTTTTATAAAAAAAATAAAAAAATAATCACTAAAATTAGCATTATTATTACTCAAATAATAAAATCATATGATCCAAAGAACATATAAAAATAACATAAAGCAAAAGGAGAGAGAGAGAGAGAGAGAGAGAGAAAGGGAGCAATATTAATTTTAAAATGATAACCAATATAAATTAAAATTTCAGGACTGAATTGAATAAAAATAAAACTCCAATAAAAAATAAAATGACATTAAAATGAAAACTAAAAGACTATATGCATAAATACGGATAAAAAATAAATATTGTTCAAGAATGACAAAAAAACAAAGGAATTAATATCAAATAAATTCAAAGAATAAGGACCGAAATAAAAAAGAAAATATATAATTAATTCCAATGGAAAGTATTTTATTTAAAAAATTGGGTTGTAATTTTCTTACAAAGAAAAAAGATTCGAAATGAAAAGTAGCATATATGACTAATTTCAATTGGAGGGCACAATAAAAATAAATCAAAACAAAATAGATAATTACTTCTAACTGAAGGACAAAATTGATTCAAATAAAAATTTTGGGACCGAAACAAATAAAAGTATTTTAAAAACAAATGAATGTAATTTTGTTAAAAATATTAAAAGAATAAAGATCAAAATAAAAAATAGCATATAAGACTAGTTTCAATTAGAGGACATAATTAAAACAAATCAAAACAAAATACAGAATTAATTTTAATTGAAGGATAAAATTGAAACAAATAAAAACTTTGGAATTGAAACAAATAAAGGCATTTTAAATAACAATTGCAATGTAATTGTGTTAAAAAATTAAAAGAATAATGACCGAAATGAAAAGTAATATATATGACAAATTTCAATTCGTTGACATAATTAAAACAAATTAAAATCTGTATACTAAAATAATTAAAGGAACCAAAAGTAAACCAAAAATCAAAAGATGAGGACTGAATTGAAAACCAACATATATAATCAGGTTCAATTGAATAAAATCAAAATTTAAATCAAAGAAATCAAGAATAAAAATTAAGTTAAAAGCATAGGGATGACAACAAAACAATCACAAACATGAAGGATTTATATGCAAATTCCATTAGTAGGAGAGAGAAAAGGGAGAGAAAACCAAAAACTATTCATCGGCGATTCCCTAGCCACTATAACTGGATACACGTAGCACAGGGAGGTAGATGACATGTTAGTGCATCGAGTGACATGACGGACAATCTGTTTACACCTCCTTAATGGCGTGTTCGCGTAAAACACTGCGGGTGCATCCATTCCTGCAGTGTTTTTGAAAACAAATAATAAAAAAAATAGTCGATTACCTATGCTCCCCTATACCCAATGATAATCACGAAAAAAACTAGGGGTGAAAGTACTTCCATACCCCGACTCCTGTGTCTCTTTTTTGTCATTTTAGGAGGCTATTTGAGAATTTTTACCAGGTAGGAATTTGTGAAAAAACAAAAACACCCCCAACTATTTCGCGTCCTTTTCTCTACACCTAGGGTTAAAATAATAGTTTTATTATACAAAGAATTCAAAAATAAAATACATGTCTCCTATAAATGTCTAAAATGACCTTGTACTCGAGGGTTAAATTTTTTAATCCTAGAGTAAAATGGTAATATTACTGTTGCAATCCACGTAATATAGGTGAACAATTAAAATGCAAACAGCAAAACACAACACCGTTTTATATTATAAGTAATACATATACACATATCTTCCTGAGATTAAGTGTACGGATCATAATTCATAAGATAAACCCAATACGATGATGAACAATAAATAATCCTCCTTTTTTCCTCCACCCCCTTCCCCCACCCGCCATCCAATAATACCCACTTTTCTGCGTAGCTGCCCATGTTTTGACTGCGCGAGTTGCACCATGCCATGCTCACATAAAACTAGGAAATACTCGTGTAGAGAAGCTGCAAACTAGTATAGCAGAGTGTTTTGCTTTTGAAGTGCAATATCATCTATTTATATTGAAGTCGAAAGGTACTAAATACGTGGTCCCAAAGTCAAATTATGCAATATATATATATAAAATAAAATGAGACTCAGATTACTATTTATTATGACAGTAAAATTATCATTTTACCTCCAGGACTGAAATTTTTTAACCCCCAGCTTGGGTACTGCTCACACAGACTCAAATTACTATTCATTATGATAGTAAAATTATTATTTTGCCCCCAAGAGTGAAAAATTTTAACTCCCGGGACTGGGGGTATTTTCTAATTTTTCAAAGGACATGGATGATATTTCCAAATTTATTGCACAGTAAAACAACAAAAATAACCCCTCAAAATGACAAAATAATTCACTTGGACCCACGAGTGTTCTCGGTTTTTCAACATTTTTGCACTGTAAGTCAACTGTAATAACCCTCGAAAAAGACAAAAAGAGCATTGTAGCGGGAGTAGCGTGGTATTTTCCACTCCTATTGCTTCACAATTCTAATTGGGTGAAAAGGTGTAAATGTAATTAGTCAATATTTTATTATTTTTTCCTCTAATACTGTAGGGCGTGACATTCGGAAGCGCCCACAGTGTTCAACGCGGAAACGTCTCTAAGGCAACACGTTCAGGCTTTTTAGGCGGTCATAACTTCACTTCCACCATGTTACCTGGTTTGCCTCTTTGTACTATGTCCACTAGTGTTGTGCATGTCCGTCGTCAGTGTATGGTTAATCACAGGCAAACGGCTTTAGATGTTTTCTCTCTCCTACAGTGCAACTTACACCTTAGTGCTTAATGTGTGTTGTTTGTTAATTTTAGTCTTTGAGGTTTTAATTTCATTTTTATTCTTAATTTTTTTAATTGAAAGTTTGATTGTATTCAATTGTGTCTTTTAATTAAAACTAATTATAAATGTTGGTTTTTATTTTAGACCTTATGCTTTTGATATTTTATTTATTTTTTGTTCCTTTAATTTTTCGGTACACAAGTTTTCATTTCTTTTAATTTTGTCATCCAATTGAAATTCATCATATATGCTACTTTTCATTTTTTTTCCTCATTCTTTTAATTTTTTCAACAAAATTAAACAACAATTAACTTTAAAAATGTCATTATTTGTTTTAGTCACATAGTGTTTATTTGTTTCAATTTTATCTTTAAATTGACATAAATTATACATATTGTTTTCACTTGTTTTAATTGTGTCCTCCAATTGAAATTGGTCATATATGTTACTTTTCATTTCGGTCCTTATTCTTTTATTTTTTAACAATATATATATATATATATATATATATATATATATATAGATTCTTATTATTTTTATTTAATATTACTTCCTTTGGTTTCTTTTTGTTTTTCTTGGAAAATATTTATTTTTTTCCCGTATTTATGCATATATGCCTTTAGTTTTTATTTTTATTTTTTTATTGGGGTTTTATTTTTAAATGGTTCAATTCTAAAATTTTAATTTATATTGGTGATCATTATAAAATTAATATTGCTACATTTTTTTTTGTATTTTCTGTTATTTTTATTTGTTCTTTGGTTTAAATTATTTGTATGATTTTATTATATACGCAATGATAATGATAATTTTAGTGATTATTTTTTAATTGTTTACTTGTAAAAGTGTTTTTCTTTTTTTTTTAGTTTTATTGGAATAATTTAATGATTGTAATTCTTTAGGTAGTAATGTTAATAATAATTTTAATTATTATAGTAATGATAATGATGGTAACATAGGGATGAATTTTCAATTTATGTTTTTATATTTTTATGGATAGAAAATTAACTACTCATTTTTTATTTGATTATTGCAAGAATTTTCACAATTTATATTTTGTCTTTGTGTTTGGTTTAAATTAAATTATAAAATAAAATAATTTTAATATAGTGAATTCAATAATTCAGATATTCGAAACTTCTTGCTTTTTTAATGATGATGATAATTTTATAATGATTATTTTGTTGAAACCTACTAAACAGATAAATTTATATAGATTTAAAATTCATATATTTTATAGAAACTTGCACTTGACATGAATTCTGTATTAATTTATTATTTGACTAAATTTATATTATAATAAAAAAATTTACACAGTTAATATTTTTTTGCATTGAAAAAAATATGATGTTGCCCGCGATGAGATGCTGAGGCATTGGCTAATATATATATATATATATATATATATATATATATATATATATATATATATACAAGTTGTGGGAAAACAAATGTAGGCTAAACTCAATGGGATGATAACATTGACTTGATAATTTTGTCTTTGAAAAAGAAAAACACGTTACTTTTGGTCTCACAAATCACTTTTTTTTAAATAAAAAGTTTTACATTAATTTATTATTTGAATAAATTAATATTATAATAAAAAATTTATATAATTAATATTTTTTTGTATTAAAAAAATATGATGCTGCCCGCGATGAGACACCGAGGTATAGGCTAGTATATATATACAGGTTGGGGGAAAACTAATGTATGCTAAAGTCAATGGGATGATAACAATGACCTAATAATTTTTTCATTGAAAAAGAAAAACACATTACTTTTGGTCTCACAAATCACTTTTTTCTATAAAAAAGTTTTACATTAAAACAACATTATTTCCCTCGAAAACAAAAACTTTAATCAAATGGCTTCCACTAGTCTTTTAGATTTTTATATTTTTTTAAATAACACCAAAATGATATAATCAAAAGCAAAATTTATTTAACCAAATTCTAAGAGTTTTTTTGTACTTCCAACATGATTTTTAGGCAATTTCATATTATTAAAGAAAGCATTAAAATGTGTGGGATGTTAACTATAGTAGTAGACATAATGATGCGAACCGGTCTAGAAACACCAGCAAGGATTAAGGGGCTAGATGGAACGCTATATATAAGAATGATGGGTTTTCTTTAATTATGTTAGCTACAACCCAAGGCTTGTTTGGGCTTAAATTAAGACTTTGTTTTTAACTAGGATCCAAGGTTTGTTTGGATTAAGTCATGGGCTTTTTAATTTGGGGTTTTAGGCCAATTTTAAGTGGACCTCATTTAAGTCCACATATGAGTTTTAATAGTCTTTGAAAAACTAACCCTAATGGACCCCTTATGTGGACTTAAATGAGGTCCACTCAAAACTGGCCCAAAACCCCAAATTAAAAAGCCCATCACTTAGTCCAAACAAGCCTTGGATCCTAACTAAAAACAAAGTCTTAATTTAATCTCAAACAAGCCTTGGGCTCTAGCTGATAAAATTAAAGAAAGCCCATCAGTTTTACTTATAGCCCATCCAGCCCCTTAATCCTTGTTGGTGTTTCTGGACCGGTTCACATAATTAGATGAAAATACTAGGGAATCCTAAAGCTAAACATCATGTCAAGTAATCTAGTTTTGTAGAGCATTTATTGAGCCTGTCAAAATAGAACATAATAAGGGATAAATATAACAATTATATGTCATCATACAATATTAAATATTTAGTATGCAACAATGATATTTTCTTACATATATGCATACTACTCACAAGCCCTTACTTACAACACATATATGTCTACCAACTATTGGTAGTAACATCACACCTTAACACATTTATTCTCGTGTTTAAATTATGAATTATACATAAAACTATAGGATTCTATATAAGCATATAGTCCTCATTCTCTTGGTAGACCATTTTATCGTATGTTCTCCATTTCGAGATCTTTTTCAATCACCCATTAAAGGTCCATCAACTTAATCAACAAGAAATCTTTGTCCACCCACCTCATTATCAAACATGTATTCTCATAATCTTGGTTTTCACACATGACTAACTATTAATAAACAAGTACCCCTATACTTGCAGTTGATATCTTAACTTAATGTTTAAATCACTATTCTTTATGGATGACCTAGAATATTTGCTTAAAACCTTACACTTGTGGTTAACTCGAATGTTCAAACATATGTTTTTTTTAGAACCAACAAAACTAGCCTTACTCATATGACAAGCTTCTATAAATACATTTCATTCATACACATAACATGTATTTACAGTACGCATCTTAACTAGACATCATTAGTCTTTTAACATTCCATTACCTTAGATAATTATCTCTTCATTGTTGTACAACTAAGAACTTAAAAGATGAATTAAATATTGAAAAATACATGAATTTCATCTCTTAAAATAAATACTTTATCTTTCAAGATCAAATCTTACACATTTTAGTAACATTTCATTTCAAAATTTGATAAGTTCTTATATAATCACTCATACATATTCTTCCAAATCTTACACATAATTCTATTCTTGATTCTTATTGTTTGTTTTTATTAAGAAACTTGACATGCTTTGAAGTTATCAAATCTTGAATTATGTTTAAATATTACATAATTCTTTGTAGAATAATTAATCACTTTATGACATTTAATTCTTTTCTTTTAGTTCTTCATTAGTCGCTTGTCTATGTTTCGTTTGATTTTAATTCTTTTATTATCTAGAAAATGATGTTAGCTTGATTTATATCAAATGAATAATATCTTTCTTTAGTTAACTTTAGACATCTTACAGTTTTATCATTTTTTTTTTATTAAAGCATCGCAAACTATTGACTTACCATTTAGAAACTCTGTAACATTTGCGACTATTATTTATCTTACATAATAGGCTCCATAAATTAGGACCTTTTTTTTTTTTTTTATTCCTTCTCAATAAACTCTCATACCTAAAAGCTCTTACCCCCAACTCATATATATCCTTGAACTATATTCCTTTAAATCTTTTTTCTCCATTCCCATTTCAAGCCTTGCTAAGATTTTTTTACAAGTTCCTTTTTAGGAATCCTATATAAACACTTTTCTTTAGCCTTTATAAATTTATCTAAATTTTGTTACATATTCTCTTCATGATATTGTTTTTAATTTTACTAAATCTAGTACCAAAACTCTAACTTTATCCTAGATAAGTGTGCATGAATATAATTTGCATGTCATTCCAATTCTAGACAAAGTTTAATGGTAAATTTATATACCAAGTGAATGGCATTTCCAGAAAAGATATTGACCTTTGACCATTAAGAGAGAGGGTAGCTAGCGCTTGCTATTGTTGTCGGTGAGGAAGAGGATGAAGGGTCTTTTTTTTTTTATGGTTTCACGTGATTGTTCTCTAAATTTGATCGTCCCCTTCTTGTCGTTCTGTTATCCTTGTCTGTGTGTGTTTTTTCTCTTCCCTATGACTGTAAAATTTCTCCCTAGTACATTAATGATGGTCCCTCAGTATCCCAAAATTTCTCCCCCCTTTCTGTAAATTTTCTTCCCTTTTATAGACTCAATTGTGTAACTTGCAATATGGGAATGATGTTCAGGTATGGTGTCTTGAGTGTGGGAGTGAGTTGTACGGCATGGTTACCGGTATGTCACAAGTATGGTTGCTGGCAACTCCTTTTTCCATTTCATTATTTTTTTAATAACATAAAATAAAAGACAAAAATGGATTGTTACAAAAGAAAGTTTTTCAACGGGAAGAAAGATATTTTTATCTTCAATTTTGGTTTCCGATTTCACCCAAAAAAGTTGTCTTTGAAAATTATGATCTTCTCACTTTAACCTAGATCAGGCTTCCAAACTTAATTTCTTACTAATTAAGCTCTTAATAAAAATAATTTGACTCATTTAAAGTATAATTGAGTCTTTGCACTTGATTAAATCCTTTAATTGAGCTCTAAATTAATCCCTAAATATAATTACACTTTAAATCGACCAACGATTAAATCAAATTGGCCCATAAAAATATAATTATTTCTTTCGACTTAATTTTTACGCAGATTTATCCACTAATAAATTAATTTAGTCTTAAATCCGTATTTTCCTTCATTTCTGGATAAAAAAGATGTACAACTGGGCTCTCAAACACATCCAAAATTTTCACCTTGATTTTTCTACCGACATCAGCCTCTTTTATTTTATTTTTGTGTAAATTTAAAGAATAACCTAGAAATTGGGTTATGATAATTATTATAAATGCTCATGTTCTTTCTTTTTATAAATGTCCATGTTCTGCCTCAAATAAGTTTCTCATAATTATCTAATTATCTTGTAGCCTTATCTATATCCCATAAAACTTATGTTACACTGTGCTCCAATTTATCTACAACTTTTTGCTTTCTTCGTGGCTTTGGACTTGCTAACATCAACGACAAAGCCCTTTGCTGCACAAAACTTGGGCGTGGCTTATTTGCTCTTACACCCTGTTTTTGATGTTTGTATATAAGCCATGCCGACAGCCTCTCAAAACTTGAAAGCAAAATTTACTGACTTTTACCTTCAATAGCAGTTTACCTATGATTAATCCACGCTCCTTTACTTTTACGTTAAAAAAACCTTCTTCGTTTGCCCGAGTTAATCGAGCCTTTACTGGATTTCATAAACAAGAAAAAAAAGGAGCCCACGGCAAAGCATGGGAACCCCATCTACTATATACATATATCATGTCTCAAGGTGCATGCTGATAAGAGAGAAACAGCGGCCACGGTATAATGATGTGTGCTTAAAATTCCACTTCCTCAAGCTTTCCTATGCATGGAGTGTCTCATGAGCGCACCCACCGAATCTCTCAGCTTATGCTGCAGCAGCTGCCGCAAGGCCTTCAAATTCATCTCTGAGTACACACAGATCCAGGTTTTGAAAAATAGTTAATTACGGGATTGATCCATGCTGATAGGGTTTTAAGACTGGATTCTAATCTTAAATGCTTAATAAATACATCACCGTAAGCTCAAAATATGAAAACAGCTTAAATATGATATTTTAGGGTGTGAGTTTATCTATAGTATAATTAGTCTCTTGTCTGAAAGAAAAAAAAAATCCTGTTGAAATTGAAATTAATTTTTTTTAAAAAAAACTAACCTTTCATTAATAACATAATTAAATATTTTAAATTTCTTATTGGGAATATGACAATCTGGAATTTTCCTTATGCCTAGTTTCCAAAAACAATTTACCATGCTGACCCAGAAATCATGGGATTGCAGCAATCCCAAGATCTTAAATTGCGCAATTAAAGCATCATATGATGTTCTCTGATCCAAGATCTTAAATCGTGCAATAAAAGCATCATATGGTATTCTTTAATATTTTACTACGAAATTAAATTGAAGAATAGATAATATGATTAACAGTGACTGCCCCTGCCAGTGTTGCTGATAATAAGATCACCGAACAGAGCAATGCCTACTCACCGCAGGGTAACAAGTTTGACGAACTATTGTCTGATTGTGCGTATTTACCAGAACTTCACAGGATAATTTTGCCTGTATTAATGAAGATAGAATTAAGGCAGCAGCTTTGATATCACGAAACACAAGGAATCAAAGAAGAAGATCATGCCAGTTTCTACATTTAGTTCTAGACAACACATTCAGTCTTCATCACCAGGGAGTGTAGGCAGAGAAGTCAAACACATGATTCGACAGAAGCACTGGAAGTATGAAGGGAAAAGGGGAAAAAAGAACCAGTTTTCACAACTCCCATAAGCTAAATTTGTCAAATATAATACAGTCTAAGATCATTGCCTAGAACAATTCAGTAAATCAGCATGATAATTGGTCAAAGCGTGGTGCATTACAATATGACCTGTGCTCAACTTGGCTTTGGAGTAACCAGTAAAACGTGACGGCACGCACAAACAAGCGTGCTTCCAACCTCAAGATTTGATTAAAAGAATACTTCAAGATGACAGAAGATCATGCAGGGTTGCTAATCTGAAGGCTACTGAAGACTTGTAAGATCATTAATTTTAAGATTTATGAGATTAGTCATGTTACATGACTGATACATCAATGTAAATTAAAAAAAAATATATGCAAGGGTTACTTGTGAGCATTGAATGATGTTAAAAAATATTCTTATATGCGTATCTTGTTCAAATTCTTATATGCATGCGTATTTTGTGAGCATTCAAATTTTTCTCTTAACAATACCTTAAACAATTTTGAGTCTCTAGCCAATAAAAACAACTCCAAAACTTTAGAAGAGAACAAGAAATGCAGAATATTACCTTCAAAGGCAACCCGAAGAACAACAAACCAAGCTTGCCAGAAACCTCGGTGACAGTATCAAACGGGACTGTACCCCTACCCAAGTCCTCGAGCAAGGACACCACGTCAGACATAACACTGATCCCCCTTAAATCTATTTCAGCATCCACGTAAGATGATCCTAGTGCCCTCACGCGTCCGTGATCGGATCTCACGTGACCCAGTCTCTTCCCTCTGTACTTTACAGCAACGTCAAGACTTCTAAAATTCATGGAATACACATCTAGGTTGCGTACTTTTAAAGTAACATACAAAGATAGATCAATATTAATTATGGGCAAGGTGTGTATGCGTATCTTGTTTAGGCGCAGCCTTACGACCTCAACCATGGGATCGGACGGCCAAAAAACATAGACGAGTGCTGAAAGGAGGAGGAGGAGCACTGTAGTTATCATTGGCCATCGACGGCAGAACAGAGTGGTTGAGTGGCCGTAAAAAGGTAACACACACCCTTCTCCATGCTGACTTAGTATTTGAGTATAGCAATGAGTTGGTGACAGAGGTGGTGGTTCAGTACTTTTGTGAAGAGCCATAAGGGGTGTGGAAATGGGTGCGTAAGGGAAAAGAATTTCGGTCAGGAAAGTGAGTTGTGGGTGGGTTTCGGTCGATTGCACTTTGAAGTTATGTCATGATGCAGGGAAATTCTGGAGGGGACTTCCTGGTTGTTGGGACTTTTTTTTTCAGGGTTTTAAGGACTCTGTGGGGACATTTATATGATGTGATTTGTTTCTTACGTGAAGGCCATCATCAAGAGATTTGTGACTCGAGGTTATGTCATCATTTTTTAGCTTTTTCCGGTATAAATGAGGACCAGCTCTGTAATTTTGGCAATACATTCCGAGTTCTTGTTTTTGTTACTTTAAAAAACAAAAACAACCGCAGATTGAGTATCTCCGATTGGAAAAACCAGTTATCAGAATTAGATTATTGATACAATCTCTTTAATTATATAAATATGATTTTTTTATACGCATTCAAATTTTAAAAAACTTTATTTTATCAACTTATTTGTGCTTTAATATATTTATTATTAATATTTCTTTAATACTTATGGCTTTTTTAATAGATATGTAAGAGTGACTTTTCTTTGACGAAAAAAGTTTATTTTAATTCTTTGATCAATGAAAAAATATAAAAATAAATAAATTTAAAATGATGGTCTTAAAGTTCATGGTCTACAACTCTAAGCAACGCTTTTTCTTCATTTTCTAAGTAAATAATGAAAATGACATGGTTTTTTTTTTAAAAAAAATTCCTTTTTTTCCTTTGTATTTCTCTTTTATTTTTATTTTTTTAGTTTCACCTTTTATTATTTATTTGATTTTGAATATATTTTCATAAATTATTTTGATTGTTTTCTATAAAGTTATCTATATTTCAAATAAACATCCTCACATTTGTTTTGAACTTACGATGTGGACCAGTCCAGAAACACTAGCAAGGACCTATTACATGTTTCAAATGGTCCAATGACACGGTCTAAGACAAAAGCATTGAAAGAGACAATGAATGCATTGATTTTGAAGGTTTCAACCAGGTTAGAATTGCAAGGACCATTGGAGTATCAAGAGGAGACCCTAGTATATCTTATCCATGTGGAGGAGGGGTCCAATATAATCTTATTTGGGCCATAAGTGAGCACAGCAAAGGGGCCAAAAGAATCCTACTACAATATGGGATTAATGGGCTTGATAGAAAACTATAAAAAAGGAAAGCCTTATGGGCTTTATTTAATTTTGCTATCAACAGGTCAAGACTTTTTTGGGTTTAATTAAGACTTTGTTTTCAACTAGGATCCAAAATTTGTTTGGATTAAGTCGTGGTTTTTTTATTTAGGGTTTTGGGCCAGTTTTGAGTGGATCTCAATTAAGTCCACATAAAGGGTCCAATAGGGTTAGTGATGCGAACCGGTCCAGGAACACCAGCAAGGATTAAGAGGCTGAATGGAAGGCTAAAAATAAAACTGATGGGCTTTTTTTAATTTTGTTAGCTAGAGCCCAAGGCTTGTTTGGGTTGAAATTAAGACTTTGTTTTTTTTAGACAGGATCCAAGGCTTGTTTGGATTAAGTCATGGGCTTTTTAATTTGGGGATTTTGAGCCAATTTTGAGTGGACCTCATTTAAGTCCACATAAGGGGTTCATTAGGGTTAGCTTTTTAAAGACTATTTAAACTCATGTTAGGAATAAATTCGGTGGCCATTGATGAAATTGATTCTAAACTTTTCAGTTTATGTGTGATAGTGATTCTTGCATTCTTCAGTTCTTAAACGAACTGAATCTGACTTATCGAATAATAACTGGCTTCGTGGTGTCATTCTACTCCTTCCAATAGCATTGGTGCCTTGGGACATGTTTCCATTGTGTCACACTCCTATCAGATATATTTTGGCTTTCCGGGATCAGATCTCATTCTTCATTGTGAGTTGCGTGACCATGTGATCACAAGGTTCACACATCAGGTGGTATCAGAGCTAGGCTCCAAAAAAAGATCATATTATTTTGTTATTTTCGTTTTTATAGTGTTCCCTAAAGTTTTTTTTTTAGTATTTGTGCCAATCTCCATGTTCTTCATGTCGGTGTGATCTAGTAAACAAAAAAAAAGGAAAAAGAAGAAAAGAAAAAAAAGAAAAAGATGAGATTCAGTATATTTAAAAAAAACAGAGAAAAGAAAGAGAAATAGAGGCATTAGATGAAGTTTTGCCGTAGAAACACAACTTGGAGGAAACATAAGAAAACCACATCGCAATTGATTGAAAATCAATATTCTGTCTATTGGGGTTGAGATAGAATCATATGTCAAATTTAGACTTGTTCTAATATTGATTTCTTGAGGTTATATTTCGAGATTCATTTCTACCGCAGAAACACTACCTTCATGAACCCCTATAAAACACTTTAGAATCCATTGAAACTTTACATTCTGTGTCTTGGGGTTGATATCAGATGATATATGGAATTTGGGTTTTTTTTTCTGATATCATATACTAGAGTTTTCAATTGGAGATTTGTTTCTGCCGAAATTTGATCACACAAGGGTTTGAGTACCTAGAAGTATGAGAATGAACTATAATTTCAGTGTTGTTTTTAGTTTAGTATTTCAACACTAAATATTGAATTTTAGGTCATTTCAAGGTCATTTGGTCTGGGTTTCAGTTCTGTTCCGTAAAAATTGCATAAGAGTTTAAATTCTGTTTAGTTCTTAAAAAGTGATCCTTACTGTTTAGTTTTGTCCAATTCATTTTTTTATTCTATTTTGTGTTTGGATGAGTGTCTGAATAGGTTGTAGTGGTTTGGGTTCTGGCAAAATCTGATGGTCTTCTCTCCCCTTGGTCCTCACCTTGATTTTCTCTCCCCATTGCCTCATGCTCATGTTTTAGCTTTATTTGACCATCATACACCTGTTTGGGTGTAAGAGGTACAATAGTGATGGTTTTACCATCTTTTACAATGGTATACCTATTTTTAACCCTATCATGAATTGCCTTCCTGTCATATTGTCAAGGCCTCACCAACAAGATGTAACTTGCTTGCAAGGGTACCACATTGCACAGAACTTCATCAATATATTTCCCAATCGAAAATAGAACCACAACCTGTTTTGTGACTTTCACTTCTCCACTATCATTCAACCATTGCAGTCTATATGGTTTCGCATGCTTAACAATACTCAAATTCAGTTTACTCACAAGTGTGGTATTGCACACGTTAACACAACTTCCCCTATCAATAATTAAATCACACACCTTGCTTTGTACGTAACAGCGCGTATGGAAGATATTCTATCTTTATTGATTAGATTTATCATCCTTGATGTGTACCTGAAGTGTGCGTCTTATAACCAAGGACCCCGCAACCGGTAATGCTCACTCATCCTCATCAATATCCTCCAATGGTGGCATGTTTTCGCAATTAGATCTATCACTTTCAGATTCCATATCACCATCATCTCTAATCATCATGATTCTCTTGTTTGGACATTCCGAAGCATAATGTCCATGCCCTTGACATCTGAAACATTTAACATCTTAAGTAAGCCTAGGCTGAGTTTCAGATTTAGCTTTGGCACCGGTAAGGACATCAACTTTAGCGGTTGTTCGTTCAGTTTTAGAAGGAACAAAGGATCTTGGCTGGACACTACCCTCTCTCTTCAGATTCGTCTTCCAAGATGATGAAGAACCCGAATTAAATCCTGGCCGAACATTTCCCTTCCTAAGTTGTCTCTCAACATTCGTAGCCATGTGAACCATGTCCTCTAGCTCCACATAGTGCTGCACCTTAACCACATTAGCATTGTCACGATTCAACCCATTAAGAAATCTAGCCATGGTGGCTTCTCTATCCTCAACAACATTGGCCCGAATCATTGCTATCTCTATCTCTTTGTAATATTCATCTACTGTCTTATAGCGTTGATTCAGACCTTGGAGCTTTAGGTATAGGTCTTTGTAATAATGGTTTAGCACAAATCGTCTCCTCATTAAGACTTTCATCTCCCCCCAACTCTGAATGGGTCGCTCCCCATTCCTCCTCCTACTGATTGCAATTTGATCCCACCTAATCATTGCATACGCTGTAAACTCAATCATCACCAATTTCACTTTTTTTTGTTCAAAATAGATATGACAATAAAAAGTCCAATCTACTTTTTTCTCCCACTCCAAATTAGTCCCGGGATCATTTTTACCTTTGAAGTTAGGAATTTTTAGTTTGATGTTTTCCCCATCCATATCTTCATAATTCACCATACCACGAAAATTCACATTCCTCCTAGATTTGTTTGTTCCAGACCTGATTCCTTGGACAACAGTTACAAAATCATAGTCATCTTCGTCCACATTTGCGTTTTCATCAACATACTCTTCAAAATCATATTTGTTATTCCATACGGCTGTACGAACCGTCTTTCCTCGACGATCAGCCCCACTATACTGTTGCTTTTTGAATTCACCTCATCTTGTAGATCTTTGTATGTCCTCGATAATAACTCTAGTTACTGACCCATGACTCGTAATTGGAATTCTAAGTCAGCATTTTGTGTCGCTAATTCATTGTTTTCAGACATCTTTTCAATCTGCAAAAATTGGTTAGTATATATATATACTCACGACTCTCGTGTATCACACAAAAATATAAAGGTTTTTCACTCTAATAAGCTCACTACGCCTTTTACCTCTTAACTTGCTTTCTTTTGGTTCTTTCAAAACTAAAATCAACAAATCAAAGCCATTATTCTTCGCAGCGCACTCTAATCATTTTCAGACTTAAGAAGCAATAAAAATACTGAAAACAAAGCAAAACAAAACTATGATTATGATTTCGAGAGTAGCAATGCAAATTCGTACGATTAGAGTAAAAAAAACTAATTGGACAAAAATAAACAGTAAGGATCACTTTTTGAGAATTGAGTAGAATCTAAACTCTTACGCAATTTTTACGTAACATAATTGAAACCTAGACTAAACGACCTCGAAATAACCTCAAATTCAATATTTATTATTTAAATACTAAAATAAAAACAACACTCGAATTATAGGTCGTTCACGTACTTCTAGCTACTCAACTCCTTATGTGATCAAATTTCGGCAAAAACGAACCTCCAATTCAAAACTCTGGTATCCAATTTCCAAATAATCCTAAATTCAATATATCATTCGATATCAACCCCAGGACACAGAATGTAAAGTTTCAATGGATTCTAAAGTGTTTTTCTAAGGGTTCACGAAGGTAGTGTTTCTGCGACAGAAATGAATTTCGAAACAAACCCTCAGGAAATCAATATTAGAATACCAAATTTGACATATAATTCTATGTCAATCCCAATAGACTGAATATGAATTTTCAATTGATTCCGATTTGGTTTGCTTATGTTTCCCCCAAGTTGTGTTTTCTGCGGCAACACTTCATTTAATACCTGAATCTTTCTTTTCTTTTATTTTTTCTCTTTTAAAAAACTAGACTGAATCTCCTTTTCCTTTCTTTTCTTTTCTTGTTCTTGTTTTTTTTTTCTTTTCTTTTTTTTTTACTAGATCACATAGACACGAAGAACAAGAAGATGGAAACAAACACTGAAAAACTTTAGGGAAAATTGAAAAAAACAAAAATAACAGAATGTTATGACCTTGTTTCGAAGCCTAGCTCTGATACTACCTGATACGAACCTCATGATCACGGGGTCACGCAACCCACAACAAAGAATGAGATCTGATCCTGGAAAGCCGAAATAGGTCTAATAGGAGTGTGACACAATGGAAACTTGCCCCAAGACACCAGCACTATTGGAAGGAGTAGAATGACGCCATGAAGTTAGTTAATCTTTGATAAGTGAGATTCACTTTGTTCAAGAACTGAAGAATGCAAGAATCACTATCACACATAAACTGAAAAATTCATAATCAATTTCATCAATGGCTGCCGAAATTATCCCTAACATGAGTTTAAATAGTCTTTTAAAAACTAACCCTAATAGACCCTTTATGTGGACTTAAATGAGGTCCACTCAAAACTAGCCCAAAACCCCAAATTAAAAAGCCCATGACTTAATCCAAACAAGCCTTGGATCCTAGCTACAAACAAAGTCTTAATTTAAGCCCAAACAAGCTTTGGGCTTTAGCTAACAAAATTAAAGAAAGCCCATCAGTCTTATTTATGGCCTTCCATGCAGCCTCTTAATCCTTGATGGTCAGTCCTATTTATGGCCTTCCATTCAGCCTTTTAATCCTTGCTGCTGTTTCTGGACCGGTTCGCATCACTAGACCATTCGACCACAGCTCAAAAACACCCAAATTTGGTCGAGAGTGGAGGTAAGATAAGAGGAGAGAAGAAGGTCAGGAAGAGTGATGAGAATTGTGTGGAAGAACTAAACAAACAACCTAATTTTTTAGCTTCATATTTCACTAATAAGCCAATGATTTTACTTCAATACAAGGAGGCTTACTTTAATACTACTGTTGTTGATCATATTGTGCCTAGTGTTGCTGTTACGTTATTGCAGGACTTTGATGATGTTTACCCCGACGATACTCCAAGTGAATTACCACCATTGCATGGGATAGAGCATAAGATCGATCTTGTACATGAAGCTTTAATTCTTAACCAATCAGCCCATATAAGCAATCTTGAGGAGATAAAAGAGCTTCAAAGACAAGTTTATGAGCTAATAGATAAGGGATATATTCGTGGGAGTATAAGCCTATGTATTGTACCCATGCTACTCAAGCCTATGAAGGATCGAACGTGGAGGATGTGTGTTGATTGGCGAGCCATCAAAAGCATAACGGTTTTGATTCGAGTTTGAATCCTTTCGAGGAGAGAAGGGATGATGCAAATCGGTCCAGGAACATCAGCAAGGATTAAGGGGCTAGATGGAAGGCTATAAATAAGACTGATTAGGCTTTCTTTAATTTTGTTTTGGGCTAAAATTAAGACTTTGTTTTTTTAGATAGGATCCAAGGCTTGTTTGGATTAAGTCATGGGCTTTTTATTTTAGGGATTTTCGGCCAATTTTGAGTGGACATCATTTAAGTTCATATAAATGGTCCATTAGGGTTAGCTTTTCAAAGACTATTTAAACTCATGTTAGGAATAAATTCGGCGGCCATTGATGAAATTGATTCTGAACTTTTCAGTTTATATGTGAGAGTGATTCTTACATTCTTTAGTTCTTGAATGAACTGAATCTGATTTATCGAAAATTAACTACCTTCGTGGAATCATTCTACTCCTTCCAATAGTGCTGGTGCCTTGGGGACAGGTTTCCATTGTGTCACACTCCTATTAGACCTATTTCGGCTTTCTGACATCAGATCTTATTCTTCGTTGTGGGTGGCGTGACCAAGTGATTATGAGGTTCACATCAGTTAGTTTTTCAAAGACTATTTAAACTCATGTTAGGAATAATTTCAGTAGCCATTGATGAATTTTAAATCTGAACTTTTTATTTTATGTGGGAGAGTGATTCTTGCATTCTACAGTTTTTGAACAAACTGAATCCGACTGATCGAAGATGAACTGGCTTCGTGGTGTTATTCTATTCCTTCCAATAGTGTTGGTGTCTTGGCGCAGGTTTCCTTTGTGTCACACTCTTATCTGACCTATTTCGGCTTTCCAGGATCAGATCTCATTCTTTGTTGCGGGTTGCGTGACCACGTGATCACGAGCTTCGCATCAAGGGTATAAAATAATAATAATAATAATAATTGATAAAAAAAACTTAGCATGTGGTAATTAATTCTTGTCTTGTGTTATGCCGAGCATTTCCATCTTTAGGATAATAATAATAATAAAAAAAAATGATGAATAATTTACATAGTGTTGGTGTTGGTGGTAGAGATATAGTGGAGAGAAATTATGTTGTTTAGTAAGATTATCTTATTTCCTTCCTCACTTATTTTTCTCTTTTCCTTTTTTATTCTTTTTCTCTTTGTATCTCTAAATTCTTTTTCATTCAAGTAATCTCCCTTAGTATCTCTAAATATATTATTTTCAAATCCTTCTTATCTGATGCATTAAGGTTTGTATTTATAATACAAGAGTCTTATAGCATGTGTTGCGATGCCCTTTATTTTCATGATTCATGCTCTGCCATCTCTAGAGGGGAGACGGCACCCAGGAAAAGAAGGTTTATATAATCATAAAGTTATGACTTTAATTCTTAGGAGTTTCCACCTAGTATTAAAGTTATTAGGAAATATAATGGTCTGCAATAGTCTGAGTAAGGGGACTTGTTGTACAAGAGAAATATGCATCACCCCCAGTTCATCTTACCTAAGTTAAGGCGCCTTATTATTTGATTATTTTTTTGAGTCAGATTTTTTATTCATCGATCTTTTCTAAGGCTCGAAATAGATCTTTCTTTGTGAAATGTCTATACCTCATTGGGTCAAAACCTATCCGTTCTAGAATTTAAATTTTTAAACCGCATTTATTACTATTTAATATCGATGATGTACTTTATGATATGATTTTACACCTCAATAATTAAAGTTTACAATTAAAAAATAGACAAAAAAGTTGTTGAAAGATTTTTGATGTTTTGAAAAAAAAAATCTAACAAATAATCAGAAATTGGTTAATGTATCTCATTTTCATTTTGAGAATATGTTATTTGTTTTGATGAAAAACTATGCTTAAATTTTTTTTTAGAATTTGGTTGTATGCATGAAAACAACACAATTTTTTAATTTTTTTTTAAAAAATCAAATTGAATCGGGCCCAACGAAATGGGTCACCTAACCGTGTGAGCCATTGCAGCCCAATACCCTCATGTTGGGCTGGATAAAATGTCCAGCCCTCCTACTATTTCCTATGTGAATAGTAGAATGTGGATTAAGTCACATCGTAGTGTTCACTTGCATAGTGAACAGTAAATGGTAGAAGAGAATGAGGAGGTTATCAATGGATACCGCCGTGTAGGGGAGGCTGAGGTGGTTTGACTAGTGGTGGTGCTGTCAGAATTGGTGTCCTGTGGTGGCTAGAAGAAGCATCAGAAACTTGTTGGTCTATGCTGGAGTTCGTCGTCGTTCCTTTCATGGAGTTGGTTGCTGTTGTAGGAGGTCATATTGGAGCAGCGCAAAGAGAAGAGGCCACTAGTGCTAAGGAATATTATACAAGGTCGTTAAGAACTGTTGCTAGAGAAGAGAGAGAGGGAGTTATCCATGTTGTAGGAGAGAGAGAGAAGAAGCTGCCAAAAATTATTTTGGGAGAAAGAGAGGGCTACCAACGATGGGTGAAGGTCCTACCGGTGATAGGGTGACAATCTTGCTAAAGTCGAAGAAGATTATAGTGGGTAGTGTTACGGGTGGCTGATTCTGTGTCTATTTTTCAGTGTTTCTTCATGCTTAGCAATCATCTTTGTATTTATGTGTCTATGTATTTCTTTTATGTCCCTCTGTTGCCTTTTTCTTTTTCCCCCTATATTCCATTTTCTCTCCCCTTTTATAGACTCAATATTCAGGTTACAGGTGGCAAGGAATGGGATTCAAGTCCAGGAGGGTAAGAAATGGTGGGTTGTTGGGCATGGCACAAGAGGCCTCAGCAACCCCTTTTCTTAAACAAAATTTGAAATAACATTAAAAAAATACAAAAATATTAAAAATTAGACTGACAGATGAAACATCGGGAATAAAAAAAAATTCTTCAATTTTGGCTTACGATTTCTTGCCCTTCTAGTCATATAATTCACCTCTATTTATAGTTGGAGGAAGAGGGTAATCTAGTCTATCTTAAAGTAAATTTCAGTTATTTGTTCATAGTAGAATCATCTCAAGCATTGGCTCAAAGTAGGTGTCATGAATTTGACAACTACAAGAGGTTACTTTATTTGTCATTTATTGGGTTGAACCGACGCGTGTGTGGTGTAAATGATTCAAAGCAGAATCATCTCAAGCGTTGGCTCAAAGTAGGTGTCATGAATTTGACAACTACAAGAGGTTACTTTAGTTATCATTTATTGGGTTGAACCGACGCGTGTGTGGTGTAAATGAATTAAAATTGACCTTATGCTAGTATAATCAAGCATCATAGGATCATTTTCGCATTAATCTTCCTTGACTTAAACGTGAAGTGTGCACCTTATAATCGAGAACTCATCCCCTTCACTATCCTCCAATGGTGGCATACCTTCACAATCATATCTGTCACATTCCGATTCCATATCACCGTTATCTTTAATCATCATCATTCTCTTGTTTGGACACTCCGAAGCATAATGTCCATGCCCTTGAAAGTTGAAACATTTAACATCATAAATACATATAGGCTGAGTTTTAGATTTACCTTTGGCACAAGTAGGGATATCAACTTTATCAGTTAATGGTTCAGTTTTAGAAGGAATAAAGGATCTCAGCTGGACAATACCCTTTCTCTTAAGATTCATCTTCCAAGATGACAAAGAACTCGAATTAAACCCCAGCCGAACATGTCCCTTCCAAAGTTGTCTCTCCACCTTCGTAGCCATGTGCACCATGTCCTCTAGCTCTAGATAGTGTTGTAGCTCTACTACATTGGCTATGACAATAAAAAATCCAATCTACTTTTTTCTTCCACCCCAAATAAGCCTCGGGATCATTTTTACCTTGAAAGTTAGGAATTTTCAGTTTCATGGTGTCCCCATCCATATCTTCCTAATTCCCCATGCCATGGAAACTCACAATCCTCTTAGCACTATTCGGCCCAGACCTGATTCCTTGGCCAATAGATACAAAATCATAGTCATCTTCGCCCAAGGCTTGTTTGGGCTTAAATTAAGACTTTGTTTTTAACTAAGATTAAAGGCTTGTTTGTATTAAGTCATGGGCTTTTTAATTTGAGTTTTTGGGACAGTTTTGAGTGGACCTCATTTAAGTTCACATAAGGGGTTCATTAGGGTTAGTTTTTCAAAAACTATTTAAACTCCTGTTAGGAATAATTTTGGCAGCCATTGATGAAACTGATTTTGAACTTTTCAGTTTATGTGGAGCTAGAGGACATGGCTCACATGGCTATAAAGGTGGAGACACAACTTAGGAAGGGACATGTTTGGCCAGGATTTAATTCGGATTTTTTATCATCTTGGAAGATGAATATGAAGAGAGAGGGTACTATCCAGCCAAGATCCTTTGTTCCTTCTAAAACTGAATGAATAACGACTAAAGTTGATGTCCCTACCTGATTCCTTGGCCAACAGATACAAAATCATAGTCATCTTCACCCACAACTGCGTTTTCATCAACAACCTCTTCAAAATAAAATCTGGTATTCTATACGGCCTTATGGATTGTATTTCCTCTATAATCAGCACCAATATTCTATTTCCTTATCAATTTCAAATCATCAATCAGGTCCATGTTCATCCTAGACAAAAACGACAGTTGCTGACATAAGGCTTGCAACTGGAAATCAACGTCAGCGTTTTATGTTGCTAATTCACTGTTTCCTGACATCCTTTGAATTCGCAAAATTCGGTTAGTTGCTCAAATTATAAGTCGTTCAGGTACTTCTAGTTACTCAATCCCTTGTGTGATCAAATTTCAGGAGAAACAAACCTCAATTGAAAACTCCAGTATACGATATCAAAATAAGCCCAAATTCAATATATCATGTGATATCATGTGATCATGAGGTTCGCATCAGGGTATAGGTCTCTGTAATAGTGGCTTGGCACAAATCGTCTCCTCATTAAGACTTTCATTTCCTCCCAACTCTGAACATGTCACTCCCCATGCCTCCTCCTACTGATTACAATCTGATCCCACCAAATCATTGTATACGTTGTAAACTCAATCATCAATAATTTTACTCTTTTTTTTGGTTCAGAATAGCTATGGCAATCAAAAAGCCAATCTACTATTTTTTTCTCCCACTCCAAATAAGCCTTGGGATCATTTTTACCTTCGAAGTTAGGAATGAAAGTTTGATGTTGTCCCCATCCATAATTCCCCATGCCACAGAAATTCACATTCCTCCTAGCTCTGTTTCGTCCAGACCTCATTCCTTGGCCAACAAATACAAAATCATAGTCATCTTTGTCCACATCCGCGTTTTCATCAACATACTCTTCAAAATCATATTTCTTATCTCGTACAGCTGTACAAACCGTAATTCCTCGGCAAGCAGCCCCACTATGCTGTTGTTTTATCGAATTAACCTCATCTTTCAGATCTTTGTATGTCCTAGACGACAACTCAAGTTGCTTACCCATGGCTTGTAATTGGATTGCTATGTCAACATTTTGTTTCGGTGATTCATTGTTTTCAGACATCTTTTGAATCTATAAAAAAAAAATATATCCACATAACTCTCGTGTATCATACAAAAATATCAAGAGTTTTCACTCTAATAAGCTTTTTACGCCTTTTACCTCTCAATTTGTTTTCTTACAGAACTAAAACCAACAAATCAAAGTCATTATGCTTCGCAGCGCACTCTCATTATGATTTTCAGACTCAAGAAGCAATAAAAATACTAAAAACAAAGCAAAAGAAAACTACGATTATGATTTTAAGAGTAGCAATACAAATCATAATTACAATGCGCTGCGTAGGCTACTAACTTTGATTTGTTGATTAAGTCATGGGCTTTCTAATTTGGGGATTTTAGGCCAGTTTTGAGTGAACCTCATTGAAGTCCACATAAATGGTCCATTAAGGTTAGATTTTCAAAGCGTATTTAAACTCATGTTAGGAATAATTTTTGCAGCCTTTTGATGAATTTTGATTCTGAACTTTTCATTTTATGTGTGAGAGTGATTCTTGCATTCTTCAGTTCTTGAACGAACTGAATCCGACTTATCGAAGATTAACTGGCTTCGCGGCATCATTCTATTCCTTCCAATAGTGCTGGTGCCTTCTAGCAGGTTTCCATTGTGTCACACTCCTACCAGACCTATTTCAGCTTTCCAGGATCATATCTCATTTTTTGTTGTGGGTTACGTGATCACGAGTTTGTGAAGTAATTTTTTTTTGCTAACAATTTTCATGGAGGTTTAAAAAAAAACTGTCTTCTAATAGTCTGCCATAGAAGATCGGTGAAATCAAAGAAGATGGGTTTTCGAGAATGCAACAACAGATGG
The DNA here is from genome assembly GCA_015731905.1 of Salix dunnii. Classification (NCBI taxonomy): domain Eukaryota; kingdom Viridiplantae; phylum Streptophyta; class Magnoliopsida; order Malpighiales; family Salicaceae; genus Salix; species Salix dunnii. The sequence goes on from CM027661.1 coordinate 4,201,366, forward strand.
AATTTATGTTTGGTGAGCTAATGAATAGTAGTGAAAATTTAGAGACTATGTCTAATGGAGGATGAAATAAAAGGGGTAGAGAAGCTAGGAAAGAGGAGAGTGTTGCTGGAAAATCTTCAAATGAAGCCGAGGATGATCTTAGTGGTGGGTTTCGTACACATAGGGGAGAGAGGTATGAGAATCGGCCAAGGAGGGGACATATTTGGCCACATACCTATTTTGAGCATAGAGGGGATTTTGATACAAACCAAAATTTAGGTAGTATTAAGTTAAAAATCTCAGCCTTTAAGGGAAAAACTGATCAGGAAGCTTATTTAGATTGGGAAAAAAGGTGGAGATGATTTTTGACATCCATAGGTACTCTGAATAAAAGAAGGTTAAGTTAGGTGTAGTGGAGTTTACTGACTATGCCATGGTTTAGCGGGAGAGATTGGTGGTAGAAAGAAGAAGGAATAGAGAAAGACTAGTTAGCACATGGGAGGAGTTGAAAACAATAATGAAGAAGAGCTATGTTCCTAAACATTATTATCGGGAGTTCTTTAATCGTTTACAAATGATTACACGAGGTAATAAGAGAGTGGAGTATCAGAAAGAATTAGAGGTGGCTATGATTAGAGCTAATGTTAATGAAGATGAGGAAATTACAATGTCTACGTTTTTTAATGGATTGAATAGAGACATAATTAATGTTGTAGAGTTGTAATCATATGTTAATTTGGAGGAGTTGAAAGACAATTGAAAAGGAAGGGTAATACAGGATCTGGAGCTTATACGGAGTCTTCTTCGGGTTGGAAGATGAATTATAGGAGAGAGGGTAATTCATCATCGAAGCCTTTAGTGACTTCTAAAGTTGTGGTACCTAACTCCATAAAGAAGCAGGTTTTAGCCAATGATCAAAAACTTAAGGGAGAAGTTCAACCGAAGCATCAGAATGTGCAAATCATCAAGTTATGATTCTAAGGGATGATGGAGAGATTGTGTCCACTAGTGAGGAGTCTGATTGTGATGACATGCCCCCACTTAAGGATGCTAGTGATTTAGAGTATGCTATTGGTGATAAAGTTTTGGTGGTTAGAAGGTCACTTAGTATTCAAACTAAGGAGGATGTGGAGCAACAAAGGGAAAATATCTTCCATACTAAAGGCCTAATCAATGATAAGGTATGTAGTATGATCATTGATAGTGGTAGTTGTACTAATGTTGCTAGTGTTACTTTGGTTAGAAAGTTGGGATTGAATACCATAGAGCATGAGAGGCCTTATCAACTTCAATGGTTGAATGAATGTGGTGTTGTTAGGGTGATGATTTCTTTTTCAGTAGGCAAATATAAGGATGAAGTGTTATGTGATGTTGTGCCTATGCATGCTACTCATCTTTTACTAGGGAGGCCTTGGCAATTTGATAGAAAAGCCAAGCACGATGGGTTTAAGAATAGGTATTCATTAGAGAATGATGGAAGGATTTATACACTTAGCCCACTCTCACTAAAGCAAGTGTATGAAGATCAAATTCAATTGAAGAAGGGTTACGAAGAAGAGCAACATGTTTCAGCCAAAGTGGAGGAACAAAAAGATTTGGCCAAAATAGAAAAAACAAGCTGAACAACATGGTGAGGATGTTAGGAAGAGAGAAAAGAATGTGAGCCATGAGTTGAAAACCAAAGGGAACAAAGTTTTGGCCCTTAGGACATTAGGAGAGGGTCATGGCCAAGAACAAAAAAATGAAAAAAAGGCCGAGAGTGGAGAGAAAATGAGTGGAGAGAAGAAAGAAAGGGTGAGAAAAGAAGAATGTGTAGAAAAAATGGGGAAACACCTTAAACATGCCTATCTTTCTGACTTGCCTATGATTTTATTTGTGTATAAGGAGGCATTCTTTAACTCAGATGAGTTAGATTCTTGTGTTCCTAGTGTTGTTCAAGTTCTTTTGAAGGAATTTAAGGATGTCTTTCCGAATGACATTCCCAATGGTTTGCCGCCAATTAGAGGTATTGAGCATCAAATTGACTTTGTTCCAGGAGCATCTATACCAAATAGGTCAGCTTATAAGACCAATCCTAAAGAGACTAAGCAACTTCAAAGGTAAGTGGAGGAGTTGATGTTGAAAGGATACATTCGAGAGAGCATGAGTCCTTGTGCAGTTCCCGTGCTTCTTGTTCCAAAAAAAGACAAAACTTGGTGAATGTGTGTGGATTGTCGAGCCATCAATAACATCACTGTAAAGTATCGACATCTCATTCCTAGATTAGATGATATGTTGGATGAATTACATGGTTCTAAATTATTTTCGAAAATTAATTTGAAAAATGGTTATCATCAAATTAGGATGAAAGAAGGGGATGAATGGAAAACTACTTTTAAAACTAAATATGGTTCGTATGAGTGGTTGGTGATGCCTTTTGGACTTACTAATGCACCTAGTACTTTTATGAGATTGATGAATCATGTGTTGCGTGCTTTTATTGGTAAGTTTGTGGTCATTTACTTTGATAATTTCTTCATTTATAGTACGGAGATTGATGAGAATATAAGTCATTTGAGACAAGTTCTTATGTGCTTAAAAAAGAGTCCTTATATGCTAATTTGAAAAGGTGTGATTTTTGCATGGACAGGATTGTTTTTCTTGTATATCACTTATTGCAAAAGGTATAGAAATGGATGAGGCTAAGGTTAAGGCTATTCAAGAATGGCCTACACCAAAATCCATAACAGACGTTAGAAGCTTTCATGGTTTGGCTAGTTTTTATAGGAGATTTGTTAAAGACTTTAATACGATAGCCTCTCCATTGACTGAGATTGTTAAGAAAACCGTGGGTTTCAAGTGGGGAGAAGAACAAGAAAATGCTTTTAGCTTGTTAACATGAAAGTTGATTGCGGCACCTTTACCTGATTTTAATAAAGCTTTTGAGATTGAATGTGATGCTTCAGGAATAGGTATTAGAGCCATTTTAATGCAAGAAAAATGACCCATTGCTTATTTTAGTGAGAAACTCAACGGTGCAACACTTAACTATCCCACTTATGATAAGAAGTTGTATGCAGTCGTGCGAGCTTTGGAGACTTGGCAACATTATTTGTGGCCCCGAGACTTGTCATACATACTGATCACCAATCGTTAAAACATTTGAATGGTCAAGGTAAGTTGTAAGTTAAGTAGGAGACATGCTATGTGGGTTGAGTTTATTGAAACTTTTCCATATGCGGTTAAATACAATCAGGAAAATATGGTCATCGATACCTTATCGCGAAGGTATGTTCTTCAGGAATTGCTAGGATTTGAGTATATTAAGGAATTATTTCTTGATGATCATGATTTCAGTGCTCCATATGACACATGCAAGGTTTCAGCCAAAGATAAATATTTTAGGCATGAGGGATTTTTCATATGCGGTTAAATACAATCAGGAAAATATGGTCATCAATACCTTATCGCGAAGGTATGTTCTTCAGGAACTGCTAGGATTTGAGTATATTAAGGAATTGTTTCTTGATGATCATGATTTCAGTGCTACATATGACACATGCAAGGTTTCAGCCAAGGATAAATATTTTAGGCATGAGGGATTTTTGCTTAAGGAAAATAAGTTATGTGTGCCTAATTGTTCTTTACGTGAATTGCTTGTGAGGAAAGCAAATGGGGGAGGTTTAATGGGGCATTTTGGAATTACTAAAACTTTGGAGGTTCTGCATGAGCACTTTTGATGCGAACAGATCCAGGAACACCAGCAAGGATTAAGGGGCTGGATGGAAGGCTATAAATAACACTGATGGGCTTTCTTTAATTTTGTTAGCTAGAGCCCAAAGCTTGTTTGAAATTAAGACTTTGTTATTTTAGCTAGAATTCAAGGCTTGTTTGGATTAAGTCATGGGCTTTTTAATTTGGGGTTTTGGGCGAGTCTTGAGTGGACCTCATTTAAGTCCATATAAGGGGTCCATTAGGGTTAGTTTTTAAAAGACTATTTAAACTCATGTTAAGGATAATTTCAGCAGCCATTGATGAATTTTAAATCTGAACTTTTCAGTTTATGTGTGAGAGTGATTCTTGTATTCTTCGGTTCTTGAACGAACTGAATCCGACTTATCGAAGATTAACTGGCTTCGTGGCGTCATTCTACTCCTTCCAATAATGTTGGTGCCTTGGGGTAGGTTTCCATTGTGTCACACTCCTATCAGACCTATTTCGGCTTTCCGGGATCAGATCTCATTCTTCGTTGTGGGTTGCGTGACCACGTGATCACGAGGTTCGCATCACACGTGGTTACGCAACCCACAATGAAGAATGAGATCTGATCCCGTAAAGCCGACATAGATCTGATAGCAGTTTTCATGGGTTAGATAGTTTTTACAAGCATTTTGTGAAAGATTTCAGTACAGTAGTTGCACCATTGAATGAAGTTGTTAAAAAGTCTGTTGGGTTTAAATGGGGGGAGGAACAAGAATTGGATTTTGTTCTTTTGAAAAAAAATACATTCTGCATCTGTTTTGGCTTTACCTGACTTTACAAAAGCATTTGAAATAGAGTGTGATGCATCTGGAATGGGAATAGCTGCTATTTTGATGTAGGATCGGAGACCTATTGCGTATTTTAGTGAGAAGTTAAGTGGAACGACCTTGAACTATCCCACTAACGACAAAGAACTCTGCCTTGGTAAGAGCACTTGAAACATGGCAGCATTGCTTGTGGCCAAAAGGGTTTGTAATCCATTTGGATCATGAGTCCTTGAAACATCTGAAAAAACAAGGTAAGTTGAATAGGAAACATGCAAAATGGGTTGAATTCATTGAAACTTTTCCATACGTAATGAAGTATAAGCAAGGCAAAGAGAACATCATAGCCGATGCACTTTCACGCAGGTACAATCTTTTACACACCATGAATACTAGATTGCTAGGCTTTGAATATATGAAGGAACTGTATGGTAACGATTCTGACTTTGCTGAGATTCATAATGCATGTGGAAATTTGGCTTTTGGTAAGTTTAATTTTATGGATGGTAATTTGTTCGAAGAGAATAGATTGTGTGTTCCTGCTAGTTCTTTACGTGAATTGATTGTTCGTGAAGCACATAGGGGTGGTTTAATGGGTAGAGACTCTATTTTTGTAGAGAATAGGTTGATAGGTTTTTCTAAAATGGCACATTTCATTGCATGCCATAAAACAGATGATGCATCTCATATCGCAGACTTGTTCTTTAGGGAGACCGTGATGTTAAGTTCCTTAACTACTTTTGGAAGACCTAATGGGGAAAGTTGGGAACCAAAATTTTATTCTCGACATCATGTCATCCTCAAACAGATGAGCAAACTGAGGTAGTCAATGGAAAATTATCTCAACTTTTGCCTTTTGTTGAGTTTGCTTATAATAGAACTGTTCATTCGACTAATAGTTTTTCTCGTTTTGAAACTATTTATGGCTTTAATCCACTAACTCCTATGGACTTAATTCCTTTACCTTGTGAAGAAAGGGTAAGTTTAGATGGAGAATAAAATGCAAAGATGGTGAGACGACTACACGAAGGAGTTTGAATGTAAATCGAGAAAAAGAATAGACTTTATGCTTCTAAAGCAAATAAGGGACGTAAAATGGTTGTTTTCGAACCCGGTGATTAGATTTGGGTGCACATGCGCAAGGAACGATTTTCTAACCAAAGAAAATCAAAATTACAAGCTCATGGTGATGGTCCATTACAGGTTTTGGAGAGAATAAATGACAACGCATACAAAATTGATCTTCCAGGTGAGTATAGTGTTAGTGCTACGTTTAATGTTGTTGATCTTACGTTGTTTAACATAGATATTGATTCGAGGATGATGCGAACCGGTCCAGAAATACCAGCAAGGATTAAGGGGCTGGATGAAAGGTTATAAATAAGACTGATGGGCTTTCTTTAATTTTATTAGCTAGAGCCCAAGGCTTGTTTAGGCTTAAATTATGACTTTGTTTTTTGCTAGGATTCAAGGCTTGTTTGGATTAAGTCATGGGCTTTTTAATTTGGAGATTTTGGGCTATTTTTTAGTGGACCTCATTTAAGCCCACAAAAGGGGTCCATTAGGGTTAGTTTTTAAAAGACTATTTAAATTCATGTTAGCAAAATTTCAGCAGCCATTGATGAATTTTAAATCTGAACTTTTCAGTTTATGTATGAGAGTGATTCTTGTATTCTTCAATTATTGAACGAACTGAATCCGACTTATCGAAGATTAACTAACTCCGTAGCGTTATTATACTCCTTCCAATAGTGTTGGTGCATTGGGACAGGTTTCCATTGTATCACATTCCTATCAGACCTATTTCAACTTTCCTGGATCATATCTCATTCTTCGTTGTGGGTTGCGTGATCACGAGGTTCACATCAATAAGCATAAAAACACTGTAGCAATCCATATTGTTTTAAAAAAAATTCGGCCTAGAAATTAGTTGTGGTGTGATTAAGCTAGTCTGGAGATTCCAGTTATAAAAATATATACAAGTGAACAAAACAAAAGTATAAGAAAGAAAGAGTATCAGTGGAAAAGCACTTTAGAAAAAAAAAAATATGGGTCCCAGGATTGTCATGGTACAGATAAGTTGGCCTGGACACCGTGGCTATGAAAAAAAATTGGATATGGAGATTAATTGTGGTGCGCTTAAAGTTGCTCAGACACCCAGATTAAAAAATATGTATAAAAAGGTATAACGGGCAAAACAATGTTTGGGGGAAAAAAACAAAAAAAATATATAATAAGAAAAAAAATGAAAAATGAAAAAAAGGCAAAACAAACAAAGAAACAAAAAAAAGGGGAAACGCATTGTAGCGGCAAATCACTATTGCAATCAGCAATGCTATGTATGTGGAGCTACATTGTTTTCCCCACACCATTTACAATCTATATTGTTTTAAAAAATAAATCCGGTCTGGGAATTAGTCATGGTGTGCTTAAGCTGACCCAGAGACTCCAGTTATAAAAAAAAATTGATCCGGGGATAAGGAAAAAAAATGTATAAATGAACAAAAAAAAGTATAAGGAAAATAATAATGATAATAATAATAAATTGGTATGGGAATTAGTCATGGTGCGCGCAAACTAGCCCGGACACCCCGATTATCAAAAACATTTTGGTACAAGGATTAGTCGTCATACACTTAAGGTGACATAGAGATCCTGGTTATAAAAAAAAAAGTATATAAGTAAAAAAAAAAAAAAGCTTAAGTTGCTCAAAAGCCATGGTTATAAAAAAATATATAAGTTAAAAAAAAACAAAAAAAAATATAAGCGTGAAAGCACTGTAGTAATCCATATTGTTTCAAAAACATATTCGGTCTGGGAATTAGTCGTGGTGTACTTAAGCTGGTTTGTAGACCCCGGTTATAAAAAAAATTATAAGTGAACAAAACAAAACTATAAGAAAAGCATTGTAACAGAAAAAAAAATGAATCCGAAGATTAGTCTTGGTACGCATAAGTTGGTCTGAACACCCTGATTATATATATAAAAAAATAGATCCGGAGATTACTTGTGGTGCGTTTAAGTTAGCACGGATACCTCGATCATAAAAAAGAAAAAAAATATAAGTGGAAAAAGAAAAAAATTACAAAAGTATAACCAGCAAAAAAAAACATTTCATGAAAAAAATGGAAAAATACAATTAGAAAAAAAAACATAATAAGGTAAAAAAAAAAAAACTATAAAAAATTGGATTCATTGATTAATCATGGTGCACTTAAGCTAGCCCAGACACCCTAGTATATATATATATATATATAAGTTGAAAAAGAAATGAAAAAGTATAATCAGCTAAAAAAATATTTTATGAAAAAAAAATATTGAGAAAAAAACATAATAAAAAAAGAAAGAAACGAAAATAATAATTAGAAAACAAAAAAAAAAGTAATCATAAAATAAAAACAAAAAAGCAAAGAAAAAAATGAAAAAAAAAAACATAATAAAAAAAAAAGGAAAGGAAAAAAAAAGAAAAAAGAAAAGAAAAGGCACCGTTAAAGTTCCCCACCATTTAGTGTATTGTTAATTGTATTAAGAATCATGAAAAGTGAACTATATGACGTAAACTAACGGGATTAATTTCCAAATAACAAGTACAGCAAATGAAATTAGTCTCGTGGCTTCGACTCTGCAAGACATCATGCTTCTGCAATGGGCTGGTCCGGGCTTCGCCTAATGTTGTGCCCGACAAAGAAGAGAGAGAGTAAAACAGTAACTGGAAAAACTACCAGTCAAAGCTAGACATGTACACTGTTTTTAACAAACCTACCATTCTTGTTGTCGTTGTATGTCTAAAAGTTCAATGATAAATCAGAGATATGTTGCCTTTTTATTATTTTGGAATACATGTTACCATCTCTAGGCTAGCTAGAAATAGTAAGATTGAAGGTGAAATCTGGTCTTGGGTCTTAGAGATTGATCAAATTAAGCGTACGTATGTCCAATGGCAAGACCTGGCAACAAGATCATACAAGCTAAGCTGGTTGGTATAACCTAAATATATATGTCTTCTGACCCTTTTATCTTCTCTGTTTGATGACTGATTCACTTCTCAATGATTCTCCTGATTGACCCCTTCTCTCTAAGAGATCTTGGTGATGGTACAATAATTACTAGCTTGATTTTTTTTAGGTGCTTTTGGGGGATATGGGAACTGGGAAAACCAGTTTGGTATTAAGGTTTGTAAAGGGCCAGTTTTTCGATCACCAGGTAATTAATTCTTATGACGCTCGCTGATGTTTTCTTCAACATGATTGTGTTTAGATTGCCAATTGATTTTGTGTTTGTTCTTAGTTGATGGAATGTTGTGCCTCGCTATGTATGTTCAGGAACCAACAATAGGAGCGGCTTTTTTTACTCAGATATTATCATTAACTGAAGCAACTGTGAAGTTTGATATTTGGGATACGGCAGGGCAAGAAAGATACCATAGTTTGGCTCCTATGTACTATCGCGGGGCAGCAGCGGCAGTTATTGTGTATGATATTTCCAGCATGGTAAGCATCTCTTATATTCTTGGGGTTTGTACTTGGTAATTTGCTTCTTGTAGTAATAATTAGTGTCATTTTGCCTTGTTGAGGGTGGTGTGTTGAGTCTCAATAGCTCCACCACCGCAGTGAATTTGATAAAAGATTTTTGTTACCTGATTAATGATTTCATTAATCAAATTCAACCAAGCAGAATCTGCTGCAAGTTTGTACAGTTTACATACATAGAGGGTATTTGGGATGAAGAACTTATTGCAGAAGCTAAAGTCTCAACTGGACTAATCTAAGAATGTCATTCACAATAGCACAGGTCTCAGCTTCCTTCTCCCCCATGAACTCTTCTATTTCTCTCCTTCCAAACATAGTAAATGTAGGAGCACCAACACAATCTAAGCATTGACACATTTCTTTCTGCAGAGAAGAGATAGCCCAAGCCAATTCTGTTTGCCAATCTCCCACTAGCTTCTGATCACCACTTTTCTGCAAAATTCTGTCGAATTCCCTTTGTAATGCTGTGGGAGAAATAAGTGATTTCTGTCTACTGAAGCTTGCTTTCATAGGGTATGCATGACACCGATGTTTCTTCCCCATTGTTCCTGCCTGACTTTTATTGATAGCCTGTTTAGAATAGAAAGTCAGGCAATAAAGCTGCATCTAGGAAGATGTAATGGTCCACAAATGAGTTCATGCCATGCAACAATGCTGCCCTTGTTTCTTCCATGCACTTTTACATGAAATTATCCCATCAGAAGAGCCTTTCCAAGCAATACAGCCTTCAATGCCATGCTTCGAGGTAGATAGTTCCACAAATAGAACCTTGAACTGATCACAGCAGCATGTGACCTTGAACGAGGCCAAATCCAGCTATCATTTTGAATACGCCAGATGTCTTGGCATTTGAAGGAAGACCCATTCCATTTAAAATCTCATGCCCATATTCTCTAATTAAGGTCCATGCGGGTGCTATATGTCCCACCACAAAAATATGAGCTTACCTTTCCCAATAGTACGTTCAACATTATCTCATATCAACCCCAAGTTTTAACATCTACCCCCAATTCCAAATACATCATCACTAGGAATATTCAAACTTCATGTACTCCTGTTTTAATACTACTTTAATTTGTTTGATACTCACTTTCAGTCATACTCTTGATATGCGTTGATGTTTTGCTACAGGATACATTTGTTAGAGCAAAAAGATGGGTTCAAGAGCTGCAAAGACAAGGTAAGGTTATGAGTTTAAAGCCTTAACCTCATTTTCGGTACCCTGTACTGATACACCGTGGTCCCTAAGCAGCATATCAAGGTTCATAAGCACAGTTGCTTGTAGGGTGATCATTTTGCTTTATTTTATCCATGATTGACAACTTTTCCTCTCATTTTACTATTTCCAGGAAATCCTAATATGGTTATGGCATTTGTAGCGAATAAATTGGACTTGGACTCAAAGAGAGAGGTGCAGAATGAGGTATCTGCTCTGTTTACAGCATCACCTGAAAAATAGTTATAGGTTTCGTAGTATAGAACTCTATTTTATGCTGATAAGATAAGGCATCAACATGCATTTCTGATCTAAAGACTTCAAATTCTTCTTCATCTTCATTGTTTGGTGGAGGGTTGTGAATAATTAGCTATGCATATTTTTTGTTGATTTGTACAGGAGCAAATTCATATATTCATCCTTTCTTCTTTTTTTCTTTCTCCATTATAATTACAGGACGGTGAGCAATTCGCTCAAGAGAATGGGATGTTCTTCATGGAAACATCTGCAAAAACTGCACAAAATATTAACGAGCTTTTCTATGAAATAGGTAATTATAATTGTTTATCGCAGGAGAAAGCTTTGATCCCATTAAACTGGCAAAATGAAGGCAGTAAATTATCTTCATATCTGGCATGAGTTAGTTGATTTCATCCATCTATAATCACATCTCCGATACATATTCAAAACAGCAGGACTATAAACTATTTATTACGGGACATCTGCATTTAGCACCTACCTTCCTTGGTGTTTGTTTCCATAACGTTGATTTAAGATTCTCACGAGATTCATTCTATTTTCTACTATTTGCAGCAAAGAGATTGGCAAGAGCTCACCCTTCAAAGCCTACTGGGGTGAATCTGAACGATGAAACTGAAAGTAGGACAAGAAGACTATTTTGTTGCTCTGGTTAATATCCTTCATCAAAGAGTCCTCCATAAGCAATGACTACAAAGCCCGGAAGGGATTTGAAAAAAATTCTTGATCGTTCACGAGTTTCTGTTTCAGTATTTGTACATCAGCTCTTCAAGTTGTAAGGAAGAATACATTATTTGTTTATAAAATTCAACTTGAGCTGTTTCAAGGCATTGTAGGTAGGGAACTTCATCTTTCTAATTTTTGAAATGTGCGCAAGGAAAGCCAGCAGAAGGGGGGACACTCATAGATACCAAGACAGTTAGTACTTGTATGAACATTCCCAATCCAAGGAGCAAATAACTTGCATTGTTCCATCAGATATAAATTAGTACACAAATAATCTGACTCTAGGTTACGATGTTCTGCTTATGAGACAGCATCATAAATGCATTTCATCCATGTTTGTAACAGTAAGGAACTATTAAGTAATAACAACTCAAGTTGAAACTCAAAAAATTTGTGAATGCATTCATGATTTTCGGGGCTTGTTCAATGCAAAATCCCAGTGCAACAATTGATTATAATACAACAAATAATACAAGCAATATATATATACTATATTTTCTTCGGGTATTCATTTGCAAGGTATCCGAGTGTACAAAAGCATTAAATTCTATGTAATAAACACACTATTTTGCATTACGGCGATGTGCCTGTGATATGGACCTCAAGTTCTTGTACATTTCTGAACATGCTTGAGCAACCTCAGACATGGCCCTGAAGAGCTCAGGCAAGCAACTTTTAAGACTTGCCAAAGATTTCTCCCTCACCTGAAGGCACTGCTTCTCATAGGCTTCTTCCTCCTCTTCCAAACGCTTCTTCACTGCATCCACGACAAACTGTCGCTCTGCAATAGCATTATGAGAATTGTCTTCTGTCCTTTCAGAATCCAATTCATCAGGTGTTCTCTGCTGCACATGCTTACGCCACCAGTCTTCATATTTCCTTGTCTTCTGGGAAAGTTCTTTTCTTGTTTCCTCACATTTCTCTTTCAACTTCATCTCTTCTTCTTGATGCTGCAGGATTGAATGAATTACAGCAGCAAAATTATTTATAGCAGTTCTTGCAACCTCATCGGGAAGTTTGCCCAATAAATCATGCCAAGAAATAAGAAGGGGCTGGATGAGAGGGTTCCGAACTCTTGGTGGAGAAGAAACTTTTTCCTTCAAATTGCTCTCTATGGGAATGAGGTTCAGCTTTAGCCAGTTGTTCAGGGCCTTTATGTACGCCTTCTGATTATCTATAAGTTTACAAAACTGTAACTGCCACTCTTGCACAACAACCAGGAGCTGAAAGGTACGATCATGGTGGTGCTCACTAGTTTCCTTGGGGGATTGTGAAATGTCCAAAGATCTCAGGGCATTTACACTCCTAGACTGGGCCTTGTGGTGAGCTAGCATGGTCTCCCACATTGTGGCCATCCTGGAACCCATACAAGAGTTAATTTGTGGTTGAATATGGATTTAGAATGGAAATCACGGCACATATTATCCAGGGTTCAAGCTAAAACTGCCTTTTCTTTTTCTAAAGTTTTATATATATATATATATATATATATATATATATATATATATATATATTAAAAAAAAAAAAGATGAAGTTAAAAGCCTGTAACTCAATGTTTCATGACTACAAAATCTATTAAATGATGCAAACACATAAACAAGGAAACAGAAATCAGCAGAAATGCAAAACTCTGTACAAGTAAAACTATTGCCAGTGATATCACCGAGAGCACTAAGAGAGAGGGGGGATCTCAGTTTGCTGTGCAGTTTAATAGAATAAAATGACAACCAAGCTAAAGCTCAAACATCAAGCACGCCTATAAAATTGAAGGAACAATTCTATAGCGCAAATATTCCTTCATGATTCTTAGAGCTTCAAGAAATGCATTTGACAAAGACAACAGCAAGCATGCCTAGCACATGAGGTGACAACAAGAAGGATACGCAATCAAATAAATGCAGGTGGTCATACCATGCCAGGTAACCATCCAAAAGCACTGAAGAGTGGAAGGGACAAAACACTATGAGATATACCAAACTTCAAGTAGTGTGTGAGTTACCCAGAACAAGGAAGTACACATGGATTAGATAATGCCATCATAGAAACGGCCAGAATAACAAAAGAATGCGCATACGAAACTATGCAGTGCAATAAAAGAAGGCCAGTGAAGATCAACTTGAATTTCTTTTAATAACAGGCACAGCTCCAAAAAAGGGACAAGTTAACAAAAGAGAGGAGCAGTGACTTTGAGTTGACATATTTAGCAACCTTTGTAATCTTGAACCATCTAAATCAATCACATCCATTCAGAGAACACTATGCAACGATTTTTAGGGGTAATCTAAGATGAAAAACATCCTAGAGTTCACCCTTTCTTCCAACCTTCAGCCTGTCAAAGTAGTTTCATACCTCTTCCTTTTGCGATTTATTTTAGGGAAAATAATCCTGACATCCTGTAGTTTTAGTTGTTTTTCACTTACCCTCCATGTTTTTGAAAATTACAGTTTACATCCTAAACTTTGCGGCATAAGAGTTTACATCCTATAATTTAGTATATTTTACACTTATCAAGGATGTAAGCTGTAATGTTTTAAAACACAGAGGATAAATATAAAAACAGCTAAACTACAGGATATTCAAGGAAATTTTCCCTTTATTTTAACAATCGCTACCCTTCCCTACAGTGCTGTCCACACTTTTTGTGTAGCTTTTTTCATGACAGGTGCTAATTCATCTAACCAAGAACATTCATGAGGTAAAATATAGATAAAAATTAATATAGTTTTGTTTGAGAATGAAATAATAGAGCTTGTCGCTTCTATTTTTGCAGTATTTTGACAATCACTATTTGATGGGGATTGAAGAAAAACTGCATTGAGAATAGGCATTTGATTATTTAGGAGTTTTTTTTTATTAAAGTGATTTTTTTGTATAATTATACTACATTTTTTAAAGATTTTTAGGAATATTATCATTTTACTGTTTAGTAGGTAAAGCTTTTATAAAAAAATGAATTATATTTCCTACTTCGTAGGTTTTCCAATTTTTCCTGACTATTTGTGTAAGGATTTGGTCTTATATCTATTAGCTTTTGGTACTTATGAATGGCCACATACAAATCCAAGTTATGTTATGATTTGCTTTGACTATCAAATAAACTGATTTTCTAGTGAACTGATACACTTGGGTTTGTGTTATTTTTGTTTATCCTGGGTTCTGTATCACCAAATTTCAGGTTTTTTCCAATCACCAAGTTTTCATAAACATCTATGCATTTGCCTGCAATTTTTTTTCCAACTTCCCACAACCTCCCCTCCTCTTTTCTGAAACTTCTTCAGGAACTAAACTGCAATTTCCTACGGTGATTTGGGTGATTTCCAACATTCTGCAACCTTCACCACATGTCTCTAGAAAGCCTTCAACAGCAGTAGTGAGCCTAAAACCATCTAAACTAGCAAATTCACAACATGATGGAAAAGATATTGATTCACCTTTCTTGATTTTTGGTCTGGCAGTATTTTACAGGTCATGCTTCAATTTTGCCAAATACTCCCTTTCGTACCTCTCTTCTATCCTCTGAAATTTTAATTCAACTACTTCGCACCTACAACTCTATAAACTAATTTTCAGTATACCTCTTCCTAAGCCAACTTAAAAGTGTAAGAACCAAATATTCTTAATCATACAATTCCATGCAACCCCTGACATTTTGTTATACCTCGTAACATTATTCATAAGGTTTGTATTATTATCATTCGTATGTCCTTAATTAGCACCAATTATTCAAACAGCAATTAGAACCATAGTCGAGGACATAAAATCCAAATTATGTATCAGAATACTGTCTCATAAGAATTTCTACTTTAACAAACAAGATACCGCATAGCTTTAACTATATAGATTAATTTTTCTTTTTCCAAATAGCAACTTACCCATCAGCAAGCTGAACAAGTTTTGGATATAATTGTTCATCACGTAATCGGTTTATCTCTGAAACTGTTGAGTCCATTGATTGCATGTCTACAATGTATCTAGTATGCAGATGGCTTACAGCTGCTTTTAATTTCTCTAGTGATTCAGTGTTTGTACCTCTTTTCTTCTGTTTATTCAATGAATTAACCTTCCTTTGATACTCATACTTCATCAATTCACCTGCCTATCCAGCAGCAACCAAGCTTCATGTCAGACTCATCTCACAAACCATGAGAGAGAAAAAAGTATCAAAAAAACAAAAGAAACTAACAAGCTTAGTCAAAGCCCACAGGGAAACTCTTATCTTTAGCATACTAATGCATTTAAGTTTTAATTAATGTTGACAAGTTTTCAATTCACGGCAAATGCGGTTTCATGTGGAGATAAAATTTAACCCGCCAGCACACTTATTCCAGTTGGCATGAATGGGGTCAAAACAAGTAGGCAAATTAAAATGCCAAACATGCGATATAGGCGAATGTTGATATTACTAATTAATTGTTGTTGTTCACAAATGACTTGTAATCTCGTCTCTAGAAAAATATTACTTGAATGAAATACATATTCCTTAATTTTGTATCTATCACCTAGATGTTTATACTCATCTTGTAAGCTACTAATGACATATATACCAGAAGCTAGTAGCATATATCACTGGCCAATTCAATAATTTAAACAAAAGATGGGCAAGAACCTCTGCAAAAAACAGAAATGCACAAAAAGCTGTTTCATGTAAAATGAAATGAATATAAACATTGCAACATACCTTCACTTCATCATAAAGCTTCTTTTCCCAAGCCAGCATTTTATCCAGCACAGTTGCATGAGTTTCATGCTCTTCTCTGTCGAAATCATCCTTTCCATCACCAAGATCAGGAACACCTCTTAATGAGCGATTCCATGTAATTACACGCATCACTCTTGCAGAGTGATCAATATGTCCTATAGAACATGCATAGCATTATTCTTTAACATCTCATGTCATAATGTAAAATCATTACAGCAGATATTGTGATATGTTCCATCATAAAAAAACAATTCAACAAATGAAAAAAGAAAAATCAATAGTCTGAAACAATGAATGAACAGTGAAAGAAAGAAAGAAACAGGGTCCAGTTACCTCTATTGTCAGCAAAATTAGAGTGATAATGCAATCGCGTTGCCTCCAACATCTTAGAAACCTCATGGGCACTCTCAGATGCCTTCAAAAAATTATCATCAAGCTCCAAGAATATCTGCATCAAGCTCGTCCCTTTCACAGCCCTTCTCCCTCCTTCCACCTTCCTACCTGCCCTCTTCTCCGGAGCCGGGACTTCCACCGCCTTCTCCACCTTCTCCTCCACCACCATCGGTGGTTGCTCCACCTTCTCCTGAAACACTATCCTCTGCACCTGCTCCTTATTCACCCTCACCTCTTCCTCCATTACGGTTGGTTCCGTCAAACTCGGTCCCGGAATGATATCGATTGAAGGGAAGAAATAATCCCATGTAGAATCTTGGTGGTGTTGTTGCTGTTGATGGTGATGGTGATTTCCTTGTACAGAAGTTGATCTGTTGCTACTATTAGTACTTCTCTTTCTCACTAATCTCTCATTATCATGAGCTTCAGATTCC
Source organism: Salix dunnii (assembly GCA_015731905.1). Lineage (NCBI taxonomy): Eukaryota > Viridiplantae > Streptophyta > Magnoliopsida > Malpighiales > Salicaceae > Salix > Salix dunnii. The sequence goes on from CM027661.1 coordinate 4,218,105, forward strand.
ATCTCATCCTCTTCAATTATGGGATCCTCCAGTGGCTTCAGCTCCGGTTTCTGAATCTTCATCTCCGGCATGCTCACCGCTCGCTGCAAAGGCTGGAAGTCCAAGGGATCAGGGGGAGGAGGAGGGAAGACGGAGGAAAGAGGCGGAAGAAGAGAAGGAGGGGCGGAGGAGGAGGAGGAGGTTGGGGGTTGGATGAGGATGGGTTCGGAGGTGGAGGTGGAGGTGGAGGAGGAGGAGGAGGTGAGGTGAGGGGGGATTTCGGCTTGGGCAAAATCGTTGAGGGCGGCCCCAGTGTTCTTTAAGGAAATAGAGTAGGAAGAGTGGGCGGCAGCGAAGGCGTTGCGGGATGAGACAGCTTCTTTCATGAACAGTTTTCTCTCCTTGCATCTCGACACTGTCTCTTCATTCTTGATCTTGGACTGGTTACATCCCATTATTAGTTGGAGTCGAGTTAAGAGCAGAGTGGTGACCGGAGAGGGAGGTGGTGTCGTTTCAGTAAGATATACAAGGTGAAAAGTGGTACGTGCGTAGGTAGTAAGCTGTGCGGAGGTCAACGGAACAAGAGAAATAGACAAGAAAGAAAGAACTTAGGAAGCTGTGTGGAGGTGGTGTCGTTCCAGTAAGAACAAGTTTTTTTCATAATCACCGCCGGTATTAACTTAGACATTAAGAAAGCTTTTAAACCGGAAAAAAAACAAATAAATCAATCATTGAATGGCTCCCAGGAGTTTTTTGTTTTTTGTTTTTATTTAGGAGACTACTATTCTCTCTCTCTTCTTTTGTTTTCTTACGTGGTCGTCTCTTATAACTTGGATATAGTTTTGATCTTATGTTAATCTGCGTTGAGTTTTAATTTAACATGTGTGGTAATGTAGTGGAGATTTTTTTTTTTAATATATTTTTGTTTAAAAAATCTTAAAATTATTTATTTTTATTTTTTAAAATATTTTTAATTTTAGCTCATTAAAATAATTTTAAAATGTTAAATATTTTAATTTAAAATAAAAAAAAATATTTTTTTTTTCATAATACTTTTGAAATATTCGTGTAATAGATCTAAGAATCGTTTTCTTTATCTACAGGCTGGATCATTTGTTCTTTAGGGTTAAAAATAATGTTTAGATGATGCATAGTCTTTCTTTTTAAAAAAAAAAAAGTAATGTCAACTCATAAAATTTATCAAAAAAAAAATATAAAGTAGAAAAATAATATGCAAGGTTATATATATTTAAAATACAATAAAAAATAAATATTATTTATTTATTTAAGTAAAAAAGAAATTACAAATGAATCATATTAAACTTTTTAAAAATCAAACACACTCAATATAATTAAACAATTATTATTATTTGAAAAATATTAAATAAGCCAAAAGAATTACAAAGAAATAGTATTAATTAAAATATCAACTTAAAAAAAATTTTGAAAAATAAATAAATAAAGTATCAATTAAAAAATTAAATTAATAAAAAAAATAACGACACTAAATGTTGTTATGTTCGGTAAATGTTGTTAGGTCTAGTAAGTCACACCATATGTCTAGTTTATCAAGACATAACTTGCATATGAGTTTTTGTTTTGCTTTTTAAATAAAAGGTTAATGTTGTAGTGAATATTTTCGCTCTTGTTTTCTTTCTGAAAAATTTAGATGACATGTTATATAATTTCCTAAAAATTCAACCATTATAGTGATTGAAAAATAGGATTCATGTATTTTCATAAAAAAAAATATTTTTTTATCTAAAACACCTAGAAACATACCTTAGAAACCTTGTAAAATCCTAGGACTAGTATCATGCTAACAGGATAATCTAAAAGAGTGAAAACATGAAAAACAGTAAAGATAAATTTCTAAGAGATCTAAATTTTGAAAGACGATAAGAAAAAAATGGTTATAGTATTGGGTGTTTTTCTCCTCTTTCGAGGGAAAAAAGAAGCAAAAAGCTTGTTAATTTGGTAATAAACCTATCTTGATTAGCATTGATGGTAATATTAGCAATGTTGTTAGTTCTCCTCCATTGTAACCTCACCCTCATTATTGTTATTTTGCCTTCCTTCTAGAATCATAATCAATAGACACATGTATTCAAGTGTTTTAAAATCACAGAGAAGGATGATGATAGCAATGAGAGAAGGATGAGTACATCACTAGGTAGAAGATTAAAATAACCTAAAATGCAAGTGATAACAAAATAATATTATTTTTACTACTATCCATGAACCTAGATAAGCAAGTGAACTCTCATCACCAAGATTCTTAAAAACCCAAATTGATATATATTTGTCAAAGAACCCTAATTGAGAAAGGAATAGAGAAAATAAAGGGAAGGAATGGGAAAAGATTGGAAAAAAAAAAAACACTAACATGACATGTTATTTATGTTATATTATAGATGAGGAAAACATCTATCTTTTAATCAATTTTGAAATTTTTATTTGACATGGAAAGTGTAATTTCTCAAGCTACAGCAATAAAATGAAATCGTCAACAAACTATACAAGTTTTTTTTCTTCTAATTATCCATTAATAACATTCTAATTTAAGTTCCAAATGAAAACAAAATTAAAATAGATTTTTAAGATCCAAGAAATTAAACCCAAAATTTACAAGTACCTTTAATCAATGTTAATAGACGTTGCATGATGTTTTATTTTTCTAAATACATTTCATCATTCCCATATAAAAACAAAAAAAAAAGGTCACGTGTAGGTGTGGTGTATAGGTCAACATTAAAAAAATTATTCCATTGAATATCATTTTATTTTATCCTTACTCTTGAATTAGATTACAACACACACACACACACACACACATATGAATATTGTACTATTAAGAATCTAGTGTGGAAAATGTTTATAGATTTTTTTATAATGAATATTCAATGGATTGTGAGCAAAATCATTATAAAATAAATTAGATTGATGTAATTTTAGTTGAAGGGGTCAAAAATCAATAGCAAGTATATTATTGGGATTTCATAATTTTATCAAGGCTAAATTGTATTTCTATTTATATGAAATAATGCTGGTTTTTTTTTTTTGTTCTTTTATCAAGTGTGATTTTAAATATACATCTTATACATTGTTTTACTATATTTAGAATAAATTAATAGTTTTTTAATAAAAAATATTAACTCTAAAATTTTAAACCAAAAATTAAAATAAAAAATTACCTTTTTAATCATATATGCAGACCGCTTAAATTAATTCAATACGTAATCACTTGGTTTCCTTTACCTTTTTTAATTTGTTGTTGTTGTTGTTGTTATAAAAAAATAATAGTTTAGAGAACCATAACGAAGAAAATCCCAATTGGTGAGATATCTAGAAAACACGGCAAAGGGAACTCTAAAGAATGAATTTAATCAATTCATGCTTTTGCAGCTATGCTTGTGCTTTATGAATCTAACTTGTAAATGGTATTTGATATTGAAGTGATAATTGTTTTTTAAAGTATTTTTTTTATTTGAAAATATATATTATTTTATTTTTTAAAATTATTTTTATACAATCATATTAAAATATATATATATATAATATATATATATATATATATATATAAAAATACTCAAAAAGGAATAATTTGAAACAAAAATATATTTGTTTTTAATTCTTTTTTTAAAAATACTTTTAAAATACTAAAATAAACCATAAGGTATCCTTTTCCAAATAATTAATGGACAAGACAAGTATATTATTCCAATTAGTACCGCAGATTATATCTCCTTTTGCTTTCCTTTTCTTTTTTCTTTTCCTATTTTCAGTCTATGCAAAACCAATCTAGAGTGTTACCGTTATGTCTAGAAAAGCATTCTTGTTACCATAATTTTATCGGTGGACAAAAGACTTTAGAGATCATTACATTTTTTTGAATATATATATATTGTTAAACCAATTTAATTTTTCATTGCTCTTTATATATCATAAAAAAGACCCTTCTATATTCCAATACCTATATATAAACTCTTTATCCCTTAATTTTTAGAGAGAAGAGAGTTATGGAAGAGGGGAAGGATAGAGTTTTTGATGGATGGGTTCGTTTTGAACGTAAATTCTCAATAGATTAGACTACAAAAATAGATAAGAACTTAGAAAGATTGTTTAATAAAAGTTTTTACACTAATTAAAGAATATTTTAGGATGTAAATGGAGTTATTGATGTTACTTTGATATTTTTGGAAATTGACTTGAAACTTTAAGAAAAAATATGTTAATTTCCATATATAAATTCACCATTCAATCATTTTTTATCCATTTAGAATTTCATGTTAAGGCCTTTTTTTCTTTTCTTTTTTATGTTTTAGTTCTTAAGCTTTTTTAAATCATAGAGAAAAGTGTCAAAAAAAAGAAAGAAAAGGAAGTGAAAATGGACAACTAACCATATAATAATAATAATAATAATAATAATAATAATAATAATAATAATAATAATAATAATAATAATAAAATCAATTTTGGTGTCATTAAGCCATTCTTGATGAGAAAAATATCATTGATGTGTTTTTTAACTTTATCTTGATGGAAAAAGTAAATAGGGTATTAAAAAATTATTTTTTATTCAATTCTTTGTTTGTTTTTACTGTTTTAAGGTTTAAAGTGGATTTATTAGGGTTTTTATTGTGTTTTTTGAAGTGTTTTTAGGTGGAAAAAAAAAATTGTTCCAAAACATTGAACCATAACTTTTCAGGTGTAAACAATAAGTCTTTTGCTTTTTTTTCCTTCTAAAATTAAAATGTTAGGACAATAAACATGTCATCTCCAATTAAAAGAAAAAAAAGAGGAGGTCAAATTGCAAAGGCTAGGTTTGATGGATTAACTCATGTTGACTTAAATAAAAAAAAAATCCCATATCATTTGAATGATTAAAAATTGAACTTTATGATTTGTTTCAATTTTTTCTATGATGTTACCTTAGTCTAATTACTCAAGATGAAGGTTGATGAGTTAACTCGAGTTAAATAGGGTTTTTTTTTCAGGTTTTGTTTTTAATTTATTTTCTTTTCAATTTTATCTTTCAACATAAGTTGATTGAGAATTGAACTTTACAATTCATTTTGTTCTGCCTTCTATTGTGTCATCATAGTTTCATGATTTAGGTTGTAAATTTGACAAGTTAATACATATCAATCTAATATGTTGTCGTCTTTATATATATATATATATATATATATATTAAAAAGAATATATTGAAATTTCTTCTGTCAAAATATATTTTTTCTTTTTATTAGGGTTATTTTTAGACCTATAAAGTTGATTGGGGTCATATCATATTAAGCCTAAACACATTTTATTTTTTATATTAGAAAACAAGTTAGCAATGATAGAATATTTTTTCATATTACAAAATTGATCTTACCGTGCAAACCAATGATCTAAAATAAGATTTGAGATTTTTATGATTATATATGCAATTTTAATTTTTAATTATATATAGAACTAATATGCACAGCGTTTTAAGAAAATTTACATGAATACTCCATGAGAAAGAAATATATATTTTATTTCTTATTTCTTATTGATATATTTTGTATTTTCTTGAATTTATTTTATTTTATTTTATTGGAGTTACATAACAAAGCAAGACTTTTTCTTTTAGCATTTCTTTGTTAAGAATTGATTCATGCATCATGATAAGTTTTAAATTAAAAAAAACTAGATTTTTGATAAAACAATATTTTCATTAAAATAAAAGTGAATAAATGGATGACATAAAAAAAATAAAAATAAAATAAAGTTTTCTCTTAAAAACAAGCACACCTTTTCTTCAAAATTTAAATAATTTTAATTCTTATGAATTTTCATTTTAATCTCTTTACATTTGATAAAAAGAATTCATAAATTTATAAAACAAAAATAAATAAAAAATCTGGACTAAAAACATATTTTTATTATCGGATTTAAATTATTCAAATGTTTTCAGTATTTTTTAAATGTTTTTGAATTGTTTTGATGTTTTGATATTAAAAATAATTTTTTTAAAAATAGAAATTTATTTTAATATATATTTAAGTAAAAAAATATTTTTTTTTGAAAACAAACTTTACAATAATAATAATAAAAAAATACCCTGACAGCCTACCTAATGTTGATGGAAAATAATATTCGAGGATAAAAGTGGTGAGTGCTGACAACCAATTACAGAATATGTCCTTTATTCAGTATTGTCTTTTACTTTATACAATTTTTATTTAAAGTAACGTCTGAGACCGACCAGTCAGCCACTCACATTGGATTTTCTCGCTCTTAAAAGGATTCTGAACATTCTTGCATTTGTAATAAGTTGTCGGAGCTGAGGAACCTTTAGGCCAGAATACCAATATGTTGTAAAAATGTATTTTCAACTTATTTTATATTTTTATTTTAAATTAATTTTTAAATATTTTTAACATGTTAATATCAGAAATAATTTTTTAAAAATAAAAAAATTATTTTGATATATTTTTAAATAAAAAAATATTTTAATAGTAATCTTAATTATTCTTCCAAACATGACATAAATATAGAAAGACACAAGGAAGAAAGAACGATATTAATTCAAAATATATTCTAAAAATTAATATTTTAATATATTTTTAAATAAAAAATAATTTTAATCACAATTTTAAATATAACATTAAAATAAAGAACCGCAGATAATTACATGATATATTTTTTCATGGAATTATTATATTTTATTATCTTATAAGTGAAAAGAAGATGCAATTTTAACATTAATGAGCAGTATTTTATACTATTCATCTAAACTTAGAGACATTGTGGATTGGAGTAATGAAATTATTATTTTGCCCATCTTTTTACTATGTTTTTAAGTCTTGGATCCAGAGGTATTTTCAATTTTCTATCTCCCTATACACAATGAAATAACCATAATATCTAAGAATAAGACAAAACAACACAAATACTGTTGGGGGCATTAAAGTTATTGTACTTTTTTAAAATAGCTAAATACATAAATACCCTTTAATAAGATAAAAGTGCATAATATACATGGGGTCAGAAAAGTAACTGCACATTTTTTTATTGGTTTTTTAATTGTTTATTTTTTTGTTAACATTGTTAGGTGTTGAAATTTATAATTTTTATTGATAAGGCATTTAAAATAATGATAATGATTATTTATAAGTTTTTTTTAATATAAATATATGAGAATAATTATATATTTTTATATTTATTTAATATTAAAGCATAATTATTGTTAGAAAAAGAAATTAAATTATTTTGTTGTTTTATAAGATTTATTCCACATGTTATTATATTAATAACATGTGGAATAAATCTTATAAAACAACAAAATAATTTAATTTTTTTTTCTAACAATAATTATGGTGTCATTGATGGTATGAATAATAATAATTAGAATATAAATTATTTATAATGAAAACCACAACAGCTGTGATAATTTAACAATCTTGATAATAATAATGACAATAATAATCAAAATAATTCATCAGTTGATGTTATTTTTCTTAGAGATTGACTTTTATAATTATTTTATGTATGATATTTTATATCTAATATCAAATACATAAAAAATATATGAAGTCACATGTAGATAAAACAAATGGAAAATTGGTTGCACATTATCTACAATGAAAAAATATATGAGTCAATTGCCCTTCACTTCGCCATAACCATAAACAAATTTTTTTAAATGCAAAAAAATATTAATGATCTTATATTTTTATAATGTTATATATCTGAGCAAAATAATCAGCCTACAAAAATTTCAGTTTTTAACATAGCAAAAATATTTACAATAATAATAATATGTATATTAGGTTTTTATATATTCATTTTATTATGGAAAATGTGTTTAAAATAATAATTATTAAACAATATTTCAGATTTAAAATATTATACATAAACAATATTTACAATCCTTAGGTTGTTTTTGATAAAAAAATAACTTTTATAATATTTTTATGTATAATATTTTAGATTTAATATGGCATAAACAAACTTTTAGGCGGGAAAAAGTCATTTCTATCATATTTTACTTATTATAATTTTACTAATTAAATATTAAAACAACAAATTATAATATATAAAAAAAATCAATTAATTTTCTACATATAAAAAAAACACAACACACCAAGCTATCAAGTCACCTGGTTGGAGTCTATTGAAATAATGGATGCAAAACAGCAAAGGCTGCATATCATGGCACTGTTCTTTATCTAGCAATGCATCCATGGAGAGCCCTTCTTTTCATTTTGCACGCTTCCTTTGGCTAGATGGGCTGGCACCATTCAGTCTTTTGTGATCCACTAAGAAAAAATGTCATCTTTGAGCTACAAAAACCCTAATAATTCAATAAGAACTGCAAAATCATATTGGCATGTAATGTGCTCTTGCTAAAACAGGTAAACTATATTACATAAATATCTCCTTAAGACAGTCATCACAGTTCTATCCTGATTCCTAAATGCTATTCCATATTGCTTGCTTTACTTTCCCTACTTCATTAAAGATATTCTCTTTTGTTGATGCATAACTTTTTTGGATCAAGAGACATAGGTTTCTCAAGAATACAGAAAAGAGAATCAGTTAAATCATCACTGTAATTTACAGCAGCAGCTACAAACAAAGAGGCTCTCTGAACTTCTTCAACTTCCGAGGTGGTCCAAAAATACCTGTTTGGTCTCAAGAATACAGTTCTTCCTCTAACCAATGATTAAAAGTAGGGAAACTCATTCGATATCATGTTAGGAGCCTGGTTATGAACTAGTTTAAATGCTGTAAATTGTGATAATTTTTCGTAATTGAATTGTTGATATCTGGCAATTGAAGGAGCCAGTAACCTCCACAAAGATATTTGATCTTAGTTTAGAAAAAAATGCTTACTTCATTCATCCATGGCTGAGCCATAAATAGACATAAGGAAATAACTCCTCACTCACTTAACCCCCCCATTACAGAATTAACTGACTTATGAAATTAAATACTGAAACGTAAACCCCCCATTATAGACTTAAATGCATAATTAAAAGTAGTGGCCCTTGTACTCATTTAAAGATAATTGCATCTGGCCCCCCTACAACAATTAACAATTGTTTTCGGCCCCCCCTTTATAAGGAAAATCCCTAATTGAGCTTTTCATTTCTGGGCGTGTAACATATCAATCCACCTTTAATGATATGTAGGGTTTCCTAAACTTGTCAAGGGTGGCCAGGAATCCATCCACTCAACGGACATGAATCATTCCTTGCTAGTTCTAGACTTTAGAATTGAGATTGACATTACCGATGGGTAATTCGGAAAGCCGAAGAGAGTTCAGAAGCATATTTCTAAATGGACAATCACCATGAGATGAACATAAATAAAGAGGAGCACAAACACCTCGAACGCATCCATTGGTTCCTGCTATTGAAACTGTTTTAGCAACACGTGCAAGCAACACACCGACTAGCCCTGGCAAACACAGTGAAATAAATTCCGGTCGCACAAGAGACACTCAGGATTCAGGTAGAGAAGTTTTATGATAGTTGAGTTTGGAAAATAGAAAACCCACAAAGAGTTGTCCAATGTGATCATAAACTCACTTTGCCCATTTTACACATTCATCGTAGAAGATGTTTCTATCTCTGATTCGATAGTAATTGAAGGCTTAGCAACAGGGAGGATGGCAACGAGTGTTCATGATATCTAAATTTCATTTAACATTACAAAAATAATAAAAAGTCACAACCATCTTCACTTTGTAAAAAATGAAAGTAATTGCAAATCCTTGTAAAATTAAACTACAACTACAGATTTTAAGTAAAAGACTCATTCATTATAAGTGAAGTTTGTTGGGGGGAATACATGTTTCACAGTAAAAAAAATCAAGATTTGGAGTAGATAGGAGATTTAATTTTTCAGCATGCATGCATGTTCTGGGTATAAAATGTTTTTTTTTTTTTTTTTATGTAGCTCAGGTCAAGTTCGGGCATGATTTTGGGTTGGGTAATGAAATATCCACACCTTACCGAACTTGATTTTTTTTTTTAAATTCCGTCATTGATGAAAAGTGGTAAATTTCTTATTTGACTGCAATTAATTTCTCTTTTGTGATACGACTGACCTGGGAAAGCCAAAAAAAATACCATTTATCTTCAAAACTCAGAAGATGGACAAAACTAATCTTCATCCTAGTCTTTAGTCGTTTCCTCCAAATGAAATGTGTGCAGGTGTCATCGATTAACGAAGTTATACCTTACCTAAATTTATTCTTAACTTTGTATCAATCTACATAAAGAGAAGCAATGTACATAGTCATCAATGTGGTAGAATATGCAGCTTTTGGACATTTTTGAGTGATATTAAGGAGTCAAATGATCAGAAAGTTAAGGCAAGCCACTGATGCTGACTACTTGACCTATGAATGGAAATTCCAGTAGAGAACATATACATACATATTTTTTTTTCTGTGCATTTTAAAGAATTGAAGCAAGCTATCTAATAACCTAATGCCATCTTTTTATCTTCCCTTATGAGCTGCAATTTGAGCTTCCAATTCATCATAATCTGGGAGGTTGGGATGCACACGACCAGCCATTATATCCGGCTCTGCTGAAACAGCTCGACCAAGCCTTTTTGTTGCGCCTGTTGGAGTTCCTGGTTCTCGCAGGCTTGATGTTCTGCCAGGTGGAAGAGGTGATTCGGATATTACACTTCTGAGCCTAGAGGTTTTACCAGCATCATCACTTGTTTGGCTTGAAAGAGGAGATTTTATGTAAGGGCTCAATTTGCTCAGTTCATGAGGTTTCTTACTGTAATGCATCAAAAGTCCATCTAATACCTTTTCTTCTTCATCCCTTTTATCATCATCATCTGTTTTTAGGATTCTAGAATTTCGTCTAGGCTCTTCTTGCTTCATTGCACTTGATTTAGTCCTGGCAGATTCATCGCTTTCAATACTGCCAACCCTTTCACGACCTGGTGGCAGCTTCAACGGTCTTGCAATACTGCCATTTTTTTCGTGTCCTGGTTGTAGCTTCAATGGTCTCCTCCTCACTGATCTCGGTTTGGGCTTGGTTTCCTTGATCGACTCATCTGGATAGTTAGCCTCTACAGCAATTTTATCATTTGGCTGTAGGGTTTCTTCGATCTTGCTTTCTTTCTCAATAAATGTTCTGCGGTAAGGGGGAGGAATAAATCTATAGGAAATGGGCTTCTTGCTATTAACTTCATCATCTGAAACACTTCCTACTGAACTTGAACTAGCTAGTAGGCTATCTTGGTCGGTGCTGTCTCTCCTTCTGAGTGAAAACACTTCATCTTCACTGCTGCTTTGCAGTTTGTATTTTTCATCACCGACAATCTTTCTTCCTCGAAAAGTGAAAATCCTTTCATCATCTCTTTCCACGATGGTATGCTCCCTCTTCTCATTTACTTTGTTGCCCAAGTCATGGCTGTCTCTTTTTGTGCAAGCGTCATCCATGTTCTTTACCCATCTGTATCCGTCATCATCATTCAAGCTGTTCCTTGTAAGAGCATCATCCTTGCTTTTCTTCAGCTCATATCCATCATTATCAGTATCTTGTAAAGGTTCATGCCTATGCTGGTTTTGCAAAAAAAGGCCAGAAAATATATTTTGACACTACATTTCCAAAATCTAGTCCATTTCCCTTTTCAGTATTGGCATATAATAATGGGATAGTCCAGGAAACTTACTTGTTGAGGCGGGGGTGGTTTAAAGAGTTTCTGTTCCAAAGGTGGTTTAAAGAGTTTCTGTTCCAAAGACTTTGAATTCCATTGTATGGAGAACTCGTGTGCAATGTCTTGCATTAATTGAAGCTTCATCTCCTTTGTGATAGACTTTGGCTTCAACATGTCAACAAACTGCACGTCAGTACTAAGCCACATCAGTACAAAAACCAAGATGATCCCAACAAACAGGCCAGGCCCTATCTGTTATGACCTCTTTGTTAACGAATACTTCAAGAGGAGGTCCATATCTATCAATGAACACAGAACGAAGATCTCGTAGTTCTGGAAATTCAGAAAATCTTGCTGCAGCATATACTAGAGATTGCACAGCTTCTCTGCACTCCTCGGGGCATTCCCTGAATCAGAAAAGGAAAGTAGAAAGCAAGTGTGAATGCCATGCTAGAAACAGTTGATTTGAAAATGAAAACTGAGAGCACAAAAAAGGTACTGAAAGCCAAAGATTTAAAAACAACTCGACTTAATGCCTCACAGTAATACCTAATAGCATACAAAAAACTAATTCTCTAGTTAATCCAGTGGTTAACTTGATGGCACAAAACTGAAGTTCCTTTTTGCTTTAATTTTCTGTTGCTACAACTAGTATTTTTCACTGATATTGCTTGTTCCAGATGTCAGTTCCCTAAATTCCCAGCACCTGCCACCCCCAGTAACCCATGTCTACTGGTAAAAACAATCATAGAAACTGGGAAGAGAGTTCATAGATACTAGTAGAAAATTACGAGTCTTCGGCTTTCAATAGATATCATGTAGGAAGCATTAGCTCTGCCATAAACAGGTTTCAATTTCTGTGAGCTTTACTTTTATAGGAAAAAGAAAACAGGTTAATTGAAAGAGCATATATTTATCTTCCATTTTCATTCAAGATCACGCAACAAAAATTTAAAGCAGAATTTACATGGTACATAGCACATATCCTGATACAAACATAATGCCAACTTTATAAGTTGTTTTCTGTCAACAAAAGAACGTGATGTAGTAGCAGAAGTTCGAGAAGTATTGGAAGCACTAGTATTAGTTGATTACAGCTACTGCACATGGATTATTGGCTCTCTGGCCAGTGCTTTTCCTTTCCATGCATTAGTAATTTTCATTTTCTCTAATTAATTTGGCGCATGTATTTTAGAATGCAAGAGAGAGATGATGCAAAAAAAGAAAGAATTGATAAACAACAGCCAAAAAAGAAGTCAAAAGCATGTGAATAGCAAAGCATACTTCTGTTTGTTCATTAGGGAAAGATTGCTCAAGATGCAAACACAGAATTGCTCAATGAAATTGTAATAGATTATCATGTTTTGCTCAGCCAGAAGCCCTTCTGCCTGCATCATCACGCAAAATAATTGTTAGCTCCGATGCTCAGGATATGAAGACTCTATCTGCAAGTCTGTGGATGGTGAGTTTTGATTTTAATTTTAATATTCATGAATTATCAGCTAAATTGCATAGGATGCGGGGAAAAAAGCAGCACATGAAGTAAAAGGAGTAGCAACTGTAGAGTAGATGTGCCACGAGATGTCAATTGTGCATTGAGTTCAGTAAAAGGAATTCTAAGTCATTTATTATTACAAATAACGCATTAGTTTTAAGAGAATTCTGGCTCAGCCATCATCACATATATAGAGTCAACATGACAGCAATGAGCTAACTGGAAAGTGGAACAATGCTGTCCGTGGGACACTATCAGCTTAATAAATGCACATGAATTCCTATTAACCTCAACATTTGAAAAGAAAATGTTTACCACTTCAAGCTTCAATCAATGACTAAGAAGGTGCGTGTGGAATGGAAGGTATGAACAGCACAAGAGCTGCATGCCATGAATGGGGAAGCACATGTGAATCAAGGCAGCAATGACATGAGTTTAATAAACTAGAAAACGTCATGACAAATGTGCCATAAAAGTCCGGCAAGGATGCCATGTTTTCTCCACAGAAGCAAACAACAGAAAATAAACAGCCAAGTATCTGCCAGATGACTAATACAAACAAAAACAGATAAACCCATTAAGAAAATGACTGGAAATGTGCTAATTAATGAGTTTAAGAACTCAGGCTACCGCATCATAGAAAACCCACGAAAAATCAATTCGGCTCCAGCCAATTAATGTAAAAACAATTGGGAGAAAATAATAGAAAAACTAACCCTGCAAAAAGCGTTGTAAGCAAGATCAGTTTTAATGAGATCAGCCATATCATTCTTCAAGTACTTTATCACACTGTTCTTCTTCTTCTTGAATGCCTCAAGACGTGTATTTGTCATCTTTACCACTGTCTTGCTGCATTAATCAAGAAAAACAGAAGAACAATCCAATATCAGTCAGCAAAACAGAGCTCTATCAATAAAACAGAAACCACTGTCTTGCTGCATTAATCAAGAAAAACAGAAGAACAATCCAATATCAGTCAGCAAAACAGAGCTCTATCAATAAAACAGAAAAGAATAAGAGATTGAAAAAAGATCAGGTCTTTAGTCTACCATTTTGTATAGAACTTGGACTTTGTAAGCCCGTCAAACATTTTGATCTCTATAATAAGCCTCAACAAATCACAAAAAGAAAAAAAGAACCGGTAGAGAGAAAAAGATTCTGTCTTTATATTTTATTTTCGTTTATGGTTTCTGGGGTTGCTTTTTGAAGCAATGACGAGGTGATAAGATTAAAAATGCAGAAAATGGGTATCAACTAACATCAAGAATCTGCATTAATGAACCCAAGAAGCAAAAAAATGACAAAACTTTCAAGGGGAAAAAAGCACGAATTTAGAGAAGCAAAACCGAGAAGCTTGGTATTTCTCTTTTAATTTTAAGAAAGGGAAGAAACAAAGAAATGAGCTCTAAATCAACAACATATCAGCTCTCAAAGGCAAAAAAATTTAGCTTGGTTTTGGAGAGAGGAATCCATGAATGGATACACACACACACACATACATACACACACAGGGAAAAAGAGGTAGCACAGGCAAACAATAATCTGACTTGGCAACGAGAAAGCTCGAAGGCTTTTTATAGGAGGAGAGGGGACAAGGAGAGTTGCCTTTTTTTAGAGAGAGAAAATTTAGCCACGCAGGATTCTCTCCCCCCCCATAGAATATTTTGCGCGCCGTTCCGTTCTGAACCATGTTCTTCAACTAGGTCAAACTCCCCATAAGCCCCTGAAACTCATCAATTTTACATATAATTTGTCCGTCAACTGTGAATGAGCGAGGATTTATTAATTCAGATAACAAGCCCTTCAACGAAGAGGCTTATCATATGTAAGCACTATCAAACTGCGGGAAACCAACGGTTGATTTGTTAAGAAATTGTGGGTCTCAATATAATTTTTCTGACCTTTTCCTTTTTTTTTATAAAAAAAACACATATATAATTTTTCTATTAATAATCCTTTTCTCGAGTAATTACCACTCCTTGATTTCAATAAAAAAAAGGAAAAACTCTTAGTCCATTTTAAAAGGTTAGAACAAGGTTGTTAATACTGTTTTGTTCCAGCTAAAATATTTCGTGCTATTTAAAACACAGAGATAAAATAACGTCGTTTTTTTCTCGGTTTTAATTCCGGTCCGTTTCGAAAATGCTGTCCAAATTCCGTATGGAACGTCTCTATACCGTTCCGGGTGTATCATTCCAGCCTTAAAATCCTCCTTATTTTGATTAACTTGTGATTGTGTTTCTAATTTTGAGATTATATTTGTTTGACTTTGTGTTTGTATTCTATAATTTAAATTTAATTTATCTTAAATTTTAATTATACTTATTAAATTAATATTTTAATTTTTTTTTATATTACTATATATATAAACCGCGTCGCACTTTTACTGTGAGAATTCACAGCAACAATTACCATTAATATAATTTGCTGAGAATATTATGCTATATATTGAGGTAGCCGGGTTGGTCCAAGGAACGCAATATTAGAAGAGAGGGAGAAAGTTCGAATCCGACTCCCCGCATATTTTTATTTTACCACAATAAAAAAAACTATTAATATAAATTGTCTTGAACTATAACCGAAATGTGGAGGTAGCCGAGCTGGTCCAAACACGCGCCAAAAAGCCTGTATCCGGAGGAGGGTAGAGTTTGAATCCTATTTTCAACAAAATTTCCCATTTCTTATTTTTTTTTATTATGTTTTTTTTCTTTTTTTCATGATTTTTTTTCAGTGTTATATTTTTTTCTTCTTTTTCCCCGCTTATATATATATATATATATATATATATATATATATATATATATATATATATATATATATATATATTATTTGTTGTTTTTATAATTGGATTATCTGAGCTAGCTTATGTATTATGATTAATCCTCAAATTCAATTTGTTTTGTAATTTTTTTTCCTGATTATATTTTTTTCATTTTTTCCATGAAATATTTTTTTTTATTTTGCTTGGAAATGTGATTATTTTTTTTAAAAAAATATTTTTTTCCTTATTATGTTTTTTTCTTGTTTTTTTCCAAGAAACATTTTTTATTTTGCTTTGAAATGTGATTGATTTTTAAAAAAAAATTATTTAGAAGTATATTAAAATGATAATTTTTTTTAATTATCTTTAACATTAACACATGAAAATAATCTAAAAACAATGTTTGTTTTCTGTCCGTATTTATTTATTTATGTTTATAGATTTTTTTAATTCATTTTTTGTAGGGGTTTTATTTTTATCAGGTTCCGTTCTGAAATTTTAATTTATATTGGTGATAATTTTAAAATTAATATTGCTCTTTTTTTCCCTTTGTTCTTTTTTTTTATGTGTGTTTTATGTTATTTTATCTGTTTTTCAAATTAGATAATTTTATGATTTTATTGTTTGCGCAATAATGATGATAATTTTAGTGATTGTTTTTTATTGTTTTTTTGTTAAAATGTTTTTATTTTTTTTATTTTTTGAGGTAATTTAATGATTTTAATTATTTGAGCAGTAATATTGATAATAATTTTAATTGTTATAATAATGAAAATGATGATAACATAGGGATGAATTTTCAATTTATGTTTTCATCTTTTTATGGATAAAAAGTTAACTAATTTTTTATTTGATGATTGCAGGTCTTCTCATAATTTATATTTTATTTTTAAATGTGATTTAAATTTAATTATAAAATAAATTAATCTTAATACAATGAATTCAATAATTCAAATATCCGAATCTTCTTATTTTTTTTTCATGATGACGATAATTTTATGTTGATTATTTCATAAAAACTTACTAAATAGATAAATTTATATCAATTTAAAATACACATATTTATAGAAAACTTGCACCTCACAGTAATGTTGCACATATTTATTATTTTGACTAAATTTATATTATAATAAAAAAACGCATAATTAATATTTCTTGCCTTAAAAAAATATAGTGTCAACTGCGACGAGGCGCGGGGGAATTGATTAGTATACACACATATACATAATTAATTATATATGAACATTATAACCTTAAAATAATACTCTGAAATACTTTAAAACCAAAATATGCTGTATTAATAAAAAAATTAAAATAATAACCAGAACAATATTAATAACCTTCTATTAAAAGATTTGGATTAGTTTTGCTAGCACGGTTGCTTCTAGCCGTAAGCTCAACGATTTTGGCATACTTTGGCGGAAAAAATATATATAAAAAAGGACAGCTTATTGAATGTCACCATCCATTTGTTTATTCCCATCTTTGTCTTCTTCATTTTCTTACATTTAGATGTGAAATTAATTTCCCCTTAAATTGGAAATAAAAATCGATGCATTAGATTAACGTTAATGTTTCCTAAATTTTAGAGATAAGTAAGACATAGCCCTTGGCCCTCTCTAGTCTCTATCATTGTTTAACGGGCATGCATGAAAAATATGTCAAGAATCTGTCTCCCACAACGATAGGGCCTAAAAATATGCTTCACAATTTCAGTTTTAATAATATAAGGCAGCAAAAATTATTATATGTATTATTTATTTTTTAAAATTATTTTTAATATTTACACATCTAAATAAAAAAAACTTTTAAAAAAAGTTCTCAAATGCCAAACTGCGTAATTGGTGGTTGGGTTCCAAGGGCAAGTTTGGTCTAAGCCGATTTTTGACCGTGTTGCTGGCTGGCTGGCTGGCAAAAGCCTGTATACACAGACAGAAACGTAGAATTAGCTGAAGAACAACATTACAACATTTATATATGCCTTGTAAGAGTTAGAGTTGGCATCATTTGAGGCTGAAAATAAGGATATCACAATGGAGAACCGTGTCGCATGCAGCGTTCGCTTGCTCGATGATACCAGCGAAAGTGACATGCAGCCTTACCGGACCACAGCTGTCAACAACAGATGGCATAGCCCTATAAACATCCTTGCCTGTTTTCGTATGTTATATATTTAATTGCCAAGTAAGTTTCACCAATAACCTTTTTTCTCTACTCACCTTAAAAATCTTGCTACCCATAAAAAAATATAATCTAGAGTTGTAATTTAATCTATGGGATGTTAACTTCTATTTTTATTTTTATTATTTTTATTCTTTGATCATTTGTAAAATTCTGAATTATTTTCGATTACATTCTTCAATTTTAATTTATGATATGTTATTTTGTCTAATTTGGTTTTTTTTTTTTTTTAATTTTTTGTAGTCTTTTGTTAAATTGATTGTTCTTTTTTGTTTCACCTTTTAATAAAAAAAATATTTTTTTATTCTTTATTATAATTTTTATTCTTATTCTTTTGATTCTTTTGACATTTTATTTGATTAATTTTTCTTTTCAATAAAAAATAAAATATATTTTAATCTTCTTTCTTTTAATTGTCATTTTTCTTATATTTTGAATCCCTTTGTATAATTGATATTCACTTTCCAAGTTAATCCTTTAATATTTAATTAATTAAGAATCGAGCTTGGTGGTTGTTTTCGGTAAAGTGCTTTCCTTTTTAATTTCTTACTTATTTTCTTATCTTCTTTTTAGGTTTTTTTATATTTTTTTATATAGTTATTATGATATCATGACTTGAGTTACTTGTTTAACAAGTTAACACACGTTGACTCACCTCTTATTCTATAGGTTACATGTTACTCGTGTGAACATAGATTAACTCAAGTCAAGTTTTTGTCTTTTTTATTCAATTTTTCCTTCAATATTTAATTGTATTTAATAGGTTATTATGATATTCAAGTATATGTTTTATATACATAATTGAATATATATAATATCCAAATTAATCATATATTTTAGTTGTTACATTTGTGTTTTGCTATTTTATTATTAATCATGTTTCTCTAATACAGGGTTTGAGTCTAGAATTTAAATTTAGGGATAAATTAGAAGAAAAAAATATTTATTTATTTTTTAGACTAAAAAACTAATTTGTTGAGCGAGGGCATGGATTTTTTTCCCTTGCAAGGTTTCGCCCCTACTCTATATACTACTTTTGTGTTGAAATTATTAGACATGATTATATATTTTTTGCTTAGAACTTTATTTAATTTAAAAAAAATGAATTCCAAATATTTATAATTAAATATAAAAGTTTAAAATATAATGAAAAAAAATGAGAGAACTTCATAAGAAAAAAAATTGGTTATTTGCATATGAGTAAAGATTGAATAATGAACATAACACCATTTTATAGTGTGTGTGTGTATGTATACTAGTCAATGCACCCGCGTCTCGTCGAGGGCAGCACCGTATTTGTTCCAATGCAAAAAATATTAATTGTGTGAGATTTTTTATAATATAAATTTAATCAAAATATTAATTTTGTGCAGAATTCCTGTGAAGTGGAATTTTTTTATAAAATATATGAATTTTAAATCAATATAAATTTATTTGTATAGTAGGTTTCAATGAAATAACTAGCACAAAATTAAATTATCATCATCATTAAAAAGCAAGATTCAGATTTTTGAATTATTGAACTCATTGTATTAAGATTAATTCATTTTATAATTCAATTTAAATCAAATTTAAAAACAAAATATGAATTGTGAAAAGACCTACAATAATCAAATAATAAAAATAAATAGTTAATTTTCTATCCATAAAAGATGAAAATATAAATTGAAAATATATCCCTATGTTACCATTATTGTCATTACTATAACAATTAAAATTATTATCAACATTACTATCAAAACGATTAAAATCATTAAATTGCCCTGAAAAATTAAAGAAAAAGCAAAAGATTTCTAAAAAAAAAATTATCATTATTATTGCAGAAACAATAAAATAATAAAACCATATGATTCAAAAAATGAAAAAAAAGAACAAAGGATAAAAGGGAGTAATATTAATTTTTAAAATTATCTCCAATTTAAATTAAAATTTCAGAATTGAACCTAATAAAACTCCCGACAACAAATGAAAGGAAAAGAAATATAAACAAAATCTAAAAGCATAAATGAATAGATACGGATAGAAAACAAACATTGTCTAAGAAAGACTGAAAAAAAAAGAAGAATGAATATTAAATAAAAATATAAAAGAATAAGTGCCAAATGAAAAACAAAATATATAATTAATTTTAATTGAATGACAAAACTGCAAGAAATCAAAACCTTGAGACCGAAAAATAATAATAAAAATTTTAAAAATAAAATGTAGCGTAATCAACATAAATTAAAATTTCATAACGGAATTGAATAAAAATAAAACCTCAATAAAAATAAAATGACCCTTTATGTGCACTTAAATGAGGTCCAGTCAAAACTGGTCCAAAACCCCAAATTAAAAAGCCCATGACTTAATCCAAACAAACTTTGGATCTTAGCTAAAGACAAAGTATTAATTAAGCCCAAACAAGCCTTAGGGTGTAGCTAATAAAATTTAATAAAGCCCATCAGTGTTATTTATAGCCTTCCATCCAACCCCTTAATCCTTGCTAGTGTTTCTGGACCGGTTCACATCATCCCCTCTCTCCTCGAAAGGATTCGACCTTGAATCAAAACCATTATGTTTTTGATGGCTCGACAATCAACACACATCCTCTCCATGTTTTGTTTTCCATCCTTCATAGGCTTGAGTAGCATGGTACAACACATAGGCTTATACTCCCACGAATATATCCCTTATCTATTAGCTGATAAACTTGTCTTTGAAGCTCTTTTATCTCCTCGAGATTGCTTATATAGGCTGGTCGGTTAAGAATTGAAGCTTCATGTACAAGATCAATCTTATGCTCTATTTCTCACAATGGTGGTAATCCGCTAGGAGTATCGTCGGGGTAAACATCATCAAAGTCCTGCAATAGCGTAATAGTAGTACTAGGCACAATATGATCAACAACATTAGTATTAAAGTAAGCCTCCTTATATTCAAGTAAAATCATTGGCTTCTTAGTGAAACATGAAGCCAAAAAATTAGGCTGTTTTTTTAATTTTTCCACACAATTCTCATCACTCGTCCTGACCTTCTTCTCTCCTTTTGTCTTACCTCCACTCTCAACCAGATTTGGGTGTTTTTGAGCTATGGTCGAATGGTCTGGTTTGTTTGTGTTTGGATGAGTGTCTGAATGGGTTGTAGTGGTTTGGGTCTGGCCAAATCTGATGGTCTTTTCTCCCCTTGGTCCTCACCTTAATTTTCTCTTTCCATGGCCTCATACTCATGTTTTATCTTTATTTGATCATCATACACCTGTTTGGGTGTCAGAGGTACAAAAGTGATGGTTTTACCATCTTTTACAATGATATCCTTATTTTTAACCCCATCATGAATAGTCTTTCTGTCATATTGTCAATGCCTCCCCAATAAGATGTGACTTGCTTGTATTGGTACCACATCGCACAGAACTTCATCAACATATTTCCCGATTGAAAATGGAACCACAACCTGTTTAGTCACTTTCACTTCTCTGCTATCATTCAGCCATTACAATCTATATGGTTTCGCATGCTTAACAGTACTCAAATTCAGTTTATTCACAAGGGTGGTGCTGCAAACATTAACGCAACTTCCACTATCATTAATTAAACCACACACTTTGCTTTGTACATAACAACGCGTATGAAAGATATTCTCTCTTTGTTGATTAGATTCATCTTCTATGACCTGAACCTGAAGTGTGCGCCTTATAACCAAGGACCCCACAACCGGTAATGCTAACTCATCCTCATCAATATCCTCCAATGGTGGCATGCCTTCGCAATCAAATTTGTCACTTCAGATTCCATATCACCATCATCTCTAATAATCATGATTCTCTTGTTTGGACACTCCGAAGCATAATGTCCATGCCTTTGACACCTGAAACATTTAACATCACATGTACGTTTAGGTTGAGTTTCAGATTTACCTTTGGCACTAGTAAGGACATCAACTTTAGCCGTTGTTCGTTCAGTTTTAGAAGGAACAAAGGATCTTGGCTGGACAATACCCTCTCTCTTCAGATTCATCTTACAAGATGATGAAGAACCCGAATTGAATCCTGACCGAACATGTCCCTTATGAAGTTGTCTCTCCAACTTCGTAGCCATGTGAACCATGTCCTCTAGATCCACATAGTGCTGTAGCTCAATAACATTTGTAATGTCACGATTCAACCCACTAAGAAATCTAGCCATGGTGGCTTCTCTATCCTCAACAACATTCGCCCAAATCATTGCTATCTCCATTTCTTTATGATATTCATCTACTGTTTTGTAGCCCTGATTAAAACCTTGGATCTTGAGGTATAGGTCTCTGTAATAGTGGTTTGGCATCATCTCCTCATTAAGACTTTCATCTCCCCCTAACTCTAAACGGATCGCTCCCCATTCCTCCTCTTACTGATTGTAATTTGATCCAACTAAATCATTGCATATGCTGTAAATGCAATCATCACCAATTTCACTTTTTTTTTGTTCAAAATAGCTACGACAATAAAAAAATCCAATCTACTTTTTTCTCCCACTCCAATTAAGCCTCGGGATCATTTTTACCTTTGAAGTTAGGAATTTTCAGTTTGATGTTTTCCCCATCCATATCTTCATAATTCCCCATACCACGGAAAATCACTTTCCTCTTAGATCTGTTCGGTCCAAACCTGATTCCTTGGTCAACAGATACAAAATCATAGTCATCTTCGTCCACATCTGCGTTTCCATCAACATACTCCTCAAAATCAGATTTGTTATTTGATACGGCTGTACGAACCGTATTTCCTCGGCGATCAGCCCCACTATGCTGTTGCTTTATCGAATTCACCTCATCTTTCAGATCTTTGTATGTCCTAGACAACAACTCAAGTTGCTGACCCATGGCTTGATGCAAACCAAGGAGCTAGACTTGTTGATCATACACTCGTGGATGGGGATGAATTCGCTTCCAAGTGGTCCAATTACAAGACTTAGAGTCAAATGTTTCAAGGAAGCACTAAATGGGCTAATCCAAGGGATTTGGGCTGATTCTAAACAGATCAAGATGGGCTCAAATAATAATCAAGGCTTAGTCCACATCATCAAACCAATTGAAGAGGGTAATAAATATGCAAAATCATTTTCGGCATGATCTAACCATTAAAAGGCATGAATTTAATGAGTTCCAAGATATTAAATAGAGGATTAAACATGGTCTTAAATGGTTATGTGCTAAATACATTGAATTTAGTCATTTAGCTATTTATGGTTGCCTCTAGAAGTCCAACAGGCCTAAAAATGTGGGGACTTGTTTATTTTGATGTTTGTGCTGTTTTAAAGCTTTAGTTATGACTTTTCCTATTCTTGGAGGGTTGTTCCAAGTATATAAATGAGAATTTTATAATGAATAAACAGATTATGTTTTCAGAAAATTATCATTTTTGTAAGGTCTTGTATTCCTCTTCGTTCTTAAAAGAACTCGTAGAACATATCAAGTTAATCTTGTGGCGTTCAAATAACCAAACTTATCACCTTGATTGTTGAAAGATTCTCAAGTTTTCTAGGTGTGGCTTTTCAATCCTTCGTAGTCTTGGTTTTCATCTTGTTAGGTGTTGGGTCAAGGCTCAAGCAATCTTGTCTACATGATCTTGGGGTTTTAAACCATTGTTGCTATTGGGTTTCATCACAATTATTGATGGAGTTCATATCATATGGTATCAGAGCTTTGGTTCTAAGATAAGTTTGACTATCATTCATTTTCATTTTTTTCTTTTATACACTGTTACCTCTTATTGAAGACAAAAAAATCTTAAAAAAAAAACAAAAAAAAATTCATCAAACAATACGGGAAAAAAAAGGGTGCACGATTCCAGCAGGAAAACTTATTTTCTATCTTGTTTCTCACCTTATTCAAATTCAAAAAAATCATGAAAAAAAACAATATACGATTGCAGTAGAAAAACTTCGTTTCAATCTTGTATCTCATCTTATAAAAGTTTTAGCCATTTTAGTTTTGGTTGTTTCTTGTTTAAATTATTGTGGGATTATTTTGAATTAGTTTTTGGAAGTTCGATTAAGAACTAAAGAAGACACAAAAGAGTGGAAGAAAAAAGGCAAGAGTGCGTGAGACCATAAGAGGGTAAAAGCCGTTTAGTGTGCAAACACGAGTGTAAAGCGTATCAATTCTTGAGTGAAACACGTGAGGGAGTGCTTGTGAGGATTCTAACCTTGTTTTTTAGATTTTAAATATGTCCAATAATCAAGAAGATACAACCGAAGAAGTTCGACAACCTGCAGTTCCAAACCTCCAAATGCAAGCCTTGCTAGGGGAGATGAGGCGTATGTGTAAGGGCTGAATTAGAACCTATTCATGACAGGTTGGATAGGGTAGAAGCAGAGGCTCCTAGGGGACATCAACAAGACATTCCCAATGGGCAGCAAGGTGGGCGTGTTCCGCGGCGGAATTTTGAGGAAGAGGTGAAATCAGAGTTTGATGAGCCATATTTGAACCGAGGCAGGTTTCAGCGTGGGAATGATAATCGAGAAGCTAGGATGGGTAGGCCTAGGAGGGATAATGATTTGGGAAACATAAAGATTAAAATCCCATCTTTTCATGGTAAAAGGGTCCATTAGGGTTACTTTTTCAAGAACTATTTAAACTCATGTAACCTAAATTTCGGCAGCCATTGATGAATTTTAATTCTGAACTTTTCAATTTATGTGTGAGAGTGATTCTTCTATTCTTTAGTTCTTGAATGAACTGAATCCGACTTATCAAAGATTAACTGGCTTCATGACATCATTCTACTCCTTCCATTAGTGCTGGTGCCTCGGGGCAAGTTTCCATTATGTCACACTCCTATCAGACCTATTTTGGCTTTCCGGGATCAGATCTCATTCTTCATTGTGGGTTGCGTGACCACGTGATCATGAGATTCACATCAGATTTCCAAGACATTACACAATCTATAGAATAAAGATATATCCACTATTGGATTTAATCTCATTTGAATATGAAATACAACTAGTAGTGTTGTATCATTCTAATACTATATAAATCCACTATATATAGTCCATGATACATCTCAAATATTTCATTAGTCAGACCATTGCTACCTAATACTTATGGTTGAGATTTTATGTATATCTACTCAATTTACACAATGTATTATCAAATTAAGTGAAGTTTATAAAATGAATCAGAATCCCAATAGTCTAAACATACTGAAACTGAGCACCAACTTTACCTTTATTTTTCTTTAATTAAGAGTTAGCATCATAAGGAGTATTCGTAGGTATGATATCAAATATTACACTAACTTTATCCAATATCTTTCATATCAAATTTAGAGGCTAAGAAACGTTTAGTGCTATGCATAAC
The DNA here is from genome assembly GCA_015731905.1 of Salix dunnii. Lineage (NCBI taxonomy): Eukaryota > Viridiplantae > Streptophyta > Magnoliopsida > Malpighiales > Salicaceae > Salix > Salix dunnii. The sequence continues at coordinate 4,243,499 of CM027661.1, forward strand.
ATTCATGCTAGTACTAAAAATAAGCATATCATTTACATATAAACTAGTGATCACATATTCATTATCAATAGACTTAGTATTAATACTGATGCGAACCTCTTGATCAAGTGGTCACACAACCCATAACGAAGAATGAGATTTGATCCCGAAAAGCCGAAATAGGTCTGATAGGAGTGTGACACAATTAAGACTTGCCCCAAGGCATCAACACTATTGGAAGGAGTAGAATGACGCCACAAAGCCAGTTAATCTTCGATAAGTCGGATTCAGTTCATTCAAGAGTTGGAGAATGCAAGAATAACTCACACATAAACTGAAAAGTTCAGAATCAATTTCATCAATGGCAACTGAAATTTAGCTAACATGAGTTTAAATAGTCTTTTAAAAACTAACCCTAATGGACGCCTTATGTGGACTTAAATGAGGTGCACTCAAAACTGGCACAAAACCCCAAATTAAAAAGCCCATGACTTAATCCAAACAAGCCTTGGATTCTATCTAAAACCAAAGTCTTAATTGAAGCCCAAACAAGCCTCGGAATTTAGCTAACAAAATTAAAAAAAGCCCATTAGTCTTATCTATAGCCTTCCATCCAGCCCCTTAATCCTTGCTGGTGTTTCTAGACCGGTTCGCATCATCCCCTCTCTCCTCAAAAGGATTCGACCTTGAATCAAAACCGTTATGTTGTTGATGGCTTGACAATCAACACACATCATCCACGTTCCATCCTTCTTAGGCATGAGTAGCATGGGTACAACTCATAGGCTTATACTCTCACGAATATATCCCTTATCTATTAGCTCATAAACTTGTCTTTAAAGCTCTTTATTCTCCACGGGATTGCTTATATAGGTTGTTTGGTTAGGAATTTAAGATTTATGTACAAGATCAATCTTATGCTCTTTCCCACGCAATGGTGGTAATCCGCTAAGAGTATTATCGAGGTAAACATCATCAAACTCCTACAACAACGAAACAGTAGCACTAGGCATAATATGATCAAGATTATTAGTATTAAAGTAAGCCTCTTTGTACACAATTAAATCATTGGCTTGTTAGTTAAACATGCACAATGATCCTCACCTTGATTTTCTCTCCCCATTTTTCTCATGCTCACGTTTTAGCTTTATTTGATCATTATACACCTGTTTGGGTGTAAGAGGTACAAGAGTGATGGTTTTACCATCTTTTACAATGGTATGTAACCCCATTATGAATTGTCTTTCTGTCATATTGCCATGGTCTTCCCAACAAGATGTGACTTGCTTGCATTGGTACCACATCGCACAAAACTTCATCAACATATTTCCCAATCATAAATGGAACCACAACCTGTTTAGTCACTTTCACTTCTCCACTATCATTCAGCCATTGCAATATATATGATTTCGTATGCTTAACAGTACTCAAATTTAGTTTACTCACAAGTGTGGTACTACAAACATTAACTCAACATCCACTATCAATAATTAAACTAAATTATTCATTGTGGGTTGCGTGACCACGTGATCACATGGTTCACATCACATACACTTATTCGCATTAGCTAAAGAAAAATCATCACTTAAAATAACTTGATCAAATTTCTCATGTCATTGGTTAGAAGCTTGTTTTAAGGCAAGAAAAAGATTTTTTTTAATCTATCAAACTTTATTTTTTTACCATGAACTATAAAACCTTGATTTTGTAACACCCACACCCACACACACAACATCCATTTGATATATAAAAAGGTTAAAATTTGAATTAAAAAGCTTTAGTTACAAGTGTAAAGGTTGAGATGAACTCCATCAACAACTGTGATGAAACCCAATAGCAACGACGGTTTAGAACCCTAAGATCGTGTAGACATGATTGATTGAGCCTTGACCTGACACCTAACAAGATGAAAACCAAGATTACGAAGAATTGAAATGCCATAACAAGAAAACCTGAGAATCTCTCAACAATCAAGGTGATAATACCTCACAAATATGATAATTTTCTGAAAACATAATCTGTTTATTCATTTCGAAATACCCATCTATATATTTGGAACAATCTTCCAAGAATAGGAAAAGTAATAACTAAAGCTTTAAAACAACACAAATATCAAAACAAACAATTCCCCATGTTTTTAGCCTTTCAGACTTCTAAAGGTTACCATAAATAGCTAAATGACTAAATTCAATGTATTTAACATAACCATTCAAGACCATGTTCAATCCTCTATTTAATATCTTGGAACTCATCAAATTCATGCTCTTTGATGGTCAGATCATCCTCTTCAATTGATTTGATGATGTAGACTAAGCCTTGATTATTATTTAGGCCCATCTTGGTTTATTTAGAATAAGCCCAAATCACTTGGATTAGCCCATTTAGTGCTTCCTTGAAATGTTTGGCTCTAAGTCTTCTAATTGGACCACTTGGAAGCGACAAAGGGTCTTGTGCAAATGCAGCCCCATCCACGAGTGTATGATTAACAAGTCCAACTCCTTGGTTTGCATCAAAGGTATCAAAATAATTCATATTTTTTTAGTGAAACTTTTTGTAACTAATACAACTTTGTATTTATCTATCGAATTATCAAAAAAATATTTTCTTTTAAAAATACATTTGCAACCAATAAGTTTAGCATCGAGAGAAAAATCATCTTTCAAGTTTGATTTTATAAAAAAAAAATCAATTTTAACTTTATTTGTTTCTTTCCAAAATAACGAATCATTAGAAGAGATGACCTCAAAGTGAAAAAATCATTTCCATTTTTTTTATTTCCTTTGTCTTTTATTCCTTTTCACTTCTTCGATGTGAGTATCATGAACTTTATTATCATTGACAAGTGAATGAGAAATAATATCATTTAATAGATAATTATGTAAAAACAATCTTTCCATTCCTTGTTTCAATAATAGTATTCTAATCTAGCACATGACTTTTTAAAACTAAAAACCTATATGCATCACTATTTTCAGCATGACCAATAAAGAAATAATCAAAAGTTTTTGAACCTATCATTCTTTGTTTTGGTTTAAGTTATACAATCTTAGCTAGACAACCCCACACTTTTAGATATTTTAAATTAGGAGAATAATCTTTCCATAATTTATATGGTGTTAAACCAAATTTTTTTAAGAAATTTTATTTTATAAATGACATATATCTAAAATAGCTTCAAACTATAAAGTATCAGGTGTAAAATAACTATGTATCGTAACATTCATTGTTTCATTTAAAGTTAATATTTTTCCTTTCAGCTACCCTATTAGATTCGGGTATATAAGGTGGAGTGATTTCATGTATTATACCTCATTTTCACAGTAATCATTCATTAGAATATGCTTACCTCTATATAATATTTAACTCATTTGATGTTTTAATTATTTGATATTCTACCTCTACTTTATATAATAAAAACATGTTTTAAGTTTCATCTTTACTTCTAAATAGGTAGAGTTTTATATATATTAAGAAATCATCATCTATGAATGTCACATAATATTTTTTGCCTTCTAGTCATAATTTGTTTTAAATCTCAAAAGTCTTTGTGTATTAAACTATGTAATTTAGTTTCTCTTTTAACAAATGCATATGTTTTCTTAGTGGTTTTAACTTTAATGCATATTTTATATTTATTCATAGATGAATAATTTAAGTTAAATATTAAATTAAAAAAATTATTTTCTGAAGATAAGATAAACTAACATGTCCTAATCTAAAATGTCCTAATCTCACACGTTATAGATCAATAAATTAAAGAAAGTAAGCAATAAAAATGCATTTTCATTCAATTTTTTGGAAATATTGAGTATAAAAAGTTCATGGTTCTAATATCTTTTCTCACTAAATACATTGTTTTTAGCCATTACAATCTTATCAAATTCAAATGATACTTTGATCTTAAATTTTTCAATAAAGCTATAGAGACCAAATTTGATCTTATATTAGAGACACACAATACTTTAATCAAAATCAATGCCTTGTCTGAAGTCAATTTCAAAAGGACCTTTCTTAATCCAAGAACATTTGTTGTTCTTAATTTTTAAGGTAAACCACTTGTTCTTCATCCTTTTTCAAAAGGACCTTTTTTAATCCAAGAACATTTGCAGTTCTTAATTTTCTAGGAAAACACTTCTTCTTCATCTTTAAAAGGTGTATAGATGGAAAATAATTCATTATTTGCTCATATGTTCCTAGTTTAACCAAAGTTCACCATCTAGTTTTTCTCATTGATCACCATATTGACTTAAAAAACAACAATAACAATAATGCCTTCTTCTTTAACCATGTTGACCATAGTTTTAGAAGGATTGTTGTTTCTTTTTCTATTTGAGTGTAAGGTGCTTAGTAGTTAGGTTTGCCATAAATAAAATAATTTTCTTTTTTTTTTCTTCTGAAAATCATTGGATTTGGGTTTGAGCATTGACATTGTTACCATTGGACTTAATATTTTTTTTATTAAATTTACTCTCATACCTTTTTTTGAGGTGAACTCTTTTTTATTAAGTTTGCTTTGGTGGTCATCTCCTTCTTTCTAGTAGTTTCAACTCCTTTTTGTTTGTCTTTAATGATGAAATAGGTGATAAGATCAATCAAAGATAATTGTGTAGTCGTTTAATATTCTAGTATTGAATCCTGCAAGAAAATTATATTTCCAACTTTCATGTCCTCTAGTAGTATATGGAATTCATTAATGTGAAATTTGATATCTTTGTTATCCATCATTTCCTATTGGTAAGATTTTCTAACGATAATGTTTTTCTTTGACAATATCTTCTGTCACCATATATCATACACTTTCTTATAGCTGCAATATACATTGAATAGCTCATCAGAGAGAGTTTAAAATAAAGTTTATACAAACTTCATTCTCATATATCCATGCTTTAACATTGTCACTAGTCTTGAGATTAGTAAACACCTAAGCAATTTCATGCATGTCAATGACATTGAAGATGCTCTTTTGCCAACTCTTAAAGTTTTCTCTTTTAAAAACCTTAATCTTTGAAATATCAGGGAATGAGGCCAATTACACCATGGCTGCAGCAAAAGAGTTGGCGGCAAAAGAGATTATGGCAACAGAGTTATCATTAACAACAATGTTAAGGGCAACAATATTGTTAGCAATTGTGTTTCTGTCCATGCTAATAAATATCTTTAAGATTGGTTGTAGAAAATATGGTGGATAACAAAAACAAAAAAAACTTAAGGCGTGCACATATATTTTCTTTAAGAATATTTCCCCAACATAAGGTTATTCTCCAAGATTCAACAAATTTCAAAAAATAAGGGTCACAAAAACTAGACTAACAACACAATAAAAATACCACGATTAGCTTTGCTTGATGTAAGTGTGCATGGAATATAGAGGCTGCTATCCTGTAACAAATAGGTAGAAATAAATTAGAGAATTAAAAAGTTGTTATAACAGTTAAAAAAATTAGTTGTTTAAGAATTAAAGGGCTATAGTTGTTAAAAAAGTCTTAAAACAAAAGAGGTTTCAGATTTTTATGATTGATAGAAAAATAATTCCAAGTGCCTATAAAATTTTGGCTACAGTTTAAGAGTCATCAAAAACAAATTAATATGAGAGATAACAGGTTCATGAAGTACATATGTTGAGAGCAAAGTGGGTTAATTAGATGTTTTTCTCTTGCTCGACTTAACCTTATATGTGTGAGCCCACTACCTTTTACTTGTTGGTTACTATACTATATCAAGTTTTTCTATATATACACTTGATACAGATCTAATTTTTCAAAGTGGGATAGAAAATGATGCAATCCAAGGGGCTGGACTTGTTGATCATATACTCGTGCATGGGGTTGAATTTGCATAAGACCCTTTGTCGCTTCCAAGTGGTCCAATTACAAGACTTAGAGCCAAACGTTTCAAGGAAGCACTAAATGAGCAAATCCAAGTGATTTGGGCTGATTTTAAACAAACCAAGTCGGGCTTAAATAATAATCAAGACTTAGTCCACATCATCAAACTAATTGAAGAGGCTAATAAATATGAAAAAACATTTCCAACATGATCTGACCATCAAAAGGCATGAATTTGATGAGTTCCAAGATATTAAATAGAGGACTAAACATGGTCTTCAATGGCTATGCTAAATACATTGAAGTTAGTCATTAGCTATTTATGGTTGTCTTTAGCAGTCCAATAGGCCTAAAAATATGGGGACTTGTTTATTTTGATGTTTGTGTTATTTTAAAAGCTTTAGTTATGACTTTTCCTATTCTTGGAGGGTTGTTCCAAGTATATAGATGGGAATTTTGAAATGAATAAACATATTATGTTTTTCAGAAAATTATCATATTTGTGAGGTTTTGTGTTCCTCTTCGTTCTTAAAAGAACTCATAGAACTTATCAAGTTAATCTTGTGACGCTCAAACAACCAAACTTATCACCTTGAATGTTGAGAGATTCTCAGGTTTTCTCTATGTGGCGTTTCAATTCTTTGTAGTCTTGGTTTTCATCATCTAGGTGTCAGGTCAAAGCTCAATCAATCTTGTCTGCATGATCTTGGGGTTCTAAACCATCGTTGCTATTGGGTTTCATCACAATCGTTGATGGAGTTCATATCAGAAAACCATATATTTATATTCTATGTTCACAAGAAGTACGCTATATTGTCAATATGAGATAAAAAAAAACCTTTTGAAATTGTTTCATTATCCACAATAAATAAAATGTTAATGAAATAAATAAAAATATATGATGAATAGAAATATGGCTTCTTTTAACAAAACATTATTAATAATCATTGTTTTAATTCCTGACTCATTATAAGAGAATGAAATCATGTTTAATTTTCGTTCACATTCTCACTTGGCAATCTCATTGTCATTTTATTTCTTTTGAAAAATTAAATTCATTCTTATTTCTATGTAGTTTTGCCTAATTATGGGAGTATATATTTTGAACAATTCAAAAGGTCCAATAATTGGAAATTTAGTGACGATAAGCTAACTCTAACAATTAATTTTATTTATTCATGTTTAGAATGATCGTTCCAATCAAGAAAAAGAATAAATGAGAACATATTTCACCTTGTTTAAAATCCTATCCGGTTCCAATTAGACGTGTAGAATTGAATATAAGCTTGATTGTTTCTAAAAAAAACAAGTGTAAGTAAAATATTCAGTAAGTGTCTGGGTATTAAAAAATTGTAAAAAATTCATAACAAAATACAAATATATAAGAAGTGTCTGGGTATAAAAAAATTGTATGTGTCATGTGTCCTACTAACCCAACATAAATATTTATATGCAGTCATCTTATCGCAGATACCAGCTTGTTTGCGAAAGCCCGGGGAAATCAGACAAATGGACTTTCATGTTGTAGCGTAGTTGTTCAGTTTGTGTGGATTACAAAGCTTTGTGCCTAGGATATTTTATTAAGGGACAGAACTCCCAGACTGCTTTTAACGACAGCATGCTCCCCCTGAATGGTTTCAATCCGACAACACTTCCCCCATCAAAAATCGACATTCCCGTACTAACATTTCTCTGACATTCCTTTTCTGCATGTGGGATTTTACAACACAAATGTTCTGTGTAATCTCACATAATCTAAAAATCACTATGTGATATGTGAATTCTGGATTGTTAAAGCTTGCGAAGGAAATCCACATGCAGACATTTATAACCGGGTGACTCCTTCGAAGCAGATCTTTAACCTCGATGATTTTTTAGAGTTTCTTTAGCCCCTGTTTGGCATTGCGATTGGAACTGTTTATCGCCGAAATTTGAAATTTTTTTTTTTTTTTGCATTTTCAATTAATATATTTTGGTGTTTTTAGATCATTTTGAAGTGCTGATTTCAAAAATGATTTTTAAAAAATAAAAAAAACATCATTTTGATATATTTCGGCACAATAAGCACTTTGAAAAGCTATCGCAACCACACTCCCAAACACCCCCTAAGACCTGAAAAAAAATGTTAAAGGCCTGGCCATCACAATCCATTGACGATCAAAGATAAGATTAAAGAAAAAAAATACGTATGGTCAAAATATTCGTACATCTATTTTGTGAAGAGATATAATCTGAAGAGAGAATCACGGGTGCTAGATACAATGTGATTCTCTCTCCATGATTTCCTCTCATATTTATTTCTTTATTTTGTTTTGTATACATTATCATTTTTCATGTATAGCACAATAGACAACCATGGTGTTAGTTGTACTTGCAATTTCTATTTAAGATGAATACAATACTAAACAAAGGCAAGACAATTTTTCTATATGGTATTAGAGCTCTTAAAAGAACCACCAACAATGGAGACTTAAACCTCTTCGATCTCACCTATGTCAAACCTTTATTCTCTTGAAATTTCACCTTTTCCTCATTTACCTGATATCTCTATGAAGTTGGCCCCTACTGATAATCTTTTGTGCAAGTAATTCCTATTTTATGGGGAAATGGTCTTTTAACTTGTGTGCAAAATTAGTTCCCTTCTCATCACAAACAAGTCATATATATCTCTCGGCATGTGAAATTTGATGAATTAGAGTTTCCTTTCAAGTATACACACAAGGGTCCACTGAATTTGATTTCTATGCTTTCAAAGTTTATGCTCTTCCCAGGCCTTTTAGAATTGTTGTTTTGCAATCGTTTCCTTTAAATTCTGTACATACAGCTTCCAATCATGTTGATCATGTGCATCCTTCATCTTTTCTGGTTCAACACTCTATATTAATGCCACAGTATATACCATACCATGCTAGTAGCATCTTACTACACTCAACTTTAGAATGCATCAGAATTGTCTTTTCTAACACTTGAGACCATCTCACAACTACTCCACATCGATTTCATCCTATGATCACACAGGCTCAAACAAGTTCATTAAAGCCTAAGGTTCTCTTATCTGTTCCAATACCTACATGTTTTCTAGTCGATCTTACCAACTAACCACAAGAGTCTCGGATGTATAGGCAAGCTCTCACTAATCCCAAATGCCAATTATATCTCTCCAGGGTTTAAATCACATGAGATGAGTTGACCATCACTATCAATTAGACTTGTTATCTACCTTCTCTTATTTAAATTTTGGTCTGGATAGTACAAAACTGGTGTCCATTTATATGTCCTCTAGTACATAATTAACTGTTAACAAGGGTGCCCTTCTTTTTTATTCAACCTTTTGTTAGCGCCTTGTTGGTTCAATACAATATCTCCCTTTGACAAGTCCTGATATTTCCTATGCAGTCAATAATGTTTGTTAGTTCATAATGTTTGTTAGTTCATGTAACACTCATTTCATTGATGTAAAGCTTATATTTCGGCACCTTAAAGGTACTATCAATATTTGTCTTAATTTTGTTAAGGCTTCTCTCATTGCCTTTAGTGGTTTTTATGATGCAGATTAGACAGGATCTAGGGACGATTAACATTCTACAATTGGGCTTGCTATCTATACAGGCAATAATTTGTTATCGTGCAAGATAAAAAGCAAGCTTCAGTGTCTCTTTCCACATTAGAAGCAAAATATCGTGCATTGGCATTAAGTATTACTGAACTTACATGGTTTGTATACTTTCTCTAAAAGCAGCAATTATTTCATTCCTAATCCCATATTACATTGTAATGATATCAATGCCATAAACATGTCTTAGAATCATGCCATCATCGCATGAAACTTATTGAGATTGATGTTTCACTTTTTTCAGGAACAAGTTGCTTATAAATACTTTTTCTCTGCAACATATCTTTGGTCCTGATCAATTAGCCTATATATACAAAACCTTCATGTGTTGTCAAGTTTTTGTCGAATAGAAGCAAACTCTTCATCAGTCCACTACCACCTTGAACTTGAAGGGGTGGATGAAGAGATCTAATTTAAACAGAGAATCATGATTTCCTCTCATATTTAATTTTTCATTTTGTTTTATATACGTTGTTATATTCCATGTATAGCACAGTAAACAACCATGATGTTAGTTCTACTTAGTTGTTACTCGCACTTGTAATTCCTATTTAAGATAAATACAACACTAAAGAAAGGCATATTAATTTTGCTACATTTTGAGGGTATTTGTTGTGAAAAGGTTGAGCCTTATTTTGGAAAATGCAACCATTTGTTTGAAGCTCTTAAGGCTTACGAACATTACTAACTTAGAAAAAAATCGTAAAATTCACAACAAGAATCAAAAATAAAAAATTTGTAAGCTTAGAAAACAAAATAAAAGGTTTTTTTTTCTTTCATCAACAAGATCAATGGATTTATGAAAGATGCTAAAAACATACAAGTAATGTTGCATTCGATCATCCTTTTAAATTTAGATCTCTAATATTTCGAGGATTTTTAAATTAAAAAAATAAATTATCCTTTATAAAAAATAATTTGGAGTCACAACTTAAAAATTTGGTCACTAAAAACTAAACTAGTCTTTATAATCTAAGTAAGAGACTAATTACACATAAGAGGGATAATATCACCTCTAACATACTTTGCCTAAGGTAACCTGTATTTTTTATTTGTATGATTCATAAAACATCATTGATTTTTTTTCTTCTAATGATTGGTGTCGTAACCTAATTTTTGGGTTACTCCTCGAAATAAAATAAAAATAAAATAAATAAAATAAAAAGGATTTGGTGTCGGTAGAAAAATTACGGTGTAAATTTTGGAAATTTTTTGAGGCGAATCGTATCTCTTTTATGCCAAAAAAATGAGAGAAAATACAAATTCAAGGTAAAAATTAAGTCAAAAATCATAATTATATTTTTTATAAGCCAATTTGATTTAATCATGGGCTAATTCAAAATATTATTATGTTTGAGAATTAATTTAGGATCCAATTGAAGAATTTAATTAAGTGCAAGGACTTAATTATGCTTTAAATTGATTAAATTAATTTTATTAAGGGCTTAATTGATGAAAAATTGAATTCTTGAATTTAATTTGAGCCTAATTGAGAAAATCAGAATTTTTGGGACCTAATTGAATTTTTCCAAGCTAATTTGGCTTAATCAGGGATCAAATTGAAGACAATTGAGAGTTTAATTGTCAATTGAGGGCCAAATTGTGTAAATCAGAAGTGAGGGACCAAAATGAAAAAGGCGCGCAAAGCCAAGGGTAATGTTGAAATTCGGACAAGGGCACAATTGCACAAAATTACAAATATAAATTTAATTGAGGGTGCAATTAGAACAATCATAAATTGAGGGACCAAAACGAAACTTGGCCTCCCCAAAGCTGCAACAGCCCCGCTGCCTTTGCCACCTTCATCTGCACGCCTGCCAACAACCCACCGGCCAGCCACCATGCCGCCGACAGCCCACCAGCAGGCCACCACGTCACCGACCATCCAGCCACTGTGGCAGGCCGCACCACCTATAAAAGGCAGCCATGGACGCTGCAGAAACGGAGAAGGAAAACACAAGAAAAACAGGGGAGAAAAACCAGAAGAATGGAGAGAAGAATGAGGGGAAAGACAAGAGATTTTTAGCATCAAAAACAAGAAAAAAAAACACTATCATCTTCATCTTCATCTCTCGGCGGTCTCTCTCTCTCTTTCCCCAGTTTCAGAACTCATTCTCTCTCTACGTTCAGTCTCTCGGCCGTCTCTCTCTCCACCGTTGCACACCCATTTAACCACCAAAAACCACCATTTTCACCGCTGTGAATTTCCCCTCTACACCAGCAACATAAATACACTTTCAGGTGAGGTCCCCAGCGACGGTTTCTGCGGCTGCAATGTGAACACCGAAACTTCAAAGGCTTCCACCGGCCACCTCAGGTCACCGTTGACGGCGCCACAACCACCAGGACAACCACCTTGATCCCCTCTACCTAATGGTGCTAACAGGTATTCCATTCATCACACTCGAAAAACACCCACTATTCATCGTCTTCTTCGTTCCCACGGTTCACTGCATGTGAACAATGAATTTTGGGCCGGACTTTGTGTCCGGCCCGGTCTCTGAAGAAGATGGGCCGGGTTCAAAAACCCAGCCCAAATACAAAATAAATGGGCTTTCAGTCGTGAGGGCTAGAAGCCCAGCCCAATAAAATGGGCTTCCAGCCCACGTCCATATGGGCTTCCAGCCCGTGAGGACTCGAAGCCTAGCCCAGGATAAAGCGGGCTTCCAGCCCAAGATCCTTTCGGCTTCCAGCCCGTGAGGGCTGGAAGCCCAGTCCATTTAAGCTGGGCTGTCAGCCCACTGTGCTGACAGCTCAGCCCATAAAAAATAAAGAAAATAAAAAATAAAAAATAAAAGTAAAAAAATAAAAAAAATAAGAAAATAAAAAATAAAAAATATTTTTATTTTTATTTTTATTTTTCCTACTACCTTTTTTTACAACAAAAAAGGATTTTCAAAAAATATAAAATGTGTTGTTTTCGTGCATATGGCCGAATTCCAAGATTTTTCAAGAATATATTTTTTGGAAAAAAAAATATTGCATCTTTTTCATGTTTTAAAATAAAAATCGGACATCGTAACCGGTTTATGATTATCCGTTGGAATTTGGCCAAAATATAAAAAATAATCAAAATCATTTATGTTTTATCTATTAGGGTGTGAATTTACATTGTAAAGTACATCCATGAATAAAAAAAAATTAACTACAGTGTAAATTTAAAGCGAAAATTACATCCGTAGATAAAAACTAAAAAAAAAAGATTTTCTAACTGCGGTGTAAAATTACATCGCAAATTACACCCGCAGATAAAAAAATATTGTTTTTATACAGGGTAAAAAAAATTAAACTTAGAAAAAAAACAATCAAATAACAATGCAGCTTACTTTAGGTAGGGTGCACTGGGGGTGATGCGTCTTTCCCTTGCACAACAAGTCCCCTTATCCAGACTCTCGCAGACCAATAGGTTCCTAGTAACCTTAATACTAGATGGCGACTCCCTCATAATTATAGTCGTAAATTTTACGGCTATAAAACAAACACCCCATTTTCACTCCGCGCCGTTTGGCGGGGCGCGAAACGCGTAAAAATCACCGTCGCGACAATTGGTATGTCAATTAGTCAAAGTAGGTTCAATTGATTAGTGTGAACCATTGCTCTATGGGTTAACCCTAGACATTCGAAAGACAAAACAAGTTTTCTAGTGATTTCGTTCAATACTAAAAATACATCTTACATAAAGTTTATAATTGTTGGTATTAAAATAATTTTTTTTTGTATTTTTGAAATATAGGTTAAATTCTCATGGATTTAATAAGCTTTATAGTAAATATAAAAATGCATGCAAAGATACTAAACACAACTATTTTTCTTGAAAAATAGTATTTAAAAATATGTTAAGTCATGCCATGTATTTTTTTTAATACTAAACAATAAAAACTAAATTAAGAGATTCATAAAAATATTTATTTCAAATAAGTCATTTGAAAGAATAAAAGTAAAATAATTAAAAAGAACAAGAAATGTGTTTGGCAAGCACTATTATGAAAATTATTGTTTATGTTTCCAAACATGATGCCCTGGACTAAAAATCAAAGTCTTAAAAACTACCTCAAGGTCTCGTGTAATAAAAATAGCTTAAGAAAAAAATATTCCACCCTTTTGAAAAAATTTGGCATGCCAAACACGCCTTAAAAGAGAACAGGTGGGTTGAACCCAACTTAAAAAAAGCCCAACTTAAAAGATGAAGGAAAAAAGATCAAATGAAAAAAAAAATATGTCAAGCCAATAACATAAGGAATTCAAGAATTGAATCTAATTTATAAACTAACTTACATGATATTAGAAGCATATAAAGATGAATTATGGTAAACTGAAATCAAATGATGCATTATACTAGAAAAATAAACTAAGAATATCTTAAAACTATCTAATCCAAAATAAGTAAAAAATATGGACAAGTTAATGGAAAGAAACTATCATTTATAAGTATAAAGTTTAATATAGGTATATATGTCAGGCCAAAACATTCGGCCTCAACCATAAAAGCAAAGCATAATTTATCAAAACCAACCTAGTCATGCCTAACTTCTATTTAAACCATAAAGAACACAAAAAAACAGGAAAAGTGGATAAAATAGTAGCTCAACCCAAACAAAGCAAAAAAAATTAACTATGCATTTATTTATCATAAACCATATTGCATTAATTTCAGTATTTTTTTCATCAAATTAACATGTAAAAAAGATTAAAACAAAATAAGATTGTAATCTAGGCAAACCAATCATCAACTGATATAAAATTAAAACAATTAATTGATTAATATTCTAAAATCATCAAACCATACATTTAGAATCTTGAATATACATTCCAAAATATAAATATTGGCTTAAAATATGATTGTATATAATAATAAAAAAAATATACCCTTTTAAAAATCACAATATGAAAAGGGTTTCTTGATAACAAGGTATATCTCTTGTGATTTGAAATCTATAAATGCAAACTTGAGAATGAACTTGTAGATGGCCGAGTTTAGGATACAAAGGTTTATTCATTTTGTTTATTGAATGTTTTGTTTAATTAATATGATTTTGATTATTAAAAGGTATAAAAACTTTACACAGCACGTTAAATCTTGAACGTGCATTCATAATGAGGCTTTCGACAATTGATTGATGAGTTGGATCATTTATGGTCCGTCAAAGCTTTGACATATGTTGTCTCTATGAAATATACTTTTCGAATGAACACGATATTGATATAAAATATAAATGATTTTTTTCAGTAAAGGAAATTGTAGAGTTAAAGCACAGAAAAAAAAATGTAGTGCATGCATTATAATAAGGCCTTTACCTTATTTAATTGTGGTAAAACTTCATTTTTTATCCAACCATCAAGGGATCCATTGAAGGTTCCAGTTGGTCTAGTTACTAGGCTTAGAGCTAAGAAATTCAAAGAAGCTTTCATTGGATTTCTTCAAAATACAATGGCTAGGTGGACTTCAAGAGGATTTGTTATAATAGAGAGCAAGTCTTGATTAATCTAATTCATGTTTAAGAGAGGCTTATTGGTTGAACCAAGACCATTACACAAGGATTGAGAGAAGAAGACTAAATTCGGATAGTTTGATATTTTGTTACTCTTTTAGTCATAATTGAAGCTAGAGATCGAATTTTGTTGTGATTCTAGCCAGGTGGAAAAATTGACTTCCATTACATAAAGATTGAGAGAAGAAGACTAAATTGGATAATTTAACATTTCATTACTCTTTTAGTCATAATTGGAACTAGAGATTGAATTTTGTTGTGATTCTAGCTAGGTGGGAAAATAGACTCCTATACCTTCCAAACGTCGTATGGCACGCTTTATAATTCATTAAGACGAGAGAGAATCGTCCATTTTAAGTTTGTCCTTGCTGTTGTCAAGCAGAATGTGGAAACAACGAACTTGTCTTATTTAATTTATTGGGCTATCAAATTTTAATTATTTTGAGAGAAGACAATTTGTTTGGGCTTTAAACTTGTTTATTTTAACTATTTTGGGCTAGTTTTAACTTGGGTTGACTATTATTTAAATTGGATTTATGTGAGACCCATTAAGGAAACTGGGGTTTTGGGTAGGAGTATAAATACTCTTTAGGAATAATTTTAGGGGGACTTTTAGATGATATTTTCAGTATTGTAGATAACTTTTGGTTGATCAATCTTCGTTTTTTATTGAACTTTCAACTCTTCAAAGAATTGACCATTCTTTGTTGTGAATTATACTTCTTTTGCTCGTCTCTAGGTATAGGCACTGTGATCGATTTGATTTATAGTCTTGTTGCCTTGGAGCAAGTCTTCTATTGTGATAAGCTCATTCAAATCTCATTAAACTTGGTTTAATCTCGGGGTCGTGAATACCATTAAAATCCGTTAAAGTTTGCATCACCTCCAAAATTTATCTCTAAGTCATCATTGATTTGGAAATAACAATAAGACTTTTTAAAAGGTAAGGTTCAAAAAGATGTTACGCAACAAATATTGTCAAATAAATATTTATATGATGAAGTTTCCATGATTTAAGGAATTATTTTTGTGTTTTTATTTAAAGACATAAAAGTTCTTTAGTTATGGTGTGACCTATTACACTACTAGGATATTGCCAAATAAAAACATAAATATTGACAAAAAAAAAACCATTTGTAAATTATAGTGATATTTGCCAACAAAACATAACATTGTTGTTTCCATCTATATTCACCAGCAAGAAAAGTTTTTATTTTTCTGGCAAATACTAAGGAATAATTATTGGTGAAATCCAAAGAATAAAAAAATAGGCAAATATTCTCTTGTTAATTTTTTTGGCATGTCTGCCGTGTCAATATTGTCTTTGAAATTACTCATAAAAAATACCATACTAATTGCCATTGGGAATTTCTTTGTGCTCATAAGAAAATCAATATTATTTAAGTTATATCCTTCCATACGACCCCACCTTCTAGTTCTACCACTCTCTTTTTTTCTATAGAAAACAACACTATTTCTTCTTATTTTGTCATAAATCAAGCTCTCATTAGTATAAATTTGATCACCCCAACACTCAATTTTTCAATATCTTTATTCTGGTTCAATTTTTTTAATATGTTTTCCCCATTAACTAAGCAAACTTACCATTTTTTTTAATAGCTATCGGTCGTTTTGTGGTATTTTGTGTAGTATATGTAGTTTGTTTATGTGTTTACTTATTTTATAGATTTTTCAAGGGGTATGTTTTGCAAAATTGTGTTTTTCTATCATTTGATAAAACTGAGTTTAATTTTGTAACTTAGATGTTTTATGATAAAAGAAATAATGGATTACTTAGTATTTTCTTACATCTTATCACTTTTATTGTTAAATTGAGAATTTAGAGGAATTTAAATGTTTTAAAAATTAATTATTATTAAAGGGTACTATTAAAATAGTCATTTATTGTCAAAATAAAATCTAGGACTCAAGTCTAAGTAGTTTAAGATGGTAATGATGAAACAATTGGAGGGGCTAATGTCTTTCATATTGACAAGTTTGTTGATCTATATTGAGTAACTCTATCTACATAGTTAAAAACTCTAAATTTTCTTGTTACTAAGTATATTTATATTGAGGTTAATATTGATAAGTTAAATATAATTTTCTTGCATGAAGAAGTGAATGAAGATGACAAGATAAACCATGAAAATAACTTAGAAGATTTTGGACATGATTAAAAATGAAATGAAGATTTTGACTAAAAGGTGATGAATTGATTTAGATGTCTATCATTGTCTAAAAATATATATAGGGGATGTGTGATATGTTTTTTTAATTTTTTTAAACTCATTATATTTATTTCTAATGGATAAATTTATTGTATGTTTTTTGTAATTTGTGGTCATTTTTAAGATTTGTTTATGAAATTTTGTATAACTATCCATTGTGAAACTTGTAGAAGCTCATATTTTTAGTAGTCTTTTTTTTTAATGGATCCCTTGGTTTACTATGAGCAAGCAATTGTTAATTTAGGGATCATAACAAAAAAAAAAAACAAATGAAATCTCTGATGGTATGACAATTATGTTGATGTTGTCGTCATAAATTTCATCAGAATGCTCCTAACCATTCTGCAACTTTTGATAAAACTTTTATTACATGAAGAAACTTGGTGTTAGAGTTGCCAACAAAATATTTCATACGAAAAATAAATGGCAATGGATTAGTTAACTTGAAGATCCATATTAATAATAAAGATAAAAGCTCGTTTTTAGACATTAGGAATTGCCGAGGAAATAAAAACCCTGCCAAGTTGTTTTTCGATGATGGTATTCTGTTCGCTGTTTCCATCGACAATTTTCAATACCGAGGAATATTTTGTTGCCATTTTCTAACATGCTGATAGTGTATCGTAAGGTGATTTTTATATTTTATGGAAGTCCATAACATTGACAGTAGTGGGTGAAAAACATAATTAAATCTTTTTTGAAAAACAAAATGTATCAAAAGTTGGATTCTCTATCTGTTTTAAAATAAGCTAAAAGACAAAATAAACCGAAGGATTTATCATCAAAAGCTTTACGACACAATTGACAATGAGAGAGGCAACCTGGAAATCGACTCCCCCCTCTCCTTTTCTGCTCAACGCGTACTTAGTCTACATGATATAGGGCTACCGGATTATGACTTAACAGTGACAAATTGTATAAGAGATAACATTCGGGACTACAGTTGATCAAATTTGCATATAGAATGATGGATATTTTGATTGAAAATCAAGGTGAATTGGCTCGAATAATTATCCATTGAATGGAATCAAGAAGCTTCATTTAACGCAGAAGTTTTATCTTGAACACTGAAACAAAAACACTGCTCTCTTGTACAAATTAAAACAGAAATAAAACACCGAATTCTTTTACTAATAAGCACCTCTGCCCAAAAAGAAATGGATGATGATGCAGTAGCGTAAGTTGTGGAATTAAGAATTAGCCTGCTATTTAGGTGTAGAAACCTAAATAAGTTGTATTATAGGATTCTTGCTGTTTAATTAAGTATTAGTAGTAGCCCCAAATGGAATCTTGTTGGATTCCCTCCCATTCGCTGCACCCGACACCAATATCGTTCTCCATAGCCATCGGCTCTCCCATCAAAAGAGATTCAGACAAGTGCTCCGTCCACATTTTTGGTGAGTTCAGTGGTGCTTCGTTAATAGCTTGGATTTGGCTCGTTGACAACCCCACTCTTGCAGGACCAAAACCAACATCACTGCTAATAGAGCCCCAGCTTACAATATCCGAACATTTCACTGGTCTATTAAACAGAAAAGCTGCCTCTCGTGCTGCCGCTTGCACGTCCTCCGTTCTAGAGCTTGCTGGTCGGGGGAGACTATCTTCCATTTCAGGAAAATTCAGTTTAACCCCACGTCCCCTAAGGTGCAATGTTGCCACATCATATGCAACCGCAGCCATTTCAGGCTTCTCATAACTTCCAAGCCATATCCTTGTTTTCTGACCAGGCTCCCGGATTTCGGACACCCATGTCCCCCATTTTCTTTGCCGAATACCTCGATATCTCGGAGTACTAACCTCAGCATGGGCGTCCCTGCTTCCTGCTTCCATTGTACCCTACAAATTAATGTTTTGATGACTCACTGATGTTATGAACGGCGCCAATGTACTGGTACGAAGATGATTAATGAGCGGCTGTGCAGGGTTTTGGTGCTGCGTATTGTGTGCTTATATTGATGTGATATATCATGGGAGCGATTCAAATGTGGGGACTTCGCTAGGAGGAAAGAGAGCTTCCTGGTAATTACATTTAAGGGCGGGAGATGCTGGCAATGATTTGCAATCATGCATGTGCTCTTTTTAAATTTCTAGGATTTTAATTGAATGATTACAAAATCATATCTTGATAACTCGTTTCATTTTATAATATACTCAAATATTGTCATGATGAATCCAAAACTACTTACATAATCATCATAAAACTAACAATTAAACTACTAGTCACTAGCATACAAGATATGTGTTTAGCCTCATATTTCTTATTTACTTGAAGTTTTTCTTTTAATTAACATAAAAATATTAAATTATAGAGATATAAATATTGTATTTATAAATTTATCGAGTATTTGAAAGGACAAAAATGAAATCTAATGTTTTGACTCGTAATTTTTATTTGTTGCGTTTCGTGAATGATGAAAAATAAAAAAAATGAAATGCGAGAGACAAACATATTTAATTTAAAAGACACGGAAATAAAATAAATATATCTCCAGAGTAATTTTAAAGAGATACAAAAAGATTTATTTTTTATTTAAAGACAATAACCAAATACTATGTAACACATTCCTATGCAAAATTCTAACTGGATTTGAGAATACTAATAGTGACAGGCATAAGTATTCTTAAATGCTTGAAACCTATAAGGAGTTTGATAACAAGGCTTATATGTTAGGCAATCGAATAATCTGTTACTTATAACAATTTAACCTATTATTTCTAACCAAGATAATTGGTAATTGATGTTTGATACCTACAGAAAGAAAAGAAAAGAAAAACTTTAATCCTTAAGGACTCTATGATGCTTAAATAAGTATATTTTTTTAGATGAAAAAATAATAACATTTAGATTTAAAAGTAAATATATAGTTGAGAATGAAGATTGAGAATTCCTCCTCTTAAGAATCACATCGGTCCTGATAGCCCATCATCAGTATTCTTTGGTCAAGAGGCTCACTTAAAAAGTCCTTTATATAGTCTTAATTGTTATATGCCAAAAAGAGAAAAATATCTAATGACTTATCATAGGATATCCTTAACTCCTTAAATGAAAAATATATCTCTAATTTTATTAAATAGGAAATATCTCTAATTTTATTAAATGAAAAATATATCTCTAATTTTATTAAATAGGAAATATCTCTAATTTTATTAAATGAAAAATATATCTGACTTATTAGAGAAGAAAAAAAAATCTATAACTTATTAAAGGGCTAGAAACATACATGTGTCTGAGCTCAGCTCTTAGCTAAGCCAAAGGATATTGGATGTAGCAGACCATCAAACCCATATGAAATAAACCAGTCCAGAAACACCAGAAGGATTAAGGGGTTGGATGGAAGGCTATAAATAAGACTGATGGGCTTTCTTTAATTTTGTTAACTAGAGTCCAAGACTTGCTTGGGCTTAAATTAACATTTTGTTTTTAGCTAGGATCCAAAGCTTGTTTGGATTAAGTCATGGGCTTTTTAATTTCAGGTTTCGGGCTAATTTTGAGTGGACCTCATTTAAGTCCACATAAGGGGTCCATTAGGGTTAGTTTTTCAAAGATTATTTAAACTCATGTTAGGAATAATTTCGGCAGCCATTGATGAAATTGATTTTGAACTTTTGAGTTTATGTGTGAGAGTGATTCCTACATTCTTCAATTCTTGAACGAACTGAATCCGACTTATCAAAGATTAACTGGCTTCGTGGCCTCATTCTACTCCTTTCAATAGTGTTAGTGCCTTGAGGTAGGTTTCCATTGTGTAACAATCCTATTAGACCTATTTCGGCTTTCCGGGATCATATCTTATTCTTCGTTGTGGGTTGCGTGACCAAGTGATCACGAGGTTCGCGTCAGGTGGTATTAGAGCTAGGCTTTAAAACAAGGTCATATCATTCTGTTAATTTTGTTTTTTTCAGTGTTTCCTAAAGTTTTTCTGTGTGTGTCCATCTCCTTGTTCTTCAGAAAGCTTATATTTCATCTTTTTTCTATCTCATAGTTTCAGTAAAATGAGAAAAGAAGAAAAAAAAGAGAAAAGAAAAGAAAAAGAGATATAGGTATTGGATGAAGTTTTGCCGTAGAAAACACAACTTGGGGGAAACGTAAGTAAACCACATCAAAATCAATTGAAAATTCATTTTCGTTCTATTAGGATTGACATAGAATCATACGTGAAATTTGGGCTTATTCTAATATTGATTTCCTGAGAGTTTGTTTCGAAATTCATTTCTGCCGTAAAAACTCTACATTCGTGAACCCTTAGAAAAACACTTCAAAATCAATTGAAACTTTACATTATGTGTCCTGGGGTTGATATCGTGTGATATACTGAATTTGAGATTATTTTCAAATCATATACTAGAGTTTTCAATTGGAGGTTCGTTTCTACTGAAATTTGATCACACAAGGAGTTGAGCACCTAGAAGTACGTGAACAGCCTATAATTTGAGTGTTGATTTATTTTAATATTAAAATACTAAATATTTAATTTGAGGATATTTCGAGGTTGTTTGGTCTGGGTTTCAATTCTATTACGTAAAAATTGCATAAGAGTTTAGATTCTGCTCAATTATCAAAAAGTGATCCTTACTGTTTATTTTTGTCCAATTCATTTTTTTATTCTATTTTGGGATATCTTGGAGTCAACTAATTGTTGTCGCTATTATTTGCTTCTGCTTTATTTCGTGTCTTCGTATCGTCCACAATTCGTACAAATTTGCATTGCTACTTGCGAAATCGTAATCGTAGTTTTGCATTGCTTTGCGAAAGGCGTAGTGAATGTATTAGAGTGAAAAGCCTTGATGTTTTTGTTTGATATACAAGAGGTGCGAGGATATATTTTGAGCTACTAACCCAATTATGCAGATTCAAAGGATGTCAGGAAATAGTGAATTAGTGGCTCAAAATGTTGACATTGTTTTCCAATTGCAAGCCTTATGTCAGCAACTGTAGTTGTTGTCTAGGATGAACATGGATCTGATTGATGGTTTGAAATCGATAAGGAAACAAAATATTGGTGCTGATTGCAGAGGATATACAGCCCATAAGACCGTACAAAATACTAGATTTGCTTTTGAAGAGGTTGTTGATGAAAACCTGATATGGAATCCGAAAGTGACAAATCTTATTGTGAAGGCATGCCACCATTGGAGGATAGTGATGGTTTGAGTTAGGATTACCGGTTGTAGAGTCCTTGGTTATAAGGTGCACACTTCAGGTTCAGGTCAAGGAAGATGAATCTAATTAACAAAGAGAGAATATCTTTCATATGTGCTGTTACATACAAAGTAAGGTGTGTGGTTTAATTATTGATAGTGGAAGTTGCGTTAATGTTTCCAGTGCCACAGTTGTGAGTAAACTAAATTTGAGTACTGTTAAGCATAGAAAATCATATAGATTGCAATGGCTTAATGATAGTGGAGAAGTGAAAGTGACTAAACAGGTTATGGTTCCATTTTTTATGGGGAAATATGTTGATGAAGTTTTGTGCGATATGGTACTAATGCAAGCAAGTTACATGTTGTTGGGGAGGCCTTGACAATATGACAGGAAGGCAGTTTATGATGGGGTTAAAAATAGGTATACCATTGTAAAAGATGGTAAAACCATCACTCTTGTACCTCTTACACCCAAACAGGTGTACGATGATCAAATAAAACTAAAATGTGAGCGTGAGGCAATGGGGAGAGAAAATCAAGGTGAGGACCAAGGGGAGTGAAGACCATCAGATTCGGCCAGAACCCAAACCATTACAAATCCTTTAGACACTCATCCAAACACAAACAAACCAGACCATTCGACCACAGCTCAAAAACACTCAAATCTGGTCGAGAGTGGAGGCAAGACAAAAGGAGAGAAGAAAGACAGGAAGAGCGATGATAATTGTGTGGAAAAACTAAAGAAATAGCCTAATTTTTATGCTAGAGAGGGTGAGGCCTGCATATTTCACTAACAAGCCAATGATTTTACTTGTGTACAAGGAGGCTTACTTTAATACTAATGATCTTGATCATATTGTGCCTAGTGTTGCTATTTCTTTGCTGTAGGAGTTTGATGATGTGTTTCCCGACAATACTCGTAACGGATTACCACCATTGTGAGGGATAGAGCATAAGATTGATCTTGTACCTGAAGCTTCAATTATTAACCGATCAGCCTATACAAGCAATCACGAGGAGATAAAAGAGCTTTAAAGACAAGTTTATTAGCTAATAGATAAGGGATATATTCATGAGAGTATAAGCCTATATGTTGTACCTATGCTACTCAAGCCTAAGAATGATGGAACGTGGAGGATGTGTGTTGATTGTCGAGCCATCAACAACACAACGCTTTTGATTCGAGGTCGAATCCTTTCGAGGAGAGAAGGGATGATGCAAACCAGTCCACAAACACCAGCAAGGATTAAGGGGCTGGATTGAAGGCTATAAACTAGTCGAATTCTTTAATACTGTTAGCTAGAGCCCAAGACTTGTTTGGGCTAAAATTAAGACTTGGTTTTTAGCTATGATACAAGGCTTGTTTGGATAAAGTCATGGGCCTTTTAATTTGAGGTTTGGGGCCAATTTTGAGTGGACCTCATTTAAGTCCACATAAGGGGTCCTTTAGGGTTAGTTTTTAAAATACTATTTAAACTCATGTTAGGAATAATTTCGGCAGCCATTGATAAAATTGATTATGAACTTTTGAGTTTATGTGTGAGAGTGATTCTTGCATTCTTCAGTTCTTGAATGAACTAAATCCAACTTATCGAAGATTAACTGGCTTCGTGGCGTCATTCTATTCCTTCCAATAGTGCTGGTGCCTTGGGGTAGGTTTTCATTGTGTCACACTTTTATGAGACCTATTTCAGCTTTCCGTGATCATATCTCATTCTTCATTGTGGGTTGCGTGACCACGTGATCATGAGGTTCGCATCAAGGACTAAGCTCGTATATGTGTGGGCTCAACAATGAATTGAATTCAAGGATGTTGGATTTTTCAACTCGCTAGACTATAATTTAGGCTTAGTGCTTAGTTGAGCTCAAGAATATTAGGTTATAACCTTACCTTTAATTCATTTAAATGAGAATCCAAATAAAAACCAAATATGTTAATTCATTGAAAATTCATTTAATTTATAGATCGACAAAGCTTGAATTTAATCCACGAAGTAGTAAATTCAAAAATTATACACATAAACGGATCATATAAACCATTCTACGTGTTTAACTAAATGGTGTTATAAAAAGTGAGTGGAATATAGTCATAATATCATTAAAAATCAAGATAATGAGAACCAAAGATGTATTGATATATTTTTTCCTTAGTTAACACATTAAATTTCTTGAATTGAAATGATTAAATAACTTAAATAATGAAACTTGAAAAAGTCTAAACTAGACTGCAATCTATAAAAAATCTAAAATAATTTGAGCTTGAACTTTATAAATTAAGCTTTTACAAGAATCAAGCTTTGTTTTTCACTAAAACCAGATCATATGAGCTTGACCATATCAAATTATGATTGATAATGCTATTACTGTGCAATCAACAACGACATTCCATTGAATAATGTCAGCATAAATTTAAAAACTTGATTAAATGGATGGTTATTATATCAATATTTAGTAATAAAGTTAAATACCTGCTCTAATTAATAAGATAAGTCACTAAATGGTGCGGTACGCTATTCATGACGCGGTTTATTGCCAGGTGCTAATGAATTGGATTGGTAAACACTGCTGTCTGGATCTGATGTTCGCAGTAGAACTTATGGGAATCTCCGAGTTAATTAATTTAATGTTCGAATTCGGCGAATTACACCTCGAAAGAATCTTTTTCTTAGGTAACTTTTAGAAATGTTTGACAGATGCCATTATAAAAAATCCTTTAAATATTTATTATACTAATTTTAAAAATATTATCATTTAAAAATATATTCAAATGATATTTTTTAAATTTTTATAATTTATTTTTAATATCAGTATATTAAAATAATCTGAAAACACTAAAAAATTAAATTTAAATTAAAAAATAATTTTTTTTTCAAAAACACTTTATAAATATATTAAAGATTAATATTATTGTGGTGTTTTTATATAATTTTACAAATTAAAAATAATTAAAAATATCTTGATCTATTTTAATAAAAACATTTTAAAAAATAAATAACTGTAATTATATTTTCAAACACAGTAAAGAAACAAAGACCACCGACTATCATTGATAGTCTTTGTTTGAGTGTTGAGTCTTAAAAAATATATAAATATAGCATGAGTCTTAAAATAATTGATCCCCTGAACAACAATTGCATGGATAAATAATTTTTCAGCATTGCCTTTTCTGCCAAGTGCCATTTGCTTTCGTCATGACTATGAGCAATGCCTTTATTAACGTTGAAAAGTCATATAGAAGCGGGCAGAAAACACATCATCTTAAAAATTAAATTACAATTAAAACAACCATTATGATTCTCTATCTAAACTTTGTTTTGCCAAGTTATCAAGTATTGAATGTACCGTTCTTGCACCACATGAGAAAAGCTTATTGATCTGAAGGCTTAGCTCATCCGATGAAATTTATTCAATATTATTGACATAATAAAAGTTCTTGCTTTATTTCATTAATGGTTAAGGTTTTTAGGCTTAAGGAGTTGAAGAAGAGCCCAAGAAGCAATTTTATTAATCAAACATAATATTTAATCTAACCATTAGATCAAACTAAGATTTTGATATAAAATTCTAAAGGCTCTATTTTTTGTTGGGTTAAAATTTCATGATGATCAAAGAACAGGATGCTATTCATATAAATGATAGAAGTCATATGCGAGATTGTCTTTATTCACTTTGTTGTATTTGGTTTCCTTTTTGTATTTAGATTAGAGCTTTTAATTTAACTAGTATTTAACTATTTAGAAATGCTAATATTAGATAGATTTTATTAATTTTGTAAGTTTTAATTAGTAATAATTTTTATAAAGGATTTTAGGATTGATATAAATAGGAATTACTGATGTTTTTAAGATTTAAGACTATTATTCAAACTTTTAATATGGTATAGGTCTGTAACCTTAGAGATTGAGAACCTTGCTAGCCATGCTATACATTCTGTTATATGGTATTAGAGCAAGTTGACCTCTTTGATAAATGAAGATGGCAGCAACCCACACCTTGATGAAGGGGTTGAGGCCCTCTAAGGAATTGTTCAAGCTTAGGTGTAAAAAATAGATCTTTAAGAACAAGAGTTTCATCATTTAGATAAAATCTAACTCGGTTAAGGGGTAATGTCAATAATGATTGTGAAAAGAAGAGGAACTTGCATGAAGTATCTTGAGGCACGTTAAACCCAAAACCTATTTATGAATTTAACAAGTTTCATTCTATGATGGGAGATTTTTGAAGAAATGATTTATTAAGTGTTTGGTAGAGTTGGAAGCTTACTTTTATCTCAACAAGGTTTCTTATCATAAAAAAAAAAGTAGGACTTGTTGTACATAAACTTGCTTGTGGTGCTAGAGAATAGTTGTTTGAGTTTCTAGACTTTAGAACATGTATTGATATGCCTTTATTTTACGTTGGCAAGATAATTATTAATTTTGAGTTTATACAAGATGAGTATAAATATATTTTATTTTGAGTAGATAAGAAAATAAATTATTGTTATTATTTGCCTTATGTTCAACCTTCTCAAAAAGCAAAGAGAGAAAATATAGAGTTTGGTAGGGGGGAAATAAAAGTTATCTCATCATATTCATGAAAACATGTCCAAAAAATGTGCTAACAAACAATTTTAGTTTTCTGACATTAAGTTTGTGAAGATAGTAGAAAATTATAATATTTCAATCATGAATGAAAATCTTACAAGCAAGGACATAGAGGACATGATAACTTCTAGTAATTCTCTTAAAGATATTATTAAAAATTATCTTGAAGTTTCTTTATATTCAAAGGCTAAAATATTGCAATTGATGGGTGATGATGAATTAAAGCTTGAAGAAAGTAAATGTATGAAGGAACTACATATGGGTTTCATAAAAAAAAATATAACATTAAATATAGAGTTTTATTTAGCATGCACACTTCATAAAATAAATTTTGACGTTCACTAATCAACGACATGTTACTTCATATGTATATTAGCTATAATGTCATATTCAAAATATTTGCTCATTTGGAGTGGAAGAGTTCAATTCTTAACAAGTAACTTGAGAGTGGGTTTTTCAAAGGTAGAAGGGACTAAAATGCGGAAGTTTTTTCAATATTATTTTCATAATAATATTTCATTATTGAAAAGTTCAAGAAAAGCCTCAAACATAATTGGGAAATAAAGTATAACTTTTAATCAGACTATTGGACCAATCTAAAATCTTGAGAGAAGATTGTAAAGACTATATTGCTTATTAGGTCTGAAAAAGACTTCAAATAAAATATAAAAGTTATTGTGCGAGATTGACTTTATTTACCTTGTTTTATTTGGAATCATTTTTCTATTTAGATTAGGAATTTTAATTTAATTTATATTTTATTATTTAGAAATCCAAATATTGGATGAATTCTATTAATTAGTAAGTCTTATTTAATAATGTTTTTATATAAAAGATTTTAAGACTATTACAAATAAGGATACCTATTTTATTTTTAAAAAATAAAAAATAAGAATAACTAAGAAAAATATCTATTTTTTTTCAAAAACTTAATGCAATGATTAGACTTTCTTATACTACTTAGAAGTTAAAAAATTATTCATAATATATGGCTCAAATAATTCCTTAAAATATCACCAACACCTGATAAATCCAACTTGCCATAAAGATATTCATAAATGTTAAGATAGTTGGTTATAAATTTATCTTTACATATAATAGTCTGTAAAAAAAATATTTTTTTAAATGTGTGAGTCTTACATTATTACTACATTTTTTAAAAGCCCACTTGGGCTGATAGCTCAGCCCCAAAAAAATAAAATGAAAAAATGAAAAATAAAAAAATAAGAAATTGACATAAAAAAATATTTTTTATGTATTCTTTTATATATTACAAAAATTTCAAAAACATAAAATATTTGTTTTTGTGCACACGGCCAAATTTCAAAGTTTTTCTCATCATATTATTCATAAAAAAAATATATTGCATCTTTCTCATATTTTAAAATGAAAATTAGGTATTGTAACCAGTTTATGATTATCCATTACAATTTGCCCAAAATATAAAAAATAACTATAATTATTTTTGTCTTATCTATTAGGGTGTAAATTTACATTGTAAACTACATCTATGGATAAAAAAAAAAAGAGATTTTAACTATGGTGTAAATTTAATTTGTAAAATACATTCATAAATAACAAAAAAAATTATAATTGCGGTCTAAAATTACATTGTAAAGTACACTCGCCGACAAAAAAAAAAGTTTTTTTAAATGCAGTGTAAAAATAAAAATAGCAATAACAATCAAACAACAATGCAGCTTACCCTAGATAGGGTGTACTTAGGGTGATGTGTCTTCTCCTTGAACAACAAGTCCCCTTATCCAGACTCTCGCAGACCAATAGGTTTCTAGTGACCGTAATACTAGGTGACAACTCTTGATAATTATAATCATAATTTTATGGCTATAAAACATAACCCCCATCATTTTTACCTCCGGAGATGGCAAGGCCCGAAACGCGAAAAAAATTGCCATCACAATAAATGGCGACTCCTCTAGGGACCTTGTTGGACTGTTGCTTGATTTTTATTCTTTAATTTCATATTTTAACGGTTTTTTACCGCTTTCGCATGCATTTTACTTTCAATTTATGTCATCATGCATTTTAAATTTATGAATAAACCAAATTTCAGGGTAGGCGGGGATTAGCAGCCTGCCTCATGACTTTCAGTTGGGGTTCAAATTCGTGAAACGTCCAACTATGAACTGAGTGTTTACTGTGCCCCAACCATTTCTTGTAAACCCCTACACCACCTTCACGTGAGGCGATCACTTGGCAGTTCATAGACCTTTTGAGACCAAATATAAAGCTTATTCCTCATGTAATGATATAAAACTTGTCATTAGATGCAAGCTCTACAATAATTCACTCGATGTGCATGTACATGCGTTTGCATCCACATGCATCCATCACCATGGATAACATATTGAAATATATGGAGGACGAAGAGCGTGCACACCGTGATGCTCATTTTCAAGAAGAATTGGCTAGTCTTACCGGTTTACTCGAGCAAGCATTGAGAAATGTCTTCGGTGAGGGTCCTTCAACTAGACCCGCAATGGCTGCTCAAACACAAGCAACGAAACACCATGAAAAGGTGACAGGAGAAAGGGTTCAAGATCCGTAACAAAACCCACCATTCGTACAATTAGTAGTGCCCACAATTATAGAAGCATTAGAGGGTATTGAGCAAGATAAGATGGCGACGCTAGAAGCGAGGATAAGGGTCATTGAAGGGGTAAATTTATATGACCTAGTACAAACTATAGAAATGTGTCTAGTCCCTAATGTGGTAATATCAAAGAAATTTTTTGTTCCTGAATTTATCAAATACATTGGAACACAGTACCCTGTCACTCACCTAAAATCATACTGTAACAAAATGATGGAAGTAGTGCATGATGAAAAACTACTGATGCATTTTTTCCAAGATAGTTTGAGTGGGGCAACCTTGAATTGGTACATGAGGCTAGACAATACCCGTAGCTCGAAAAATATAGTAGATGCTTTCATCAAGCAATACAAGTACAACATAGACATTGCTCTTGACAGAACAAGTTTATCCAACTTGGAGAAGAAGGATAGAGAAAGCATAAGGGAATATGCTCAAAGATGGAGAGATCTCGCTTCACAGGTACATCCCTCGCTTCTAGATAAAGAGGTGGTAACTATATTTGCCAACACACTAAGAGCGCCCTATAATGAGCATGTGATGGGCAATTCAGCACAACAATTCACATATGTTGTAGCTGTGGCAGAGTGAACAGAGCTAGGTATCAGAAGTGGTAGAATTTTTGCACCTGTGAAAAAAAAGAGCTTTGAAGGCAAGAGAAGAGATGTCGAGCATTTTGAAGACGACTATAAGGGTAGGAACAACCAACTCCGAAACTACCATACCCTTCATCTCAAATCGCCAACATCAATCTTTAAGCCAAGGATCCACCTAAAAATTTCCTGAACAAAAATTACTAAGAACAGCTACCTCCGCTATCATTTCCTTTGAACGAGATGTATAAAAAGTTGGTAAGCATTAAGCAAGTAGCTCCTGAACCTTAGGCATCTTTGCAACCACCTTACCCTGATTGGTACAAAACCAATCTCACTTGCAAATACCATGCAGGAGCTACAGGGCATAACATTCACACTTGTGGTGCTTTAAAAAAGAAGCTCATGTAATTGATTAAAGCGGATAACATTTGATGAAAATCTAGGTCCTAAGCTCAATTAAGATACCAAGTGTTCGCACTGTTAAAGAGACATCGACAAAGCTTTTGAAAAGAGGGTATGCTAGGATGAAGTCTGCCTCCAAGATTTCCTCTTGTTTTGGTCATGTCCTGCACTATGTTCCTGTTTTCACTTGTCGGCAATCTTGCTTGTAATGCCACAAGATCTTTTGCTAAGCAAACATTTCTCTTTAATGATCATGTATTTTCTTGTGTTTATGATGCATTCTTATAACACAAGTACACCTTATAACCTTTCATCCAAATCATACATGATCCCATAATTTCATCAAGATTTTTGGCAAATCAAAGTCTAGTACAAAAAAGAATGCCAATTTGATTTTTATTTAACAAATGTGTTTTAGGAATTCAAAGGATTTTATTGAAAGGTGATCTCATACCACAAAAACCCACATAATAAAGTTAAGCCCTTAGCTAAACAAATAATTCATCAATCCAAAAATGTTTATCGATACATAATGCATGTTTTTGAAATGAGGAGAGGCCATCTTTGATGTGCCTTTATAAAATCTCAAATATCCATTGCAGTCCCTATTTGAGCCTAATAATTATTTCTTGATAATTAACCCTGACAAAGATCACACCCTACACTGGGGGGCAAGTGCGAAGAAAAAAAAAGAACAAACATTTTCAATCCATAAAGTAGCCCTCAATGACAAAAGATGCCCAAAGAAAGCTGGGGGCATGAACCTAAAAGGGTTTTAGTACACTATAGCAATTAATTCAACATGATGGCACTGCTAAAAACTTATGATCAAGAGTCCAAACAAATATCGGGGGCCATAAACATAAAAAGAGTTTTAGTACATTACGACAAATCGAGTAACCATGATAGTATGAAAAACCCATGATAAAAATCCCAAACGAAATACTAGGGAGCATGTCTAGATAAAAGCCCAAACAAAATGCTAGGGGGCATGTCAAGTCATGAAAATATATCACGAGGATTAAAAAGAGTTCTAAGAGTGAGTACTAGGTGATCCTTAGTCTAGAAAACTCTCAAATACCTATTGAGCCTTCTAATATCTTTTCTTCGTAGCCAACAGCCAAGCCTACGCTACAAGCTTGATAAAGCCCTTTCTGATCAAATACGAGTAATCTGGATCGTTAAACAATGCTTTTTCATTTGGAACAATCCTTACAAATGCTTCACAAGACTAGATTGAAGCCCTTTTTGACATGCAAATATCATTTCATATTCTTGTCAAAACCAACATAAAACATGACAATGAAATCACTTTAATTTTTTCAATAGCAAGTTTGTTTAAACAACCATCAAAATGTTTTTGTGCTTGGAATACCTTTGAAATTCCAAAATGCCACATGAAAACACAATCTACAAATGCAATTGAATCTGGCTCCATCATTCCTTTTCCAAAAATCTAGATCAAACACATGGGGGCATGTTGATATGGAAAATCTATCATCTCGTCTAGTTAAAATCTTAAGTAAGCAAAAGCGAAAAGTCATCAAAGCCAGAATCCAAGCCCTAGGAAAGGAAGGCTAGGAAGAAGGGGACCTATTTCTCAGGTAAGTATACATACATCATCATGCATTTCATCCTCATTGAGAATTTAGGAAAATTTTTGAAGGAATTGTAATTTACGAGCTTTCATTCATCATTTTGTGCACACTTTCAAGCTCTCACCTATTTTTATTTCCTGGAGCATGCTTTATCTCTTTCTTGATTTTCGATGTCACCGAGCATTGCATCTCCCTAAGAAATGTTTTGGAGGAATTGTAATTTACAAACCTCTACTCATCATTTTTGTGTTTGCCTTCGAGCCCTTACCACTTTCACTTCCCTTAGTGCTCTCATGAGCCATTCTTTAGCACAAATAGTGTGTTTTCTAACGCTATTTTTCTTCTAGTTTTAGTGTGTTTTCCAACCATCGATTAAGATAATGCGTTTTCCATCCTATCCTCCTTGCTTAAGTATGTTTTCGACCCCTTAACCATAAGCTAAAATAGTGTGTTTTTCCAACCCTATTTTTTTTCCTCTTTTGAGTGCGTTTTCTAACCACTGATTAAGATAATGCATTTTCCACCCTTTCCTCCTTGTTGAAGAGTGTTTTCCAACCCTTAACCATAAGTTAAAATAGTGTGTTTTCCAACCCTTAACCATAAGCTAAAATAGGGTGTTTTCCAACACTTAACCATAAGTTAAAATAGTGTGTTTTCCAACTTTATTTTTCTTCCTCTTTTAAGTGTGTTTTCCAACCACTGATTAAAATAGAACGTTCTCCATCCCCATCCTCTTTCGAGTGCATTTTTCACCCCTCGGTCATCAACTAAAATAGTGTGTTTTCCAACCCTGAATCATATATCCTAGATAACGAGCTTTCTAGCCCTATTTTCCATCCCATGAAATCTTCATCACCACCTTTTGCTCTTACAATAAGACCATTCTTATGTCTTTTACATCGTCATCATTCCCACCTGGGCCGGTCGCCCATTACAACCATCAACTCAAGTAGTGCGCTTTCCAGCCCTCAACTATAGATCCTAGATAGCAAGCTTTCTAGCCCTATCTTCCATTCCAGCATCTTCGCCATTTCTTAGCTCGTAAACCCTTTTTTTTCTTCTTTACAAAGCTTACTATTTAAAATCTTTTACAAGACTTTAATTGTAACCATTTTAAAGAGGGGGGCAACAGTCATAACCCAATTTTGGGTTACTCCCCAAATTTTACCAAAAATAAAATAAAAATAACAAAAATAAAATAAA
The DNA here is from genome assembly GCA_015731905.1 of Salix dunnii. Classification (NCBI taxonomy): domain Eukaryota; kingdom Viridiplantae; phylum Streptophyta; class Magnoliopsida; order Malpighiales; family Salicaceae; genus Salix; species Salix dunnii. Next base: position 4,276,777 of record CM027661.1, read on the forward strand.
AAGGGTTGGCGTAGGCAAAAAATCACGGAGAAAATTTTGAACGGTTTCGGAGCAAAATTGTATCTCTTTTATACCCAAAAATGAAAAAATAACATACTAATTCACGGTAAGAATTAAGCTGAAAATCATAATTATATTTTTTATAGGCTAATTTGATTTAATCATTGGCTAATTTAAAGTAATTATGTTTGGGAATTAATTTAGGATCCAATTAAAGGATTTAATTAGTGCGAGGACTCAATTACACTTTAAATTGGTTAAATCAAATTAATTAAGGGCTTAATCGAAGAGTAATCAGGTTCTTGAATTTTATTCGCGTTCAATTGATGTGATTGGAATTTTCGAGGATCGAATTGAATTGTTTTAAGCCAATTATGCCAAATCAAGAGCCAAATTGTACGAATTGAGAGTCTAACGGTCAATTAAGGGTTAAATCATGCAAATCGGAAACAAGGACTAAAATAAAAAAAGACACACAAAGCTAAAGATGCTCTTGAAATGCTGACGGGTATATAATTGCCCAAAATTAAATGTTATTGGGGATGCAATTAGAACAATTGCAAATTAGAGGACCAAATTATAATTTTCCAACAACCAAATTTGCATGTTCCTACACTGTTCCGCCACCTGAACAGTGCAGGAACACGACTCTACAATGGCTCTTTGCAGCAGAGCACGACATTGCAGTCCTCAGCCTTCTGCTAATTTAGAGACAGCCATTACACACAAATTGCATGTGCTCTGCCTATAAATTCACAACATGCAGAGAGATGACAGGGGAGGGGAAAACAAAGGAAAAAGAAAGAAAATAGAGAATTATGTAAAAGAAAAAACAGAGAGAAACGAGGGAGTTTTGGAAGAGTTTACAGAGATTTCTAGCATAAAATACAAGCAAAACAAAGGTAAAATCACACGATCGTTCCCAACAACCAGCCCCCTCTTTTTCTCTCGGCCTGCAATCTCTCTCTCCCTAGACACGCTTCTGTAAAACTATCACTCACTCACTCTCTCTCTCTCTCTCCACCATGCACACCCATTCAAACACCCATTACCACCCTTATCAAAACCGTAAAACTCACCCATATATCAGAAACCAAACCCCACTTACAGGCGAAGCAATGGTGACAGTTGCAGCCATTGCAACACAAACCCCAGTGAATTTGGAAGCTCCCTCCGGCCACCTCCTTTACCCAAAGGTACTAATAGTGATATGAATTCCATCAATAATTGTGATGAAGCCCAATAGCAATGATGGTTTAGAACCCCAAGATCGTGTAGAAAAGATTGCTTGAGCTTTGACCCAACACCTAACAAGATGAAAACCAAGACTACGAAGGATTGAAACGTGAGGTTGTTTGTTTGGTTGTTTGAACGCTACAAGATTAACTTGATAAGTTCAACGAGTTCTTTTAAGAACGAAGAGGAATACAAGACCTCACAAAAATGATAATTTTCTAAAAACAAAATCTGTTTATTCATTTCAAAATTCCCATCCATATACTTGGAACAACCCTCCAAGAATAGGAAAAGTCATAACTAAAGCTTTAAAACAACACAAACATCAAAATAAACACGTCCCCATGTTTTTAGGCCAGTTGGACTTCTAGAGGCAACCATAAATAGCTAAATAACTAAATTCAATGTATTTAACATCACCATTAAAGACCATTTTTAATCCTTTATTTAATATCTTGAAACTCATCAAATTCATGGCCTTTGATGGTCAAATCATGCTAGAAATGTTTTTGCATAATTATTAGCTTCTTCAATTGCTTCGATGATGTGGACTAAGCATGCATTATTATTTGAGGCCATCTTGGTCTGTTTAGAATCAACCCAAATAGCTTGGATTAGCCCATTTAGTGCTTCCTTGAATATAGAGTGATATATTGAATTTGGGATTATATGGAAATCGGATACAAGAGTTTTCAATTGTAGGTTCGTTTCTGCCGAAATTTGATCCCAAAAAGGGTTGATGATCTAGAAGTACGTGAACGACCTATAATTTGAGTGTTGATGTTACTTTAGTACTAAAATACTAAACATTGAATTTGAGGTTATTTCGAGGTTGTTTGTTTTGGGTTTCAATTCTGTTACGCGAAGATGGTGTAAGAGTTTAGATTCTGCTCACTTCTCAAAAAGTAATGCTTACTTTTTCTTACTCTATTTTGGGTTATCTAGGAGTCAATAATTGTTTTCGCTGGTATTTACTTCTGCTTTATTTCGTGTGTTCGTATCGTCCATAATCAGCACGAATTTGCATTGCTACTCGCGAAATCGTAATCGTAGTTTTGTTTTGCTTTGTTATCAGTATTTTTATTGCTTCTTGAGTCTTAAAATCATGATTAGAGTGCGCTGTGAAGCATAGTGACTTTGATTTGTTGATTTTAGTTCCGAAAGAACCAAAAGAAAGCAAGTTGAGAGGTAAAAGGCGTAGTGAGCTTATTAGAGTGAAAAGCCTTCATATTTTTGTGTGATACACGAGAGTTGTGATGAGGATATATATATATTTTTTGCTACTAACCAAATTTTGCAGATTGAAAAGTTGTCTAAAAACAATGATACAGCGACACAAAACGCTGACGTAGCATTCCAATTACGAGCCATGGGTGAGCAACTTGAGTTTTTGTCTAGGACATAAAAAGAGCAGAAAGATGAGGTGAATTCGATAAAGCAACAGCATAGTGGGGCTGATCGCCGAGGAAATATGATTCGTACACCCGTACGGAATAACAAATCTGATTTTGAGGAGTATGTTGATGAAAACACAGATGTGGACAAAGATAACTATGATGAAGGTAAAAATTCCTAACTTTGGAATGGGAGAAAAAAGTAGATTGGATTTTTTATTGTCATAACTATCCTGAACAAAATGAAGTGAAATTGGTGATGATTGAGTTTACAGCGTATGCAATGATTTGGTGGGATCAAATTGTAATCAATAGGAGGAGGAATGGGGAGCGACCCGTTCATAGTTGGGGAGAGATGAAAGTCTTAATGAGGAAACGATTTGTGCCAAACCACTATAATAGAGACCTATACCTCAAGCTCCAAGGTCTTAATCAAGGCTACAAGACAGTAGATGAATATCACAAAGAGATGTAGATTTCTTAATGGGTTGAATCGCGACATTGCAAAAGTTGTTGAGCTACAGCACTATGTGGAGCTAGAGGACATGATTCACATGGCTACGAAGGTGGAGAGACAACTTAGGAATGAACATGTTCGGCCAGGATTTAATTCGGGTTCTTCATCATCTTGGAAGATGAATCTGAAGAGAGTGGGTAGTGTCCAGCCAAGATCCTTTGTTCCTTCTAAAACTGAACGAACAACGGTTAAAGTTGATGTCCCTACTGGTGCCAAAGGTAAATATGAAACGCAGCCTAAACGCACTCATGATGTTAAATGTTTCAGGTGTCAAGGGCATGGACATTATGCTTCAGAGTGTCCAGACAAGAGAATCATGATGATTAGAGATGATGGTGACATGGAATCTGAAAGTGACAAATCTCATTGCGAAGGCATGCCACCATTGGAGGATATTGATGAGGATGAGTTAGCATTACCGGTTGCGGGGTCCTTGGTTATAAGGCGCACACTTCAGGTTCAGGTCATGGAAGATGAATCTAATCAACAAATAGAGAATATCTTTAATACGCGCTGTTATGTACAAAGCAAGGTGTGTAGTTTAATTGTTGATAGTGGAAGCTGCGTTAATGTTTGCAGTACCACACTTGTGAGTAAAATGAATTTGAGTAATGTTAAGCATCTGAAACCGTAGAGATTGCAATGGCTGAATGATAGTGGAGAAGTGAAAGTGACTAAACAGGTTGTGGTTCCATTTTCGATTGGGAAATATGTAGATGAAGTTCTGTGCGATGCGGTACCAATGAAAGCAAGTCACATCTTGTTGGGGAGGCCTTGGCAAAATGACAGGAAGGCAATTCATGATGGGTTTAAAAATAGGTATACCATTGTAAAAGATGGTAAAACCATTACTCTTGTACCTCTTACACCCAAACAGATGTATCATGATCAAATAAAGCTGAAATGTGAGCATGAAATAATGGGGAGAAAAAATCAAATTAAATGAGTTAAATGAGGTCTACTTAAAACTGGCCCAAAATCCCAAATTAAAAAGCCCATGAGTTAATTCAAACAAGCCTTGGATCCTAGCTAAAAACAAAGTCTTAATTTAAGCCCAAACAAACCTTGGGCTCTAGCTAATAAAATTAAAGAAAGCCCATTAGTCTTATATATGGCCTTCCATCCAGCCCCTTAATCCTTGCTGGTGTTTCTTTACCGGTTCGCATCACCGGTTCGCCCCTTAATGTCCTAGACAATAACTCAAGTTGCTTACACATTGCTCCTAATTGGAATGCTACGTCAGTTTTCTGTGTTGCTGATTCATTGTTTTCAGATATCTTTTCAATTTGCAAAATTTGGCTAGTAGTCAAAAAAAATATATCCTCACACTTGTGACTAAACTAAATTTGAGTACTGTTAAGCATACAAAACCATATAGATTGCAATGGTTGAATGATAGTGGAGAAGTGAAAGTGACTAAACAGGTTGCGATTCCATTTTCGATTGGGAAATATGATGATGAAGTTCTGTGCAATGTGGTAACAATGCAATCAAGTCAAATCTTGTTGGGGAGGCCTTGGCAATATGATAGGAAGGCAATTCATGATAGGGTTAAAAATAGGTATATCATTGTAAAAGATGGTAAAACCATCACTCTTGTACCTCTTATGATATGAACCCCATCAACAATTGTGATGACACCCAATAGCAACGATGGTTTAGAACCCCAAGATCGTGTAGACAAGATTGTTTGAGCCTTGACCCCACACCTAACAAGATGAAAACCAAGACTACAAAGGATTGAAACGCCACACCTAGAAAACCTGAGAATCACTCAACAATCAAGGTGATAAGTTTGGTTGTTTGAACACCACAAGATTAACTTGATAAGTTCTAGGAGTTCTCTTAAGAACCAAGAGGAACACAAAACCTCACAAATATAATAATCTCTGAAAACACAATCTGTTTTATTATTTCGAAATACCCCTTTTTATACTTGGAACAACCCTCCAAGAATAGGAAGAGTCATAACTAAAGCCTTAAAATAGCTCAAAAAGTAACATAAACAAGTCCCCACGTTTTTAGGTCTCTTGGACTTCTAGAGGCTGTCATAAATAGCTAAATGACTAAATTCAATGTATTTGACATAACCATTTAAGACCAACTTTTATTCCTCTAATTAATCACCTTGAAAGTCATCAAATTCATGCCCTTTGATGGTCAGATCATGCTGAAACGTTTTGGCATAATTATTACCCTCTTCAATTGCTTTGATGATGTGGACTAAGCCTTGATTAGCATCTGATCCCATCTTGGTCTTTTTAGAATCAGCCCAAATCTCTTGGATTAACTCATTTAGTGCTTCATTGAAGCGTTTGGCTCTAAGTCTTGTAATTGGGCCACTTGGAAGTAACAACGCGTCTTGTGCAAATTCATCCCTATCCGCGAGTGTATGATCAACCAGTCCAGCTCCTTGGTTTGCATCATCTTACACCCAAACAGGTGTATGATGATCAAATAAAGCTAAAACGTGAGTATGAGGCAATGGGGAGAGAAAATCAAGGGGAGAGAAGACCATCAAATTCCACCATAACCCAAACTACTACAACGCATTCAAACACCCATCCATACACAAACAAATCGGACCATTCGATCACAACTCAAAATCACCCAAATTTGGTCGAGAGTAGAGGTCACATAAAAGGAGAGAAGAAAGTTAGGAAGAGTGATGAGAACTGTGTGGGAAAACTAAAAAAACAGCATAATTTTTATGCAAGAGAGGGTGAGGTTAGATCTCCATGTTTCACTAATAAGCCATTGATTTTACTTGTGTACAAGGAGGCTTACTTTAATACTAATGATCTTGATCATATTGTGCCTAGTGCTATTGTTTCGTTGTTGCAAGAGTTTGATGATGTTTACCCCAACGATACTCCTAGCGGATTACCACCATTGCAGGGAGTAGAGTATAAGATTGATCTTGTACATGAAACTTCAATTCCTAACCGACCAACCTATATAAGTAATCCCGAGGAGATAAAAGAGCTTCAAAGACAACTTTATGAGCTAATAGATAAGGGATATATTCGTAAGAACATAAGCGTATGTGTTGTACCCATTATACTCAAGCCTAAGAAGGATGGAATGTGGAGGATGCATGTTGATTATCGAGCCATCAACAACATAACGGTTTTGATTCAAGGTCGAATCCTTTCGAGGAGAGAGAGGATGATTCGAATCAGTCCATAAACAAGTCACGAAATTTTCTAAATAGAGTGAATTTTCTAAATCTAAACATAATATGAGATTGCAACGAAAAAAAAAAACTCTAAATTAAAGTATTGCTACTCACGAAATTTATTAAGGAAAAAAGTCAAATAGAGAAAGATCTTTAATTTATAGATGCCGGCACAAGTTATTTTATAGTTGTAAGAAAAAATAGAGAAAACAAGATGCTTATTTCTTTCCCTTTTATATTTCTACATAAAAATGAAACAAGATGATTGATTAAAATTAATTTCGCAAGTTTACAAATGAGAACTCTCAACTCTGTGGGTAATACTGACGTTTGAGCTGAGAAGAAGGCATGAACTTTCTCAATCTGCCACTCTTTCACACTGTAGACACTCAATCGAGGGAATAGTTTCCGTTTAAGCCTAAAAATGGGAAAAGGCTATTATACTATGAAATCTCTTAAAAATAGAAGGGGAGGAAAAAAAGGTAACTCGGTCATATAATTTTAATGTCGATAAGACCTCTGTAATTTAAAATGAAAGTATGGAAATAATTGCTTTTTAAAAATTTATTCTAGAAATACACCAAAATTATATTTTTAGAAAATATATTTATAATATCAACATATCAAAACAATACAAAATACTATAATTTTAATTTTAAAAAAATAAACATATTTAATTTTATTTAAAAAAAAAATAAACACAGATTAAATGTGGCAAAGTGTACATCAAATACCTATCTTCTCGTAAAAAACAAGCCATTCAAGTTACATATATGAGAATCAAAAGATTTATGAAAACAAAAAGAATTACTTCCAGTGACTACACGAAGAACATAATGTTCTCTTAACCATCACATTAAGAAGTTAAATTTTGATATCTCAAAATCTCACTGGACCCTGGCTCAAGATGGAAGGTAAGATCTTACATTATATGGCAAATGCTGTCGTTGTGAGTTGACATCAGACCAGCAAAGCAAAGCGCTATTGCTGGGTAGCAAGGAGTTCTATGAGAAGTAGATAGAGACTATAATGCAAACACCATTTGTATCTCTCTCTCAATGGGTGTGAATAAACTAGGGTTAAAGCACGGCATATATCAGTCCCCAAAAAGCGAGCACGTAATTATGTATAGCATCATAAATAAGACAACAAAAGTTGTATTTACATGAAAATTGTTTTCACTCTGATCATCTAGAGGTACAAAATCTTTAGCCAAGCATTAGAGTTTTTCCAGCTCACCGATCCATCAAGGAATCGCAGCAGGAGATCTGAAAGCTCTGAAACAGAAACGGGATAAGAGAAAGAAATTATCAGTTGGTACTTGCTTTAATAAAACAAAATCAATATGGGTTTAGTGTGCTAGCTAGCTAACTACCAGAGACATCTTAAGAAATTGATGAGAAAAAGGAACAAATGGTTTTCTCTATCAAGCAGTTCACGTCGAACCAGCCGCTCTAAATTCAAGTTTCTAGGAAGAAGATGGCTGTAATACAGTAAAGTTGTGACGGAGGCAGTTGGCTGAGACATTAGTGCACCGATTAGTCTCACTAGTGACCAGAACATCAATGGTTGGAATGCCTGCCAGAAAATATAGTAACAGCATAAGTAAAATAAACCTTGGAGTGCATTAAGTTTCATGCAATGGTCATATTATGAATTTTATACCCAACTTTTCTTTTCACAAAAAGAGTAAAAAACAATACATGCAAGAACAAAAGAGAGAGAAAATACCATATTGATTTGTTAAGAGAGAGGAAATTCGCTTGAACGAAGAGAAATCATTTTAGTGATAGAACTGAAGCTGAATCTCTGAGATAGAGGGGAAAATCCGTTGGCAGTGTAGCAGATTGAAATGTCTCCTTTTCTCAGCTGCCAATCTTCAGCTGCTGTTCAGACCTAACCTTCTCTCAAGGCCGAAAGGTCAAAGAAATCACATGTAACTGTAAAACTTACAGCAGAAAACAGGACAGGGTGTGTCAGAGGAGCCCAAAGTTATTATTGGGCTTATAGCGAGTTAGATGTTGCTGAACACTGGGCCGTTTGAGACACATGCGGCCCGTCATCACAACAGACAAAACCCTGGTGTTACGAACACCATAACAAGGGAAGCAGCGAACAGAAGCATCACTTAGCATGGCTGCCAAACCTGTTTTTTGCTGCTTTTCATTGTTTTTTTTTATTTTAAAAATTAATGGTTAATGTTTTTATATCATTTTAATGTGCTGATATCAAAAATAATTTTAAAAAAATAAAAAAAACATCATTTTGATATATTTCGGTACGAAAAGCACTTTGAAAAGCAACAGCAACAGTACTCCCAAACACCCCCTTAACGAGTTCCATGGTATTAATTTGATATATTCACACAGAATATTTGCAAAGCAAGAAGTTTATCACTTTTAAGTTGGGTCGAAAAATGGCACATTACACCGTAGGTCAAAACCTCAAAAAAGGGGGACCTCTTGGTTTCAGCTTATAGAATCTTCACAAGTTCATATTCTTTATACACGTGCGCGCGCGCGCACCCACACACTAGCCAAATGCACTCGCGCTACGTCGCAAGCGGCACCATATTTTTTTCAATGTAAAAAATGTTAATTATGTGTATTTTTTATTGTATTATAAATTTAGCCAAAATAATAAATTTATGCAGAAATCCTATGAAGTGCAAATTTTTATAAAATATATGAATTTTAAATCGCTATAATTTATCTGTTTACTAGTTTTTAATGAAATAACCAGTATTAATTTATCATCATCATTAAAAAAGCAAGAAGATTCGAAGATTTGAATTATTAAATTCACTGTATTAGGATTAGTTTATTTAATAATTCAATTTAAATCAAACAAAAATAAAATATAAATTGTGAAAATACCTATAATAATAAAATAACAAAAATAAATAGTTAATTTTCTATCAACAAAAAGATAAAAACATAAATTGAAAATTCATCCTCATGCTCTTTTCATTATCATTGCTATAACAGTTAACATTACTATCAATATTGTTATCAAAAAGCATAAATTCTGAAAAATCATTAAAAAAAATTATAAAAAAAATCACAAAAATTATTATTATTATTATTATTATTATTATTATTATTATTATTATTATTATTATATTTTTATTATTTTGTGTTAATAATGAAAGAAAAAAAATGAAAGACTAAAAAAATCCTAAAAACTTCAAGAAAAGATCAAAGAAAAAAATAAAATAAAAATAAAAGCTATCATTGTTATTACTGTCAAAACAAAAAAAATCATCCAATTATCCCGAGAAAAAAAACCTAAAAAACATTAATAAAAGAGTAAGCAAGAAAAAAATTCAATTATTATTATTATTATTGTGTTAATAATGAAAAAATAAAATAAATGAAAAAGTAAAAAAATCATAAAACTTTAACAAAAGATAAAAAAAAAATTATCAGGTAAAAAAAAGTTATATAACGTAAAAATAAAAAACGAATAAAGAACTAAAAGAAAGAACAAAGGGGAAAAAACACAAATATCAGTTTTTAAATGATCATAGATACAAAATAAAATTTAAGAGCTAATTTTTTTAAATAAAATATCACCTCAACAAATAAAAAAACAACAAAAATTAAAAATCAAAGCTAAGAGCACACTTATATATACATGAATAAAAGTAAGGATTATTCTAGAAATAAAAAGAAAGAAAGGGATTAAAATAAAATATTAAAAGTATAAGGGCAAAAGTGAAAATCAAATATAAAGGGATTAAAATCTAAAATGAAAAGTATAAGGGACGAAATGAAAATCAAATATATTATCAATTTCAATCAAAGGACAAAATTGAAAACATTGAAACTGTTGTACCGAATAAATTAATCTTTTTAAACCCAATGCAGAAATTAAAAGAAGGAGGACCGAAGTGAAACATTAACATTAAATTAATTTCAATCGAAGGACCTAATCGAATTAAATCAAAATTTATATAACAAAAATCAAGACCATACACAAAATTCAACGTCCAGGGACCGAAGTGAAAAAGAACGAAAACCGGGGGACTCTAAAAGTGCAGGAGAGAGAGAAACGTGACCATCATTTTTCAAAACACGCCGCACCGGGAGGGAGACCACGCGGAGCCGCCTCGATAGAGACTCCGGTAGCCCATCTCCAGTTACCGTATGACCCCTCACGCACCACCTAAAAAGGGCATGAGGGGAAAAACCGTTGGTCGCGTGCTTCGCACACGCTAACAGTATATTGAAAGAAATAATAAAAATATATGGTCAATTACTGGTCTGCCCCTGTGCCCAATTCATCATTTTTGTCTTATTAGGGGCTATATCCGTATTTATCCAATTTTGAAAAATAAAAAAAAATAAGAAGGGCGGCGAACCGGACCAAATCAAGTCGGACTGAGATGCGAAATGATCGCGGAGCCCTTCAGTCCAGGTGTTTTTTTGTCGTTTTCGAGGGGTAGATTCGTTAATACACAGTTTATTAACAGCAAAAAAAAAAAAACTCACATACACGTGCAAAGCACCAGAACAAATATCCAATCCACAATCACTTACATCAAAATCTACAGTGCATGAAACAGTAAAAACACTACAACAATTATCTTTCATAATTATACACACACACACACACACGAGCAGCAACATATATACTATAAGAATTACGTCGTAATATGGGTATTGGTGGCCGGTTACAGGGGACAAATGTAAAAAAAAAAGAAGCAAGGTTAAAGAAAGATGCTAAGAATTAAAACCAAAGAGAGGGAAAAGCTTGGAAGAAAAGAGCATTGAAAAAGAAAATGTTTTTATTTTTATTTAATCATCTAAAATCATCTCACAAACTAAAAAAGACAAAACATATGGGTAGCATAACCCTAAACACCAACGTATTGGGCTTAACCCATCAATTAAAACTATATAACATAAATAACTCAAATAAATGAAATAATAAAATAAAATAAAAATAAGTTCAATAAAACAATAAAATAAGTTCACTAAAACAATAAACCAGGTCTAAATGGGCCTAATCTCCTAACCAAAGAGTGACAGGCTAGGTCATCTTACATCGTCTCCATCTATATAGTTGTATAATATATTGTGTGGGTATGGTTTCCTTACCAGCTCTCCCAAGATTAGAGAAACTTCACCTCGTCAAGTGTAGCTCTTGGCAACTCTTATAGTACTTTTAAATATTTGGATCAATTTGTTGGAATATATCTCTAGTGATTCAAGTGCAATCTAAATCAAGTCAGTCCATCTAATGAACTAGAAACCATTAAACCTTGCATTTCTTGGTGAAAACAACTTATTCATCCAAAATAGCATCAATATTATCCTTTTATGCTCAAGTCAAAGGGAAAAAGGTAGGGATTTCAATATGATCATCAGAAACAGAGTTAGGTAGCATTTTTAAATGATCATTTAGAATACAATGTGGTTTCTAGAATGCATATCCTTAATATTAAATGTTGAGCTAAAATCAAAATCAAATGGTAAATCAAGAGCATAAACATTTGAATGAACTTATTGTAGAACTTTGAATGGTTTTGCATTACATAAATGCATTTTTTATTAGTTTTTGAAGGAAACCACTCGACTCTAATCTATATCATAACATAATCTCGCATGTTAAGTTCATTATGTCATTTATGCAAATTAGTTTGAAGTTTATATTGAGCATTACTTGCTTGAATATGCATGGTGATCTAAACATGCAAATCCTGAATTTTATATGGAAAAGACTCAGCTAACTTGTACACTAAGGAGACATCGGAAAAAGTCTAAAGGTTTCTTAGGCTTGTAACCATGTATACCTTCAAATGAAATCACGTATGTTGACAATTGACAAAGCTATTATAGATAAATCAGGTTGTAAAAAACATAAAATCCTAATTTCTATTATGAGCACTCACTAAACACTTCAAAAAATTGCTTAAACTCGTATTAACCACGTCAATTTGACCATCATTTTAGGGGTGATAGGCACTAGAAAGCTTCAACTTAGTTCTCGCTATATGTCAAAAAATTTCTAGAAATAACTCATAAATCTAACATCCTTATCTAATATATTATAGTTTGGGGAAAATCATATAACTTGAATATCACATCAAAATAAAGTTTTGTAACTCTAGAAGTATTTATGGTCTTGGTATAATAGATAAAATAGGTCATCTTAGAGAAATGATTGAGAACCAAAAATATATAATCATGTTTCTATGTAGTATATGGAAGCACAAGTATAAAATCCATATATTTATCTTATGAAGGGCAATATTCTATTTTATATATTTAGCTAGTTGACATACATGAAAATGACCTACCATCTTAATTACATCACTTTCCAAACTAAACTAAAAGCAATTAATGTCCTACCTCTTCAATGGTTTTATTTCTTCCAAAATGTCCAAAAAAAACCTTCAGCATGAATCTATCATATCAAAAACTCATGCATTGATGACTTTGGGATACAAAACTTATTATCCTAAAATAAATAGCCTTCTTAGAGGTTGTAGCATCCACCAAATAATTAATCTCATCCCTCAAAGTCATATATATTTCTCCAAATTATAAGCAAGATTCACACTGTTTTTTAGCATTTTAAATCCAATTACTTCAACACTTTTTTAGTATAACAACTTTGACACTCTAAGAATATGTCATCTTATTCCATATCCCAAATTTATGTTTTCAAATAAATGAATAAGCTTGCAAATACTCAATCTAACAACCATGCCTATGATTGAGTTTTTTTTTTATAGTTAAAATAGCAAAGGGCTTCATTGTTAGATCAAATAAAAAACTAAAGTGGTAGAAAATAATGGCAACAATAACACGAAGCTTGAACCATCGCATCAAAATTCTTATCATACGTTGAGTATGTTTCTTTGGCCTCATTAAGTTTCTCACTAAAATTACTTATATGGTGATTCCTAACTAAGTACTCCACCTATATTAACTCCTAAATCATCACATTCTACTTCAAACACCTTATTAAAATCAAAGAGATATTTAGGGCCTATATCATCTTATTTTTAACCTCTTAAAATGTGTTATTAGCATTGTTACATGTGGTTGTACGACGTAAAGGGTGTCGTTAGAGTCACCACCGAGCTGTTTAGTTTAGTATCGCTGGAAAAATATATATGTATTGGTCTTATTAAAGATTTAAAGAGTAAGGGATTGGTTATATCTATGAAAGGTACTCTAGAGTACCCTACTTGATGTAAGTTGCATTGTAAGATTTGATATGATTTAAAAGCTTTGATGAGTATGATTTTCAGTTAGTTTTTCTTTTGGAATAGCTTAAATATCATGTATGTTCAAGATCTCAATTTTATTTTACATGAATGAGAGTTATATGAAAGTTTCCAAAATGAATTAGTTGTTTATAGTTGTTATAATGTCTCTCATAGCTAAATAGTCAACCAGTTTAAATGACCATATCATTTGATTAATTGGTTCCCGTAAAATTCTCAAGTGTTCATCATGGATGAACAAAAATAGGCCAATTCTGATGCAAACCAAGGAGCTGGACTAATTGATCATACACTCGTGGATGGGGCTAAATTTGCATAAGATCATTTGTCGTTTCCAAGTGTGGATGGGGCTGAATTTGCATAAGATCCTTTGTTGCTTCCAAGTGGTCCAATAACAAGACTTAGAACCAAACGTTTTAAGGAAGCACTAAATGGGCTAATGCAAGCGATTTGGGCTGATTCTAAACGAATCAAGATGGGCTCAAATAATAATCAAAGACATTTCCAGCTTGATCTGACCATCAAACGGCATGAATTTGACGAGTTCTAAGATATTAGATAGAGGAATATACATGGTTTTCAATGGTTCTGCTAAATACATTGAATTTAGTCATTTAGCTATTTATGGTTGCCTCTAGAAGTCCAATAGGCCTAAAAATGTGGGGACTTGTTTATTTTTATGTTTGTGCTGTTTTAAAGCTTTAGTTATGACTTGTTTATTCTTGGAGGGTTGTTCCAAGTATATAGATAGGAATTTCAAAATGAATAAACAGATTATGTTTTCAGAAAATTATCATATTTGTGAGGTCCTGTGTTCCTCTTTGTTCTTAAAAGAACTCGTAGAACTTGTCAAGTTAATCTTGTGGCGTTCAAACAACCAAACTTATCACCTTGATTGTTGAAAGATTCTCAGGTTTTCTCGATATGGCGTTTCAATTCTTCATAGTCTTGGTTTTTATCTAGTTAGGTGTCGGGTCAAGGCTCAGTCAACCTTCTCTGCACGATCTTAGGGTTCTAGACCATCGTTGCTATTGGGTTTCATCACAATTGTTGATGGAGTTCATATCAAATTTACTTGGTATGCCCGAGTGGTCAATTAATTCAGTTAAAAACAAGTTTTAACACTTTCAATGATGAAAATTCATCTGGATAAAATGTATAACAACTTTATATATGCATGCAATGTGAAGTGTGTGAGTTCATTTTAGTTCCCTATTGTATAGGATATAAAGATTTTAACAAAAGCTTTAAAATGAGTCCTTAATAGCTAAATTTTTAACTTGTTTTGCTTGTTTGAACTTATTGATGAATTTCTTCATTCAATTCCATATATTTATTAATGTGATTTTTATATCAAACTTGCTTAAACTTATTCTTATTCAAGCATATCATTAGTCTGTTTTTCATTTAGTTGTTATCATTAGAATACAAGATATTATAAAGATTAATATGTGACCTATAGGTCAACACATTTAAATTAGAGGTTAAACTAGTTGTGTCCCCGTTTTGTACCGTCGGGTAGGATTTTCTTCTTATTTGCATAAAAAATAATGTTCAGGTGTTGCAAATTCATTTTAAAGTATAAGGAAAAATCTATGACTCGGGTCACAGACTCAACTAAATTAAATACATTATTTTTATTTCAATTAGATGATAGAAAAAATAAGCAACGACATTAAATGTACCAAATTAAAAACAAAAGGTGATTATAATAACAGGGAAAAAATCATTTTTGTTCAAATATAGACAAACAATGTCACTTATTTTGGGTAAAACTAATAGACCATAAAAATGGCAATAGTCAACCACAGTTAGAAAAACATGCAGTTTTGGTAATAGGGGACTAGTCAACCACAGTTAGCCCACTAAACTTATGTCCTAGGTCATGGAATCAAAATAACTTGATATAAAAATTAAAAAAATAACAACTTCTGTTAAAAAAATTAAATTAAATTAATGTCAGATGATAAAACTTGAAAATGAAATACATGAAAAATAAAAACAAAAATGAAGTCAACTTGTATTAACTTTTCAAACATGTGACCAAAAGTACTTTATATAAAAATATCATAAATCTTAATTCTTATTTAGTCAAATGTTAAAGGCTAAGATTGGAAGAAGAATTCAAATTTCAAATTCAAATAAAAATAAATTTTATTATTTATGGAGAGTATAATTGAAAAGGAAAGTCAATTTACAAAAGGACCTAAAAACAATCAAAATAATGAGGATCAAGATTAAAATAAATTGAAAGAAACATAAATTTAATAAAAAAAATAAAACAATCAAAAGAATAAGAACAAAATTGAAAAGAATAAAATATCACAAAATGAAATTGCATGAAGAAACTAAAAACAAACAAAATTTTACAAAAGGTCCAAGTAAAAAATATATAAAAAATAAGAACTGAATTTGACATCTTAAAAAATTAAAGGACAACATTGAAATTTTGCATGGTGAACATGACCTTTTTTTTTTTGGAGAAGAGAGAACAGTATGAGAAGGAAAAAAAAGTCATTGATATTGAAATGTTGCCCTAACATTACCAATTGTCATCCTAAAAGGAAGATAACATTGTGATGCTCCAAAGACACGATAAAAGTTGGTGTTTGGTCGTTGGAGGTGTTATATGCACCATTCAAATGACACAGGTGCCTTAGCAGGCTAGCACTTCTCTAACATTTGCAAGCCAATTTTTTTTTAATAATATTTTAGATTAATAAAATTATCAAAACTATCATTACTTAACCTCTAATAACAAAAAAAAAAAAAACAGTTGTGTGAAAATATTTTGTGTACCAGTTTAATTTATTTATTTATTGCTTTTAATGGTGTTTTGGTCATTTCACTGTACTTTTAAAATGAGAAAATGGTTTTTTGCTCCCGGTCAGTTCAGTAAATATCAATGAACCTTTTGAAAAGATCGCAATGTCCCTAATAGTCTACTTAATAACATTTGATGAGACAAACAAGAGTGTTATTATAAACAATTTTTTCCAAGAAATATTGGATTTTTAAAAATATTACAAAGGCTTTATACACCTGAAAACAATTATATGAAATAGTAATAATTAATAAATTAATAAATCAAAATTTAAATTAAATATAATAAGTAAATTGTCATAACCTAATTTCAGGTTATTCCCAAAATCTACCAATAAATAAGAAAATAAAAGGGGTTGGTGTCGGCAGAAAAATCAAGGTGGAAATTTTGAATGTTTTCGAGATCTCGATCATACCTCTTTTGTGCCCAGAAATGAAGAAAAATGCAGATTCAAAGCTAATGTCATTTATTATCGGATAAATCTGTCTAGAAATTAAGTTGAAAGATTTAATTGTGTTTTTATGGGCCATTTGGATTTAATCGTTGGCTAATTTAAAAGTGCAAATTAATCGCTGACCAATTTAATAGCGTAATGATACGATCGTATTTTTTTATACTTGGAAACAAAAAAGAGTGCAGATTCGCAGCTAATCTAATTTAGTATTGGATAAATCTATGAAAAAATTAAGTCAAAAGATATAATTATATTTTGATGGGCCAATTCGATTTCATTGTTGGCCAATTTAAAAGTGTAATTATGTTTAAAAATTAATTTATGGTCCAATTGAAGGATTTATGGTCCAATTAATTTATGACTTAATTATACTTTAAATTGGTCAAATTAATTTTAGCAAGGGCTTGATGAGATGGGAATTTTCAGCTACCGATTTAAATTATTTCAAGCCAATTATACAAAATTATGAGCCAAATTGAACAAATTGAGAGTTTAATGGTCAATTGAGGGTTTAAACGCACAAATCAGAAAATCAAGAACCAAAATAAAATGGTACGCAAAGTCGAGGCTAATATTTAATTTTGTGATTAGGGTATATTTGCACAAAATCATAACTTTAAATTCAATTAGGGTGCGATTAGAACAATTATAAGAAGGAGGACCAAATCATATTTTTGCCCTATGCAAAATCGTTTTTCACAAGCTTGCACTACTGAATCACCCTAAAAATGCACACACCCCGCCTGAGCAAAGCCCCATTACTGGGCAATGCAGCGGCAGCAGCCCTTGGCTGCACGCCATGGGTAGCCAAAGGGTTGCTTCCTCTACTATAAATATGCAAGCAGGAAGTGAAGAAAAAAAAAAGAGGGAAGCAGCTTGATCGTAAACGAGGCAAAATCTCACGTAAAAAACTCTAGTAATCTTCAACCAGCCCCGTCATCCCTAACTCCTTTCCTTTTTTTTCTTCTCTCTCACTACCAGCACGCCAGCCTCTCTCTCTCTCCTACACCAGTCGTAACTCTGACCACCTTGCACCACCTCATCATCGCCAGAAGCCTTCCCTCAACACCAGCAACCCACCTATGGCCTCCAGTGAAGCAAAGAACACCCTCAACAACTACAACGTGACTCGTGCCCCTTCCGACATCCTCTCCGGCCCCCCATAAGCCACCATTTCTGACGCCACCATGACCAGAAGAACCACCTTGACCTCCTCTACTCAACGGTACTAACAGGTACGTCGTTTGTCACACTCGAAAACTTTCTTCCTCTGCATGCGCGGGGAGTGAATTAATTAACTCCCCGCCGGGTCATATTAAGCCTAGCCCAATATGAGTGGGCTTAAACGCTCATGGTTAAAGCCCGGCGTGAAAATAAATGGGCTGAAGTGATTCAAACCTCTTGATCACGTGGTCACGCAACCCACAACGAAGAATGAGATATGATTCCGGAAAACCGAAATAGGTCTGATAGGAGTGTGAGACAATGGAAACTTGTCCATGGCACCAACACTATTGGAAGAAGTAGAATGATGGCATTAAGCCAGTTAATCTTCGATAAATGGGATTTAGTTCGTTAAAGAACTGAAGAACGCAAGAATCACTCTCACACATAAAATGAAAAGTTCAGAATCAATGTCATCAATAGCTGGCAAAATTATTCCTAACATGAGATTAAATAGTCTTTGAAAAACTAACCCTAATGGACCCCTTATGTGGACTTAAATGAGATCCACTCAAAACTCGCCCAAAACCCCAAATTAGAAAACCCATGACTTAATCCAAAGAAGTTTTGGATCCTAACTGAAAACAAAATCTTAATGAAGCCCAAACAAGTCTTGGGCTGCAATTAACAAAATTAAATAAAGCCAAAGAGTCTTATTTATAACCTCCCATCTAGCCCTTTAATCCATGCAGGTGTTTCTGGACCAGTTCGCATCATGAAGCCTAAGCCCGAGATCATGTTGGCGGCGAGCCCAGCCCAGCCCAGCCCAATAAGGTGGGCTGCTGGGCTGGGCAGCCAGCGCAACAAATAAAAAATATAAAAATACAAAATTTGCACAAAAAATATTTTTTATTTTTATTTTTTCTTTTACAAAAAACTTTTTTTTCTTGCATATGGACAATACACTAGCATATTTTAAAAATTCTTTGTCTTTCAAAAATAATATATTATCACGGAGTTTGAAGAAAAAATGTGTTTTAGCCTGGATTTTGCACAGAAAAATCATTTCTCGTATTTTACAACATGTTTGTAAAAATCCAAAGGGTATTGGCCAATACTACAAAACTATTAAAACCTTATTTTTGGGAATTTATTATTTCACTATTGGTATTTGGATAAATAATTCTAAGGGGTCAATATCCAAAATATTTGGCGGGGATAATTTATTATTATGCACTGTCGGTGTTTGGACAAATAAATCCTAAGTGGTGAATATCCAAAATATTCGGTGGGGATAATTTGCTATTATCCACTGTTGGTGTTTGGATAAATAAATCCTAAAGGGGTATATATCCAAAATATTCGGCGGGAATAATACATAACAAATCACAAGCAGGTTACCTTAGGTAGTGCGTATTGGGGGTGTTAAAACCTTCCCTTTACGCAATCAGTCCCTGACCTTATAATCTTTGAAAGACCAATTTTAGGTTTCCTAGTAACCACAATACTAGGTGCTCAGGGGACAGTCGCCACGACGCGGCGTTCTCAAGATTGGATGAGACAGGATGGCGACTCCACTGGGGACCTTGGACTAGGCTTGATAATCTTGTTTGTTTATGATATGTTGATTTTTTGTTGTGAATGATTATATTTTAGCATGCATCTTTACACCCTATCATACATCACATATCAAATATGAAAAATATCTTGTTATGCATCGCCTTTATGTTTTTGACACGGACATTAAACTTTAAGTTAGGTGGGGGACTGGTAACTTACCTATGACTTGAGTCAAGGTTGAAGTTTGTGTAAATCCAAACACTTTGCTGAGTGTTTAGACTGGTAGTGATTGGTATACGTACCATCCCTCTACCTGCTAAACCCCCATATTGTCTTTACGAAAGTGATCACTGGGACAACAAGAAACCCTTTTTATAGACCAAGTAGTAAGCTTACACTATGTCTCACATAAAGGAACTCTAACCGATCATTAGGGTGTATGCTCCATAATATCCTTTTTGCATATAAAGAAAAAGGTCTAAATAGCATTTTGACTTACAGGTCTTGTGAACAAAATGGCCACTACTACTAAACTTTATATCATGGAATATGGGAAAAATTCTGAATTGTCACAATTGACTAAAAGAGATTGTATTAAGAGCGATGCTGAAAGGCTATCACCAATCAAGAATCTGAATTGCATCATGAATGAGGTGAATAAGGTAGAAGTTTTAAGCCCAACGGTGCGAGCTCTAGTTCACTTTTGGGACCTACACTACCATCGATTTTCTTTTGGGAACATAGATTTACGTCCTACCATGGAGGAATATGGGATGTTGACCGAATTTCCAAAAGATCTGCATAGAATTTATTTTCCTTTGAGATTTGACAAGATCATCCCTGAATTGTAAAAGGTGTTCAGAATCTCCGACTTGGAAAGATTTTTAGAGAAGAATGATGTTGGTCTGAAATAGAAGATGTTAGAATTTGAACTAGAAAAGAAGTCATGGAGAGACTAATTGCCTTAGGCATATTTTACCTTGTGTTGTTCCCAAGTCAAGTAGGTATAATAAGCTTAGAAGCTATTGTTGCTTATGTAGAATATGAGAATACTCAGATCAACCCAGTACCCTTTATTTTGGCTGAAACCCTCATAACACTTAACCATTGTCGATGAGCCCGGAAAGGAGCAATGTGATGTTGCACGCAGTTGTTGTATATATGGATGGATAGCCATACTGAAACGAAAAGGCATGTTTTTAATAATTTTTGGTGGTTTGACCAAAAACCTTTGGAGATAGTGGAAAACAAAGAATGGGGAGATTTAGACAACCATGGTTGAGTAGAGAAGCTAGAAATTTTACCCAGTAGTGGTTTCAAAAGGATGGCCCCTTGGGTCAAGGCAGTGAATGTCCTCATGAGTTATGGGCAGCGACGTTGAGTTCTATTCGGAGGGATTACCTGCTATGTGAGTTATGCTCCTACTCTCGTGGCAAGACAACATGGGGACATGCAATTTATTCCGAGGAGAATTGTTCAGTTCTATGGTTTGTTTAAGGATCACATTGCACAAAAAGTTTTGGAGGTCATTAGACAAGATTGAAAGCATCTAGTTTTGGGAGATCTCAGTACAAGTGAAAGGTATGCAAGATGGAGAACAACTCATGATGATGAAAACCACTTAAGAGGAAAAGAGTTGATAATGAAGAGGATTTGAGCAGACAAGTAGAGCAACTCATGATGGAATTGAGCAAAAGTAGAAAGGACAAGGCAATAATGGAAGAATTGACAGTGGAAGGGGATAAGAGGAGAGTATTTTTAGATGAACAAATACACTCTAAAGATGAGAGGATAACCAAGCTCGAGTCAAAATTGGTTGAGGAGGAGAATCTTAGGTTTTGAATTGAGAAAGAATTAACTAAGATGAGTTTTTATTGGACACAGTTGCTCGAGTCAAAGTCTAGTTGAGACTGATGCCTTCTTGGTGACAATAGAGACCCGCGGATCTGCTTTCCTACCCTTAGCCAAACATGGTGTATTGAAAACTAAACATAATGAATGTCAGGGCAACACAGAATACCACCAAGAGAAATTTGTAGAGGTTCAGTGTGAGCTGATGGATAGAATTGGGGAGTATGAAGATTTGTATAATAAATATGTAATGTCAGAAAGTCGTTCGACGAGATCTGTAGAACAAGAAGCTGTTGAAGTAGAGTCGGCAGTTAAACAAAATAAGATAAAAATTTTGAGGGTAAAGCTCAGCAAAAAGAGAGAAAAGATGAAGTATCTGGATGAGAAACTAGCATTAGTGGAAAAACACAAGGATCAAATCGATGCCAATAATATTTCATTAAACAAAACCAATATGTTGCTCATTGAAAAAATGTCCAAGATGGATGAGCAAATAGATGAAGTTGCTGCGCACACGCAGATCATTAGAATCAATGTGAGAAACGTAGGAAGAGACATCATCCATTACCGTCAAAGTCTAGTTGAGACTGATGCCTTCTTGGTGAAAATAGAGACCCGCGGATCTGCTTTCCTACCCTTAGCCAAAGAGGTGGTAGAGGAAGAGGATTAATTCGCTTTTCCTCTTAGTGTTTCCAAAAAACTAGTAAGTTTGTCCAACATAACTCGAAAAGGGCATTTACCCATCTCTTATGCAAAATCAGTCTTTTGGTGTATTCTTAAGCAAATAACTCGAAAAGTAGTACTCCTAGCAGCAATATGACAAGAAACCCATATTTTATGAGGTGTTGGCTATTAATAGTTCACAAGAAGAATGCATCCATACATTGCAAAAAGCATATCTATCACAACACATGCATTACACCATACATTTTCTTATACATTTATGCATACAACTCAACTACGAAACATAGGTCCCCTTGCTAAAGTCCATAACACTCTGTTAAGAAAAATGATTGAAAACGATGAAAGGACAGAGCCAGAATCCCATTACCAAAAAGAGCTCGAAGCTGTTCGAAGGGATGTAGCACAGTTAGCTGGTTTGCACGAGAAGACGTTAAGAGCGAGGGATGGAGAAGGCACATCTACTTAAACTGATGAAGCATCATCTACAGTTCAGAGCCTTGTGGCACCACAGAATATAGGGATAAGTACGCCAAATAAGCATCTTGATTTGAAGGCTGAGGATCCACAAGACGTCAGATTCTCTGATCATATGAGGTATGATAATGGATCGTGCTAGAAGAGAGGTTAAGGGTGGCCGAAGGGAATGATTTGTCAGACCCAGTCTTAGAAGCCGAAGCATTTTTGGTTCCTAACATCATGATTCCACAGAAGTTTAGGGTGCTAGAATTTACAAAATATACTGGATAGAATGCTCGAAGACTCATCTTCGCTGCTACTACAACAAGATGGCTGAGGTTATCCATGCTGATAAGTTGTTAATATATTTCTTCCAGGATAGCCTAACAGGATCGGCCCTCAGCTGATATACGAGGCTGGACAACATAAGGATTAGAAAGTGGACGGACTTGGCAGACGCTTTTCTGAAGCAATACAAGTTTAATTTGGAGATTGCTCCTGATAGGACCTGTTTGATAACCATGGAGAAAGTAGTTCAAGAGTCCGTAAGGGCTTATGCTCAGAGGTGGCGGGACTAGGCTATCAATGTGCAACCACTATTAATAGAGACAAAAAGGGGTAGCTCAGCCCAACATTTTTATGATGCAGTGGATATTGATGAGAGGATCGAACAAGGAATTTGAAGTGGGAGGATTATGGAACCCGTAGAGAAGAGGGGTTTTGTCAGGAAAAGGAAGATAGAAGTTACCAAAGCTACCAAACACCTCCCCCCCAAATCACCAATATCAACTTTTCCAAACCCTCTGTCCCAAACCAGCCCTTTCACACAAAGTTCCCTGCAAACAACCAAAATAATAACCGAAGGAGAGACTACCAACTGCAAAAACAATTACCACCCTTGCCAATAACTCTAAAGGAGTTATTTGCCAAATTACTAATCATTGGGCATATAGCTCCCCTACCAATACCACCTCTACGACCACCCTTCCCTACCTGGCACAACCCCAAGTTGACTTTTGAATACCATGTGGTAATGCGGGTTATAGCATTGAAACTAGTGCAGCTTTTAAGAAGAGGGTATTGCAGCTGATCAAAATCGG
The DNA here is from genome assembly GCA_015731905.1 of Salix dunnii. Taxonomy (NCBI): domain Eukaryota; kingdom Viridiplantae; phylum Streptophyta; class Magnoliopsida; order Malpighiales; family Salicaceae; genus Salix; species Salix dunnii. The sequence continues at coordinate 4,300,435 of CM027661.1, forward strand.
ATGGGTCACTTTTGAGGATCTACTTAATGTGAATTCAAAGCCCTTGCCCAAGCATGCTGCAGGAAGTAGTGGGGTGAATGCGGTGAAAGTCGATAACAAAGAGAGGGCTCTACTACTGACACCATGGAAACCTCGTGATCACATGGTCACACAACCCACAACGAAAAATGAGATCTGATCATGGAAAGCCGAAATAGGTCTGATAGGAGAGTGACACAATGGAAACCTGTCCCAAGACACCAGCACTATCGGTGAACATGACTTAATTAAAAAGCCCATGACTTAATCCAAACAAACTTTGGATCCTATCTAACAAATAAAGTCTTAATTTAAGCCCAAACAAGCCTTTGGCTATAGCTAATAAAATTAAAGAAAGTCTATCAGTCTTATTTATAGCCTTTCATCTAACGCTTTAATCCTTGCTGGTGTTCCTAGACCGGTTCGTATCATCCCCTCTCTCCTCGAAGGGATTCGACCTCGTATCAAAACCGTTATGTTCTTGATGGCTCGACAATCAACACACATTCTCCACGTTCCATTCTTCATAGAAGAGAAATTTTAGGGCATGGAGCAGGGCTTTGGGCATAGAATGGAGAGAAAAGAAATCTCTCACATGGTCTCCACATGGGTTTTTTAAGTGTAGGCTCTCTCAAAGATCTTTCTTCTATTATTAAATAAATACATATCTTCTGCTTCCGAAACTTCGATGAACTACATATATAACCAGTCTAGGTAATCTATATGTATGCATGTATAGCATGCATGTGGAGTCCCAAAAGGCATGATGAAGGGCTTCAAATATGTCTTGTAATTTTCTTCGATCCAGTCAAAACATATTTATTTTATAAAAATTTAAAACAGCTAAAATTTTAATCATTTAACTCTCAAATTCAATATTGATATTTTAACTATCATTTTTATCTCACCACAACCATCATCTCTTCCTTCACCACGACAACAACTTCACTATCACCTTCGCCATCACTACCACTTAATCTCTCTTCTATGTCGCTACTAAAAAAAATTATATTTAAAATATTAGCAGGGGTAGAACACATAGGCTTATACTCCAGCGAATATATCTTATGCTCTATCCACCGCAATGGTAGTAATCTGCTAGTACTATCATCGGGGTAAACATCATCAAACTCCTGCAACAACAAAATAGTAACACTAGGCACAATATGATCAAGATCATTACTATTAAAGTAAGCCTCTTTGTACAAAAGTAAAATCATTGGCTTGTTTGTGAAACATGCAGATCTGACCTTACCCTCTTTACGATAAAAATTAGGCTGATTCTTAAGTTTCTCCACACAATTCTTATCACTCCTCCTGACTTTCTTCTCTCCTCTTGTCTTACCTAAACTCTCGACCAAATTTGGGTGTTTTTGAGCTGTGGTCGAATGGTCTGGTTTGTTTGTGTTTGGATGAGTGTCTGAATGGGTTGTAGTGGTTTGGGTTTTTGCCGACTCTAATGTTCTTCTCTCCCCTTGGTCCTCACCTTGATTTTCTCTCCCCATGGCCTCATGCTCACGTTTTAGATCATCATACACCTGTTTGGGTGTAAGAGATACAAGAGTGATGGTTTTACCATCTTTTACAATGGTATACCTTTTTTAATCCTTGCTAGTGTTCTTGGACCGGTTCGCATCATCCCCTCTCTCCTCGAAAGGATTCGACCTCAAATCAAAACCGTTATGTTGTTGATGGCTCGACAATCAACACACATCTAGCACCTGATGCGAACCTCGTGATCATGTGATCATGCAACCCCATAACGAAGAATGAGATATGATCCCAGAAAGCTGAAATAGGTCTAATAAGAGGTTGACACACTTGAATCCTACCCCAAGGCACCAGCACTATTAGAAGGAGTAGAATGACGCCACGAAGCCAGTTAATCTTTTATAAGTCGGATTCAGTTCGTTGAAAAACCAAAGAATGCAAAAATCACTCTCACACATAAACTGAAAAGTTTAGAATCAATTTCGTCAATGGCTGCCAAATTATTCCTAACATGAGTTTAAATAGTCGTTTAAAAACTAACCCTAATGGACCCCTTATGTGGACTTTAAATAAGGTGCACTCAAAACTAGCCGAATTAAAAAAGCCCATGTATTAATCCAAACATGCTTTGGATCCTAGCTAAAAACAAAGTCTTAATTAAGCCCATAAGGCTTTCCTTTTTTATAGATATAGTCTTCTATCAAGACCAGTACTTCCATGTTGTAGTAGCATTCTTTTGGCCCCTTCGCTGTGCTCACTTCATAGCCCAAATAAGGTTGTAGTGGACACCACCACATGGATAAGATGTACTAGGGTCTCCTCTTCATACTCCAATGTACTTGCAATTCTGACCTGGTGGAAACCTTCAAAATCAATGCATTCATTGCCTCTATCAATGCCTTTGTCTTAGACCGCGTCATTGGACCATTTGAAACATTCAATTGGTCCTTGCTAGTGTTTCTAGGATGGTCCGCATCACATGCCAACTCCCAAGACTAAAAAAGAATAAGAGCTTTTTTAGGAAGGTTAAATTACATCGCTAGATTTATATCCCAATTAACCATAATTTGTGACCCAATCTTTCATTTGTTAAGGAAGAATATTTCTGGGATTTGGAAAAGAGTGTGAAAAGGCTTTTGAGAAGATTATTTAGTACCTGCTAAATCCACCCCTACTCGTTCCTCCTGTATCAAAAAAGCCATTGATATTGTACTTAACGGTAACTGAAACAGCGATGGGATGTGTGCTTGGGCAACAAATTACATCGCTAGATTTATATCCCAATTAACCATAATTTGTGACCCAATCTTTCATTTGTTAAGGAAGAATATTTCTGGGATTTGGAAAAGAGTGTGAAAAGGCTTTTGAGAAGATTATTTAGTACCTGCTAAATCCACCCCTACTCGTTCCTCCTGTATCAAAAAACCATTGATATTGTACTTAACGGTAACTGAAACAGCGATGGGATGTGTGCTTGGGCAACAAGATGAAACCAGAAGGAAAGAAAGAGCCATTTATTACCTAAGTAAGAAGTTCAAGGAGTGTGAGTCTATGTCTATGATTGAAAAGTTATGTTGCACACTAGCGTGGGCTGTGAAGAGGTTAACAATATATTTTGTATCATACCACATGGTTAATTTCTAAATTAGACCCATTGAAGTACATATGTGAAAAACCCTACCTATCCAGCAGAATTGCAAGGTGACAGGTTTTACTAGAGGAATATGACATAGTATATATGACAAGGAAAGTTGTGAAAAGGAGTGTTATTGCCGATCGCCTGGCAGACATTGCTATGGAAGATTATTAGCCGTTAGACTTTGATTTTCCGAATGAAGATCTACTTTGATGGTGATATGAACATCATCAACAATTGTGATGAAACCCAATAGCAACGATGGTTTAGAGCCCCAAGTTCGTGTAGACAAGATTGCTTGAGCCTTGACCCAACACCTAACAAGATAAAAACCAAGACTACGAAGGATTGAAACGCCACACCTAGAAAACGTGAGAATCAAGGTGATAAGTTTGGTTGTTTGAACGCCACAAGATTAACTTGATAAGTTCGACGAGTTCTTTCAAGAACGAAGAGGAATACAAGACCTCACAAAAATGATAAATTTCTGAAAACATAATCTGTTTATTGTTTTCGAAATTCTCATCTATATACTTGGCCCTTCAAGAATAGAAAAGGTCATAACTAAAGTTTTAAAACAGCACAAACATCAAAATAAACAAGTCCCCACGTTTTTAGGCCTGTTGGACATCTAGAGGCAACCATAAATAGCGAAATTCAATGTATTTAACATCACCCTTAAAAGAGCAAATTTAATCCTCTATTTAATATCTTGAAACTCATCAAATTCATGGCCTTTGATGGTCAGATCATGCTAGAAACGTTTTTGCATAATTATTAGCCTCTTCAATTAGTTTGATGATGTGTACTAAGCATTCATTATTATTTGAGCCCATCTTGGTCTGTTTAGAATCACCCCAAATCGCTTGGATTAGCCCATTTAGCGCTTCCTTGAAACGTTTGACTCTAAGTCTTGTAATTGAACCAGTTGGAAGTGACAATGGGTCTTGCGCAAATTCATCCCCGTCCGCTACTGTATGATCAACAAGTCCAGCTCCTTGGTTTGCATCATTCTCCCCCTCTTGAGAAGGATTTGCCCTCAAATCATCACCTACATCACTCTGGTAAGTCAAGCTTGTGGCATTATCATTGATGCGTTCAGCTACTTGAAATGGTCCATCACTCTGGAAAACTTTCCTTTCTTATGTGCAACCCAATCACTTGGTTCAAACACTACCGTCTTGTGTCCTTTGTTGGCTTGTTGAACATACTATTGAGTCCTCCTTTCAATGTTCAGTCGTGCCTTTTCATGAATCATCTTTACAAATTCTGCCTTTGTTTTGCCATCTAGGTTCACACTTTCACTCAAAGGTAAAGAAGTTAAATCCAAAGGTGACAAAGGGTTAAAGCCATAAACTATTTCAAAAGGTGAAAACTTAGTTGCTGAATGTATACGTCTATTATAAGCAAATTCAACGTGTGGCAAGCAAGTTCTTTTTAATGATAACATGTAACAAAGTAGACAAAGTTTTATTCACTACTTTAGTTTGACCATCCGTTTGTGGATGACAAGTAGTAGAAAACAATAACTTGGTTCCTAACTTTCCCCATAAAGTCTTCTAAAAGTAACTCAAAAATGTGGCATCCCTATCAGAAACAATGGTCCTAGGCATGCCATGTAACCTAATAATTTCTTTGAATAACAAATCAGTTATATGTGAAGTATCATTAGTTTTATGACAAGCAATGAAGTGTGCTATCTTGGAGAATCTATCTACCACCACAAATACTGAATCTCTCCCCTCTTAGTCCTAGGTAATCCCAAAATAAAATCCATAGAACTATCAGTCCAAGGTTCACTAGGTATTGGTAAAGGGGTGTACAAACCATGAGGTTTCAACTTAGACTTGGCCTGTTTACAAGTGATGCACTTCCTAATGTCTTAGCTACGCCGAAATGACCCATCAAACCACCACCATGAGCTTCTCCCACAAACAATTCGCGTAGAGAACACATAGGCACAAATAGTTTATTTTCCCGAAACAAAAATCCTTCATGCCTATAAAACTTATCAAATCCCACTTTTTCACATGCTTTGAACACATCACCAAAATGAGAATCTTGTGCATACAAATCCTTAATGTATTCAAAGCCGAGCAATTTTGTATCTAAAATGAAAAGTAAAGCATACCTTCAGGACAATGCATCAGCTACCACATTTGCCTTACCCTGCTTGTATCTGATCAAATAAGGAAATGTTTCAATGAATTCCACCCACTTGGCATGGCGTCTGTTCAACCTTTGTTGTCCTTTCAAATGCTTCAAGGACTCATGATCCTTGTGAATCACAAATTCCTTTGGTAATAGATAATGTTGCCAATTTTCGAAAGCCCTTACCAAGGCATACATCTCCTTATCAGAAGTAGGGAATTTAGGGCTGCCCCACTCAACTTTTCACTAAAATAAGCAATTGGACGGCCTTCTTGCATCAAAACAGCTCCAATACCTATTCTTGAAGCATCACACTCAATTTCAAAAGTTTTAGCAAAGTTAGGTAAAACAAGCAAAGGTGCATTAGTTAACTTTTCTTTAATCAGATTAAATGCATTTTCTTGTTCTTCCCCCCACTTAAACGGCACATTTTTCTTGATAACTTCAGTAAGAGGTGTGGCTCAGCTACTAAAATCACGCACAAACCGTCTATAGAAGCTAGCTAAGCCGTGGAAATTCCTCACTTGGCTGATTGTTGTAGGAGTTGGCCACTCTTGGATTGCCTTAACCTTTTCCTCGTTCACCTCAATTCCTTTCTTACTAACAACAAAACCAAGAAAAACGAGTTTGTCCGTGCAAAAGGTGCACTTCTTGAGATTAGCAAACAACTTTTCTTTCCTTAGAATTTCCAAGACAGATCTCAAATGCATTACATGTTCCTTCAAGTTTTTGCTATAAATTAGGATATCATCGAAATACACAACGACAAATCTGCCAATATATGCACGCAAAACATGGTTCATCAAATGCATAAATGTGCTCGGAGCATTAGTTAAACCGAAAGGCATCACTAACCACTCATACAAATCATATTTAGTCTTAAAAGTAGTTTTCCATTCATCACCTTCTTTCATCCTAATCTGATGATATCCACTCTTAAGATCCACTTTTGTAAAGACACAAGAACCATGCAATTCATCTAGCATATCATCTAATCTAGGAATAGGATGGCGATACTTTACCGTTGTGTTGTTGATAGCTCGACAGTCAACACACATCCTCCATGTTCCATCCTTTTTAGGGACTAATAGCACCGGAACCGCACACGAACTCATGCTTTCACGCACCTACCCCTTCTGCAATAATTCACCTACTTGCCTCTGAAGTTCCTTGGTATCCTCGGGATTAGTCCTATAAGCAGGTCGATTTGGAATTGACGCACCTGGTATGAAATCAATCTGATGTTCAATCCCTCGAATTGGAGGTAATCCATTAGGTACCTCTTCGGGAAGGACATCTTCAAACTCCTGCAAAAGAGAAACAATATCGCTCGGCAAAGCACCGACGAGATCATTAGTACATAAAAGAGCCTCCTTGTACATGAGTACAATCAGGGGTTGTTGTGAAAACAACGCTCTCTTGATCTCACTTTTTTTTACAATGTAATTGAATTTTTCCTCTCTTCCTCTCACTATGGCCGAAATCCCTTCTCTTTCTTTTTCTCTCTGATCAATGTTTTTCTGTCTCTCTTTTTTTTTTAAATCTTTTTTTTCTATTTCGGCCTTCATTTCTTTTTCTTTCTTTTGTTCACATGATCTTTGTAACTTTAATTGGTCCTCCCTGACCTGTTCTGGATTCAATGGCACAAGAATAATAGGTTGGTTTCTATGAGTGAAAGAATACCTATTTGTGAATCCATCATGCATAACCCTCCGATCGTACTGCCATGGTCTTCCCAAGAGTAAATGGCTTGCATGCATAGTAACCACATCACAAGGCACCTCATCCTCATATTTACCAATGGATAGTGCCACCAATACTTGCCTTGTCACCTTGATTTCACCACATTCATTCAGCCGCTGAAGCCGATAAAGGTGGGGATGTTTGACGGTAGTTAACGCCAATTTCTCCACCAAATAAGTGCTGGCTACATTCGTGCAACTTCCTCCATCAATAATGACACTGCAAACTTTGTTTTTCACAAAGCACCGAGTATGAAACAAGTTCTCCCTTTGGTTACTTTCTTCTTCCTTAACTTGCATATTGTTGAGAACTCTCCTTGCTACCAATAAATCTCCAACCACAGCACTTTGCTCATCATCAGCATCCTCCAGCGGTGGCATGTCATTATCATCTACTTCTTCCTCACCAATCCTTTACGTTTGAGTTGTTCCTCCACCTTTATGGCTTGATGCACCATATCTGTCAACTCAACATAGTACTGCATGTCAACTATATCAGCAATCTCACGATTTAATCCGTGCACGAACCTAGCCATGGTGGCTTCCGGTCCTCTTCCACATTAGCCCAGATCATCGCTACCTCCATCTCCTTGTAATATTCTTCCACACTCTTGGAACCTTGATTTAGCCTCTGCAACTTTTGATACAATCCCCTATAATAGTGGCTGGGTATAAAACGTTTTCTCATAAGCATTTTCATCTCCTCCCAAGTGTCCACGGGTGGTTCTCTATTCCTACTCCTATTGATCAGTAATTGATCCCACCAAACAATGGCGTAATCAGTGAATTCAATAGCAGCCAACTTAACCTTCATTATCTCCGCGTAGTTGTGACAATCAAACACCATCTCCATTTTAGTTTCCCACTCCAAATAAACTTTAGGATCACTTTTACCTTGAAAAGATGGGATTTTGATCTTTATGTTTCCTAAATCATTATCCCTCCTAGGCCTACCCATCCTAGCTTCTCGATTCTCATTCGCACGCTGAAACCGGCCTCGGTTCAAATATGGCTCATCAAACTCTAATTCCGCTTCTTCCTCAACATTCCGCCACGGAACTCGCCCACCTTGCTGCCTATTGGGAATGTCTTGTTGATGTCCCCTAGGAGCCTCTGCTTCTACCCTGTCCAACCTATCATGAATAGGTTCTAATTCAGCCCTTAACATACGCCTCATCTCCCCTAGCAAGGCTTGCATTTGGAGGTTTGGAACTGCAGGTTGTCCAACTTCTTCGGTTGTATCTTCTTGATTAATGGACATATTTAAAATCTGCAAAACAACGTTAGAATCCTCACAAACACTCCCTCACGTGTTTCACTCAAGAAATGATACACTTACACTCGTGTTTGCACACTAAATGGCTTTTACCCTCTTATGGTCTCACGCACTCTTGCCTTTTTCTTCCACTCTTTTGTGTCTTCTTTAGTTCTTAATCGAACTACCAAAAACTAATTCAAAGTAATCCCACATCAATTCAAAAGATGAGAAACAACCAAAACTAAAATGGCTAAGAACTTGTATATGATGAGATACAAGATTGAAACGAAGTTTTTCTACTGCAATCGTATATTTTTTTTTTCACGATTTTTTTTTTTCTGGAGTTGAATAAGGTTAACAAGATTGAAAACAAAGAAGTATTATGACATGAGGTAACAGTATACTTATTTTTTTTTCTTTTTTTTTATGTTTTTTTTTTTTTCTGGACTTGAATCGTGTACCGTTTTTTTTATGATATTTTTTTTTCTAGAAGAGGTAACAGTATATAAACGAAAAAACAAAAATGAAAGATAGTCAAACTTATCTTAGAACCAAAGCTCTGATACCAAATGATATGAACCCCATCAACAATTGTGATGACACCCAATAGCAACGATGGTTTAGAACCCCAAGATCGTGTAGACAAGATTGTTTGAGCCTTGACCCTACACCTAACAAGATGAAAACCAAGACTACAAAGGATTGAAACGCCACACCTAGAAAACCTGAGAATCACTCAACAATTAAGTTTGGTTGTTTGAACGCCACAAGATTAACTTGATAAGTTCTAGAAGTTCTCTTAAGAACCAAGAGGAACACCAAACCTCACAAATATAATAATCTCTGAAAACATAATCTGTTTTATTATTTCGAAATACCCCTTTTTATACTTGGAACAACCCTCCAAGAATAGGAAAAGTCATAACTAAAGCCTTAAAATAGCTCAAAAAGTAACATAAACAAGTCCCCATGTTTTTAGGTCTCTTGGACTTCTAGAGGCTGTCATAAATAGCTAAATGACTAAATTCAATGTATTTGACATAACCATTTAAGACCAACTTTTATTCCTCTAATTAATAACCTTGAAAGTCATCAAATTCATGTCCTTTGATGGTCAGATCATGCTGAAACGTTTTGGCATAATTATTACCCTCTTCAATTGCTTTGATGATGTGGACTAAGCCTTGATTAGCATCTGATCCCATCTTGGTCTTTTTAGAATCAGCCCAAATCTCTTGGATTAGCCCATTTAGTGCTTCCTTGAAGCGTTTGGCTCTAAGTCTTGTAATTGGGCCACTTGGAAGTGACAACGCGTCTTGTGCAAATTCATCCCTATCCGCGAGTGTATGATCAACCAGTCCAGCTCCTTGGTTTGCATCACTCTCACACAAACTGAAAAGTTCATAATCAATCTCACCAATTGCTGCCAAAATTATACCTAACATGAGTTTAAATAGTCTTGGAAAAACTAATCCTAATGAACCCCTTATGTAGACTTAAATGAGGTCCACTCAAAACTGGCCCAAAACCCCAAATTAAGAAAAACCCATGACTTAATCTAAACAAGCCTTGGATCCTAGCTAAAAACAAAATCTCAATTTAAGTTCAAACAAACCTTGGGCTCTAGCTAACAAAATTAAAGAAAACCCATCAGTTTTATTTATAGCCTTCCGTCTAGCCCCTTAAACCTTGCTGACGTTTCTGGACTGGTCACATCAGACTGGGGTATAATTGCACAGAATCATAAGTTTAAATTCAATTGAGTTGCGATTAGAACAATTAACAAGCCACCATTTCCGACGCCACCACGACCAGAAGAGCCACCTCGACATCCTCCTATACCCAACGGTATTAACAGGTACGCCGTTCCTCATACTCGAAAATTCACCATTTTAATGTTTATCTTCTTCCTCTGCATGCTCGAGGAGTGACTCCCCGCGGGGTTTTTGTGCCCAACCCGGCCCTAAAGAAGGCAAGCCTTTTAGTCTGATTGGGCTGGAAGCCCAGCCCAATATGAGTGGGCTTAAACCCCCATGGTTAAAGCCCAGTCTAAAAATAAATGGGTCAAAGCCCAAGTCCGAGATCATGCAGGCCTCGAGCCCAACCTAGTAAGCGGTTGGCAGCCCAACCCAGCCCCCAAATAAATAATAGAAAAAAATATAAAAATACAAATTTACACAAAAAATATTTTATATTTTTTATTGCTTTTCTTTTAAAAAAAAAAAGGTTTGTTTTCTTGCATACGAACAATACACTAGCATATTTTAAAAATTCCTTGTCTTTCAAAAAAATATATATTAGCTCAGAGTTTGAAGCAAAAATATGTTTTAGCCTGGATTATGCAAAGAAAAATCATTTCTCGTATTTTAGGATTTTACAGCATATTTGTAAAAATCCAAAAGGTATTGGCCAATATTTCAAAAATATTAAAATCTTATTTTTGGGAATTTATTATTCACTGTTGGTATTTTGATAAATAAATCCTAAGGGGTCAATATCAAAAATATTCGGTGGGGATAATTTGTTATTATCCACTGTTGGTGTTTGAATAAATAAATTCTAAAAGGTTAATATGCAAAAGATTCGACGGGGATAATTTGCTATTATTCACTGTCGGTGTTTGGATAAATAAATCATAAGGGGTTAATATCCAAAATATTCATTAGGGATAATTTGCTATTATCCACTATTGGTGTTTGGATAAATAAATCTTAAAGGGTCAATATCCAAGATATTGACGGGGATAATTTGCTATTATTCACTTTTGGTGTTTGGATAAACAAATCCTAAGGGGCTAATATGTAAAATATTCGATGGAGATAATTTGCTATTATTCACTATTGGTGTTTGGATAAATAAATCCTAAAGAGGTAAATATCAAAAATATTCGACTGGGATAATACACCATCATTATTAAACCAACATATTATTTGAAAGATCAAAACCATAACAAATCATAAGCAACCCAAAACGTCAAACAACTTACCTTTGGGAGGGCGTATTAGGGGTGCTAAAACCTTCCCTTTATGCAACCAGTCTCTTGCCTTAGAATCTCTGAAATACTAGTTTGAGGTTTTCTAGTAACCATAATACTAGGTGGTGACTCCTTTTTTCCATAAAAATAAAGATAAAACCCCCACATAATTTCCCCTGCTCACAGGGAGGGTCGCCGCGACACCACGCTCTAGCGATGGGGTGCGATGTAAATAATGTAAAGTAGTGGAATCTAATTGTGAATTAAAAAATAGTGAAATTGAATAGAGTTTTGAAGAAAATCAAATATACATATTTCAAAACTCTTCTCTGATTCTTTACTCACCTTTCTTCATGTTAACTTACTTCTTTTATCTGACACCCTCATCTTAAAGTTTCAAAAAAAAATGTTAAAAGAAATTAAAAAATAACGAAATTTTAAATTTTAACCCCATAACAACATACATCATTGTGTGCATATGCTCACTTTATTTACCAAGATTTTTTTTGTTTGTTTCAATCAAAATTTCTAATATATCAATCTACCTCTCCAATCCAGAGGTATAGATGCGAAAGACCTGTCAAAAAATTTAAATCAAGAGGTAGTGTCCTGTGTTTGGATTGATCATAGAAATTTAAATCAAAAACCTGAATAAAAATTCCACCCATTAAAAAAAATGCAATACCTGTCAAAATCCTTCACTCTAATGATGGAAAAACCCCTATTTATGATGGATATTTGTCACTCGTATGATGGATACATATAAAAATTTTGATTCAACATATAGATAGACATGTACTAGTTAACTAGCACACAATTCTCTACAATCAGTCAAAATCTTTCTTTTATAAAAACAATATCATCATTGTTAACGCATTTTTGAAATTCAAAAAATTAAACTATGAATTTAAAATTTAATACACACTTTTAATAAAATAGATTAAAAATTATGTACACAAATAAATATTAAAAAAAAACTTAACCTTAAAATAATATTAAGTTGTGAAATCGAGAGACTAACATAAATAATGATATTCGAGCAAAAAATAGGCTGGATGACAAGTGATACTTACCTTGATTTTAAAAAATAATACTTAAAATATGCTATTTTCTGAATATTGAGACAATAAGATCTCAAGATTACTTGGGTTAATAAGGGTAAACTTATCAAACCTTTTATTTAAGTCATGGATTTAGATTCAATTTTTTAAAATTACTTTTTATTTAATAATACGATAATAAAAATCAAAGCTAATAGCAAAGAAATTAAATAAACTATAAAAACAATTACAACAGGTTGTAAGAAAAAAAACTATGGTTTCTAATATATATATATATATATATATATATATATATATATATATATATATATAAATGACACATCATTTCTTGTTCATCTTTGATCACCTCGGGTTGCTAGAAAGATAAGTTTCTGACTTACCAGGCCAAACAAACTTATTTTTTAACCATTTTTTACATGGAAACACCTCAAAACAAGCTACTTTAGAGGCCTTCGCAAATTTATTTGTGGTTTAAAGCTTGAAAAAAATGATCACAAAATGCAAAATTAAGCTGATTTAAGAAAATTTTATGAGACGTAAACTAGTTTTTCTTGTGAAACTTACAGGTGAAAGTATGGAATATTAACAACCTTCTTTTTTTGCTTGTTAATACCTAATATTAATTATCACACTGTCAATAATACTTCGAACATCTACAAAGCATAATTTGTAGAGCATAATGCGAACCACAAACTTTGTAATTAAGCAAATGCTTTGGAATGACTGTCTCTACTCCATGTAAATCATCATAGCCAAAAAAAAAAAAATGTTCAAGAGAATCACTAGAGGAAAAAAAACTAACTCTTATGGAATTTTTCTTGTTGAAAAATACTCATTAGTATAAAAATGGTTTTATTCATGTATATAATTAGGTAGATTGATAACTTTCTTTCTCCTTTATTATTTTTTAGTGACTCACCCTCCTATCTTAGACCATAAATCAAGATGGAAACAAAATAAAGTATTAGACTAAAATATTTAATTCCTAAACTAAAAGGAACAAAAAGTAAATCTAACAAAACCCTTGGAAAACTTAGCAAAAAATGGAGAAATACACACACACACACAACACCCACACACACACACACACAACACACACACACACACACACACAACACACACACACACACACACACTTATTTTTTTTCTTCTTTAATTTTGGTCTTTTAATTTTCAATCTTGTACAAATAATAAAATCAAATGGATTTTTGCAAAACCAAGAACCAATCTAATAACAAGATGTTTTATTAAGGCTATAATGGTCCTATTAAACATAAAAAGAACAAATGATGAAGATTAATTCTCACCAAACACAATTTTAAAAGACTAAATAAAAAAATAAAACATTTTTGAGGTTATTCTTGAATTTCTCAATAAATATATATTTCTAAAATATACGATGTTTGAAACCAATTTCTTGTTAAATATATATATTTCCATAATTTATCAAATAAAAATAAAAATAAATAAAACATAAAATTGATAAAAATAAATCAAAGAAAAAAACATCACTCAAGTTTGCACTTATTAGAAACATTGTCCCAAAACGAATATTTTTCATCTTAAAAATAAATTTTAATTATAGAAAAATAAAATATATGAATTAGGATAATCTCTTCAAAAATTAAATAAATGCAAAAATATTTTTTAAAAATAACTGCTAAATACAAGAAAATCAAAAATCAAAGATAAGGGGCATTAATTTCAATATAATTTGAAACAATTGTTTAAATGAGTTTAAAAAATTCATGGTTTTTTTTTTAAAAAAAAACATAGAAAGAAAGAAGTCAGGCCATACATTAATTTCAATTAAATTCAAACAATTATTTAATATAAAATATTTTAAAAAATCATGGATATTTTTAAATAAAGAAATAGAGGCTTATGCACATATCATGCTAGTGCCTAACCCAATTACAAAAGGCTTATGTGCGAGCCTGCAAAGAAAAACCCATGAGAGGGACTTGTTTTTAAATAAACTCAATTGGAGTGGATGGAACATGGGCCCTAATATTTTCTGAAGAAAAAAAATCTAGATGACACATTGTCTAATTTTCCTTAGATTTTAGTCACTTTGACATGCGAAATAATGGGTTTCATGTTTTCTACCTAAAACCCTAATTTTGACCCAAACAATAAAAAAAGTGATGTGGACCAACTGAGAAACACCAACAGAGACCCATTCCATGTTCCAAATGGTCCAATGACTTGTTCTGAGATACAAAAAAAAAAAAAAACATTAAAGAGGCATTGAATACATTCATTTTGAAGGTTTCAATCAAGTTAGAATTACAAAGACTATTAAAATATCAAGAGGAGATCCTAATACATCTTATCCATATGCAAGAGGGGTCCAATAGAAATTTATTTTGATTTTGAAGTGAGGGCAACAAAGAAAATGAAAGAATCCTACTACAACTTAAAAACAATATAGGTGACTATCTTTTTCTTTTATTTCTAGAATTATAAGGTTGGATTTCGGCTATAAATAAATCTTGAATCGACTTTATAATATTTTACTTCTATTCTTCTCATGGCAATTAATGAATTTAATATTATGGATTTTATTTAACTTTGTTAGTTATAACTTAAGGTTTGTTTAGGTTTAATTAAGATTTTATTTTCAAATAGGATCCAAGGTTTGTTTGGATTAAGTCATGGGCTTTTCAATTTAGAATTTGGGGTCATTTTTTAGTGGATGTCATTCAAGTCCACAAAAGGGATCTATTAGGGTTAATTTTTCAAAAACTATTTAACTCATGTAAGTTGAATTTTGACATTCATTGATGAATATTACTTCTAAAGTTTTTAGTTTTATGTGTGAGAGTGATTCTTGTATTATTTAGTTATTAAACAAACTGAATCTGACTTATTAAAGATTAGATGGCTTTGTGACATCATTTTATTCATTCCAATAGTGTTGGTACATTGAGGTAGATTTTCATTGTGTCCCACTCCTATCGGACCTATTTGGGCTTTCCAAGATCAGATATCATTCTTAATTGCAGGGTGCGTGATCACAATGTTCACATCAAAAAAGTCTAAACACCTTGGAAAACTATAATAAACTAAAATTAATGAATCATTTGGCCTTAATAAACCACAAGTCAACACAATAAACCAAAACAAAACTTTTTCCAAGCTTAAATCTATTTTTAAGGAAACTTTATGATAAAAAAAACATTTAAGTTGAAATCATCTCACAAAATGAAATATTTTGACAAAGAATGACCATTTTTATGGCTGAAATAGGTGTCAACACTTCTTTTTTTCTCTTAATTGTTGGAATTCAATGTATTTTTTTTCAAACCAAAAACTAAAAAAATAAGATAAACATTTGCACCAAAATTGAATTGTTAAACTATTGAGCGATCAAACATGTATGATTTGTAATGTTTGAGGACTAAAGTAATTTTTTTAATAACTTTAAAAGCATCACCCATTTATGATGGTTTTCCACTTTAGTCCTCTATTCTTTAGTTATGTCCTTAATCAATATTTTTTATTCAATTCTTCTTTAGTTTTGCCAAAAAAAAAAGACAATCATATTAAAAAAGTTGGAGGATCAAAATAATAGAAAACATAAAAACAAAGTTTTTGAATAGTGAGTCCACAATAAAATGTGAGAAGGTTAACAATGCATGTGTGCACAATGTTTATACCATAATGTTTAGAGCCTTTATAACTATGATAACCTCATAGAAATCAAACTAAAAAAACTATAAAGCTTAATTTTTAATCAAATCAAATGGTGAAGGATGAAATTGAAAAACAAATTACAAAAAAAGACAAAAACAAAACCTATATTCATTTAGTTTAACCCATAAAACTCGCAACTCAGGTAATAAGATTAGGATAACCTCATAGAAAATAAACTAAAATAAATTATGCAACTAAATTTGTAATAAATCCAATGTTAAATCATGAAATTAAAAAAAATCAAAATAAAAAAGCATTATTTCAATTAATTGTAGTTAGTGAGGAGAGTAACAATGATTTCCCCTCCTCAATTCGTTTGCATTAATAGTTTAAAAGGGTGCGCTAAGATATAACTAAAAAAAAAATCTTTTGAACATCATAAAATGAATATCTAGTTCACAAGAAATTATTTGACATTGTTATTAAACGTGAGTCAATGAGCCAATCATGAAACCTTCCAACTTAACACATCGTGTAGTTCAAGTTTAAAATTAAATTGTGTAGAAGTTGCCTTAGTATGATCGATTCGACTTAGCTAGTCCAAAGACACCATTGATGATTGGTAAAAAAAACAAGGTTTGAGTTAAAAAAAAGTCCAGATGACATTTATTTTTAATTTTGAAACGATTATATTTAACTTTACAAAAAGACAATCTCTGTTTTTAAAAGTAGGTTTGACAACTTAATCCATCAAATTTGTTATCCAAAGCGATGAACTCTCCTAGGTTTAAGATATTAAAAAAAAAAGCTATTTTTACTTAATTATATGATAACAAAAATACCTCTTTGTAAAGTAGAGCATAAACCAAATGTTGAAATCTTTATTTGAGACTACAATGACCTCATAAAAAATAAAATAAAATAATTTATGTAGATAAATTCAAAATAAAGCAAGTATTGGAGAGTGAAATTAAGGGGGGGGATAAAAATGAGAAATGAAAAAAGTAATGAAAGATGAAAAAAAAAATCACCTCTTTCATTGTTCATTAAGGAGGAGATTGGAAGCCCTAGGTTTTTTTTTTTTTTTTTAAATAATGATGTAACTAGCTAGTTGACCCACACTTCATGGTGGGTTGAATAATTTGTTTTTAGAAAAAAAAATAGTAATTAGCAACATATTTTTGTAACAATAAAATATTTTAGTGCAGATATTTTTTTATCATAAGACAAAACCATTATGGAGGGTAGAAAAAAAATGTCAAGTAATTTTATAAAAAAAAAATATTATCATAAAGTTTCATGAAAAAAAGGATTGAATGATATTTAACCAAACAAAAAAATACAACAACTAAATATAATATAAAAGAACAATCATGAAAGACTATGCAAAAAAAAGTGTTTGCTAATATAAAAAAGTCTATAATTCTAACATTGATTTGTCATTCTTGATGTTTGGAGAGAGAGAGAGAGAGGGGGAAAGATATTAGATCAGATTTTGATTCGGGTTTAAAAATTGTGTCATGTGAGAAGAAAAATAAATTATGTCAAGTGAGAGAAATTGTTTTTTAAGAAAAGAATTAATATGTTATTTGTAAATCTTTGTTATATTATATATGAGAAAAAAATGTCTTTTCATTCAAATTTAAAAATTATAATGCTCTAAAATGTGTACTATAATTTTCAAAAAATATTGACAAAGTGAAAAAAAAACAGTAAAAAGGATGAGGTATTTTTCTAAAACAATTATGTATGTTTGTAGAATTTAAAGAAATTTTAGAATCAACCTATTACTTCCAAATCTTTTCACCTTTTCAAGCTAGTTTAGGAACATATTTGAATTTAAGAAAAACTTGAAGGATTAACATTTATAATTTTAAATGGAGCTATAATAGGAAATAATCCTCAAGCTTATTATCTATTTAAAAAAAATTCTTGAAAAATAAAAGAAAATTTATTGGTTTTATTTATTTATTTAATTAAAATTAATCATATTGAAATTATATTTGTATTGCACTTATATTATTATTATTATTATTATTATTATTATTAGGCTCTGCGAAAACACTTTACTTAAGCTAAATTTTGATTATGAATGATTGAGGTGTATATTATTAAGAAACCAAAAACAAAATTAAAAACATAATATATCTAAGAAATAAGTAAATAAATGTGGTATTAACTTGAATAAAAAGAAACAATACACTCCCACGTAGCTAAAAGGTCCCCATATAATTATCCATAGAAAAAGAAAAATGCACGGGCTATTCTTTTCATAAATTACATGAGATGGGACAGCATGTCCTCTGGGGATGAGGCTGCGGGTGGGATCACAGCTCAAGTCTTGGGGGTGTTTAGGAGTGTGGCTATTGTTATTTTTTAAAGTATTTTTCATGTAAAAATATATTAAAATGATATTTTTTTTATTTTTAAAAATTAATTTTGACATCAGTATATTAAAATAATTCAAAAACATCAAAATATATTTATTTAAAATAAAATAAAAAATTAAAACAACGAAACACAAGTTTGGCCTCAGGCACTCCCAGGCCGGAAACTGGGCACCGGACCGAACTAGCAGGCTTTAATGACCACGAAAATATCTGCGTCTGTTATTGATTCCCTAAACACCAATCAGCATTTCTGAATTTGAATGCCTATACGTGGGGCTCACCACCGTTGAGCTCTCACCAGACTCATTTTACACGTGTCAGCCTCTTAGCATATCCCTCCCATCTACGAAATTCAAATTAAAACTACCACGAAACACTATTCACATTACAATAATTAGTGGGCCTCCACCATGTGGGACGGTAGGTGATGTTAATCGTTCTGCTCCAAAAACGCTACACTTCGTGTATTTAAATACATTTCAAAATCATTTTTAATTTTTAATTTTAAATTAAAACTTTAATATTTTTAGTTGTTTATTTAAAAGCGTTGTTGTAGTTAATTTTAAAAGTGTTTTTTATTCAAAAATATATCAAAATAATATTTTTATATTTTTTAAAATTATTTTTGACATCAGCATATGAAAATTATTTAAAAACACTAAAAAAAATAATTTAAAGTAAAAAATAAAAAAAAATTAATTTTTTTCAAAAGTGCTTCTCATATGCATTCCTAAGCACCTCCTATATTATTTCATATGTTGATACCAAAAATAATTTTTAAAAATAAAAAATATATTATCGCGATGTATTTTTAAACAACATACACTTTTAAAAACAGTCTTAACTATATTACCAAATAAGCTAGAGAGTGCACGTGTTTAAAAAGTGTTTATAAAAGAATAATTTTTTTTTAGTTTAATTTTTATGTTCTTATATCATTTTAATATTCTGATATAAAAAATGCTTCTTAAGAAAAATAAAACAAATCATTATGATATTTTATTGAATGAAAGCATTTTGAAGATCAAACTCAACTATACTCTCAAACATGCTGTTAATGCCTATTTGATACCATGTTTTAAAAGCATTTTTGACAAAAAAAAAATATAATATTTTTTAGTTTTTTTAAATTATTTTGATTAACTGACATATTTTTTTTTTTAAATATATTATTTTAATATATTTTTGAATAAAAAATAGTTTAAAAAGTAATTCTAATCATACTCCAAAATAAACTATTAACTATCATACCTGACTCGTGAATTGAATGACATTAATAAACTATGTTATTTTTGTTTCTTTGAAAATATTAAAATTATATTAATTTAAAAAAAATATTTTAATGAAATCTCAAAAATATATCAAAATAATTAAAAAAATACTAAAAAAATAAATTTAAAATAAAAAATTTATTTTTTCTTTTAATAAAAATCAAGTTCAAAGAAAAGAGTCCATAGTAGCCATGTTTATTAACCATGAGTATGACTAATTTGACAATAACAATATTCTTAAATATTGACATGCTAATAGGATACATGTAAAGTAGTAAAAAAATAATTTCAAATGACATTTTTTTTAATGTATAAATACTTTTTTTCTTGTGTGTGTGTGCATATATATATATATATATATATATATATATATATATATATATATATATATATATATATATATATATAATTTACTTCAATTTAAATATGCTTAATGTCCATTCTCGAGAAAAAAGAAGTAAAATGCCATTGACTTTAATCCTCCATTTATTTAATCTAATATTAATATTCACTTATTATATATTCATATATTAATATTTTACTAGTAATAATATACGAGACTCTGTAGTCATAAAAGAATGGTCTCGATTATTTACCAAAGTGAGGATGTTTCTTACAAAGTTGGTAACGAGGCTTTTATCAAAATAACAATATCATAATATCATTCATATAACTATTAATATAATGATATATCTAAATTGATTACATTAAATGTCAACATGCAATAAAAGAAGAAGAAGAGAGAAAATGGTAATTTAACGAAGCAAAATTAACATGCAAGAGAGAGAGAAAAGACAAGCACATGTATGATGGTGTGGTGGTACGGTTATGGTATTATAAAGTGGGTGTTTGACTCTGTGGTACGGCCTGTGGTTGAGGCTCACCGTACAGTCAAACGTATTTTAACCAAACACCCGCCTGAAAATTGATGGTGGATCCCACCGACAACAACGTTTCAGCCGCAAGGTAACGAAAAGCATTTGACATGTGTTTTTGGTTGCATTTTGTTTTGGTTACGTGCTGTGTTTATAACATATGAACACCCATGCAATACTGCTTTCATTTCTATTGCCGTGTATGTGTACACATGAACAAACGAAAGCAGAAACGAGAAATTCTTGGGAAATTTACAGAAATTTTAGCAAAGAAAAACAAGAAAAAAAAACAAGGATATCACACAAAAATCACACCATCATCCCTCATTCCCCTCAGCAACCAACTCCTTCTCTCTCTCTCTCGCTCTCTCTTGTTTTGTAGGTGTTCTCTCTCTCTAAAATCAGCTTTGTCATGCTCTCTCTCTCTCTCTCTCTCTCACACACACACACACACACACACACCCCGTTAGAGCCCACCCAACCAGCCACACATTACCCTTATCACTACTGTGAACTTCCCCTACACACTAACAACCTAACAACATTCTCCAACGAGGCAGCAGCCATGGTTGCAGCAGCTGCAACATGAGCCTCGTCACCTTTGGAAGCCTTCTCTGGCCATCACAGACCACCATTTTTGACGCCACCACAACAGGAAGAACCACCTCGACCTCCTCTATCCAACGATACCGGCCTTTGACCCTCTTGTCACAGTCGGCCATGACGTGAACAGTAACATGGCTGAATAATTCACAAGATGGACGAAAGGTGCAACGCATCGTTTTGTGCCTGTGATTAATGGTCGAATTTGCAACACAGTTTTATTTGCATGACAACGTCACCGTAACTGAGTTTTATTTTTTTTGGAAATAAACTAAATTTGTTTCCTTTTGCATCTTTAATTACTAAGCCAACAAGATTTTTTTTTAACTTATTCAATTTCACTAATTAGTCTATTAAAAAATTAACTCGAGACATCAAAATTAGGTTTTAATTTAAATCAATTTTAATATAAATTCAATTAAATCCATTTAATTTAAAAATCAATTTGTTATCTAGCTGATTTGGTTAAATTTGAGTTTATTTTTTTTATATTCTTACATAACATTTTTTTTACTCTATTAAATAATATATTTAACAATAATATGAAAAGCATGGTAACAAAACACTCGAAACTGCTTTTTATTAAACCTCAAACTTAACCACAGTTTTAACCAAACACTTCAATTTCAGTTTTAAACTGCAACTAAAAGCGCTTTTCATGAAACTATTTTTTCTTAATCTCAACCATAACAGCAACAGCTGTGCCAAATAGGTTCTTAGCACATCTATAACCTAATTGAAATGTAGCCAACAGATGGAGGGTGTAATTGTAGTTTGGATAAATAAATTGTTTTTGAAATAGACAAAACAAGGTAGCGTTTGGGAATTTAATATATTTTTAAATCGTTTGATGTATTATTAATAAAAAATATTAATTTAATATATTTTTAACTAAAAATTATTTTTAAAAATAATTATTATTACATAATGAAATAAAACACACACGCTACACGCGGCAGAGATGATTGTCCCCTTTCGTCTTCAAAAATTCAAAATCTACTACAGCACAACAGTCCTTAATTTTTACTCAACTCTTGTTCTCTGTCTCCTCCTCCTCCACTAGACTCTCTCTCTCCATTTTTAACATTTGCAAAAAGCGATCATCTGCTGCTAATAATCTTAATTTCTTCCGTTTTCTCTCTTCCAATCAAAAGTTTCGACTTTCAACTTGAATTTATTTTCTTATATATATATATATATATATATATATAGAACGGGTGAGGGGGTGTGTGTGTGTGATATGAACAACGGAATGGGAAGGCAGAGATCTCATTATCAAAGACAATACTCATCTTCTGATAATAGCAACGGAATGTTTTTGGAAAATGGAAGATGGCTTCAATCTGCTGGTCTTCAGCACCTTCAGAATAACAACTCTTCTTCCTCTTCTATTCCTCCTCTTCAGGTTCTTTTTTTTTTTTGGCCCAGATCTTTTTTTTTTTTTTTATAGTTTTCCCAAGCTCTAATGGATGCTTGGGATGTTTTGTTATTTTTGGAAAATGGAGTATAAATCTTGAATCTTGGAATGTTTTGTTAAGTGTTATAGGTCTCTCGACTTCACCAAGTTAGAAAACTGGACTTTTTTTTCCTTTTTGCTTTTGATCGGGAGTTGACTATAATTGGTATATTGAAATAAAAAAATACAGATCTAATACTTTTGTTTTCTTTGGAAAATGCGAGTAAAGCAAAGAAAATGTGGCAGAAAAAAGAAGTTATTTTTGATCTTTTTTGTTTTTTCCTTATATCACGAGATTTATTTTTTTATTTATTGGATGCTGCTGTATCTCAAGCGGTCGATTGCGATATTTATGGTGGAACTGAATGCAGGACTATAATTTTTATGGTGGTGGTGGAGGTGGAGGAGGAGGAGAGCAGGCCTTGAGAATGTATCGCAATGCTCAAAACAGTTTTAATAGGGGAAACGAATATTATTCAGAGCCAACAACACCTCCAGTTAGTTCAAGGCCATCGAGCCAGAGGAAGACTGGCGAGGACTCTACAAATGATTTCAGTCCTGGCCTCTTAGATCTGCATTCTTTTGATACCGAGTTGCTTCCCGAGGTGGGTTATTGTCATTTTTTTGTGAATTAGTAGAAACTTGGTTTTGGATAATCTAGTGATTATACATTAATGTGGCATCCAACAATTGGGTCCATCCATATTCCGATAGATCGAAGTTCTATCTTTGCCGTATTGTTTGCATGTTTTTTCTAGAAATGAAATGCATTCCAGCTTGATTTTGTGCACTGGTATCGAAATCTTCTGCTCTGATAACCTACGCTCTAGCTACTTTCAAATTTATAACTGCTTCTAAAAGATTTTCTGGTTTTTGTGCTTTGTAGCTAATGAAGATCACCAAAAAGGCTTTTGGAATCCCAAGTTCTTATGGATGCTTGCTTTGCTGATACGTCTCATGTCATTAAGAACTTTTTTTTGCATGTTAGGATATGGAACTTGTTTATGAATAACATAGAAGAGCTTTAGGTCTTCGAAACTGGTTCCATTTATAATCAAACAAATTGCATCGCATGCTTTTCTGTGGTTTCCCGAAAATATAAAATACCATTCTGTTTTTCTTTTTAAAATAAAAAAGATGTCTTATTTATTTATTGACATGCATACAAGCTTTTGAAAAGAAATGGAAGTTAGGATACATGTCATGCTGTTGCTTCAAGAAATGATGATACCATGGTGTCAGCTCTTTAGAAGTTCATCTCAATGTCATAAAGCATGCATTGCTCCTTAGAGTTGAATATGTGATTTGGGATTTCATATTGCAGTCGAGTGTTATGACTTTGCATTCATATTTATGCTAACTTGTCTGTATTTTGATGTTAGTTACAAGCTCCAGGATTCTATGATGGATCTTCTCTGTTTCATCCTGTTCGAGGAAGAAGCTTTGATGACTCTGACCCCAACATTTCAAACAACAAACAAACTGGCAGAGCTCCTGGCTTGCCTGATAACAACCTCCTGAAAAGCTTTGCTGCAGACAAAGAGAAGACAAGTTCTGTTGCAAAGATCAAAGTTGTGGTACGTTTTTCTTTCCTCTTTCACTTGGTTTACTTCAATTTGTTAACTGCTCCTTTCTTTGTCCTAAACACAATGCTTACCCAGCTAAGTGAACTTAGATAATTTGCACTGAATTTCATTGACCAGAGTGACTTCATTTACTAGCAACATTTTAGCACAGCATTCGCCTTATGAATGTCTTCAAACATTAATATTGTTATTACAAGTGAATTCTTTTAATGCAGGTGCGCAAGAGACCATTGAATAAAAAGGAACTGGCAAAAAATGAAGAAGATATTATAGACACACACTCCAATTCTCTGACAGTTCATGAGACTAAACTCAAGGTAAATGTTATATCACTTGTTAAAGAAGTCAAATAGAAATAATTAGGTTAAATCACTGGCTGCTGATCAAGGACATCTGTTTGTTGATTAAATCACTGAAAACATTTAGAAGTAGATATTAGATGCATAAAACAACATGAAGGGTGGTTCAAATGTAATCCTAATGGCCATGCTTCTCCTTAATGATTATTAGACTTTATCTGCAAGAACCTTGATTTGTCCATTTTTATTCAATTTGATGTTTTGCTACTGTTGTCTACTGATTTTTGAATCAATAAGCGTTCTTGAGATTTTTATAGTTTTATCTTTTGATAGGTTAGTTGGTAGTAATTGTGGTTATTAATATACTACAGGTTGACTTAACAGAATACGTTGAGAAGCATGAATTTGTGTTTGATGCAGTGCTTAATGAGGAGGTCTCTAATGATGAAGTGAGTATATTTTAACTTCATAATGTACTGAGTGTTTCTAGATAATGCTAGTGTTTTTATAGCTTATGCAGAATTATCTCCTCTCTTTAGGTTTATCACGAGACAGTGGAGCCTATAGTTCCCATAATTTTTCAACGGGTCAAAGCAACTTGCTTTGCATATGGGCAAACAGGTGATTTGGGAAAATTCTTTTTTTGTTATTTAACTTTATAACTCTATTTTTTCTTTCATTATGATCTTTTTCTGCATTTTTGTAACTTACAGAAGGCATTAGATCACACATGTGTGTGCGTGCACACACGGGGAGCGTATTCCATAATCGCGTGACTTCATGCTGAGAACAAATGTTTTTTGGACCTGTTTTTGAAATGCATAACTTCAATGTATTTTATGCCCTCTTTATCCATCCAACATCAGTAATCTCTCAATGATTCTAGACTTAAATGATTAACCATTTTGACATTATCACTATGCTTGTTCTTTTGTTGCTTTATGCATTTTTCTCTGTGTTTCTCACATCACAGTGATTCTATCAATATCAAAATTCATGACATACTGTATTATTTTTAAGCCTGCTAGTTTATAATGTTGTTCACCCCATGTTATGAGAAACCTCAAATGATTTGATAGACTAGATTGTTTCTGTAAAACCAGCTTATTTTATTTTTCGTCCTTTCAGGAAGTGGAAAAACCTATACTATGAAGCCTTTACCCCTCAAAGCATCACGAGATATATTGAGGTTGATGCATCATACTTACAGGAGCCAAGGGTTTCAGCTATTTGTGAGCTTCTTTGAAATTTATGGTGGAAAACTATTTGATCTCCTGAGTGATCGGAAGTTAGTTGGCCTGGTCCTTCCTTGTCTATTATGTAGCTATCACTTGATCTCTGAATTGGCTGAATTTGAGATGTCTCTTCGTGCAGAAAACTCTGTATGAGAGAGGATGGTAAGCAGCAGGTGTGCATTGTGGGTTTGCAAGAGTACAAAGTATCAGATGTGGAGACAATTAAGGACCTCATTGAGAAGGGAAATGCCTCAAGAAGTACTGGCACAACTGGTGCAAATGAAGAATCCTCCCGTTCACATGCCATACTCCAGCTTTCTATCAAGAGATCAGTTGATGGCAATGAATCAAAGCCTCCTCACCTTGTTGGAAAGCTCTCCTTCATAGATCTTGCAGGAAGTGAACGTGGTGCAGATACCACAGATAACGATAAACAAACGAGGTATGTCTACTACCTTATCTTTGTGGTAATTTTTGCCACTATTGGCAACTGCAAATTTAAGGTTTCTGTTTCCTATTCTGATTGTGAGGGACAAACTCTGTATAATGCATATGGATCTCAGTGTACCTGTCAGAATTAGGATTAGGCATGGGATATTTTTCCACCTGCAGCTTGGCCATCATCTTAGGGTAGTAGAAATTGATATTTTCACACTACACTGGATTCAACAGCTGTCAAGGGAAAATAAAGTGGGGGTGGGGGGTTAGAAATTTCCTGGGAAATAAAATTATCCCAGTGTATATCAATATTGTCACACGGCAATATGAAATGTAGATAGTTCATTGTTTTCTATGGTGTTTTACTTATGTACTCTGTCCCTTTCACCACTTAATGACTCCGTAGCTAAAAAAATGATATCTATTTCATGCTGTTTTCATCTCTAGCATGGAGTTCATGGTTTTCTTAATAGCTGATGAATTTCACTGGCATAAATCAGAAATGTTCTTTCCATGCCCTTTCTTTAATTTGGGTGGTGGGGAGTGATATGTTTAATATGGCTGTTTCATATATACGATGCAGGATGGAGGGTGCAGAAATCAACAAGAGTTTGCTTGCATTGAAGGAGTGCATAAGGGCTCTTGACAATGACAAGAGTCATATTCCTTTCAGAGGAAGTAAGTTAACTGAGGTTCTAAGGGATTCTTTCGTTGGCAATTCACGCACTGTTATGATATCATGCATTTCACCAAGCTCAGGATCTTGTGAACACACTCTTAACACCCTGAGATACGCTGACAGGTACATAAAAATGATTTCAATTGCAAGGTGTTTATGGTATGATTTACTCTCATGATCCTTTTGTACTGAATTTGCTTTGTTTTCTGTCCAGAGTGAAGAGCCTATCAAAAGGGAACACTTCTAATAAGAAGGATGTTGTATCCTCAGCTTTAAACCTAAAGGAATCAACTGCTGTGCCCCTGTCCTCAGTTTCACCAGTTGCATCCGCGTTTGAGGACGATGCAAATGATGCATGGGCTGAACAAGATGAGAGAGATGATTTTGATGTGTCAGAAGAAGAAGCATACGAACAAGAGAAACCAATATGGAAGGAGAATGGGAAGCTAGAGCCATACAATCTTTCTATTTCAGAGGATAAAATACAGAAACCCAATGGTCAGACAAAGTGGAGGGATATGCCAAAATCTAATTTCAAGAACTCACGTTCAGATGATGACTTGAATGCATTGCTACAGGTGATTTAGAAAAGAATAATTATTAACGAATAAATTCTTTTGAATGTGCTGAAACCAAAATGTGTTAACATTAATTTTCTTATACATGCTCCCAGGAAGAGGAGGATCTCGTAAATGCTCACAGAAAACAAGTGGAAGTGACTATGAACATTGTGAGAGAGGTTTGTGGTTTGGCCAAAGCATTGTTAATTCATTTAATTATTATTATTGTTATTGTACGGCTTGCATGCTTTTGTGAGAGCTGGGCTTTCAAGAAAATGCATGTCCAAGAGCTTACATATAAATGTTATTTCCATAAGTGCAGGAGATGAACCTGTTGGTTGAAGCAGATCAACCAGGAAACCAGCTCGACGGTTATGTTACTAGATTGAATGCCATTCTTTCTCAGAAGGCTGCAGGTATCCTCCAGTTACAGAATCGTCTGGCACACTTCCAGAAGCGTTTGAAGGATCATAATGTTTTAGTTTCTTCTGGCTACTAGTCTCACGTGGAAGTGCATGCAGTTATTACAAAAGAATGCTTCTTTTATCACTGATGGCAAGATTATGCAGCTGTTATTTTTGAAGCATCACTGATATCAGCTGTAGTTCGCTGGATGGGATAGCCGCTGGCCATCATGCATGTATGGTATTCTTTGTGGTTTGAGGGGTTGGAGACTGAGAGATCTAGAAGGATCCCGTTGCTCCTTCACATGATACTAATGGCCCCGTCTTCAATTTTCTGTTCCCATTTTTTTTTATTCAACAAGTGCTATTGGCTTACGTGCCCATCTGGCATGCTTTTGTAAGGCTATGCAGCTGTGTGATTTGATTCATTAATTATATGCTTCCTGCCTGTTCTGTATAAGTGTAGTTAATAGTATTAAAATGATATTTTTTTATTTTTTAAAAATTATTTTTAATATAAGCAAATAAAATAATATAAAATCATTAAAAAAATTATAATATTATAAAATCACTAAAATAAATTAGTTTAAATAGAAAATAAAAATAATTTGTAAAGTTTTTATTTTTCAAAAATATTGTTAATATATAGTGCCAAATGTCCTCTTAGGTCATCTTTATCCGAGAACTGATGTGTTTACTGCTTGAAAGTGACTGTTATTCCACCTTCTCAATCAAAGCCCACTTTCTCGTTGGTCGTCTCCACACTTATGCGAAATACGAGTGAGCATATTTGAATTCATACCCAAGAAAGAGTAACTCTCAAGAAGGCCTCATTACAATAAATAGATAAAAAAAACTTGTTTCTTTCAATGTATCAATGTTATTGAATGAAAAGAACTCAAAGAAAGAACACCATAAATACAGTTAGTTATATGATTATAATAAATCATTAATTGAAGGTATAAAAACCATGCTTCAAAAATAGTTAATTTTTTTATAAGTTCAATGAAGGGCTGTAAGTATAACATACTAAAAACTAAGAAATAAATAATAATAATAAAAAAACTAGAACAAATAATCTAGGCTGCAAAATTCACTTGCTAAATAATTCCTTGAGCTATACTCTGTTTGCAACCCACACAAGTAGAATAAGAAAGCTCGACATGATAAATCAAAAAGAAAATAATCCTAACTAAACTAGAAAAATAATGTAATTATCACATTGCTTACTTTTTTCTCAAGACCTTCTCATACTTTGATTCCTACATAATTTTAACTCTATTTAAAATAAGATCTCTAGAATTTATTGATAAAAATTTCAGTCCAATCCAATAGTTAAATTAAAAATTACATGTTAGCATAAAACTATATATTTAGAAAAACTAAGTCCAAAACTATTTCTTTAATCTTCTTGGCTCTTGTCATTATACCAATCAACACCTCAAATAGATTCTTATCATTCCTCATCTACTCATAAGGATTTCACCTCATCACAGCTAGAAACACCATATATGGATAATACATCTTCATAATCATGCAATAAAGAAATAATAACATTATTTTCCATGGGATAAGTAAAGAAAATTATTATCAACATATTTTATTGTATAAACCGCATACTTTTTTGCTTTTCTTTCAACACTTTCAATTCTCTTCTTTTCCTTTTCAATTTCAATTGCTCTTCGTAGACTTGTTTAAGTTACAATGGTACAAAAGATGAGTTTTTCATCTTACACAAAAGAATACCTATTTCTAATACATTGTGTATTACCCTTTTATCAAACTATTTCATTTTGACTTTATGATTATATAAAATTACTTCTTGCTCTTGCTTGCAACTTAATACAAAATATTATTTATTAGTTGCAATGACCTAATCTTTTATAAAAAGAGAGTAATAACTATAAAATAAAAGGGAAGGGGTTTAACCATAATCTCCACATAAATCACTACTTATTTGAATAATAATTTTTTTATTTGATTATTTTCAACTATAAACTATGAGAGAAGGTGATGCAGATCAGCCCAAAAACACTAGTAAGGACCCATTACATGTTCCAAATGGTCCAATGACACAATCTAAGACCGACATTGAAAGAGGCATTGAATGCATTGGTTTTGAAGGTTTCAATCAAGCCAGAATGACAATGACAAATAGAGTATTAAGAGAAGACACTAGTACATCTTATTCATGTGGAAGAGGACTCCAATACAATCATATTTGGGCCATAAAGTGAGGACAATAAAGTAGACAAATGAATCCTACTACAACTTGGAACAAACATGGGTGGCTACCTTTTCCTTTTGTTTCTAGGATTAAGGGTCTGGATGTGATGTGAACATTGTGATCATGCAACAAGTGGTATCAGAGCTACGCTTTGAAACAAGGTGATATGAACTCCATCAACAATTGTGATGAAACCCCATAGCAACGATGGTTTAGAACCCCAAGATCGTGTAGATAAAATTGTTGGAGCCTTGACCCAACACCTAACAAGATGAAAACCAAGACTATGAAGGATTGAAACGCCACACTTAGAAAACATGAGAATCTCTCAACAATCAAGGTGATAAGTTTGGTTGTTTGAACGCCACAAGATTAACTTGATAAGTTCTACGAGTTCTTTTAAGAACGGAGAATTAGCGACACAAAACATTGACGTTGCTTTCCAATTGCGAGCCTTAGGTCAGCAACTCGAGTTGTTGTCTAGGACATATAAGGAACTGAAAGATGAGGTGAATTTGATAAAGCAACAGAATAGTGGGGCTGATCGTCGGGGAAATACAGTTTGTAAGGCCATACGGAATAACAGATCTAATTTTGAAGAGAATGTGGATGAAAACGCAGATTTGAGTGAAGATAACTATGATTTTGCATCTGTTGGGTAGCTAATTAGGTCTGGACCGAGTAGAGATAGGAGGAATGTGAATTTCCGTGGCGTGAGAGAATATGAAGATATGGATGGGGACACCATTAAACTGAAAATTCCTAACTTCCATGGTAAAAATGATCCTGCTTGATTGGCAGAGTTATTCTTAAAAAAAAAAAGTGAAATTGGTGATGATTGAGTTTACAAAGTATGTATTGATTTGGTGGGATCAGACTATAATCAGTAGGAAGAAGAATGGGGAGCGACCCGTTCAGACTTGGACGGAGATGAAAGTCTTGATGAGACAATTTGAGCCAAACCACTATTACAGAGACCAATACTTGAAGCTCCAAGGTGATGTGAACCTCGTGTTCATGTGGTCACGCAACCCACAACAAAGAATGAGATCTGATCGCGGAAAGCCGAAATAGGTTTAATAGGAGTGTGACACAATGGAAACCTGCCCTAAGGCACCAGCACTATTGGAAGGAGTAGAATAACACCACGAAGTCAGTTAATCTTCGATAAGTCGGATTTAGTTCGTTCAAGAACTGAAGAATGCAAGAATCACTCTCACACATAAACTGAAAAGTTTAGAATCAATTTCATCAATGGCTGCTGAAATTATTCCTGACATGAGTTTATATACTCTTTGAAAAGCTAACCCTAATGGACCCCTTATGTGGACTTAAATGAGGTCCACTCAAAACTGGCTCAAAATCCCCAAATTAGAAAGCCCATGAGTTTATCCAAACAAGCTTTGGATCCTATCTAAAAAAGAAAGTCTTAATTTAAACCCTAACAAGCCTTTGGCTGTATCAAAATAAAATTAAAAAAAGCCCATCAATCTTATTTATAGCCTTCCATCCAGCCTCTTAATCCTTGCTGATGTTCCTGGACCGGTTCACATCAAATATCAAGGCATTTCACTTTAATAAGCTCACTTCGCCTTTTACCTCACAACTCTCGTGTATCATGCAAAAATATGAAGGCTTTTCACTCTAATGTGCTCACTACGCCTTCTACCTCTCAACATGCTTTCTTTTGATTCTTTCAAAACTAAAATCAACAATTCAAAGTCACTATGCTTCCCACCGCACTCTAATTATGATTTTCAGACTCAAGAAGCAATAAAAATATTGAAATCAAAGCAAAACAAAACTATGATTACGATTCCGAGAGTTACAATGTAAATTTGTACGAATTGTGGACGATACGAAGGCACAATACTAGGATCACTTTTTGAGACTTGAGTAGAATCTAAACTCTTGCGCAATTATTAATTAATAGAATTGAAACCGAGACCAAAAGACCTCAAAAAAACCTCAAATTCAATAATTAGTATTTTAATACTAAAATAAAATCAGCCTCTTGTGTGATCAACTTTCGCCAGAAACGTACCTCCAATTGAAAACCCTAGTATATGATTTTAGAATAAGCCTAAATTGATTATATCAAGAGATATCAACCCCAAGACACTGAATGTAAAGTTTCAATTGATTCTAATGTGTTTTTGTAGGGGTTTCCTAAGGTAGTGTTTCTGTGGCAGAAATCAATCTCGAAATAAAACCTCAAGAAATCAATATTAGAATAAGCCTAAATTTGACATATGATTCTATATCAAAGCCAATAGATAAGGCGGAATATTGATTTGCAATTGCTTATAAGGCGGTATTCTTATGTTTTGCCTAAGTTGTGGTTTCTGGGGCAAAAATTAGATATTGATTCGAGGATGATGCGAACCGGTCCAGGAACACTAGCAAGGATTAAGGGGCTGGATGGAAGGCTATAAATAACACTGATAGGCTTTATTTAATTTTGTTAGCTATTGATGCGAACCGGTCCAGGAACACTATTGATGCGAACCGGTCCAGGAACACTAGCCAAGACTTGTTTTGGCTTAATTAATACTTTGTTTTTCGCTAGTGATGCAAACCAAGGAGTTGGACTTGTTGATCATTCATTCGTGGATGGGGATGAATTTGATGTTTTCCCCATCCATATCTTCATAATTCCCCAAACCACGGAAATTCACATTCCTCTTAGATTTGTTTGGTCCAAAACTGATTCCTTGGCCAACAGATACAAAATCATAGTCATCTTCGTCCACATCTGTGTTTTCATCAACGTACTCCTCAAAATCAGATTTGTTATTTCGTATTGCTGTACGAACCATATTTCCTCGGCAATCAGCCCCCCTATACTGTTGCTTTATCGAATTCACCTCATCTTTCAGATCTTTGTATGTCCTAGACAACAACTCAAGTTGCTGACCCATGGCTTGATGCAAAACAAGGAGCTGGACTTGTTGATCATACACTCGCAGATGGGGATGAATTCGGTTCCAATTGGCCCAATTACAAGACTTAGAGCCAACCATGTCAAGGAAGCTATAAATGGGCTAATCCAAACAGACTAAGATGGCCTAAAAACGTTGGGACTTGTTTATTTTGATGTTTGTGTTGTTTTAAAGCTTTAGTTATGACTTTTTCTATTCTTGGAGCGTTGTTCCAACTATATAGGTGAGAATTTGGAAATGAATAAACAGATCATGTTTTCAGAAATTTATCATTTTTTTGTGAGGTCTTGCGTTCTTCTTCGTTCTTAAAAGAACTCGTAGAACTTATCATGTTAATCTTGTAGCGGTCAAATAACCAAACTTATCACCTTGATTGTTGAGAGATTCTCATGTTTTCTAGGTGTGGCGTTTCAATCCTTCGTAGTCTTGGCTTTCATCTTGTTAGGGTGTTGGGTCAACGCTCAAGCAATCTTGTCTACATGATCTCGGGGTTCTAAACCATCGTTGCTATTTGGTATCAGAGCTTTGGTTCTAAGATAAGTTTGACTATCTTTCATTTTTGTTTTTTCTTTTATATACTGTTACCTCTTACAGAAGACAAAAAAAATCTTCAAAAAAAAAAACAAGAAAAAAAAATCGTGAAACAATACGACAAAAGAAAAAGGTGCACGATGCCAGAAGGAAAACATCTTTTCAATCTTGTTTCTCACCTTATTCATGTTCAAAAAAAAAACCATGAAAAAAAAAAACAATATACGATTACAGTAGAAAAACTTCGTTTCAATCTGGTATCTCATCTTATACCAGTTTTAGCCATTTTAGTTTTGGTTGTTTCTCATCTTTTGAATTGCTGTGGGATTATTTTGAATTAGTTTTTGGTAGTTCAATTAAGAACTAAAGAAGACGTAAAAGAGTGGAAGAAGAAAAGGCAAGAAGAGTGCGTGAGACCATAAGAGGGTAAAAGCCGTTTAGTGTGCAAACATGAGTGTAAGTGTATCAATTCTTGAGTGAAACACGTTAGGGAGGATTGTAAACTTGTTTTGCAGATTTGAAATATGTCCAATAATCAAGAAGATACAACCGAAGAAGTTCGACAACCTGCAGTTCCAAACCTCCAAACGCAAGCCTTGTTAGGGGAGATGAGGCGTATGTTAAGGGCTGAATTAAAACCTATTCATGATAGGTTGGACAGGGTAGAAGCAGAGGCTCCTAGGGGACATCAACATGACATTCCCAATAGGTAGCAAGGTGGGCATGTTCCATGACGGAATGTTGAGGAAGAGGTGAAATCGGAGTTTGATGAGCCATATTTGAACCTAGGCAGGTTTTAGCGTGGGAATGATAATCGAGAAGTTAGGATGGGTAGGCCTAGGAGGGATAATGATTTGGGAAACATAAAGATTAAAATGCCATCTTTTCAAGGTGAAAGTGATCATGAAGTTTATTTCGAGTGGGAAACTAAAATGGAGATGGTGTTTGATTGTCACCAGTGGACATTTGGGAGGAGATGAAAATACTTATGAGGAAGCGTTTTGTACCCAACCACTATTATAGGGGATTGTATCACAAGTTGCAGAGACTAAATGAAGGTTCCAAGAGTGTAGAAGAATATTACAAGGAGATGGAGGTAGCTATGATCCAGGCTAATGTCGACGAGGACCGGGAAGCCACCATGGCTAGGTTCTTGCACAGATTAAATCGTGAGATTGCGGATAGAGTTGAGATGCAACACTATGATGAGTTGACAGATATGGTGCACCAAGCCATAAAGGTGGAGGAACAATTCAAACGAAAAGGATTGGTTAGGAGGGGTCATCCTATGGCTACCACCAGCACATGGAAGATAGCTCCAAAACGGGATGAGAACCTACAAAATGAGCCAAAATTTGAATCCTCTAAGAATTCCAAACCAACAACGATCGCTACAGTAGGTAACACCGAAACTTCAAGTTCTAAAACACGTGATATTAAGTGTTTTAAATGCCAGGGGCAGGGACACATAGTCAGCCAATATGTAAACAAAAGGGTGATGGTAATAAACGCCCATGGAGAGCTTGAGTCGGAGAATGAGGAAGAAGTAGATGATTATGGAATGCCACCTTTGGAGGATGCTGATGATGAGCAAAGTGCTGTGGTTGGAGATTTATTGGTAGCAAGTAGAGTTCTCAATATGCAGGTTAAGGAGGAAGAAAGTAACCAAAGGGAGAACTTGTTTCATACTCGGTGCTTTGTGAAAAACAAAGTTTGTAGTGTCATGATTGATGGAGGTAGTTGCATGAATGTAGCTAGCACTTATTTGGTGGAGAAATTGGCCTTAACTACCTTGAAACATCCTCACCCTTATCGGCTTCAGTGGCTGAATGAATGTGGCGAGATCAAGGTGAATGAATGTGGCGAGATCAAGGTGACAAGGCAAGTATTGGTGGCATTATCCATTGGTAAATATGAAGATGAAGTGCTTTGTGATGTAGTTACTATGCATGCACGCCATTTACGGGGGATAGAGCATAAGATTGATCTTGTACATCAAGCTTCAATTCTTAACCGACCAGCATAAGCAATCTCGAGGAGATAAAAGAGCTTCAAAGACAAGTTTATGAGCCAATAGATAAGGGATATATATTCGTGGGAGTATAAGCCTATGTGTTGTACCCATGCTACTCAAGCCTATGAAGGATGGAAAACAAAACGTGGAGCGAATGTGTGTTGATTGTCGAGCCATCAAAAACATAACAGTTTTGAGTCGAGGTCGAATCCTTACGAGGAGAGAGGGGATGATGCGAACTGGTCCAGAAACACCAACAAGGATTCTACTCCTTCCAATAGTGCTGGCGCCTTGGGCCAGGTTTCCATTGTGTCATACTCCTATCATACCTATGTCAGCTTTCCAAGATCAGATCTCATTCTTCGTTATGGGTTGCAGACCACGTGATCACGAGTTTCGCATTATTGGACTTCTAGAGGCAACCATAAATAACTAAATTCAATGTATTTAACATAACCATTCAAGACCATGTTCATTCCTCTATTTAAAATCCTAGGAATTGATCAAATTCATGTCCTTTGATGGTCAGATCATGATCGAAATGTTTTTGCATAATTATTAGCCTCTTTAAATGCTTTGATAATGTGGACTAAGCCTTGATTATTATTTGAGCCCATCTTTGTCTTTTTAGAATTAGGTAAAATCTCTTGAATTAACCTATTAAGTGTTTCCTTTAAATGTTTGGCTCTAAGTCTTGTAATTGGACCACTTACAAGCGACAAAGGGTCTTGTTTAAATTCATTCCCATCACCAAGTGTATGATCAACATGTCCAACACCTTGGTTTGGATGGTTGTTGAGATAGCATTTTTTTTTCAAAACTTTTGTTATAAAATTTTAGTTTGTGTTTATGATCATCTGAAAATTGATATTTTTTTCCTTCTTTCTTTTGGGTTTTTTGTTAGTTTTTTTTATTATTCTCATGTCAAATAATTTTTCTATCTAATATTTTTTTATCATCTTTTTATTTATTGTTTCCTCTTTTGTTAAAGTTTTTAGGCCTCTTTTTTTATTCTTTTATTGAATTTTTTTCTCATTATTCACGCGATAATAATAATAATAATAATAATAATAATAATAATAATAATAATTTTCGTTTTTTTTCTTGCTTTCTTTTTCGTTAATGTTTTTGAGTTTTTTTTTCCTAATGATAATTTAATAATTTTTATTTTTTTTAGCTATAATAGTCATATAAAATTGATAAAAAAATTTCCTTTGTTCTTTCTTTTGGTTTTCCTATTACTTTTTTTATTTTATTTTCGGGTCAAATGGTTTTTTTAGCCAATATATTTTTTTATCATTTTTGGTTCTGCTCTTTTGTTAATGTTTTTTTTGCTTTTTTTTATTCTTTTATTAAATTTATTTTCCTATTATTCACACATTAATAATAATAATATTAGTTTTTTTCTTGCTTTCTCTTTTGTTAATGTTTTTATGTGTTGTTCTTGGGGTAATTTAATAATTTTTATTGTTTTAAAAATAATAGTAATAATATTTTTAGATGTTAAGTTTTCAATGTTGTTATGATGGGATGTATTGGTATGTTTCAGTATATTAAACCTTGCATATATAAATATTGTATTTTATTTTAAACTAGTGAAATTTATTAATTGGAATAATTATAAAATTATTTGCTCCACCTGCAACATAGTGTGAGCAATTTAACTAGTTAATAGCTGTATTACTTGCCATCTCGAAGGACACCTTTGTGTTTAAAGTGCATTTTAAAGAAAAGAATTGAAAGCAAAAGAAAGAGTTAGCTTTATAGGGCTAATTAGTTAAACTCATGGTCATGGATTTGAAATAATCATATTTAAAAAAGAGATTAATCTATTAATTTCATAATCATAATATTAAATTTGATATATATATAAACTCAATATGGGTCGATAGTATAAAATAATTAATTAAAATAAAAATTAATGTAAACCAATGACTAGACTATTATGACTAGAACCTTGAATTAAACATTAAAGGTTAAAAACACTTAATCACAAAGAAAAGATTCAAAAGAAAAAATAGCAATTAATTTTATTTATTTATTTATTAAAAAACAAATTTGAGGATGGATAACTTTGCATTAAAAGGCTAAATTGAAAAGAAAAATTAATTTTACAATAGATTTAAATAATAAATCACCAAGAAAATGGGGATTAAATCTTTTTTTTTACCAAATTTGAAATTTTAATTAAAGAATGAAATTGATAAATTAACATTGTGTTTGTTGTAATTTTCACATTATATCATCATATTATTGTATAGTTGGAAATTATGTTATTGTAGATGAAAAATCATCGATAGTGATAATGATATTATTTACCATAGAGGAAGTATCAAGTTGCCTATCTTGAGATTAGACAATTTATTTGATGAACTTAAAAATTTAGTGTGTCGAGGGATTGGATGAAGTTTGGTTGAATTTCAAATTGATATTTCTTAGAGGCTATAAGTTTCATCTAAATTGTTATGTTAGTGTGCTGATTACTAGTAATATGAGTTTTAATGCAATATTTGGGTTGATATTCACTTAAAGGTTGCAAATGTTAGAGCTTTACTTGGATAACAAATCTAAATTAGGAAATGTTTTGAGTTAAAGTTGAGTTGGTTTCTAAGTTACAGTTAAAGAGCCATATAATCATAGTATAAAACACGGTTGTCTAGATTAGTAATGATGCCAATATACCTAACATCGGTTCAAGAAATTATAAATATGGAAGCTTATTGGGTATGGTAACAACTTCCTATTGTTATGATGAATCTAAACCAAGTGATGAGAAATGTGACTATCATGTCAATGATATACTTAAAGAAGATGAGCAGGTGCTAATAAGCCAAATGATAAGACCTCCCATTATTAAATTTAAGGATGTTGATAGGCCTACTCACATGATAAACTCTAAATTAGAAAGTCCATGACTTAATCTAAACAAACCTTGAATCCTAGCTGAAAACAAAGTATTAATTAAGCCCAAACAAGCCTTAAGTTTATATTTCATCCCAATGCTTGTTTGGACTTAATTAATATTTTGTTTTCAACTAAAATACAAGGTCTATTTAAATTAAGTTATGGGCTTTTCAGTTTAGGATTTTGGGTTAATTTTGAGTGGACCTTCTCATATAAGTCTACAGAAAGAATCCATTAGGGTTATTTTTTCAAAAACTATTTAAACTCATAGAACTAAAATTTGGCAGCATTTGATGATTATTACTTCTAATTTTTTTAGTTTTAACATGTGAGAGTGATTCTTGCTTTCTTTAGTTCTTAAAACAATTGAATCTGACTTATCAAAAATTAAGTGACTTAGTAGCATCATTGTATTCATTTCAATAGTGTTGGTGACTTGTAGCAGGTTTTCATTGTGTCACACTCATATCATACTTATTTAGGTTTTTTGAGATGAATCTCAGTCTTGATTGTAGATTACGTAACCACATGATCATGGGGTTCGCATTAGTAATGTGATATAAAAATTTCAACATGAATTGTCAACATAGCAAGCTACCAAAATCACCAATCACATGTCCTATCTTATATACATTTAATAAGTACATGATATACAAATGCTACATTGATAATCATTCGTCATCTAAATAATTGTTTACTACAAAAGGCGATAGACTTTATAATTTATTATAAGAAAAAAATCTTAATTTAATGAAATAGAAAATTAAAAAATCTATGATTATTAAAAAAACATTAATTTTGTTTTTTTTTAAAAAATAATATTTATTATATTCTGCGATCGTCCACTTTTTAATTTGGGGTTGAGAGTAGAAAGCTAGTATAAAAAACTGGATGGCAATATATTCACTGTTGTTTGATGCAGATTTGATTTGTAGCGAACTACAAGGAAGCTTTTGCAGAAACCAGACTTGTAGTGATCTATTCACTGTTTGATGCTTTTTTGTTGCCTTCGAAGTTGGTAAAAAAAGGAAGGGCTTAGTTTTTGTATTCGGAATATGGGGCAGCGGTATTGTTTGATTAATATTTTAAGATAAATATATACACTGATATAAAAAAAAATATTAATATATGTTGTTAGAAGATAAAAATATAAAATAAATTTATTCTCATAAAAATATTGTAGTTGATTTATATCCTTTCAATAACATATCTCCTACCGTTATTATAGGGTAAACTTTAATAAAACAAGACTAAAGTTATGCTATTGACAGCGCAACTTTCATTACTGAAAGTTAACTGAGAAAAAAACTCTCAATGATAAGGCAACATGATCACCCATAACTTTACACAAAGCATTCTTCGTTCTATGCTAGCTATTGCTTGGCAGCATTTAGCTGAAGCAAAGAGCCTTTTTAAATCACTTCTGATAAGAACAGTCCTCGTCACTAACCAATTCCGCAGATGCCAAATCTTCATCAGCTTTGGTGCATGACCGCTGCATTCTGACACTGCTGACGCTCTTTCTGGATGCCATTATTGCACTGAGTGAAAGCCTCTTCTTTGATCCTGGATCCGGCCTTTGTTTTGGCGCACTATGAGACCTCAATTTGGCCTTAAAGGATTGCGTGTTTGCCATGTAATTCGGGAGGGTCATATAAGGCTTGAAGTAGGCATCTCCGCAGATGCTCTTTGCTGGTGTTGCAGGGGTAATGCACCGGGCAGAGTTTGCAAATCTTGGAGTACTGCATGCAGTAGAGAACTTAAATTCCTCCCCAGTGACGTAGCCCTCAAAATCTTGATAATTTATGCACTCAGGGATGGAGATTCTAGCTGGAGTAGGACAAGGAAGAGGTGTCGAGATAGCCTGATAAGGAAGTTCTTCACCACATTCTGATAGAGCAACATTAATCCTACGAGATCTTGATCTTGACTTGTAGGTATCAATTTCAACTATCTTAGGGCTTTCATCAAATGCAGTCATGTCATAAGATGTAGATAACCTCTTGCTGTGAAATTCACATCTCATATCATCAAACTTCTCCTGGAACCCAAAAACAAAATGTCTTTTTTTCACCATAATAAGAAACGAGACAGCATATACAAGAATGAAGATATATCTCACGTTACTTGCTTTGTAATTTTATGTATCAGTTGCGAAATAATATGAAGAGATGAGATGGAATACTATAATATGATTTGTGGAAGTTCATATCCTCTTCTTTGTAACTTGACTTCTTACCAAGGATTTTCGTGGTCTGTGTTCAGAAAATCTATTATCTTTGTTCAACCAACGACGTGCATGTTGAGATCGAACCGAATTCTGAGCTCTTACAAGAGCTTGCATACCATGAAGAGTTTCAGTAGCCTGTTTTCGGACTATATAGCCCCTTGCAACAGCTTGTAGCTTAACCAGCCCTTTCAATGCGCGACGAGCTTTTCGGGCCTGAGAAATTAAATAAAAAATAAACTCATTAGAAGCAATTAATCCATAAAAACAGATTGCAATGAATTTCCAAAAAAAAAAAACCTAAAATCAAGAAAAGGTAAATGAATGGCACAGTCAAATGTAACAAAAAAGGAAAGAATTTCCAATCAATAGTTCAACCATAAAGGCATATTTTAAAATTCAAATTTCAAATTCTGGAGAGGGGACCATTTAAAAAATGTTAAACTGAAAGAATGAAAGGAACTAGAGCAAAATCAATGGCCATTTCAATAGAATATTCAGAAAACACTCGACCATCGATTGAACCACAAAACATATGTACTGTTCCATTACCTGCTGTACCTACTTGTTCTAACATATGATGGTAGGACAAATGTACAGTTTAGAGAAAGTATAGTTTACCACCATCGTTGATTAAATCTAAAGCTATCTTCATTACCATGTTAACATGAATTTTTTTAACAAAAGAATTTAAAGAAAGTATAGTTTAGACATTGTCATTTTGCGGAGCATTTGAATATTAGCTTCTAGGCTATGATAGTATAGATGAAGGCAAGATTTAGTCAAGGCAACTTAACTAGAAGCATATATGCTGTTTCATTACCCTTATGTTTCAAAGCTTTGAAGCAAAGAGTAGACATAAAAGCATGTAAATGGCTGTACCATTTACATGATATTGAAAGCAACTGAAAAATCTAGAAACTTCTGTCATTACTGTGGAAAAATTCAGCAGTAACTGCAAAAACCAGATATACCCAGATCGGATAACCGATTCTTAAACTTGAATTTTTGAGCCCCTGAAATGCAACAATTCAAGAATTCACTTACCAAGTAGCCTCTAAAGACAGTTTGAATTTTGACTGCAGCCCATTTCTCCTTCCCTCCATCAAACATTGTGCCCCTGCCATGGCTGGTGAACCTCACGACGGCAACCGCAGTCTGAGCTGCAGCCACTGCAGCATCAGCTGCTGCAGCTGTGGCTGCTGCCACTGCAATTGCATGCTTGTTCTGCTGTCTTTCCGTCTCAGAAAGGTAGGATCTGAGCCAGGCAGCATCTTTCATGTTCCCAGAAAGAGTCACTGGAGCGTCGCCCTTCCCTGATTTGGAAAAGCTCCACCTTTTCTTC
Organism: Salix dunnii; assembly: GCA_015731905.1. Lineage (NCBI taxonomy): Eukaryota > Viridiplantae > Streptophyta > Magnoliopsida > Malpighiales > Salicaceae > Salix > Salix dunnii. The sequence goes on from CM027661.1 coordinate 4,342,391, forward strand.
TCTTTTTTGTCACTTGAAATTAGTGTAGCAACATCGTCTCTTTCTTTATCTCTGTCTTTCTTCATGCCCAATAAGCCCTTTACCCACCTTGTAGCTCTGCCCATACTTATTCAACTCGTATCTATTTCTTTCACGGACCAACTTGAAGCGACAAAACAGATGGAGAGATGATACAAGTCGCCAAGAATCCTATATAGATAAACAATGTATTAAAGCTCTGATATAACAGCACCAGTTGGGAGTAATTTACGCTTTTTTTTTAACAGTTTTAAGTGGAAAAGTCTAGGACAAAGAAACCTTGGGAAGGCTTGTGGTTATTTTGAAGTACGAGAAATTGACAGGAAAACAAAACGAGAGTGAAAAGAAAAGGTATAACAGGAATATTTGAAAAGAACAAGGGCCCATGAGGGGTGTTTATAGAGTATAGAATATCGAAATCTGCAAGATCTTTAGAATCGTAACAGGTTGCAGGCAGAGAAGCGAAGAGAACAGTGTGGAGGAAGTGTAAAAAAAAGATTTAAAATAAATAGATAAAATTAGGTTTTTTGAAAAGAAAATCTGACACAACCTCGTAAAAATCTGTATTACAAGGCAAAAGATATCTATAAAGTATAAACTATGCTGATTCAAACCAACGTGAAAAACAAATGTTCAAATATTCATCGGGTATCCACAAACAAGAATTATGGCCTAGTTGGAAAATTATGGTTAAAGTTGATTTTCTGAATTATTTTTATATAAAAATATATTAAAATATTTTTTTAATTTTATAAAAATTATTTTTAATATTATCATAATCTAAAAACATAAAAAAATAATAATTTTTAATTTAAAATAAAAAATAAAAATAAAAATAATTTTTTTTTTTAAACATTTTAAAATACACTATTAAAATGCAGTGTGAAACAAAGAAGAAAAGAAAAGCATAACAAGTGAAAACTGCAACAATAATATTTTTGTTACGAAGGCTGCTGTATATTATAAATAAACAGCAAAGATTGGAGACATAAGATAAAATGTACTTGTCTTTTCAAATTAAAATAATAATAATAATAATAATAATAATATTTTAAGGGGAAAAAACTCTCTTTAAAAAATCACTTCCCACTTTTTTCAGTAGAAAATATCTCTCTATATTTATGCCCACTGACCATCCCGTGAATCAATTCATCTTAAATCTCTCTCAAAATCCGTTGAGTTTATCTTGCCTTTCGCTCTCACTCTCCCTCCAAAAACAAAAATGATACCCTCTTTCTCTCACTTTCTCTTCTCTCTGCAGAAAGAAAGTACATAGAAGATGATGCATAAACGACGGTAGAATGAGTAAAGGGATGCTTTTAATAGGTTCTCTCAGTTCCAAAAGAATGAGTAAAAAAGAAAAGACGAGACCTTCTCTTTCTCTATTGGGTTAGGAGAAGATGTTTCTTCTATGATTTGTAGCTCAGTATCTATGCAATTGATTCTGCGGAGGAAGTCTTTCAGTTTGATGACTCAAAATCAAAAGGGAATTCCGTTCTGCATATGGGGTTTTGACTGTATAAGGACAATGATGGCCTTAAGAAGAGAGAGAAGAATAGGGTGAGAGAAAGGATTAATGCCTCCATTAAATAATTTCCTGATTCCTGGGGTATTAAAACTATTTCCCATTATATTGGTAGTTACTGGGGTGTTAGAAAGTTAGAGAGAGGAATAAATAAATACTAAATCATCATTGAGTAAATTGAACATTTTGATTTATAAAATTTGAATGAAGATCTTGAATTTTATCCCTTAGACTATGAAACAAGAAAACAAAAAAGGATTATGATACGAATTTTGTAATCATGTGGTCATCCAACCTATAATTAAAAATGAGATTTGATTATGAAAAACCAAAATATATTTAATATAAATATGATATAATGAGAACCTATCTCAAGGCATTAGTATTATTGGAATGAATAGAATGACATCACGAATTTAATTAATCTTTGATAAGTCAGATTCAATTCTTTCAAGAACTAAAGAATAGCAGAATCATTGTCACATATTAAACTAAAAAAATTCAAAAGTAATATTCATTATTGCCTGCTAAAATTTAGGTTACATGAGTTTAAATAGTTCTTAAAAAAATAATTCTAATAGAACCCTCATGTGTACTTAAATGAGGTCCACTCAAAATTGACCAAAAACTCTACGTTGGAAAGCCCATGATTTAATCCAAACAAGATTCTAACCAAAAACAAAATATGAATTAAGCCCAAACAAGCCTTGAGCTGTAACTAACAAATTAAATAACGCCCATAAGGCTTATTTATAGCCTTCCATCCAACTCCTTAATCCTATAAACAAAAGGAAAAGGTAGTCACTAATGTTATTTCAAGTTGTAGTAGAATTCTTTAGGCTTATTTGGTGTCCTCACTTCATGACCCAAAAAAGGTTATATTAGACCCCTCCTACACATGGAAAAGATGTACTAGAGTCTCCTTTTGATACTCTAACGGTCCTTGTAATTTTGACTTAACTGAAACCTTCAAAATCACGAATCAAGCCCCTGAACATTTAATGAATCCTTACTGGTGTTTCTGGGATAATCTGCATCAAATTATTATCACTAACAGGTGATATTAATGGAATAAACTCAACAAGAAATTTGATAGAATTATTATTGAACCACGTTGTCTATCCTAACATTGGGAGGAAAATTCTGAAGTGATAGTACATGTTTATTGGTATAAATAAAGGTTGATCAAAATAAAATAAAAAACAAAAAAATTGTTTTCTTATGATTTGGAATGTTTTAATATGTTAATGTTAAAAGTAATATTTTAAAAATAAAAAAAATATTATTTTGATTATTTTTCAAAACAATCACTACTACATTTTCAAATATACTCATTTCTATACATAAATTAATGTGTTTGATATTCCGCATCAAATTATTATCACTAACAGGTGATATTAATGGAATAAACTCAACATGAAATTTGATAGATTTATTATTGAAACACGTTGTCTATCCTAACATTGGGAGGGAAATTATGAAGTGATAGTACATGTTTATTGGTATAAATAGAGGTTGATCAAAATAAAAAAAAAAAACAAAAATGTTTTCTTATGATTTGGAATGTTTTGATATGTTAATGTTAAAAATAATCTTTTAAAAATAAAAAAAAATATTATTTTGATTATTTTTCAAAAACAATCACTACTACACTTTCAAATATCCTCATTTCTATGCATAAATTAATGTGTTTGATATTGCATCTAAAATTGTGTTTGATATTGCATCTAAAATTTTATTTGGATGCATTCCAAAAGTGTGTTGACTTGAAAAAAATCAATTATATTTTTTAAGTGTTTTTCAAGAATTTTGATGTATTGATGTCAAAAAGAAAAAAAAATAAAAAAAAAAAAATATATATATATATATATATATATATATATATATATATATATATATATATATATATATATATATATATATATATTACGATATGTTTTCAAGTGAAAAATAAAGCATTTTTCACTACAATAGCAAACTCACACTTATATGGTGCCTTGTGGTCAAACTCAACTTTTAAAATTGTTTTTAAAAAATTACCTTCAAATTATTATTTTTTATTATATTTTTGGATTGTTTTGATGTGTTGATGTTAAAAGTATTTTCTGTAAAAATAATATATTGATAAATTCTCAAGTGCAAAAAAATCTTAAAAACCAAAATCTACCATACACCAAAACAATTACTTAATGGTGTGGATGAGGAGTGATACCAAAATCTACCATACGCCAAACCAAAATCTTAGTGATATGAATAAATCAATATTATGTTTGGATTTTGGTGTAAGATTTCTTGTTGTCTTGATTTACACTATTAAGCATAACATTCCACTTAACTATTAAATCAGAATGTAATTTTTCCCTAAGATTTTAAACATATTGTTCTACATTAGTTTAAGACTTTAGTTCAATTATAGTGTTGTAAGGATTATTTTAGAGGATTGAAGTTACAGACTAATCTAAGCTTTAGTTCAATTCTATTTGGACTTTGATTTACTATTTATACTATATCTAGAGCTACAAAAACAAACTTGTTGATATTCTAATTGAGTTGGAAAGTATGCATTCATACCATTTCGATGATATGTGTTAGGCTTATTAATTTGAGCACACAAGAGAGAATGACAAGTATAAAAGTCAATAAAAATTTGTTAAAAATATGTCAAAACTATAGAAACATTGTTTCCACATTTATTATGGATTCCAATTAACATAAAGATACTTTAATGCTCCTGGAAACATGTGTGGTAACTATTGGATTACCTATTCTACAAGGATTTAAAGTCAAACACTTATATTAGCAACGATGATTTAGAACCCCAAGATCATGTAAACAAGAATGATTGAGCCTTGACCTGACATCTAACAAGATGAAAATCAAGACTACGAAGAATTGAAACGCCACACCGAGAAAATCTGAGAATCTCTCAACAATCAAGGTGATAAGTTTGGTTGTTTGAACGCCACAATATTAACTTGATAAGTTCTACGAGTTCTTTCAAGAACGAAGAGGAACACAAGACCTCATAAATATTATAATTTTTTGAAAACATAATCTATTTAGTCCTTTCGAAATTTCCATCTATATACTTGGAACAACCCTTGAAGAATGGGAAAAGTCATAACTAAAGCTTTAAAACAGCAGGAAAAGTCATAACTAAAGCTTTAAAACAGCACAAACATCAAAATAAACAAGTCCCCCCATTTTTAGGCCTATTGGACTTCTAGAGGCAACCATAAATAGCTAAATGACTAACTTCAATGTATTTAGCATAACCATTGAAGACCATGTTTAATCCTCTATTTAGTATCTTGGAACTCATCAAGTTCATATCCTTTGATGGTCAGATCATGTTGGAAATGTTTTTGCATAATTATTAGCCTCTTCAATTGCTTTGATGATGTGGACTAAGCATTCATTATTATTTGAGCCCATCTTGGTCTGTTTAGAATTATCCCAAATCTCTTGGATTAGCCTATTTAGTGTTTCATTGAAACATTTGGCTCTATGTCTTGCAATTGGACCACTTGGAAGCGACAAAGGGTCTTGTGCAAATTCAGCCCCCATCCACGAGTGTATGATCAACAAGTCCAGCTCCTTGGTTTGCATCACTATTTTTCATAGTTTGCAAATATCCATTATAGAATGTATGTGATGATAAGGAGGCTTGGGATTTTTGTTGTTATTGTTTACAAGATTTATTATCACCATAAAGAGACTAAGGGAAGACAATTTAAGTGGAAAATTTTTGAGAATTAAAAGAAAAAATTTCTATCTATTTCTGATCATAAAGTTTTGGCCATGCATGAAGATTGAAAGCAAGACAACTTTGATTTGTGTGTTTTTTTTAAATAAAATATTTTAGTATTAAATATTATTAGCTTTGGACTTTATTCTCAATTCGGTATATTTCGACCCATTAAACAACATTGCTTTGGGGTTTGTTTTAGTACTAGACATGCATTAGTTTATTACTAGATAGGACTTATTGGCTTGCAATCCAAAAGACATCATAGTTATTTAAAAGGGAATATATATTATTTTTATGGTTGTGCACCAACATTTAAATAAATAGGATTCTTTCCATGTTTTGTGTGTACAAACTACATTTACTTACAAGGATAAAGATTGTGCACCAACTTACCGAAGATTAACAAGTTTTGTGATGTCATGCATATATTTCAATATTCTTAGTTCTTAGATACAAGATTACCTTCTTATTGAGGTTTTAAATATGATATTTAACTTTCTTTCATTAATTTCTAATTTTATTGTAGGTTGTGGGACCCTGAACTTAGCATAAGATAAGATTGAATAGTTGAGATTATTCTTTTATTATAATTGAAAAGGCTAACCACAACAAATTCTACTTATAAAATGAGTCATGATAAATTTAGAAGATAGTAAATAAAATTTGTAAAAAAAATAGAAAATTCTCGGTAAAATAAAGAAAAAACATTGGGTATTTTTACAAAATAATTTGTTTTTTTACAAAATCAAATTTATATTTGTTGCTCCCCTGTTATGACATGTTTGGTTTTCATCCACAACGAAGAAGACATTATAAATTGTTACGAGTGAGTACATGTTTTCCGAGAATAAAAAAGCTTTTATAATTTTGCATGCAAACTAGTTCTTCGAAAGATAATGAAATATTATATATTTATAAGAAAAATCTCCGAGCAACACAAGGTTACAACTGATTATAAGAATGAAAACATCAACTATAAAATACCAATAGGGTCATCGCAATATACCATCAATGATTTTATCGATAATATTCTGATGGTGATTCCATTAATATTATCATGTTAGTATTGTAACCGGCAATAGTGAAAATTTGAGTAATTAATGTTTAACTGTGGAAAATACTAACAGAATGTTTCGTTAGTAGTCATCGGTAATAATGGTATTTTAAGTAACTTGTTTAACTCTCTAGAAATATCAATAGACCTTTTGTGTGTCATTCCATCCCTAATAAGTTAAAAATCAAAATATATTTTGATTCAGTTCATTCAAGAACCGAAGAATACAAGGATCACTCTCACACATAAACTGAAAAATTCAGAATCAATTTCATCAATGGCTACTGAAATTATCCCTAACATGAGTTTAACATGAGGTGGTATCAGACCTAGGCTCCGAAACAAGGTCATATCATTTTGTTATTTTAGTTTTTTTTTTTAGTGTTCTCTAAAGTTTTTCAGTGTTTGTGTCCAACTCCTTACTCTTCGTGTCTGCGTGATCTAGTAACAAAAAAAAAGTTGATGCGAACCGGTTCAGAAACATCAGTAGGGATTAAGGGATGGGTGGAAGGCTTTACATATAAGATTGATGGGCTTTCTTTACTTTTATTAGTTGGAGCCCAATGCTTATTTGTGATGCAAACCAAGGAGCTGGACTGGTTGATCATACACTCGCGAATAGGGATGAATTTGCACAAGACGCGTTGTCACTTCCAAGTGGCCCAATTACAAGACTTAGAGCCAAACGCTTCAAGGAAGCACTAAAGGGGCTAATCCAAGAGATTTGGGCTGATTCTAAAAAGACCAAGATGGGATCAGATGCTAATCAAGGCTTAGTCCACCTCACCAAAGCAATTGAAGAGGGTAATAATTATACCAAAACGTTTCAGCATGATCTGACCATCAAAGGGCATGAATTTGATGACTTTCAAGGTTATTAATTAGAGGAATAAAAGTTGGTCTTAAATGGTTATGTCAAATACATTGAATTTAGTCATTTAGCTATTTATGACAGTCTCTAGAAGTCCAAGAGACCTAAAAACATGGGAACTTGTTTATGTTACTTTTTGAGCTATTTTAAGGCTTTAGTTATGACTTTTCCTATTCTTGGAGGGTTGTTCCAAGTATAAAAAGGGGTATTTCGAAATAATAAAACAGATTATGTTTTCAGAGATTATTATATTTGTGAGGTTTTGTGTTCCTCTTGGTTCTTAAGAGAACTCCTAGAACTTATCAAGTTAATCTTGTGGCGTTCAAACAACCAAACTTATCACCTTGATTGTTGAGTGATTCTCAGGTTTTCTAGGTGTGGCCTTTCAATCCTTTGTAGTCTTGGTTTTCATCTTGTTAGGTGTGGGGTCAAGGCTCAAACAATCTTGTCTACACGATCTTGGGGTTCTAAACCATCGTTGCTATTGGGTGTCATCACAATTGTTGATGGGGTTCATATCAATTTGGGTTTAAATTAAGACTTTGATTTTAGCTAGGATCCAAGGCTTGTTTGGCTTAAGTCACGGGCTTTTTAATTTGGGGTTTTGGACCAGTTTTGAGTGGACCTCATATAAGTCTACATAAGGGGTCCATTAGGGTTAGTTTTTAAAAGACTATTTAAACTCATGTTAGGGATAATTTCAGCAGCCATTGATGAAATTGATTCTTGCATTCTTCGGTTGTTGAACGAACTGAATCCGACTTATCGAAGATTAACTGGCTTCGTGGCGTCATTCTACTCCTTCCAATAGTGCTGGTGCCTTGGGACAGGTTTCCATTGTGTCACACTATCAGGCCTATTTCGGCTTTCAGGGATCAGATCTCATTCTTCGATATGGGTTGCGTGACCACGAGATCACGAGGTTCGCATCATAAGGTTATACTCCCACGAATATATCCCTTATCTAAAAGCTCATAAACTTGTCTTATCTCCTCGAGATTGGTTCTATAAGCTGGTCGGTTAAGAATTGAAGCTTCATGTACTAGATCAATCTTATGCTCTATCCCCTGCAATGGTGGTAATCCGCTAGGAGTATTGTCGAGGTATCGGGGTAAACATCATCAGAGTCCTGCAATAACGTAACAGCAACACTAGGCATAATATGATCAACAACATTAGTATTAAAGTAAGCCTCCTTTTATTCAAGTAAAATCATTGGCTTCTTAGTGAAATATGAAGCCAAAAAATCATTGGCTCCTTGTAATTCTCATCACTCTTCCTCACCTTCTTCTCTCCTCTTGTCTTACCTCCATTCTCAACCAGATTTGGGTATTTCTGAGCTGTGGAGGAATGGTCTGGTTTGTTTGTGTTTGGATGAGTGTTTGAATGGGTTGTAGTGGTTTGGTTTCTGGCCGAATCAGATGGTCTTCTATCCCCTTGCTCCTCACCTTGATTTTCTCTCCCCATTGCCTCATGCTCACATTTTAGCTTTATTTGATCATCATACACCTGTTTGGGTGTCAGAGGTTCAAGAGTGATGGTTTTACCATCAATGGTATACCTATTTTTAACCCCATCATGAATAGCCTTCCTATCATATTGCCAAGGCCTCCCCAACAAGATGTGACTTGCTTGCATTGGTACCACATCGCACAGAACTTCATCAATATAGTTCCTAATCGAAAATGGAACCACAACCTCCTTAGTCACTTTCACCTCTTCACTATCATTCAGCCATTGCAATCTATATGGTTTCAGATTCTTAACAGTACTCAAATAAAATTTACTCACAAGTGTGGTACTGCAAATATTAACGCAACTTCCATTGTCAATAATTAACCCACACACCTTGCTTTGTACGTAACAGCGCGTATGAAAGATACTCTCTTTGTTGATTAGATTCATCTTCCATGACCTGAACCTGAAGTGTGCGCCTTATAACCAAGGACCCCGCAACTGGTAATGCTAACTCATCCTCAACAATATCCTCCAATGGTAGGGACATCAACTTTAACCATTGTTCGTTCGGTTTTAGAAGGAACAAAGTATGTTGGCTGGACAGAACCCTCTCTCTTCAGATTCGTCTTCCAAGATGATGACGAACCCGAATTACATCCTGGGCGAACATGTCCCTTCCTAAGTTGTCTCTCCACCTTCGTAGCCATGTGAACCATGTGCTCTAGCTCCACATAGTGCTGTAGCTCAACAACATTTGCAATGTTGCGATTCAACCCATTAAGAAATCTAGCCATGGTGGCTTCTCTATCCTCAACAACAATGGCCCGAATCATTGCTATCTCCATCTCTTTGTGATATTCATCTACTGTCTTGTAGCCTTGATTGAGACCTTGGAGCTTGAGGTATAGGTCTCTGTAATAGTGGTTTGGCACAAATCATCTCCTCATTAAGACTTTCATCTCTCCCCAACTCTGAACGGGTCGCTACCCATTCCTCCTCCTACTGATTACAATTTGATCCCACTAAATCATTGCATACGCTGTAAACTCAATCATCACCAATTTCACTTTTATTTGTTCAGAATAACTATGACCATCAAAAATCCAATCTACTTTTTTCGCCACGGGATCATTTTTACCTTCGAAGTTAGGAATTTGCAGTTTGATGTTTTACCATCCATATCTTCATAATTCTCCATACCACGTAAATTCACATTCCTCCTAGCTCTTTCGGTCCAGACCCTTATTCCTTGGCCAACAGATACAAAATCATAGTCATCTTCGTCCACATCTGTGTTTTCATTAACAACCTCTTCAAAATCAAATCTGGTATTATGTACGGCCTCATGGACCGTATTTCCTCTTCAGCACCACTATTCTTTTTCCTTTTCGATTTAAAATCATCTATCAGATCCATGTTCATCCATGGCAACAAGTGGAGTTGCTGACATAAGGCTCGCAGTTGGAAAGCAATGTCAGCGTTTTGTGTCACTAATTCATTGTTTCCTGACATCCTATGAATCTGCAAAATGGGGTTAGTAGCTCAAAATATATCCTCACAACTCTCGTGTTTCACACACAAAGCAAATCAAGGCTTTTCACTCGAATAAGCTCCTTACGCCTTTTACCTCTCAACATGCTTTCTTTGGTTCTTTCGGAACTAAAATCAACAAATCAAAGTTACTATGCTTTGCAGCGCACTCTAATTATGATTTTCAGACTCAAGAAGCAATAAAAATACTGAAAACAAAGCAAAAAAAAAACTACGATGACGATTTTGTGAGTAAAAATGCAAATTCGTACGCATTATGGACGATACGAAGACACGAAATAAAGCAGAAGGAAATACTAGCAAAAACAATTACTTGACTCCTAGATAACCCAAAATAGAGTAAGAAAATGAATTGGACAAGACTAAACAGTAAGGATCACTGTTTGAGAAGTGAGCAAAATCTACACTCTTACGCAATTTTCACGTAACAAAATTGAAACCCAGAACAAATAACCTCAAATTCAATGTTTAGTATTTTAACACTAAAGTAACATCAACACTCAAATTATAAGTCGTTCACGTACCTCCCAAATTTCATATGATTCTACGTCAATCTCAATAGACCGAATATGAATTTTCAATTGACTCCGTTGTGGTTTGCTCATGTTTCCCCCAACTTGTGTTTTCGGCGGCAACACTTCATCTAATACCTCAATCTGTCTTTCTTTTTCTTGTTTTTGTTCTCTCTTCTCTGTTTTTTTTTTGCTTTTTTTTAAATAGACCTAATCCCTTCTTCCTGTTTTTAAACTTTAGAGAACACTTTAAAGAATAATAAAATGATATGACCTTGTTTCGGAGCCTAGCTCTGATACCACCTGATGCGAACCTGGTGGCCTGATGCGAACCTCTTGATCACTGGAAAACTCCTCATTCTTCGTTGTGGGTCACGGGATCACAAGGTTGGAATCACAGTTAATCTTTGATAAGTCGGATTCAGTTTGTTCAAGAATTGAAGAATGAAATAATCACTCTCACACAAACTGAAAAGTTTAGAATCGATTTCATCAATGGCTGTCGAAATTATTCCTAACATGAGTTTAAATAGTCTTTTAAAAACTAACCCTAATGGACCCCTTATGTGAATTTAATTGAGGTCCACTCAAAACTGGCCCAAAACGCCAAATTAAAAGGCCCATGACTTAATCCAAACAAGCCTTGGATCTTAACTAAAAGCACAGTCTTAATTTAAGCCTAAACAAGCATTCGATCTTAGCTAAAAGCACAGTCTTAATTTAAGCCTAAACAAGCATTCGATCTTAGCTAAAAACACAGTCTTAATTTAAGTCTAAACAAGACTTGTGCTAACAAAATTAAAGTACGCCCATCAATCTTATTTATAGCTTCCATCTAGCTCCTTAATCCTTGTTGGTGTTTCTGGACCGGTTCGCATCACTCGAGGATGGGGCCGAATTTATGCAAGACCCTTTGTCGCTTGCAAGTGGTCCAATTACAAGACTTAAACGTTTCAAGGAAACACTAAATCGGTTAATCCAATAGATTTGGGCTGATTCTAAACAGACCAAGATGACCTTAAATAATAATGAATACTTAGTCCACATCATCAAAGCATTTAAAGAGGCTAATAATTATGCAAAAACATTTCTAGAATGATCTGAAGGACATGCATTTGATGAGTTCCAAGATATTAATTAGAGGATTAAACATGGTCTTTAATGGTGAAGGTAAATATATTGAATGTAGTCATTTAGTTATTTATGGTTGGCTCTAGAAGTCCAAGAGGCCTAAAAACAAGGGGACTTGTTTATTTTGATGTTTGTTCTGTTTTAAAGCTTTAGCTATGGCTTTTCTTATTCTTGGAGAGTTGTTCGAAGAATCTAAACTCTTATGCAATTTTCACGTAACATAGCTGAAACCCAGATCAAACGACCTCTAAATATCCTCAAATTCAATATTTAACATTTTAATACTAACATAAAATAAAAACTCGAATTATAGGATGTTCACATACTTCTAGCTACTCCCTTGTATCATCAAATTTCGGCATAAACAAACCTCCAATTGAAAACTATAGTGTCCGATTTCCAAATAATCCCAAATTAAATATATCATTCGATATTAACCCCAGAATACAGAATATAAAGTTTCAATGGATTTTTAAGTGTTTTTCTAAGGGTTCATGAAGGTAGTGTTTCTGCTATACAATTGAATTTCGAAACAAACCCTCAGGAACTCAATATTGGAATGAGCCCAAATTTGACATATGATTCTATGTCAATCCCAATAGACAAAATATGACTTTTCAATTGATTTCGATGTGGTTTGCTTATGTTTACCCCAAGTTGTGTTTTCTGTGGCAACACTTTTTTTTTTTTTTTTAAGTAGACTAAATCTCCTGCACTGTTCTTTTCGTTTTTCTTTTTTTTTACTAGATCACATGGACACGAAGAACAAGGAGATGGACACAAACACTGAAAAACTTTAGGGAAAACTGAAAAAACGAAAATAACAGAATGTTATGACCTTGTTTCGGAACCTAGCTCTGAAACCACCTGATGCGAACCTCGTGATCACGTGATCACGCCACCTACAACAAAGAATGAGATCTAATCCCGGAAAGCCGATACAAGTCTGATTGGAGTGTGACACAATGGAAACCTGCCCCAAGGCACCAGCACTATGGGAAGGAGTAGAATGAGTAAAAAAATACCTATTTGTGAATCCATCATGCATAACTCTCCGATCATACTGCCATGGTCTTCCCAGGAGCAAATGGCTTGCATGCATAGTAACCACCTAACAAAGCACTTCATCTTCATATGTACCAATGGATAATGCCACCAATACTTGCCTTGTTTTTCATAAAGCACCGAGTATGAAACAAGTTCTCCCTTTGGTTACATTCGTGCTAGCCTCTTTAATTGGTTTGATGATGTGGACTAAGCATTAATTATTATTTGAGCCCATCTTGGTCTGTTTAGAATCAGCCCAAATCACTTGGATTAGCCCATTTAGGGCTTCCTTGAAACGTTTGGCTCTAAGTCTTCTAATTGGACCACTTGGAAGCGACAATGGGTCGTGCGCAAATTCATCCCCATCCGCAAGTGTATGATCAACAAGTCCATCTCCTTGGTTTGCATCATTCTCCCCCTCTTGAGAAGGATTTGTCCGCAAATCATCACCTACATCAAAAGGAGATAAATCAGAAACATTAAAGCTTGCACTAACACCGTACTCACCTGGTAAGGCAAGCTTGTAGGCATTATCATTTATGCGTTCAGCTACTTGAAATGGTCAGATTAAAGGCCTTTTCTTGTTCTTCGCCCCACTTAAATGGCACATTTTTTTCTATGACTTCAGTAACAGGTGTGGCTAAGCTACTAAAATCACGCACAAACCGTCTATAGAAGCTAGCTAAGCCGTGAAAACTCCGGACTTGGCTGATGGTTGTCGGAGTTGGCCACTCTTGGATTGCCTTAAACAATTCCTCGTCCACCTCAATTCCTTTCTTACTAACAACAAAACCAAGAAAAACAAGTTTATCCGTGCAAAAAGTGCACTTCTTGAGATTAGCAAACAACTTTTCTTCTTGAGATTACCATGCACGCAAAACATGGTTCATCAAACGCATAAATGTGCTCGGAGCATTAGTTAAACCGAAAGGCATCACTAGCCACTCATACAAACCATATTTAGTCTTGAAAGCAGTTTTCCATTCATCACTAACATCTGAATCAATTGAAAATTCATATTAGGTCTATTGGGATTGATATAGAATCATATGTCAAATTTGAGCTCATTCTAGTATTGATTTCCTGAGGGTTTGTTTTGAAATTCTTTTCTCCCGCCGAAACACTACCTTCGTGAACCCTTAGAAAAACACTTCAGAATCCATTGAAACTTTGTATTCTGTGTGGGTTGATATCGCATGATATATTCAATTTCGGATTATTTGGAAATTATATACTAGAGTTTTCAATTGGAGGTTTTTTTCTGCCGAAATTTGATCACACAGGGTGTTGAGTAGCTAGAATTATGTGAATGACCTATAATTTGAGTGTTGATCATAGTTTTGTATTAAAATATTAAATATTGAATATCCGGTTATTTCAAGGTCGTTTGGTCTGGGTTTCAGTTCTGTTACTGTAATTCTCAAAAAGTGATCCTTACTGTTTATTTTTTTCCAATTCGTATTTTGAGCTTCTATTTTGAGTTATCTAGGAGTCAAGTAATTGTTGTCACTAGTATTTGCTTTTGCTTTATTTTGTGTATGCGTTTCATCCACAATTCGTGCTAATTTGCATTGCTACTCGTGATATTATAATCATAGTTTTGTTTTGCTTGATTTTCAGTATTTTTATTGCTTCTTGAGTCTGGAAATCATAGTTAGAGGTGCTGCGAAGAATAGTGACTTTGATTTGTTGATTTTAGTTCCGAAATAACCAAACGAAATCGAGTTGAGAGGTAAAAGGTATACTGAGCTTATTAGAGTTAAAAGCTGATGCAAACCAAGGAGCTGGACTTGTTGATCATACACTCGTGGATGGGGATGAATTTGCGCAAGACCCGTTGCTTCCAAGTGGTCCAATTACAAGACTTCGAGCCAAACGTTTCAAGGAAGCACTAAATGAACTAATCCAAACAATTTGGGCTGATTCTAAACAGACCAAGATGAGCTCAAATAATAATGAATGCTTAGTCCACATCATCAAACTAATTGAAGAGGCTAATAATTATGCAAAAACGTTTCTAGCATGATCTGACCATCAAAGGCCATGAATTTGATGAGTTTCAAGATATTAAATAGAGGATTAAACATGGTCTTTAATGGTGATGTTAAATACATTGAATTTAACTATTTAGCTATTTATGGTTGCCTCTAGATGTCCAAAAGGCCTAAAAACGTGGGGACTTGTTTATTTTGATGTTTGTGCTGTTTTAAAGTTTAGTTATGACTTTTCCTATTCTTGGAGGGTTGTTCCAAGTATATAGATGAGAATTTCGAAATGAATAAACAGATTATGTTTTCAGAAATTTATCATTTTTTTTTTGAGGTCTGGTGTTCCTCTTCGTTCTTAAAAGAACTCGTAGAACTTATAAAGTTAATGTTGTGGCATTCTCACTTTTTCTAGGTGTGGCATTTCAATCCTTCGTAGTCTTGGTTTTCATCTTGTTAGGTGTTGGATCAAGGCTCAAGCAATCTTGTCTACACGATCTTGGGGTTCTAAACCATCATTGCTATTGGGTTTCATCACAATTTTTGATGGAGTTCATATCAAAAGCCTTCATATTTTTGTGTGATACACGAAAGTTGTAAGGATTTTTTTTTCTACTAACCAAATTTTGCAGATTGAAAAGATGTCTGAAAACAATGAATCAGTGACTCAAAATGTTGACGTTACTTTTCAATTGTGAGTCTTATGTCAGCAACTCTATTTGTTGTCTAGGATGAACAGGGATCTTATTGATTATTTGAAATCAATAAGGAAACAGAATATTGGTGCTGATTGCAGAGGAAATATGGTCCATAAGGCTGTACAGAATACCAGATTTGATTTTGAAGAAGTTGTTGATGAAAACGCATATGTGGGTGATGATGACTATGATGGAGATATGGAATCTAAAAGTGACAAATCTTATTTTGAAGGCATGCTACCATTGAAGGATAGTGATGGGGATGAGTGAGGATTACCAGTTGCGAAGTCCATGGTTATAATGCGCACTCTTCAGGTTCAGGTCAAGGAAGATGAATTTAATCAACAAAGAGAGAATATCTTTCATAGATGCTGTTACATACAGTCACAGGCGTGTGGCTTAATTATTGATAGTGGAAGTTGCGTAAATGTTTGTAGTACCACACTTGTGACTAAATTGAATTTGAGTACTGTTAAGCATACGAAACCATATTGATTGCAATGGCTGAATGATAGTGGAGAAGTGAAAGTGACTAAACAGGTTCTGGTTCCATTTTCGATTGGGAAATATGTTGATGAAGTTCTGTGCAATGTGGTTACAATGCGAGCAAGTCACATCTTGTTGAGGAGGCCTGGGCAATATGACAGGAAGACAATTCATGATGGGGTTAAAAACAGTGTTGTCGTTTCGCTGTTGTAGGAGTTTGATGATGTTTACCCCGACAATACTCCTAGCGGATTACCACCATTGCAAGGGATAAAGTATAAGATTGATCTTGTACATGAAGCTTTAACTCCTAACGGACCAGCCTATATAAGCAATGCCTAGGAGATAAAAGAGTTTCAAAGACAACGTCATGAGCTAATAGATAAGGGATATATTTGTCAAAGCATAAACCTATGTTTTGTACCCATGCTACTCAAGCCTAAGAAGGATGTAACATGGAGGGTGCGTGTTAATTGTCGAGCCATAAACAACATAACGTTTATGATTCGAGTTCGAATCCTTCCGAGGAGAGAGGGGATAATGCGAACCAGTCCAAAAACACTAGCAAAGATTAAGGAGCTGGATGGAAGGCTATAAATAAGACTGATGGATTTTCTTTAATTTTGTTAGCTAGAGCCCAAGGCTTGATTGAGCTTAAATTAAGACTTTGTTTTGAGCTACGATCCAAGGCTTGTTTGGATTAAGTCATGGGCTTTTTAATTTGGGATTTTTGGCCCATTTTGAGTGGACCTTATTTAAGTTCACATAAGGGGTCCATTAGGGTTAGTTTTTAAAAGACTATTTAAACTCATGTTACAAATAATTTTGGCAGCCATTGATGAAATTGATTCTGAACTTTTCAGTTTGTGTGTGAGAGTGATTCTTGCATTCTTTAGTTCTTGAACAAACTGAATCCGACTTATCGAAGATTAACTAGCTTTGTGGCGTCATTCTATTATCCAATAGTGCTGGTGTCTTGAGGCAGATTTCCATTGTGTCACTCCTATCAGACCTATTTCCACTTTCCGGGATCAGATCTCATTCTTCGTTCTGGGTTGCGTGATCACGAGGTTCACATCACCTCCTTCATATGATTCTCTAGAGGTCGCGGCATCTTGAAGGAGATTTGTTGATGAGCCGACCCCAAGTTCTCTGGTCCCTCGCTAACTATAAAAGGCTCAGAAAAGGTGGAAGTGGGGAAGATTTGCTCTGTTGATATTGAAGGTAGTTCCCGCCCCTAACTCTGTATATGGGCTTTGTCCCTGGCCCTCTTCACCAAAGTTAGCAAGGCTTGTCTATGCGGGCCCGTCTCAGTCTAATTCAAACTAGACTTATGGGCCTGGCCTCCATCCCCTCCTTCCTTCGATCTGTTAATTTGGTTTCTTTTAGTCACATGCTTGTATGCCCTTGTCCTAGGCCCAGTAAAGGAATATTTAGTTTCACTCAACATCTCAGCTCCCACTTGAGTTCCAATAATCTCGGAATTCTCTTTCCTTGTAAGTTCGTTTCCATATTAGCTTCAGGCAGCACGTTATACGCGATCCCTTTCTAGATCTTTTGCATTAATTCTTTCTGGAGAGTTTATATTCTTGTTTTTAGGTTGAAATCCCTTTCCCTGATTCCTTGGCATAATATTCTCCAACAATTCCTCTCGCTTTCCAAATTTTCTAGTCGTCTCCTCACGACCATCCACTATAACCAAGCTGCTCTGTAACCTCCGATCTGATCACCGACTCCATATCTTGATTCCCCACTAATTGACTTGCGTCTTTCTTGCCATGCACTTGTTCAGACTCTGTGCTGCCATTCCTCGTGTATTCATGTTGCTCATCATAAGGACAACTTTATTTTTGATGGCCGTATTGTCCACAATGGACATCTGAGTTTGAAATTCGAAAACCACGGCTTCGTAAGGTCAACTTTCCACACATATGCGGGCGTAGTACCCCTGGTGCCAATAGAAGTGTGTGTGTATATATATATATATACACACATATATCTTCAAGGTTCTACCTTCATGATTCTCCAGTTTTCCAGAGCACCCCGTTATCATAATATTTCATTGCAAGTTCAGGCAACCTCACCTATGACCTGCAACTCTGTCTATCGTTGATTCAAATGGATCAAGAAATGAATTTCACGGCCTCATTTTGAGATAATTAATGATCAGCAATCGTCCATGGTCCTTCAAACAGAGCAAAATCTGTAATCTGCATTCTAAAATTTTGCCAGGAAAAAATCATTTCTCAAATCCAGTAACCTACCCTTCTATCCATGACTTTAACGATGATAGTTTGGCGCCAGTGTTCCCTTATCCTTTTCTTTTCTTCCGCTAACGGTTTAATTACTGAACAGTCTTCCACACCAATTCCCTCAGTCCTCTTCCTCTGAAGCATAATTCTCATGTTGGAGATCTTCCATAAATTTTTGTTCCAAATATGCAGGTCCCATTAATAATTCCTTAAAACTGAAGCCTCCTTTGGCTATGTTTCCTTCATCTCCTCAACCGTCGACTCTTCCTCCATGGGACGTTTTTCTTACTAATACAGCAGCCTCCTCCGTCGTGATCCCTTCTCGTTAACTAGACATGCCAAAGAGCAAAGACTGGACTATAAAAGCACAGTTAAACGAAATACAACTGCCAAATACTAATGACTAAACAATTTCATGGTAAGAAAGTGCTCAGGTAAGGCAAATGCTGCAGAAGAAACATGACCGGCACGGCACACTTCATGTATCGGAATGTATCAGCTTTTAACACCTTCCTAAAAGAAAAGTAATTTCTTGCTGCCTTGGACAAGTTGGAATTTTATTCAATTGAGCAACCATATTATTTTGCATGGTACTTTTTAAGTACAATTGCATTTACATCCGACTGTTCTTCTTGATGATACAGACAGAAACCAGCCCATGCAAAAAGTCACCTAATTACCTAAGATAGGATTTCTTCCTTCATCAATTTCAATAAGAAGGAGATTCTCCGGATCTGAACCACTGGGTCCTTCAGCATAGAGAGTGGGAAGGTAAGCCTTGTATGCTGGTAGGTAACGCGAAACGAAATCTTTAACCTGCAAATAATCACCACAAAAAGCTTCAGCCTATAACACAAATTTGCTTTCAATTTTGCCAGAATAGTTATGTTGATGAAATGAAAGCACACCTCCTCATCGGTCATCCCAGGATTTCCATCCTCCCTCATGGCAATCTCTGCCTACAAAACCCCACAGCATAGGTTAAAGATAAAACCTTATGAAAAGAGAGTTTTTTGACAGCAGCATGTATTCATGTTAAAGCAACCTGCAAACGCCATTGATAGACATAACTAGGGTCCTGAATCTTGATGACCACCCATGCCTTAATAAACTTGTCCCATGAATCATAATAGGCTTCAAGATTCTTATTTACGATCTCTAGCTGCAAGGGGGGAAAAGCAAGCATAAGCTACAATTGATGGTCAACTTCCATACGAAGAAAATGACCTATATGAGGTGTATTGCAGATCTTATAAATAAACGTCCAATGGTCTAACCTGAGGATCAACTGCTTGGACGACTTCCACTGGAAGTGGTTTAAAACCAAGCATCCAACCTTCAAATAACAAAACCTACAGAATCCAAAGCACATGAGAAAAGGATAATTTATAGATTTTCTTTCTGCAAACTTGCACCCCCACCCCTGCCCCCTACGCACACTCATACACAACTCAGTTTTTGGTGTTATCTTGGAGTTCAAAAATCCTAACATAAGAATGACATTATCGCCACCAATTTGACATGATCACCTATTTTTCCAGCTGTAAATTCAATATTTTCTTACTGTTAATGGTCCTTCAACTTCTGGCCATGCTGAAGGATCAGCTCTGTCACCTCTTCCACTATATGCAGACTACAAAGAAAGAACAACCTATCTATCATTAACAACTCTAGGCTCAATTAATTGAAAACAGAGGAAAATTAACATTATAGTATACTTACCTTATCATATCGAGGCAGCCTCATCTTCATGCCTGAAAACTTAATAGGGTTATCATCAAACTAGGAAAGAAAAGTGGAAAGAAGATAACTGAATCAAACTCTTACCTTCTTTCGTCAGTTTGGTTAAACCAGACAGTGTTTCAATTGAGAGTGGAAGATCATGACTCCCAGCATTTCCTCGGAACTGGAAATGAACATAAGAGGAAAAGAAAAAACAAGAAAAATAAATATTTATTTGATTTTTCTGATGATTAAAAACATCTCATTGCCTTCTTTTATTTGACAATTTGTTTGATTTGCTACCTCTAGAAGGGCATTTCCTGGATTGGCTTCTCTCAGTTTGGCCTGAAATTCATGAAAATTTGCATTAGCAACTAAAAAAATGAAGATAAAGTAATCAAATGCATGGAAGTCCTTGAACTATTACCTGACCCTCTGCTGTTAAATAGAAATCATCTATCGATAACATTGCGGATTTCCTGATAGGGGTAAGGCAACAAATTTAGTTCTATAACTGACAATTGACAAATAATTTGCAGTTACTACACACAATCATATTGGTGGCATGTACCTGCCAGTTACTTTGAAGAGATAATCAAGAGCAAAGACAAGTGTGGTCTTTCCACAACCTTGTGGAGCACTAAAACCAATCTACACCATACCAGATGCCAGGATCATGAGATGAAAAGAACTGCATAGCAACTAGCATTGTTTGCAGCGAGACTGCATAGCTTAACAAATACCCAGAGGCCTTCTTTTCGGAAATATGCTAATAAAATGAGAACTAATACAAGCAATCGAATTGAAAACAGTTGCAAAGAGATTACATGCGTACCACTAAAGGAGGTATATCTTCAGAGTCTTTAAACTGGGATACGTGGTTAGAAATCTTATCTTCACACCAAACGAAGACCGGTATATAATAGTGATAAAACCTTGCTTTCTGAGGAACTGTAAGGTATAATTCATTAAGCTGAAATAATAGGCATAGCTGCAAGCCATATGATATCCATTTGTCTATTGACTCAGCAATCATTTCTGAGGTCAAACCCAACTTGCTTATAAGAGGGCCTGAACAAATAAATTCGAAAAGGTCCTCTACGGACGAAACTTGTGCAGGTACTGAGGGAAACACCGAATGCAATGGACCTTGCGTCCCTTTGTTGCTGGAAGTGGAGTTCTGATGCATGGAGCCGTCTTGAATCCACGAATGTCCACTGCCTGCACACGGCATTAGAAAGATCACGTTTTTATAATATTCTTCATGCAAAATGTCGACACCCGAGAAAGAAAGCACATTTGTCCAAACAGCACTATAATCTCACCATTCAAATGCATTGATAATTAGCAAGCCAACAGCATCGTATATTATAAGCATTAATTTACCCTCTTATTTTCATTTTTGAGAATGCTAATGGGAATACAAATCGTTGCAAATTTTAAAAATACCCAAGAGCAGAAAATGCAGTGACACTATCTATTTTAAAATTCTGCAAATATTGAGGTAAACCAAGCACAACCAGTCAATTCTTTAGACACCGATATATTCCGCTCCTCAATCAGAGATGTTTTAAATTGGAAATCATAAATAAAAAAATTATCAAGCGGGCTAAACAAATTATCAACCGGGCTGCCTTACCGTAATACCAAAAATTTAAGTAATAAAAAAAACGGAAGCCCTTTATTTCTTAGTATGATAATGTACAGTATTGAAGTATTAAATGCAGAAATGAAAATGAAAGGAGGCCAGGAAATGAACCTGATTTAGAAGAACGGGTAGGCATTTTAGAGAGTTCTCTCTTAGTCTTAGAAGATGATGATGATGACGACGACGACGAAGTAGAATTAGTTTGGGAAGAGAATAGAGAGAAGTGAAAACCACGAGAGAATGTTTTATTATTATTGTAACCATTGCTAAAATCATTAGTTCTAGCAATATTGGAGAGACAAGAGGAAAGAGAATAGAAGGTGGTGGTGGTGGTGGTGGTGGTGGTGGACGGTGATAAAATATTGAAAGCCGCCATTTTCTCTGCTACTCTCTCCTTTTCTTTTCTGTCCTCTAGAAGATAGCGTGTCGATATTTCAGGAGCACCAATTTCTCCATTTTATCTGTTTTCAACGACATGTCATTTGTACAATTAGTTCTTACATCAATCCCTACGCTATGTTTACATGTTTAAAGTGTTGTTGAACTCTTTTTTATTTATTTATTTTTTAAAATTTATTTCTGATATAATTATATTAAAATAAACTGAAAATATCAAAAGATAACAATTTAAAACAAAAAATAATTATTATTTTTTTCAAAAATACATTTAAATTACAAAAACAAACTACTTCTAATCTTATATTAAACATTTTTTTATTTGTAAAAAATTATCTTATAATAATTTAAAAGATACATATTTTTAAAAAAACTATAAAAAAAATATTTCTAACCTATATTTTTAAAATTACAACCATAAAAACTATTATAATTCATAAAAATGAATCATCCTCAAACACTAATTAATCATTCGATGATGAGTGAAAATCCATAACCAATACTTCATCATAGCAAAATAAAACACAAATAAGCCTAAATATAATATCATAGTCCATAGCATATTATATCAATAACTATCATTAAAAGAAAAGGTAAAACACCTTCTGTTTTTATCATGGATTTACATTTGTTCATTTTAGTTTATAATAGTATAATAATAATTTTTCTATTTAAAAAATACTTAGATGATTATTTTTTTAAGGGTAGAATAGTATATATATCTTTTTAGATTTAGTTTATTTGATAACCATCTAAGGTTTTATTGTTTGTTCTTGTATTGATGGATACCAAAATGACATTGATACTATTAAAATAAAAAACTTTTTTATCTCAAAATAAAGGGTTTTCAAGTATTTAACCTTTTGATTTATGGTTAAATCATAAACTTACCCTTTGCGTAAAAAACATTAAGTCATTGATACAAGGGTAATTGTGTCTTTTTACTATTTATGTTAATGTGATTTTTGGTTTGGTGAGGAATGATAATATAATTTATCATTTAAATATTAATTTTAAAATTGAAAAGGTTGATGGTGCCTATTATGCATGCGATAATGTGTGGAAGGTGTCGTGCTTTTGAAGCGACGTGTGTGGCACCTCTTAATGGTGCTTTTATCATGTAATTTTATTTGTCTTTGTATCATTTCCTAAGGAGGTGAGGTCTATCATTCAAAAATAGTTGGTTTACCTTCGGTAACCCTTTCTATTTCTTTTCCTTCATTTCTCTCTCCTATCAGCAAAAAAAGTAAATTTGTCCATCATTGTAGTTGATGTTTTAGAATTCTTCCTCTTAGTTTTGATTGTTTATTGTAGTCAATTTTTCTTTTGTTAAATTATTATTTGTTTTCAATTTAATCTTTCAATTCTAATTTGTATATATAATATTTTTTATTTTGTGTTTTTACTTATGATTTTTTTCCTTGTTACTTTTGTCAAAGTTTTTATAATTTTTGTTTCTATCTTTTAAATCTAGTTTTTGATTTTTTTTAATAATAGTAATATATATTTTGATTTAACCTTTTGATTTTTTTATTTGTTTGTTTTTCTGTTTTTTTCAAAATTCTTATGGTTCCAATTATATCCTTTGAAATCAAGTTTATGTTTTTTTTTTATTTCAATAATAATAATAAAAATACTAATAATGGTACTAATGGTGATAATAATTTTAATAATATTGGTAATAGTAATAATTTACTACAATAGTAATAATGATAATGATGGTGATAATTGTGATAATAATAGTAATGATTGTGATAATAGTAGTGTTAATAATCAAAATAAAATTAATAGCAACAATAGCAATAGCAATGATGAAACCAATAATAATACTAATATCATTGCTTAATAGGTATGATAATTGTAGTAATAATAGTATTTTTCTTATGATAATAATAGTTGCAATACCAATAATAATTAGTATTATAATGTTAATATTAACAATCATTTTGATAGTAGTAGTAGTAGTAATAGTTTATTTAGATAATAATGGTGTTATCTTATAATAGTGGTATAATTTATTAGAGTGGTTGTGGTGGATATTATATTAGTAATCATGGTGATGATATAAATAATAGTGATAATAATATCAACAATTATAAAAAAAAAAGGTATTGATGTCATTGATAGTAAAAGTAATAGTTAAAGTATTGATAATAATAATTATGGAGATAATAATAATAATAATAATAATAATAATAATATGTGTAGTAGTGATGATAATAGTTGCCATAACCCATTTATGGGTTATTTCCTAAATTCTACTCAAAATCAAATAAAAATAACAAAACAAAATAAAATAAAAGGGGCTAACATCAATAGAAAAATCAAAATGGAAAATTTAAACATTTTTTAGAGTCTGTGATGCAAACCAAGGAGCTGGACTGGTTGATCATACACTCGCGGATAGGGATGAATTTGCACAAGACGCGTTGTCACTTCCAAGTGGCCCAATTACAAGACTTAGAGCCAAACGCTTCAAGGAAGCACTAAATGGGCTAATCCAAGAGATTTGGGCTGATTCTAAAAAGACCAAGATGAGATCAGATGCTAATCAAGGCTTAGTCCACATCATCAAAGCAATTGAAGAGAGTAATAATTATACCAAAACGTTTCAGCATGATCTGACCATCAAAGGGCATGAATTTGATGACTTTCAAGGTTATTAATTAGAGGAATAAAAGTTGGTCTTAAATGGTTATGTCAAATACATTAAATTTAGTCATTTAGCTATTTATGACAGCCTCTAGAAGTCCAAGAGACCTAAAAACGTGGGGACTTGTTTATGTTACTTTTTGAGCTATTTAAGGCTTTAGTTATGAGTTTTCCTATTCTTGGAGGGTTGTTCCAAGTATAAAAAGGGGTATTTCGAAATAATAAAACAGATTATGTTTTCAGATATTATTATATTTGTGAGGTTTTGTGTTCCTCTTGGTTCTTAAGAGAACTCCTAGAACTTATCAAGTTAATCTTGTGGCGTTCAAACAACCAAACTTATCACCTTGATTGTTGAGTGATTCTCAGGTTTTCTAGGTGTGGCGTTTCAATCCTTTGTAGTCTTGGTTTTCATCTTGTTAGGTGTGGGGTCAAGGCTCAAACAATCTTGTCTACACGATCTTGGGGTTCTAAACCATCGTTGCTATTGGGTGTCATCACAATTGTTGATGGGGTTCATATCATTTGGTATCAGAGCTTTAGTTCTAAGATAAATTTGACTATCTTTTATTTTTGTTTTTCGTTTATATACTGTTACCTCTTCTAGAAAAAAAAATATCACAAAAAAGGGGTACACGATTCAAGTCCAGAAAAAAAAAACATAAAAAAAAAGAAAAAAAACAAGTATACTGTTACCTCATGTCATAATACTTCTTTGTTTTCAATCTTGTTAACCTTATTCAACTCCAGAAAAAAAAATAAAAAAAAAGAATCTTGAAAAAAAAAATATACGATTGCAGTAGAAAAACTTCGTTTCAATCTTGTATCTCATCATATACAAGTTCTTAGCCATTTTAGTTTTGGTTGTTTCTCATCTTTTGAATTGTTGTGGGATTATTTTGAATTAGTTTTTGGTAGTTCGATTAAGAACTAAAGAAGACACAAAAGAGTGGAAGAAAAAGGCAAGAGTGCGTGAGACCATAAGAGGGTAAAAGCCATTTAGTGTGCAAACACGAGTGTAAGTGTATCATTTCTTGAGTGAAACACGTGAGGGAGTGTTTGTGAGGATTCTAACGTTGTTTTGCAGATTTTAAATATGTCCATTAATCAAGAAGATACAACCAAAGAAGTTGGACAACCTGCAGTTCCAAACCTCCAAATGCAAGCCTTGCTAGGGGAGATGAGGCGTATGTTAAGGGCTGAATTAGAACCTATTCATGATAGGTTGGACAGGGTAGAAGCAGAGGCTCCTAGGGGACATCAACAAGACATTCCCAATAGGCAGCAAGGTGGGCGAGTTCCGTGGCGGAATGTTGAGGAAGAAGCAGAATCAGAGTTTGATGAGCCATATTTGAACCGAGGCAGGTTTCAACGTGCGAATGAGAATCGAGAAGCTAGGATGGGTAGGCCTAGGAGGGATAATGATTTGGGAAATATAAAGATTAAAATCCCATCTTTTCAAGGTAAAAGTGATCCTGAAGTTTATTTAGAGTGGGAAACTAAAATGGAGATGGTGTTTGATTGTCATAACTACATGGAGATAAAAAAGGTTAAGTTGGCTGCTATTGAATTCACTGATTACGCCATTGTTTGGTGGGATCAATTACTGATCAATAGGAGAAGGAATAGAGAACCACCCGTGGACACTTGGGAGGAGATGAAAATGTTTATGAGAAAGCGTGTTGTACCCAGCCACTATTATAGGGGATTGTATCAAAAGTTGCAGAGGCTAAATCAAGGTTCCAAGAGTGTGGAAGAATATTACAAGGAGATGGAGGTAGCTATGATCCGGGCTAATGTGGAAGAGGACCGGGAAGCCACCATGGGTAGGTTCTTGCACGGATTAAATCGTGAGATTGCTGATATAGTTGAGATGCAGCACTATGTTGAGATGACAGATATGGTGCATCAAGCCATAAAGGTGGAGGAACAACTCAAACGTAAAGGATTGGTTAGGAGGGGACAACCTATGGCTAACACCAGCCCATGGAAGACAACTCCAAAAAGGGATGAGCAGCTACAACATAGGCTAAAATTTGAATCCTCTAAGAATTCCAAACCAACGACTGCTGCTACTTTAGGTAACATCGAAACTTCAAGTTCCAAAACTCGTGATATTAAGTGTTTTAAATGCCAGGGGCGGGGACAGATAGCGAGCCAGTGTGTAAACAAAAGGGTGATGGTGATAAATGCCCAAGGAGAGCTTGAGTCGGAGAATGAGGAAGAAGTAAATGATAATGACATGCCACCACTGGAGGATGCTGAAGATGAGCAAAGTGCTGTGGTTGGAGATTTATTGGTAGCAAGGAGAGTTCTCAATATGCAGGTTAAGGAGGAAGAAAGTAACCAAAGGGGGAACTTGTTTCATACTCGGTGCTTTGTGAAAAACAAAGTTTGCAGTGTCATTATTGATGGAGGAAGTTGCACGAATGTAGCCATCACTTATTTGGTAGAGAAATTGGCGTTAACTGCCTTCAAACATCCCCACCCTTATCGGCTTCAGCTAAGACATTAGGAAGTGCATCACTTGTAAACAGGCCAAGTCTAAGTTGAAACCCCATGGTTTGTACACCCCTTTGCCAATACCTAGTGAACCTTGGACTGATATTTCTATGGATTTTGTTTTGGGATTACCTAGGACTAAGAGGGGGAGAGATTCAGTTTTTGTGGTGGTAGATAGATTTTCGAAGATGGCACACTTCATTGCTTGTCATAAAACTGATGATGCATCACATATAGCTGATTTGTTCTTCAAAGAAGTTGTTAGGTTACATGGCATGCCTAGGACCATTGTTTCTGATAGGGATGCAAAGTTTTTGAGTTACTTTTGGAAGACTTTGTGGGGAAAGTTAGGAACCAAATTATTGTTTTCTACTACTTGTCATCCACAAACGGATGGTCAAACTGAAGTAGTGAATAGAATTTTTTCTACTTTGTTACGTTCTATCATTAAAAAGAACATGAAAACATTGAAAGATTGTTTGCCACATGTTGAATTCGCTTATAATAGAAGTATACATTCAGCAACTAAGTTTTCACCTTTTGAAATGGTTTATGGCTATAACCCTTTGTCACCATTGGATTTAACTTCTTTACCTTTGAGTGAATGTGTGAACCTAGATGGCAAAACAAAGGCAGAATTTGTAAAGAAGATTCATGGAAAGGCACGACTAAACATTGAAAGGACGACTCAGCAGTATATCCAACAAGCCAACAAGGGACGCAAGAAGGTAGTGTTTGAACCAGGCGATTGGGTGTGGTTGCACTTAAGAAAGGAACGTTTTCCAGCGAAACGGCGTTCAAAACTCCTACCTAGGGGTGATGGACCATTTCAAGTAGTGGAACGCATCAATGATAATGCCTACAAGCTTGACTTACCAGGTGAGTATGGTGTTAGTGCAAGTTTTAATGTTTCTGATTTATCTCCTTTTGATGTAGGTGATGATTTGAGGACAAATCCTTCTCAAGAGGGGAATATGATGCAAACCAAGGAGCTGGACTGGTTGATCATACACTCGCGGATAGGGATGAATTTGCACAAGATGCGTTGTCACTTCCAAGTGGCCCAATTACAAGACTTAGAGCCAAACGCTTCAAGGAAGCACTAAATGGGCTAATCCAAGAGATTTGGGCTGATTCTAAAAAGACCAAGATGGGATCAGATGCTAATCAAGGCTTAGTCCACATCATCAAAGCAATTGAAGAGGGTAATAATTATGCCAAAACGTTTCAGCATGATCTGACCATCAAAGGGCATGAATTTGATGACTTTCAAGGTTATTAATTAGAGGAATAAAAGTTGGTCTTAAATGGTTATGTCAAATACATTGAATTTAGTCATTTAGCTATTTATGACAGCCTCTAGAAGTCCAAGAGACCTAAAAACGTGGGGACTTGTTTATGTTACTTTTTGAGCTATTTTAAGGCTTTAGTTATGAGTTTTCCTATTCTTGGAGGGTTGTTCCAAGTATAAAAAGGGGTATTTCGAAATAATAAAACAGATTATGTTTTCAGAGATTATTATATTTGTGAGGTTTTGTGTTCCTCTTGGTTCTTAAGAGAACTCCTAGAACTTATCAAGTTAATCTTGTGGCGTTCAAACAACCAAACTTATCACCTTGATTGTTGAGTGATTCTCAGGTTTTCTAGGTGTGGCGTTTCAATTCTTTGTGGTCTTGGTTTTCATCTTGTTAGGTGTGGGGTCAAGGCTCAAACAATCTTGTCTACACGATCTTGGGGTTCTAAACCATCGTTGCTATTGGGTGTCATCACAATTGTTGATGAGGTTCATATCAGCCTGATTCTATATCTTTTGTGCCCAAAAATAAAGAAAAATTGAGATTCAAGGCTAAAGTAATTTATTATTGGATAAATCTATGTAAGAGTTAAGTCAAAAGGCATAATTATAAGTTTTTTATAGGCCAATTTGATTTAATCATGGGTCAATTTAAAGTATAATTATGTTTAGAAATTAATTTACGGTCCGATTGAAGGATTTAATTAAGTGCAATGACTTAATTATACTTTAAATTAGTTAAATTAATTTTATTATAGGCTTCTTGAGTTTAATTAGGGTTCAGTTTAGAAGATTCGAATTTTTGGAGGACAAATTGAATTGTTTCCAAGCCAATTGTGTTGAAGTCAGAGGAAAACTTGAAAAAAATAAGAGTTTAATGGTCAATTAAGGGTCAACTCGTATAAATACAAAACCAAGAACCATAATAAAAAAGGGGCATAAAATTAAGCGTATTTAAGTTTTTGCAGAGATATAATTATATAAATTTAAAAGTTTAAAGCCAATTAGGAGTCTAATTAGAATAATTATAAATTGAGGGACCAAAATATATTCACAGCTTCTTCCAAAGTTGCAGCCACGTTGTCGCTATAGGCATGCTTGATGCGAACCTCGTGATCACGTGGTCAGACAACCCACAATCAAGAATAAGATATGATCTTGGAAAGCCGAAATAAGTCTAATAAGAGTGTGACACAATGAAAACCTATCCCAAGACATCAGCACTACTGGAATTAAAAGAATGATGCCACAAAGTTAATTAATCTTTGATAAGTTAGATTTAGTTCATTCAAGAACTAACGAATGCAAGAATCACTCTTACACATAAAACTAAAAATTTCAGAAGTAATATTCATTAATGGTTGCCAAAATTTAGGTTACATGAGTTTAAATAGTTCTTGAAATAGTAACCCTTATGGACCTCTTATGTGTACTTTAATAAGGTCCAGTTAAAACTGACCCAAAACCCTAAATTGGAAAGCCTATGACTTAAACCAAACAAGTCTTAGATCTTAGCTGGAAACGAAGTCTTAATTAAGCCCAAATAAGCATTTGGTTATAGCTAACAAAATTAAATAAAGCTCATAAAGCTTATTTATAGCCTTCCATCCAGTCCATTAATCTCATGTTTCTAAGTTGTAGTAGGATCTTTTGGCTTCTTTGCTGTCCTCACTCCATGGCCCAAATAAAATTGTGTTGGACCCCTCCTACACACAGATAAGATATACTATGTTGGGCCAGTACATATTGCGTAACATGGTCTCCTCTTGACACTTTAAATGGGTCTTGGATTGTTGTGCTTCACATCATATGTCTCCAAATCTTTCGCATTTGTGACCTTCGCTCTCTATTCATATCATGACTGTTGATGACACCCTATGCTTTTAGTAGGTATTGGTTTTGTTATTACATATTACGTGTCCCTTTCTGATATATATCTCATTCAAAACATAATTTTGAATTTTGCTTATATTGATCAAATATATGATTCTAGTGATTATTTAGTCATATTTTCCCTTTTTTGTTGTGTGTAGGATTTGTAGTCTCAAAAAATGGTTGAGAAATGTCATGGAGGGAATGAACTAAATATTGTAAATGAGTTAATAGTACATGTTGTTGTTGTTGCTGCTGCCACTAATATTGATATGTCTTCTTTTACATTGAGTTATTCCTCTTATAGTTTTTATTTATAGCATTCTTGTCTATGTTATTTTTCATCTTCTCGTTTGGGATTTTTAGCATCCAAAAGAGCTTTAAAAAATTTATAAACTTGTGATATTTGTAATTATAATGGATGTAAACCAGCAAAATTTTTTGTTTTATATTTTAAATGTAGTATTTTTTTTCGTACTCTCTATTTATCGTTATGATGTGCAGGGACCTTTTGTTATTGCCATAAAAAGAGGGTCTTGATATTATGTTTCATTTATTAATAATCCTATTCTTCATTGTTGGATTTATTTGATAAAACATCATTCTAATTTCTTTATATATGACCTTTCGAGCTTTTATCAAAACTCAGCATTTTGTTGCTACAAAATGTTTTAGGTTTGATATAAATGGAGAATACACCTCTAATAAATTTTGTTAGTTATTGACCTCAAATGGAACTATTCACCAAACCTCTTGTACAAATACTCCTGACGTTGTTGAAAGAAAACATAGGCATATTGTTGAAATTACTCATTTTCTATTGTTGTTTGCTTTGATTCCTAGTGAGTTTTAGGGAGAAGTTGTTCTTATAGTTGTAAGTTTGATTAATAAAATTCCATCTTCTCTTTTTTAGGTTTATCTGCTTTTGAAAAGCTTTATGGTTATGCTTCTGATTATTTTTCCTTTAGAGTTTTTGGCTATACTTGTTTTGTTCTTCTTCTTCAGGTCGAACACAACAAATTATCCTATTGATTTGCTATTTGTGTATCTTGGTTATGGTGAAGGTAAAAAAGGATCTAATTGTTTTGATCATGTAACTCAAAAATTGTATATGTCTCATCATATTATCTTTCTTGATCATATAACTTTCTTTTCTATTACATCCACTTCCTATACTTTTAGTATACATAAATCTTTTTTTTAAGGATTTTGATAGCTAATCATCTCATGTTTCTACTACCTCGAATATCTTAGAAAAAAGGATCCATGATCTTTTCTTCTTCGTCTAAGATTATGGATCCACCTCTATGCTAATCCCTACATTTTTATAAGTCCATTAAACTATCTGATTTTGCTTATTCTTGTTATTCTTCACCATTTACTTCCTTTTGGCTTTTATTTGTTGTCTTTCTAAGCCATCTTTCTATAAACAAATAATTCTTCATCCTTTTTGACAACAAGCTATGGATGAGAAACTTTCAACTTTGCATAACACAAATACATGGGATTTGGTTCTTTTACCTCCTAGCAAGAAAAGTGTTGATTGTTTTTCGATGTATTAGATCAAGACTAACTTTGTTGGATCTATTGAGCAATACAAAGCTCGGTTGGTTGCAAAATGATACTCTCAATAATATGTTATGAATTATGAGGAGCCATTTGCTCCTGTTATTAAAATGACTACTATTCATACTCTTATTATAATTACTTTAGTTCATTGGTGCCTCTCTCTCAACGTATTGTTAACAATGTCTTCTTGAATGAATATCTTCAAAAATAAGTTTAGATGGCACCACCTCCTAGTGTTCAAGAAAGCATTATATGGTCTCAAATAAGTACCTTTTGCTAGGTTTGTGAAATTCTCTATTGTGATCTCTTCCCTTGGATTTGTTTATAGTAGTCGTGATTTTTCTCTTTTTGTTCGATTTTAATGGTAGATTAGCAAGACACTTTGAGATGAAGGATTTAGGTTATCTACAATATTTATCGGGTATTGAGGTAACCTACTCACCTAGCAGTTGTATTTTTTTCCAGTCAAAATATGTTACAAACATTCTTAAGCGGGCTAGACTTATTGATTATAGGACTGAAGATACTCCCATTAAGGTTAACACCATATATTCTTCTTCATGATGGTTTACTTTTATCAAATATGATGCAAATCTCGTGATCACGTGACCCATAACCAAGAATGAGATCTGATCTTGGAAAGCCGAAATAGGTTTGATAGGAGTGTGATAAAATGGAAACCTACCCTAAGGCACCATCACTATTGGAATGAGTAGAATGACGCCACGAAGCTAGTTAATCTTCGATAAATTGGATTCAGTTCGTTCAAGAACTAAAGAATGTAAGAATTACTCTCACACATAAAACTAAAAAGTTAAGAATTGATATTCATCAATGACTGCTGAAATTTAGGTTACATGAGTTTAAAGAGCTCTTGAAAAAGTAACCCTATGGACCCCTTTTATGGACTTAAACGAGGTCCACTCAAAACTGATCCAAAATCCTAAATTAGAAAGCCCATGACTTAAACAAAACAAACCTTGGATTGATGCGAACCTCGTGGTCATGTGGTCACGCAATCCACAACGAAGAATGAGATCTAATCCTAGAAAGAAGATATAAGTCTGATAGAAGTGTAACACAATGGAAACCTGCCTCAAGGCACCAACACTATTGGAAGGCTTGAGTGGCATGGGTACAACACATAGACTTATACTCTCACGAATATATATCCCTTATCTATTAGCTCATAAACTCGTCTTTGAAGCTCTTTTATTTTCTCGGGATTGCTTATATAGGCTGGTCGGTTAGGAATTGAAGCTTCATGTACAAGATCAGTCTTATACTCTATCCCCAGCAATGGTGGTAATCCGCTAAGAGTATCGTCGGGGTAAACATCATCAAATTCCTACAATAATGAAATAGCAGCTCTAGGCACAATATGATCAAGATCGTTAGTATTAAAGTAAGCCTTCTTGTACACAAGTAAAATCTTTCGCTTATTTATTGAAAGATATAGATCTGACCTCACCCTCTCTAGGATAAAAATTAGGTTGTTTCTTTAGTTTTTCCACACAATTCTCATCACTCTTCTTGACTTTCTTCTCTCCTCTTGTCTTACCTCCACTCTTGACAAGATTTGGGTGTTTTTGAGCTATGGTCAAATGGTCTGATTTGTTTGTGTTTGGATGAGTGTCTGAATGGGTTGTAGTGGTTTGGGTTCTGATCGAATCTGATGGTATTCTCTCCCCTTGATCCTCACCTTGATTTTCTCTCCCCATTGCCTCATGCTCATATTTTAGCTTTATTTGATCATCATACACCTATTTGGGTGTAAGAGGTACAAGAGTGATGGTTTTACCATCTTTTACAATGGTATAACTATTTTTAACCCCATCATGAATTGTCTTCCTGTTATATTGCCATGGTCTCCCCAACAAGATGTGACTTGCTTACATTGGCACCACATCGCACAGAACTTCATCAACATATTTTCCAATAAAAAATGGAACCACAACCTGTTTAGTCACTTTCACTTCTCCACTATCATTCAGCCATTGCAATCTATATAGTTTCGTATGTTTAACAGTACTCAAATTCAGTTTAGTCACAAGTGTGATACTGCAAACATTAACGCAACTTCCACTATCAATAATTAAACCACACACCTTGCTTTGTACGTAATAGCGCGTATGAAAAATATTCTCTCTTTGTTGATTAGATTTATCTTCCTTGACCTGAACCTGAAGTGTGCACATTATAACCACGGACGCTGCAAGGGTAATCCTAACTCATCCTCATCAATATCCTCAAATGTTGGCATGCCTTCGCAATCAGATCTGTCACTTTCAGATTCCACATCACTATCATCTCTAATCATCACTTTAGCCGTTGTTCATTCAGTTTTAGAAGGAACAAAGGATCTTGACTGGACAATACCCTCTCTCTTCATATTCGTCTTCCAAGATGATGAAGAACTCGAATTAAATCCTAGCCAAACATGTCTGTTCCTAAGAAACACCAAGGATTAAGGAGCTGGATGGAAACTGATGGGCGTTCTTTAATTTTGGTAGCTCAAGCCCATGGCTTGTTTGGGCTTAAATTAAGACTTTGTTTTTAGCTAGGATCCAAGGCTTATTTAGATTAAGTCATGGGCTTTTTAATTTGGGGTTTTGGACCAGTTTTGAGTGGACCTCATTTAAGTCCACATAAAGGGTCCATTAGGGTTAGTTTTTAAAAGACTATTTAAACTCATGTTAGGAATCATTTTGGTAGCCATTGATGAAATTGATTCTAAACTTTTCAGTTTGTGTGTAAGTGTGATTCTTGCATTTTTTTAGTTCTTTAATGAACTGAATGCTACTTATCGAAGATTAAGTGGCTTCGTGGCATCGTTCTACTCCTTCCAGTAGTGCTGGTGCCTTGAGGTAGGTTTCCATTGTGTCACACTCCTATCAGACCTATTTCAATTTTCCAGGATCAGATCTCATTCTTTGTTGTGGGTTGCGTGACCATGTGATCACGAGGTTCACATCAGGTGGTATCAGAGCTAGGCTCTGAAACAAGGTCATATCATTTTATTATGTTCATTTTTTTAGTGTTCCCTAAAGTTTTTCAGTGTTTGTATCCACCCGCTTGTTCTTCGTGTTTGCTTGATCTAGTAAAAAAAAACTTATATTTCATCTTTTTTTTATATTGTTGTTTCAATAAATTGCGGGAAAAAAAGACAAAAAAGAGAAATGAAAAAAGAAAAGAAAAAAGAAAAGACAGAGAGAGGTATTAGATGAAGTTTTGCCGTAGAAAACACAACTTGGGGGAAACATAAGAAAACCACATCGGAATCGATTGAAAATCAATATTCCATCAATTGGGGTCGAGATAGAATCATATGTCAAATGTGGGATTATTCTAATATTGATTGATTGAGGTTTTATTTCGAGATTCATTTATGCTGCAGAAACACTACCTTCGGGAACCCCCACAAAAACACTTGAGAATCAATTGAAACTTTACATTCTGTGTCATGGATTTGATATCGTAGGATATATTGAATTTGGGCTTAATTTGATATCATATACTAGAGTTTTCAATTTGAGGTTCGTTTCTGCTGAAATTTGATCACACAAGGGGTTGAGTACCTAGAAGTACGAGAACGATCTATAATTTGAGTGTTAATTTTATTTTAGTATTAAAATACTAAATATTGTATTTGAGGTTATTTAGAGGTTGTTTGGACTGGGTTTCAATTCTGTTACGTTAAAATTACGTAAGAGTTTAGATTCTGCTCAATTCTCAAAAGATAATCCTTACTGTTTATTTTTGTCCAATTTATTTTTTTTAAATTCTATTTTGGGTTATCTAGGATTCAAGTAATTTTTTCACTCATATTTGCTTCTGCTTTATTTCGTGTCTTCGTATCATCCACAATTCATACGAATTTGCATTGATACTCATGAAATCGTAATTGTGGTTTTGCTTTGCTTTGTTTTCAGTAATTTTATTGCTTCTTGAGTCTGAAAATCATAATTCTAGTGTGCTGCAAAAGCTATTGACTTTGATTTGTTGATTTTTGTTCCAAAAGAACCAAAAGAAAGCAAGTTGTGAGGTAAAAGGCATAGTGAGCGTATTAAAGTGAAAAGCCTTGATATTTTTATGTGATACACAAGGGGTACTAACCTAATTTTGCAGATTTAAAGGATGTCAAGAAACAATGAATTAGCCACTCAAAATGCTGACATTGCTTTCCAGTTGCGAGCCTTATGTCAGCAACTCTAGTTGTTGTCTAGGATGAACATGGATCTAATTGATGATTTGAAATCGATAAGGAAACAGAATATTGGTGCTCATTGCAGAGGAAATACGAACCATAAAGCCATACAGAATACTAGATTTGATTTTGAAGTGGTTGTTAATGAAAACACAGATGTGGATGAGGATGACTATGATGGTGATATGGAATTTGAAAGTGATAAATCTTATTGTGAAGGCATGCCACCATTGGTGGCTAGGTTCGCATCATAAGTTATCTCTCCACCTTCGCAGCCATTTGAACCATGTCCTCTAGCTCCACAGTGTTGTAGCTCAACCACATTTGCAATGTCACGATTCAACCCATTAAGAAATCTAGCCATGGTGGCTTCTATATCTTCAACAACATTGGCCCGAATCATTGTTATCTCTATCTCTTTGTGATATTCATCTACTGTCTTATAGCCTTGATTCAGACCTTGGAGCTTCAGGTATAGGACTCTGTAATAGTGGTTTGGCACAAATCGTCTCCTCATTAAGCCTTTCATCTCCCCCTAACTCTGAACATGTCGCTCCCTATTCCTCCTCCTACTGATTACAATCTTATCCCACCAAATCATTGCATACGCTGTAAACTCAATCATCACCAAATAAGCCTCGGGATCATTTTTACCTTCCAAGTAGGACATTTCAGTTTGATGTTGTCCCCATCCATATCTTCATAATTCCCCAGGCCACGAAAATTCACATTAGCTCTGTTCGGTCCAGACCTAATTCCTTGGCCAACAGATACAAAATCATAGTCATCTTCGTCCACATCTGTTTTGATCAACATACTCTTCAAAATCAAATTTGTTATTCCGTATGGCTGTACGAACCGTATTTCCTCGGCAATTAGCCCCACTATGTTGTTGCTTTATTGAATTCACCTCATCTTATATATCTTTATATGTCCTAGACAACAACTCAAGTTGCTGACCAATGGCTCGTAATTGGAATGCTACATCAGTATTTTGTGTCGCTAATTCATTATTTTCAGACATTTGTTAAATCTGCAAAATTTGGTTGGTAGCAAACATATATATATATATATTTGCTAAACACACACACACACACACACACACACACAGATATATATATCCTCACAACTCTTGTGTATCACACAAAAATATGAAGGTTTTTCACTCTAATAAGCTCACTACGCCTTTTACCTCTCAACTTGCTTTCTTGTGGTTCCTTCGGAACTAAAATCAACAAATCAAAGTCACTATGCTTCGTAGCGTGCTCTAATTATGATTTTCAGACTCAAGAAGCAATAAAAATACTGAAAACAAAGCTAAACAAAACTACGATTATGATTTTGCGAGTAGCAATACAAATTCATACAAATTATGGACAATACAAAGACACAAAATAAAGCAGAAGCAAATACTATTTACAACCATTACTTGACTCCTAGATAACCCAAAATAGAAGCTCAAAAAATGAATTGGACAAAAATAAACAGTAAGAATCACTTTTTGATAATTGAGTAGAATCTAAACTCTTATGCAATTTTCACGTAACAAAATTGAAACCCAGACCAAACGACCTCGACATAACCTCAAAATCAATATTTAGTATTTTAATACTAAAATAAAATCAACACTAAAATCATAGGTCATTCTCATACTTCTAGGTACTCAACCCCTTGTGTGATCAAATTTAGGTAGAAACAAACCTCCAATTGAAATATCTAGTATGTGATATCACAATAAGATGAAATTCAACATATCATGCGATATCAACCCTAGAAAACAGAATGTAAAGTTTCAGTTGATTTTGAAGTGTTTTTCTAAGGGTTCACGAAGGTAGTGTTTTTGTGGCAGAAATGAATTTTGAAATAAACCCTCAGGAAATAAATATTAGAATAAGCCCAAATTTGACATATGATTCTATGTCAATCCCAATAGAGGAACAATTAATTTTGATGTGGTTTGCTTATGTTTCTCCCGAGTTGTGTTTTTTGCGACAAAATTTCATCTAATACCTTTATCTCTCTTTCTTTTCTCTTTTTTTTTTCTCCTTTTGTTCTTCTTATTTTCTCAATTTACTGAAACGATGAGACAAGAAAAGATGAACTATATGCTTTCTTTTTCTTTTCTGATTTTTTTTTTCTAAATCACGCAGACTCAAAGCACAAGGAGATAGACACCAACACTGAAAAACTTTAGGAACACTGACAAAAAACAAAAATAACAGAATGATATGACCTTGTTTCAGAGCCTAGCTCTGATACCACCTGATGCGAACCTCGTGATCACGTGGTCATACAACTCACAATGAAGAATGAGATCTAATCCTAGAAAGTCGAAATAGGTCTGATAAAGGTGTGACACAATAGAAACCTGCCCCAAGGCACCAACACTATTAGAAAGAGTAGAATGACGACACGAAGCCAGTTAATCTTCGATAAGTCGGATTCAGTTTGTTCAAGAAATGAAAAATACAAGAATCACTCACACATAAACTGAAAAATGCAAGAATCATTCTTAATACTTCAATGATCCTTGCAATTCTGACTTGGTTGAAACCTTTAAAACCACGAATCAAGCCCTTGTTGGTCTTTATAGTCCAGTTGCATCAAAATCCTACTTTATATCATACTATTTTGGTGAGCTTGATATATCTCACTATTATTTGTCTAGATATTACATATGTAGTTCATGTTATTAGTGAGTTCATTGTCCCTCCCACTCTGTTCATTGGGTAGATGTTCTTTGTATTTTGTGATATCTTCAGGGTATAATCTTTCAAAGTCTCTTATTTCCTCCCACCTCTTTCTTAAAACTACGTGCATACTCTGATGTTGATCATAAAAGTGATCTATAGATTGCAAGTCTGTTACTAGTTTCTATATCTTTTTAAGTGACTCTTATTTCTTAGAAGAACAAGAAACAATTTATTGTTTCTTAGTCTTTAACTAAAACTGAGTATCGTGCTATGACATTCACTACCCAAGAGATTGTTTGGTTACATTGGCTAGTTACAGATATGAGAGTTGCTTTTTCTTATCTCACTCCTGTATTATGATAACTAGAGTTCTATTTAGATTGGAACAAACTAAGCATATTGAGATCGATTTGTTACCTTACTCATCATGATCTTACGAATGACACAATCACTTTACCTTTTGTTTCCTCTTCTTTACAGATTGTAAATTTTTTATCAAATCACCTTCTATTTCTCGATTTCATTCTCTCTGGCTAACTCTCAATGCTTGTAGTTGCCGCATCGTGAGTTTGGGGGGAGATATTAAGAATATATAATATATAGGCTGGTCATTTATTATTCATCAAGAGTAGAATAGTCTCTTTGTTTTAGCTATATTTAGTCTTTTTGTATTTAGGTTAAGTATATATTTTTTACATCATTAATTATTATAAAATCCTAGCCTTCGTTTCTTAATATTTTCTTTATGTATTTTGAATTGTTTGACACTACCAACCTCACGTCAATAGCAAGAAAAAGAAAAAGAAAAAAAAAGCTGCTTTACACACCATTTCTCCTCTCGGTCTCTTTCCTCTTTCAAAAAACCATTTCAAAACCCTTTGTTTCTCGGCCCAAAATTGGCGGAGTTTGGGACTTTTGGTTTAAACATATGCAAGCTTAGGCCAAGCAATCGATATCATTCTTGTATCTTATACAGGAGATCCATTAAAACCTTTGATTCGTGTTTTGGTTTTACTGATGTTTAGCTTGATTGTTCTAGTCTTTCAACTTAGGAGAAGGTCATTTTCTTTCGGTAGGGTTATCAACCCGTATGAAGCAACAAGGAGACAACACAGTCACTTCCACGGGAAAAAAAGAGCTGGTGAAACATATGCTTGCAAATAACTGATGCTGGACCTCAGTTTCTTGGTGGATCCCACTAATAACAAAACACTATAAATAACATGTGGTTCTGCTCAAAACGTGAAAGACAACACAAAAAAAATTCTCAAGGAGGACCTCAGTTTCATGTTGATTGATGGACCTAAGACCTAGGATTTAAAAAGTTACGAGCACCCCCTTTTCCGCTCTTATTTAGCATGAACATGTCATTTTAACTATATCTGTACTTTCGATCATCAGCTTTTAAAATTCCTCGACATTCATTCAAGAGGTTAAAAACGTTTTTTTAAAAGTAAATTCAATGGTAAAACCGTAAGTGAAATGTTTTAGTTAATTACTAGTTAATTATGGGCCAGACAAATAATTTTTATAACTATTGAAATTAAAATAATTGGTAGTTCAAAAATAAAATATAATATTTATACATGCAAGGTTTAATATAATGAAACACATCAACATATCCTATTATAACAACAACAATATTAAAGGTTTAACATCTAAAAATATCATTATTATTATTGCTAAAATAATAAAAATTATTAAATGACCTTGAGGAAAAAATCTCAAAATATTAACAAAAAATGAAGCAAGAAAAAAAAAACTAAAATTATTATCATTATTATTATTATTGCATGAATAATGAGAAAATAAATTCAATCAAAGAATTTAAAAAAAAAAAAACTCCAAACTTTAAGAAAAGAGCAACCAAAAAAAATAGCTAAAAAAAATCACTTGACGTGAAATAATAATAAACAAACAAACAAAAAACAAAAAAAGAGAACAATGGAAAAAAATATTAAT
The DNA here is from genome assembly GCA_015731905.1 of Salix dunnii. Taxonomy (NCBI): domain Eukaryota; kingdom Viridiplantae; phylum Streptophyta; class Magnoliopsida; order Malpighiales; family Salicaceae; genus Salix; species Salix dunnii. Next base: position 4,383,247 of record CM027661.1, read on the forward strand.
TTTCAAATGATTATAAACACAAACTAAAATTTAATAACAAAATATTTGAAAAAAATATCATCTCAACAAAAGAGAAGAAAAAAAAAAAGAGCTCATATATATGAACATGGACAAAAATAAAGAACTACTTAAGAAATTATAAAAAAATAAATAAAGGAATTAAAATGAAAAATTAAAAATATAATGACCAAAATAAAAACCAAATATATTATCAATTTCAATCAAAGGATATAATTGAAAAAATCAAATCTTATGTACCGAAAATATTAAGGAATTTAAAAGCAATCCAAAAATTAAAAAAATAAAGAATGAAATGAAAATGCAATATATAATTAATTTCAATTGAATGACACAATTGAAATAAATCAAAACATACATAGCATCAATAAGGACCACACATCACAATTCAAAGATCGGGGACTGAACTGAAAAGACAATAAAATTAAGGGGTTGTTGTGTTATTTAGGGTCAAGGAGAGAGAAAAATAGGAAAAAAACTTCAACCGCCCATCGTTTTATGTCTAGACGCCATTTGTTGGCATGCACCACACCATGAGGAAGTTTAGATGGCATTGCATCCACTGAGACATTGGTTGCATATTTTTCCACCACCAAATGACGTTGCGTGCTGCCCAAAAAAAAGGACAGATTATCGCCACTCGCATGTGACATATACACCCACAATAACCAGAGTTTAATAATAAAACAATATGGTTACTTATCAAGACATCCCTACAGCCAACTCTTCATTTTTATCTTATCAAGGGGCATTTCTGTATTTAGTTATTTTAAAGAATATAAAATACCAATGACACCTCTCCCATTCAGAATTGATTTGTCTTTTTCAAGGGACAAAATGATTAAACTATGCAAAAAAAAAAAAAAAAAAAACAGGGAATCAAACTAGATCAAAAACATGCAATCACCACGGCACTCCTCCATCCAGTAGGCATTTTATCTTTTTTGAGGGACACAACTATTATTTTATTATATAAAGTAATAAAAAACAGTAAATCAGCGACTCAAAAATTGAGTAATACTTTTGTAATTCACAGTGATTTGTCTTACAATGCACAGTAATCCATCCATGACATCATGAACTCTTTTATTATATTAGATAATATATAAATAATTGCAATAAATAATGATATAATTAAAATAAACAACAGAAAAATTCAAACATTACTAAAAAACAGAAGAAGAGCTCGACCAGTCATCTTATATCTCTTATAAACTCATTAAATCTAATTATGTTAGATGTAATTGACTAGCAACCTTGCAATTTTACAATTAATATGTTGATTTTGACAACAATGAATATATCATGCGCGTTTGCTGGCGTCAACATCTTATAAAAGGTTCTAACCTCAGTCTTCCTCGCACCACATTATTTGCATTACCATCAACTCCTCTGTCAACTATAATTTAGGCTGCTAAATAATGCAAATAGATACCTGTTTAAGAGTATAGTTGACATCTGCATCTCAAATAATCTAAGAACACAAATTAATTTAAAACGAAAAAAAAAATCATTTTTTTTTTCAAATGTTTTTTTGGTTTCCTAAACACCCATGAGATGATATCTCTATAGCTAAAGCAATTGGCAATGTTATGACATCGGAAATCAATTTGGCATAGAACCCATAACCTGGTTTAAACTAGCAACAAGTTCATCTCCCGAAAGATTGCATAGTTTTTTTTCCCATTCCTCTTCTTTGAAAAGGCAAGTTAGATGGTTAGGAAGACGAATGGGTGTAGCATATTGTTAGTTTAGATTGGTGCCCCTACTCTCAAAGCCTAACAGCCTTGTAACCTAGAAGATTATCTGAAGAAAATTTGCTACATAGTCATGGTATTGCTTGGCTGACAAAAAGGAGCGTATCAAATTGTTCCATTACGAAAACCATAAAAGGAGCACATCAAAAGAGTAATACCGGCAGCACTAAAAGAAAACAAAGAACATGGGCAACATCAAGTACTAGGAAACACTTTTATACTGGCTGGCGGAGCCTATCTAGCTTGTGGTCCCTAGGCCACAATTGTATAAAGAGGCAATGTCCTCACAATGAGATCTCCACACCTGCAAGAATGCACCAGACGCAAAGTAGCATCAATTACAAGCGTATATGACTCACTAAAGCCAACCAGAAAACAAAGCACCACAGGTAGATGATGCCAACACAGACAGAGCGTGTCAATCAGTACTCAACCCACAGAAGGTGAATCACATTAAATTAAACTCAAGAGAAACCGGTCCTTTTAAGTTGAATTTTGGTGTCTTTTCAAGATAGCTTGTTTAACAAAATTAAGTTACAAAACTATTCTGCATTGATCACCACGTTAACTCACAACTCAAGACAGGCATTGCAATGTAGAGTGGCATTGCTGATTTCTTCTCATGGCCTGTATCAAAGGAAGAAAAAATCCCATGGACACCACAGGATAACTATTCAGAATGCGCAAAACAAAAACAAAAGAATCAAAACTAGAAAACTGGTGCATCAAATTATAATGGTTCCATAAAAAATAATAATGAAATTCATTCGAAGAATTCTAGTTTCAATTCAATCAAAGAAACCCACATGAAAAATATCCATCTAAAATTGAGTATGAAGGTTTAATTTCTTAAGGCATTTAATTTCCTTTTATAAATGAATCAAACAATGCCATGCTAAAGGAAATAGATTCTCTTTCCAGTCACATTTCTTTAACAAACCAAATGCATCCATGAGGCTTCGGTCTCCCCATAGACCAGTGAAACACACTTTTAAATTTAATTATGCTAGAAAATCACTACAATTGTTTATGTACAAAGCTACTTGAATTCCTTATGCCATAATTTGTTGAAGCAAAGCATACCAGCTAGAGTCAGACTAATGATTGGCTTCAGGGGCTGCCGCATTCACATTGAAGCTGTCAAAGCCTCCACTTGTTGTTGCTCCTTGATTTGCTTGGTAAGTAACAGATGGAACCATAGAGGGGGCACCACTAGGAGGTGCTCCAGTACTCCCAGGAACAGTTGGTTGTGCAATCATTGTGGGAGGCCTTGGAACGCCATTCATTTGACCAGGTAAGGAAGGAGCACCAGGGGGTGCCATCATAGGGGGCATTATAGGAGGGTTCATATAACCTGGCAACAAATAACAAATATTCAATATCCCACACAATCAGCTCTGTAAAACCAATCACCATAAAATGACCATGGAGAAAGCATGCCCTTAAACTATGAGGGGCTACCATTTCTAAATCTACAAAAATAGTTTTGCAAAAGCCAACATCCCTCTCTCTAAGATGTTGGAAGCTAATTAAATGAATCAAGAATGGAAAAGGCTAGTGTGTTCATGCAACACATGGGCATGCATGGGAGATAGTTGCATTTATCAAAAGGGACAGATTTTGGATGCAGTTTACCTGGAGCACCAGACATTGGTCTAGGCAAAACAGGAGGCCTCATCCCAGGGAATAATGGGCCATTGTTTCCTCCAATTGGCATTACAGGAGTTGGAAGAACAGGAAGCCGGGGTCTCTGAGCCATTAGATGCTGATTGTATGCGGCACCAACCTGTTGAAAAGCTGCAGTTTGGCCAAGATGTTCCTTTATTCTTTGGTCAATTATACTTTGGGTTTGCTGCTCCTCAAACTGCTGATAGTAGATCCTCACATTTGCCTAAAGAAGTTAAGAGCAAAATTAAAATAATAATAATAAATAAATAAAACATGCAGAGAACATCAATTAATAAAACATAAACAAATCAAAAGTACCTTGTGTTTATAACCGGCATTGTGCTGTTTTCTAACAGATGGCTGAAATGAAAGGATTTACAGAGAATTGAAATCACAAACCAAACAGTTGAATATTTATTTGTTTTCCATGAAAAAGTCGTACCCAGTAAAGAGACGGAGATGTTAAAAATGCTACGAAAAAAAGATAAAATTGGGTTTCTCCACTGAAACTGTGAATTTATCCAAGAAGAGCTTGCTTGTTAAGGGTTTAGAATGAAAACAAGAGATTAGAACAAAAAAATAGAGACAGAACTTACAGAATCATGAGTCAAGTAAGTGTCACAATAATCACAGTAATACCTGCAAACTCAACAACTCTTCTGTTAGGCAACAAGATACAAACTAAATGATGAAAGAAGAAGAAGAAGAGGAAGAGGAAGAAGAAGAGAGTTATACCGGGGCATGGCTGGCTGCGACTGTGTTCAGCTCGGATTGTTGAAAGTAGCGTGCAGATCCAAAAACCCTAGAAAGCAAGAGAAATCCCTCCTAAATCTAGAGAGGGAGAAAGAGGGAGAGAGATGAGATGACTGGGAGACGGTATTTGTTATCATGACCACTGTAAAACATATATAATTATTGCACCTGCTTTTGCTTATGCTTTGAACATCCATTGGATTTCTAATGAAATATCTCCACCGTTCATTTTATTGAAAGGATACTGTTAACCGGTTCTACTTGTTTCCTCTATACAGTGGAAGCTAATAAAGAAATATTATTTCGGTATTTTTCTAAACTCATTTTATTTGGATTTATTTTTATTTTTAAATCATCACCGATTAAATTTATATAATTTTAAATAAAATAACTAGCAATAATTTCGTATTTATAAATATATGTATCCTTTAAAGTCTAGAGTTTGAATATCACTGCCTGTATTTTTTTAATTCAAGAATTTAGATTAGATGATCCGTACACTTTATATATATATATATATATATATATATATATATTACCTGTTAACTGGTTCTACTTGTTTCCTCTATACAGTGGAAGCTAATAAAGAAATATTATTTCAGTATTTTTCTAAACTCATTCTATTTAGATTTATTTTTATTTTTAAATCATCACCGATTAAATTTATATAATTTTAAATAAAAATAACTAGCAATAATTTCGTATTTATAAATGTATGCATCCTTTAAAGTTTAGAGTTTGAATATCATTGCCTGCATTTTTTAATTCAAGAATTTAGATGAGATGATCCGTACATTTTATTTATTTATATATATATATATATATATATATATATATATATATATATACCTGTTAACCGGTTCTACTTGTTTCCTCTATACAGTGGAAGCTAATAAAGAAATATTATTTCGGTATTTTTCTAAACTCATTCTATTTGGATTTATTTTTATTTTTAAATCATCACCGATTAAATTTATATAATTTTAAATAAAATAACTAGCAATAATTTCGTATTTATAAATATATGCATCATTTAAAGTTTAGAGTTTGAATATCACTGCCCGTACCTTTTAATTCAAGAATTTAGATGAGATGATCCGTACACTTTATTTATTTATATATATATATATATATATATATAAATATAATTGGATAAAGTGACTCAATCAATAATTAAATTGGAAAAAGGACTTGATTAACCGATTTGTTAGAGTACAGGGACAGAAGTGATCTTTACCCCTCGAACAATATGATAACCCGAAAAAAGAGGCCACAGAAAAAGAGGATCACTCCAGTCCAGTGAGCAAGTCTGTTCCCTTCCGGCTGCGTCTTCTAATAACAAGGCAAGTGTTTATACTGGATATTCAAAACTTGACTGAAATAAAATCGAAGAAGATGGCGTCTTCCATGGCAACCCGTCTTTCACAGCCACCACGTATGCTTTATCCACTCATCTTCAAGGTACGCTCTCTTCGACACTTTTCTTTCAACAGCAAAACCCTAATCCTCGCTAAACCCCTCACTACTTCCGCATTACCAAATGACCATCAAAGATTTTATCCAAATGACGGTTCCCAATGGAACTCGAGAACCCTGACACACCCTCCTTCTCCTCATCATCAGTCCTTCCCACAACCAGCTCACAACAATCACAGTCAACCCATCCAAAATCAGCAATACCCTCCTCCAAACCAACAAAATTATCCTAATCAGGGTTATGTATATCCTGACCAACGAGGATATCTTCAACAGCAACAGCAACGACACCAATATCCAAACCCCAATCAACGGGGTCAAAATTATCCCCAGTACCAGAAACCTGGTCAGTTTACCCCTAATGTCGGAGGGGATTGTGGGCAACCCGAAAGTCCAGATCGATGGGACAACCGAAATCAGGGATACCCGCAAAAGAGTAACACCGACCAGTGGGGCTCAAGCTTGGTTCCGGAGAGTCGAAGACAGGATTTGAATGTTAATTTTAGTGCTAGTTCTAATGCTAATGCTCCAGCTACTGCTCCCCAGTACCCAAACCCTAATCAACGGGATCAAAATTATCCCCAGCATCCGAACCCTAATCAACGGGATCAAAATCATCCCCAGTACCAAAACCCTGGTCAGTTCAGCCCTAATGTCCGAGGGGATTATGGGCAGCCCGGAAGCCCAAATCGATGGGACCACCAAAATCAGGGATACCCGCAACAGAGAAACACTGATAAATGGGCCTCACATGTGGGTCCGGAAAGTCGAAGACAGGATGTGAATGTTAATTTTAGTGCGAATGCTAATGTTTCAGCTCCAGCTACTGCTCCGCCTCCTTCGGTTGATGACTTGGAGCGTTTGTGTCAGGAGGGTAAGGTCAAGCAAGCTATCGAATTGATGGATAATGGGGTTAAAGCCAGTGATAATTGTTTTCATAGTTTGTTTGACATGTGCTCGAAACATGAGGATGCCAAGAAGGTCCATGATTATTTTTTGCAATCGACCTTTAGGGGCGATGTTAAGTTGAACAATAAAGTGATTAAGATGTATGGGAAATGTGGAGGTATGGCTGATGCAAGGAGAGTTTTCGATCATATGCCCGACAGGAATATGGATTCATGGCATTTGATGATAAATGAGTGTGCGAATAATGACCTGGGAGATGAGGGATTGGAGCTGTTTGAGCAGATGAAGAAGTTGGGCTTGGAACCCACTGGGGAGACATTTCAGGCTGTTTTGTCTGCCTGTGCTAGTGCCGAGTCAGTGGAGGAAGGTTTTTTATATTTTGAGGAAATGAGCAGGGAGTTTGGCATTAGTCCAACCCTTGATCATTATTTGGGAATTATAGATGTTCTTGGAAAGTCTGCTTATCTTAATGAAGCTGTGGAGTATATTGAGAAACTTCCGTTTGAACCCCCAGTGGAAATTTGGGAGGCATTGAGGAGGTATGCTAGAAGTCATGGAGACATTGATCTTGAAGACCACTCTGAGGAATTGATCGTTTCTCTTGATTCATCAATGGCTGCTGCTAATAAAATCCCAACTCCACCACCAAAGAAATATAATCTGATTAGCATGCTTGAAGGAAAGAATAGAGTGACTGAGTTTAGGAATCCTACACTTTACAAGGATGATGAGAAATTAAAGGAATTGCGTGAGATGAAAACAGGTGGCTATGTTCCTGATACTAGATATGTTCTTCATGACATTGATCAGGAGGCCAAAGAGCAAGCCTTGCTGTATCACAGTGAGCGGTTGGCAATTGCATATGGTCTTATTAGTACTCCAGCAAGGATGCCCTTGAGGATAATCAAGAATCTCCGTGTGTGCGGGGACTGTCACAATGCCATCAAGATCATGTCAAAGATTGTTGGGAGGGAGTTAATTGTTAGGGACAACAAAAGGTTTCATCATTTCAAGGATGGCAAGTGCTCTTGCGGAGATTATTGGTGAAGTCATCTCAGCCTTGGAACTTTAATATTTTGCAATTTTTAACCTTCTCGTTTAAGATTTTGATGTATAAAGTGTCTGCCAAAACACGTGAGCTGCTGCTTACAGGAAAACGAGTATCTCTAGAGGTAGGAAATGGAACATCCATTGCTTCATTGTACGGTCTACTTGTTTGTCACGAGATTTTCCATTGCTCATTACTGTTGGCTTATGTTTTTCCATGATATTTTTATTTTTTAAGATGAGAATTTCCTTTCTTCAATCCTTCATATCTGGGTTGGGCTGTTCTTAATATATAAGTGTGTTGCCCATTTACATTTGGTATTGAGAACAGAGACCACTGCTCTCCTGATTGCAGTACCTTGGCTGGCAGCCTGGCAGATGGAATTTGTTGCTTGTTAGTTGTTGGGTAACTCTCTTCTTCATGCAAAGCAACATTTGGAATAAGCATCGAAATATATCATCTACAGGTTTTAAGTGTAATCTTGGGAGAGCTGTGGTGCGACTTCTTTGAAGTTTTCATTTTTTTTAGAAAAAGATTTGTGGCAATTTTGTGGTCGCTTAACTTAATGATCATCTGTGCAGGTGTTGGAAATTAATGTGTTTTTCTTAGTCAATTCCTTACTTTGAAATGGTATAGACTTGGAATGGTTTATTCGATAGTCTTTTGATATCCATTATGCATATGAGCTAGGTAGTTTGTTTAGAATTGTGATTTTGTTGGTTTGAAACCCTGTTCACATCCTTCTCTGCTTGAAGGTAATTGTAGAAGAAAATGTCCCTTGTAAACAGGTAACATTTCTTACGAATTGATGGGGAACTTGTCATATGAATGTGGTGGGATGTGCAAGGAGGAATGATCATTTGGAAGTCCCTGTTTTCGACTTAGATGTGTATTTTTGGAGGCAGGGATGTTTGTTAAGCATCCTGTCGTGTTTTCAACATTGATGTTTACAATTCAACGAAAGTGTGTTCTCATTTAAAAAATTAAATGAAGGCATGAAGTCCTGTTGTTTCCTCCTCAGTAGTTTTGCTTAATGCGAGCTTCTAATTGAATTTATACTCTGTAGTTTATACGCTCTTAACGTTGTGCTATAATTTTAATAACCAACATTTACTTATTTAGTAGCATTTATGTAACCAAAGAAACAACAAAATTACAAGATTTTGTAGGCTTCCATGTGTTTAGTATTGTGATAAAAACGTTTATTCGATGCCTTTAAGCTATCAGGCAGACACTCTTCTGAGACCGCAGTGAGAGCACCGGCTGCGGCTGCAATAATAAGATGACATTGAAACGAGAGAGAAATCAGCCCACATGTAACTATCTATCTTACATTCATGGAGTTTTTCCGATTGGAATCGTTATGCCACAAATGAGCCTTCGTATAGCATTTTCTGATTCAAAGTAAAAGACATGTCCAGCAAGTATCACAATGAACTCCCATCCAGTTATTAAACATTAGATAACAGAGCATCCTCAATAATCATGTTACCAGGCTGCAACTTAAGAAGGGTGAAAAAAAAAACATATAATTAATTGATTAATTTAACGGGGGCCAAAGTTGCCAAAATCACATTCCACCAGTCACAGATAAATTCTCCGTCGATAAGATGCAAAAGAAAGATATATTGATGGGTTATTCTGAAATCTTTACTTGTAGCACGACAGCCCTATTTTTAGATTAGATATTTCCTTCCAGTGACCGGAGTTGGAAGTACCAAACCCTGATACATGTCATGAAACTCTATACACTGATTTTGGGGACAAAAGAACAAGATATTAGAAATGTATATGCGAGTAAAGAGGTTTCGAATGATACAGCAGGTACAATTTCATGAAGGAAATGATAAAATCCCAGGAGGATTTCCGCTTTAGATGTGTTTATGTTAGCAATCACTTTCAAAAACGTGGAACCACTGTGTTTTATCTTCAGAATAGAGTTTCAAGCAGTTTCGGAGAAGACAGCCGCCACAGATTTAAACTGCTATGAGAACAACCTTGTTAGCAAACCGAATAAGACCTGACACCAAAGCATGTGCATTTACCATGGAACCAGACATCTTATAGATTATGATACACAGTGAAAGTTTGGAGCTCGCAAAAGGCAAATAGATAGATAGAGAAATTAAAACAGAACCGCAAAAACAAAAAGCAATCTTAAGTCCCTTGAGCAGTATTCTTAGTCTATACCTTCGGTTGCCTGTACTTCATGCGTATAGCTTTCAGAGGACACCCATTGGTGTTTAATTGTAGACCTTGCAGTGCAAGAACTGTAGTTTTAAGATCTGACGCCTTGTAAGAAGCATAGTGTTCTGGAGTTGGACTCTGTCAAACAAATATATAAAGTCAGGCTCCAAATGCTGAATCTACAAGAATATGGAAAATCAGATGATAGAAGGAGAATTTAGACCCATGGATGGTTTGTCTGATCCAATGTCCATCTGGCAAGAAACACAGATGATGCAGCAATGACAGAAGGAAGAAACTTCAAGAAACTATAGTCAACTAGTGTCAGTTCTGCTAGGTAATCAGCCAGGTACTTCAGTTCATAACTAGGGTTCTGCATATGTGCAATTGCACATAAATGTCACTATTTTAATTAACAGAGGCTGGTATCTTCTAAAACATGCATAGATATGAATTGAACTAACCACATTACCTTGTATGATGCCTGTGCTGCACGTAAAAATCTCCTGAGAACAAAAATTTGCACAAGCAACTTGTATTATTAAAACTGTTTCTTCAAACAATAAAAAAAAGAAAGAAAAAGGTGAGAGTTGAAGAAGCTGTAGCACCTCAGAAAAGTTTTTGCAGTGGGAGCAATTATCTGAAAGCCAAAAAATTTTAACACTTGAGTCTCCATCTTTAACACCTGCGCCAGACTTTGGTCAGGACCAAAACCATAAACATGACTGCTCGAATTATAAATAGATTCTGCATTACTGTTCTGTCATTTTAGAAACCAGTCTCAAATTTCACATATGCGGAGTCATTTTTCTTCCAGACCACCAGATTAGCAAACAAATAAAGGAGAATGGTGCAAACCAAGGAGATGGACTTGTTGATCATACACTCGCGGATGGGGATGAATTTGCGCAAGACTCGTTGTCGCTTCCAAGTGGTCCAATTACAAGACTTAGAGCCAAACGTTTCAAGGAAACACTAAATGGGTTAATCCAAGCGATTTGGGCTGATTCTAAACAGACCAAGATGGGCTCAAATAATAATGAATGCTTAGTCCACATCATCAAACCAATTGAAGAGGCTAATAATTATGCAAAAACATTTCTAGCATGATCTGACCATCAAAGGCCATTAATTTGATGAGTTTCAAGATATTAAATAGAGGATTAAACATGGTCTTTAATGGTGATGTTAAATACATTGAATTATCTATTTAGCTATTTATGGTTGCCTCTAGAAGTCCAACAGACCTAAAAATATGGAGACTTGTTTATTTTTATGTTTGTGCTGTTTTAAAGCTTTAGTTATGACTTTTCCTATTCTTGGAGGGTTGTTCCAAGTATATAGATGAAAATTTCGAAATGAATAAACAGATTATGTTTTCAGAAATTTATCATTTTTTTTGTGAGGTCTTGTGTTCCTCTTCGTTCTTAAAAGAACTCGTAGAACTTATCAAGTTAATCTTGTGGCATTCAAACAACCAAACTTATCACCTTGATTGTTGAGAGATTCTCACGTTTTCTAGGTGTGGCGTTTCAATCCTTCGTAGTCTTGGTTTTCATATTGTTAGGGTGTTGGGTCAAGGCTCAAGCAATCCTGTCTACACGATCTTGGGGTTCTAAACTATCATAGCTATTAGGTTTCATCACAATTGTTGATGGAGTTCATATCAGAGAATGTGACAGAATACAAGTTAAAAATGATAATCAATATAAGCTTTTCCCAGAGCATGTGAAGGTATGCAAAAATAATAAAGCACTGACATGTAGATTTTAATAGATATAAGATATAAGCTTAAAGGAAGATAATATTTGCCTCACAGCTTCAATAATTTGACATGCACTTATTTGGCGAGTGAACCATGTGACATACCTCTATGCTTGTGTATGTGTTGTCAATGATGAAGCAAAATTCTTCCACATGTGGCGAACAAATCTCTTCATATTTGCTTGAGGACACACATAAGTAAATTTAAATCAAATTAAACAAAGAAACACCAAATAATTGACGGCTCTGAATAATAAATATTCTCCCCTCTAGAATGGTTATTTCAATTAGATCCTAAATTAAGAAGAAACTTGCAGTGTTGCACCCAACCTTTCATTAAAACTTCATCATTGTCGTTCTGTGTGAAATGAACATTGCAAAAGAAATGAGAACTTACGTAGCATGCAGGTGATACCGAGTAGTTGAAGCCTGTGTCTATCAATGTAATTTTGATAGAGAAACCAATCTATGAGATATATTGTAAGGTAAAGTGTGTCTGACACCAGCTTATATTCCTCAGATACCTGGAAGCAAGTTTAAACAGATCCAACAATTATTTGTTTGGAATTCATAATTGACATAAAAACTATAAGTATTTATTACTGCCATGATAGGGATTCAAATTCTTCCAGCACATTGAGAAACTATAAAAGGTGAAAATTAACATAATATAATGCAAGAGAACCTCCCTCTATTTATTTTATTTATATATATAAACACTTTATTTTCTTTAATAGTGCATTTAACACAGCAATAAACTATGAGTGATAGTTACAGATCAAATGAAAGGGGGAAAAATTACACAGGCCATACATGGATCAGTATCAGAATATTTTTTTCACAGTAACAACAATCTTTATACAAACATAACAAGGTGGATGTCTTAACTAAAAATATTGCATATTAAGACTTTATATATAGCGGTCAGTTTCATCTAATTGAAGGGATCAATGACCATAGGCCAAATACACAAACATTTATAGAGTCAGCAGTCACATTGATGGTATTTGGTTTCAAGTACCTCTAAGGTTAGCTTCAGCTAATATGGAGCTTTGATCGGATTGGTATTTCACAAAACAAATTACTTTTAAAAAATGACAAGTTGTCCTAAAAAAATTGCATGATCTTATTATGAGAACTATTTTTTTTTTTTGTTTCATTGACATTCAGAACACAGGCTTTAGGTGCGCAGTATGCCTCAACTAGGATTGACTACGCAAGCTGACACTTTGGCTTTAGTTTATGGGTGCTGGACTCAAAAACTGCAGCTATTGATGAATTTAAACTATACGTGTGTGTGTGTGCGCGCCTAAAGTATCATGTTGAGGATTTCCCTGCTCCATGCAAGGTAAATTAGTGGAAACTCAAACAAAACATTATGTATTTAGGAATCATGGTTGAAGGGTCTATTTGACATCATGAAATATAAAATGAAAGGGAAAGAATAAGACTTTGGAACTAGAAACATGAGCTACTGCATCTAAAAAAACGATATGAGAGGTTGGAAAAATACAAAATCAAACAAATATAAGAAGCCAAAACTGAAACGTGACAAATATTAGTTTTCTAGAAAAAATAAAAACACAAACGAAAAACAATTGATGGGAAGATTTTTTTATATGAGATGCGAGGTTACCGACTGGTTTGGCTAGTGCAGTCTCTAGTCATGGCAATGACATGGATAGAAGTCCAACTACCAAGGACCAATAGACTTATCTGAGACGAGGACTTCCCCACTTTGAAAAGTCCAAAATATGGGACAAGGATAAACTTAAAGATTAGATAAATCATCATCAAGAATCGCAAAGCCCTGTGCTAAAATGAAAAGGCAGGGACTACAATCACTAATGACAAGCATTCTCCTCATGACAAGACAATGTATTCTTGTACAAGTATGCCTTGGAAGTTCCTTCTAATTAAATGAGCACTCTCTTTGTTATTTAAACCATCTAATGAATGAGGATTAATCCATTGACTATGATTGATTTAAAAAGCCATACTCGACAAGTTGGACAAAGTAAAGCTTAAACAACAAATATGTTGTACGTAAACTTGAGCAAGCTTTTGATAAATCCTAGCGTTCATATCTATGGAGAGGACAAGGCATGTTATTTATCCATAATGTCGAGCTTAAATTTTTTCAGTTGAAAATACAGTATGAAAGTTTTAGCAAGAAAGATGTGCTTCTCTACAAGACATGAACACAAGTATATCATGATCGATAGTATACAAACAACCTTTCCTTATCTAAATGATAAACAAACAGCATAAAATGCAAAGTCAAAGCAAAACATATATGAGCATGTCAAGAATAATATTAAGCAATGAAACAGCATTGACCTCCACAAGCCAATCAACTACAATCCCTCTCATTATTTGAGTGATGTCTTGTTGTAGTGTTTCCATAAAACTAGGAAGAGACCTTCGGGCAAGCTGCATAAACAAAGTAATATACCATAAGCAAGCATCAGCATCTTGCTGAGAGGGAGTGGGGGGGAAGCTAGGGAATTTTTTCACTGTCTCCATAGATGGCCTAAAACCATGACACGCTGCTATACTGGGGCAATCATGCATAGCCCTGTGATTAAGAGATTCAATACCCTTTTCTTGTATGAGGATATTTCTTTCCATTCACGTAGTGCAAAAATATGAGGAGAAAAAAAAACACCAAGAGAAGGGTAGATAAAGAATGAACACCACTATTTTTGTGCATAAAAAACAAACCTCAGCACCACGTAAATTGCTATAGATATCAGCAGCATAAAGGCTACAAAGTTGAGGTTCCTTGTGATCACTGTCAATGTCTATAAATTCTGGATCACTTGATGCCTTCCAATTCTTAGACACGTTGCATTTTTCAGCTATAACAATTTGAGGGAGACAAATCAGTACCTACTGCATGCAGTACACGCGACAAAAGAAAATGTGGAGAATATTATTTTAAACTAGTAGTTTCTCACCATATGTTTGTGCAATTCTTGACATTCCATTTTAGTCACTTAAATATGATACCACAAACTATGACGCCCCCCTACCTGGCGCATCCAGTGACCCAAAATGGATTTGACCTCATAAATTCAGTATTTACATGTCACGGCTGAATAAGAGGGTTATGAATAAAATAATTATTTACCTTTAAGAGGCTAACAATCAAATTCCTCAGTAGCCATGTTGTTCAAGAAATCTTTGCATTTAAACTTTGTGGATCAGCTGTTCTAAACATGACTAGGGTAACACAATAAACCTCGGTACCCATGGTAGATAGTTCTACTAAAGTTGGAGTCAAAATATTTTAATATTGGTAATTTGCATACGAGGTTCTGATGTAATTCTGTTTCTTCTTAGCCAGGTTAACTTTTAATACATAACCAAATTAGTTTCTTATTTTTGACCTTGAACTCCATGCATCATCTACTACTATAATGAATTTAAGCCTTATCAATTTGGGATTTAAATCGTATCTATAATTGCTCGTCTTAAAATGCATCTTATACAATAGATTGACACCATTAGATACGCATACATTACTATGAAGGAGGAAAAGACCGAACTTTGATTCCAAGACTTCCACCGTCAGACCCTTAGAATTGGTTCAACAAACCACCTTTTCCTCTAACCTCTTCATTTGACAAAAACTAGTGAACAACAGTACCACATTACAGCCCTTTTCACTACGATAATGAATTTCACTCATTCCATTTTGATACAACTATCTAGCTACTTGGTTCTATGGATGATAGTACCACATGACAGCCTTTTCACTACTACTATAACTAACTTCATTGACTCCATTGTTATGCAAGTAGTTCATGTGTATTGAAATAGGTTCAACGAAATAAACAAGCACAGTGTTACATATCTTGAAAACTGCATAGATGGATGCAGAAACAGGATGACAAGTACGCAAACCTTCAACCAAGATGCACCCCTTTTTTTTTTCTGTTCTCGCCAAGTATTAAATGCAGGTGCTGATCAAGTTTACTGTTTTTGGAAGCAAAAAACTTCAAGACAAAAGCTGACCTTTTTTTGGAGAATGATGGGGATGGAAAGGCACTATTGAACACAGATTAGGAAGCTGAGGATCATCTGTGCTGGACTCCCCTGTGCCACTGGGCTGAGAAGGTACGTCTTTTTCTGATGTAGTTGAGGATACAACTTCAGAATAAGGTTCTCTTTTTACTTTTCGATAAACTATCTTTTTCTTTGAATTAGCTTTAAGAAGTGCGTTCTAAGGCACTTGAAGGGGCAACTTTTGATACATCAAGCTGAACCTTTTTAGCCTGCTTGGCTACCTTAGCCTGCCAATCAGCAGACTTTAAAGGAGAAAGTTAAGATTATTGAAATAGGAAAGACAAAAAAAGATTTCATAAAAGAGGGGGAATAGTATCCAGGAAATATTGCAATGTGGTTGATATTTTCAAGCAGATGATAAACCATAGCCTCCTGTTCATGTAGTCCTTTATAGTATAATCATGAAAGGAAGTCGAAAAGCAGGCCTAATTTCTCACTTGCACGGTCAAGCTTTTTCCTCAACATGTTTGTTTTTTTTTTTTTTGCCTTTACAGCATACAAGATTGCATGAAAAGACAGCATATCTACCTGGATTTTAGTTGCACTGAAGCAACTTGTATATGAATTCTCACAGCAAACATTCGTGACATCCCGAAGCACTGCTCTCCTCTTACAATGATTAACTGCATTATCAGGTCTGCTAGTACTGTTCTCATCTAAGGCTGCTCTTTTTAAGTTTGTTCGCAAATTCCTTTTCCGGTCTCGTTTTGTTGATGCCTTTAAAGGAGGCATTGTCCCAGAAGCACGCAAGGCAGCTGCTCGTGTTATTGGACCATTAAGATGCCTAAAATTAGATGGATGTACATTTTCCTTTTTCATATTTTACTTGCCTTAGCCTTAATAAAGAGCAGCACAAAGCATTAAACAGAAACTAGGCAAGTATCCTGCAATTCAATGATCAAATCAGTACCATCAATAGGGGAATATACCAAGGCAAGAAACTCCACATATTGGGGGATCACTTGAACAATCTCGCAATTATGAACCTTAACTTGTAAGCATTGCCAATTTACTTCAAGAGACTCAGGGATATTTGTTGCCAATGAGACATGAAAGAATAAACAAACTCATAATTCAGGCTCATAAGGGAATTTCCCTTCAAATAGATACCATCATAAAAAGACAAGACAGAAACAAAATCTGCTATTTTGTGCACAATTGTGAATAAAAACACGACAATATTACTTGCCAGAAAGAAAATAGAATATGACATAATTTTACAGTACGAAATTATGTTGTTTCAATGTGCATCTGAGCACTTTATCAAACATAAGCCAAAGTGCCACATAGCACATAGAGATGATAAAACCTTTGGATCTTCTCAGATCAAGTACGAGAAAAAACATTAGACTCAAGTTGCATGAAGAAATCTTGTGTGAAAAGATAATTAAATATAATTATGACATGGATATGTATCCAAAGTTCAAGTTGAAAATCCTCAATGAACCCAGAAGTTCTATCCTCTTGAAAAGACTTTCTCTAGAAAAGATCGAGACTGCAAGCGCAAAGACAGAATCAACAAAATTCAAGTACATTAATTTAAAATGGGATATAAATCTTAGTGGCAACTATAAAAGTAAAGATAAAGCAAACCACTTTCCTTGAGAAAATCGAATCTCAAGACTCTATTAAGCACACTCATAACTTAATCCAATTCCAAGATTCCGACTTGTGGCACAAATAAGAAAGAAAAAAAAAACTTTACATTTCTAACATTTCTGGGTATCGTTGTCTTCTCTTTCCTTTTTATTTATTTTTACACCTATGTTGTTTCCAAAAATAAATATAATATCAATAAAAGAAGGTATCAACTTCATCTATAAATTTACATTTACCTACAAAAAACACTGAAGTTTCCTAAGAGAACAAACAGAAAATATTGGTCAGTAAACAAGCTGGTGGTGCTCAAAAAAACCAAAAAAAAAAAAACAAATCATTACTAAAAACCATGTCCCTCTAGCAAACCAAAAAACACCAAAACCCAGAAGCAAACTACTCACACCGACAAATGTTATAAGCATGGTGGTGAAATCAATACACAAATGTGAACGCATAGATTGAAATGGTAAAAAAGAAAAACGGTGAGACCTGAACTTGAGCCCTGTATCTTCACAGAGCAAAGGATGTAAGAGAGAATTGAAAGAGAACTCTGTAAGGAGTGGGCAGGATAGCATTGGGTTTAAAATACACACAGATACAAAAATGTCATCGTAAGTTTCTTGCCACCGATGTCCTCCTTGATATTTTAACGTTGTTGTTAGTTTATTCTAACAAAACATGTCGTTTGACTGTTTGACTGAAAGAGTAAGGTTTGACTGAATCAAACTAATTCTGTAATTACACAATGACCCTGGAGAGTGGGGTTTTTAGGTCATGGTTGGAATCTAGTGTTTGTTTCTCGGAATTCACTTTCCGAGAAACCACTTTTCAAACTTTCCTGTGTTTGTTTGTCTTCTAGAAAGTTGGTCAACAGAAAACACTTTCCGGTCAACGGAAAACACTTTCCGGTCAACGGAAGAATTTGGCTTGGTTTTCAAGAAAGTGTTTTCCGGAAAATTTGGGCGGAAAACACTTTCTGGAAGTTGTGAAAAATTTAGAAAAGTCATTATTTGCTGATTATATCAAATTTGATCCTCAAACTTTTGATTGCTATATATAATTTGTTTTGAATATTTATTTTTCAATTCCATCTCTTAAAATTTAATTTTTATATTAATTTTGGTTCTTATTTTTATAATTGCTATTTGCTTTTTTCTTATCATTTTTTTATTGAAATTTTTTATCTATCAAATTTGGTCCTCATTTTTTTTATTGTTACTTATTTTATTTGAAATAATTTATGAAATGTTAATTATTATTATTTTAATTTATTCACCTTTTATTTTTTAAAAAAAAATTAGATTTGATCTCTATTATTTTGATTATTATTTATTTTATTTGAGATAATTTATGAAATTATATTTTTTTTTCAATTTCATTCTCATTCAACTTTTTAATTTGTAAGATTTGTTCCTCATTATTTTAATAAACTTGAAAAAAAAAAATTATTAATAACTTATTTTCTAGATCATTTTCCATAACATAAACAAACACTGAAAAATGTTTTCCAGTTCATTTTCCATAACACTGCCAAACATCGGAATTCATTTTCTAGGAATTCATTTTCCCCGGAATTCACTTTCCAAAAGGAAACCACTTTCCAGCAAACAAACGGGGAGACTGTGTTTATTTTCTGGAATTTATTTTATGGGAAACTATTTTTTAAACTTTTCTGTGTTTGTTTGTCTTCCGGAAAATTGATCAATGGAAAACACTTTCCAGTTAAAGAAAAATTTGGCCTGGTTTTCAGGAAAGTGTTTTCCGGAAAATTTGGGCGGAAAACACTTTCTGGAAGTTGTGAAAAATTTAGAAATGTCATTATTTGCTGATTATATCAAATTTGATCCTCAAACTTTTGATTGCTATATATAATTTGTTTTGAATATTTATTTTTCAATTCCATCTCTTAAAATTTAATTTTTATATTAATTTTGGTTCTTATTTTTATAATTGCTATTTGCTTTTTTCTTATCATTTTTTTATTGAAATTTGTTATCTATCAAATTTGGTCCTCATTTTTTTATTGTTACTTATTTTATTTGAAATAATTTATGAAATGTTAATTATTATTATTTTAATTTCTTTACCTTTTATTTTTTAAAAAAAAAATTAGATTTGATCTCTATTATTTTGATTATTATTTATTTTATTTGAGATAATTTATGAAATTATATTTTTTTTTCAATTTCATTCTCATTCAACTTTTTAATTTGTAAGATTTGTTCCTCATTATTTTAATAAACTTGAAAAAAAAAATTATTAATAACTTATTTTCTAGATCATTTTCCATAACATAAACAAACACTGAAAAATGTTTTCCAGTTCATTTTCCATAACACTGCCAAACATCGAAGCTCACGGTTCTGTAATAAAAAATTATTAAATTGACTTTTTTTTTTCAATTAAACTAAGTAAGGCTGTTTTTGTTTTCTAGAATTTACTTTACAGGAAACTACTTTCCAAATTTTTCTGTGTTTATTTGTCTTCCGGAAAGTTGGTCAACGGAAAACACTTTCCAGTCAAATAAAAATTTGGCTTGGTTTTCAGGAAAGTGTTTTATGGAAAATTTGGGCGGAAAACACTTTCCAGAAGTTGTGAAAAATTTAGAAATATCATTATTTACTGATTATATCAAATTTGATCCTCAAACTTTTGATTGTTATATATAATTAGTTTTGAATATTTATTTTTCAATTCCATCTCTTAAAATTTAATTTTTATATTAATTTTGGTCCTTATTTTTATAATTACTATTTGCTTTTTTCTTATCATTTTTTTATTGATATTTTTTATCTATCAAATTTGGTCCTCATTTTTTTTATTGTTACTTATTTTATTTGAAATAATTTATGAAATGTTAATTATTATTATTTTAATTTATTCACCTTTTATTTTTTTTAAAAAAAAAAATTAGATTTGATCTCTATTATTTTGATTATTATGTATTTTATTTGAGATAATTTATGAAATTATATTTTTTTTTCAATTTCATTCTCATTCAACTTTTTAATTTTTAAGATTTGTTCCTCATTATTTTAATAAACTTGAAATAAAAATTTATTAATAAATTATTTTCCAAATCATTTTCCATAACATAAACAAACACTGAAAAGTATTTCCAGTTCATTTTTCATAACACTGCCAAACATCGGAATTCATTTTCTAGGAATTCATTTTCCCCGGAATTCACTTTCCAAAAGGAAACCACTTTCCAGCAAACAAACGGGGAGACTGTGTTTATTTTCTGGAATTTATTTTATGGGAAACTATTTTTTAAACTTTTCTGTGTTTGTTTGTCTTCCGGAAAATTGATCAATGGAAAACACTTTCCAGTTAAAGAAAAATTTGGCCTGGTTTTCAGGAAAGTGTTTTGCGGAAAATTTGGGCGGAAAACACTTTCCGGAAGTTGTAAAAAATTTAGAAAAGTCATTATTTGCTGATTATATCAAATTTGATCCTCAAACTTTTGATTGCTATATATAATTTGTTTTGAATATTTATTTTTCAATTCCATCTCTTAAAATTTAATTTTTATATTAATTTTGGTTCTTATTTTTATAATTGCTATTTGCTTTTTTCTTATCATTTTTTTATTGAAATTTTTTATCTATCAAATTTGGTCCTCATTTTTTTTATTGTTACTTATTTTATTTGAAATAATTTATGAAATGTTAATTATTATTATTTTAATTTATTCACCTTTTATTTTTTTAAAAAAAAAATTAGATTTGATCTCTATTATTTTGATTATTATTTATTTTATTTGAGATAATTTATGAAATTATATTTTTTTTTCAATTTCATTCTCATTCAACTTTTTAATTTGTAAGATTTGTTCCTCATTATTTTAATAAACTTGAAAAAAAAAATTATTAATAACTTATTTTCTAGATCATTTTCCATAACATAAACAAACACTGAAAAATGTTTTCCAGTTCATTTTCCATAACACTGCCAAACATCGGAATTCACTTTCTAGGAATTCATTTTCCCCGGAATTCACTTTCTAAAAGGAAACCACTTTCCAGCAAACAAACGGGGAGACTGTGTTTATTTTCTGGAATTTATTTTGTGGGAAACTATTTTTTAAACTTTTCTGTGTTTGTTTGTCTTCCGGAAAATTGATCAATGGAAAACACTTTCCAGTTAAAGAAAAATTTGGCCTGGTTTTCAGGAAAGTGTTTTGCGGAAAATTTGGGCGGAAAACACTTTCCGGAAGTTGTAAAAAATTTAGAAAAGTCATTATTTGCTGATTATATCAAATTTGATCCTCACACTTTTGATTGCTATATATAATTTGTTTTGAATATTTATTTTTCAATTCCATCTCTTAAAATTTAATTTTTATATTAATTTTGGTTCTTATTTTTATAATTGCTATTTGCTTTTTTCTTATCATTTTTTTATTTAAATTTTTTATCTATCAAATTTGGTCCTCATTTTTTTTATTGTTACTTATTTTATTTGAAATAATTTATGAAATGTTAATTATTATTATTTTAATTTATTCACCTTTTATTTTTTTAAAAAAAATTTAGATTTGATCTCTATTATTTTGATTATTATTTATTTTATTTGAGATAATTTATGAAATTATATTTTTTTTTCAATTTCATTCTCATTCAACTTTTTAATTTGTAAGATTTGTTCCTCATTATTTTAATAAACTTGAAAAAAAAAATTATTAATAACTTATTTTCTAGATCATTTTCCATAACATAAACAAACACTGAAAAATGTTTTCCAGTTCATTTTCCATAACACTGCCAAACATCGGAATTCACTTTCTAGGAATTCATTTTCCCCGGAATTCACTTTCCAAAAGGAAACCACTTTCCAGCAAACAAACGGGGAGACTGTGTTTATTTTCTGGAATTTATTTTATGGGAAACTATTTTTTAAACTTTTCTGTGTTTGTTTGTCTTCCGGAAAATTGATCAATGGAAAACACTTTCCAGTTAAAGAAAAATTTGGCCTGGTTTTCAGGAAAGTGTTCTGCGGAAAATTTGGGCGGAAAACACTTTCCGGAAGTTGTAAAAAATTTAGAAAAGTCATTATTTGCTGATTATATCAAATTTGATCCTCAAACTTTTGATTGCTATATATAATTTGTTTTGAATATTTATTTTTCAATTCCATCTCTTAAAATTTAATTTTTATATTAATTTTGGTTCTTATTTTTATAATTGCTATTTGCTTTTTTCTTATCATTTTTTTATTGAAATTTTTTATCTATCAAATTTGGTCCTCATTTTTTTTATTGTTACTTATTTTATTTGAAATAATTTATGAAATGTTAATTATTATTATTTTAATTTATTCACCTTTTATTTTTTTTTAAAAAAAATTAGATTTGATCTCTATTATTTTGATTATTATTTATTTTATTTGAGATAATTTATGAAATTATATTTTTTTCAATTTCATTCTCATTCAACTTTTTAATTTGTAAGATTTGTTCCTCATTATTTTAATAAACTTGAAAAAAAAATTATTAATAAATTATTTTCCAGATTATTTTTCATAACATAAACAAACACTGGAAAGTGTTTTCCAGTTCATTTTCCATAACACTGCCAAACATCGGAATTCACTTTCTAGGAATTCATTTTCCCCGGAATTCACTTTCTAAAAGGAAACCACTTTCCAGCAAACAAACGGGGAGACTGTGTTTATTTTCTGGAATTTATTTTGTGGGAAACTATTTTTTAAACTTTTCTGTGTTTGTTTGTCTTCCGGAAAATTGATCAATGGAAAACACTTTCCAGTTAAAGAAAAATTTGGCCTGGTTTTCAGGAAAGTGTTTTGCGGAAAATTTGGGCGGAAAACACTTTCCGGAAGTTGTAAAAAATTTAGAAAAGTCATTATTTGCTGATTATATCAAATTTGATCCTCACACTTTTGATTGCTATATATAATTTGTTTTGAATATTTATTTTTCAATTCCATCTCTTAAAATTTAATTTTTATATTAATTTTGGTTCTTATTTTTATAATTGCTATTTGCTTTTTCTTATCATTTTTTATTGAAATTTTTTATCTTTCAAATTTGGTCCTCATTTTTTTTATTGTTATTTATTTTATTTGAAATAATTTATGAAATGTTAATTATTATCATTTTAATTTATTCACCTTTTATTTATTTTTTTAAAAATTTAGATTTGATCTCTATTAATTTGATTATTATTTATTTTATTTGAGATAATTTATGAAATTATATTTTTTTTCAATTTCATTCTCATTCAACTTTTTAATTTGTAAGATTTGTTCCTCATTATTTTAATAAACTTGAAAAAAAAATTAATTTATTAATAAATTATTTTCCAGATCATTTTCCATAACATAAACAAACACTGAAAAGTGTTTTCTAGTTCATTTTCCATAACACTGCCAAACATCGGAATTCACTTTCTAGGAATTCATTTTCTCCGGAATTCACTTTCCAAAAGGAAACCACTTTCCAGCAAACAAACGGGGAGACTGTGTTTATTTTCTGGAATTTATTTTTTGGGAAACTACTTTTTAAACTTTTCTGTGTTTGTTTGTCTTCCGGAAAATTGATCAATGGAAAACACTTTCCAGTTAAAGAAAAATTTGGCCTGGTTTTCAGGAAAGTGTTCTGCGGAAAATTTGGGCGGAAAACACTTTCCGGAAGTTGTAAAAAATTTAGAAAAGTCATTATTTGCTGATTATATCAAATTTGATCCTCAAACTTTTGATTGCTATATATAATTTGTTTTGAATATTTATTTTTCAATTCCATCTCTTAAAATTTAATTTTTATATTAATTTTGGTTCTTATTTTTATAATTGCTATTTGCTTTTTTCTTACCATTTTTTTATTGAAATTTTTTATCTATCAAATTTGGTCCTTATTTTTTTTATTGTTACTTATTTTATTTGAAATAATTTATGAAATGTTAATTATTATTATTTTAATTTATTCACCTTTCATTTTTTTTTTTAAATTTTTAGATTTGATCTCTATTATTTTGATTATTATTTATTTTATTTGAGATAATTTATGAAATTATATTTTTTTTCAATTTCATTCTCATTCAACTTTTTAATTTGTAAGATTTGTTCCTCATTATTTTAATAAACTTGAAAAAAAATTAATTTATAATAAATTATTTTCCAATTCATTTTCCATAACACAAACAAACACTGGAAAGTGTTTTCCAGTTTATTTTCCATAACACTGTCAAAGATCGGAATTCACTTTTCAGCAATTCACTTTTCCCGGAATTCACTTTCTAAAAGGAAACCACTTTCCAGCAAACAAACGGGGCCTAAATTAATTACCTATATTACGTTGCAGGCAAAAGCCATGAAATAAATAATTTTTATAATTATTAAGATTAAAATATAATGTTTCAATATATAAAATTTAATATAATAAAACTGATTAATATATCCTATCATAACAATAGTAATTTTAACTTTTAAAATTATCATCATTATTACTGTCAAAACAATAAATATTATTAAACTAACCTGAGAAAAAAACACAAAAAAAAATAAGAACAGAAACTAAAATTATTATTATTATTAATATTAATATTACATTATAAAATTAAATCAAAAGGCTAAAAAAGCCTACAAACATTAAAAAGAAGAGCAAATAAAAAAATAAAATAAATGATAAAAAATTAAAAATTATTGCCTAAAAAAAATCATTTGACTTGAAAATTAAAAAAATTGACCGCACTACATTGCGGGCTGCTAAAATAATTTTTATAATTGTTGGGATTAAATAAATTAATAAGATTTGCTGGTCCAAAAATAAAATATAATATCTATATATGCAAAATTTAATATAATAAAACAGATCATCACATCCTATTATAAAAATAACAATATCGAAATCTTAACATCTAAAATTATCATTGTTATTACTATCAAAATAATAAAAATTATCAAATTATCCCAAGAAAAAAAACTGAAAACATTAACAAAAGAGTAAGCAAGAAAAATAACTAAAATTATTCTTCATATTCTTCTTCTTCTTCTTCTTCTTCTTCTTCTTGTGTTAATAATGAAAAAAAAACAAAAAAAAAAGACTAAAAAACTCATAATAACTTTAACAAAAGATCAAACAAAAAAATAAAATAAAAATTATCAAGTAAAAAAAGTTATTTGACTTGAAAATTAAAAAAAAAAACAAATAAAAAAATAAAATAAATGATAAAACAAAAATAAAAATTATTAACTGAAAAAAAAAATTACTTGAAAATTAAAAAAAATGATCGCACTACGTTGCGGGCTAAGCAAATAATTTTTATAATTGTTAGGATTAAAAAAATTAATAGGATTTGTAGTCCAAAATTAAAATATAATATCTATATATGTAAAATTTAATATAATAAAACATATCACTACACCTTATTATAAAAACAGCAACATTTAAGTCTTAACATCTAAAATTATCATTGCTATTACTGTCAAAACAATAAAAATTATCAAATTATCCTGGGAGAGAAAAACTCAAAAATATTAACAAAAGAGTAAGCAAGAAAATAACTAAAATTATTATTGTTGTTGTTGTTATTGTGTTAATAATGAAAAAAATAAAATACATGAAATACAAAAAAAATCTTAAAAACTTTAACAAAATATTAGATAAAAAAATAAAATAAAAATTATCAAGTAAAAATAAGTCATTTGACTTGAAAATAATAATAAAAAAACCAATAAAAACTAAAAGAAAGAACAAATGGAGAGAGAAAAACAGAAATATTAATTTTCAAATAATAATAGATACAAAATAAAATTTAAGAGCTATTTTAAAAAAAAATCACCTTAACAAAGAAGAAAATAATAAAAATTAAAAATCAAAACTAAGAGCGCGCTTATATATACATTGATAAGAGTAGGGGTTATTCTAGTAATATGAAAAAATAAAGGGATTAAAATAAAATAAAATAAAAATAAAAAGTATAAGGGTCAAAATAAAAATCAAATATAAAATGATTAAAATTATAAAATTAAAAGTATAAGGGTTGAAATGAAAATCAAATATATTATCAATTTCAATCAAAGGATAAAATTAAAAAAATTAAAACTTCTGTACCGAATATATTAAGTTATTTATACCCAATCCGAAAATTAAAAGAATGGGGACCAAAGTGAAAGATTAATATTTCAACCGAAGTACTCAATTGCACTAAATTAAAACTTATATAACAGAAATCAGGACCATATATAAAATTAAAAGTACAGGGATTGAAGTGAAAAGACAACAAAATCGGGGGCCTCTCCTCACTTTTACGTGCAGGAGAGAGAGAAATGGGAAAACCGTCTTTAACTGGCAACTGTCGTGTCCACGGCTACAGTGTAACAAAACACGCTGCAACGGAAGGAAGACTATGCTGAGGCGCATAGAAAGAGATGTCAGTCGCCCATCTTCGTCGACCCAAGCACCACTTACACGCCATCTTAACAGGGCGTGAGGCAAAATACTGTCGGTCGCATGCGACACACGCCGACAGTATATCGAAAAAAAATGATGGTTAATTACTGGTCTACCCTTGTGCCCAAATCATCAATTTTGTCTTATTATGAGCTATATCCATATTTAGTCATTTTAAAAAAAATAAAAATAAATAAAAAATGCGGTGAACCGGACCGAAAACATGCAATTACCATGGAGCCCGTCCAGCTATAAGCCCTTTTTGTCTTTTTTTTTAGGGCTAAAAATGTTAATTTTCTGTGCGAATAATAATAAAAAAACATAAAAAAAAATTGGTAAACCAACTGAACCGACTGGTCTAAAAATACACTATTACAATTCACAATGTTTTACCTTACAAGCTATAGTGAAAGACTAAGCTCTTGTAGTTTATTTTATTATTATTATTTTTTTATAATATTTTTTATTTAAAAATAAATTTAAATAATATTTTTTTTTGAAAAAAAAAAACTTTTTATATCATGATATTAAAATAATTTAAAAATATTATAAAAAATATTTAATAGCATTTCGAGCTTCCCCGTTTGTCAACCTTTGTTGTCTTTTAGGATTTCCTTTTGTTATTTAGTGCTGTTTTGAAATATTTTTTTATTTATAAATATATTAAAATATTATTTTTATTATTAATTTTAAAAAAATATTTTTAATATCACTACATAAAAATAATTTAAAAATAAAAAAAATTAATTTAAATAAAAAATAAAATTTTAATTTTTTTCAAAAATATTTTTAAAATACAATATTAAATATAAACTTAGTGTAAAAATTCAAGTTTTATTTGTTGTTTTATGTAGGAGGAGGAGGTGGGAGTTTTTTTGTTTTTGTATTTTAAAAGAGCTTTTTTAAAAATATTATTAAATTATTTTGAAGTATTAATATTAAAAACATTTTTTAAAAATAAAAAAATATATTATTTTAATATATTTTTAAATAAAAAAATATTTTAAAAAACAATGAATACTCTAAATGCCCCTAAAAAAAATTGTGAAGGTCCCGACAAGCTTTTCTTTAAAAAAAAAAAAAAACAAATTAAGAG
Organism: Salix dunnii; assembly: GCA_015731905.1. Taxonomy (NCBI): domain Eukaryota; kingdom Viridiplantae; phylum Streptophyta; class Magnoliopsida; order Malpighiales; family Salicaceae; genus Salix; species Salix dunnii. Next base: position 4,411,005 of record CM027661.1, read on the forward strand.
ACCATTTCTTTACTACAAAGGAATTCCTCCTAGGACTTTTTTTTTAAGTGTGTGCACAATTAAGATGGTATTTGAAACTATTGTGGAAATTATTTTTTAAAATATATTAAAATATGATTTTCTTAAAGAAAATTGTAGTTGATATTAGTATATTAAAATAACTCAAAAGTATAATAAAATTAATTTATATAATAAAAAAATTTGTTGAACCAAAAAACTATTTATAGATGATGCTTTATGTTTTTTCTAGTTCTATTTGGCTTGGGAGATGGTAGAGATAGTAATGGTGTGAGTTTATTTAGTGGTTGAAAAAAGTTTAGTAAGTCTGTCATAGCTGTTAGAAAAGGTTGGGATTTCTTACATTCAAATTATATTATATATGTGATCTAGATAAAGATAACTGTTTTAGAATTTTATAGATATTTTCATGCAAAATAATATTTGTGAATTTTAAGGCTTTTATAAGAAAAAATACAAGTAAGTTGTGTTTGAGATCATAGGTGTTTGAGAATGTGAAAATGGTTGTTTATATATATATATATATATATATATATATATATATATATATATATGCTGAAAAATATATCAAAACAATATATATTAAAAAAAAGAAATATTTTTGAGCAAATTGTTTTATTTTTTGCAAACCTCGGTTTGAGTTACAGTCTCAAAGGAAATCTTGGAGAGTATTTGAAAGTATCAAAATAGTTATTTTTCAAAGTGATTTATATTAAAAATATATTAAAATAATATTTAAAAATTATTTTTTACATCAATATATCAAAACAATTTGAAAACATAAAAAAAATCAAATTTTAAAAAATAATTACAAACGCTTTTACAATCAGGACTCTATTTGGAACCCCATACCAACTTTTAGATGGATTTTTCTTAATAACAAAAAAAAAAAATCAATAACCAATTTTAGCATCTTAGATGTTTTGAGATAGAAAAAAATAATCCATATCACTATCTGAGGTGACCGTTGGATCAAATCATGAAATTAGTAAGTCAAGATTTTGATTTTAAAAAGATCCCCCAAATTAAAGTAAAGAAAAGACAAGATTCTGATATTAGGACATATAGTAATTTCTCGCAATCATAGGGGTATTTCTTTTCGTATTCAGGTCGCTTCTTTTACTTGAAATAAGAACAAAACAAAATTATCATTGAATTTTATAATTTCATATGTAATTATTTTAAGAAAACAAAATCGAATCATGGAAAGAAAATATGAAATCATAGATATGTTCTGAGATAACAACCGGAATTTATTACAAATAAATACGTGATCAAGCAGCTTTGGGACATCATCATCGATGTCTTCAATATGATCTGTCCCCCACATCATGCGAGAGGAGCCTTCTTGACAAATTCATTATCAATGTATCATATTAATTATTTTCTAAGTTTATTAAAATAATGTTTTGTTATTTTCTAAAAGATATTTATAAGTTTTTATTTTTATTTTTTTACCGTTTTGATTCTTATAGATTATATTAATTTTTTATTTTTTAAAATATATTTATTTCATGAAGTTGAGATCAACTTTTAAATTATGTTATTTTCCATTATATTTAACATGTGTCGTAAATAAAAATATCTTTGAAACACTTGTCATGATATGATTTTATATAACTTGATGACTTTAGAGTAGCTAAATTTTCCAATAAATAAAGATTAATCATCAAATAAATGTATCAATTGTCTATGTTAGACTGGATTTGATAATGGGTTAAACTTTTTTTTTAAATACTTTTCAAGTTTTTGTTTTTTTTTCTTAACAAAATATCAAATGAACATATATTTTTCAATTTTCTTAAAAGTGTATTCATTTAGACTTGTGTTAACAATTAAATAAGCTTTGAATTTAAGAATTATTTTTTACTCTTGGAGGGTCTGATTGAAAATATGATAAATGTTATTTTTAAAGTGTTTTTATTTGTAAATATATCAATATAATATTTTATTATTATTTAAAAATTATTTTTGATATTATCAAATTAAAATAATTTTAAAAACATAAAAATTTAAACAAAAAAGAAAAAAATATATTTTTAAAAAACAATGACACAAGACACAAAATTATTGCATGGTCATTATAAGAGGCATATGAAGTGTTGGAATGACTGCTCGGGAGTATAATTGAAATTATTTAAAAAAAATTATTTAAAATATATTAAAATGTTATTTTTTTAATATTTTTTATCAAAATAATCTAAAAATAGTAATTTTGTTAATTTAAAATATTTTAATTCTTTTTTTGAAATGCAGTGTAAATACTCGATGGAGATATGCAGATTTTCTGAACTGATTTATGCTCGGGGGATCTTCTCGAGAGATTTTTCCATTTTCTAGCGTTTGCTTGACACGATGGTCGATGGTCGCCGATCAGAAGGCGACACGTTGATTACAGAGAAAGAGGAGGGCAGCGGCCTCCATTGCTATTTCCATTTGTTTCCCATCGTTCCAAACATTTGAGTCCTTGCAATTTTTAAAATTACGCAATTCAATCCCCTCATCCTTACATTTATTTGCGATTGGATTCTGGGTTTCAATTTTTCTTCTTTTTTCACACGTAACTCTTAAAAATAGTATCATCTATACAAGATGATCATTATATTAACTATAAAAAAAAATTAATAAAAAAATTTCAAATTCTTTGACTTTTAATAGTATAGATAGAATTAACTTTATAATTCTTTTTTTTTTTAGATTATTTTGATGTGCCAATATCAAAAAAATAATTTAAAAAAAATCATTCTAATACTTTTCTAAATAAAAAAATAAAATAAAAACCAACTCAACAAGAATCACAAATATCAACACAAACCAAGATTTCCCAACTTATTATTTTGTCTTTTTAATTCTTATTCGGGGATTTACCATTGATAATGGGCAGGATTGTGTTAAGGAATGGGATTCTCATAATTTTTACATTATTGGAAAAGGTGCACACCCTTGGACGTTTACATAATACACTTATTAAAATATTTACCATGCTATACTTGAAACCCCCAGTTTCTTCTTCTATTTTTGGATAGATCATTTTTGTATAATTTAATTTTAAACTTGAGTTAGGTAAAAAAATCAACTTAAGAGGTTTTTTTATGTTATATATATATATATATATATATATTTAGCCTTAGATTTTTTTTTTATCTATTACTTGAATTATTTTTGGATAAATCAAGCCGACTAAATCATATTAGTTGTTTTTAGATAGATCAAGTTAACTAGATCATGTTAAAACAACTTATATATAGTTTAATTTTAAACTTAAATTAGGTAAAAAAATGAGGTCATTAAATCCTTTTCCTATCAATTTCATTTCATCTTATCTTACTAGTCATTCAGGTTGCTATTTTACTAGTCATTCGGGTTATTTTTAAAACAGTGTTTGAATCATTCGGGTTGCTTTTAAAACAGTGTTTGGGTCATTTCAAATCAATTTATATATAAACTACTTGTCAACACATATTATGGTATGCACTTGATTTATAGGGTGTTTAGGATTGTGTTTTTAAAAATGTTTTTGAAATAAATTGAAATTTTTTATTTTATTTTTAAGTTCAAATTATTTTTTTATATATTTTTACATTATTTTGATGAGTTGATGTCAAAAATCATTTTTTTAAAAATATAAAAAATATATTTTTAATATATTTTTGAATGAAAAGTACTTTAAATGGGTGTTTGTTTATGTGGTACAAATGGAGTTTGCAAAAAAAAAAACTCTGGGCCTGTTTGGCACAGCTGCTGCTGTTGTGGATGAAGTTGAAAAAAACAGGTTGATGAAAAGCGCTTTTAGCTGCAGTTCGTAACTGAAATTGTGTTTAGTTAAAACTGTAGTTGAGATTAAGTTTAATGAAGAGATTAAGTTTAATGAAAAGCAGTTTCAAGTGTTTGGCTACCATGCTTTTCATATTACTGTTAACTTGTGAAATTACTTTAAAAGACACACACATATATTTTTTTAAAATATTATAGATTTAATTATCATAATAATAAAATATAATTAATAATTCAAGCAAATTACATAATTTTTAATTTTATGTTGGAAGCTTGAGAGATAAGAACAAGATATTTTACATTTTTATAAACAGCGAAATTGAAATAATTAAATGTTATATTTATCTCACTCGTCACGATCGAACTCAGAACCTGCATTTAATATATTAACTCTATGTTTTGAATAAAAAATAAAAACAAAAACCTTGAAATTGACATGGTAGAATTTTATCTTAATTTAGTCTAATTGACTAGTTTTAACTAGATAAAAACAAAAACCTTGAAATTGACATGGTAGAATTTTATCTTAATTTAGTCTAATTGACTAGTTTTAACTAGATAAACTTCAACTTAATTTTAAATAAAGCTCAATGTAACCTAGACTTTAAAATATATATAAAAAAGATCTAATCAAACCAGCTAGACATTAAGAAATAAGTTAAAAGAGCTCACATTATCACAGTTCCAACACTATGCACACACACACATTTCATTGGGGACTCGCAATTCTCTCTGGTACGCCACTCGAGTTCATCCACCTTTTTTTTTTCTTATCTGGTTTTGAACAGTAAATTAACAAAAAAATCCCTAGAAAACGACAAAAAACGCCGCCAGAATCAGGGGCTCCTTTGTCATTACACAAATCGGATTGGACCGGCCCACCGGTCTTCTTCTTATTTTATTATTTTTCAAAATTAGCTAAATACGGTTTAGCCCTTAATAAGACAAAAACGGTGACTTGAGTATAGGGGCAGAAAGGTAATTGACCCTTTATTTATTTATTTATTTCTTACTGTGGCTGTCAGTGCGTGCAACGCACACACCTCACGGTTTCCCACCCCACACCCTCTTTAGGTGATGCGTGCGGTGTTATACGGTGGCCGGAGACGCTATTCTGGAGTCTATGTAGATGCGCCTCTTCCTGATCTTTCTACCGCGATGGCGCATGTCGCCATACGATGGTCGTGAACTCGACAGTGGTGGGTTAAAGTTGCTGGAGATGTTTCTCTCTCTCCTGCACGTACAAGTGCATGAACGTCCCTCAGTTGTATGCTTTTTCATTTCGGTCCATTCAGTTTTAATTTCATTTTCCCCCCTGATTTATGGTATATAAGTTTTGATTTTGTTCGTTTGGATCCTTTGATTAAAATTGATTCAATGTCCATTTTTCAATTCGGTCCCCATTCTTTCCAGATTGGATTGAAAAGATGAATTTATGCGGTATAGTGTTTTAATTTCTTCAGTTTTGTCCTTAGATTAAAATTGATAATATTTTTAATTTTCATTTCGACCCTTATACTTTTAATTTTAGAATTTAATCCCTTTATATTTAATGTTCATTTAAGGCCTATGACTTTTAATTTTTTATTTTAATCCCTTTAGTTCTTTTTATTTTTAGAATATTCTGTACTTTTATCCATGTACATATAAGTGTGCTTAGCTTTGATTTTGAATTTTTGTTATTTTCTTATTTGTTGGGGTGATATTTTTTTAAAAAAAATTGGTTCTTGAATTTTATTTTATATCTATGATCATTTGGAAATTGATATTTGTATTTTTTTTCTCAATTTTTTCTTTCTTTTAGCTTTTTATTCATTTTTTATATTTAATTTTCACGTCATATGACTTTTTTTACCTAATAATTTTTATTTTAGTTTTTTGTTTGATTTTTTTTAAATGTTTTATTATTTTATTTTTTTGACATTATTAACATAATAATAATAATAATAATAATAATAATAATAATAATAATAATAATAATAATAATAATAATAATAATAATAATAATAATAATAATTTAATGTTTTTTTCTTACTTACTCTTTTGTTAATGTTTTTTAGATTTTTTTCCTTTAGGAATAATTTGATAATTTTTATTCTTTTGACAGTTATAACAATGACTATTTTTATTTTTATTTTATTTTTTCATTTGATGTTTTGTTGAAGTTTTTAGGATTTTTTTAGTCTTTTATTTTTTTTCCTTTCATTATTAACACCCACACTAATAATAATAATAATAATAATAATAATAATAGTAATAATAATAATAATAATTTAATTATTTTTCTATCTTACTCCTTTGTTAATGTTTTTTTGATTTTTTTTCTCCTGATAATTTGATAATTTTTATTGTATTGACAGTAATAATAATGATAATTTTTATTTTTATTTTATTTTTTTGTTTGATCTTTTGTTGAAGTTTTTATGATTTTTTTAGTTTTTCATGTATTTATTTATTCTTTCATAATAATAGTGATGATAATTTTTTAATTGTTTTTCTTGCTTATTATTCTGTTTATGTTTTTTTTTCCTTGGTATAATTTGATAATTTTTAGTGTTTTGATAGTAATAACAATAATAAGTTTTAGATGTTAAGACTCAGATTTTGCTATTGTTATAATAGAGTATGTTAATCTATTTCATTACATTAAAGTTTGCATATATAAATATTATATTTTAATTTTGATATAACAAATTTTATAAAAATTATTTGCTCAGCCCGCAATGTAGGGTGGAGAGTTTTTTTAATTTTCATGTTAAATGCTTTTTTCCAGCTAATAATTTTTATTTTTATTTTATCATATATTATATTTTTTAGTTGCTCTTTTATTAAAGTTTCTATGCTTTTTTTAGTCTTTGATTTAATATTTTATTATTATTAGCACAATAATAATATTAATAATCATAATAATAATCATTTTAGTTTTTGTTCTTATTTGCTTTCCTGTTATTTTTTTTCTCTCGGGGTAATTTAATAATTTTTACTATTTTAGCCATGATAGTGATAATAATTTTAGATGTTAAAACCTTGATGTTGCTGTTATTATAATACGGTATGCTCATCTGTTTCATTATATCAAACTTTGCATATATAAATATGCTATTTTAATCTCAACAGTAATAAAAATTATATATTCGGCCCGCAACATAGTGCAAACCGACACCATCACAAAGGTTGATGTAAATGTTGAAAAAAATCTATGTTTTCCCATATTTTTCCGTCTCTTTGATGTTAAAGCTTCGATATTATTGTTGCAGTACTGTGTATTGATGTGGTGTATCATATCAAACTTTACATGTGTAAATATTATATTTTATTTTTAAAATTTTAAAATCTATAAATTATTTCAAATCCAACAATTATCAAAATTGTTTGCTTGGCCCGCAACGTAGTGCGATCGATTTTTTTAATTTTCAAATCAAATAATATTTTTTCCAGTTAATAATTTTTCTTTTTTGTTGTGTCATTTATTTTATTTATTTCATTTGTTCTTTCTGTTATTTATTTTATTGTTTTATTATTGTTATTTTCAAGTCACATGATTTTTTTTTACCTCATAACTTTTATTTTATTTTTTTGTTTGATCTTTTCTTAAAGTTATTATGATTTTTTTAGTCTTTCATTTTTTTTTATTATTAACACAGTAATAATAATAATAATAATAATAATAATAATAATAATAATAATAATAAGAAGAAGAAGAAGAAGAAGAAGAAAAGTTTTAGTTATTTTTATTACTTACGTTTTTGTTAATGTTTTTCAGTTTTTTTCTCTAGGGATAATTTAATATTTTTTTATTATTTTGCCAGTGATTGCAATGATAATTTTAGATGTTAAAACTTCGATGTTGCTATTTTTAAAATAGGGTGTGGTGATCTGTGTTATTATATTAAATTTTACATATATAAATATTATATTTTAATTTTGAACCAGCATATCCTGTTAATTTCTTTCATTCCAACAATTATAAAAACTTTTTACTTGGCCCACAACGTAGTGTATTTTTTTTTAATTTTCAGATCAAATAATTTTTTGTGCAATCAATAATTTTTATTGTTTTTTTCATTTATTTTAAGTGTTTTCATTTGCTCTTTTGTTAATTTTTTTAAGTTTTTTTAAGCCTTAGATTTAATTTCGTTTTCTTCCCGTTATTAAAGCAATAATAATAGTAATGTTAAGAATAATAATAATAATTTTAGTTTTTTGTTCTTACGTGCTTTTTTATTAATATTTTTTCTCTCTCTCAGATTTGTTGAATAATGTTTATTGTTTTGACAGTGATGGTGATGATAATTTAAGAAGTTAAGGCTTCGATTTATTGTTATTATAAGAAAGGATGTTAATCTTTTTCCGTATATCAAATTTTACATACTGAAATATTATATTTTTATCTCAACAGTTATAAAAATTATTTGTTCTGCCCGCACTACACACACAACGTAGTGCGGGCATTTGACTAGTTTATAACTTACGATAGGATAGGATAAAAAGTATTATAGATATAAAAAATAAATATTATTAATAAATTAAATCTTACGGTATTCATGGAAAAAAATAATCCAACCCAGACATAATTTTTGCCCGATCTGCATAATTATTATCATATTCTAAACACTTTTTTAAAAAAACATTTAACAAAGCCAAAAAGTCAAACAATTCACATATTATTAATTTTTTCCCCATTAATGTCATTTTAATTCAAATTAAACATATGAATATACTATAACACAAAACGGTGCGTTCGGTTTTAAAGAAAAAAACACAAAACGCACCGTTTTGCCTTTCGTTCTCTTTTTGCATGGCATGTGTACTATGCACGTTACTGTTCACCGACTGTGACGAGAGGTCAACAGTCGGTACCGACGGGTAGAGGAGGCCGAGGTGATTCTTTCTGTGGTGGTGGCGTCGAAAATGGTGCTGTGTGGTGGCCGGTATAAGCCTCGAAAGGTTGCAGCTGGTGCTCTTTACGATGGGCCTTGTTTAAAAATGCAATTTTTTCAGATCTGTATGCCTTAAGTTTAAAAATAACCGTATTAAATTACCATATACATAATTAATAATATCCATTGGTGCATTCATGATCTCATAAGTGTCATCTTTAACGAATACAGAATCAATTCTGTACCAATCAATGATTTCTGGCTCCACTCTTTTGAAAGAACCTGCCAAAGAAGCAAAAAAATAATAAGAAACGAAAGATTGTGTGATCTACATGGATTATGATTACGCAACTGATAAAACACAGGAATTCAGTGGGTTTTTCCTTCTTCGAGATTTGGATCTTGATATAGTTTGGCAGACTGTGAAGTAGATGAAGGTAAATATATGGCTAATGGCCTGGAGGAGTTGCGGGGATGATGTAACGTCAGTTGAGGCAACGAGCATGAGTTCTTAATAAGAGAGGGAGGGAGACGAGAGGCAGAAGATGAGAGAGAGGGAGACGAGAGGCAGAGACAGAGAAGAGAGGGAGAAGAGAGGCAGGGCAGAGAAGAGAGGCAGAAGATGAGAGAGAGGGAGACGAGAGGCAAAGGCAGAGATGAGAGATGAGGGAGACGAGAGCATTGTTATTCATGCCGCAGCTGCAAAAGCAGCTCTCAGGTGCTTTTGTTGTCGCAACGTGAATTAATTTTTACCCATGGGACCCACCATAAAAAAATGTTACATTAGTTTGATAACAGGTGTGGTTAGAGCCACGATTCAATGCAAACGCAGGTTGAACCGCGACGCCAAACACCCACTCTATTTTAGTGTGTAGTTAAATTTAAAAAGTAGAAATATGATATAGGTCCCATCAAATAAAATAAAGGAAATGCCAGTGTAAGAAAAAAGACAGCTAATAACTGGTTTTCAATTTTTATATCACAATTGTTATTATTTCAAACACCAAAATTACCATTTCAAACCAATATATATGTATGCATCTATACTCTTTAAAGTAATTTCACAAGTTGACAGCAATATGAAAAACTTGGTAATCAAGCACATGAAATTGGTTTTCATTAACCTTAAACTTAACTACAGTTTTAATCAAATTCAATTTCAATTATGAACTTAAGCTAAAAGTGCTTTTCATGGAATATTTTATTTATAAATCTCAACCACAAAAGCAATCACAACACCAAATACACTTTAAAAAACAACCACAATCACATTTCTAAATATTTACTATATTTAAAAAGAGTCCAGTGAAAATACAAGTCGATGCTCTTGATTGGTTCAATTGATAAAATCAAGACATCAATCATGTAATGAAGCAATTCAAATCCGCTTTCAAAGTTTAAGATATTCTTCATTTTTTCCACTTGCTAATTTCGATAATTAAATGGGCATTGGATTTTAAAATACACAAAATAATAATCATTGCATATAATAAAAAATAATAATAAAGACACGTCTTGCATGTCTGTTATTAGCACGAGATGTGTCCAGACAACGAGAAAAAATAATAATAAAACGAGAGTGCTTAGTCTCAATTTTTCAAATTAAGCTGTAGCCCGCTCTCTTACTAATTTCGATGACTTGAATCGGTGATTCGTGGATTTCAAGGCACCTCATGCTCTTTCCAAGATAATCCTAAGACATCTTTACAACTCAAAGGAAATTACTGCACTGGCACGTTTACAGATCCTCTGTTCTTGTCAGTGTAAACTGAAAAAAAAAAGATATTTTAAAGAATTGAAGTTTAGTACTTGTTTGGCACTGTTTGGCCGCTTTTTTTTTTATTTTAAATAAATATATTTTAATGCGTTGATATAAAAAATAATTTTTAAAAAATAAAAAAAATATTATTTTAATATAAAAAATATTTTAAAAAACAACTACCCAGACACCTCCTAAGCGCAATTAATGCATAGTCAAGGCTCTATTATTTATTATCTTATTATTTTTTTTAAAGGCACGCTTGTGTCCTATATATTTTTAATAATAAATATTATTTATTATCTTATTATTTTTTTTAAAGGCACGCTTGTGTCCTATATATTTTTAATAATAAATATCTTTTCAAAATCTCAAATTCTGGGTATTTTATATTTTAGTTGAATAGTTTTGACATACTGTCAGTTCTGGGTTTTGGCAGGCTGTGACTGAATGACTCAATTTTCTGTTTGGTTTCTCTTTGCCCCCCTCAATATATGCTTGATTATGTCAACTTTTAAAGTGGAAAGAGACAAGACAAGAAAGAAAAATAGACCAGATTTAATTTTCCCAAAAATGCGTCAATGCTTTTTGGCACTTTTTTGTAGATTATTCTACAAGGCTACATAAACTTGCGTAGAAAAAATGGTCTTTTGTACAAGATAATAACTGGTGTTGTTGAAGCCTCCCCTCCCAATTCATCTTCAAGACTCAATATTTTCTTTTTCTACCTTGAAAAAGCATAACCCATTTTAGTTTTCTCTTGGTTATCAGAAAAAAACTTACAAATTTCGGTGTGTTAGAAGGTTTTTGGTTTGTGGTTGTAGGAGGATTTGTGAGATATTCTTGGTTGCTTCTGGTTTTTGAAGGGAAAAGGTGATATGGGTTCCTATGTAAAGCTTGCCAAAAGAGCCGTGGAGACTGAAATGCCTATAATGGTTCAGGTATTGATTCGCAACATTCTATGTTGGGTTTCTGGATTCCTTTTGTTCTTGTAAAATACACGCACCACGAACATATTTGTAGATTATTATTTATGTGATTCTGTCTGGTTATAAGTATGCTTACCAGCACATATATGTCGCATATGAATAAGTGTTGTGTATTGGGGATAGTATTTTTATAGTGTTCACAAGAAAGACAGTTCCTTTCATGGAGAATTGGGGGATTTTTTTAATGCTATGGACACACAGGTCGGTGATATGTTACGGGTGGTTTGGGTAAATTATTTAGATGGTATGCATATGGAGTGAAAAATTTGATGGTGCGAATGGGGAGATTATTAGGTGTTTTTGTTAGGAGATTCTATAGCTTATTCATCGATGTTCATGTTATCTGTTTTGCAGATACAGGAATTGGTCCGAGGAGCGAAAAATGCCTTGTCCTTGGCCCAGGTTTGGGTTTCCCTTTTCTCATGTTTCTTTATGCTGTTATCTTATACTGTATAAAGGTATTGAGATAAGAGAAGCAGATGGTCAAATTTTAGTTTTTTGATGCCACATTGCCATACTGTTTTTGCTCTTTAGTATAGTATTATATAAATGGAGGTATTGAGAATATGGAGCACCGCACATACTTCTTCAGGAATAAGGACTTGTTTGGTGCAGATTTAAAGGATTTTCTGCATTCAAAAGGTAGGAGTGAAGATGATACATAAATTTGTTTGACAATGCATCTAGGAAATTTTCTCGCCTATTAAATTTAGGACAGAAACAGATGCCCTTTTAAAACTTGTTTTCTGTATTTTCTTTCTTGATTGACCTCAAATGGAAGATTGAAGAAAATAGTACTTCCCAGAATTTCCTTTGGCCACTCTTGGAATTATGAAAATTAAACTCCAGGAATTTTTTTTTCCAATCTCGTTCTATGAAGTGAAATCATGACTTTTGGAATGTCTTTTTTTTTTTTTTGGATTCGAGGAAACCACACCCCCCGGAAAGCGCACTTTGTGGGCCCAGTGAGTGAATAACTTTTGGAATGACTTTTGGAATGTCACTTTGTCTAGATTCTCATATACATGCCGCATTATCTGAAAGTCAGACTCAAAGCCGGTTTTATACATTATGTGCCCTGTAGTTTTCATCTTCTTGGAATAGATTGCATAGTCAAATTCTTTGCCAAATTGATAGAAGGGCAGTTTCGCATATGAAAATGTGTATCACTGATGTATATTTAGCTTTAATTTAAATCTAATTTTCATCAACTAAAGTAGGCTAGTTTTATGTATTGTGCTTTCATCATTGATAAAGCTAAATAGAAGTGGTTTATCCCTTCATTGCACTAGAGATGGAAGAAATTTGCTGGCAATTGATTGATTTGTTTCATGTGGTACAGGGGGTAGTTTATTGGCAACCACCCAAACAGGCTTTGAATAAGGTGAAAGAACTGGTATGGGAGCCTTCAATTAGCCGTTATGGAGCTGATGAAGGTATTCCTGAACTCAGGGAGGCATTAATGCAGAAGGTGCGTGATTCAGAACATTCAGCATGTTTCCAACTGGATGATTTATGTTATGGTTCTGGTCATTGACATATGAAAGGCAGGCAGAGGTCATTTGATTCTCTGATCACTGCTGCATTTCTATTGTTTGATGCTCAAGTTGTGATTATTTGAGATGTTATTGTTTCTGTTGTTTGGCACTGTTATCTGTTATACCCTATCAACTATTTTAGTAACTTTACCTGCTTTACTTTTCAGTGGAGCTGTTTACATAGTTAGAAATTGGAATTCCTGGAGTTTTCTAACAATCTTACCAAAATCTACATGGCCTCAGTATTGAAAATTTGTTAACACATTATCTAATACTTTGTTTTCCAGTTGCGAAAGGAAAATAAGTTGGTGAACTCTTCAGTTATGGTTACTGCAGGTGCAAATCAGGTGTTTCCAGCATTCTTAAATATATGTCACTCATTCCCAGAAGCATTTAGGGTTAGGAGCAGAGTAAAAAGTCAAAATCATGTCTATAAAACTTTATTTTCTATGATATTATTTCATTGTGTTGTAGAAATAGCTATTATTTCTGTTCTATAGCCTGTCTCAATTTACATATGCTCTAGAATATGAATTATTATCATGTTCTCAATTACAGGCATTTGTAAATATTGTTCTCACGTTATGTGATGCTGGGGATTCCGTGGTTATGTTTGCTCCATACTATTTCAACGCGTACATGGCTTTCCAGATGACTGGCGTCACTAATATTCTGGTGGGTCCTGGCAACCCAGAGACGCTTCATCCTGATGCAGGTGGGGCTCCATAAACTGTCATTGCATAGAGTCTGACCCTTTCTGCTAAGAATGTAGAGCATTTATGTGAAAGTTAAACTTGGTTATTTTGGTTAGATATACTGCCACTCATTGGAAAGGACCCAATCTGAGTGTCATAGTATCCTGTTGCACTTTTGTAATTAAGAAGTGATGTTGATTGCCTTGGAGTTGGGCTTCACGGAAGATTGACTTTTTTGGAACCATAGGTACTAAGGTCATGTTTGGTAGTGCAGTGCACCACATTACCAAACACGCTATAATTGATGTCTGCTCTTGAAGTCTATAGCAGCACCCATCAAGTTCTACAAATGATTTTCCTTGAATTTTACTGCAATTGCATATGTGAATCTTCAATGTGATGCATGTTTCCTTATCTTTCTAATTCATGTGTATCCTTTCAAGATTTATCCCTTTTTGACCTGTTGAGTAATGATCTGAAAACATCAGATTCCACATGGGAGTTATTGAACATTAATGTGGGTGTAGAAATCTCTCTATCTATATGCTGAGATTAATGAGGACGGTGCCTACCTGGTTTTAAAGGGTGTCTTAGAATCTTGAAGTGTGTTAAAGTCCTTGTCATTCAATATTAGTATTTTAGACATATTCAGAAAGCTAAAGATACATGGATTGTGTTCCTCACCTGTTATTATTTTTTTAAATAGAATGCCTGGTTGGGAGTGTGTTAAGGTTATTTTTGAAAATGCTTTGCGTTTAGAAATGCATCAAAATGATATTGTTTTATTTTTTTAAAATTATTTTTAATATCAGCATATGAAAATGATCTAAAAACACTAATTTTTTTTTATTTAAAATAGAAAAAAAAATAAAAATATCAATTTTTTTCAAAAACACTTTTGAAATGCAGTGCCAAAGACTCCCTTAAGCAGGCTTAAGTTTTTAGTTGAGGTAACATTTAATTGTTGCTCGATTTATTTCATGATTATTGCTATCAAGTAATAAATGTCCTAGAAGATAAATGTGTCTATGACAGCTGACAATCATAGACTATTTGAGAAGGAATTGAGGGATTGGTATGCATTTACAGAAAAGCCATGTGTCAATGCATTCTTTTTTTTTTCTCACGGCATGTTGGTTGGTCATTTATCAGCATTCCTTTTAATTTCAGACTGGTTAGCAAGGACATTATCAGAAGCTAAACCTGTTCCGAAGGTTGTTACTGTTGTTAACCCCGGAAACCCAAGCGGGACCTACATTCCGGATCCCCTGCTTAAGGTTCTCTCTCTCTCTCTCTGAAAGATGATCTTGATCATGCCTTGAGAGTACACTTTCTTGATCCTCTTTCAAATCATTCTAAATATTGCTAAGTAGGACTTTTTTCATTTTGAGTAGAGGATTTCAGACCTATGCAGAGAAGCTGGATCCTGGCTTATTGTAGATAATACATATGAGTAAGTCTTTTCTGTTTGTATCAATGCTTTTAATTTGATTTAAAGGTGATTTTTGTTTATGTTTTATTTGTGTCTGAAGATATCATAGTGAATGTTAGAGGTGAAGAAATACTTAATCAGCACTGAATTTAGTAGCAACATGATTTGTAGATATTCATTGAGAACTGGTGCAGAATACAGCCTATTGGTGGACTTTTCTTGTACCATTGTTCGTATAATGGTTTCCAACTAGAAGATAACCAGAAGATATAGGGATACTAATAATATAGTAACTGGTTGATGAAGCACATTTCATAGTTGCTGGCAGGAGAATGTTGACTTCCTCTGAATTTTTCCAAGAAGTCCACATTTCCTTTTTATTATTCCAGGAAAAGCTTTGAGGTTACTTTTAGTCTCCTCCTTATCAATTTGACCAACCTTCGGGAAGCTCATGTTTTATAGATTATGTGTTGTCTGTCCCGTGTTTTGCTTTCGGAAGGGTAGAGTTGCTCTGGCATAGAAGAGTGTGTTCCCCTGAACAAGAAAGGAGACTTTAAGTAAAGCATATGGTTCCAATTGTAGGTGAAAAAACTAAGACTTCAAATTTTGGGCGACTCAATTAGTGACTAGAAATAAATTATCAAGGATTGAAACTAGAAGAAAAGAGAGGCTTCATAGCAGTGGCTCCCCTGAATTTCATGCCATGCTGCATACTCTAGCTCAAGGAAATCCATTTTAAGTTTCTGCTTTACATTTGCCATAGTTTCATTTTTTATTACCTCGTACAGTTTTTTGGTATGATTGTTCACGATTGTATATGCTATCCTTTCTTTCCCTGCAACCTGATCAACTAATGGACTGTGGTCTGATATTATAATCTAACGTATCTATGAAGGCTATTTTTGGCCTTCTATTTTAAAAAGAGTTGAGATCATGTAAGCTTGAATTCAATTCCTTTATTGGTTATGGTCTCCATAATTCAGTCATATAATGCTTGTTAGTATTTTAATCATATAACTATTCTTCTGTCCTTGTATAATCTCTTTTTTTCAACTTGGTATCAATATTTTCATTTTTCTGTTTTTTATCTGCATGTGTGGCAAGATGGAAATTTCATGGTGCTCAGGTATTAACCAATGACATCCTATTAGTTACTCTTAGATCAATTTTTAATAAATAAATAAATACAAATACGAGAGAGAAATCCCGGGTGATGATAATTTTTTATCATTTTTGATGCATCATGAGGGTTTCTTTTCTCAATCCCTTTTTTTTTTTCAAGATGGGTCCAGGAAATAACTAATAGGATGCCACTAGTTATGAGCACCATAAAAATTTGTGTAATTATTTTTTAATAGATGTCAAAATTTTATTGATCAAGACTTAAATATACTGATACATAAGTAATCCAAACTATAACTCCACTATGAATTGGATGTATATTGAGAATCTTGCATGGAGCAAAGGAGGATAGAGAATTATATACTTGACATCATAAAAGGAGGACAAGATGTGTATTTTTTTGGTACATTAAAGGAGACCACGCTACAGCTTTCACTATATTAAATATGCCAGAGTCTATCTAAAAGCAGTTGAAAATTGATACCCAAGCAACTGAAGTGGGATTGCTTTGGATACCACATTCTGATGCTTTTTGGATACCATTGACATACATGTGAGATGCTTCTTTGCTTACCCATGTAGAGAAGCTCATGGTGCACCATCCATGAATGTTAATAATTTTTCTATGTAGGTATTTCATGTATGATGGTCTAAAACACACATGTATAGAAGGAGATCACATTGTCAACATCTTTTCCTTCTCAAAAGCATATGGTATGATGGGATGGCGAGTTGGATATGTAAGTATTGCCCGGTTTCCCACGTTATTAATCAAGAGATTGAAGCACACTGTTGTTTATAAGCTATGAAAAATGCTTTATTATAAATGAAACTCTAGGTTACTGAGAATGAACAGTGGCAATTTTCTAGTTACTTCGTATAGAAAAGCTACCGATTTTCTTTTCGTACATGCCTCCCTTTTGATTTCATAATGAAAAAGATGATGGTAGCAGCTAATTGTTGTAATGACTGCAGATAGCATATCCATCAGGTGTGGAAGGTTTTCAAACTCAACTTCTCAAAATTCAAGACAACATACCAATCTGTGCTTCAATACTATCACAGCACCTAGCCCTCTATTCGTTAGAAATGGGACCTGAGTGGGTGACCAAGCAAGTGAAAGACCTCGTCAAGAACAGAGATTTAATTCTGGAAGCACTTTCCCCGCTGGGCGAAGGAGCTGTGAAAGGTGGAGAAGGTGCGATTTACTTGTGGGCGAAGCTTCCAGAACAGGATGTGGACGATGATAAGGTCGTTCGCTGGCTTGCTATGAGGCACGGGGTGGTTGTGATTCCAGGAGGCGCATGTGGATGTCCCGGGCATCTCAGGATCTCTTTCGGAGGCCTGACAGAGAATGATTGTAAAGCGGCTGCAGATAGATTGAAGAGAGGAATGGAAGATTTGGTAAACAATGGAATGGTGGAGTGGCGGTGAGCATTTTTACAGTGAATAACTTCAAACTTGAAAGCTAGATAGGCCGGCATGGTATGACCGGCGTGGGGTGTCTGGCTGCACATTATGAAATAAATTATCTGCTGTTCTTACGATGGTAGTTATATTGTCAAATGACGGTGCCTGAATTTGATCATTGATGTCCAAAGCAATAAATGCAAAGCAAGTGGTTCTGATGAAAATAGTTCAATCTAGATCATTTACCTGCAGCGAGGTCATTATTTTTACACAAAAATATGCCCGTAGATGTAACCTATTTTTACACAAAAAGCAATTAGATGTTATCTTTTATTCATGTTAAGATAACCATATATTATATTGATTTTAGTTAATCTGGATAAACGTATGTGACATGAATTATGAGATTGATAGTTTTAGGGAAAGCAAATTCAAAATAAAATCATAAATTTAATTTCTAACAATTTAATATTGAAGAATATTACTAGAAAAAAAAAGAAAGAAGAAGATTTGAGATAATTCAGTGCATCCATAATCTAATTTATTATTAGACCGAGATAGTTTTATAAAATATTAAAAACTTATTTAATTTAATTTGAGTTAACTTGTTAAATCTATTATTTTGACAGTGAGACTAAAATAGAATGAACGTAGATAAAACAAATTATAAAATTCAATTCTTAATTATTCTTATTGGATTTAATATTGAATGATACATTTTTTAAAAACTTTAATTAAAAAAGATACAAAAATTGAGTAGAGTCAATATAGATTAACTTGTTAAGCAATAACTCGATTTTATTTGGGTTAATCTGTCAAATCTATTATTTTGATCATGAGATTGAAATAGAGAGCATGATCAAAACAAATTATAAAGTTCAATTCTCAATTATCCTTGTTGGATTTAATGTTGAATGATAAAATTTGTAAAAGTTTTAATTAAAAAAATAACAAAAAATGACTCAAGTCAAAACAGATTAATTTGTTAAGCATTATTCTCAGATCAAAAATCATAATATTCTAAATCAAAACAAATTATGAAATCTAATTCTTTATCAAATACAATATTAAAAGATCAAATTGAGAAAAAAATCAATTAAAAATAGAAAAAAAATCGAGTTAATTAGGTTAACTCGTCAAACTTGCAACTAGGATCACAAGACGAAAATAACCCAATAAAGACAAAACTCAGTGTTGAATTAACCATGTCCCGGGTCATGAAACTAAGATAATATCTTAGAAAGAGGATAAAAAATGACTTGATTTAGCCATGATTAAAATACCAAAACTCACAACTTTAATCATCAAACCAAGATATTTCTATAAAAAAATCAAAATAAAATATGAAAATCAATCGCTAACAAACTCAATGTTGAATGATATAAATAAAAAAACAACTCGAACCAATTTATGTTAACATGTTAAATATTATTCTTGAGTCATAAAACTGAATAAGATAGTAGAAAATAAATTTAATTCTCAATTATATTTAATGATAATTTTTAAAAATTAATTGAAGTTTTAATTGAGACAATCGGGTAATGGAATAAACTCATGATACATACCATAAAAGATGTAGAATAACTAAGTAGGAAAAAAAAAAGGAATATTATACTATATACTAAAAGAGCTCATGGTTTAGTTACTGTAGTATGTGAGACAAATCACTGTGGATTATAATAGTATTGCTCAGTTTTCGGGTCGGTTGGTTCGCCTTCAAATTGATATTTATAAATTTTTTTATGATAAGAAGCCAAGTAATGTCGTGGCTCAGTGGACATCATCCCTGCTTGCTGAACAAGGAGGGTAGGGGTTCGACCCGTGCGTCGTAGCTCAGTAATGTTGTATTTTTTTTTGTTTTTTTTCAATTTTTCTTTCTTTTAATTGTTTTTTATTAGTTTTATTTATTTATTTTGACGTTAAAATATTTTTTTTCTTATATTTTTTTTTTCATATGTTTTTTTTGTTAAAGTTAATGATTTTTTTTTCTTTGATTGATTTTTTTTATTAACATAATAAGATTAATTTTATGTTTTTTTCTTGTTTCCTTTTTTTTTTTTTAATATTTTTGATTTTTTTTCCATCAAGATAATTTAATAATTTTTATTCTTTTAGCAATAATAGTAATAATATTTTTAAATATTAAGGTTTTGATATTCCTATTATTATAATATGATGTGTTAATGTGTTTCATTTTATTAACTCTTGCATGAATAGATTTTATACTTTATTTTATTTATTTTAATTTTTTCATTTGATTGAAATCAATAATATATTTAGTTTTGTTTTCGGCCTTTATATTTTTTATTTTAATTCCTTTATTTTTTTTATTGTTCTTAAATAACTCATATTTTTGTCCATGTTTATACATGTGCCTTTAGTTTTGGTTTTTAATTTTTATTATTTTCTCTTTTGTTGAGATAATATTTTTTTTTCAAAAATTTTGCTCTTAGTTTGTGTTTATGATCATTTAAAAATTGATATTTCTTATTTGTTTTCCTTTGGTTTTTTTATTAGTTTTTATTTTTATTTTCATGTCAAATGATTTTTTTAATTCATAATTTTTTTTTATTTTGTTTGCTTTTTGGGCTTTTTTATTCTTTTATTGAATTTATTTTTCCAATAATAATAATAATAATAATAGTTTTTTTTCTTGCTTTCTTTTATTAATGTTTTTGAGTTTTTTTTTCTCAGAATAATTTAATATTTTTTTATTGTTTTAGCAAGAATAATAATAATATTTTTAGATGTTAAACTTTCGATGTTGTCGTTGTTATAATAGGATGTATTTCATTATATCAAACATTGCATGTATAAATATTATATTTTATTTTTAAACTAATAAAATCTATTAATTATTTTAATTTTAAAAATTATAAAAAATATTTGCTTGACCGCAATAACGTAGTGCGAGCAATTAACTAATAAAAGTAAAAAAAAAAAAAAAATCACTATTCATTAGATTGAATAGTGAGTATTGAGAGGGAACAATGAAACCCCTAATTTTTTTTAGCATATAGTTGAAGTTAAAGACAACAATGAAAGGCAATGTATATATTACTATATATATAAAACGCGTCCCGGTTTTACTGTTTGAATCCACAGTAGAAATTATTATTAATATATACTGTTGCGAATGATAACCAAGATGTCAAGGTAGCCGAGGTGGTACATGGCGCGAGATTAAGGCATTTTCCTGATAGGACTTGGGTTCGAATCCCACCCTCCATATATTTTGTGCGAATCCACATAATAATTAATATTAATATATAATAGCGTAAACATTGACAGTGATCATGGCTTAGTCCAGTTAGTGAAGACGCGAGATTAAGATAAGATTTTGAAAGGGCATGGGTTCGAATCCACTCTCCATGAATTTTTATTTTTTTTCTTGCAAATGTGACTGATTTTTTTTTAAAAATTAATTTTTATTTAGAAATATATTAAAATAATAATTAATTTTTTTAAAACTATTTTTAATATCATCACATGAAAATGTAAACATAAAAAAAAATTATAAGGTTTGGACAATATTTATTTTTTATTTGTATTTATTTGGAAATGTGATTTTTTTAAATACTTTTTGTTTAAAAATATATTAAAATGATATATTTTTTTAAATATTTTTTAACATTAGCACATGAAAATAATCTAAAAATATTAAAAAAATACAATGTTTGAACAATATTTATTTTTTATGCGTATTTATACATATATGCTTTTATATTATTATTCTTATTCATTTTTTGCTGGAGTTTTATTTTAATTAGGTTCCATTCTAAAATTTTAATTTATATTGATAATAATTTTAAAATTAATATTGTTCATTTTTTCCCTTTGTTTTTTTTTTTGTGTGTTTTCTGTCATTTTATATATTTTTTAGATCAGATAATTTTATGAATTTATTGTTTGTGCAATAATAATGATAATTTTAGTAATTTTTTTTTGTTAAAATGTTTTTTTTGTTGTTGGAGAATTTAATGATTTTAATTGTTTGGGAAGTAATGTTAATAATAATTTTAACTGTTATAGCAATGAAAATGACGGTAACGCAAGGATGAATTTTCAATTTATGTTTTCATCTTTTTATAGATAGAAAATTAACTATTTATTTGTTATTTGATTATTACTGATATTTTTCACAATTTATATTTTGTTTTTAAATGTCATATAAATTGAATTATAAAATGAATTAATCTTAATACTATGAATTCAATAATTCAAATATCTTAATCTTCTTTCTTTTTTAATGATCATGATAATTTTATGTTGGTTATTTCATTAAAACATATTAAATAGATAAATTTATATCAATTTAAAATCCATATATTTTATAGAAAACTTGCACTTCATAGGAATTCTACACATATTTATTATTTTAATTAAATTTATATTATAACAAAAAAACTTATATAATTAATATTTTTTGAGATGAGAAAAATACGATGCCTTAGCGACGAGGCGCGGGGCATTAGCTGGTAATATAGAATAAGGAGGACAACGTCAACATGTTGCACCTGTTCTTCTTTCTCATGCGTGCAGCTTCGAACGAGGGGGAGGGAAAGTAGAAGTTTCATGCCAATATGGTATCTATTCTCCAACAGAAATGTTTAAAAAAGAAGGCGTGCAATGATGGGGATTTGAGGAGGGAAAGTAATGGAGTGTTCTTCATTCAAATATTTCACTTTTCAACGAGTAATTGATCGCTTGTTGAACAGCGCTGCTTTATTGAGTAATGAAATTCAAAGCAGAACCCAGCCACTGGTACCTCAAGAGTGTTCCCAATCTGAGCCCTCAGATCGCATTCTTAACCAAAAACAAAGAAAAAAGTTGGGGGTGAAACATTTGAATGGCCTGCATAACAACGGTTGCTCATTCTTTCTTCTTCTTCTCCCCTTTCATTTTCAAATCTTTGAGGCGAGGAAGAAAAAGGAAAAAAGGGGGGTGGTGATGGTGGGTGAAACGAAAACGTAAGAATTGGAATTTCAAAAAATGTTAGGCAGATAAATGATGGATTGTATCTAACAGAAAAACATAATGGGCCCTCCTACGTGCACCTTAACGGCCAGCGAAACACCCTCCCTCCCTCCCTCCCTCCCTCCCCATGCATCCAGAATCTACTGCTGTTTTTGGCAGCAGTGTTTTCAAAATTACTTTTTAAAGAATTTAAAATTTGCTTTTAAATATATTTGTGTTATTATGACACCGAAACATAAAGTAGAAACAGACTGATTTGCCCTCCTTAAGGAAAATACAACATTACCCATCACAAAATTATTTGAAGGCAACATTATTAACTCACCGTGCAAGTTCGCGAGGGAGTCCATAGGGAAACATGACACCCCAACCATTGCAAGCTTGCTTTCCATACAAATCAGAGAGAGGCCCCCACTCTACTGTCCCGTTTTACTTGTAATAAACAACCCTCCACTTAATTTACATCAAACGTCACCGTTTCCTGTAATAATAATAATAATAATAGAAAAAGATCTTTTAGCGGTTTCACACAAAGTTATTGATACCGTTTCGTTTCGGCCGAAACGGCCGAAACGTTTCGTACCAGGCAAAAAAACGAAACAAAACGATGTCGTTTTCGTCTCATTTTAAATACCGGTCGGTACCGGAAATACCGGTCAAATACCGGCCGAAACACCCCGGAATCACCCCGGGTGTGCCGTTTCGGCCCTGCCAAAATTTTAATTCCCGCCTCTCCCGTGTCCTATATATATATATATAATACAATGGTTCTCCCGCCTATATATATATATATATATATATATATATATATATATATATATAATATAATATAATAGTTATATACTATTATTTATTATTTATGAGATGTATTGAAAAAATAAAAATAAAAATAATAAAAATTAAAAAATATATATTATAAAAAAATAAAATTATATCAACTTTGATTTTATATAAAATAAAAAATATTTTTTTTTGTTTTTTAAGTTTTTTCACATATATAATTAATTAATTATATATGAACAGTACAACCCCGAAACGGCACACCGAAACGCTCCGAAACCGAAACATTTCGTACCAATAAAAAAAACGAAACGGTCACCGAAACGGTATTGACAACTTTGGTTTCACATGTCCCAGGACCCTCCTCCTCCTCCTCCGCCGTAAACCACACACGACACAAAGTTATTACCTCACCACGACTAGAAAGACTCAACTAAAAGAAGAGGGGACCAGTCAAGCAAGGGCAACCCTGTACTTTTCATCGAGATCAATCCCCCCTAACTAGCCGGAGCCTGGAGTCGAGAGGTAATGAGAGGCTAGATATTAGGGATTCTATTGTGAGAAAGCAAACATGGTGGGGAGTGGGAGTTCACCAGCAACGGCTACGGCGGCGTTAAGTGGCTTACAGGATCACTTGAAATTGGCAAGAGAGTATGCTCTTGAAGGCCTCTATGAGACTTCCATTATCTTCTTCGATGGTGCCATTGCTCAGATCAATAAGTATCTAAATCCTCACACACCCGTTCTCTCTCTCTCTCTCTCTCTCTCTCTCTCTCTCTCTCTCTCTCTCTGCTTCTGCTATGAATCTCTATTTGGATCTAAATTAATATTGCTTTTTTTTTCTTAGGCATCTAACGACCCTTGACGACCCTTTAATTCGTACAAAATGGATGAATCTGAAGAAATCCCTTTCCGAGGAGATTGAAGTTGTAAAACAATTGGATGCTGAGAGAAGGGCTTTTAAGGAAGCTCCTGCTGCCAGGCGCGTTGCTTCCCCTCCCATTCATGCTAAATCTTCCTTTGTTTTCCAGCCATTAGATGAGTACCCTACTTCCTCTGCCGCTCCCATCGATGATCCTGATGTTTGGAGGCCGCCCAGCCGGGACACTACCACCAGGAGACCCGCCAGAGCTTCCCAAGTAGGTATGAGGAAGTCGCCACAAGATGGGGCCTGGGCTCGTGGTGCTTCCACTAGGACGGGTACCGCTGGACGTGGTGCCAAGACCGCTGCTTCAAATAGGGTGAACTCGGGAGTCAGAGCGTCGACAACTGGAAAGAGAGGCACTGGCACTGGAAAATCTGGAAAAGGAGACTCTGCTGTAAGTTGTCTCCTGTCCATGTTAGTACGAGTTTTTGGAAAAACTCTTCTTCACTATCTATTCTAAAAGAAAAAAGTGAAATAGTATTTGCCTTATGCTGGTATATTCTGCTTTGGAGCATGCCAATTCTTTTGCCCCATCTTAAATTTAAGTTAAATGGATGTTAAAATTAATGGTCCTAGCATCTGGAAATGCATTTTGCAGTGTAGAAACTCAAGAAAGAACTGAAGACTATCCAGAAATAATTAAAACAAAAGAACGCATCCAATTCTATTCTACAACATGCAATGTTTCCTACTTGCCAATATTTCACATTTGAGTATATTATCACCATAGAAATTCCAATCTAATGTGATATTGGATGAGTTCTTTTGTTTTAATTATTTCTGGATAGTCTTCAGTTCTTTCTCTCAAGCAAGATTTTGAATTTAGTAATGAGTCCTGAGTGATTTCAAGGGGAGTGGAAGAGTGTTTATTTTGTGGGTGTTGAAGGCAGAAAGATCATGATATTTTATTGCGACGTGCTGTCAGTGCTATCATTTGGTGCATTTGAATGGAGAGGAATAAGAGGATTTTTATTACCATCTCTTGTTAAAGAAGCTATTGTGTGATAGGATATTCTTGGCTTAATTATATTGTCATGATTTTGAAGGCACTTCTATAGCAGATATACGAATGGATTGGGTTGCTTTATTAGTTTGAACTAGATTACTGTTTCTTTTTGTTTCTTGGGAGGCTGTCTTATTCTCTCTTTGTATATTATTCTCTTCCATCACTGTAATAAATTTGATTTATCTAAAATGAAAAAGAAAAGTACATGTGGCTGTATTCTGTTTAGTTTGATCCTAGCAGGAGTTCACCTTTCAAATGTTTTTCAGATATTAGCATTGCAGATTTCCACAAATTCTTCCTTTTCAACTTTATATTTTGTCAAACAAGTTTAGTTCTGATATCAACGTATTTACCCTTGTAATGAGTAATAGAGTGATTAGGTGATAGAGGAGGGAATAAAGACCATATTTGCTTGGGGATGGAAATGTAACAAGAAAGTAGTAATGTCAGAATTATGAAGAAAGTTGTAGGCCCAAGATTTTCTAATTTGTCAAGTATGCCTATTTGATCATAATCAGATGTATTGCACCAACACCTTT
Organism: Salix dunnii; assembly: GCA_015731905.1. Taxonomy (NCBI): domain Eukaryota; kingdom Viridiplantae; phylum Streptophyta; class Magnoliopsida; order Malpighiales; family Salicaceae; genus Salix; species Salix dunnii. The sequence goes on from CM027661.1 coordinate 4,436,849, forward strand.
TCATGTTTATTTTTCATTTTTACCACCCATTTTTTTTTTTAAAATTATTTGTGGAATGTTCAGTCTATATTAATTTTGTCATTTGCTGTCACACAGTGATTTAACACAAGATTCCAAGTAATAAATATGATTTGAATTATACTTTATTATATTTGTATCATGTCTAGATTTGTTTTCATCATGTGAACTTATTTGCAAGTGCAATTGTTAGAATGGTGATGCTGAAGATGGAAAGAAGAGGCCACAATATGAGGGACCTGATCCTGACTTGGCTGAGATGCTTGAAAGGGATGTTTTGGAAACTACTCCTGGAGTAAGATGGGATGATGTTGCAGGACTCAGCGAAGCAAAAAGACTTCTGGAGGAAGCTGTTGTCCTTCCTTTGTGGATGCCTGAATATTTCCAGGTATTCTTACTTGGTTGAAGCTGAATTATAATTGTAGTTTGCATTTTCATCATGTGGCGTTTCTATGTTCTTTATGTTATAAATTCTGCACATCATGTTATCTGGAATTGAGATGATATCTTACCATATGCTGAAAGATGTTTTTATCGACATAGATCCTTGATCTAGCTAACATTACAGACCTTTTCATTTCTTGTTTTAATTATATTTTTTCGTGGGCAGGGAATCAGGAGACCTTGGAAGGGTGTTCTTATGTTTGGCCCTCCCGGTACTGGGAAGACATTACTTGCTAAAGCTGTTGCTACTGAGTGTGGCACAACATTTTTTAATGTTTCATCTGCTACATTAGCTTCAAAATGGCGCGGGGAGAGTGAACGAATGGTTCGGTGCTTGTTTGATCTAGCACGAGCTTATGCACCAAGTACAATTTTCATTGACGAGATTGATTCTCTATGCAATTCTAGGGGGTGAGTTTATCATCCATTCTCATGAGGGCTGAAGTTTCAGTACACTATGATTTCACACTATATCTCTAAATCTTTTATCATGTTAGGTGTTTTTATCTACATTAAAATTTTATGTGCCCTGTTTATGTCACAAATATAAGATGATGTTTAAATTTAATTTGAATCTTCATTATGCCTTTAGTGTTGCTCTCTCTCTCTCTCTCTCTCTCACGCGCACGCGCACGCACACACACAAGCACATAGAGATCTCTTCCTGCTCATGACTTAAGATTCTTGAAGCTGTTTGCTCTGCTATGGAGGAACTGATTGTTTAACTCATTTTTTTTTTCAATCATTAAGATTGAATCTGGTTTTGTATGATTTCAATTCTTCAGGGCTTCAGGGGAACATGAATCATCTCGAAGGGTCAAATCTGAACTTCTGGTTCAGGTAGATGGTGTAAACAATAGTTCCACTGGCGAAGATGGCAGTCGGAAAATAGTAATGGTTTTGGCAGCTACTAACTTTCCTTGGGACATAGATGAAGCACTGAGGTTTGTTCAATGTCTTCTTGTAAATATTTTTGAGATTTTCATGCTTTCCGGAATTCTAAGATCTATCCCAAATGGCAATCTGTCCAAGATGCTGTGCAGCATCCTCATTACTCTGGCTTTCTTTTATTCGATGTAAATGCAATGCAGGAGGAGGTTGGAAAAGCGTATATATATTCCACTTCCAAATTTTGAGAGTCGGAAGGAGCTTATTAGGATCAATTTGAAAACTGTTGAGGTAAATTGATTGTGCCAATTGATATTGTATTTTGCAGTGTTACCAGATTAAGGTCTTTCTACACTTTGATTCATGGTATATAATACAGAGCCTGGATCAAGGTAAATCATTCTGTGTTATTATTGTTAGGCCGCACTTCACTTTGTCACCTGGTGCTATTGATCTATGATATACCTTTTGCCCTTTCCTTTGTTTGCTCCCCTTTTCTTCTAAGAATAATGACAATTGTGTAAATAATTCTTTTGAACAACGTTGCTTTTGTTAGAGTAGGCAAACATTGTCCTAATAGTAGAAATTAACATGGAATTTGCTCATTTCATTTTATTTAGTAAACAACTGTATGCGTTTTTGAAGGAAATTCCTTCGCATGATAATAAACCATGTAATTGAGCATGTTGTCAAAATCTGTATGATGGTTTGAAGGAAATTCCCTCACTTAATAATAAACTATGTAATTGAGCGAACATTGGGGTTAAACTGCCATGCTAAGCAGCATAAGGTGGCAAATGGAAACTGGAAGTGGACAATAACTGAGTAGTGTTCTGCATGATTCCAATTTGACTTATTCACAAGTGACAGTGTTTAGTTTCTAGTTTGTTTTTTTAAATAAAGAATAAAGAGAATATAAGAAAAACCCAAATCATACGAATGGCTTGCCTGATTCACTTGTCCATGGTACCAACTCCAGTCAATTGTTGTGGGATAACAAAGAGTTGAACGAAAGAGCTACAATATTAATGATCCACAATAAGTTTCATAATAATTTATTTATTTATTTTAAACTTGTCTTTGCCGAGAATCTCTAGATAACACTTTCTGTCATTTGTAAATTTTGTGAGGCTGTTGTTACCTAACCTAGGTAGCCAGACATTGGGATGTTTGGAAGCTGTGGATTGATTAGCCATTGTAGATTTATTGCAAGAACATCCAGCCAATGTCTGTAGGCTACTCGTTTGGATGCTCGTGATGTTGAGTCATAACTCATAACACATATGGCACCTAAACATAGATTTAGCAATTTATAACATAGAGCCACACAATCAATTTAGCATATATGATATACCTTCATAATTTCATGCTACAGCATTGATACTAAGAAGCCATTGTGATGGTTTTCAATAACTCTGTTATAAAATGGCTTAACATATCATTTCTTGATCATATGATCTGCACTCCTGTACTTGATTGACTGCATGACAAACTTATTCTGTCTGTGTGACCCACTGTCATTTCATTCAAAATATATGAAGTTTGCTTTCCAGGAATAAGATCCTTGATTTATGTAGAGCTCAAGTTGGTTCTTGGTTTTGTTTCTTTTCCCTTATTTTGTTGTCCAGTGTTGTTACCCGGGTTCCCTGTAAATGACAATCTCAACCATGCTAGTCCATTTGATGCCTTAATGTGAAGCGTGGAGCAACCATAACACATTGATTAACATTGTTATTATACAGGTGTCCACTGATGTAAATATTGATGAAGTTGCTCGCAGGACAGAGGGATATAGTGGAGATGATCTAACTAATGTTTGCAGAGATGCTTCTTTAAATGGTATGAGGCGAAAGATAGCGGGCAAGACACGAGATGAAATTAAGAACATGCCCAAGGATGAGATTTCAAATGATCCTGTTGCAATGTGTGATTTTGAAGAAGCCTTGCGGAAGGTTCAGCGCAGTGTTTCCCAAGCAGATATCGAGAAGCATGAGAAGTGGTTCTCGGAATTTGGATCAGCCTGAGGCAGATGAGACCCACCTTGAGATGAAGACTTTTGCTAATTGGTATTTTCTTTACACTAGTTTCACTGGAAGTCTGTATTTTGGCATTGATTTGATTGATTGTAACCCATTTGTTGGAAGGGCTAATATTATTGTGCTATTACTGTAACCTCCTATAATGTAATGGAATTCCTTTTGACAACCTTCTGTCCGTCCGGCTGGATAAATGCAGTGCTGAATTTAACCATTAACACTGGAGAAGAATATTCTATGCATTACAATATGAAAAGGACAAGTGTTTTTGTTTTCATGGAAGATTAATGTAAACTTACGCTTAATAATTTCTTGTTGTGGGACCTTGTATCGACAGACCTAATATTAGGTTGTTATAGGCATTAGATCAAACATTTCTTTCTATGCATCATGTTCATCTTTATATATCTTTTTGGGTGCATGTGTCCCCTATATATTCTTTATTTAGGGTGTGTTTGGTATTGTTTTTGTTTTTGTTGTTTTTGTTTTTTTGGTTGATGTTTTAAAAAAATAATTTTATAAAAAATACTTTAGCTGAGGTTCAAAATAAATTTTGAAGTGTTTAGTTAAAATTATTTTTAAATTTGAGGTTAATGAAAATCATTTTCAAATATTTGACTACCAAGCTTTTCATATTGCTTTTAATTTGTGAAAATTTTATTTTTTATTTAAAATTATTTTTTTTTGTATTTTTAGATCATTTTCATGTACTGAAGTCAAAAATGATTTTTAAAAGATAAAAAAATATATTATTTTAATGCATTTTTGAATAAATAAAAAAACATGTTATTTTAGTTTCTATACAACTAAAATTTAAAACACAATAAAAAGTTTAAATATGTTTTATTTTTTTAAAAATATTTTTGAATATATATAAAAAATAAATTTTAAGAGATTAGCAAAATAACAATAATAATAATAATATTGTGAGAACTTTTAAATATAATATTTTAAAAAACAAATTGTATGTCACCCACAAGCTACCGCATAACCTTTCGTAGACTTTTTAATAGTGCAAACACATTAACATTGAAATAATGTGAAAATTTCATTCACTTTCCAATTCCCACTCCCTAACAACCTTTTAGTATCAAAAAGCAAGAAAAATAACAAAGTGTTGTTTTTTGCCTCGGAGTTTAGAGTAAAATTTGATGTGGGACTCATACCAAAAACTTCCGATTGGCAATTAACCAAACACTGCATTTATCTGCTTTTCTCAAATTTCTGGTATAAACGCAATACCAAACGTCCACTTAATCCATCGCTAACTTATGCGTACCTTTTTTTTTATATAGGAATTTAAATTAATGTTCAAGATAAAATATGATCGTATTATTATGGAAAAATTATTTAAAGACATACACAAAACTTACATGATAATATTCTATACATAAGTTTCATATACTATTTCAAAACTTAGAAAAAGTTAGCAAGGAATGAGAGAGTGTTTAGTTAAGTCTACAAAAATTATATGCATACAATTTTTTATTTTTTGATCCAATATCTTTCAACAACCTAAATATATATATAAACTTTGGTTGCATTTTTTAAGACTCAAAATATAAATAGATGAGATTGTATTTATTAATATCTTATTTATAATTAAATTTCTATGAAGATGAACATGATGTAAATGTTCAATGGTATATGATATAATGAAAATTGATAGAAAAGGTGGGTCTATTTTTTGCTGAAATGTTATGAAATGAGATCTAGTACAGTTGGACCATGTTTTATGGCAATGGCTTGTATTATGGAATGAGTATTTGATAACTTGATATGTCTACATACAGAGAAACCTACTAAAATCTTAGTAGAATTATATATAAATCAAGTAGCATTACCATGTGTGATTAAGTGATATATGTAGCAAAGATAAAAGCTTATATTCAATGGAAATGTGTAGAAATATTGTAAGACTCCTTGTTTTAATATCCAATGTTAATGGATGTGTTCAAAATAAAATAAAAGGTATTGTTGACGCTAAAATCAGGATTATAAATTTTAGCTTAAAATTTATAATCACAATTTTAACGATAATGAGTTTTGACAAATAAAAGAATTATAAAATAAAATTAACATGTTTGAGCATGAGAAAATAATTCTAATTAGTTATTTTGAAAAATAGGAATATAAGTTAAGAAAGAATTACACAATAAATATTGATGTTAAAAATTGATAATGTTAACGTGAAATGATAATAAGTTCAATAAAGAAATAACAGTAGAAGAGCATAAAATAAATATATTTTGAAATAAGAAAATGGTTCCAAGTATTTTATGGAATTATTGATATAATTTATGTAAGGATGAAATAAAAAAAATCAGATTTTTGATGAAAAAATCACAAATCGACCAATTTTATGTTATTATGCATAACTTTCAATTCGAACCTCAGATTGTGATTAAATTTTGTGTGGTGTATCTTGACATATTTTTATATTTGGGATTAAAATACTTAACATAGTTCATAAAAGCCTTATGTTATGCAAAAAAAACAAGATTATGCAAAAAACACTAAGGCATATGTAAGTGATAAAATTATAAATCAAGACAAGTCACCTTTTTAAATAGGCTTAAACATCCTAAAATATTTGTTGCACATGTGAAACATCACGACAATTGTACTCCCGAGCGAGATCTAACGTGAAAAGGTATGGGTAGAAAGAACAAGAAAGTATTGTCTTTTATCAATAAAACTAAGGGAATAAGAGTCACTACCTAATATTACAATCACTAGAAAAACCTATTGACTTACGAGAATCTCAATAAGGGGATATATTGTGAACAGGGGATATACTGTGAACAGGGAGATGTATCACCATTAAAATAACTTACCTAAGTAAGTTGCATTACTATTTGTCTGAAGTAAACTAAGGTTTTGTTCTGTTTTCTAACTGTTGGTCTATCTAAGATTCAAGAAAATTCCTTCTCAATAAGGTTAACACTTAGCCATTCTAAAAACTAAAACATATAAAAATAAAAGGAATTGTCCATTTACTTAATACAGGGAATACATCTTATGCATAAGTTCTTTATCCTAGATATTAAAAAAAATATTTTTTTGGTAAAAAGATTTAGAACATATAAAATAAATGATAACAAAAAACTATTTTATTTAGAAACAAGAATTTTTTGATTTGACCTAAAAATATTTTCAAAGTTAGTTCAATTGTGAATTTGACATGGAAACAAGATTTGACCTAAGAACAAACCAAAAACATGGGTTTAAACTAAAACATAATTTAAATCATAAAAAACTAAAAAATATATAAAAAAGGGATCAAACATAAAATAAAACAAAGAACATGAAGCACATTCAAAGGTAATTCTAAGAACACAAATCTCAAACTAGACCAAATCTCAAGCAATAAAGGACTTGTTGTTCACAAGCAATTAAGGATTAATAATTAGCTGTAATTTTTCCATGATATTCACTCAACAATCATAAAGTTTGTCAACAACAGGTTTAAGTTCGAAACCAAAATTCTAAGGTTAAAATTCTTAAAAACAAGTTATTGATGTATGAAAGTCCTAGATTATCTATTGATAATGACATACAAACTTGCAAAAACAAACAAACAATAATAAAATTTCTAAAACCAATACTTAGGATAATGTTCATCAAATGAACATGGAAAAATAAAGAATACCTAGAAATTGTCCAAACTCATATTGAACCTTTCTGATTTAAACATACTTGAATAAAAAAATAAAAGTACCAAAACAAAATCATCATAAACATGCTAAAAACAATCATGCTTCAAAACTATTAGCCTAAAGTAGAATATACTTCATGCAATTAGGATCTAAACCAAACATCTTAACCTTGATAAAATTTAAACAAAAACTAAGAGACAAAACATGCTTCAAAACAACCCTAAAATCCAATGTAACAATATCATACTTGAAAGTTTCTAACAAATACAATTTGGAAGTCTAACAAGTTAAAAACATTAATCGAACACATATTTTAAGTGACAAATACAAAATCCTGTTATGTCTAAAACCCATAAAAAAAACCTAAAAAACAAGAAAATATAATAAAGACCTTCAAAAGAACTTAATAAACATACTAAAATAATCAAAACAACAATGAGACTTGACAAACCAACATTTAAACCAACAAATAACAATTTCATATGGATTAAAAAAGAGGTGAGAGGTGTGCTCATTGAGCTCTACCCTATCTAAACAATCAGAGCAATAAGTTTCCTCCTAATTCCTTGCTGATTTGCAGCAATTTTCTTGCTTTTACTTGAGTTCTTAATGACTAAGAAACCCTTCCTTTTTGCCTCACCACCCCTTCCATCCTTATCATTTTTTCTTTTTCCAAAGACCTCTATTTTTCGTTGTTTTATTTTATTTCGGACCCTCTCTTTCATTCCTTCCAAATTCACATGTGCCTTTTCTTTTTCTTTTGTAACCCTTTAAAGGCTTAGAGATTATCTAAAATCACCTTCTCTCTTTTAATGGTATTTTTAAACTAGTGTACGTAGGATTTTCTCTCCCATAACGTTAAGGATTCTTTTTTGTCTTTTTTTCTTTCTTTTCCACTTGTTTTTATACCTCTAATAAAATTTGAGAGCCTTTGAAAAGATCTAGCAATTAAGGAGCTAAACATCCTTGACAGGCGGTGCCTTTTCTTTGATTTAATCATGACAAATGAGAGGTTATTGTCATAACCCAATCTTGGGTTATTCCCCAAATTTTACCAAATATAAAATAAAAATGTTGCATCTCTCTCATATTTTAAAATGAAAATCGGGTATCGTAACCAGTTTATGATTATCCATTGGAATTTGGCCAAAATATCAAAAATAATCAAAACCATTTTGTTTTATCTATTAGGGTGTAAATTTACATTGTAAAATACATCCATGGATAAAGAAAAAAAAGGTTTTTAACTATGATGTAAATTTACATTGCAAAGTACATCCGTAGATAACAAAAAGATTTTCTAACTGCGGTGTAAAATTACATCGTAAAGTACACCCGCAGATAAAAAAATATCTTTTTTTTCAAATGCAGTAAAAAAAAGAATAAACTTAGAAAAACAATCAAACAATAATGCAGCTTACCTTAGGTAGGGTGCATTGGGGGTGATGCGTCTTCCCCTTGCACAACAAGTCTCCTTACCCAAAACTCTCGTATACCAATAGGTTCCTAGTGAACTTAATACTGGGTGGTGACTCTTTATATTTATAGTCATAATTTTTATGGCTATAAAACAACTTCTATTTTCATCGAGTGTCGTTGTCTCCCCAAAAACCGGGAGATGGTGGGGCACGAAGGCTGAAAAAAATCATCATCATGACAATTATTACCAGATAATCTAGGGGAATTGTAGAGGGGATGATTTTCTTCCACTAGGATCAATCTTCACCTTAATTGAAGACGTGTTACTTATTTGATGTTGATTCAAAGTGGGACCAAAGAGTTGTCAGAATTACTAGAAAGACGACCCATAATAAGAGGTTGAGGGCTTCCACGTTATAGATGAAGCACAAACATAAAGTGAGGGTGACACCATCATGAAAAGGAGAAACTCTCTTGCTTTGGAGCTCAGAAAGTGATCAAACTTTCTAATTTGGCTCGTTTAAAAATGACCACCCATTCAGCCAAAAAGAATGTTAAGTTCCCTAAATCATGTTGTTTCTACCAAACCCTAAACCTTAGGGTTCTTCTAATTTTAATTTTAGCAAATATAAAATTAAGTCCTTGTCATTTTGGTTTCATCACCCATACCCTTAATTGAGTTTGAAATTTTTAATCTATGCAGTTATACTAAAAATTTCAAATTATCTCATTTTATTTGAGCATCTTTCCCATACCAGTCCATGGTTTTTGATTTGTTCAAAATGATCTTGAATAAATGTTGAACTTTTAATTTCTTTTTAATTTATCCCTTTCTTGATTAATTTGGGCTTTTAGAATATCTACAGTGTAGTTTTGAAAAGTTTAGCACTTCTTTTTATATCATTGGAAAATCTTAGTTCATAAAAAAGAGAATTCAATAAATTTGATCTAAAAATAGGTATAGAGCAATAAATTTAAATTTAAGTCCCATCTTGTCAAGTCATTGAGTTTAAATTAATTATTTGTATCAATTCTTATTATCTATGTGTGTGGAACGGTCTAATTTCCTCCTAATCAATACAATGTTTGGACGTTAAAGATATTATAGCAATATTTTCATTTAAAAAAAAGATAATTAATTGATTTTTTTATTAACATGAATATCTAGAGCTGCTTACGCGCATCTCAACTAATCTCACGGGCTTTGAAGTTAATGATAATATAAGCCTTCAGTGACCATCATATTAGTAACCACAATATAATTGATTGGTTGCTTCAATAGTAAGGAACTAAAAGTAAATTGTACAAACTCATAAAGCTCAAGTGGGAACATTATTCTCATTTTTTTTAGCTTTATAATTAACACAATTTGTGACTATTGTGTGGTTAAAATTGATGTCCAAAGACAATAATTCTCTTCATCGGATCGCTTCTCTTGCCCCAATAGGACTAACATTGTCCCAAGTGTATCAAAAGTATGAAGAGTACAACTGCTACAATAATAAACTTTGAACGGTTAAAATACAAATATAACACACAAATTATCAGGTATTTAGGATAATATTGTTCTTCAGTCAAATTCATTATTAATTATTATTACAAGTCTCGTTTATTCCAATGAATATCCATAAATTAAGATTAAGAAAAAAAACTAATTGAACAACTGTTCTTGTTCATTCACCACTTGATCCTTTATTGTTTTTTGTTTCTCATTACCAATGTTTTTTGTTCTTTAATAAGTCCTTTTATATTAAGTTTAATTGACGATTGACTTTAATTTGATTCTTTAAGATGTTGGAGAAACATCATTATAGTGGACATGTATTGATATTTAATTTTATAAAAAAATAGTTTGGTGTATTGTTTTAAAAATAAAAAGAAAAAATAGTGTAGTGTATTGTTTTAAAGATAAAAAGATTAGAATTGGGACCAAGGAAAAGAGTTCACCTCTTTTATTTGATATAGGGTAATTATTTATTTTTATTTTTTATTTTAAATTAAAAAATTAGTGTTTTTAGATCATTTTGAGATGCTGATATCAAAAATAGTTTTTTTTTAAAATAATTTTAATGTATTTTTTTAATAAAAAAATACTTTAAAAAATAATTTTAATTACATTACTAAACAGTCATTTAGTTATCCTATAAAAAAAAGTACATAGAATTGTTCTTACATTAAAATAAAACATGGCTTAAAATTTGTTGTCTTAAAAGTCTCCATCAACATCGTATCAGGTTTTCAACATGATGAATTTAGTTTGATATGAATTTACGCCTATTAATTTAAAAATTAATGTTATTGAAAGCTCAAATTCATATATGGACACCAAAAACAGTATAGAAAAAGTATTTTTTAAACCGTAGCTCGAAAGAGAGAAGGAGGTAAACAACAAATGGGGATCTCTGCAACAGCGGGAAAAAAGAGAGTCAAAATAGCATAGGCAGGGTGTCCCTGAGGTGATTCTATCAATGTTTTTACTGGAAGACCTGCTTTCATAAATGCACCATAAATTATAATGACCACCCAGCTTAAGCTTGCTGTCCCTCGCTATATTCCAAAACTATAAACAATTTCATTTTGATCTTCACTCCATTTCCTTTCGATCTTCTTCTCTCCAGTCTCCTGGCACTGACAGTAAACGGTACATTACAAGGTGATCATGCATTAATACGTTAAAACTTTCTTCTTTCCAAAGACATCCAGTTAATATTTATGCAGTTTTGTAGGGCTTTCTTGGTAGAAACTTTTTCTTGATTTTGGTTGTGGGATTTGTGTTTCGAACTTTTTGATTATGGCAGGTACTGATGGGGTTCTTTTATTCTTTTTAATTAATGTGTACAGATGATGTTTGTGCGTTGACAGATTGTGGGGAAGGAGCATGTAAGGCTTCTAATGCTTCATAGCTTGGTTTTGACTGTGAGTGCTATTCTGGTTGGAAGAAGATACAGATTGGCCCTTTGACCTTCCCCTCTTGTTATATTCCAAATTGTGAGTGCCTTTCCCTCCCTCCCTCTCAATGTCTATGTAAGCAAGTAGAATTGGTGTGTTTGTACCCAATAGAATATATATATTTGGAAATTACTATTCTCTCGCTTTGAGTTCTTGTCATTTCCATTGGATCTCTTCTGCTTGTCCCTGGTTTTGGAAGTGCCATACTGTCATTTGATAGACAAGTTTTCGAATGCAATGCACTGTTGTTTTCCCACGGGAATGCAAACAATCTCACTGACGCTACGCCAGTTGCCTTTGGGCCAAGCCTTACCAAGTATACGAGAACAGAGTTGTTTGAATGTTTTATGGGATCAGGTCAAGAATACATCCAATCTCGTAGTCTTGTTATCACTTGTCAGAGAGGAAAACAATGAACCCTTTATCTCCACTTCCTATCAAAATGGGACTGGTTTCTCAATGCAAATGCTAAATACTTTTTATTTAGTTCATACTGTATCCTGCGTGGCTAATTATTTAAATCCCATGTCGATTTTTCAATTTAATATGACATGATAACAGCAATAACCAGATGACAATGCGTGCATATATGCAGGCACTGTTGACTTTGGATGTGGAAACGGAGCTCCACCTCCACCACCACCTCCACCTTCTCAACCCCCACCGTTCGATCTCTTAAACCGTAAATACTAATGAATCTTAGCGTATTTGTAACTGAAATTTGAGAGAATTATGCATCTGAAAGCTAGACATTCGATCTGTTCTGCAGCCTGTAACCTTGTTTGGTGTGGTGATGGAACGTGTGTGGCTAATGGAACTGGACACATATGCCAATGCACCGGAGATTCTGCAAATTTGTTTAACTTGACAGGCTTTGCTTGTTTAAAAAAATGTAAGACACTTTGCCTTCCCACTATAAAAGGGTTGGACATTAATTTTACACACCCGCTTCTTGTTGCGTAGATATGCCTTAATCATCGAAACATGCTACGCGTCACCTTGCAGTCACCAAATTATATTATTATCTGTATCTCCTACCTCTTCTTAAACTTGTCAAAGAGGTAAGAAAACTTGGAATCTTTTTGTTGACCTCTTTGTGATGTGGAGATTCATTCCTGACCTTTTTTGTTGGCAAGAGAAGAAGTAATTAGCGTTGTGGGTAAGGATTAGTATTGGTTTTTCCATTTCGTGCTGCAGCCTTCAGGTTTAAATGACACCATGGCAATGATCTTGAACATAACTAAGACCATATATATGCTGGCTTAACAGTTTAATTTCTTTCTTTCAAAGGTTATCTGGGAGCAGATTGCAATGGTCTTGTATTGGGCAAGTCACCGCCTTCTCCTCCACCACCGGCACCTACTAGTTCGGCCACGTCAATACTTAAAGGTACCATTCTTCGATATATATTTGTAGGCCACAGTAAATGTTTTTTTTTTCCTTTACCCATATCATATGTTTGCATGATAATGGGAGTGGATTCTTTTCTATGAATTGTGTTACATAAAAACTTGAAACACGGTACGTGTTAACTTTTGTTATTTTCTACTAATTGAATTAAATAATCTGTGTGACAGGCCTGTTCGAGGCATCAAATTCTTTTTGCATTGTCAGTGATACTGTTAGCTGCTACTCTCCTAAAATGGTTTAATAGCGTGATTTGAACTTTACCGGGGTTGTTGGGCCTTGTGGCCCATGGACTTATCCACATCGTCTTAGAAATCGATTCAAATTGTCCCAAGAAAAGCTTTTGTTTTTTCAGCCATGAAGGCTATTCCTACAATTCGGTCATAATGATAAAATTCCTAAACACAACAGAAATCATAACGATCACCATATATACTGTTTCTTGCAATAAACATTGATTGATCTTACTTGAAATTGAATTCATGCTAATTCAGAAGCTGGCATGCATACATCAACAAAAAGTGTAATGCAACAAACATTTAGTTATTCTTTAATTGATGTTGTCTAGAAAACCCCAAGTAGCTTAAAAAAAGGGTTTACAAGTTGAATAATCGGTTAATCTTTTGTCTATAATGTTTGGATCTGTTCTCCATAGCCAAGATAGTTAATAGCTTATACTTGATGCCTCGTAAGGCCAAGATAACTAATACCTACAAAAGGTATTACTATATATATCCAGGGATTCTCATATGCTCATGTAAATATCTTTTTAAAGAGAGAAAACACAATGATATTTTAGAGAAATAGACTTTCAAAATATATATGCTAAAAATATTAAGAATCCATTGAATACACCCTCAAGGATGAAGGATTCATGAGGCATTTATAGTCTGCAAGTCTTGTCTTTTTACAAAGAAAAGAAATTAAAAAGTATTTTCCTTCTAATTGTATCAATGAAGGATAAATATCTTTTACATATCATTAATAAGAGAAAAATATCCTCTTGCACATCATTTAGTTATGTTAAAAGTTACAAGAATAAACAAATGAAATCTATAATCTCAATATAGGGCTTAGAAATATCATTAATTTTATATCCATTTAGACTTGACATGTTATTCAGCCTAAAAATCTTAGGCCCGGAAGTTAACTAGACTCGCATATATTCTTAGCATATTTATCTTTTCAAAATTATTTGCACAATATATTTACTCTAATACCTTTGGATTGCATAAACGGGCTTCTTCACCTTTTTCTCTTATTTAAATTGTGAAGTTACAAGATTGCCCTTCAAATTGAAAAATCAATGTTGTTTTCAATAGGTCCTTTTATAGTTTCAACAAAATAAATAATATTAATTTTTTTATTAATGTATAACAACCCCCAGGTCTTTTGGGTGACCTGTCTTTTTTTCAACGATATAGCATGTCCTTGCAGCGCGGATACAATGGGTCTCCAACAAACTTTTCTTCTTTTTTATCTCTTATGGTCTGAAAAAGTAAAACCCATGCAATCCCTTTGAGAAAATAATTGTCCTCTAGTTTTTATTTCTTTCAATTTTGACTCTTTTTTTTTATTACTATTTGTTATGCTTTTAAGGGTTTTAAAATTCATATTTGTTTTTCAATTTAATCATTAAAATGAGTTGACTCATATAGTGAGTGATAGGTTAGTTAATTAACATGAGTTGACTAATTGTTTTTCTCTCTCTCAAATATTGTTTTTAAATTGACTTTGTTTTTCAAATTCATAACTTGAAAATAGATTATTGGCCCTCGAGATTTGTGTTTTTTTTTTGTTTTTCTTTTTTATACGATTATCTTAAAGTGCGAGTTAGTTAAGTTAATCTAGATTAGCTCATGCTTTTTCTCAATGTTTTATTTTATTAAACTTTGATTTATTTTTTCTAGGTTCTTCTTTTGAAAATCTAATTTTTTTACCTCAATCTCATATCTTGTGATTGGTTAGTCAAGTTAAGCTGACTTGACTTAAGTTTTTTGTTTGACACTATTCTTTTCAAATTGATTTTTTTTTGTTTCATAATTAGACATTTGGTTATTAATCCTTAAAGTGTGAAATTGTTTTTTTTTTTTTTTACATGTTATCTCGATCTCATATCTTAAATTAGAAGTTAATAAAGTTAACTTAGATTAACTTAGAATATCTCATATATAGAGATTATTTCAAATGCAAAACTAGTTAGGAATCAACAATTCTAAGATTATGCTAAATTCAATATCCATATATTAGTACAATATTATATTTTTCCACACTTAGTACACTTATATACTTTCATACGTTCTAAGGGCTATTGAGTGAGCTATAGAGATCATAAATTCAAATATATTATATGATATTTGAGTGCTGTTACAAATTATAAAATTATAAACTTTAAGAGTTTAGGCGAAAAACTCTTCTTCATTAGTGAGGGATATCACTGAGATGGAAACCTTTTTCCTTTTTAAAGCTCTATGGTTTAAAATGATCCATTTTTTTTTAAAAAAAAAAGACAATCCATTTTTCTTTTTACCCTATTCAAGTTTTATGATGTTTAAGTTTCTTCTTCTCTTTTTTTCTTTCTTTTATTTCCTTGTGTTATAACTTATTTCCATTGGCCTAAACTTTCATCTCCTTCTCTATTTCTCTAAATGTTGACATCTTTGTTTTTCTTGCCATGCTTATCTATTTATAGACATAGAGGTCTTAGAACCTTCCATGTAGAACAATTATGTCTCTTGGTTTTCTTAAGTTAATGTTTACCCTTTAACATTCATGTACATATTTTACACATATCATTGGCCTATGCACTTTACATTGCTTTTTAAGCCATTTCATAGGGATAATATAGTGAGATTTGGGTTTATTATGAATTAAATATACAATATATTGGTATTTATGAGAGGCATTACAGAGAGAGATAGTTTTTTCACAATCCAGTCAAAACTTACAAAAATAAGGAAGAAATAGTTCTTTTTAGAGCCATATATTTGTCTCATAAAGGGTTGTTTTGGCTTTTTTTTTCTTGGTGAAACACATCGTTTTATTAAAGCCTTTTATTCTTCTTTATTTATTTTTTTACATTTTGATCCTTGCATTTTTAATTTTTAATTTTTTTATCAATTTTATATTATTTTTAAATATACATTTCAATTTATCCCCTAATTGTATTAAAAATAATCCATCACAATTGTTGCCTTGTAAAATTCAATTTTTAGCTTTTCGATTCTCAATTTTTAACCAAACTCATCATTTTTCTTTCTTTATAGTTTCTAACAATGGCCTTTGATTTTGACATCTTTTTTAAACCAAATCTTAATTTTTTTAATTTATGAATTTTTAGTCAATTTCCCTTAATCTCAATTCTTATCTTCAATTACACTTATGATTAAATTAATAAGATCACCAAATTGTAGTGGATTTCCATTTTGATAATTAGTCCTTTAATTCTTTCTTTTCAAACAAATTGAATCTAAATTGTATTTTTCTCTATTTAATTAAATCCTTGATTGAATTAACAAGGTCCCTAATTTTTAACGTCTTTTTTATTTCGGTCATTGATCCTTTAAATCTTTCATTTCTTTTCAATTTGATTATCAATTTTAATCTTTTCTTCAATTAAGCCTCTATTTTTCCTTTAAAATTACTCTTGGATTTTCTTGCACCTATCTACCTTAGTACTCACTTTTAAACATTCATTATTTGCCTAATTTATCCCTAATTGTATTTTTTTTTTTGTATTTTACTCATTTTCAATAGTTGTCTTTCTTTCAAGAATCCATCAAATTTTGTCTACAAAACATTTTAAATGGTGACCATTTCTGTCTTAAAGAGAAATAAAAATCGAGTTATGAAAATGTGTGAGAGTTTATTTGTTTTGTAGCAATAAAAACAAACATAACATGATCATAATGTAAAAGATGGATTAATTCCATCCTAGATGAATTTTTAAGAGCATATAATAAAAAGTAAACAAAAATTATGATTGAAAAAAATAATAAGTTTTTTGTGCTAAAACCTGTTCACACAAAATTTATCTTAATATGTATCTAGTTTCTTAAGAATAAGATACCATTTATACTCAATTAATTCTACAATCACCAATACCTTAACTATTATTGTAGTAAAGGTTTGCAATGATGATATATTAAAATAAATTGTTGTTGCTATTATTATGGTTGCACCACCACTCTTCTTTTATCTTCACCATTTTTCTTTATTTCTTCACCACAATTATCACCACTACTACCACTCTTCTACTATCTACACTATTTTTCTTTCTTTTTTCACCACAATTATCACCACTACTACCACTCTTCTTTTATTACCACCTTTTATGATGATGGCATTAACCTTTTTAAAAATATTATTGTTATTACTATAATATTATTACTACTGTTATAACTCAATTTTGGATTATTTTCCAAATCCACTCAAAAATAAGAAAAATTAAAATAAAAGGGGTTGGTTTCGGTAGAAAAATCATGGTAAAAATTTAGACGTGTTCGAGATCCTGATCGTACCTCTTTTGTGCCCAGAAATGAAGGAAGACGCAGATTCGCGACTAATGTAATTTATTTTCGGATAAATCTGTGAAAAAATTAAGTCAAAAGATATAATTATATTTTTTATGAGTCAATTTGATTTAATCGTTGGTCATTTTAAAAGTATAATTATATTTGAGAATAAATTTTTGGTTCAATTGAAAGATTTAATTAAGCGCGAGATTTAATTATATTTTAAATGGGTCAAATTAATTTTATTAAGGGTTTAGTCGAGAGGAAATCAAGCTTTCGAATTTAATTCGGGTTCGAGTGATGAGATTGAGATTTTCAGAGAAACGATTTGAATGTTTTCAAGTCAATTATGCAAAATCGAGAGTCAAATTGAATAGACTGAGAGTTTAACGATCGTTTGTGGGGTTAAATCGCGCAATCAGAAACCAAGGACCAGAATAAAAAGGTCGCGCGAAACTAAGTTTAAGATTGAATTTTTGGGGGTACAATTGCATAAAATCATGAGCTTAAATCCAACTAGAGGTACAATTAGAGCAATTAAAAATTGAGGGACTAAGTCATACTTTTACCTTCAAACTTTTTGAAATTTGCACTGCTCATTTTCCGGTTGCATGCTCCGGCGTGCTCGGCCTTAAATGTATACGCGCCTGCCTTCAATGCTCAGCGGTGGCACCCTGCACTAAGTTTTTTGGGCAAACAAAAGGTTTGCATGTTTTGCTATAAATAGCAGCATGCAGGGACTAGAGAGGTGAAGAAAAACAAGGGGAAGGAGCCAAGATGACATAAAATAGAAACAGAGAGGGCAAAGAAAAAAGAACGAACAGAGAGTTGGGAAACAGAGGGGGGAAGAGAAGAAAAGGTTGGCAGAAAAAGGAAAGATTTGCAGAAAACATAGGTTTGCAGACGAAAAAAAAGAGAATAAACAAAGGAGAAATCGAGTAAAAGAGGGAAGAATCCACGCAAAAAAAAAACTCGAACATTTTGTCACACGAGCTCTATATCATTAGCTCTTTTTTTTCTTCTTCTCCCTCAGTCTATCGACCGTTTTTGCTCTCTAAAAACCAGAAGACCAGTTCTCTCTCTCCGCCTCTCTTCTCAACCTCCAGCAGCCACCAACTCCGGCCACTTCTGCACCACCTCAGCATCACTAGAGTCCCCCTCTCCACACCAGCAACCCGGCCTTGACTTCCGTTGAAGTAAAGCAGACTAGCAGCAACTGACAGCTGAACAACCCGTCACCTTCCGACGCCCACTCCGACCACCAAGGACCTCCGTTTTTTACGCCACCACTACAGGAATCATCACCTCGACCTCCTCTACTCAAAGGTACTAACCATTTCTCCTTTCATTACACTGAAAAAAAACACTGTTCATCCATCTTCTTCACCGTGCATGCTTGCAGCGGGACGCAATTCACGCCCCGCTGTTCATGCAGGCCAAGTGAGGTGGGCCGGGCACAAAGCTCGGCCCAAGTTCATAGGGAGGTGGGCTGGAATGGAGAGTCAGCCCAGCCCACCAGCGAGTGGGCTGGCAGCCTAGCCCATCTGGGCTGGGCAGTCCAGCCCACCAATAATAAATAATAAATAAATAAATAATAGAAAAAAAATAGAAATTGCAAAAAAAAATAGTATTATTATTATTATTTTTTTGAGAAAAATATCTAAAACAAAAATATGATTTTATGTATACGGCCAATACACAAGCATATTTTTGAAAAAAATATTTTGTTTCAAAAAATATATATTATCTTGGAGTTTGAAGAAAAAATTGTGTTTTAGCATGAATTTCGCAAAGAAAAATCATTTCTCGTATTTTTGGATTCTACAACATGTTTGTAAAATCCAAAGGGTATTGACCAATATTCCAAAAATATTTTAAAAAAAAATTGGGTTTATTATTCACTGTCGGCGTTTGGATAAATAAATCCTAAGGGGTTAATATCCAAAATATTTGGCGGGAATAATTTGTGATTATTCACTATCGGTGTTTGGATAAATAAATCCTAAGGGGTCAATATCCAAAATATTCAACGGGGATAATTTCTATTATGCACTATCGGTGTTTGGATAAATAAATCCTAAGGGGTCAATATCCAAAATATTCGACAGGCATAATTTGATATTATTCACTGTTGATGTTTGGATAAATAAATCTTAAGGGGTCAATATCCAAAACGTTCGACGGGGATAATTTGCTATTATTCACTGTCGGTGTTTGGATAAATAAATCCTAGGGAGTTAATATAAAAAAATACGGTGGAGATAATACATCATCACCGTTTTAACCAACCCATTCTTTGAAAAATCAAAACCATAACAAATTATAAGCAAACCAAAACATCAAGCAGCTTACCTTAGGTAGCGTATTAGGGGTGCTAAAACCTTCCCTATACGTAACCAATTCCTTGCCTTAGAATCTCTGAAAGACCTGTTTTAGGCTTCTTAGTAACCATAATACTAGGTGACGACTCCCTTTTCCACAAAAATAAACTTAGACCCGATATTGAATTTTTCCCCGCTCACAGGGAGGGTCGCCATGACGCCGCGCTCATTTTCGAGGTGCTACAACTTCCACTATTTATTATTTCTAATACTTTTTTGTTATCACCTCTATTTCACCATCACAATCACTTTTTGTTTTTTTTAGCTACCACATTATTGATGAATCAATTATTATTTCCATTATCTCTTTTCATCTTATAAAACAAAAGGTATGGAATATTTTAAAACTTCATCTCAATTATTTTTAACTATTCCAAACACGATATTGATATAAATTATTATTTTGATTCTTTAATTTTTCATTTTGATTTCTGCACCAGAATAATAACCAAATGACACCTAAGGGTTTTCCTAAGAACTAGTTTTTTGAAGATACTAATTGATATCCTAACTAATTACATGTCTCTCAAGGCCATCCTTAATGCATGGATTTTCTTAAATATTGATAACTTATGTATCTTGGTTCAACTAATTAGTCAACTATTATTTTCTGTTATAATATTTTAGCTAAAATCATAGTTATTAAACTTAGCTTGCCCCCTTTTCTTGATGACCTGATGACCATATGTGGAGTTTCATTTTGAATTGTTCTAGACATTGACTAGACCAAATCTAGAAGACCTATAAGATGATTAATGATCTAATTGACCTAGACAAACTTGGGTGACACATGGACAATTTAACTTCAATGAATAAAAGAAACTGAAATGAATTTTTACATAATATCATTGATTAGGTGACCAATGGTCTAGGTCTTAAATTGGGTTAGTTCCTAAGTTAAGTATGAAAAATACAGTTCAAATCAATATAGTAAATAATGAGTGTTATAATTTACATATTCTAGTTTTGGTAGAACATCAAGCCTAGATGACTTGGGTTTGACTTGCTTATAGGTCTAACATAATTTAGTTTAGCAGTGTTGAGCTTAAGTATACATGGGCACGGTGAAATGTTAGAATTAATCTTTTTGGGTTTAACTATGTCTTGCATTCAAATGCATGTGTATATGATAAAATATCATACCCAATATCCTTGGGTTAAACTACGTGCCAAGCCTAAGTAAATACAAGTCTAGCTAGATGCCGGGCCCAATTTTCTTAGGTCTAACCATGCACTGAACTCAAAATACATGTAAGTCTGATAAGATACCAAACATAATATCCTTAAACCCTGCTACACATTTAGTTTAGCAAGGATTTGGAGATATTTCATCAACTTAGTGAAATTGAAGTTTTCATAATTTTATAAATAATTATACAATAAAATCTAATATCAATATAAATGGAATTGGATTCAATTTAAAATATAGAAGCCTTTCTAACTTCTTTCTTTCTTATATATATATATATATATATATATATATATATATATATATATATATATATATATATATTGTCCATACATCCATAAGATTAATTAATGAATAAAGGAATAGAAAAACATGCAGCCATGCCTTTTAAAATCACCCATGTGCTATGTTTAAAAGGTGTTTGAGAGTGATGTGTGATCGAAGGTTGAAAAAAAGTTGTTGTTTTAGGTGTTTGATTAATATAGAGAAGCTTAAAAGTTGTGTGGGTCCCATCTCAAAAAACCTTCTAAACTCCATTTCACGAAAAACAGTAAATTGTTGTTTTCCATGCGTCTCGTCCTGCTGCTTTTCTTGAATGGTAGTTCCAGAATACATGATAACTGCAACTTTCACATTTTCACTGCCCAATTGGCTCGTCCTTACTTGTCAACTTGCTCTTCATTCTCGTTGTCATGCCGTATTCTACGTTTATTTGTACTAGTTTTTTTTTTCTTTTTCTTTCCTTTTCTTTTTTTCGTTAAAGAAGAGCGTGGTCTTTTAAAAATAAAATTACAAGGGATTTTCATGGGAAAAAAATAAAAAAATAGAAAATTACAATTTTGTCATTTTCATAGATAGTGTAAGGAAGAACTTTCGTTTAAATGGAAGAGCTTAATTCTTAAAATGAAAAAATAGGGCTATATAAACTTTTGGAAAAACATGTTTAACCTAAAACACAAAGAAAAAAATTTGGGATGTGACATAAAAAATAAAATGTATTTGATTAATTGATATAAAAAAAAAACAAGTGGGATTAAGAATAAATGATAAAATAAAAAAAATAAAAATTGAGTTCTTGAATAATCAACAAAAAGAATGTTAAACCTTTTTAAAGTAATTTCACAAATTGATAGCAATATAAAAAACATGATAACCAAATACATGAAATTATTTTTTATTAACCTCAAACTCAATTACAGTTTTAACCAAATACTTTAATAACTATTATGAACCGCAGCTAAAAATATTTTTCATGAAATTATTTTTTTAAAATCTCATCTAGAAAAATAAAAATAATACCAAACACACTATTCGAACAAAACAAGTTGTTTATGTGTTTGTGTGTGAGAGAGAGGGGGTTCGGTTGAGCCAGGAAGGGTGAAAGTCAAATTTTGAAATTCAAATAAAATAAATTTCATTAATTGTTCAGCAATAAAAATATTGTAACTCATTTTTTACCTCTTATTTTAAACTTATTTTTTAAAAAAATAAATACAATACTAAAATGTTTTAAAAAATACATTTTCAATGAGATTTGGCCGATCTTCTGTCATTTCATAGGGTTTTTTTTTTTTTTTTTATCAATTTCATGTTAACATGCTTTTCAAAAATTCAAAAAACGAAAAAAATAAATATTTGAAATAAAATCAATAAAAAAAATATTAGTGATTATAATATAGGTGTGCATAGGACGGGTAACGATTTGAATTTTGAAAGCCCCACTTCCTAAGGCTTTAAAAAATAAAATAAATGAGTGGATAAATACTAGAATAAAAAGAAAGGTTCTGGGAGGTCAAAGAAGACAAGGACCACTGGTAGGCGGGAAAAAAAGAAAGGATAAAATGAGGGAGCATAAAAATCTAATAACCCTGTTTCTCTCCTTCCTTTAACAAGCCATCAGCTACACGCTTTTCTCGTGCCCGTTTGGAAAATGAAGTCTTAAAATGTTTTTTATTTAGAAAATATTTTAAAAGTATTTTATTATTAATTTTTTTATTCATGGGTTTACGCAGGTTTATAAACTCTTAACAAGATTAATCCTTAAAAGTTTATCAAAATGATACTATAATTAGTTGATAAAAAATACCCACCCTTCAAATAAACAATTATTGAAGTTTTGATTGTGTATCGAGTGTTTTAATATTCAAGATCAATCTTGGATAGATAAAATTCAACGGTTTTATCCTTAAAAATAATAAAATTAATTGGTAAAAATAGTTTTTGCTAATCTTTCAATTAAATAATTATTGGAGTTTTAGTTAAATATTTTATTATTTATGATTGATTGAGCATAATTAAACTAGCATTTAATATTATCCTGAAAACTTTAATTTAAAGGATAATAAAATTACTTAATACATGACTTTATCATAAATATCCACCTGATTATTATTTTTTTTTTACATGTTAACCGTATAAATCTATAGAAAACAATGTAGGATAAATGAAGTGATACTTATCTTTTTTTATTGTATATTTTATTTATTTATTTATTTTTGAACATTTTTTATGATCTAGGGCTGGTCTAGTCTATTAGACATTGTTTTTAAATTTATTTTATGCTATATAATTACTAGTCGAGGTCTTAACTTGCAAGCTATAAAAAGTGCATTAAAGTTAGTTAGAAAAGACTATATTATTTTTTTTTATCTGCAAATTTTAGTAGTGAGATGGAAAATATAAATGAATTTTCTTTTTATTTTTTTATGACAAAACAATTTTTATTGACAGGATTGAATTTATTCAGAAAAATAACATAAAAGGATGGATCCGATCGATGTGTGCTAATCACTACTCATAATTATCTTGCAAATAACCACGTTTAATGGTTATAATTAATTTTTGGATGTATTCCATGTAATGACCCGACCATCACAGATTGTTCCACGTGAACAACGCAATGCATACATGCATGTCGAAGGACTCTTATGCATGCGCGCGCGTGGGGATCACAAGCTTATGTCCAATTTATGTTGGGCATTGCACAGGGGATTCGATAGCCCAAGGATAAAGTGACTAAATATCACATCACTATTTTGTTTGTATCATGGCATGTGAGTACTTCGACAACATTTTTAAATAATAATAATAATAATAATAAAAGGGCACGAAAAGAAAAATGTGTATACTTTGTTAATCACTTGTGTATGGGGATGGATGCAATGAGAAATGGGGAGGATATTAAAAAAAGCAAACTCCTCAAGCAAATGCTACAGGGACACCTCTAAAATGCTTATGATTTTGAAGAGATGAGATTGTTTGCTGATCTGTTTTTAAAATGTTTCTGAAAAAATAAAAATAAAATTATTTAAATTTTCATTTTAAATTAAAAATTTTTGGTGCTCTTTTATCATTTTTATATGAAAATATCAAAAATATTTTTTTTAAAAAAATATTTTTTTAATATATTTCTAAACAAAAAAAAAATATTTAAAAAAAAAACTTCAACTATTCTCTCAGACTTTCACGATAGCTAGTGTTTGGAAAACTATCAGTTTCTCTGGCAGGACAAAATAGCACAAATTAACGGCAAAATACCAAAATAAATTTACTACTTTTCATGGAAACGTTCAAAGACATTTAAGGCAATTCCAACAGGGAGAGACATATCTGCAATAAAAGCTAAAATTTTGAATTTTTAGTTATTTTCATTCTTTTTAGGTTTCCAACAGGAGAGGCAAATGAGCAGTCAAAATGACTTTCATTTATATACAGAGCTATTCCTACACATTTTCATTGAAGAGCTAAAAATAAAATATAATCGTTGGAATTGTATGGAGCAACACAACAATAGGCAATGAACACAATGAACTGAACAATTAAAACATTGATTTGTGGTGGTAAAGTTGGTGCTGGGCTTGAAGAACCCAAACCCAGTTTTGAATCAAAATGGCAAAACCTAAAAAATTCAAAAAACAAGTTTTGGTTTTTTAGTTGTGTAGATTTTATTGAATGAGAAAAGTTTTGAATTTTGAAAAACATGAGTATGTGCAAAGGTATTTTTTGATAAAAAGAAACCAAGCATCTTAAAAAGGGGAACTTTTTATTATGGAGAAAGAGAGAAAGAGTGTCGGGCTAGCTAATATTGTTGGGATTATACACCTTTCTACGGTTGCTCACAAAGCTTCAAGAAGATTTTATAGGTCACGAGCACTTCATTTTGCAATTGACCATGAATTGGCAGTCAAGGGAGAGGAGGGGATGGGAGGGCGGCGCAAGCAGAAGGAAAGGTAGGGTTTTGGGACGAGGGTGTGTGTGTGTGTGGGGTGGGGTGGGGATAATTAATAATAATAATTAACATAAAAAAAATGGGTGTAATTAATTAATAAAAAAGGGATAATTAATAATAATATTTGGCATTAAAAATAATTATGTGAAATTGATAAATTATAAATTTCTAGATCAGTTAGTTTAATTACATGTTTTAAATTTACTGTTACATTTATAAACTGTTTAAATTTTATGTTTAGAACTGTTGTGCATTTATTTGTAATGATGTTATTTTCCTTGTATTAAATATATGTTTTGGTAGATTTTTTCAACATTTTAAAATTTTAAATTTCAAATATTACGGGTCTTTTAATTATATTTAATTTTATTTTTTAATTTAAATATAATTAAAAAAATAATTTTATTGTTAGAGAGTTTTCAAAAATAATTATTTAATTATATAGCTTACTCCTATTAATTGTATAATTTGCATAATTAAACTATATACAAAATAATTAAATTTTATATAAAATAATATAAAAATATGGCTCTCCAAAATGGCTTTTACCATTGGAATACACATCAACAAAAAAAAATAAATCATATGTACACTATTCAAAAATTCATCTTAAAGATTTGACTCTCCAAAATGACTTTTACCATTGGACATGCCCTTACAAGCGAAAAGCCTGGGAGCAAGAGTGATGGCATTGTATATCAACGGATAGGATTTTTATATATAGATTTATATTTTGTCAAATATTTATTATCTATGACATAATAAATTTATATATTTATACTTTATTTATTAGGTTTTAAAAGTCTACATGGGTATCTATCATCCAACTATCTTTTATTATTTAACATAATTTATATATATATAGAGAGAGAGTGTGTGTTTGTTAGATTTGGACTAAGTTTATTAATATTTATATTTTATTCATTATTTTGTGAATAATATAACCATTAAAAAACTAGTTTGAGTCATTTGTCCATATGTTTAAAGTAAATTACTATTCCAATAGACACATAAACTCCCTCTTTTATTTTTGTTTTTGTTTTGAGGGACAATTGTGATTTTTTCAGAATAATCATAATAAAAAACAAGGTCACTAATATTTTTCTGTTCCGCTTAGAATAATAGATATATCTTGTTATAGTTTAAAAAACAAAATAAAGTTTATATTACTCAAAATCTTGATATGTTTTGGAAATTTTGCTCAAATTTTAACTAGAACATCCTGATTTCATTTCATTTTGATGAATAGTATTTATTTTAATAGAAAATAGTGTTTAATTTTATGGTTCAATTATATCTTTTAATTAGTGTATTAAATTGAGCTCAGATCTTACAAGGAGCTTATTTATATATTATTATATCTCAAGTTAAAATTATAGAGCTATTGGAGTTTAGAAGAATCTTATGATATTATAAATGATATTTTTATAATTTTGTTGAAAAAAACTATTTTATTATGTTTATTTTTTAGATTGACTTTTTTAATTTTATCATTTTATTGATAATTAAACATCATATTTTATTTTAATTTGTATTATTTGGGATTATTGTGGTCTCATGACTTGGGTCATAGTTTTAGGAAGTTAACCTAAATTAACTTGGAGTTAGTCTAATATAAAATTATCTCGATATTACTTTTTTTCTCTTCAAATATTATCTTGGAGTTAAACTAAATTTTTACAAGTTATCAAAATTATTTTTTGACCCGTAAAGTTGATTGAATCATAGCAACTCAACTCTTGCATGTATGAAATTCAAATTATAAAATTCAATTTTTTTAATTTATTTTTAAATTATATATATTGAATAAAATAGATGCAGTGCTAACATTAAAGTACAGCATCAAACCGCACTACAAAAGCAAAACATGATGTTGAGATTAAAAAATAAAAAATCGAAGTTGCCATGTAAAGTTTTGGAGAGGCGAAGTGAAAAGGTCAAAATGGTCATAAAGCAGACCAATCAATCGAAGGTGGTGTCGAGTGTTTGGTGGGGAAGAGTTGAAGATGGAGGGTTGATGATATGGATGTTTTTCCACTTGAGGACAAGACAAGGGCACATGGACAGAGAAATGGCAGCCTCTCCCTTTTATAGAAAGCCCTTGTGGTGCGGGAGGGAAGAGGCTGTGATGCTTTTCACTTCTACGTTTGAAGAGGACAAGATGGTCCTTTCGTTTTTGTTCTTTCCCCTGTCCAACGCCAAAACACCATTTCTTTCTTGTCTCCTTTTGTGATCCGTCCACACCCCGCCCAATACAACTCGACACTCCTTAAATAAATAAATAAACACCATCGCTCTCTCCAACACTCGCCGATCCCTCCAAAATGTCCCTGTCCTTACACCATTATTATAATAAAAAAAAATATATATATATTATTTATTAGAGAATATTATTATTTCTTACTTAAGAATACACGCGCAATGTTCTATGCATTAATGCCAAAAGTGAGGATTTGTGAATCCTGCAACGAGTTATGATAAAAATAAATAAATAAATAACTAAAGCTAGTGATATTATAAGCATACAACTATATTAAAATGTGTGTCCTCATGACAAGTTAAAAGATACGACAAGACTAATCTTTCATTTCAGGTGGCATTCATGTGGGAATTATACATGAAATTTAAGGATCAAATGGTTAAGCATACATTTATGGAAAAGTGTAAAAGAGGTACGAGTGGTTGAGGAAATTTACTCCTTTACCCTCCTTCACGAATCTAGATTACATACAACTGCTTGGGTTCCGGCTTGGCCCGCTAGTGAGGATTATCTGAATAGCTAGACTACAGAACCATGACTCAAAACACATACAGGAACTTGTCTCTCTGATAGTAAGACATTCATGAAGTGGGTCCCTTGTCACTCTCTATAAATACAAGTACCATGGCACCACAACTCTCATCACAAATCCCGCTCTGTGTCATTGTATGTTTTCTTGATCACTGGAGCGGATTAAGCCAGAGCTTGTTTCTTGAGTTAACGTATCAAATCCAAAGATCGAGCAGGGCTCTATTCTTCCCTTAACATCTGCCTTGTCTGTGTGTTTTTTGTAGTGACAAAACCACTCTCTCCACGCAAATCCTCTCTGTTTTTATTGCCTGGAGCACAAAACTCCCTGCTATCTCGCTCCCAAATCACTTTCACTATGCCCTCCAGATCATTGACAGACGCTTTCAGATCCCACCCCGTCCATCTACACCAAAAGCACCTTGACTTTTCCTCTCTTCAAGAAATACCTGACTCACACAAATGGACTCAGCTTGACGATGAACAACATCCTTCATCAATTGAGTCCGTCATCACGGAATCTGTCCCCGTTATCGATCTCTTAGACCCTAACGTCCTTCAAAACATAGGCCATGCATGCAAAACTTGGGGTGTGCTTCAAGTCACAAACCATGGCATCCCTATTAACCTTCTTGAGAAAGTTGAGAGCACTAGCAGGAGCCTTTTCTCTTTAACTGTCCAGCAAAAACTCAAAGCAGCTAGATCACCCGATGGTGTTTCTGGCTATGGTGTGGCTAGAATCTCTTCATTTTTCTCCAAGCTCATGTGGTCAGAGGGATTCACCATAGTTGGTTCTCCACTTGAGCACTTTCGCCAACTTTGGCCCCAAGATTACACCAAATTCTGGTACCTAATAATTTCACATGCAAGTGTAAAGATTTTTATACACAAACACTGGCTCTCCCAGTCCTCTCTCTCTCTCTCTCTCTCTCTCTCTCTCTCTCTCGGTATTATAAAGGAAGCACTGAAATAATAGACACCAACTCAATATTAATTAGTGCATGCTTTCGTATGGACTAGTAAGTGTTAGTTTGGTAATGGAGATCATCAAGATTTGTGGTAAAACTCAAACTCCATTTGCTTTCCTTAATGCAATTAGCAAAGATAACAATGAAAGCTGATGGACCCACTTGGAAGATTTGGAGTGATAGTATCAACAGACAAAATCCACCTGTTGCGATTTGCTTTATTTTATATCCATAACAATAGCATCTTTACTATTTGATACAGTTTTTTTTTAATTTTCATCTTTTTCTAATGATCAGATTTCAACTTTTTGCAGCGATACAATTGAAGAATATGAGAAAGAAATGCAGAGGTTAGCAAGGAGGCTGACATGGTTAATGTTGGGCTCATTGGGCATAACAAAGAAAGATTTCAAATGGGCTGGGCAGAAAGGTGAATCCAAAGAAGGTAGTGCAGCCTTGCAACTGAATTCCTACCCGGCTTGCCCGGATCCAGATCTGGCAATGGGTCTTGCTGCCCACACAGACTCCTCTCTGCTGACCATTCTTTACCAGAACAACACAAGTGGATTGCAAGTGCTGAAAGAGGGAGTCGGGTGGGTCACTGTCCCACCAATCCCGGGTGGGCTTGTTGTAAATGTAGGAGACCTGTTCCACATCCTATCAAACGGGTTGTACCCTAGTGTGCTCCACAGAGCGGTGGTCAACCGTACCAAACACAGATTATCCATTGCTTACCTCTACGGGCCACCATCAAGTGTTCAAATATCACCCATACAAAAACTTGTAGGCCCAAATCATCCTCCTCTCTATCGCCCCATCACTTGGCAGGAATACCTCGGCACTAAAGCTAAGCATTTCAACAACGCATTATCTTCTGTTAGGATTTGTGCTCCTCTAAATGGCCTAGCTGATGTGAACGATCATAATAGCGTCAAAGTTGGTTAGGAGGTGAGCGATCTTTTCCAGCAAGCATCTCCAATTTTATCCTCAAGTTTTACCGTTTCCTCTCCTGCTACACACACACACTCACACACATATATTCTTTTTGCAAGGACGGCAGTTTTTCAAGAATTTTCAATGGTTGACGGACACTGATTTCTTGGAGGATTGCTGTATGGTAAACTAGGGACGAAACATGTACTATCATAGTGGAAAAGTGATTGGGTTAGATCGAATGGAAAAGGTTGGAAGGTTTGAGCTATATCAAATCATATGAGGGGATGAAGACAAAATCTTCTCTATTATGTCTTTCCTCTCTATTATGTCTTTTGTCTTTGTGTTGTTCAATGAGAAAGAGAGGAGAGGTATACACATACAAATCTATTTTTAATCAAAATTTCGAATATCCAAGACACAGAAGCAGACGTCTTTCTGCCCCGGATATGAAGCGAGATCCCCATCCAGTTAAGTAAGACAATAATCACCATTAAACAATCTTTTGTGAATCTTTGAAGTTGATGAAAGTTAATTAAGGAAAAACAAAAACCTTTGAAAACACCAATTATCCCTCCAACATATAAGACAAGGATTACTGAAAATTAGCACAAAAGAGTGCATTTTCCAGATACATTTATCACCCTCATAGCCGGATGAAAACTTGAGAGAATATTCCGAGTAGATCAAAGCAATTTAAATGAGGACATGGACGGTCTAAAGTTGGACTAGGACGGCAGGAACGCAATGGATACATTAATATATTATATGTTATTTGTTTATTTTGACAAGGAGAAGTCACAATTTAAAACTTATTCCTCAACAAAAACAAGCAACTACTTAAGAATTGCTTGGGAATTGGGATTGTTGTTGTTTTTTAAATTGTTTTTGTTTAAAAATATTACAGAATATTTAAAAAAAAATATATTTTGATATCGGCATATGAAAGTGATATAAAAATACTAAAAATATTTAATTCAAAATAAAAAATAAAAAATAAAATTATTTTTTAAAAAAATATTTAAAAAATACAGTGCCAAACATTATAAGAGGTAAATCAAGCAGAGGTGCAAAGCCAAATAAACTACAACCCAAGTAAAAACAAAATGGAGCACAAATCTACAAAAAGAAGATGTAAATAAGATTACGTAAGAGAAAACGACAAATTATAAAACACTTGTAAAGAAATTCTATATATATGAAGCTGACTTAGAAAGATGATGCGAAATATAAAGTGTAAATATGCAAATAAATATGAATTTATAAGAGAAGTATATGTGGATTAAGGTTGGCCGCCATTTCAAGCTATTAGGTGACCTATTATAATGTTACAAGGATCCAATCTCTCATACACCATGTATCACATTTGTGTTCAAATTGTCTAAGAAAAATACGAGTTTTATAATTTGAATCCCACTAAAATTTGTATTTTCTATATGGATGTCTCTTCCTAACAATTGCATGTGTTAAAAGTCTAACTAAACAACAACATTCATATGCGATAACTAATAGAAATTCCTATATATTGACAAGTCTTTTTTAACCATTGATGACACGATAAATCTAGTTCTATTTTTTTGAAAATATCAACCATGTATTGGTTTTAACCATGTTAGCTATTTATGCAGTTTCAAAAATAATTAATTATCATCATGATCACTCATCTTTATCATAGAAAGAATTTATACCATATCAACTTCCTTTATTCTATCATGATTATTTATTTATTATATCAAAATTGAAAATTTATTGACTTTCTCTTGTCATGTTGTGCACATTTTTTTAGGGAGAATGCTTATTTTCTCTTCAACTAGATAAGAAGTACTCGGAATCATATATAAGGTCATTTCCTTTCCTTGAGTGATGTCTTTGTTCTTGAATATATTAGTTAAGATTAATTCAATTTCTAAAAGAGGAGTTTGTTTTGTTAATAAATGTCATTATTATCCTTAAGTTTTTTTGGATAAGGACATGTTTGGAAAACATATCCTACTATTTATTTAGTACTTGTTTTATCTTCTCTTTTTTCTAAAAAAACCCTTAATAGTTTTAAAAAATTCTAAAAACATTTGGTGATAATTTTAAAATTATTTATGGGTTCCTTAAATGTTTTTCCAACAATTCCACTTAATATCAATGTTATAGACTTATATTATAAGATATTGACCCACTATTAAAAATATTTGATTTTCCTTATAATTTTGAAAAGAAAAACAAAAATATAACAAAACATTCCTTATTTTAATAATACAAAAATATATTTTTATTTGTGTGCTTATGAACATTTTTTTTATAAAAAAGATCTCATGCATATCTTATATAAAAAATTGTATTTTTATCACACATTGAGGAGAAAAAAACAAAAATCAGTTATTATGTATCATAACAAGTTTATAATTATCTATTAGGATTTGATCAAAATTTCAAAATCACCATAAAAATTAATTTTTTTAATTAATATTTAGGGCATATAGTTTAAAATGCATTACATATTCTTGGTACTAAATTCAATGAATTAAAAAAATAAGATTCTAGAAATTAACTATATACTTTAATATTTAATGGTATAAAACTATATTGTAAAGTATATCCCTATGAATTTAAGATACAAAAAAAAAAATACAATATGAAAATCTGAATCTTAGAATGAATAAATTTTAGCTAGATAAGGTAAGGACATCTATAAAGGAAATTTATCTTAAACCATAATTAGATCAACGAATATAAATATGATCTAAATAAAGAATCAATTAATAATATATATTACCATATATAATTTGCACCGAAGGTGATGTGTCATTTCTATATATAACCAATTCTCTTACCTAAACTCTTATGGACTAGTAAATTCTATCATTATTGATATTATTGATATTATTTTATGATTTGTTGTTATTATTACCATCAAAGTCATAATTATTAACACTATAAGCACTATAAACATTATAACCATTACAATAAATTATAATTGCCACAATCATTATGATGAATAGTTTCACTATTATTATCATGATTATAACACCTAAAATTATTATTAATATTATTGCCAAAACAATAAAAATTATTCAAATAACCCTAAGGAATAAAAAAAACTCAAAAACTTTAACAAAAGAGAAAGCAAGAAAAATAAAATAAAATAATAATAATTATTATTCCATAAATAATGGAAAAAAACAAAATTACCTTGAAGAATAAAAAAATCTAAATATTTTAACAAAAAAAAAAGAAAAAACAGAAATAAATGACAAAACAAAAATAAAGATTATTAGCTTAAAAAAAATCATTTGACTTGAATAATAAATAAAAATAAAAATAAAGGAAAAAAATTCAATTTTCAAATGATTACCAATACATGTTAAAATTTAAGGATAAACTTCAAAAAATAAAACCTCAACAAAAGAGAAAATAATAAAAATTAAAAACAAAAACTAAGAGCATATATATATATATATATATATATATATATATATATATATATATGGACAAAAATAAGGATTATTTCAGAAATATCTATATCTATATCTATATCTATATATAAGAAATTAAAATAAAACAAAAAATTAAAAGTATAAGGGCAAAATAAAAATAAAATATATGATCAATTTCATTCGAAAAACAAATTGAAAATCATCCAAACTTCTATACCGAAAATATTAAGAGATTTAAAACCAATCTCAAAATTAAAAGAATAAGGACTGATATGAAACCAAAATATATAATCAATTTCAATTGAAGGATAAAATTGAAACAAATCAAAACTTATATAACTGAAATTAAGACCATACAAAACAATCAAAAGAGCAGGTTTGAAAATGAAAATGCTATAAACAAAGAGGATTTCCGTGTAATTTAGCTTGCAAAATAGAGAAAAGGGAAAAAAGATCAACCAACAACCATCATGTTTTCAGCCATCATGAAATGGTACGCGCAACACCATGAAAAAGAGGACACTGAAGAGCATCAAGGGATATTTTTTACCACCAAAAAGATGCCACATGCGTCGGCTGAATGGGGTGTGAGTTAGAAAACCATCAACGTGTTAGTGAGACTCGCTAACAGTATTCTGTCGAAAAAAAAGGGTAAATTATCTAAACACCCTACAATCAAATCTTGGATTTTATCTTTTATGAGAGTATTTTTGTATTTATACTATTTCAAAAAAAAAAAAGTGAAATTCCATAAACACCCCGTCGATAACTTTTGGTTTTTATCCTATATGAGGGTAATATGATTATTTTACTATGCATGTCAATATAAAAAATAAAAAAATATCCTTAGTTAGGCAATTGTTTGTTACATGCTAGTAGAGGTAGAATAATATTTTTATTGTACAAAAATACCTGAAAAAAATGAAAACACCTAGACAGCCTGGCAATGTCAATCGGTAAAAACACTGATGAATGGGATAGTAGTAATTATAGAAGCATTATTAATTGCACATGGAAATTATAGTTTTGTCCAAGTACAATTATTTATTATGAAGGGATTTAGACGATAAAGAATCATCAAATGGCAGCTCCATTGGCCTTTAGTAGTTATTATAATAATGTTTTTACTAGTTTGATTTTATGACATGATTATTAATTTGTTATAGACTTAACATATTAATCCCACCAAGCATATCAAGTTGATCGACGGTCCTCACATTGTGAAACTAATTGCCAAAGACATGTGGGCTGCAATATCATACCATAAAAACAAATATTTTTGAACTTTCGTAACTTTCTCTCGGAAGTTTGAACGTGGAAAAAGCTCAATTTTAAATAATCGAGGGGAGCTCTTGGAGCTCAATGACAAAAGCATTCAATAATTAACAACAAGTATCGAATTGAAGTTGGAAGAAACAAGAATAAGAGGTCAGACGATTCCTGAGCTAAACAAGAATGACAGCCCACCTCTCTCTCTCTCTCTCTCTCTCTCTATAGAAACACACACACACACACACATATATGTCTGGATTTTATAAAGAAACAGGTGTTGGTCCTTTGAAATGTAGCTAGTTTTTCTGCAGGCAGAGGATGTGTCTTGCCACCACAACCACGTGCTCCGCGACATTGGCCAGCCCAACAGAGAAACCTGCCTAATTGGTGGGGTATTGGCAGCTTTGACCGTATGGGTTGGTCGATTAGCAACATTTGAAGAAGAAGCCACAGAGATTGAAAAAGAAATGGTAACAATGAATTCACCAACAGTATCAATCATAAAAATGAAAGAAAATTGTGTTCAATGAAGATCACAAAAACTCAATTCCACCAAGTGGGAAATGGGATTGCTGTAGAAACACGTAATTTCCCGCCGTAATGAACAAGTGAAAGGGTTGTGGATTGTGAACTTCTATATTTATTACAGCTAGAGCCCAGGCTTCCAGAAATATAAATGAATCCATCACGGTAAATGTGAGCTCATGTGGATGAGCAGAAATGCACATGTGAGACAACTAATTTAATGCACATCCCACTATGTATCAGCTATCAATTTCGATATCTGCCAAGTTCTTCATTTCATTCTGTTTTGACCCAGCTGGCCATGGCTATCATTTAAGGTGATCAGAACCATTCTCTCGACCTATCTTCCCCTCCTGCTAAGATGGATGGCATGATGTTGCCGATTGCCAATAAAAAAAAATAATCAGAATCTACCCTGTTTGTGAGGGTTTAATTGGGAATCAAATTTTCAACGGTATTTTTTCTGTCAGTAAGTACTGTGGACAAAACACACTGATTTTTTTTGTTTGAGGGTTTGAAAAGCAGCTAATATCTGCTTCCGGTAAAACGGGGTTTGGATGTTTTTCATGTGAGACCCACTCACAATTTTCTATTTTTTTTAATCATAATCAAACACTAAAATATTATTTTTTTTCAAATATCTGTTTACACCACACCACCAAACATCCACTGAGATATACAGGGGGAGATGTCTTCTTGTTTGCAACTTTTTATTATGCCGCAAATTCTCTAAATTATTGCTGAAAGGAAATTACAGACAGTTTTTTCAAGTTCTTGAAAAGTAATACATGCATTTCAATTGACCAAACTTCATTGAAGTCAAAACTTGATACAATAAATAAGTATTTTTAAATGAATGACTACTCTTTTTTTCTAAAATAATAATAATATGTTCTTACATCTCGGACACTGATGTCGTAAGATCTTGTAATTATGCAGTTCCTCTTTTGATTTTTCGATAATCAACCACCCCCACAAATGTTATAGCTATAACTCTTCAAATAAATAGACTTTCAGGGGAATAAAATTAGATTTTATATTAACTTAAACATTTTCTTAAAAAAGAAAAACATAAAAGAACAGAACAAGAGATAACATATACACACACACTATACTATACAATGCACCCTCACTACGCCACAGGTGTCACAATATTTTTTTCAGTGTTAAAAATATTAATTATATATATTTTTAAATTGTATTATAAATTTTATTAAAATCATAAATTTGACAAGAAATTCTATGAAGTTCAAATTTTTTATCAAATATATGAATTTTAAATCATTATAAATTTATTTATTTTGTAGTTTTTCATGAAATAATAAGCATTAATTTATCATTGCTATTAAAAAAATAAAAAGATTTGGACATTTGAATTAGTACATTCAACTGCATTAAGATTAGTTAGTTTTATAATTTAATTTAAATAGATGCATAGAAATGAATAAAAAAATAAATATTATCCAATAGTTAAAAAAAGAAACTAAATGACTTAATATAAAATAAAAATCTGCAATAATCAAATAATAAATATAAATAGTTAATCTTCTATTGATAGAAAAATTGAACATATAAATTGAAAATCCATCCATCCATCCTCACATTATTGTCATTATCATTGTTATAAGAGTTAAAATTCTTATCAACATTACTGTTAAAATAATAATTAAAATTAAATTTAGCTAAAAAATCATTAAAAAAAGCAAAATATTTTTATAAGAAAACAATAAAAAATTAATAATTAAAATTATCGTTATTATTGCATAAATGGTAAAATCATAAAAATCATCTAATCCAAAGAACAAATTAAAATAATAGAAAACAACAAAAAAAGAGAGGCAAAAAGTGAGTAATATTTATTATTGATATTATTATCAAAACAATAAAAATTAGCAAATTATACCGAGAGAAAGAAATATAAACAAGATAGGAAGCACGAAAAAACATTAAAAAAATTATTATTATTATTATTATTAATAATAATATGAAAGAATAAATAAACCATAAAAGATTAATAAAAAACATAAAATAAAAATAAAATTATCATTGTTATTACTGTCAAAGCAATAAAAATTATTAAATTATCCTAAGAAAAAAAAAACTAAAAAACATTAACAAAAGAATAAGCAAGAGAAACAATTAAATTATTATTATTATTATTATTAATTATTAAATAATTATTAATTCAATTACTACTACTACTACTATTATTCTAGAAATTCAAAATTCAAAATCAAAGCGAAGAGCATATTTATATATACATGAATAATAGTATGGATTATTATAGAAATAATAAGAAATTAAGGGATGAAAACAAAAAAATAAAAGTATAAGGGCGAAATATTAATTATGTGTGATTTTTTTATTATAACATAAATTTAGATAAAATAATAAATTTGTATAGAATTTTCGTCAAGTACAAATTTTCTATAAAATATATAAATTGTAAATGAATATAAATTTATTTTCTTAGCAGGTTTTAATGAAAGAACCAATATAAAATAAACAGTTTATTTTCTATCAACAGAAAAACGAAAACATACATTGGAAATCTATTCTTATGTTATTATCATTATCATTACTATAACAGTTAAAATTATTATCAACATTACTATTAAAATAATTAAATTGAGATGAAAAATTATTAAAAAAGAAAAAAATTTATATAAAAAAAACCAATAAAAACCAATTACTAAAATTATCATTATTATTGCGTAAATACTAAAATCATAAAAATCATTTAATTAAAAGAAGAAATCAATAGGAAAAAAAATATAGGGAAAAAGGAAGTAATATTAATTTTGAAATGATTACTAATATAAATTCAAATTTCAGGATTGAACCGATTTAAAAAAAAAAACCAAAAATAAAATAAAAGCATAGATGTATAAATACGAATATAAAAATAAACATTATCTAAGAATTAAAAGAAAACTAAATAAATTAATCTAAAAAATTTCAAATAAATAAATGATAAAAATAAGCAATTAATTTTCTATCCATAAAAAGATGAAAATATAAATTGTAAATCTATTCTTATGTAACTGTCATTATCATTACTATAACAATTAAAATTATTATCCACATTATCGTCAAAACAATTAAAATAATTAATTTGCAATGAAAAATTATTAAAAAAGAAGTAAATTTTTTTTATAAAAAACACAATTAAAAAACAATTATTAAAATTGTCATGATGATTTCGCAAATAGTAAAACAATAAAAATCATCTAATCCAGATAACAAATAAAAATGACAGAAAACACACACAAAAAAAAAGTATAAAGGGGAAAAAATATGCAATATTAATTTTAAAATAATTATCAACATAAATTAATATTTTAGGATTGAACCGATTAAAAATAAAACCTGAATAAAAAATAAAAGACAAAAACTAAAAGCATAAATGCACGAATATGAACAAAATATAAACATTAGCAAACTTTTTTTTTCAAAAAATTAAATGAATTAATATAAAATAAGAAATTAAAAAGAATAAGGACTTAAATAAAAAATAAAATATATAATTAATTTTAATTGCAGGTTTAAATTCAAAGAATAAAAAATTCTGAGATCAAAATAAATATAGAAACAAATAATGATAATTGTTGTGCAATAGATCAAAATATTAGAAGAAGAGGGACTGAAATAAGTTGTAAAAATGACTAATTTTACTTGGAGGACCAAATTAAAAGAAATTGAAACATACGTACCAAAAATATAACAAGAACAAAAAAGAAATAGAAAATCAAAAGAATAGGGACTGAAATGAAACATTCCTTTAATAATCAGTTTTAATTGAAGGACACAATTGAAAATAATAAAACTTTCAATTAAAGAAATTAGTAATCAAATTGAAATTCAAACATCAGGGACTAAACCAAACTTTTACCAAACACCAGGGACCAGACCATAATTTGTGGCGGCTGGAGAGAGAAACCCGGTGGCCGACACAAAACCGTCCTCCGTCGCTCATCGAGGGTTCTATTGGATACACGCAACACTCCGGATGATTGATGACATGGAGGCGCGCCGCGGGACATGGCGGAAGTGAATTTTTGACTGCTGGAATAGGTGGAACGCGCCGCCTCAAAAGGGCGTTCGCCTGGAACTTCGCTGGCGCGTCCGAAAGACGTGCCAGCAGTCCATCCGAAAAAAATAATAAAATATTGGATATTTACCTATTCATGAAAAAACCGGGGGGGGGGGACGTCCCTGCCCCCGTTTACTGTGCACAATTTTGTTTTTTTCGGGGGTTTTTTTCGTCGATTCACTGTGCAAATAAAATAGAAAAACCAGTAAAGCCCTTGGTTTCTGTGCACTATTTTTTCGTTAATGCACTGTTTAAAACCGGATAAAGTAAAAAAAAAAATGCACATACACACGTGAAACACAAATACCAAATGTCTAGTTCATAATGATTTTACACACAATGCATTGTACTAAATAGTAAAATACCAACGACAATTATATTATAGGTAATATATACGTGCGTGTGTGTTTACAAGACATGGGGGCAAATGATGATACAAAGACGTATAATGTGAAAGCATCGCATGTCGAGGTTGCACCTACAACTTTGCAAGGGTTGCATGCAGCTCACTCAAAGGCTACACATGAATACTTTTTACACTCATAAAATTTGATTAAATTTATTACAAGAATAATGACTTGATATTAATTGTTTTGGAAAGGATTCAAAGTATTATTATTTTAATATATTTTATTTTATATGAATAATGATCAAACAAGTACCTCTACTATTTGAATATTTATACTCGTAATATTTAATGAAGCCAATATCTTAGTTAATTTCCGTTATAAATGTTAATAAAAAAAGCAAGATTTTCATTTCCTAAGATTTTAATGGTGGAGCAATAATTAATTATTAATCTTTTAAAAACACTTTTTAAAATGATAGACTTTTTAATTATTAATTTTTTAAAAACACTTTTCCTATACAATGATATGATAGACATAATTAGAAATACAGAGATATATTGGATAAATGTCTAATTATATCAAGATAAATGATGTCATTTATCCTCTTTCTTTTTCTCTCTCTCTTTTTTTTTTTTTTTTTTTTTTAATTTGAGTGCATATATGATTTCGTATTAAAAATAACAAAGATATAAAATCAAAAATAATAAAACTAACCAGCTAATTAATTAGATGAGTTTATATGAACGCTATTCATTTCTTATGGTTCTTAAGGTATCTATCATTATCTAAAATTAAAAAATAAAATCTAAGGGATGAATAAGAAAGATAGATTCCAACATAAAGAAATTGATGGTGTTAAAAGAGTATTAATCACCTTGTGTGTGTGTGTGTGTGTGTGTGTGTGTGTGTGTGTGTGTATTAGACAAATAAAGAAAGCAAAGCAAAGCAGCCCTAAAGGGAGATATTTTCTCTAATTACTGCGTGTCTATCTTTTCTTTAAGGAAAAAAATAAAGAAATAACTAATAAAATATCACTGGTTACTCTATAAACACCATTAACTTTTCATGTAATTAAAGGCTTATAATTTTTTTATTTTGACTTCTTTGTTTTTTTCTATGTTTTGATTGCAGACAAAAAATATTGAGAAACAAGTATGGTTATTTAAGCTAGATGAGATGAGCCCACCTAGCCTATATTAGAGATAACTAACATGTTTGTTGATTTGAAAAATAAATATATGAAATCAAAATAAGAAAATTCCAAGCAGTTCATATGCTATTATCTTTATAAAATAATATGAATTTAGGAAAAGAAAAAAGAGTGTTGGTACATAAATATACAAAATAATAAATGTTCATACTTCATGTACTATTATTATCTCATAATTCTGATCAACACCCATCACCGCGCTGGACGTAACATTCACCGGGAAACCTAGAAAGATGATAAAAGCTACTCAACTGTTATCGCTTTTGGAAATTAAATATCTTCAAGGAGATGGAAAAGACGAGAGCAAACAACACTGCAAACCCAACATTCACGCCTGCAACCACTCCCAGAAAATCATGTCTGAAACTAAAATACTTTCTCATAAAATCATCCACTGTCACCTCTATGTCTAGCATGTCTTTTCTATCTCCATATTGTGATTCCAGCAATCCATACAAGGTCCAAGCCATTGGGCACGCCCAGTACAACCATCTCCACCATACAGGAATTCTCTATTTTTGGCCACACATCATGATACAAAAAAAGATAAATATATCAGCCAATCCAGGGCAAAACTAAACTTTCTGGATGTGGATGGCTAGAGATAAGGGGGCTTACCGTTAGAGGGACCATAAATCCTGAAAACAGGTTCCAAACTGCGTAAAAAGCTGACGAAATTATGGTAGACATG
The DNA here is from genome assembly GCA_015731905.1 of Salix dunnii. NCBI lineage: Eukaryota > Viridiplantae > Streptophyta > Magnoliopsida > Malpighiales > Salicaceae > Salix > Salix dunnii. The sequence continues at coordinate 4,478,239 of CM027661.1, forward strand.
TGGTGATTTGGTGTAACACCCACAGCCATCATGCCGAAAAAGGTGAACTGAAATAGTGTGGAGATCGTGTAGAATAGATACCAAAAGAATTTAGCAACAGTCCATTCAAATCCTATCATTGAGTAAACTATGATACTATAGGCTACTGCTTGAGCAAGAATGTATGGAATCTCGATAACAACCTGCAGCAGAAGTTGAGAATTCGTTAATGAAATATTCACAAAGTAAATCCCAAAACAAACCTCTTTTTTCCCCCTCAAAAGATCTAGTTAGTACTTGAGCAATGGCATAGGGGAAGGCTGAATACATTCCGGCAGCCCTTTCTCTGTAAAAAACTGTTCTCTCAGTTGAGACTACTGGCTGCACGCTTCCAGAATTTTGGACACCGAGGAAGAGGACAGCAGTATACATGGAACCCATTGCATTCAACAGATCCTGTTCCTTTGTCCTATGAACGAAAACATCAAATGTTAATGTTAGGATGTGATCAACAGAATGTAATAAGTTTAAATTTTGAATTTGTAACTTACGTTTTAGAGCCAAGGTCCCAAAACATTGCCCCAAACATCAGGGCAATGAAAACAGTAACCAGAAACCTTACGGTGTTGTACGGTGGATTGCGCCCGTATGACCAATGCTGTTTCAACAAGCAGGCTATGAACTGTCTGAAAAATGACTGCTGGTACCGAGTTGGGAAGTAGAGGTCCTTTGAACCAGGAGCGGGTGAGCTTAGTTGTTTAATAAGCTCTTTGTTTGTACTGAAATACAAGGTAGAAAATGCTATATCAGCAGATATGTTTCTTGCATGCCGCTTATCTACAATGCCTTGCAATCTTGTGAAGCAGACAATTTAACTTCCTGTCATACTTACCTGTATAGTTCAGAATTTCTGTACACATCAGTAAAATCAACTCCCAAAGTTATTTCTTGAACTGGACTAGTGATTTCTAGCATCCAAGTTGCTGGATTGTGACCGTCTTTGATTTTACTCACTCCTTGAACCCCCTTGTTGTTGATGAAATGAAAGATGAGTTTAACAGGACTATAAATGTAAAAATATACGTAGTTCCAAGTTTGTCCAGCGAAAATTTACCTCAAAATACTTGATTAACTCACAAGAATGGCGACCCAGTGGCCCTACATATATCTCATGTCCTCCTTTTTTCAGTAGGAATAACTGTGACCAGTGTCCAATTCATCATACCAAGTCTTATAAGAGGGCTAACAAAATCTCTGTGATGAAAAGGGGGAAATTTACGATTATGTCGACTCTTTTTAGTCTGTCAATAGTTCTCACCTCATCAAAAGATTCAAATATATCAATGCTTGGCTGGTGGATAGTGCACACTACTGTTCGTCCTGTGTCCACGGTATTCCTAACAGTCCTCATTACAACTGCTGCAGCTCTTGCATCTAGTCCTGTAGTTGGCTCATCCATGAAGATTATAGAAGGGTTTGCCACTAGCTCAACAGCAATTGTCAACCTCTTGCGCTGCTCAGTGGAGAGACCACTGACACCAGGCAACCCAACTAGAGCCTCCCTCAATGGGGTTAATTCCACAAGCTCCATAACTTCCTCGATGAAAAACTGCAACCATTTTATTAGTAGAAAAGGTGGATACATATAGTAAACATAAGTTATACATCTTATTTCGATAATAATAATAATAATAATAATTAAATAAACATTGACATTGCTGTAAACTAAAGGCATAACAAGATTTTTGCACCTCAAAAAATGGTTATTTAGTTATTTATTTTTTGAATAAAATGGATAGTTAACATCCTTGATCATGACTAGGCAGAAGGATGTCAAGGAAACAAGCTCAAGTTTTAAAAGTTAAATCTGGCCGAAATGCTAGAGAAACAGAAGGTAAAATTTCACAGTTCATGAGGCTGGACTTGAACAAGTGTTGCTAAACTCAAGCTCTAAACGATGTCAAACTAAGGCCCAGGTGTAGCTTAACCAGGTTATCTTAGAAATTCATAGTAGACTACGATTTTTGCAATTGAAGCGCATTATCAAAATCATGAAGAAGACCGGATACGGGCTACTAGATACTACCTTTCTTGTCTCTTTATCAATCTCGACTGGCAAGCGAAGCCAAGCAGAAAAGAGTAAAGACTCATAGACAGTCACAAGCGGAGAGTGGATGTCATTTTGTTCACAGTATCCAGAAATTCTAGCAAATGTTTCTTGCCTTTTTGGGTACCCAGAAACGATTATGTTCCCTTCGATATATCCTCCGGTTTTCCTACCAGCTAGGACATCCATCAGAGTGGTTTTACCAGCGCCAGTGACCCCCATCAGAGCTGTAAGAACACCGGGTTTGAAAGCGCCGCTCACCCCCCTGAGAAGTACTAATTTATCTTCTCGTATGCCTTGATCTTTCATTTCCTGAAAGTTCCATTTATATGATTGTCATGTTGGAACCGTGTTCCTTTTTAGCGGAATTTTCCCATTTCCAAAGAGATGTGACAGTTTTCATGACTTACTTGAGGCATGTGTACTGAGTAGGTAATTTCATCAAAGGTAATAAAATGTTGTTCAAACGGAAGAATCATTCCCTTTTTCTTGTTCTGAGAGGCCCTAGTAGTAGTCGCTTTTGACCTCATTGAAGAGGACCTACACGAGTTAAATCTCTTCCTGATTTCTTCCTGATTCTCTGCGAGCAGTCGAACTTTAATGTCATGTTCTCCAAGCAGAATGATAATAATGCATGTTTGCAATAAAAACACCCTTTGCATGGCCTCATCACCTGCTTCATTTTGGTGATCTGTGCTATTTACTTGAGACAATAACTCGAGGGATCTTTCGGCTTTGTCATTCTCTTTATTGCCAGGAGACTCTTCCAATCTAGCACCCTGAAGCTTTTCAAATGCTGCAGAAACAGTTTAGACAATCATTCATTGTTCCCCTAAATAAAGGTCCTAACTGTAAAGATAAGAGTACCCACGGTCAAGACAAGTAAGAGCTGCTGTGTAAGCGAAGTTGAATACTAATGTAAAACCGATCAATGCCCCTACTCCTATCCAGTACCAATATGCTTCTGTAAAGAATCCGCGGGACTTCAAAACTGCAACCCCCAACGGCTCCGTTGAAAATGGAAGCACCTTTGATAAAGAGTAAATCAATTATCAGTTAAGTTCATCAGACCAGTTACACAAAAATGCCGGCATGGCTAATAAAGGAAATTACTCGACTCCAACTCTTCCCCAGGAATTCATTGACCGCCATTGCATTTTCTCCATACATCATTGGTGAAATCCAATAGCCCCAGATGAGCCATTTCTTCACATTCTCTGTGGAATTGCACAAGGAAAGAAGTGTTCTTAGGATTAGTTACCGGGAAAAAAGCTTCAAATATCATTCATGTACCATACCTCGCGACAAAACAAAACCACAATTTACAAAAAGAATGAGAAACACAAATGAGGCCAATGTGCAAGAAACTGTGAGGTTCCTCCCAATAGCAGCAAGCAATCTAAAGAGTGCAGAGGCCATTTGATTAACAAGGAAAAGGACAAGAAACTGCCTGAAAAACCTGTAACAAGAACAGTAACTTTTTATTTGGAACATAACGATCCAACCTTCAATGTCTGGATTTTTCTTATTCTCGTATTTTTTTTGTACCTTCCAACATTAGGGTCGAATCCCATGGTGTAATAGGTGATGACTACCCAGACTGCAACCTCTATGATTGTGATCGGGATCCTCAGAATCCATGTGGGAAGAGCATACGCCCATGCAGGATAAAATAAAAGGTCCCTTTGCTTGTAAAAGACTGGAAGCTTGAAGACAGACATGCCAATTTCTGACATTCCATTAAACATAATCATAACCAATATGAAGAACAAAGCACCCATGTAAATTCCTCCATCAGTTATAGAATCCCGATGCATCTCAGTTCTTATGAAGAGTGTTGACCCGATCAGTGCCATCAATATGAGCTAATAGCAGAGCATATGAAACACATCATACTAATGAAGAAAATTGAGTTCAAATTCAAAACAAGGTTAAGATAACAACCTGCACCAACTTGAAAATGTAAACAAATGAGTTTCTCTTCATCAACAATAATTCTCTTGAGAAGCAAGCTCTAAGAAGCTCCTTTTTGCTAACACCGTACTTCTCAGTTGTCAAAACAGAAGGGTGACTCTTGCTTCTCTCAAATGGAATTGCAAGCTCATTTCCTAGCCTCCTTCCCACATGAAAGGATTGAAATGCCTCAGAAAATTCCTTAACTGTGACAAAACAGTGGGGCTCATCTGTACGTGCCCAGTACTGCTTCTGATCTTTCCTTGATGTAACCTAAAATAAATTTCATTATTCCACTTTCCTTATCATACCCCTTAGGCCACTAAAACCTCAGATTAATCAAATACAAGGAGCACAATTTATTTGGCTCGTTCTAATAAAGAGAAGATAGCAAATACTCACTTCTTGCAAGAAGTCAGCCACTCCTTTTCTTTCGGGGCACTTAAAGCCCATTGATTCAAAAAATTCTAGCACGTGTTCACTGGGACCTTGGTACACAATATGTCCATCAGAGAGGAGAATAATGTCATCAAAGAGATCATAAGTCTCTGGTGCCGGCTGGAGGAGAGAAATGAAAGCGGTTCCATTAAGAAGACAAATGCATTGCTTGAGTGAGTTCATTATCTGAAATGTTGTCGAGCTGTCCAAACCAGTAGATATCTCATCCATTAAAAGCACCTTTGCTGAACCAACCAGCATCTCACCTACAAGAGAATTGTTTTAAATTAAATATAAAACCCATTGACACTTTATGCTCTGCTTGTTTACCTGTTGTTACTCGCTTCTTTTGTCCCCCTGAGACACCCCTAAGCAATTCGTCCCCTAGGATGGTATCAGCACAAACTTCTAGTCCCAGCACCTGAAAGTTTAGAGGAATTGAATGTAATTGATGTCTGTTTTCTACGATATACGTATGCTGAAATGCAATACAAGGGTGATTTGCCTTCAGGATGTAATCTGTGATCACACTCGTGTCTTGGCCCCCCACTGATGCAGCCTGAAATTGTAAGAAACTATCAACTATCATGCCAACAAAGTTAGCTGTTTAAAAGTGGAAAGAAAAAGGTCAGAAAATACAGCAAGCAACGTCCAAATTTTTTACTTAAACATTATAAGTTGCAAGCAGGTGAAAGTCCTGGTTGAACAGAACCTCTAAGTTTTAGAAACTGGAGCTTCCATTGTTATGAAGATCATTTCTATGCTGTAGACAAATTCCTAGTCAAATTCAAAGACATTTCCATGGAAATATATTTCTTTCTTACCTTCATGAACACATCAAGGTCAGGATCAGGTTTAATTCCAGCTGCTTTCTCTCGTCTTAACAATTCGGCCAACATCTCTGCATTTCATCAATATGATACTGATAACATATTCAAAACATTTTGAAATCATTACATTCACGTATTTTTATAATTTTTAGAATTAACCATAACGGGCTCCAGTTCCCTGGCATCTTGCAGAGAATGATAGTGTTTCTCGTACAGTCATTTCAGCTGTATGAAGGTCATGTTGACTGATGTAGGCAGCAGTTCTCTGGGGCACAAACTCATTCATCTCATGGCCATTGTAAGTCACCCTCCCCGAATACTGAAAGATGAGTTCAGGTATAAGGTTGCAGATAATACTGGTAAGTTAAATCTATTGAACAAACACCAAAACGAGACAAACAAAAATTAACCTCACCTCCAGGTTATTATGAAGCTTTCCTGCCAAAGCCAACAGCAGAGTAGTCTTTCCAGAACCTGGTGGACCTAAAAGCAATGCCATTCTGCAAAACACGAACATAGTTAATAAATGGTGTCAATAAAATGGTCTCCTTTTCCAAGCTTTTTTTGAATAGAAAAATATGGACCAATTTTGATTATCTAATAGCATGCTTTGTTTACCTGCAAGGCTTTATGATCCCACTCACATCATTCAGGATATGCAACCGTTTCTTTCTAGTAGGCAGCGAACGGAGATAGTTCAAGGATCCCTTTCACAAAAAATGAAAAACTAACATGTAAAAGCTTGTTTCCAAATGAATTTTAGGCTATGCTAGTGGGGCATAACGGTTCAGGTTCGCAAGCAATCACCTCAGCTATATTGGCCAAAGAGTTAAAAATTGTAGGCAGAGCTCTGCTTCCTAGATAAACTTCAGTTTCAACATTTAAATGCTCAAATCTGACTTCCGCTGTGGGAATTTCGATTCCCACTCTGTAATAATACATCCCAAGAAAAGAAAAAACCTAGCAACTTCGTAAATATTTTCTTAGATTTAAACAAAGAGCTACTAAAATCTGATAATTTCTTGTTTATTTCTATGGAACAAGAACAATCTTACCCATCGAGGCGGTTCTTGAGCTTCAACAGGAACTTCTCGTTATCTGTCTCAGTGACTTTAACCAGTCTTTCCATCAAATTCTTCCTTTCTTGAAAGCCAAGCTTATGAATATCAATTTCACAAGCCTCGCCTCGTGACGTAGTTAGTAAACCTTTCCTTAAACGACTGTAAGTTGGAAGCCTCTCGATTGCTGCCCATTTAAGAGCCTCTTCATCATCCACTTCTCGAGATGATGTCGAAAAGGTTTCCATACCGTTGCTCCTCCATATGGAAGAACTGTTTGCTTGCAAACTACTTTTAACTTGATAGAAATCACCACTGTTCATTGCGAACACTACAACAACTAAAACCCTCCAAAAGGCAATATTTATCTGCAAATATTCATGAGAAAAATGCCACCAGCTTATGGAAGTCTTAAGCTAAATATACTCGAGACGACCTGATGCGTTCTGAGTGATCATTTCAAACTCTTATATTGATGTTAGGTACTAAAGAATATATTTTATGGCTGGCAGTTATTAATGAGATGAAAGTCTAATGATCTTCTTTCCATTTGCTGCGGCTAAAGTGGATAGCCGATTTTCACAGTTGAAGAACAACTTCCCCTTGTGACCACATAGAAATGTTAAAAACTATTTCTACCCTCTTTTTATTAATGGAAAATGCCCGACTGATTTTGCCAGGGGACAGGGAAATGATTCACCAGCCACCGTAACTGGCTGGCTGTGCATGGATGTAAAGGCTACTGCAATATCCCGTTCTTTTACTCAAACAAGGATATTATTTTACAGCCATTCCATCGTTTTGCAGCAGCTGTGACTGTCATTTTGTGTTCTATGACAGTATCTTTATTTTATGATCCGGGTCCTACCTTGATCTGTAAATTCGAATGGTATTTTAATTTTTTAATATCATGCTAATTAAATATTTTAGTTTTTAAGGGGTTATCCCGGTTTTATAACTCATGCTTTGTATGTTAACCCGGGTTTATTCGATTTATTTTTTTATTTGAATGCTGTTTTAATCTTTTTATTTAATATTGAGTTTATTGAAAATTGATTTTATTTGTGAATTATAATGTTATTAAAATCTCATGACCTGAATAATAGATTTGAAATGTTAACTCGAGATGACCAAACATGTTTTCGATTCCATATCTAAAGAAAATATCGTAATTTTTTTTAAATAAAACTATATTTTTATTCATTTTTAAGGTTAACCATGAATTTGTCAAGTAAATGCCCATACAATTTAACTTTATATCCTCGTTTTTTTTTGCTAAAAAATCTACATAAACAACACCTATATAGTTTTTTTACACCTGGATATTCATTTTGTGGGTGTAGTTTTTTCTTCGTGCCAGTGCTGCAACATAAGAAAAATGGGAGTTACAAGAGATAGTGCATTGAGAAAATCAAATTATATAAATATTGAAGAGTTTGGTGAGTCTGAGCCGAATAAGAGACGTCGAGGCCAACCCCAACCCCAACCCCACCTAGCGTGACAGAATGGCTACATGACCACCCCCATGCACCTAGCTTGCCTAACTGGATGGGTCGATTGGTTCTCGGCATCGAGTGATCGGAGTCCCCAAAAATATTAATTAAAGTTAATAAACCCAATTAATTAGGCACACTCGTACGAACTACGAAGTGCTAGTCAATAACCAGAACCATCAAATTAGCAGGCCCCTGCAGTGCAGCCAGCCAAGTACAGAAATTAAGGAGCTATAAAGAAACGCAGCAAGTGTGACCATAACAAACCGCCTTTTTATGCAGCACGCTACCACGCCAGTCCAGAAGCCATACGATTTCGATAGCAGCTTTTTTTTTGTTTTGAAATTGGTTTGTTTATTTAGAAATATATTGTTTTATTTTAAAATTTATTTTTAATATAAACACAACAAAAACATTTAAAAAATTAATTTTAAATAAAAAAACTTTTCAAAAGTATTTTTAAAGCACAGTGATTAACATACTTGACATGAGCTCTAGTTCTTTAAGACTAGAAATTGATAGGTGAATACACTGTAGATAGCGCCCCAGCCGCTGCAACTGAAATAGTTCGCGTTTAAGTGGCCGTTTGGCATTGTGGTGTGATCCACGATTGCCAAACGGCTTCTAAATTCAGTGTTTGGTAAACAACCAAACACAGTTACAAAGTATGGGACCCACAGAAAAAATGGTTTAAATCGGTGTTTTAAGAAAAGCTGAAAATACATGTTTTTCGGTTTGCGATTCGAGTTTGACAAAATGCACAGAACCTGCTATTCAATATTCAAATACAAAAATTATCGTTAGAAAAAAAAACCCTAAAACATCCTCTCGATTCTTTGCACAGACAACAAAGATCCTCATGTTTTTTGCTCTGCTCAAATTCTAATCCATTCAGTGCATGAAAATCATTCCGGGTTCTTACACAAAAGAAACAAATAAACCCATAACACAGCATTTTTGAAGCTCAGGATTCAAAATTGCATTTCCATTAGCAATGATTTCAAGCAAAAACACAGGCACCCCAAACCAATAAAAAGAAAGATCGAAACTTTCAAGAAGTAATGCAAAGAAAGACAAGAAAAAGCCACAAAGGGAATACCCTCTCGACCCAATCACGAGAATCAGGACTCCATTCGAAAGCAGGAACGGGTGAGGGTTTATATATGGGGGGTTTATATATTATTATTATTATTATTATAGTTAGCATAAAATAATAGTTAGCACAAAAAAATAAATATGTGAAATTTGTTAATTAGGATTTTTTTTATCGGTTAAAATAGTTAGCATAAAAAAATAGTTAGCACAGAAAAATAATTATACGAAATTCATTAATTAGGTTTTTTTTTGTCAATTAACTTAATTACATACTATAAATTTACTGTTAGATTTATAAATTGTTTAAATTTTGTGTTTAGAGCTGCTGTGAATTTATTCGTAAGTTGTATGTTGATAATGATGTTATTTTCCTTGTATTAAATATGTGTGTGCATATGTCTATGCCCTTTAAAGTAATTTCACAAGTTAAAAGCAATATGAAAACCTTGGTAATCAAACACTTAAAACTGTTTTTTTTTTTAACCTCCAACTCAACCACAGTTTTAACGAAACACTTCACTGTTTATTTTGAACCACCGTAAAAACGTTTTTTTTTAAACTGTTTTTTTAATCTTAATCGCAAAAGCAAAAGCAATGTCAAACACTACCTAAGCAAATTGGTCAGGCCAGGCCAGAATGACGAAACCCGGACGTGGAATTACGTGGCTATCTGATATAATCAACCATACAGACAGCCCAGAAGCCCTCGGCAACCATGCCATGCCCAAGGGTTGTCTGCAATCTTGAGCACCGTATTAATGGTGGAGCCACGGAAATCCAATCTGCTAGTTCCTAAAGGTCATCTTTTACGGTGGCTTTACAATGCGGATGTTGTTCTTGTTCAAACTGCAATGATTAAGGAAATCATTGCTGCTTTAGTAAATAGTGTACGGCCCTCCCTCCAGTTTAAATTACAAAAGGAGCTGACAGAGACGCAAAATACAGAATCTAACGCCTCAATCAACTCTTCAGCCACAGCCAAACCCCACCAGGAGGAGTTCGCTGCATCCAATTCAACTCTCAAGATTTGAATTCATATTGATTCTCTTCACTGGTCGTTGAAGAAGAAATTACGTCTCAAGCCCAAGCCCATATATCGATTCAGTGAATTTTCACTTTATTTTCATCACATATTGGGGATTTGTTTTCAAAATAAATTTAAAAAATCTTAGGGCTCTTCAGACTTACAAGTGCGTTTTGGTCATTGAAGAAATATGTTGATTATATGAACTAAGGTCATGATCCCCGTGACCAAAAATTTATCATGGCGTAGGACCAACCCTATCTATCCGTTACACCCACCGTGTATCCTGCCACGCGGCACTTCCTAATTCAAACCCCACCAAAATCTTTAAAGTATTAAACAAAGAATTCGACCGTTAACTTCTTCTTTTCTATTCAACAAAAACCACGACACTCTATTTTCTTTTCTTCCACAAAACCTCTCTAAAAGCTAGAAGAGAAATCAAGAAGACAACAATGGCTGCCGATTATGTCTTAAAGGACGAAGATATGGAGATTGATGAGGGGTTTGGGTTCCCAAGAGCCTATGCAAAGCTTTGTAGAGATCGTGGTGTTGTGGGGGCTTATAGCCATGGTCCTCCTTTCGCTTTCATTCCATATGCAATGCAGCAACATGAGGTAATAATTTAAAAGGGAAAATAAATGGCCCTTTTGACAAATATTTTTTGAAGTTTTAGGTTTTAGTGAAGGAGAAAACTAGGTCAATGGTTTAAATCTTACCGGATTTTCACAGATAGGCCTCTGTTATTTGATTTTGTTTTCTTGATAAATTTAATTCGTTTAGCTGCTTCTTTCTTGTTATGGCTAACTGCGGAAACTCTTTCTACTTAGATCATAAGATTCCAGGATTAAATTGAAACGTTAAAGTTGAAGCTAAATCTAACAAAGGTTAAACAACCAAAATGGACCAAGAATTTTTGCATGAAGTGTGGTTTTAAAGAGTTAATACTGTCAATAATTCAGCCAACGATAATTCTTTTTCAAGGATATGGTTTACCTTTCCATCTATTACGATGCTGGCTTTGATCATGATTTTCTCTGCAGATTTCCAGAGCACGGGAATTAGAACAGATGTTTCCAATTATTGAACAAAAAGCGAAACAAAATGCCAAGCCCAAGATTTTTATCAGCCTCCTGTGGAAGCAGCTCAATCACCTTGGGTAACTTAATCTCTCTGCTCTGACCCATAAAAATGCTATTCAAATTCTTGTGATATATGATCTCTTATTTATTTGTTACTGTGCTGGATTTTAGGAATGCTGGATTTGATCCTGCAGTAATTCGAGTGGACCCATACGGCAATGTTCTATATTTTCATGCTGATAAAGCCTCACCTCTTGCTTGGGACATTGATCACTGGTTCCCTTGCCCAAGTACATAATTAATCATAAATCTCTCTCTCCATTTATGTGTGTATAATAAAGTCATACAAAACATCTGTAATGTTTGGTTTTGCTCGTTGAAATTGTAGGGGGGGGATTGACAGTTCCAAGCAATTTGAGGATACTACAATGGCAAGTGTGCAAGAGAAAGCACAACAAGCTGGAGTTTCTTGTTCCGTGGTGGGATCTTCAGCTGGGAATCTCTGTGAACCAGTTCTTATCCATCTTTGCGTCTTCCAACTCAGATTTCAGGTTGGTCTATATCGATATCTAGCTTTTGCAGCATTCGAATTGAACGATGAAAGAGAAGTTATATAATGCACTTCCTTCCAAAATTATGGCAGGCACAGGGCATTTTCATTTTTGTTCTCAGAAGGAGAAAGTGAGGAACTGAATGCTTCCCAGAGTGTAGAGTCACATTCTTTTCCACAACATTTCATTGAATCGAGAGAGAAACTGGGCCTTGCTCCAGCTGCTGTTGTTGTATCTCGAAGAGAATCATATGATTCTTCTTTGGCTTTGAAATCATTGGATTATAACAGGCAGATGAGGTCGCATTCTCCTGCAAATGGTTAGTTGATGAATCTCAAATAGATAACAGTCTGCTTTTTTATATATCCCTTTTCTGTTACCAACTTTTTTTTTCATTTCTCCTATCCTTTTCTTTTTCATGCACGCATAGTTATAAAACTGAATTTCATGAGATAATATAGGGTGTTCTTTGGTTGTCTTACTTCAGCTTCAAGAAGAGTGAAGCCAGGTGTTCTGAAAGAAAATGAGGACCCGGACTTTATCACAAATCCATACCAAGCAATTGTCTTGGCCAGGGCTTCTATTAAGAAAAAAGAAGCAGCTCACAAGATGCAGGGTGAAATACTGAGTTTGGACGACGAAGTTAATGAAATAAAGAGAGAGAATGATGAGGAAAAGCTTACTATTCAGGACTTGGAATTGACACTGATAAAGCGTAGGAGGAGGGCAGAGAAGTGCAGGCGGCTAGCAGAGGCACAATCTTCATACAGAACTATGCTAGAGAAGATGATTCGTGATGCTATGCACCAGTAAGATTTGTTACCCAGCACAGAAGATTTTCTCTTCATTTTGTCATATTTTTCTCTGAATTTTTTGTCATATATTTGAAATATATGCATTTCTGAAATTATTATTGCAGGAGTGTTGTTTACAAGGAACAGGTGAGACTGAATCAGGCTGCAGTCAATGCACTCATGGCAAGGCTTCAAGCGCAGAAAGCAATGTGCGATGCTTCAGAGAAAGAACTCCACAAGAAATACAAACAAAGGGACGAGCTTGAGAAACAAATTAGGCCTGAATGGGAACAGGGAAGGAAGAGGTCAAGAACGGATGATATCTTACCTGAAGATGGAGACCATAAAACTATTTTTTATTTACCAGGAATCAGGCCAAGGACACCCTTACACAAGGAGCTCAGAGTGTTCCTAGAGGAGGAGCAGAAAGCTTCTGAGGCTGGCTTGTCTGCTAACGAAGAATCAAATCGTAACGAAATTGAAGAGGAACTCCTCAAACAACCTGAAATGACTATCATGAAGGAAGAGCATAATAAATCAAATATAGCATTCGAAAATGAAATTCCAATTGAATATAAGCTTCGGGCACTGGAAATAGGGGAGGGAAAGAGAGACAAGCTTCAATTCCCAGTTATCCAAGACCAAGAAATAGAGGAGGATGAAGAGAGCAGAAAGCAACGTGGAAAGGGAAATGTAGAGAGGTGGCTGCAATTGTTGCTAGAGAATTCTGGAGGAGAGATTGAATGTCAAAACTCAAGCGGCTATGGAGCGAACACATCTGATGACATTATTACAAAGCTGAACGAAAAGTTCCCACTAAAGGAGGCGGCCACACAGGTCCGGGGGGAGAAGCCGCAAGTAATTTTACAAGGAAATGATGAAGGAACAACAAGGGTAGAAGAGATTGTTGAGATAGAACCAAACAAAACACCGAAAGAAAAAGGAAATGCCAGTGTTGGTAGTGAAGCAATTGGAAGTAGCCACAGTTTTGAAGGGAAGGAAAGAATAGAGAGCAAAAAAGAAAGAATCCTTGCAAGATCGGAGAGTGCCAGGACAATGCGGCGTATCCCATCCTCTCCATCTTTGATCTTGGGTATGAGAAAGGGAGTTGAGTGCATGAGGAAAAAGCCCATGGTAACTGGTGATGATGACTATGACGACGGGGATCGTGCTGCAGGGAACAGCTTCATCAAGTCATCCATCAAGACTATCAAGAAAGCAGTCAAATTTTGAAACTGCAATTCCACTTGTTCAATGCCATTTATTTTTTCTTTATAGAGTGCTGCTAGCAATGGCAGCATCAGATGAATAATTGTGTGGAAATTTGTATTGTATATCCTAAAGTGACTTTGATTTGTGTATGAGATTGGTTGTGAGATATGTAATAACAGCTAGTTGTTTTTGCAAACAAATGTGATTCAGCTTGATTCATTTTCCCTGTAAAAATTGTACTCTCTGGAATTAAAGTTCATTGACTCCGATATATCTGTATACATGAAACTGAGATAAAAGATCCTCTTTTTCAGCTGTTGAGTGTGGACTAAATAGAAATGAATCCAAATAATAAATCCCAGCTTCTGGGAATGCATGCCATAGAGGCAGCTTCCCGATCCTCAACAAAATGGCAAATATTTACTGAAGTCATTACCCAGGTAGTGTAATGCATGCAATAAGTGAAAAATCAAGCAAACTAAGAAGTTGTAGTTTGGAATGCATTGGAGGCAATTTGGCTTGATTCTTCTTAAGTAGCCTCACCAGATCACTGATATTACTCCCACTCGAGCCGAATAGCAAAGGTGGTCATAAATTCAATCATGAGGTCTTTTCCCAGATTGGGGAATTGCAGATACGTTATATACATGGATACTTTTTTCAATCAAAGAGCGTGTGTGTGTGTGTTGTTGGGGTGTTAATCATGTATTAACAACTCAAGAACAAAATCATACCAGAAACAAACATCAAGTCACCAAATTCTAGATTCAGTTGTAACATTAGCGCGAAAGGACATTTCTTACATTCACCAGATCTCGCAATTTCATTTGAGCACTACAGATTCAGTGGTAAGAGAACGAAATTTGAGCAGAAGGTAGAACTTAGAAATATCAAAATTACAGGGCGTCAATGCCATTTTCATACATTATAAGCAGATAAATGGCATCATACATGATACAATATGTGTTTCGCACTTGTGTGTGAAAATTAGCATGGTCTAGCTATCTTCTAAGCACATATACACTTTGGTTATATGGATTTAAATAATGTTCCATAGCCCAATTATAAGTTGACCTTCACGAAATTGAGGTTGCCTTTCCAGTATCTGACTGCAATTTGACTGCACATTCAAAATTTCTTGAAGCTTCATCCTCCATGAAATGATCGAGTAGCTCTGTATCATTGATGGAAATCTCTCCCTGAACTATCTTGAAGATGAAATGGACAATTCATTCAAGTTTCTCAAGTTTTCTTGTCATTTCTTTCACAGTAACCTTCATCGCCACAAGAGCATAAACCATCCTTGAAATGATGAAACTGCTCAGTATCCCTAACAGAAATCTCTCTGCGAACTATCTTGGAGATGAATTTGACAGTACTATGACAGCTTTGGCACATATATAGATTCTTTGTTACCCATATAGGCATCCCAGGAGGAGAGTTGATTAGGCTGTAAACAATGGCCTGTCTCTCACTGTGCCCACAAAATATGTCAGTTTTTGAAGTTTCAGTTCCATCTATTGAACTGCATTCTTGACCATTGAAATCAGATGTCTTCATTTTTTCATAAAATTCCTCCAAAACAACATTTATTTCCCGCATTTGAGGGTGGAAATTATCTCCGCTAAGGAAAGCATGAACTTTTCCCTTTACTTCCACCCAACTACACCCAGGATCAACGATTAGCCCTTTCTCCTTCATTGTCCTCCTAACTTTAGCAACTTCATCCCATTTACCACTGTCAGCATAGAGATTACACAAGAGAATATAATACCCAATGCTTTCCGCATCCTCCTTGAAAATTTGCTGAGCAGCAAGCTCCCCGAGCAGAACCTGCTTGTGGATCCTACAAGCATTTAATAAGGCTCCCCAAATTGCAGGGTCTGGCTTTATAGGCATTCTCTCTATAAATTCATGAGCTTCATTCAATTTCCCTGCACGGCCAAGTAAATCAACCACACAGGCATAGTGTTTCAAATTCGGGGTCATATGATAATAGACTTTCATTCTCTGGAAGTACTCCAAACCTTCTGTTACCATTCGAGATCTACTGCATGCACATAGTAGAGAAATGAATGTAACATCATCAGGATTTATTTCAGATTCCATCATCCTTTTGAATAACTCCATGACCATAGCCCCTTTCCCTCGCTGAGCATATCCTGTTAGCAAAATATTCCAAGCCCCGACATCTTTTTCATTCAAGTTAAACTGGTTTAATGCAGTTCTCATCCTTCCACATCTGACATACAAGTCCAAAATTGCATTGGGTAGAAATCCATCGAAGCCCACTCCAGCCTTTAATGCATGGGCATGAATCTCCTTTCCGCACATCAAAGCTCCAACTCTAGCACATGCAGAGAGGGCAGAAATCAATGTTACAGAATTTGGTTTTGACTTCAATTTCATTTGCCGAAAGAATATCAAAGCCTCAAAACACCGATTGTTAATACGAAGCCCATTAATTACTGCGGTCCATGATATCACATCCTTGTCAGGAATTTGATGGAAAATTTCCAAGGCCTTTTCAATGCGTTTGCACTTTGAATACATATCGATGAGTGAATTTGCAACAACTACATACAGTATGTGTCCGGTCCTCTCAGCAAGCTCATGAAGCTTCATGCCCATATCTAATTGCCCTAATGAAGCACAAGCAGATAAAACACTGGCTATTGTTACCTCATCAGGCATGGTGCCCGTTATCTCCATGGTTTTATATATCTCCAAGGCCTTGTCAGGTAGCAAATTATCCACATAACCAGAAATCATTGTTGTCCATGACACGACATCTCTGCATTCCATTCCTGAAAAAACGCTTTCTGCTTCTTTCCAATGCCCAAGACTCAAGTACATTTGAATCAAAGAATTATACACTGAAATATTACGACCACATGCTGTTCTCACGACATAACTGTGAAGTTGTATCCCTAATCTTTCATCGCCAAGAAGCTCACAAGCAGATATCACGCTCGTCATGGTCATCAAATCAGGATCAATTGAAAGCTCACGCATCCTGAAAAACAACTCCAACCCTTCCAAACACTCATCGTTCTCAAAATACCCTGAAATCATAGCATTCCAAGAAATCCTATCTCGAGTGGGCATTTTGTCAAACAACATCCGCGCTGAAACAAAATCCGCGCATTTTACATACATACTAATCAAAGCATTGACAACATCAACATCCATGTCAAAATTAAATCTAACAACATGAGCATGAACCTCTCTCCCTCTCACTAAATTCATTGCCCCAGCACAACTCCTCAAAACCGAAGGGAAAGTATAGACATCAGGCCTAATTCCAGCCCACAAGATCCTATGATACAAACTCAAAGCCTCATCAAAAAACCCCGCTTTTGCATACCCACCAACCAGAACATTCCATGAAAACAAATCCCTCTCTCCCATCCTCCCAAAAACATTCCAAGCATTACCCACATCACCAAACCTCACAAACATACTCAACAACGCATTTCCAAGCCTAACACTCAACAGAGTCACCAATGAACTCAGCACAGCTTTCCACACATACTCACCCTCACTGTGTCCTCTCTTATTCTCACATAATCTTATCAAAGCAACAAAGCAGTCCTCTTCTACGGGAATTTTAGTTTCTTGCATTGAAGCAAGGTGTTTCATAGCATGTTCAAGGTTCCCGCTAAGACATAGTTGAAGCAAGCGTGAGTTTGTTGGGTTTTGAGGGGCAATTGAAGTAGTGGCTGTGGTGTTGAGTGAGTTTTGAGGGGGGTTTAGTGTAGAAGAGATAAGGTATGGCTTTGGGGGTTTGAAAGAGAGGGTAAAAATTTTGTTGGGGTTGTGGATTCCGGGGAAGTGGGAGTTAAGGTTTTGAAGGTCTTGGTGGAGAAGAAATTGTGGTGTTATAGCAGAGAGAGCCATTTTTGCAAAGGAGCATTGTTTTGGCTGAGGTTTAGCAGCTTCACGATAAACTTTATTAACCCATGAGATTTTTCAGTTAAGGTGGTTAGCGCCTACTTAATTGTATTTCAATTTTATTTTTTTTTATTGTTGAATTTGATGGTATATTTTATTTTATTTATTCTCATTCCATTGAGGAAATATTATTTTTTATTCATTATATTAAAAAAGGAATTAAACCATGTGGATTTTTTTTACTATAACAATTTATACATATTATTGTATATTATAATAGTATAATTATTGTTTTGCCTCTTGGTATATATTTTAACTCTTGGACTCGAAGGTATTTTAGACTTTTTTTCATGGAACCGGTTAGCATTCTCTTTATGTTTTAGCATACTTGAGTCTTTTCCGCATATTTTAAGTAAAATTATGTTTTTACCCCTGCTAATAAACAAACAGTTGACTATTCAGAGGTATTATTATTTTTTTACACTAATATAAATATTAAAATAATCATATTACTCTCAAATGTTAAGTCATATGATTTTAAAGAAATAAGATAAAAAAAAATATTGAACCGCAATTTTTTTTCAAATTATTAATCCGAGATATTAGATTTAAAACATTATATGCAGAAAATTGCAAAACTTACTTCTTAATAAATACAACATCAAATGATAAATTACTTGAATTATTATTCTCATTGCTATTATTATGATTTAAAGTAAAAGCAAAAACAATCCTAGCAGCATCGGGGGGAAATTGACATAAAGAACGAATGGAAATATTTGAACAAAATTAAAGAATAGAAGCGAAATTAGTATTGTTATTATTATCATTACGAGACATTACCAAACTATCAAATACAATATAAGTTAATATGTTATTCTTTATCTGTTTGCTTAAAAAACTTTCTATTATTTAGTTTTTTTATATATTCATTTTATTATGAATAAGGCGTTGAAAATAATAAGAACGATTATTTTTAAAGTATTTTTTCTTAAAAAATGTATTTGGCTAATTATATAATTTGTTTTTTTTTTAATATCAATGCATTAAAATATATATAAAAAAAATGAGCTAATATTATTTTTAAAATCTCAAATTAATTTAATCTCAATGTTCTCAAATACTTTTAATATAATAATATCAAGAATAAATCTTAAAACAATATATCAAGTCACACATAAACAAAACAGATGAAAAAACACATAGATAATAGATCATTAACAACAAAGCACTCTTTATATGTTCATAAGAGAGAATTTCACTCTTATTTTACGCAATCAAATATAAATTTAATATGTTTTTTTAAAGTAAATTGTATTTAATATAAAAATACATAACAATAAAAATTAAAAATTTAAACTAAAAATATAGATATATAAATACAAATAACAAATAAGAACTATTCAAAAGGATTGAAAAACATAAAAGGATTGAACAAAATAAAAAAAATATGAACGAAATACAAAATAAAAAATTGAATATATTAAAATGAGGAGAGAGAGAGAGAGAGAGAACTCACTACAGCGGGGGCACAGGGCAAATTATCTTTATTTTTACTCCTTTTATGTTATTATATTTATTTTTTTATAATTTGGTTTTTAATTTTACATGCATCGCTCTTGGGGTCATAATTATAATCAGAACACACATTAACTATAAAATAAAAGTTGTGCCCTTTTCACTGTTCATCGATTTACTGTGCACATAGACACATTGCACTGTTCACTGGATATTTTTCGTCCGTGCATCACGCGAGTTCTTCTGTTTTTTTTTTAATTTTCCGGTTTTGAATAGTGTATTAACGAAAAAGCCCCCCGAAAAAGACAAAATAGTTCACAGGAGCCAGGGGCATCACCGGTTTTTCCATTTTATTTGCACAGTGCACGGACGAAAAAAGCCCGTAAACGACAAAATAACGCACAGTGAATGGGGATAGTTGCGTCCTTTCCATTACGGTTTTTCCATAAATATCAATGGGGACAGGGGCTTCTTGGTAATTGGTTAATATTTTATTTTATTTTTTTAGATTAACTGCTGGCGCGTCACTCAGGTGTGCCAGCAGCGTTTGACGCTTCCACGCCGCTTAGGAGGTGCGTGCGACTTTTTGCCGCCGTCAAAAAATACCTTCCACCGTACCAGAAGATGCACCGGAAGGTCCTCTATCTTCCATCGCGGCGCGTTCCGGTCGTAGATGTCCGGGTAATCAGCGACGAACGGTTTTTCATCGGCCATCGCTTTTCTCTCTCCTGCCACCCAAAAGTCAGTCCGGTCACTGATGTTGGCGATAAGTTCATTTTGGTCCCTGATGTTTTGATTTCGTTTTTCTTACTAGTTTATTGAAATTAAAATTTTATTATTTTCAATTGTGCCCTTCAATTAAAACTGATTATATAAGAAGTTTTTATTTCAGTCCTTATACTTTTGATTTTTGATTTATTTTTTATTCCTTCAATTTTTCTGGTACAAATGTTTTGAATTCTTTAATTTGGTCCGATATAAAGTTTGATTTCAGTCCCTCTTCTTCTAATTTTATATTAAATAGCAGTAATTTTCATTATTTATTTTTCGTCCTCCAATTGTTTTTTGTTTCAATTTTATCCTTTGATTGGAATTAATTTTATATATTTTATTTTTCATTTCGTTCCTTATTCTTTTAGTTTTTTATTTGGTATTAATTCATTTTTTTAATGTTTATTTTTTATTAATATTTATGCATCTATGTTTTAATTTTTGTCATTTTTTTTATTTATTTTTTATCAATTCAATTCTGAAATTTTAATTTATGTTGATAATTAGTTTTAAATTGATATTGTATATTTGTTACCTTTATTTTTTTTCCTGTTATTTTAATTTTTTTTTATTAAATGATTTTTATGATTTTGCTATTTATGCAATAATAATGATAATTTTTTAATTATTTTTTATACAAATCTTTTGCTTTTTTGTAATGATTTTCCAAGCCAATTTAATTATTTGAATTGTTCTAATAGTAATATTGATAATAATTTTTACTATTATAATAATCATTTATTTATTTTGGTCCCAGGATTTTTTTTTTCAATTTTATCATTCAATTAGAATTAATTATATATTTTATTTTTCATTTCAACCCTTATTCTTTTGATTTTTTATTTTATATTAATTCATTTGGTTTTTTTAAAATTGTTTGATAATGTTTATTTTTTATTCATATTTATGTATCTATGCTTTTAAAAAAAAATTTGATTTTTTTTAATCAGTTCAATTTTGAAATTTGAATTTTTATGGGTAATCATTTTAAAATTAATATTGTTCTTTTTTCCCTTTATTCAATTTTTTTTCTTTTCTTTTATTTTAATTTGTTTTTTGGATTATATGATTTTTATGATTTTATTATTTACACAATGATAATGATAATTTTAGTGATTAGTTTTTTATTATTTTCCTATAAATCCTTTGCTTTTTTTAATAATTTTTCTCCTTTTGTTCTTTCTTTTAGTTTTTTATTCCTTTTTGTATTTTTCTTATCAAAATATTTTGTTTTTTTTTAATGATTCTTTAGGTCAATTTAATTATTTCAATTGTTTTGACAATAATATTAATAATAATTTTGACTGTTATAATAATATATATTTTTTTTTACATCAGATGACTTTTTTACCGGAGAATTTTTTTTTATGTATCTTTTGTTAAAGTTTTGATAATTTTTGTAGTTTTTCATTTATTTTTTTATTATTAACACCATAATAATAATAATAATAATAATAATAATAATAATAATAATGCTTTAATGATTTTTCTTGCTTACTCTTTTGTTAATGTTTTTTTGGTTTTTTCCCCTCAGAATAATTTGATAATTTTTATTGTTTTGACAGTAATAACAATGATTTTTTTTTTGATCTTTTGTTGAAGCTTTTAGAATTTTTTTAGTCTTTTTTTTTCTTTCATTATTAACACAATAATAATAATAATAATAATAATAATAATAATAATAATGATAATGATAATAATAATAATTTAATTATTTTTCTTATTTATTTTTTTTATTGATATTTTTTAGGTTTCTTTCCTCTCTGGATAATTTGTTAATTTTTGTTATTTTGACAGTAATGACAATAATAATTTTTTTTTTTTGTGATCTTTTGTTGTTTATTTATTCTTTCAAAATAATAATAATAATATTTTATTTGTTTTTCTTACTTGCTATTTTGTTTATGTTTTTTTATTTTTTTTCTCGGTATAATTTGATAATTTTTATTTTTTTGCATAGTGATAGCAATAATAAATATTGCTCCATTTTTTCCTTTATCTATTGTTTGTTTTGTTTTCTTTTATATTTATTTGTTTTTTGAGGTAGATGATTTTTATAATTTTATTATTTGCCCAATAATAACAATAATTTTAGTTATTAATTTTTTATTATTTTCTTGTAAAAATATTTTGGTTTTTTTAATGATTTTTCATGTAGATTTAATAATTTCAATTGTTTTGATAATAATGTTGATAATAATTTTAACTGTTATAACAATGATTATAACAATAATGTGAGGATGAATTTTTAGTTTATGCTTTTATTTTTTTATCGAAAGAAATTTAATTATTTATATTTTTTATTTGATTGTTGCAAATTTTTATTTAATATTAATTCATTTAGTTTTTTTAATTATTGGATAATATTTATTTTTTATTCGTATATATGCATCTATACTTTTATTTTTTATTTTTTATTTATGTTTTAATTTTAATCGGTTCAGTCATGAAATTTTAATTTATGTTGATAAAATTAATATTGCTCCCTTTTTTCCTTTATTCATTTTTTTTATATTTTCTCTTATTTTTATTTGTTGTCTGGATCAGATGATTCTTATAATTTTACTATTTGCGCAATGATAATAATAGTTTTTATGATTTTTTTAATTGTTTGTTTATAAAAATCTTTTGTTTATTTTTTTAATGATTTTTCAGGGAATTTATTTATTTTAATTGTTTGAATAATTATATGAAGAATAATTTTAACTATTATAGCAATAATAATGAAAATAACGTGGGGTGGAATTTTCAATTTATATTTTTCACTTTTTGTTGATAAAAAATTAATTAATTATTTTTTTTATTTTATTATTACAGATATTTTCACAATTTATACTTTATTTTTGTTTGGTTGAAATTGAATTATCAAATAAACTAATCTTAATACAGTTGATGTAATAATTCAAATATTCAAATCTTCTTGCTTCTTTAATGATGATGATAAATTAATGCTGATTATTTCGTAAAAAATTGTTAAATAGATAAATTTATAATGATTTAAAATTCATATATTTTATAGAAAATTCACACTTCACATGATTTATGTACAAATTTATTATTTTGGTTAAATTTATAGTGCAATAAAAAAATCCATATAATTAATATTTTCTACATTAAAAAAAATATGATACCACCCGCTACAAGGCGCGAGTCATTTGGCTAGTATTATATAAATGCATGCCTGAAAAATACAATTTATTACTGCTAATTAATTGGGTTTAGACTCGGTTCAACATAAAATCAATGAACTGATCGATCATATCTCATCACGTAGAAATAATTTTGTTTTTGCCTCTCAGCAGCTTTGTCTTCAAGTCCACAGGAGTCTCCATCTCAGAACCTGCATCTCTTTCTTCTTCTCCTTCATTACTCTCTTCAATCTTATCCACAGCACTGACATTTTTGCTTTTTATTGAAGGCATGACATTCCCAAACTTGTTCCACGTGAAAAACCCTTTCTTCTTCTCCTGCAACCTTTCAATTTGCATTTGCATGGCGTGGCATTGGCTTTGTAACCCGCTCACCTCTTCTCTTAGCTTCCTTACCTCTGTTTGTTGCTCACTCCTTTCACGTTTCGAAAGGCACCTGGTAGGGGCCTCGAATCCCAAGTAGGGGCTTCTAGTTTCACTGAACGACTCGCTCAAATTCATCTGCTGATTAAGTTTGGTCTGCTCGGAGAAGAGGACTTGGATCACAGCACGAACGGGCAATCGTTCATTCTGGGCAGCATGGAGTGATGCTTCTTGAGAGAGTTTTTGGCTATCAATTAATCTGAAAAGAACCTTTCTTTCTTGCTTTGACACTCTCGGATGTGCCTGAGATCAAAAGAGAGCATTAATTTATCATCCACAAAATACTTCAAAAATATCATTCCATAAATATTCTGCTGAATTGCTCTGATGAAGAATCTTCTGCTGCTGACAGAAACCCCACACAGCAGCAGCCATTTATTTCTCTAGATAGGTTCGGTGACCTAATGCTACAAGCATAGTGTACAAACTAAATAAATGGAGAGAGAGGGAGAGAGAGAGAATCAAACAAAATAATTAATTAATTAATACTACAGACTACTTACTTTAAGATAAGTATCGATGGCACGGTATAGACCATCATCCGTGGCGCGGGCATGACCTGGGAGAGCACCAGCAAGAGCAACAAACTCGGATAAATTCAAATTGGAATCCACAGAAGCTTCTGCTAAGTAAGAATCAACAAGCTTAGCTACCTTAATTAAGGCAGCACCACTTTTAACAACCTCATCTAAACTAACAAACCTCCCCACTAGACGAATTATTAGCTCGACATCCAGCAATGTCCCGCAAGTGTGACTAAACGATGGTATCATTAGCTCTTTCAATGAAGCTTGGTCAAGTTGCCATGAAATCCTGTTTTCAAGCTCAGCTCTATATGTAGGCTCCACACCGACCATGTTTGCAATCCGGAGAAGGCGTAAGAGGAAGTTACATGGGATGGAGTCTTTCTCCGGAGGCAGGATTCCCACCAGGGTTTCGACGAAAAATCTCTTTTTCATCCACAAAGCTGTGACACTCTCCGGGGAATCTGCAAAGTATGCAAGTCCCTTGTCTGTACTGGGATGGTGATCACCAGACTGGTCTGGTAGCCACTTCGATGCATAATGAGCTATGATTGAACCAATGAGGTCGGGACGGACACCCTTGGCCTTGATTCCAGCTAGGTTCTTAACAAAATAGTCCATATCAAGGATGCATGCATCGTCGCATTCGGCGGCTAAATGAGATGTCTTTGATCCTGAGAAAAGTACAGGCTCAGGGAAAGAGGCCTTCTTCATTTTGGTGGAAGAGTGGCCAAGCAGTTTTGAGGACTAATATATATAATTGGTAGCTCTTAATTTATACAAGAGGTTTTCATGCCGAAGAATAATTTCTTGTAATACTACAAGTTGAAATAAATAATATTGGACGCAATAGTCGATGATAGCTAGCCTCGTGAAATTTGGGAAACATTGAGCAGCTGTAGGAGTGAAAGGCCCTGTGGACGAGGCTAAATGCAGGTAGGGATGATATAAATCGAAGGTCTAGACTTAGGCTTGAACGGATGGGTGAAGGGGAAGAAGGATAAGAAGAGAGGAGAAGACAAATTCTCTTCAATGCTAATATTCCTTCCTGTGACGCATCCTGGACTATTGTCTTCTACGAGAGAATAAAATCACTGGTAACACCATTCATTCCTGTATGGGCTTGCCTGAATCTCTCTCAGCACGTTCACACGCCCTAAATAATAACTTGAGGAATTTCCTATAAAAAAAAATGATGCAAAAAGGAACAATTAAAAAAATGAGAACTAACTCTAGAGAAAAAAAAAATAAAATAAAATGCTAAGGGAAAAAATTGAAAGAAAAAACAAGAAAATGATCAAATTAAAATCTAATCAAGAAAATGAGCATCATATTTGATATATAAACAAAACAAAATAGAATAGAAAGGGATAAAAATGAAAAGAAAATCTTAAACACAATTAAAAAAAAAAGACCAATAAAAAAGATCATAAGAAAGACCAATAAAAAAGTATATTTAATTTCTAATAGAATAATCAATCATCCTCAGCTTCAAGTTAAAATTAAGTAAATATGACATTCTACCGATGCCTTTTGTGTGTTATCAACCACACAGAAAAAAAAAATATAAATAAATAAATATGAATGTATATGTATGTATATATGCATGTATGTATGTATAAATTATATTTTAAAAAAATATATTTAGATAGAAATCAACCCTGATGAAAGGGAAATACACGTGTTTTCATTTCACTCCACAAACTTGTTGCTTTTCGATTAATTATGGATTAAAAATTTGCAACTGGATTTAACCTTGAATGATATCTCTACAACATGTATATAGAGATCTTGAAACTCGGTATGGATCATAAATGTTGTTTCTAATGATACAACATCAAATGTTGATCCTCAATCAAATAGCAAGAAATCGCAAAGGCTTTCACGTATTAATTTAATTCATAATGTAATTGTAAGTAGTTTGATGGGAGAATAAAAACAAGTGTCTAATTTACTTGAACTATTAATTATATTTTATTATTATGATTATTAAATCTATAATATTTAAAAAACAATATGTGTGTGTGTCTGTCTGTCCTTTCAGTATTTCACAAGTTGACAGTAATATGAAAAGTTTGATAACTAAACACACAAAACTATTTTTCATTAAACATTAAACTCAATCACAATTTTAACCAAACACTTCAATTTTAGTTATGAACCACAGTTAAAAGTATTTTTCATGAAATTATTTTGTTTAAACCACAACAGCAATCGCAATGCTAAACACACCTTATGTATGCATTGTGAATCAAGACACATTCCGTAGACTTGCACAATAGAGTCTCGCAGCTTTGAAGGCTTGAGATGAGGGTGGTGGTGGTGTTTTTATTGATTTATTTGTTATTTCCAAAGTTAATGAGAGGTGATGTAGTCATTTTACATTGATTTTAATAGAACAATTATGATATTGACCTTAAAAAGTTAATAGTCATAACCTTCGTCAAGGGGCCTTGTAGTTTTGTTTCTCATTCAACAATATAATTACTCTATTACCCTTAACATCCATTTTGTTAGCCTTGGCTTTATAGGTTTGGTTACAATTTCATAATGTTTTTTTTATCATAATTGTTTTGTCCTAAGCGTATTTTAAATTTTGTAAAAAATAAAAACAATAAAGTTAATGACATATGTCCTGTACATACCAGTTGTTTCATTATCTTTGGTTGTCACGTGCAGTTGACTTAATGGTGTAAGGGAAGATTTAAGTGATGGAATGCACTTCTCTGAATGCCAAGCTTGTGCTTGTGCAAATATTGAAAAGGAAATGTCATGTTATTGTAGTAATTAGAGATGGAACATATGATGTTCATGTTGTTGTAAAAAATATTTTAGAAGGCCTTATTCCACATTGAAAAGCATAACTTGTATTTTGTGTACAATATATATATATATATATATATATATATATATATATATATATATAGATATATATATATATAACTCTTTATTCTACATTACAAAAAAAATAAGACATTCATCATGTGCTTATATAATAAACCTTAAGATATGATGATAACTGACAACAAAAAGATAGTGGGTCAACACTTAAGAGTTGAGTTGAGTAAGAGAAAAACCTTTAATTGCCCTCCTTGCATATGAGACAATGCCAATAATTTATGAAATTTTTATCTCCGACATTAATTTATTTTTGATGACCCTTAAACTGAAATCATATTATTCAAACACTTGAAAAATAATTTCTAACATTCATGAAATTAACTGTTATATTTTATGAAATGTTATAGCATCCTTTTAATTTCATAATAATTTTAACCCGATGATTGCCTTTAAATAATTAAATATGATGCACTTTTGTATTTTATTTTATTCTTGTTCAAGTTGTTTATGTTATCCTCCTTCATTGAAAAAGAGCTTATTGAATCTTGAAGAATACCCTGTTATTGGGGGCTTATCCTTTAAGATAATGTTAATGCATAACTCAAGTTTTGTTCTTTTTGTTTTTGTTTTTTCTCTTCGTATTAATATTAAAATAATCTTAGGGGTAGTTTCTTTTGAACATGGATGAAAACACTTCTATTAACAATGTTTTTGCCTTGAATGTTGTTATTGTTTAGATTATGTTGTTGTTATCTCTCCTTTAACTATTGTTGTGTCATTGTCCAAGTCAATATATATTTTCGGTGTCCTTGACATGCATGGAGTAGCTTGGGCTTTTACAAATCCCCAGACAAATGACAATGTTAAAACATGGACACATGGAAATAAGGCTTGTAGGCACTCCATTTTAAGCACTCTCTTTAATGAGTTGATTGATATATATTGCAGCTACAAGGAGCAAGAGAGATATAGAGCAACATCATAACAAAATATATTGTCGAAGATACGAGGAAAGAAAATTTTGTCACTATAAGGTTTACCAAAGGGAATGGTGCATAACAAAGACATCAAAACTCAAATTAACAAATATCATAGACAAC
This sequence comes from Salix dunnii, assembly GCA_015731905.1. Classification (NCBI taxonomy): domain Eukaryota; kingdom Viridiplantae; phylum Streptophyta; class Magnoliopsida; order Malpighiales; family Salicaceae; genus Salix; species Salix dunnii. Next base: position 4,506,075 of record CM027661.1, read on the forward strand.
TTAAGGACATGAAAGCAAAAAACATCAACCTTCCAGAAGGATTCATTACTGGAATATAAGTCAAAAAAACTTCTCAACTTATAGGATTTAGCAAATCCTTCTAAATTGGATTTCAGGCATGACGTTGACTTTGAACGAGATGTTATGTGTTCCTAATATAAGAGTAAATAAAATTTTTGTAGCTTTGTTAGGAAAATTTAGGATGAAAGTGTTAGTTGAATATGATAAAATTATAATGATAAAGAACAACGTATTTATAAAGAAAAGATAGTGTAACCAAGGATTTTTGTACTCATAAATGAAAATACATTTTCTTCTCCTTGCTTTACTCAACTAATCTATGGCATGTTAGATTAGAACATGTTAATTTATCTTATCTTAAAAAATAAACCTCTTTGTTTAATCTCTAGTTTAAATTGTTTATTTATAAATAAATATGAAATATATTATAAAGCTAAAATTACTAAGAAAATTAAGGGTGAGTTAAAAAAATAGTTCAACCAATTAAATTGAGAAAATAAAAATAAAAATAAATGAGAAAACCGAACAGATTAAAAAAATGATTGAACTAATTATAAACTTCTAAAAAATATTGGGTTCGGTTTAGTATTGGTTTTGCAAGGCAAAAACTGGTTAACCCGAACTGGCTCGGTTTAAAAGATTTATATAAATATTAACTTTCTCGGTTATGTGACTTATTTGAGTCATTTCTCATTTTGAAAACCCTAGCAACTGACATCCCCTCTTTGGCCTCTCCCTCCTCCTCGCCTGAGTCGCCTCTGCCTTTAGCTTTTTTTCCCTATGGCCTCTCGGCCTCTCCCTCCCCCTCTAGCCTCTTTGTCTCTATTTTATTTAAAGTTTGAACCTTGTTTACAAAAGATAAGTAAATAAATAATTTACTCTGTTTTATTTATGTGTTTTAGTTAATTTCATGGGTAATTAATCATCTCCATTTATTCAAGCATGCTCTGTGGAAATCAAAATCGTATTAGAGATTGTTGTTGTTGCCTTGTTGGTAATTAATCACTGGTTTATAATGCTGAAAATTTGTCACGTGGCCATCTGGAGCTGGTAGAAGGGAGCTATACGGGGAGTCCATCCAGCCGTCCACGTCGCTGTACTAGAGTCCATCTTACCGTCCAAGTGGTTGCTTGGCAGAGAAGGTCATTCGCGTGTCTGAGTCAAGTGAACTAAATGAGTATTTAGTTGGAATAATCAGTCCAGTTATTAGTTAAGTTATTTCTTTTATTTCATGGTATTATTAGTGAGTCATGGGTTACGTGTCAATGTGACCACAGTTTGAATAAGTCAAATTAGGATCTCAGTTGAGAATTATCTGGGATTAAAGTTGTGTTGCTGAGGGGCCTTGGAACCCGGCAATCAGTTCTATTTTATTATTTAAAGTCCAGAGTCTTTGAAAAATGTACTGAACAATTTTCTTAATTGAATTCATTGGAGGTTTTGGATTCCTCGAAAATCCATTTTATTTTATCTGAGTTAATTGGAGTTGTGACATTGGTATCAGAGCCGGATTTCCATGGCTGAAGGTGCAGGAACCAGATACTCTCAATTGGCTGAGTCTTTGGCCACTGTTAAACAAAACCAAGATCAAACTCAACAAAACCAGAATGCATTGCAACAGATTGTGCAGAAATTACCAGAAAAATTGGATGTGGTGGCCTCACATGTAGAGGCCTTGGTCCAAACAAAGGCAGCCCAGAATACTAGAGACCCAGGTGGGTCATCTCAGCAAATCACAAACCCTCTATATGAAGAAAATACTGGGATACAGACGCGTGCAATAAGATTGGATTTTCTTAAATTCAATAGAGACAATCCAAGTGGATAGGTGTACCGGGCTAACCAATTCTTCAACTATCACCAAACTAATCCTCTTCACAGGATCCTACTGACCTCCTTTCATATGGAAGGAAAAGCCTTGGTTTGGTTTCAGGATATAGAGGCTGCGGGAGGACTTAATAGTTGGGAAGGATTCGTACGGGCACTACAAACCAGGTTTGGTTCATCACCCTACGATGATCCTATGGAAGCCCTTATTAGGCTGAAACAGACTGGAACAGTGGAAGAGTATAAGGGGCAGTTTGAAGGGCTATCAAACCAACTAAGGGGATTAGCTGAGCCTTATAAGTTAAGCTGTTTTCTAAGTGAACTTAGGGAAGATATTCGCTTTATGGTCAGAATGTTAAACCCAGTCAATTTACATATAGCATTTGGGTTGGCCAAAATGCAAGAAGAAAATATGGATACCCTCAGGAGGACTGCCAAGATGGGTTCCATGCCTAACCGAATATCTAATGGGCCGATTAGTCTACCTGAAAGGAAGGCCTTAGTGCCCATACAAAGACTGACTCCTATGCAGATGAGGGAAAGGCGGGAGAAAGGTTTGTGCTATAATTGTGATGAGAAGTGGGGGCCGGGCCATAAGTGCAAGATGGCTAGGCTGTTTGTGATGGAAGGAGAGGAATGTGAAGGTGAAGATCTAAACAGACCAGAAGTGACACAAGACTTGGAGGAAAAAAATTATGAGGAAGTATTCCAAGGAGAGACAGAACCTGAAATATCTATTCACGCTTTGTGTGGGTCACCAGACCCTAAAACGATGAGGATATTGGGTTACATTGGCAGAAAAACAGTGGTGATACTAATAGACACTGGCAGCACACATAATTTTGTTGACCCTTCGATAATCCAAGATAATCAATTGACATATGATACCAAGGAGAGAATGAAGGTCAATGTGGCTAATGGGCAGATGGTGGAGTGTGAAGGGAAGTCTACAGCAGTACCACTACACATGCAGGGTCATGAATATGCCATTGATTTCTATATTCTAACCCTAGGAGGCTGTGATGTTGTATTGGGGGTGCAGTGGTTGAGAACCCTAGGTCTTATTCTGTGGGATTTCACTAAGCTATGCATGAAGTTTTCAGTCATGGAGAAGGCAAGGATATTACAAGGTATGGCATCTACTTGTAATTCTATAATTAAAGGTAGAAAGTTTGGTAAGACATCTAGACAAAATAAAAGGGGATTAGTGATCCAGCTTATAGAAACTGAATTGCCTAAATTTTTGTCTATTGTTGAACCTACAGACCCTATGCTAGAAAAATTATTGCAACAATATTCATTAATATTTCTAGAACCTAAGGAATTACCCCCATCCAGAATTCAAGACCATCACATCATATTACAACCAGATTCAAAGCCGGTTAATGTGGGACCCTATAGGTACCCTTATTTCCAGAAATCTAAAATAGAAAAAATAGTGCAAGAAATGCTGCTGTCAGGAATAGTCAGACCTAGCCAAAGTCCTTTTTCATCCCCTGTTTTACTTGTTAGAAAACATGATGGTAGCTGGAGGCTATGTGTAGATTATAGGGCTTTAAATAAAGAGACAATCAAGGTTAAATTCCCTATACCTATAGTGGATGAGCTTTTGGATGAGTTGCATGGGGCAACCATCTTCAGCAAACTAGATTTAAGGTCCGGGTATCATCAAATCAGGGTCCATTCAGGGGACATACCTAAAACAACATTTCGAACTCATGAGGGACACTATGAATTTCTAGTCATGCCATTTGGGCTTACAAATGCACCAGTTACATTTCAAAGCCTCATGAATGACATTTTTAAACCTCACCTTAGAAAGTTCATATTGGTATTTTTTGATGATATTTTGGTCTATAGCAAGAATTTTTTAGATCATATTCAACACTTAACTACTGTTTTGGAGATTTTGCAAAAACACCAATTGTTTGCAAAAAAATCTAAGTGTTGTTTTGGTTGTGCTGAAATAAATTATCTAAGACACTTAATCTCAAGGGAAGGAGTAAGAGCCAATCCTAGTAAAATTGAAGCTATGTTAGAGTGGCCATTACCAAAAAATCTCAAATCTTTGAGGGGATTCCTAGGGTTGACTGGGTATTATAGGAAATTCATTAAAGGTTATGGTATAATTGCAGCCCCCCTCATAGCCCTACTGAAAAAGAAATCTTTTCAATGGACTGATGCGTCAAAGAGGGCATTTCAGGATCTAAAAAATGCTGTCACTAACCTTCCTGTTTTAGCCTTACCAGATTTTTCTATTCCTTTTGTTATACAATGTGATGCTTCTGGTATTGGTGTGGGAGTTGTGTTAATGCAACAGCGTAGACCTATAGCCTTTATGAGTCAGGCCATCTAGGGGAGAGCCTTACAACTTTCAACCTATGAAAAGGAGCTAATGGCTTTGGTATTGGCAGTAAAGAAATGGCGACCATATCTGTTGGGTCATCATTTCAAGATCCAAACAGACCACCACAACCTAAAATACCTGCTGGAACAGAAGGTTGGCACTCCACTACAGCAGAAGTGTTGGGGTATGAGTTTACGGTGGAATATAAACAGGGTAAGGATAATAAGGTGGCACATGCATTGTCACGAAGAATGGAGACTACTGTACAAGCAGGCTTGTCAGCAATCACCATCCCTATCAGTGGTTGGCTGGACAGACTGAAAATGAGTTATGAGGCAGACCCTAAGCTACAACAGACATTGCAAGAGTTGAAACAGGGAGGCTTAGGTCCTCCACATTATCAACACAAGGATGGGTTATTGTTCTATAAAGGCAGGCTAGCTATTCCTTCATCTGGGGATCTAAGAGATCAGCTTCTACAGTTGGTACATAGCATCCCACAGGGGGGCCATTCTAGGTATCACAAGACATTACACAGGGTTAGGGCAGAATTTTATTGGACAGGAATGAAGAAGGATATCAGAAGCTATATTAAAGAATGTGACATCTGTCAACAATTCAAAACAAAAAATATAAATCCACCAGGGTTGCTGCAACCCTTACCAATTCCTACGAAAGTTTGGTCTGATATTTCTATGAATTTTGTGGAAGGATTGCCTCGGTCAGATGGGTTTACTGTGATTATGGTGGTAGTGGATCGATTAACTAAATATGCTCATTTTATTCCTATTTCTCATCCCTATACAGCAGCTAAGATTGCACAGATTTTTCTACAAAATATCTTCAAGTTACATGGTATGCCTACATCCATTGTGACTGACCGTGACCCTACTTTCACCAGTTCATTTTGGAAGGAGTTATTTACATTGCAGGGCACAAAATTGAATTTGACATCAGCTTATCATCCACAATCAGACGGGCAAACAGAAATCGTAAATAAAATGGTGGAACAATATTTGCGTTGTTTTTCAGGTGACAAGCCAAAAAATTGGAGTAATTACGTTGCTCTAGCAGAATATTGGTACAACACAGCTACGCATGCATCAACTAAAATCACCCCATTTGAGGCAGTTTATGGGTATCCACCCCCAAGGCTACTACCCTACTTGGCAGGTACAACAAGAATTCAAGCAGTAGAACATACCTTGAAGTCTCGGGATGAAATGCTGGAGATTCTTCGTGCAAATCTGCAGTATGTACAAGAGAGGATGAAACGATTTGCTGATTTGAAACGGACAGAAAGAAATTTTGAGAAAGAGGATTGGGTTTACCTTCGATTGCAGCCATACAAGCAGCAAAGTTTGGCACAGAGGAGAAACATGAAGTTTTCCCCATGTTTTTATAGTCCCTTCCAAGTGATAGAGAAGATGGGAACAGTTGCTTACCGTCTTGATCTTCCTGGGGACTCAAGGATACACCCAGTTTTCCATGTGTCATGTTTGAAGGAAAAACTGGGCAAACGGCACCACCAACGGGTGGTGAATCTTCCACCCACAGACCAGGAGGGGGTGCTGAAGCCGGAGCCTAAAGAGGTTTTGGAAAGAAGGTTGAAGAAGAAGAAGGGGTGTGGGGTGGTTGAGCTTCTTGTTAGGTGGAAAGGGCTGGGTGCAGAAGAAGCTTGTTGGGTGGAGTATAGTGAGCTGGCCGAAAAGTTCCCAAACCTTGTGGACAAGGTTTTTTAAGCGGGGGACATTGTCACGTGGCCATCTGGAGCTGGCAGAAGGGAGCTGTACAGGGAGTCCATCCAGCCGTCCACGTCGCTGTACTAGAGTCCATCTTACCGTCCAAGTGGTTGCTTGGCAGAGAAGGTCATTCGCATGTCTGAGTCAAGTGAACTAAATGAGTATTTAGTTGGAATAATCAGTCCAGTTATTAGTTAAGTTATTTCTTTTATTTCATGGTATTATTAGTGAGTCATGGGTTACGTGTCAATGTGACCACAGTCTGAATAAGTCAAATTAGGATCTCAGTTGAGAATTATCTGGGATTAAAGTTGTGTTGCTGAGGGGCCTTGGAACCCGACAATCAGTTGTTCTATTTTATTATTTAAAGTCCAGAGTCTTTGAAAAATATACTGAATAATTTTTTTAATTGAATTCATTGGAGGTTTTGGATTCCTCGAAAATCCATTTTATTTCAGAGTTAATTGGAGCTGTGACAAAATTCCCCAGAAATCAATGTCTCGGAGGCCTTTTGCATTTACCAGCTGCACTTCCAATATTCCAAGTTTCTGACAATCATCTCTGTGTTTCTCCATCCTGGTTTTGACGATCCTTTCAAGGGTTTTTGTTTGGGCCTCATTTCAACTGCAGTTACATCATCGAGAGATATATAGTTGAAACAATGACCAAGTGAAGATTTAAAAATGACAAACTATTGGTTTTCTTCGGTCAAATCATGTCGTTGTTCTTATTTTTCTTCTTTTCTAAATGATGACAACCAATTTTATTCTTCTTATTATTTTCTCGAATTGAATTATAGTTAAAGGCCCCGGATAGATTTATACCAAGCGGTGGCTGTAAATTACCAAATAATCGGTGCTGTTACAAGAGAAATTCCTCAACATGACTATTGACTGGTTGGAATTGGGCTAGAGTGTTTTTCAAAATACTTTTATTGGAAGATTTATTAAATTGATGATTATATTTATGAACATAATTTCAACTATTATTATACAACACTTGCTAGAATTTATTTTAGGGTGACATTTTTTAAATTATGAATTTATTATGCATATATGTAGTCAATTTATTATGAATATATATTATTAATTTATTTTGATCTTTTTTATTTGGTAAGTACAAATAGAAAACTTTCAAAATTAAAATGTTTCGTTCACCGACACTACCCTAACATTTAATGGCTTCACTTCAAACAATCAATATTTATTTCGAAACTCTTTGAAGGCAATATTATGTACTTTAAATTTTAATTTGTTCACTTATGTAATTTTAATTATTTCATCTCATGCTAAACTAAAAAACTGAAGTATTAAAAAGGTAAAAAAAAAAAAACATTTAATAAACATTATATTAATATTAATAATTTGACACATTAATATTTGTATTAGTGACAAAAAAAATAAAAATAATTTGGGATTTTATAAGAAAAACAGTTGTTCTTTATATTAATTGTAAGCCTGTCAGATAGCTTATCAGATGTCCCGTCAAAAAGCCCAAACAATAATTTTGGTTTTCTTAATTTTTTAATCATAAAATTGAACCGGACAAAACTAAAAATTATCAGTTTTTACTAGATTTAGTTTGGTTATTTTAAAAAAAATTATAATTTTTTATTTGATTTTTTTTTGGATAAAAACTGAACTAGCCGAAAATATTTACCCTAAAAAAAATATATACATATAATAAAAGAGAAATTAAATTAGTTAACATAGTACACCGACTTAAAGAGATTTAAAACAAATGAATATTGAAGGAATTTTTGTTGTAAGCATTGTTGCTTACTTGTATTGCATGCACATTAGTTGTCTATTCTAGATCATACTTCGTTTAACTAAGGAAATGGGGGAAAAATGAATTTGTAAATTTAACATGTTAAATAGTTTAAATGAAAATATGTTAAAATAATTTTTTTTTATTTTAACATTTTAAAAGAATCTTAAAACCATTCAAAAATTAATTTGAAAACTAATTTTTTTTTTCAAAAAACATTTAAAATAAGAAAACAAACTCGCTCTAAAACTCTAATTATTATCGGATTGGATCTTCAACTAGACATGCACCACAAAATTATTGTGATCACCAAAATGATTCATTCCCAGTGTGAAATTATTGTGAAAAAACAGGTTTCTAAAAATATTAATTGCATTTCAATTCTGCAACCCAGACTAAAAAACTGGCGGACACCCAAGTCTGTTTTCAAGGAGAAAATTGACTTAAAGATGCATGCCTCCCCTTTATCGATCGTTCTTCTTCTATAAAGAAAATCCTAGAACAAATCAATTCACCTACAAGCGCTTTCTCATTGAGTTCGCTTATTCTTCCAGAATGCCTCGGCAGAGAACAGAAGAAATACACTAGATGTTACGGGGAGTTGAGGGTTCAGATGAACTGCTGGATGAGTCACCTGCTGTTGGATTGAGTGCATTGCCACTTGAAAGAGAGCCATTCCCACCTTCTTGAGACACTACAGGGATCTTCACTGCCGCCCTTTCCATCTCCTTCTCGAGTTCTTCTTCCTGGCGCAGAGCAGTAAACTGGGTATCGAGAGACTTGGCTGCACCTAACCATGCAAGCACGATTACCAGAAGTATTCCTCCGAGGTAAGGAGTCGAGTTGGCAAGCGACCCAAAGGTTAAGATCATAAACTGCTGAATGAGAGCTCCTCCAGATTTCCCCAACGGATTGCAGACAACATCGATGGCTGCCTTCCCTTTAACCTACAGCACAGATTGGAGAAGCAAAATTAGCCTGAACATCTAGCCATTTCTAAATTCAGTTTTTCATATCCTGCATCAAAATTGTCTCATAATGATTGAAATAGATTGCCAGTTTAAGCTGCAAAAGCATCTGTAACAAGGTCCCAACCTTAGTGTCCTCGTCCAGGGGAATATAGGCCATTTCTTTGCATGGATCAAACAAACTGTACTTCGCACTCTTGCTGAAAATGTTTTGCATCGCACCCACGTATACAGCAGCAAGAAGAGGAGTCATCCCAAACTGTGTGAGGGTGGGTGCAAGAGGACCACCAAATAAGATAAGAGAGAAGAACCCGACTCCTGTTAGAAGCAGGACTGTGGGTGTGATTTTGGCTGCAACTCCCCATCCATATTTGTCAAATATAAATTGACTTAGAAGCATCATTGTGAAAGTTGCTATTCCTGTTGCTGTTGAAAAGTCACCCATAAAGGCAGAGTACTCATTTGGGCTGGGAAACTGCAAAAATGAATCGCAGAGAGGGGAGGGGAGGACAATCAGTAAACGAAAAGCTCAGAGAGAAGAGGACAGGGACAGGATCAGATGAAGTTTACCTGCGCCTTTAGCTTTGATTTCCAGGTAACCTCAACAAGGTTGATGCTAATACCATATGCAACCACCAAAGTCGCAAGATCTCTAATATATCTAGAAGACACAAGGAACTTCAAGCTCTCCATTGTGCTCATCTTTGGCTTTTCCTACACGCGGATTTTCAAAAAGGGAACCTTGTGATACTATTAAATTACTCTGCTGGTATATGCTTGAGAATTGAATCTCGTTTGTTAACAAGTGATTCTATCTATCTATCTATCTATATATATATATATATATATATATATATATATATATATATATATATACCAGAGCATGCACATGATCCTCTCCAAGTTATAAATTTGAAGTGGTTGTACATTTATCGATACAGAGAAAAAATTCACAAAACAGGTATTCTTTCTTCAGCAAGATGGATTTGGATAATTTGTAAAGATGTTCTAACACCCTTCAGTTTCTATATACAAGGCTCCTTCAAGTTCTGAGACCTTTTTGTTTGTTTTATAATAGCTACAAAATACAGCTTTCCAACACCTTGAATAAATATTTTTTTTTAAAATAAAAGTTCTTGTAACAAAAATTCATAGAGGTAAAGCCCATCTTAATCAGCATCATTGAATGAGCAGGTCCAGATAGGCTCAACATCAACCAAAAAAAATGACATGACAAGTATGTAGCTGGTAAGAAGATGTCTCATCGCATGTCAGTACCTGTTCCTTAATTAAAGAGTGCCATGTTAAAAAAAATTGATGAGTAGCAGGTGAAAAAAACAATCCAGCACCATAATAAAGAATCTAGTAATTGTTTCAGGTATGCTATAGTTCAGTTTCATATAGAAATAAATAAAAAATAGATATTGCGGAGCTACCAGTAACACAAACATATTGCTTTGAGGATTCATAGAGTCCTTGCAGAAGATTACCTTCTTCTTCATACTTCGGGCTGGAAGTGGAACATAAGCATTCACCCACCAGTAACACAAACATATTGCAAGCCCCATCAGCACCACAATGCTCATCATTCCTTTGAGGGAAACGGCCCAGCCATCAACACCAGGTCCCAAATTTTTCCTCAAATTTGAAAAGTACTTCACTGTTCGGCCTGAGAAAATTAGAGCAACATTCGCCCCAAGTCCAAAAAGAGGGTAAAACCGTTTTGCTTCATCTACAGAAGTGATCTGCACAATACACACAACATCCTTGAGTGGTAGCTTTGATCAACATTTACATGTCATTCAGATAGGGAAAATTTGAGGACAAGATTAAGTGGTAGCTTTGATCAACAGTCACATTTACAGAATCAAATTATTCACTCTAACAATAGAATTTATAAATCAAACCAATTTTAATTCACTCTAACCACTACACTCACAGCCCCTGATATCCCATTTTCATAACCCATGAATCTCCTTTTAAGCATGACAAAGATGCTGAGGCAATATTTGCTCCGGATGAAAAAACCAAAGCAGCAGAAATGAAGAGGGAACTTATGAATCGATTGGAAAAATCATTGAGTGTAACAAGTAACCCTTAAGTAGGTTACCACTCAAACTCGGAACAAAACTAAACAACCTTGTTCCGTTTCAGAGTAGCTTGATAACAATCCGGAGAACTATTATACTAGTGACCTGTTACACCTGGATTTTTCCTTTCTTTTTTCAGAGAAGAAAAAAGATGTGAAGGATTAATAAAATTTAAATAACAAAAAAAAAAAAAAAACAGCTACAAACAATCAAGCAGACAACTTTGAATCCAAAACAAACTTCAAAAAGAAGGATGATAACCTGATTTGCAAATCCCCAGAACAGCACCGATATCACCACACTCCCCCACAATTCAGCCATGACATAGAACAAACAAAAAGTCCAAATCCTCATAATTGCAAGAGGACCAAGAAACCTTGGGCCAAGTACATTGAGAAGTTTATCAGCAAATGCTTCAGGGTGGATATAACTGCTGAGTGGATACAAAACAAACCCAAAAGCCCCAAAAAAAGCAATAAAAGGAACAATAACAGTATAAAAGAGAGCCTGCTTAGACAAGACATTAGCCAATTTTGTATACAATAACATGAACCCAACAGCCATAGGCAAATTCACCCAGGTTTTCAAAAATGGTATGATTTCTGCACTGCTACCTTTGGCCGTCACAACCAACACGTCCTTAGTGTCTCTAAGGATTGTGTAGTTAAAAAGAATGCAAAAGAACATTAACCCAAGTGCGATAATTTTTTTGAAAGTCACAAGCTCAATACCCAAGAACTTCGGCTTATCAGTCTCTTCACGAAACAAAGGCTGACCATCAGCTGCAGCCTCAGCCCTGCAAATATGCAAGTTTCTATCTTTTGCGAAGAAACCTTTTGGTTTTGATACAAAGATAGGAAGCTTTGGAACCTCATTTGAAGACAAAGAAAACCCAGAAAAGGTTTTACGTTTTGTAGCAGAAAGCCTCTGCTTTAAACCCTGTGAAGGATACAGAGCTCTGGCTTTGGGGGATGGTGGTAGTGAAAGAAGCCCTTTGGTTTGCAACACCGCTTCCATGTTCTCCCTCTCTCTACCTCTCTTTAGGCTGCTTACAGAACCCAAGTCTTTGGTTTTTCAATAAGAAAGGTTAAGAGAGCGGAGAGCTAGAGAGATAAGGTGGGTAAAGGAGATGGGATTGCTCAGAGAGAAGAGTAGAGAATAGATATAAATATCGTTTTATATCAGAAACCTAAAAAACCAAACCCTCATTGTCTTAAAAATAGAAAATTACTATCTATCTATCTATGTATATAAAAAAATGAAAACAAGCAGGAAAAACAATTTATTTACCGACAGGTTTTTCTTTTGTACAGTTTTTCCATATAAACCTGGGAAGGTTTTCAATCTGTTGGTTAAGAAAGAAGACAAAAAATATGGTGGCTTAAAAAGTGATAGCTGAAGACGAGAAAAGGGAAGGAGATCGGGGTGCAGTCACGGGCTCAAGGGTCGGGAGGAATCTTCACAGGCGTTCAAAGGGATCATCAATTCACCATGGCAAGTCCAAGGGATCAGGAGGAATCTTCACAGTCGTCCTTGAGGGTTTGGCTAATGTGGCCTTGAAGATATTTTTTTTTTAGTAAAATGGGATACATGGGGCATGAAGGAGACAGATGTCAAGCTCTACAAGTATATTCATAAGATGTCTACAAGTATGAAGTAATTTTTTCTTAAATATATTTTCTTTATAAGTATATTAGAATAGTATTTATTATTATTTTTTAAAAAATATTTTTATATCAAAAAACACAAAAATAAAATTCAAACAAATTGAACTACAACCTCAAAAACACACTAACCTCTGTTATCTTTATTATCATGGACATGTGTAGAGGTATATTTGAGTTTGTTTTTAAAAGTTTTTTAATTTAAAAATATATTAAAATAATATTTTTTATATGTTAAAAAAAGCTACTTTTGATATCAATATATCAAAACATATTAAAATGATCTCAAAATATATTTTAATTTAAAATTAAATAAATAAAAATTTCATTCATCTCCGAGGAGGCATAGAGGATAGATATTATTGACCCAGGGAAATTTAATTTTTTAAAATTTATTCTATGAATAATAATTATGAAATATGATTTATTTCTGTCTTCCTCGAGGGCGTGATTCGGCTTGGAGCTTGCTTCTTGCGAGGGTCTTATAGTTCCTTGTTCAGCTCTTTAGATTATGTGGACTAAGATTTTCAAAGTCAAAGCAGCTGGGTTGACACACTATAAACTTCTTTGTTCCTCGAATGTCAGGTACGTGTATATGCATTTAGTTAGTGATGGATAATTTATCCATGCGATATTTTGGATTGGATTATTTAAAAAAAAAATATCCTGCTAATGTATTTCCAAGAAACAAATTTCTTAGAGAGTGATCCAACGTGACCTAGTTAACCCCATGGATCAAAAGATAATACATTCAACTTGAAAAAATAATATAATTTGACCAAACAAATATTAATATATTTTAAAAAAATTTAATAGAATACATTGGATTAACATGGATTATGATACCGTAATAAATTCATAAAAAAAAAAAAACATGTTGAATATATCAATTATACCTGTGTGTGCTTGCTAAATTTATTTGGAAAAAAAAACCAATAAAACTGAATCAAATTAAATTAAAATTTTAAGTTTGAGATAACTCAATATAAAACATTGGAGATGTTCTTATAATTAATTAGACTATATATTTTTTATGAAAATATTATTTTTCTTTACACTTTGATATATTTATCACACTTTACCTATTTATAACCATTCTTTTTTTATATCTTCCTTCTTTTGCTATTAAATAATTATAAATTTATTTAACTAAGTACATGATCAGATTTTTCAATTTATTATTGTATTTTTTTATTAAAAAAAAACTTTCATGCTTTCACTGCCGCGTCATGTATGTGCTCATGCGGCATCAATCTCGTACTGTATACGATGTGACGATGGACATATCTTCGGTAAAAGTATTAAAGAAAATGAATGCGAGGAGGCAATCAGCTACTCCAAGTGTACTATTATTCACATAAGCTTCATTTATAACATTCATTATCAATCTTTCTCATAAATTATTATATTTGGTTTGAAAACTACCTTGTCCAAATTATTAAATCAAAGTGTATTTGATTTTTAACAAAATTACAGTTTCAGCGTTAAATATAGCAATTAGAGCCTTAGAAGTATTTAAAGTATTTAAATTGAAAATAATTTTGTATGTATTCTTCCCCTGTTTTGCACTACGTTTCAAAATTATTTTTAAAAAAATTATTTTTTAAAATATTGATATTAAAAATATTTTTAAATGATTATTCAACCTTTATTTATCCAAAACACTCTGAGAACATCCAAGACAATTTAATGAGCTCATTCATGGCCTTAAGAAACCATATGCAAACCTAAAATTAATTTAAAAATTAGAATTCACATCTATTTTTCAAAGCAATCTCAAGTTAAAAAAAATATATTAGGAGCTTCTCTCACGAATGAAACAATTTGACACCTATTTTAATTGTGTTTGTTGGTTGAAAGTGGTGCCCACAAATTCCTTTTCTTTCTGAAGTCGAATTCTAGCAATTTTTTCTTGTCTCTCTCACCTAAGGACCAAAGAATTAAAATAAAATAAAATTTGAGAATAGAATTGATTTTTTTACTCTGATATCTTTTATAAAATATAAAACTGCAATAAATATTTTATCTTAACTTTTTAAAAACACCCATTTAATTTGTTTTTTTTTTCCACCTTGATCCTCTATTTTCTAATCCCACCCTCCTCTAATAAATTGACCTATAATTTAATTCAATAAAAATCAAATAAAAAAAATATGAATAGTCTATCCAAAATGTAATATGAGGGGATGGACAATACATTTTACAGAGTAAATCTCTCAAATAGGATTTAAATTATAATTGTCAATCATATCATTGGTGTTTAAATATACATGAATAAATTATTCCCCCACTAAATTGAATATTTAATTGCACATTTAATGGTATACCTTTCAATTGAAATGTAATGACATCATATGAAAAAATAGGTGAAAAAGGTATTTTCTTAACATGATAAATTAAGTTTATAAATTCAACAAATGTTAAAATCTTAAATTTAATTCCTTAATTTTAATATATCAGGGTACATGAATATATTATTGATTAAAATAAATTTAGAATACATTTGTTTAAATGAAATGTTTTAATTGTAAAATATTTTTTAATATTCCCCTTGAAATATCATATAAATTAATGATAATCATTGTAAAGTGGCGATAAAATAATGGAGGAGGAGATAGTGGTAAAACGGTCGTGGTGGTGTTAAAATAAAAATGATAGTTGGAATAATTTGATGATATATATATATATATATATATATAATAACTAGAATAATTAAAAAAAAAAAAATATATATATATATATATATATATATATAATAACTAGAATAATTAAAAAAAAAAAGGAATAAAAAGAAGCTAGTGTCACTATAAAACCTTATGATTGATTAACATCGCTAAAAACTATTGTTTGGTGGGGCCAAAGGGATGTTTGCTATTATTGGTATGGCACATAATTCTCTTGTACCTTGGACTGATGCAATTAGCGATGAGAGTTTCTCCACGTGGCAAAATGGTAACGTGCGAAAGATCTATCTATCAGATCAGAAAAATCTGACCCCGAGAAGTTAAGAAAAAAAGGTACACGGACTCCCATGACGCTAGCGAACCGGACAAACCGATTTTGTTTAGCCACACGTCCGTCTTTGCTTCCCCCCCTGGGAATTTCGATTTTAAAATTTGTCTCTTATCTCTCCATTATCTCTCCAGTGGTTCAGAGATTGCGTATTGGCACTTCTCTTGGAATAATATATCAGCTTTAATGCCTTTGAGTTCTAAAAGTATTTTAAAAAAATATATAAAAATATTTTTTTTATTTTTTATTTAAATTATTTTTCTGTTTTTCTATATTTTTTATGTATTTATCAAAAACAATTTTAAAAAATAAAAAATATATTATTTCGATGTATTTCTTAATAAAAATCATTTTAAAAAACGATTTCAACCACACTTCTAAACAAGCACTAGAAGGTGTGTAGTACTGTGTTTTGAAAGTATTTTTGAAAAAAAAATATTTATTTTTATTTTTTATTTTAAATTAATTTTTTTTGGATATTTTTATATTATTTTTATGTGTTGATTTTAAAAGTAATTTTTTAAAAAAGATATTACTTAAAAAAAAATTAAACGAAAAACAATATTAACCACACTTCAAACAGATACTAAAAATCAAACAGATAATGATGCAATTTATAAAGTATATATAATATTTTTTGAGTAAGAAAAATTAATGTTAGATATAAATTTTTTTAATTGATTTTTTATATTTTAGACTTATTCTTAATATAGAAAAATACATTTTATAGATTCTCACAATTTTCATTACAAGTTTTTTAAGTAAAAATAAACTAAAATAATAAAATATATTTATTTTATATATAAATACTTTTCTCAATGAAAAACATAAAAAATTTATTATTTCATATTTAATGATTTTTATAAATTTATTTTTATTATAAATTTAATTTAAAAAAATATTTTTTTATAAATTTTTCAAGATCATTTCTAATTAGAATGAAATAGAATGGTAATTATAATTAAAATTAAGCTATTAAAAATTAAAACTTCTTAAGATGACTATTATAAATTATTTTGTTGTTTTTTTTATGAAAAACAATTATAATTTTGATGTGTTTATTTTTGCCAATAGAAAACTATTCTCCCTTTTAATGAATACATTTTTTTTCCCATTGAAAATAACAATTAAAAATATTTATTTGTATGATAATAAACTAACATTATATCTTAAACATATAATTAACTAACATTCACTCTTATTCACATATTGATGTAAAATTCTCAAAGCCCCTATTTTCTTGTATTTTATAATTAATTAAAAGATTATATAATAAACTCTAAAATCTAATCACGAATTGTGAATATGCAAGCCAGGAGATTTGGGATATTTTCAGATTTTGAATATTATAAGCAAAAGGATGAAGAAATTGCTGAAGACACGTCATGATTAAGGAAACAGAAGTGGGAATCGTGTGAATGCTTTTGAGGCCTAGAAACCCAAATGGCCAGTTCAGTAAGATTTGAGCTCGCCTCCTTCTCCTAACTCGGGAACTGCTATCAAAGAAGATCTTCAACCTTTCCTTGCCGATGATATCCCCTGTTTTTTTTTAAAATAAAATAAAAATCAGCCTCGATTTCCCAGAGCCGTGCCTAAACCATTGAACAAGACATGGATTTCTCAACTAAACCCATAAAATAATATATCAAGCAAGCCGTCTATGTCGCAGAGGAAAATACAGTTGCTGCTAATGCGTGAAGTGCTGAGTTTATTAACTAAACGTCTAAAATAATACATCTATTGTTTATATGACTGGTAAAACTCACCTCATGTACACTCGCACGCTTGTACAATTACCAGGGACCTAACCAAGCAACGCAAGCATTTTCAATCTTGTTTGTATCCTTCATTTTTATCATGGATATAATTTTTATTGCTATTGTTTCTTAGCTTGTATCGCGTATTTGATCTAGCCATTTACTTGTTGCCTTGTATGATAAATTGAAAACAAAAAGGTGAACTGGGTCTTAGGATGGAAATATTTTATACTTTTATTTTTCATGTATCATGCTATTAAAAAGAAAATAAAACAACAATTGTAATAGTATAAGAATGAAACACTAACATGTCTATGTTCTTCTCCCAATACCTTCTCAATGTCTAATTACTATAACACTAGAGAAAAAGAAACCTCTAAAAGCTTTTGGAAATATTTTTATTTGATCTATCGGCTAGAACAAAAGTTTTGTTTGTTAGAGTATAATTATTCATTAAAAATATAAGCCCAAAACTTTCTCTTTTGTATAATCTAGAAGCTTCCATCTTGGTATCCTTAAAGATTAAGGATTACAGTGAAAACAAGATTCCCGATCTGATTTTTTTCCCTTGGAAAAATACAGCTTTGAATGCTAACAAAGTTGCAAAAATCTTTCCTTGTAGAAGGAGAAGAAGAATTGTTGTTGCATGAGAAATTCTTGCACAGTAATGATTATTTAGCTTAGATTTAAATGTATTTTTCTCGCTTATATCGAGCAGTTATTGAACATATTATATATAAATGGAAAGTGTAAGTTCTCTATTGTTTATCTCAACTTGCACAATAACTCCATTTGTAGCTCTAGACTTGGCCCAAACAATTCATAAATATCTAGTTTGATAGATTTGTAAATTTTTTACTGAGACATCCCTAACAAACCCTATCAATTTATTTTAGATCTTCTTAATGTAAAACATTTAATATGCCTAAGTGATAATTTCAATGGATCATTTGATAATGTTCATTAATTCTCATTATTATCTCTTTCCTCAAAAACAATTATCATTTAATCAATTATAGAACTTCATCAATGTATAATACATCAATATAATTCTACAATAAAAATTAGCAACAATATTTTTCATAAGCATCTTAGTATAAGAACAACATTGTTTACAATATTTTTATTTATTTATTTTTCTCACAAATAACCTTTCTTTGTTTTTTTCTCCTCTCGGCCAACTTACCAAACATGGAACCATAGTGAAACTTGTTAGTACCATTTCCACGAGTCATGTAATTATCTATGTCAACTCTAAATAAGATGTAATATAACTCTATAAAGTAACTAAATAGCAATTCAAAGTTCAATCCACTAATTCATTACCCTTGAATTTCTGCAACAAGTCATAAAAACCTTATAAACTTGTAGCTTTTCCATTGTTAGTTTTAGAATTTGACATCTTATAATCACCAATAAGTCTATTTATAAATAATTTTAGCTTCTTAAGGAGTTGATAACCGAAATTTAGCAACAATATTATTAAGATTAGAATTAATGATGTAATTTTCTTAAAAAATGAGTAAAGTGTACTTTTAATATCAACCAAGTTAATTTCAAATTTGGCCTTAAAATATTCATTAACTAGTTTTATAGGATTGAACATATCTCTTAACTGTATATCAAATTGAGTTGGGATTTTACAGGGATATGCTGGACATGTGAAACTATGTTTTAATAAAGTTTTAGGTCAAATATATTTCAAAAATATATTATTTTAGAGAGTTAAAATTTATAGATGAATCTTGTCAAAATTACCAGATTAAACCTTCATGTATTGTTTGAGACATATCTAGGGTTACAAGTTGAAGTTGTTTGTTATTCAAGTTGGGTTTGAAACTAAACACCTACAATTTTCCAAATATATATGGTAGGCTCAATAATTCATTAAAAAAATAGAACAATATGTTTGAAATGAGGACTAAATTATGCCAAAAATATGAAAAAATTAAATATTTAAGCTACATAAAGGAATTTTAGCATGGATATTTGTTTTTATTATCCCAAATTATTTATATGTTTAATGCTCAATAAATATTTTTTTAATTTGGATTTATTTTAAGTCATTAGATATTGTCTAAGGGTTTATTTTATTATTGGATTTATATTAAATGATTACCGATTTAAGCATATTACATTGTAACCCAAAAGATGTCCATAATGTTAGTTTGAAAATGCTATATTATGTTTTTTAAGCTGAAATTTTGAGTAAAAAGTTAAAGGAAAAAAATACAAGTTTTTCTTTTATTTGTTTATAAAAAACAACATTAATTTATAAAGACAAAGATTATACATTGACTTATTGAATATTAATTGACTTTATGAAATCATTCTCATGCTTAAAATTCTTTGGGGCAAGTTTTTTTTTTCCAATACCTTCAGTTCTTAGATATATATTTATTTATACTTCACGATTCTATCAAACCTGATTTTTGTATTTTAGGGTTGTTATTTACTTGATTGAGAGTTACTTAACTACATGGTCTATGGATCCATATCAACTTTCATTTATTTTTGTATCCATCTTAGAAGAATCATTTTTTAATTATTTTAAAAGTTCAAACCACCTAAGTGTTTTAATTTTTTTTGGGTTGAAGCTTTCTATTTATCAAGTAGTTTATTGTTTTTGCATTAAGCTTTGCAAGTTGTTCATCCTAATTTTTCCAATAAGCTTTATAAGTTGACTTGTTCTTTTATTATTGGCCTTTATAGTTTATATCATTATTTTTCTTGCCTCTTTGTATTGGGAAACCTCTAAGATCGTTGTTTTTTTGAACTAGCAATCATATCATCCTATTTATCCATCATGTTATAAAAATAAATAAACCTCACATCCATACTCTCAAACTATTATTGAATAACCCATATCAATAAGAACAAGTTTTCCCTATCTTTCATAGGTAATGATCCATATATGAAAGATATAATTGCAATCTAAAATTTCACACACACAAACACACACACACACACACATATATATATATATATATTCCCACATACTAATTCATGTCTTAACAGTTATTATGATATCATTTCACTCATATTTCACTTAATTCTAGCTTTTCACAGTAACATACATATTTTTTTACATCTTATGATCTTTTATTTATTTATTTAAGGAACTAGTCACAAACAAGAAAAAAATCATAACCTTATAATGATCAATTATAAACTTTAGGACTTAAGACAATCAAGAAAAATGAAAACAACAATGATATGAATTTATAATAACAATAGTAAAAACAAAAACAAAAACAAAAACAAAAAAGAGATTCAATAAAACCCAAAACCAAATAATCTAAAAATACATCAAATAATCACTTCCAAACTCATATGACTTGTAAATTTCTCAAGAATCCCATATTCAATTTTGTATAATCTTAATGTTTATGGTGAAAACATGATCTATGATTTCTTTTTTTTCCTTTTTCTTTTATAATTTGATTTGAAAATAACTAGAACTTGACATAAACTTTATATATATATATATATATATATATATATATATATATATATATATATTACCACAAGATTTTTTTTTTTTGTGGAAATAATAAAAAAAATAATTAATGCAGAAACTTAAAGATACATAGATAAAACTTAATTTTAAAGCTTTGTTTTAATATCAACTAATGTGAACCTAAAGAGAAAGAACCATTGAACCCACTCATAATAAAGAAGAAATCTTGAAAAGTTTGTATCATATTTAAAGATAACAAAAACTCAAAATAATGATTATCACTTAAATTGAGATACCAAAGCTATATGATGAAAAACCTAACTTGTTGATTATAACAAACCAAGAATTGAAGTTATAAGGATAAAACCTAACTTGTTGATTATAATGAGGGAAAAAAAACTTTAAAGTGTAATGATAAAACCTCAAGCTAATAATTCTAAAAGATTAAAAGTCATAGGTATATCAATGAATGTCATAAAGATATTTGATCTTTAACAACTTCGTTAAAAAGTTCCACAAGGAACTAAGAATAAGAGCAAGCTCTTTCTCAAAGGTTTTATCTATGAATAAGAATTCCATATCCTATTAATAAAACTTGTTACAAGCTAAATAAATATATTTATACAAGGTAAAATGCAATACCCTGCACTTTTTCGTGTGCTTTTTAATATGCATTTCCAATAAATGAGTGTATGAAAATTCATGTAATTATTTTTTATAATAGAAATTTGAACAATCTTTCAATATTCTTAAATACATATAGTTTTAATTACAATCTATAAAAAAGTTATTTCTACTTTAAAATTTATAGATTTATCTTTTCTTGAGAATAAAAGTATACTTCCTATACAAAACTGGTAGTTTAGTGACTTGAAGAAAATGATATCTTTAAAGTAATTTACCTGTGACAAATATATAATTCCAAAAGAAAACATATTAAGCATTTGCATCATCTCAATTTCTAATGATTAATAATTTTATAATCAAAACCCATTTTATATATTTTTCCTTAAGAGTCTAGGTATTATATCAATTTTCAATATTTTTGTGATTTTCATCATTCCTAGACAAATTTTCTTTGCAGTTTTTTATGTGATACCTTAAATACATCACATCATCATTTTTATATCACAATTACTATTTTATTTATAACTATAACCTCTAATAGATAAGGGGTTCTTACTTTTCTAAACAAGTATTAAACAATTGAATTTATTAGAATGGTTTTGACCATCTCACCTCTTAAATGTAATTTTAAATTAACACAACTGTAAGGCATATGATCCCTATTAAAGAGTCATGCAGGAGCTTGCACGACTCTCTAATAGGGATTATATGCCTTATGTTATTTATAGAGATGATCATGGACCCATTATCTTTCTAATGTAGTTTTAGATTGACACAACTCTCTTTTAAAAGCATGTTTGGCAGTGCATTTGCACCTACGGTTTGCTACGGTTCATCTTTTTTTTCTTTTTTTTTTTCATTTTAAAAACCGGCGGTTTGATGTTTTAGATCATTTTGATGTGCTGATGTCAAAAATGATTTTTAAAAAATAAAATAAAAAATCATTTTGATACATTTCGGCACGAAAAGCACTTTGAAAAGTAACAACACTCCCAAACACCCCCTAAGTCTATCAAAACTTAGCCATGAGTCTTCCATTTTCAAATAGTCTTCTACTGACATTACTCGTAAATAAATGCTCCTAGACCTTACAAAATCTTCGAGGATTGATCTTGAATCTATTGTTTTTCAAGTGTAGTTTCAAACTAATGCAACTTTCTAGTTAAATTTTAAAACTTTATAAAATGTTTATATATTAATATTTGATCCCTCACCTCTCTAGTATAGTCTGAATCTGCCACCACTATTATAGCAAGACTCTTAAACTTCACATGATCTCTCGTGACTGATATAAGGTCTCTCATTTTCTAGTATAGTTTAAGACCTACATGACTCCTCAATGAGATGCCTAAGCCTCGTATTTTCTTCAAATATAAACTTGGATTTCCCACTCTCAGTAATAATCTCTTTCTAATCGGGAGTTTCTAAGCCTCACCCATCGTTAGGGAGGCTACTCTTCAAAAATGACAACTCTTTGATAGCAGGTTCTCACACTTTCCTATGATAATGCTACGAGGCTATATGGCTTCCACATTCATAGGTTCTCTAGGCCTCATAAATTAAGTTCCAAGCATGGGCATGGAACAATCAGTAAGTGACTTTTTCTCCGCAGGTTCCCCCAATCTATTTAAAAACCTTTCTACGTATAGGCATGAAACTCTTCACCTCTTATGAATTCTTCTCTAATTATGTATTCCCTCCAGTTTATTAGAAGTTTCTCTTTAGTATAAGCATGCAACCCTTTGCCTCCCAGAATTTTTTTAAAACTTGGCTTCTCCTCAGTGGACCTCCCCGCTAACTATCAGATGATGTTCATAGTATGAGTATGGAATCCTGTGTTCTTTAGAATGTTGACTTCTCCTCATATTCGATATTTTTCTATATATAAACGTGGAACCCTAGTTTTTTAGGCATGACTCCTCTTTCACGGGTTATCCAGTCTCTTAAAACCTTTCTAAATACGAACATAGAACCCTTAATCGCCTGGAAATTTTTCCAAGTAGAGGCTCCTCCATTACAGGTTCATTCCCTCCCCAATCAGTTCGATTGGGTAAAATTAGTACACATGACTTTATGGTACTTCCAAATTATCTGAACCAGCTTGGCAAAGGAAGCAGAAAATTTGATTTTATATATAAAATCAAATCGAGAGGAGCAATAGGTGGACTTCGTGGGTTCAAGTGTTACATGACATAAGAACGTCAGCTCACATGCTTGAGCCTGTTCATGGAACATTTCACCAGCGACACCATATCATCAAATACAACTTCTAAAATTATTAAATTGCATTTTTTTATTATTATTTATATATGATTTCAATCGTCACTCTTTTTAGACCCATACCTCTCAACCCTCTCATCAATCCACTCTCTCATATCCTTCAAAACAAGATTTGCATTTTCATCAGGCTCACCTTGAATCAAAGAATGGTACATGCCCTCATACATCTTCAAGCTCCTATCCTCGCAAGAGGCTTTCTCATACAGCAACCGTGATGATGATGGGCATGTCACCCCATCGGCCGTACCATGAACCGTCAGAAAGGGCACCGTAACCTTGGAAAAGTTATCCTGTATGTATTGGCACACCCTAGCGATTTCTCTCATGGTTCCCACCCTAGGCTTGCCTGTGTATCTTCTGGGGTTGGATGCGATGACCTTGAGCTTCTCCGGGTCCTTGATCGCTTTCCCTACCATTTTGTTGTCTGGCATGGCTGCCCACGTGTCAGCAAATCCAAAGAGTAGCCCATACATAAATAGGTGCACCTTACTGGGTTTCATTGGTTCCGGTATGACAAAAAGAGGGGCCGAGAAAATCAAGCCCGTCCACGTGCTAGGTTCTGATTGGAAATACATTAGCATCGTTGCTAGTCCACCCATTGACTCCCCAAATAAGAAGGCGGGCAAGTTCTTGTATGGCTCGCTATAGCGCATGTGCTTGAAGAATGACAAGGATGCTGCTGCGATTTTCTCCATGTCACCTAAACAACAGTAGAAAACCTTTTCAGCTTCGCTGGATGGATTGAACTAAAGATATTTGGCACTGTTCGTTTTTCAAACAAAAAAA
Organism: Salix dunnii; assembly: GCA_015731905.1. Lineage (NCBI taxonomy): Eukaryota > Viridiplantae > Streptophyta > Magnoliopsida > Malpighiales > Salicaceae > Salix > Salix dunnii. Next base: position 4,530,426 of record CM027661.1, read on the forward strand.
ATGATTTAATTAATTGATGGTTACTTTAGATAACAAGTATCCAGCAACAGCTCCTGTCCTTTCTGCCCCTGGCAATAGTTTCCCTGTTTCCCCCAAAAAACAAAGTCTATCTAATTGTGATTTGTTATCGGGGAAAATAACAATTAGCAGACACCCAAATCACATTTAATTAAACACCCAAATTATATGAGCAGATACATGTATTGAATGTTGCTCTGAGAAATGAAATTCGATAATGTTTTAGAAAGGCATTATGTACTTCGTTTAATACTACTATTTGATGACCAAATAGTGGTATTTAGCAAATAATTAGTAAAGAGGAAAGTGAGTTACTTACCCATGTAGCAACGTAAACCATCTGATCTGCCATGTCCAAGAAGATCAGCGGCAAAAACAGCATAACCCCAGGTAGCAAAGTTGATGCAGATCTTCTGAAACAGCCAGCCAGTATCGGATCCATAGCCGTGGGTCATATATACCGTGGCCTTGACTTTTTTATCCAAAGGGAGAAAACCCTGTGTGAAGATCTTCCCATTTGGCGTTTCAAAGTATGACTGGGTATTGGTCACTCCTTGTGAAGCATAGTACTCCTCCTCCGGCATGTCGCCCCAGAAGTTGGGTGGCGTTTCGGGCTGCTGCGCTTCGGATGGCATGGTCACGTTTCGTTATGATGATCTGAAGGCTCGGATGGTTGACTTTTAAACAGCGAAAACGGTGAGAGTTTGTTTTACAGAGGAGTAGGTGGGCGGCGTTTCGGAGTTAGATAATGGTGTTTATGCAGAGGGTGGGTTTTTAAAACCGGTTGCGGTGGGAGGAAGGAATAGCGTGAAAGAAAGTCTGGAGTGATTGAGTTTATAGAAAGAGAAAGCGGGGTTGGTAAGGGCATCCGACACCAGTTTGTTCTCCAAACTCTGGCTTGTTTAGAGAGAGGGTCAAGCTGTTGGGGTGCTTTCACCAACCCCCTTTCCTTTAATTAGTGGGAAGTTGGTGAAGTGCTGAAGTCACCCATTTTCTTAGGGGCCCACCACTGCGGGCTGCTGATTGGGGGGAAATCGGGCCTTTGTTGATTTTTCTTTTGCGTTACAAGAGGCTTATCTATATTCATTGTTCCATACCACGACATTTCCCTCTTGTTTTCACTATTATTTATTTTTTATCTCAAGAGTATTGGACCGAACGAGGGAGTGTTTCTTTGGACTCTAACCTAATAAAAAGAAATTTTAAAACAACAATATAGTATAAAAATATTTAAAAGAAGTAATGTAGTTAGTTTAGACTAATAACGTATGTAACTCATGAGCCATGAATATGATTAATGATTTTCTTAATTTGTAAAATGGCTTTGGTATGGTAAAATTGTGTTTGAGAAAATAATATAATAAAAAAAGAATTTTAAAAAATAATATAATTTAAAAGGTCATAGATGTCATTTGCAACTTGCAAGTGTCGTCATCAACCATCTCTAATTGTAAAATGATATGCAATCTACAAAAAATTACAAAGATAAAATACGAGAGAGAGAGAGAGAGAGAGAGACACACACACACACAAGAAAGGAAATATAATCAAGAGTTACATCATAATTTTGATCAAAATTCTAATGATGACACTAACAATATTAATAAAATTATCTCAATGATATGAATTCAGCTAAACTTATGAATGTCATTAATGATAAATAAAGGCAAACGAGCAACTCAAAAGTAGCTAGTCACTTGTATTTGAACAGAATTAATCTCACTTACAAAACATGAAATATTTGGATATATAGTTCATCCACATAAAAGTGAGCTTTTGTTAGAAAATAAAATGAGAATAATGAAATTATACAATATAAAACACAGTTTGTTGCACAGGGGTTTTCATAGAGAATCAACATTGATTATGAGGATACGTACTCTCCAGTTATGGATACAATTACTTCATATTTTTAATTGGTTTAGCAGTCTTAGAAACTATATATATGCATTTAATGGATGTATTTGCAGCATATCTATATAGATCATTAGATAAAGACATTCATATGAAAATTTCTAAAGGATTTACAATATTTGAAGCCTTTTGTAATGAACCCATAAGTGTTTATTCCATAAAACTAAAAAAATCTTTATGTAAGTTGAAGTAATCTGGTCGGATATGGTATAATCGTCGTAATCAATACCTCTTAAAAATAGGGTTTGAGAATGATGAGATTTGTGCATGCATTTTTATTAAGAAAACAATATCTAGATGTGCTATTATTGTAGTATATGTTGATAATTTAAATATTATTGGTAATTCTTGTCGTGACGGCGATTTTTCACGCTTCACGCCCCGCCGTCCCCCGTGGATTTCGGGAGACAACGACGCGCGGTGAAAATGAAGGGTTTGTTTTATAGCCGTAAAAATTACGACTATAAATATTAAGGAGTCGCCACCTAGTATTAAGGTCACTAGGAACCTAATGGTCTGCAAGAGTCTTGGGTAAGGGGACTTGTTGTGCAAGGGGAAGACGCGTCACCCCCAGTGCACCCTACCTAAGGTAAGCTGCATTGTTGTTTGATTGTTTTTTTTTTAAGTTTATTTTTTTTACACTGCATTTAAAAAGGAAAAATATTTTTTTTGTCCGCTGGTGTACTTTACGATGTAATTTTACATCGCAGTTAAAAACCCCCTTTTTTTTTTTACCTACGAATGTACCTTACATTGTAATTTTACATTGTAGTTAAAAATTCTTTTTATCTGCAAGTGTACTTTACAATGTAAATTTACACCGCGAAAACTAAAATAAAATAATTATTAAATTATTTTTGACATTTTGGCCGAATGCCAATGGATAATCATAAAATGGTTACGATATCCAAGTTTCGTTCAAAATATGTGAAAGATGCAACATACTTTTTTTCCATGAAAAATATGCATAGAAAAACCTTGGAATTCGGCCGTATGCACGAAAACAAACATATTTTTTTGTTTTGTTTTTTTTTTAAATATATTTTTTGTTTTTTAAAAAAAAAAAAAATTCGGCCTAACCCAACCAAATGGGCAGTGGTGGGCCAAAGGCCCACCACCACTGGGCTGGGCTGACCTTCATTTTTATTTCTGTTTTCTTTTTTTTTTTAATTAAAAAAAAAAAAGCAAAACACGTAAACAGTGCAGTGCAATTTACGTGAATAGTGACGTGAACAGTAACTTGATCGGCCGACCACGACGAGAGGGTCACCTGCCACTGCCGTTGGGTAGAGGACGTCGAGGTGATGATTCCTGTCGTGGTGGCGTCAGAAACGGAGGCTCGTGGTGGCCGGGAGGAGGACTGGAAGTGTCGGGTCTGTGGCGACTTTCCTCTGCTGCTTCGCCGGAGCTGCTGCTGTTAGTCGCCGGAGCTGGAGAAGAAGGCTGGGCTTGCTGCAAGGGAACTTCTGGAGGTCACCGGAGCTGACTAGAGGAGGAGGGGCTGCTTGATGCGCCGGTTTGTTAGAGAGAGAGTGGCACCGTCGGGGAGAGAGAGGGAGAACTGAAAGACTGACTGCAAGGGAGAGAGAGTGACGCCGATGGTGGTGACTTCCCGGGGATGAAGAAGAGAGAGAGAGACGCTGCTGCAGCAGCTGGGAGGAGTTGCTCGTTGCTGCTGCTTCGGGGAGAGAGAAGGATGTTGCTGCTACTGTGAGGAGGGTGCTGGTGGCTGCAGCTGTGGCTGACGGGAGAGGTTGGCCTGAGATGGAGAAGAAAATGGCTACTGAATGACTGGTTTTAGAGAGAGAATGCTGCCGGAGGTTGTGCTTGAGGGAGGAGAGAGAGGAGGCTCGGCCGGAGATGATGAAGATGAAGTTATCTCTCTCTGCGTATCGTAAATTTTCTCCCCGTGACCACGTAGTTTCAAAATTTTTATCTCCCCGTTACTGTCGATTTCTTCCCCTGTTTTTTAGTTCATCCCCCTTTTTTTTTTCTTCAGTTCAGCCTGTTTCCCTCTGTTCTTCCCCCCCTTTGTATCTTTTTTATTTCTTCCCCCAGTGACAGTGCTCACTGTCCAAAGAATCCCCCCCCTTTGTGTTCATTCTTCCCCTGCTATTTATAGCCTAAGTAAGTAAGGTGCAGCATGGGGGACTTGTTCAGAGAATGGGCTTAGGAATGGTAGGAATGGTGTTGTGCAGGGCATGGCAAGCATGGCTGAGTTATGGCAGCCGGAATGGCCAACCATGGCTGTTGGTAGAATTTTGGTGAGTTGTTTTTTTTTTTAATTTTGAAATAAATAAGTTGTGACAAAAAAGATTTTTTTTATGGAAAAAACCAGGAAGAAAGATATTTTTATCTTTAATTTTGGCTTCCGAATTCACCCAAAAAGTTTCGTCGCCGAAAATTCCGATCGTCTCAATTTTAACCCAAATTAAGCTTTCAAACATAATTTTTCAGCAATCAAGCCCTTAATTAGGTTAATTCAAACCATTTTAAGTATAATCAAACCCTTGCGCTTAATTAAATCCTTCAATTGGGCTCTCAATTAATTCCGAAGAGTTTCGTCACCGAAAATCATGATTTTCTCAATTGAACCCAGATTCGGCTTCCAAACTTAATTTCTCACTAATTAAGACCTTAATAAAATTAATTTGACCCATTTAAAGTATAATTAATCTCTTGCGCTAAATTAAATCCTTCAATTTGAGCTTTCAATTAATTTCGAAGAGTTTCGTCACCGAAAATTCTGATTTTCTCAATTGAACCCAAATTCAGCTTCCAAACTTAATTTCTCACTAATTAAGACCTTAATAAAATTAATTTGACCCATTTAAAGTATAATTAAGCTCTTGCGCTAAATTAAATCCTTCAATTGGGTTTAATTTCGAAGAGTTTCGTCACCGAAAATTCTGATTTTCTCAATTGAACCTAGATTCGACTTCGAAACTTGATTTCTCGCTAATTAAGACCTTAATAAAATTAATTTAACCCATTTAAAGTATAATTAAGCTCTTGCACTAAATTAAATCCTTCAATTGGGCTTAATTTTGAAGAGTTTCGTCACCGAAAATTCTGATTTTCTCAATTGAACAAGATTCGGCTTTGAAACTTAATTTCTCACTAATTAAGACCTTAATTTGACCCATTTAAAGTATAATTAAGCTCTTGCGCTAAATTAAATCCTTCAATTGGGCTCTTAATTAATTCCGAAGCATAATTACACTTTACATCGGCCAACGACTAAATCAAATTGACCCATAAAAATATAATTATGTCTTCTGACTTAATTTTTACGCAGATTTATCTAATAATAAATTATCTTCGCCTCGAATCTGTATTTTCCTTCGTATTTAGGCAAAAAGAAGTACGATCGGGCTTTCGAAAACATTCAAAATTTCCACATTAATTTTTCTGCCGACACCAGCCCCTTTTATTTTATTTTTGTTATTTTTTGGTATATTTTGGGGAGTCACCCAAAAATTGGGTGATGACAATTCTGAAGAGTTCACAAAAACTATAATCTTTTTGAAAAATGAGTTTAAGATGAAAGATCTTGGAAAGATGATTTTTTATCTTAGTTTATAAGTCAAACATCTTTCAAATGAAATATTTTTATATTAATTAATGTATACAAAAAAAGTCCTAATATGTTTTTATATGGATAGTGCTCATACTCTATGTCGCGACGATAATTTTTGGCGCTTCGCGCCCCACCGTTCCCTGGGATTGGGGGAGACAACGACGCACGGAGAAAAATAAGGGGTTTGTTTTATTATTACTCTAAAAATTACGACTATAATTATAGGGAGTCGTCACCTAGTATTAAGGTCACTAGGAACCTAATGGTCTGCGAGAGTCTTGGGTAAGGAGACTTGTTGTGCAAGGAAAAGACGCGTCACCCCCAGTGCACCCTACCTAAGGTAAGCTGCATTGTTATTTGATTGTATTTCTGAAGTTTATTTTTTCCTTGTCTTTTTCAAAGTTTGACGTAGATCTCTCTTCGTTAGAGAATTTTTACCTCGCTAGGAGTTGAAAGACTAACCAAAAGAATTTTATACTACATTAAAAAAAAACTTTTTTTTAACTATCCACGAGTGTACTTTACAATGTAATTTTACACTGGGATAGCTAAACAAAATAATTGTTAATTTTTTTTTGACATTTTGGCCGAATGCCAACTGATAATCATAAACTGGTTATGATATCCAATTTTCGTTTTAAAATATAAAAAATATGCAACATATTTTTTATGAAAAATATACATGGAAAAACCTTAGAATTCGGCCGTATGCACGAAAACGAACATATTTTTTGTTTTTTTAATGCATTTTTTTGTTTTCATTTTTTTTAAATAAAAAAATTAAACAGAATGTTGGGACGGGCCTGCCCAGCCAAATAGGCCTGTCACCACTACTGGGCTGGGCTGGGCCGAGAGCTGCCCAGCCCAGAAAAAAAACTAAAAACACACAACACGTTATAGTAAACGTGAACAGTAACTCGGTCGGCCGACCACGATGAGAGGGTCACCTATTACTACAGCCGTGTAGAGGAGGTCTAGGTGGTTCTTCTTGTCGTGTGGCGTCAAAAATGGCGGCCCGTGATGGCCGGGAGGAGCTCTGAAAGCTGCTGACCTGTTGCTGGCGAGTTGTCCCTGCTGCCGTTACTGGCCGGAGCTGAAGAAGAAAGGCTGGTCGGAAGATGTTGGCATTGAGGAGGAGCTTCTGGTGTGGTGGTCGACTGTTACTGCTGGTGAGGAGACAGTCATCGACGGGGACTGGTTTTAGAGAGAGAACTGCTGGCCAAGAGAGAGAGAGAGACTGCTACTCTACCAGCGAGGACTCTGCTTGTGCCGACGAAGATGAAGGAGAGATTTTTAGCTTGTTCTATTCGTGTACATGCTTTTTCAGTCACGGTGGTCTTTGCAAATCTGCTCGTCGCCCATCCATGATCGTCTTCTTCCTAGAATTTTTTCTCTAGTTTCTCCCTCTCTGTTTAACTCATCCTTCTGTTTTTCCAGTTTTCACCCGTGACCCCAGTGTTATTTCCTCTCGTGAAAGTCCCCTCTTTTGTGTTTCCTTTTTTCAAAGTTCCCCCCATCTGCTCCTCTATTTCAGTATTTTCCCTCGCCCTTTATTCTCTATATTTTTTTTCAGTTTTTAGCCCCGTCTCCCCCATGACAGTCCCTCACTGTCAAAATATTCCCCCCTTCTCCAGTGTATTTTCTCATCTTATTTATAGGCGTCAAAGGCATGGTGCACGACATGGAGTTGATGTCTTGGGGTGTTATGTAGGGCATGGCTGAGTTCAGTAGGAGTGGTGGCAGGCATGGCTGAGTTCAGTAGGAGTGGTGGCAGGCATGGCTGAGTTCAGTAGGAGTGGTGGCAGGCATGGCTACAGTATGGCGTAGCATGGCAGCCGAAATGGCCAACCATGGTTGTCGGCAGATTTTTTTTTAATTTTGAAATAATTAGAATGTGATAAAAAAAAGTATTTCGATGAGAAAAACCAGGAAGAACGATTTTAGCTTCTGATTTCACCTGAAAAAGTTTCGTCACCAAAATTCTGATCGTCTCAATTTAACCCAAATTAGGCTTCCAAACTTAATTTCTCACTAATTAAGCCTTTAATAAAATTAATTTGACTCATTTAAAGTATAATTACGCTCTTGCGCTTAATTAAATTCTTCAATTGGGCTCTCAATTAATTTTGAAGAATTTCATCACTGAAAATCTCAATCTTCTCAATTTAACCCAGATTAAGCTTTTAAACTTAATTTCTCATCAATTAAGCCCTTAATAAAATTAATTTGATCCATTTGAAGTATAATTAAGTTCTTGTGCTTAATTAAATCCTTCAATTGAGCTTTCAATTAATTCTGAAGCATAATTACACTTTAAATCGCCCGATGATTAAATCAAATTGGCCCATAATAATATAATTATGTCTTTCGACTTAACTTTTATGCATATTTATCCAATAATAAATTTTTTTATCCTCAAATCTGCATTTCCTTCATTTCTGGGCAAAAAAGAAGTACGACCGGGCTACCGAAAACATTCAAAATTTTCACATTAATTTTTCTACCGACACCAGCCCCTTTTATTTTATTTTTGTTATTTTTTAATACATTTTGGGGAATCACCTAGAAATGGGGTGATGACACTCTAAGTACACCTATGGTTGTTCAATCCTTTATGTGAAAAAAGATCTTTTTCGATATCCAGAAAAGCATGAAGAAATTCTCGGTCCTGAACTACTATATTTTAGTGATATTGAAGTAATTGTGTATCTTGTAAATTATATAAGATCAAATATAGCTTTTGTAGAAAATTTATTGTTAAGATACAACTTCACTCCCACAAAAAACACTGGAATAGAGTCGCATACATTTTACTATCTTCGTAGAACAATCAAAATGAGATTATTTTATTGTGAATCATATACATAATTGATTGGATATGCAAATACAAGTTATCTCTCTAATTCTCACAAAAGGATATCACAAAAAGATTATCTATTTACTTATGATGGTATTGCAATTTCTTGAAGATTTGTCAAAAAACATTAGTAATTACTTCATCAAATAATTCAAAAATTATCATCATACATGAAGCAAGTCAAGAATGTATATGGCTAAGGTTAATTATTCGTCACATAAAGAAAAAATATGGATTGTCAACCATTGAAAATAGTTCAACAATATTGTTTGAATATAATGTTGTTTGCATCACTCAACTCAGAGGACGTTATATTGAAGGAGACAACACTAAAGTTCTTTTCATACTTATGGGCTCTAACAAAAGGGAAAAACTATATAAAACAAATCAGATTAAGTAATAATTTAGTAAATTTATTTACAAAGTTTGTACCAGCCTCAATTTTCAAGAAACTTGTTCATAATATTAGAATGCGTTATTTTAAAAATTTATCATAAGATATGTACTTCTAAGGGGAAGTCAATGCAAACTGTAATCATTTTCTTTCACTTAGGTTTTTTCCTACTCTCTTTTTCTTTGCAAGGTTTTAATGAGGTGATTTGATATTGTTTTAATGAATCCTTTCAAATATAAAACTTGAAGTATTTATATAAATTCATCTATTGAATTCTAAAATATTTATAAATCATACAAGAATGTTGAATTTATTTTTTTTTGCTTAAGTTTTTCCCCATTGAGTTTTTCCTTGCAAGGTTATTAATGAGACATGTTTTTAAGTACATGGTCATTCATAAAGAAGTGTTATCAATCCATAATTATGTTTATTGAATGTTCATAACAATTTATAATTATATGTATTGAACGTTAATGACTCTTGAGTTCAGTCACTTGAATTTCCATGACATTGAGTTCATTTTTTTCTCCTGTAAATGAATCCATTTGTCCTATATTCTTGGAATTTGAAAAAAAAACTCATAATAAGAGAAAAAAAATACAAAATAAAATTATTAGAAATAGACTAAGAGAATTTTTTTCATGGTATCACACTAACAAGCAATTTCAGAGATGGATCCCAGAACTTCTTGTCCCCCATCATCTAGTATTGTTTATATCTTTGCATGTATTTTTGGATTTAGTAACAAGTTTATGAAATTCAGGGAGCATGACTTGTATTTTAAAAATACAAAAAAATATTTTGGTTGTTTTAATATCAAGAGTTACAAACTTGTACATTAGATGTATTCTTGATGTTCAAAGAAATACATAATGCAAAAATATATTTTGATTATTGAATAATTCTGCTTTACCCATAAGTCATGATCCTCTTTATTATGATAAACCAACTTTAATCAATAAATGTACTAACCATTAAAGACACAGAACAATACCTTAATAATCAAATAAATAAATAACAAAACTTGTTTTGAGGTAAGGTATTCTAGAAGTGGTTCGTTCTTTCTATTCACAACTAGTCATCTAGGCTCTGAAGACTAGTCAGTGACGATTTCAAATCTTTTTTAACTCATAAAATACAAGATTTTTTTGTTCTTTCTATCTAAAGCCAAAGCTCTCGATATGAAAGTATGATCCTCGTGACACCGCATATATGTGCTCCAATCGGTTTGGCGTAAAGGAGTCATTTTTGTAGAGTAGTCAAACTGCTCCATGTTTGGTATGTGTCCTTAACGATTGCTGTTTATTTGTCATTGCATTAGGTTAAACTTGTTCATGGGTCACCATCCCAGGCCCGGAAGCATTTAAGACGGGCGTGGTTTGGGATTTCTGGCCTATCGTCCCGGCCCGGCATAGCTCGGCCCGGCCACAAAGGTAAATTTGAGAATTTGTTTTTTATTAATTTATTATTGATATATTTTCATTTGATTTAGCATCACCGCCGTGCTTCAACGACACACAATTTCCATAGTCACACGAAATGGGAGGACGTTGGTGGATGAAATGGTACAGCTGGGTGATTCTGGTGGTTCACGTGTTTGCAATACTGATATTCACTAGAGGATTCCTGCTTACTCGAACAGAACTTCCATATTACAGCGACCGGAGCGACGTATCTCAATCTCCTTGCTTCACCTCCAGCAACACTAATCACAGTTGGAATACACCAGCTGTGGATCGCCTTGTCATCATTGTTCTCGATGCAATCAGGTTCCTCATCCCAGTTCTTATTTATTTACTTCATTTGTTTGTTACTGTTAATTATTTATTTATTTATTTTGCATCTTCAGGTTTGATTTCGTTGCTCCGAGCGTGTTTTTTCAAGGTTAGAGGAGCTCTACTCATTCCTGCTCAAGATTTTTAATCAATTAAATTTACATAATTTTTGTGTTGATTTTGTTGCTGTCGTAGAAAAGAAGGCATGGATGGACAAATTATCTGTGCTGCAAAAGATGGCATTCTCTGAAGGATCGTCTGCCAAGATTTTCAAAGCTATTGCTGATCCTCCTACCACTAGTCTCCAGCGTTTGAAGGTCTGCTTTTATTTTATATATATAATTTTTGAATTGCAATGCATCCTCCTTTATGTATTTATTGTGATGTAGTTTTAATGTTTTAGGGTTTGGCAACGGGTGGATTGCCGACATTTATAGACGTCGGAAATAGCTTTGGTGCTCCTGCCATTGCCGAAGATAACTTTATACATCAGGTTATTTATTACCTTCTACAACAACAGTTTAATCGCCATGTTTGTTGTCGTTGTTTTTGACCTGGTTGGCCTCACTGGCAGCTGGTTGAAAACGGGAAGCGAGTAATGATGATGGGTGATGATACATGGATCCAGTTGTTTCCTCATCATTTTAATAAATCTCATCCTTACCCGTCTTTTAATGTGAAGGATCTTCACACGGTATTCCATTTTTAACATTGTGCCTCTCTTTTCTCTTTTCCAAGAGACTTCATGATTACTACCTCTATGCATTGACAACCTTGGTAAAAATTTTAATCTGCTAGGTAGATAATGGATGCATTGAACACCTATTTCCTGCCCTATATCAAGAAGACTGGGATGTTCTTATTGCACATTTTCTTGGCGTGGTAAGATTCAAAATGCTTTATTTCTGCAAGTGACTAATATGTCTGGTCTGTTATTGAATTTATGTGTGCTATGAGACCTACGTTGTTATGAACTTATGTTGTAAATATATTATTAAATTCAAAAGAGGGTTCTGGTTTGAGTTATGTACCAATTGAACTTTGAAAAGAGCACCGTCGTACCCCCGTGATTTTCTTTCTGTCCTCAAGTTTTTCCTTGTCCTCTTAAAATTGGAACAATTTTTTCATACCAGGGAACACACAAGCTTTGACTGGAATCTGAATTGTGTGATCTATGTTGCATAGGATCATGCTGGGCATATATTTGGTGTTGATTCCATGCCAATGATAGAAAAATTGGAGCAGTACAATCTCATGTTAGAGGTAAGTTTCTCAATTATGGTTATCTAAGTGCATCATATACTTGATCTTGCAACTTGCTTTGAATTTTCCACTCTTGATTTTGCTGGTTGGCTTGGCACTTTGCATCTCTGTGATAAACTGGTCAGATATTTTGAATTTTGAGTTTCTTGGACCGCCTTCTTTTTTAGATTTAACTGGAATAGGTGCACATCAGACTAGTGATGTAACATAAGTTATGGGAAAAACAGTGTCTTCAACAATAAGCTGCAAATGCAACCTTTTAGTTATCCCCTGTGCATTTAACTATATATAAGTGTTGTTTCTTTAACTTAAACCTAGATTTAGGAAAATAAATTGATTGGTATATATGACATTAGGCTAGTAGAAACATGTATATACATATGTATATGAGATGACCATGTTTTTTGCCTCAGAAAGTAATCGAAGTCCTTGAGAGCCAATCGGAGCCAGGTGGCTTACATGAAAATACTTTTCTTCTGGTTATGGGTGACCATGGACAAACCTTAAATGGTGATCATGGTGGTGGAAGTGCTGAAGAGGTATACTATTTGTCCTGTACTCAAAGAAATTTGATTGGCTTTGTTTTCACTAATTTCTGAAAATTGGAATCTTGCTATGCAGGTTGAAACATCAATCTTTGCTATGAGTTTTAAGAAGCCTCCAACTTCCATTCCATCTGAATTAGTTATGTCATCTTGTAAACTAGATCTGGTACTACCCCACTCTTTAAATGAACACATAAATGTTGGCAGCCACTGTATATACTAATGTCTATTTCACTTGAATCAGCTCCTCTTCCCATATTTTGAGTTTCCACCACATTATTGGAGCATTATATTCCTAGTTGTTTTAGCTTTGACTATGTTACTTCTTCCCGATTACTCAACAATGAATAAAAGAGGGGGAGAAGAAAGGAGAACAAATTGTTTCAAACAAGTAATGTAAATGTAGTTTTGCATTCACTATACAACTCTGCTTATGTAGTGGCAACTTGATAGACATGAAATTTCTTTCTAGCTTGCAATGAAAGAAATTGCAAAATAAGATAGAATACCACATTGAAAGGAAAATAGGTAGAATTTAATTGGTACATGTGTCAGGATTCTTGTTGTTCCTTCTGACTGAATTGAGCTCTATGTATTCCAATTTTAGGATGGGAAAAAGAAATGCATCAGCTCCATCCAACAGGTAAAAGTTGTTGTTACACCAGTGTGTTGTGATTCAATTACAATTTCATTTCAATCTTGTACTTACCTTATGATATGTACATATTGATGTCATTTTATGCAGCTTGATTTTGCAGTAACAGTGTCTGCTCTGCTTGGTATTCCATTTCCTTTTGGAAGGTGCCGTGTAAGCATGGTTCAGTTTTAAAATTTGTACCACTTTTTTTTTATACTATATACTTATTGATTGATGGATTTCTAGGTAAACGAGATGACTTTCTTTATTTAATTTGGCAGTTTTTGCACTCCAGTTTGTTGTGGAATTGCTACAATTTGTAGATTATTCTTAAGACTTTCTATAATGGAAAAAATAAATTGGTCACAGAGATGAGGTTGATCTCCATTTTTGTCCATTGCAGATCATGTTACTTTGATCTGTTATCTTTATTCCAATGAACACTTTTGCTTGTAATATTATTTTCCGTGATTGCTTCTTTTGCCGTTGTACATAATAACACAATAGTTATTGCTAGCATAATAGATTAGTGTATGATTGATGTGTAGACTAGCATTATTTTGTCGATCTATAATCTTAGAACTGAATATCCAAAAATTGGATGTTTATAAATCTGATTTTTTAAAAGAACACTTTTACTATGCTGTGAAAGATATAAATTAACCAGCTTTGCTCTTTTGTATTAACAAATCTCTGGCTTGTAAAAACTTGAAAATTTCCATTTGCTTCTGAAGTCATTCATTAGTTTTTCTCACCTAGTAAAAGAGGTTCTATGTCATTTGGGATCACATTTTCAAGTTTGAAATATTGCCTGTTGTCATCTACATTGCTTTTATATTGTTGCAATGGAGATTCTCATTCGCAATAATGCTCGCAAGTTTTGTTTTTTCAGCATCGGACGAGTTAATCCTGAGCTATATGCTTTAGGTGCTGGCAGATGGAATTTGGATGGCATAAATGCATGGGATTCCTCCAATTTGTCAGAATTGGAGGAATGGTTACTGAATTATGTCAATGTACTCTGCATCAATTCTTGGCAGGTACATTTTCTTTACTGGTCCTGAATATTAAATACACTTAAATAGCATGATATAAATTACATATTGTATTGCTAATCTAGTTCTTTTTATAAATTTTAAACATGTTTGTTTCATTTATACATTCCAGAGGGATCATGCCATCCTTATGTCTTCTTTCACTTTTACCAAAAATTTTCAGTAAATTGAGGAAGAAGATAGTGAAATCTAAAACTAAAACAAGGATAAGATATCATCCTAATATCAAGAGATAAGAAAAAAAAAGAGTATCTCCTTCAAGTGTCGACTAAAGAGACAGAAAAGGGCCATAAATGATGTCTCCATAGAGTTGCTAAAAACATATTCATTGGCTTTAGTTATATGAGGAAAAAAAGAAAGAATGTATAGCCCTACTCGCAGGTCCTCCCAAAAGAAAATACGAAGTACATGTCTACCTTGTCTGACAGGAGGGAAGAAAAAAAAGGAGACATGATATAAAAGAATTTCTTCAGATTCACATGAGCAATTGAAGTTATCATGGTAGCATTTTAAACATTTACAGGGGAATAAATTTTTTAGTGACCATATTAGATTTTGGATTCTGGTTTGGAACCCCCATGATTGGCTGACTAGATCCATTTAATGATTGAAAAAAAAAAGAATTAATTTGAATAAGTTGAATGAGCTCTAAACTAATGTCAATCACTTTTGAAAAAAAGTTGCAAGTTTTTGGTAGTTCCTTTGCTCGTGTTAGAAATATAAAAAATTGCGCATGTAAAAAATAATGAACGATCTTATGGAAGAAATGCACAGCACTCCTATCTCAAAATATTTGTATGGTGTCAAGCTTGTGATATATGGATGTAGTCAAATTGCATGATCACTCTTTGACCTATGAATAAATGACATCAATGGAATGTAATTCAAATAGTTAATCCCATATGATTATATAATTTTTGCTCACATACATCCGTGGTTCTGATTTCATGTTTGTATGGTATAATTTGTATTTATATGGATTTGTACAATGGGATTTGAGCAGTTTGCATGTATATCTACCTTGTCGTAAAGATTCAATTTTTAAGGAAAACATCATGACCACTTACTTGACAAAGCAAATGGTTGTGCCCAAATCCCTTAGAACCTTAAGTAGCAACACATTTGCTCCACATCAGACCTGATAAAATGCCTCTTCATCACCCTCTCCAATCTTACAAGGATATATATAACAAGGAATGCTAAACAAACAAGGCAAAATAAGTGTTGTCCATTTGATGTGGAGCAAGAAAATTAATACGAATTAAAGCAAGAAAAGAAAGAAGTTTAGAGAAAGATAGAAGCTAAAGAAGAGAAGGGGATTAGAGAATTGCAAAAGCTGTAACATTTTCATTATTCATCAAAAGCCCCCTCTCAACATGATAGGGGAGCATATAAATAGTAAACCCTAATCATCTTGCTATTGGGCTCGCCCCATCAAATCCAAATGTTTAACATAAATAATTTCAAATAAATAAAATGACAATGATATGGGCCCAAATGGGCTTAGTCTCCCAAAAGCCCGCTCTCAACATGACAAGGGAGCATATAAATAGTAAACCCTAATCATCTTGTTATTGGGCTCACCCCATCAAATCCAAATGTTTAACATAAATAATTTCAAATAAATAAAAGGACAATGATATGGGCCTAAATGGGCTTAGTCTCCCAACCAAAACGTGATAGGTTAGGCCATCCTACGTCGTCTTCGTCAATATACTCTGTAGTTTGCGGTGTGGGTCCGGTGTGTCCACCAACTTTCTTGGGGTTAGAGAAACTTGACCCCATCGAATGTAGTGTTGACTGACTCTGATAGTACTCCCAAAGATCCAGAACAAGCTGATGTAGAGTATCTCTAGTGATCCAAGTGTTATTTGAATCAGGCCGGCCCAACTAGCGGAATAGAAACCGTTGAACCTCACAATTCCTATTAAAAACAACTTGTTCATCCAAAATAGCATCAATAGTATTCTTTTGTGCTGAAGTCAAGGTGGAAGGAATAGAGGTTTCAATAGGTCATCAGGAGGAGAGTTAAGTGGTATCTCAAATGGATCATTTGGAATAGGAAGTGGTTTATGGTATGCAACAAGATCTTCAATGTTAAATGTAGAGCTAATGCTAAAATCATGTGATAAATCTAGAACATAAGCATTTGGATCAACTTGCTGTAACATTTTGAAGGGCTCAACACTGCGTGCATGCAATTTTCGATTAGCTCCCGAAAGAAACCGCTAGAGTCTAATCCGTATCATAACATAGTCTCCCATATTAAACTTATTATGCTTTTTATGTAAATCAGGTCGAAATTATATATTGCGCGTTACTTGAATTTGTTTAGCGATCTCAATATGCAAATCCTGAATTCTACATGCAAAAGATTTGGCTGACTCGGACGCTCTAGCATGAATGGACATGGGAAGGTCTAAAGGTTTTCTAGGTTTGTAACCATGTACCACTTCAAAAGGACTCATGCCTATTGACCTATTGATATAGCTATTATAGGCAAACTAGGCTGTAGGAAGAATCAAATCCCAATTCCTATTATGATCATTCACTAGACACCTTAAAAGGTTGCCTAAACTCTTGTTAACCATCTCAGTTTGACCATTCGTTTGGGGGTGGTAAGTAGTAGAAAGTTTCAATTTGATTCCCACCATATGCTAAAGGCTTTTCTAGAAATAACTTGTAAATCTAACATTCCTATCTGAAACTATGGTTTGGGGAAAGACCATACAACTTGACAATCTCATCAAAATACAATTTTGCAACTTTGGAAGCATTTGTGATCTTAGTACATGGAATAAAATGTGCTATCTTAGAGAAGCGGTCAACAACCACAAAAATAGAATCATGTTTCTTTGTCGTACGTGAAAGTCCAATAACAAAATTCATACTTACATCGTGCCAAGGGTAAGTGGGAACAGGCAACGGGGTGTAAAGACAAGTATTTTGTTTCCTATGCTTAGCTAGTTGGCAAGTTCAACATTGACCTACCAATTTCACATCTGTTTTCAAACTAGACCAGAAAAGTTGTCGCTCCACCTCTTTGATGGTCTTATTCCTTCCAAAATGTCCTGAGAGACCTTCAGCATGAGTCTCCCATATCAAAAAATTACACAAGAATGTGTTTGGGATACACAACTTATTATCTAGAAATAAGTATCTATCTTGGAGGTGATACCCATTTATAACACGGTGATTCTCATCCTTTAATGTCAAGTATATTTCTCCAAATTTTGAGCAAGATTCATACTCCTTTTTGAGTCTCTCAAATCCTATGACTTCAACATTCATTACAGACAACAACGTTACCCGATGACTCAAAGCATTTGCAGCTTTATTCTTTATTCCAGATTTATGTTTCAAAACAAATGAGTATGCTTGCAAATATTCAATCCAATGACTATGCCTATGATTGAGCTCCTTTTGGGAGTTTAGATAGCACAGGGCCTCATGGTTGGAGTAAAGAACAAACTTCTGTGGTAACAAGTAATGGCGCCAATACCGCAAGGCCTGTACCACCGTATAAAACTCATTATCATAAGTTGAGTAATTTTGTCTGGCCTCATTAACTTTCTCACTAAAGTAGGCTACAAGGTGACATTCCTGACTAAGAACTCCCACCTATACCGGCTCCTAATGCATCACATTCTACTTCAAATAAGTTAGTAAAATCAGGAACCGCATTACTAGGGCTTCCATCTTCGTCTTCTTAACCTCCTCAAATGCCCTATTAGCTTCTTTACTCCATTGAAACTCACCCTGTTTGAAACAACATGTAATAGGCGACATGATGGTGTTAAATCCTTTAATGAAACAACGATAGAAAGTCACAAGCCTATGAAAACTACGAACCTCTAATGTATAGTCTTAGGCCCAGGCCAATCTACTATTGCTTGGACTTTCTGGGGGTCAGCAGAGACTCTTTTTCATGACACTATAAACCCTAAAAAGACCACTTGATCTATAAAGAAGGAACACTTTTTGACATTTGCAAACAAACTTGTCTTTCTTAGGGTAGTACAAAATTGAATAAGGTGATCGAAATGCTCTTCCCTGGTTTTGCTATAAATAAGAATATCATCAAAGTATACCACCAGGAACTTTCCCATAATTGGCCTAAGCACTTGTGTCATTACTCATAAAAGTGCTTGGTGCATTGGAAAGACCAAAAAGCATAAATAGTCATTCATATAAACCATTCCTAGTCTTAAATGCCATTTCCCACTCATCTCCAGGATGGATCCTAATCTGATGATATTCACTTTTCAAGTCAGAGAAAATTTGGGCTCCTGCCATCATATCTAACATGTCATCCAATCGAGGAATTGGAAAACAATACTTGACTATAATCCTACTGATAGCTCAATTATCCACACATTTTTCATGATCCATCTTTCTTTGGTGTTAACAGTGTAAGTATTGCACAAGGGCTCAAACTCTCTCGAATAAATCATTTTTGTAACAACTCACATACTTGTCTTTGCAATTCAGCATGTCTACTCAGGTTCATCCTGTAGTGAGGCAAGTTTGGTAAAGTGGCACCTAGGACAAAATCTATGGTGTGTTGAATATCACGCAAGGTTGGTAGCATCAAGTAGTTCAGAAGGGAAAACATCTAGAAATTCTTTCGACACTTCCCTTCTTCAGGTGGCTCTTTTAAAAAGTCATCTACAATCTCCTTATCAAAATCCTTAAGACTTATTATGTTAAGCCCTCTTTCTTTCATTTTATTCTTTTTCAGACTATTATCATTAGACCTTGGAGGTAATCCAATGAATTGGATTTTTTTACCTTGAAAAGAAAATGAGCAAGAATTTGATTGCCCAAAGATTGTAATGTCCAAATCATATAACCAAGGTCTACCCAAAATAACATGCCCTCCATCCATCAAAAATGACATCACACCAAATTTCATCATTATAGTCCAAGATCTTTATGGGGAAAAACACATCTCTTTTGACCGCTATTGATGTATCATTAACCTAGGGCACACTATAGGGTTTAGGAGGTGGAATAGACTTTAAGCCTAAGCGGGATACACTACACAAGGAAATTGCATTAATACAACTACCGCTGTCTATGATGATCTTACACCCTTTATCTCCACATTTAATGTAAGTATAAAAAATAACAGTCCTTCTCCAATCCTCAGTCCCTTTAGGTTATGTTAAGGCATATCTAACTACGCTTAGCTTGGTTGTCTTCCTTTGAAGGGATATAGACCTAACATATTCTAGCAAGCTAGACTCATCCTCATCATTTAGATCCTGACAGATTAAAATAGGAAAATTCGTAAGCAAGCAATGTAAGTCCTCAAAGTGCACACAAGTTGTTCAAACACAATGTTTCAGTTTCCCCACGAATTTTAACCAAGCTCCACAATTAAGAGGATTAGATATGCTCAATGCCAATAAAGAAGCTCAAAATCAAGGTAATTAAATTTGTGAAGCGGAGTATGTAATTTATTTATGGACAAACACAGAATAATATTAATGTTAAATCTTGATCAACAAGTGTAAAAGCGTACTAGGGACGATGATATTCAACAGGTAAAAGAATTTCTGACCAGGTGATGTGGCAATGATGGATGACATGGTAGACAAGTCATATGCTATCTTAGATGACGTGGCAGATGACTAAGATGCTGTCTTGGATGACGCAACGCCGACGTGGCAGGATTACTTATTTTTTAAAAAGCATCTCTTCCTTCCTTCCTTACCTCTTCTGTCTTTTACTTACTTTTAGTCCTTGACAAAGATGAGGCGTTGTGCTTTTGCTTGGGCCCGACGGTGTGAGAGAAGGGGCTATGGTGTCTATGGCATCACTACTGGATGATGAGGGCACTGTGGAAGCGTTGATTTCACTATCGCTGTTGAAAGTGACGGCATTGTGAACAGTGGTGTTGGGGTGGATGTTGCTGTTGGGGTGCGAACCAGTGGTGGTTACGGCAGATGGGTTGCTGCAGACAAGACCTGCTGTGGTTGTGGGTTGTTGACGGCAGCAAGTCAATGTGCACTCGTGTCTTGGCTGTGATCGTTGGCAGTGATCGGCGTTGATGTAGAGTTACCGATCGCTCTGTGGGACCGATGTGTAGGCTTTCTCAGTTGTTGGTCTGTCACTGCAATTGGCTAAGGCGCTGTTGGTGAAGTTGCTATCGATGAACAGTACTGATGAACAATACTGAAGAACAACATTATTATTTTTTTTTGGTAATTTAAACAGTACAAGTTATTTTTTTTTTCCAGAACAATATGTTTTTTTTATTAAACCGACTCTAGGGTTCTGGATTGTTTAATTGTAAGAACAATTAAAAACCATGTTCTGATATCAAATTTAATGCGGATCAAGAAAATTAATATGAATTAAGGCAAGAAAAGAAAGAAGTTTAAAGAAAGAAAGAAGCTAAAGAAGAGAGAAGGGATTGGAGAATTGCAAAAGCTGCAACACCATCTTAGTTAGTAACAACAGCCTTTCAATTATCAGTATAGGAATTTTTAATTACTAGATGGTCATTTGATCGTTGATTAGCCGGAGGTGGTATATTCTCATCAACTATGAAGATAATGTTTTTATCTTTGTTTTCAACCATTTATATATTCGTTTTTCTTTTCCCTGTAGGGGATGGGGGTTGGTGAAACTAAAACCACCATTGCCTGTTTTCCACTTTCCTGTCTTAAGGCAATCTTGCAGTAATTTGCCATCTCTATGTCCAATGTGATGATAATTCTCTTTTGCAGGTGAAAAGGTACATTGATGTCTATTCAGCTTCATCTGTCATTGGATTTTCTTCTGAAGACTTGTTGCACATATCAAATGTATATGTTCAGGCAGAGCAGAATTGGGCAAACACTACAAAGAACTTACTATTGCATAGAAATGAAAGAAGCCACACATTGTTACCTGCTTTTACAAGGCAAATTGATTTTTATTTTAGCTTCCTATCAAATGTTTCAGAGCTGGCTCGCTCCAAATGGACTGAATTTAATCTGAAGCTGATGGGAATTGGTCTTGGGACAATGTTAATTTCACTCTTTATAATATTTCCTGCTATTCAAAGGGTGAATAATCTGTATACGACCTCTCTTTTCTCTCCTGGAGGTTCTGGAATTTCCTTTGAATTAGTATTTACCTTCTTCATTGTGGCAATACGTGCATGTAGCTTCCTGTCAAACAGTTTTATTTGTAAGTTCTCAGACTAGCTAGCTTTTTCATGGCTTGAGAAGCGCTTTTCCTCCTTTCCCCTGACATCCTTTTTTTCTAAACCCTGATCTCAGTGGAGGAAGGAAAAGTGGCAAGTTTTCTTTTGGCCACCACCAGTATTGTCAGACTACGTTCTTCAATCATGAAAAAGAAGATGCTATTTGAAGTACGTATTGGTGGTCTTAAAAGTTTGTTACATTATGTTGATGTTTATGATCAGACAACCTATCACAGATTATTTTTGTGATGCTAATTCTCATGGTCTTCACCTTGCAGGCAGTAAGTTTTCTACTGTTGATATCCATTCTCAGATTTACCATTGAAGTTGGTTTGTCAAAGCAGGCTGCGACTTCTTTATTCCTGAGCGCATCTCCTTCATGGATGCTTGGGGTTGCCCCAGGTCATCCACTATGGACATATATGGCTGAAATTGGGCCAATTCTTGCTGTCATATTATTGGCGTTCTTGCTGTGCAGGACCATTTGCAGCAGCATATTTGGGGGACTTTGGAAGTATATTAACCTGGGAACCATTTTAAGTTATGTGCTTATAGCAGTGTATTGG
This sequence comes from Salix dunnii, assembly GCA_015731905.1. Lineage (NCBI taxonomy): Eukaryota > Viridiplantae > Streptophyta > Magnoliopsida > Malpighiales > Salicaceae > Salix > Salix dunnii. The sequence continues at coordinate 4,552,228 of CM027661.1, forward strand.
GGAGCTGAAAGTAACATACCGACCCTAGCACTGTTGCTTCAAGGAATGAAAAAAGGTCACATCCCAAGAATGATTTATGCAATTGGGCTGGGTCAGCTGCTTTTGGTTGCGGTTGGATATTTGTTTGATAAAGATAGAGAGTTAGATTACAAGAGGAGCTTGGTGATGAAAACAGTAGCCATTTTATCTGCTTGGAGTCCAACAATCATCATTCTGTCAGGAAAACAAGGTTCCCTGGTAGTATTGGCACTTATAATTGGAGGTGCCTATTTTTTAAATATTCCTTTGGTATTACATCAAATTGCATCATGTTGAGCTGTTGTCTTACTTTAGTCCTTTGTTTTTTTTTCTGTATAGTAGTATTTTTAACATTAATTAGTGGTGCGCTATTTTTGAAGGATTAAGCTCATAGAAAATCTCTGTTTACAGGTTATTGCATAGTGAGGTTGGAAAGTATGGAAGACAGTGACTCTGATGCTATTTTTACTTTCAATCCTCTTGCTATTACACAGTGGAACCTCTTAGCCGTGTGTCTGTTTTTTGCCACTGGTCATTGGTGAGATGCTTGTGATCTACTCTTGCGCATATGTTGCATATACTTTTAGTCTACTTTGTCTTTATTTATTTATTTATTTATTATTATTATTCGTGACTATATGCTATATGTAGTTGACTAACTGGAAGCAGATTTACATATCATGTAGTTTTGAAACTCTAATTTAAGCTGCAGCTTTACTAATCTGTCCAATATATAAAAATCGGAACCTCACACCTGTCCCCCTGCAGGTGTGCATTTGATGGCCTGCGGTATGGTGCTGCGTTTATTGGGTGAGTTATGCGAATGGCGTGTTCGCGCTAATTCTTAAATTTATTGGTAATTATCTTTTACAGAAGATCACTGGGGTAAATTACCATTGCCACTTGAGTTATTTTTAACCTATTCTATATTTCAGGTTTGATGAATTTGCCCTTGTTCGTCAAGCAATCCTTCTTGCAATAGATACATTTGGCTTTTCTCACATTCTTCCTGTTCTTGGACTTCCATTTCTGGCTGTTTGCAAGTTTTTGTTTGGTCAGAATAACCATGGGAAGGATTTCCGTTTCAACCAGTTGTCTCAGGTGAGTTAATTGCCTGAACATCACTGTTGCTCATGCTCCCTCCAATTCTTCTATATTTCTGCCCATGCTTGCATTTTGAGATGTTCGCTTTCAAAAGAAGTTTTTGTGAGATCTTTATTTTTCTTCTTTTATTTTCAAGAATGTCATAACCTGTGGCAGAGACTTATTATAGATCTTCGTGTATGTTTCAGATGTATATGATGTATGGACTTATTACTGCCACCATGGTCACTGTCACCATAATATGTGTTACCATTCACAGGCGTCATCTGATGGTATTGGATCGTTCAAACAATCCACTCTAATCTGTATTGAACACCTACTGACATTTTGTTTCCTTCTGTCTCCGTGCAGGTATGGGGACTATTTGCTCCAAAATTTGTTTTTGATGTGGCCGGCCTTGTTCTTACCGACTCGCTGATTTGCCTCGCTTCACTTTTATACTCTGGTGGTCCGACTGGAGACAGTTTTCCGAAAACTGAACGGTAAATTTCTCTAATGTCACAAGGGATTTACCACTGCCCACTCCATAGGAATTTAAGAGCAAGGTTAATAAGAGAGAGAGAAACATTATATAACCGAGTCAAATTTACCTCACAATAATGTTTGTCAATCGGTCTGTTCATGGTAACACAAGCATTCTTGCTGCTCCCTTTACTCGAGCAGGTTCCATTTTGTAATGTGAAAAACTGGCAGCTAAGTTTCATAGTTGAGGGGTTAAAATAGGGATAATGATATGGATGACTTGGCCTATTGTGGCAGCTTCAAAAGCTTTGGTGTGAGGGTGTTTAATAGATTGTCTGTCGGTGCAGGTTTGTTTTTGAAAGTCTTTTTAATTTAGAAATGTATTAAAATAATATTTTTTTAATTTTTAAAAATAATTTTTGACATAGCATATGAAAATAATTTAGAAATATCTAAAAATTAATTTAAAGTAAAAAAATAAAAATAAAAATATATTTTTTTTAAATAGTTTTTAAAATACAATGTTAAACAAGGTCTTAAATATTTTATAAGAAAGAACAAGAGCTGGAAAAATAAGAAAACTGGTGCTTGGAAAGTAAGAATTTGAGTCTTTTTGTGTTTTAAAGAAAAAATTGATATAATGTTTTTTAGTTTTGATATTTTTATGTTAAAAATAATTTTTCTAAAAAGATATTGTTTAAAATAATTGATATTATAATATCTCAATTGTTAATGGTGGGACGGTATTTGTGCCCTAATTTTGATGTAGTAGTGGATTCCATCCCAGCCAACCATAGGTTAAGAAACATCAATCTATAAATTGTGTGGATAAATATTGAAAATTGTAAATGATAATGAGATTCATGATGGATTTTGAGGGAAAATCTGGAATTCTTCTAGAACCGGGGATAGAAGAAATGCCTGGAAAAAACTATTTTGTAGGATGATTCTATCAAGTCCGTCCCTGTTGCTTAAAATTACGATGCCTTTGTCTTGGATGGCTACTTGTTAGCAGCTGAGTTTTTAAAATTTCTTCTATAATTTTATCAAGCACGCTTACCCTTTCTAATTATTTGATCGAGGTGGAATTCTCCCGGCAGTTCTTGTCTCATTTGGCATGGTAAGCATCTGTTCAATATTCTCTTTATCATATCGGGTTGAGGAAACATCACATTACTAGTTACGTCAAGGGTCATCATAGGCTGCGTATAAAAAGATGCCCACTCTGTCACGGTGACAAAGAGCATTGTTTAAGTACAAAATACACTATTCACCATTTTCAACACCCGCATCTATCAAAGATAGTTTTTAATCAGACCTCATCTGACAGCATGATTTAAAAAATTCGTGATATTAATATCTATTGAACTAAAAGTGTACACGATTCACTTACTCTTACTCTTTGCAATTAGATAAATCATCATGGAGGGTAATAGTAATCACTATACGCGGTTTGGTTCACAGATTTTTTTTTTGTTTTCGCATGGTAAAATAATATTTTTATCTTTCGAAAATGACAAAACCGATTTTGCCTACAGGGATATCATATTCCTTGCATATTTTTCATGAATAGTATAGAGTATATAATTACCATTCTGCCCCTCATAAACGACAAAAATGTTGACTTGGCACCAGGGGTTAAGTTGTAATTTCCATTGTTTCTAATTATATTTTATTCTGGAATGAATAGTACCTTCAATGTGCATACTAATATATCCTCATATAAGACAAAATTCATGAATTGTCTATAGGGATAATTAGATAATTGACCGTGTTTAAAATATTTCTGACTGATTACAGTAGGCACGTCCGGAGGACGCGCTGCCGATTGTCGGTCTCACGCCTCGTTTGTGGGGTGTGTAATGTATACTCCAGCTGTGAAAAATTACCATTCGACGGTTAATGTATGCAACTCCATGTACTTCACCGTATGGTTGAGTGTGTTGCCTGTAAAGGTGGCAGAGTCGTTGAACATTTGTTCCCTCTTTTCTCTCTCCTGTAGCGAAAGTGCTCGACAGTCCCTGGTTTTGTGGAAGTATTTATTCTAATCTCTTATCTTTTGATTGTGTTTTATGTTCCTGATTTTTCATATAGAAGTTTTGATTTTGCCCTTCAACAGAGATTGATTATATATTGTATTTTTATTATGGTCCTCGGGTTTTTAATTTCCAGATTGGATTGAAATCCCTAATGTATTCGGTATCAAAATTCTGATTTGTTTCAATTTTACCCTACAATAACAATTGATTATAAATTTAAGTTTCATTTCGGTTCTCAGGTTTTTAATTTTTAATTTTGTTTGAAATTCTTTAATTTTTTCAATATCAAAGTTTATATTTGTTTCAATTGTGTATTTTAAATTAAAGTTCATATACATTTGTTTTTTTTATCCTAGCCCTTATACTTTTAATCTTTGATTTTATCTTAATTCCTTTATTTTTTATATATATTTATGAAATAGTTGTTATTTTTGTGTATGGTTATATGTACATGCTCCTGGTTTTGTTCTTAATTTTTATGATTTCCTCCATTATTATTTTTAAAAAATTTAATGTTTATATTTTAATTTATTTTGGTGATCATTTGAAAAATGATATTTAGTATTTTTTTTTCCTTTTAATTTTTGTTATTACGTATTCTTCAAGAAAATAATATTTTAAAATGTAATCAATTTTTTTTCTCATTTGTTTTTTTTATTGCTTTTTTTAATGTTTTTAATTGTGAAAATTTCTAATTATTATAGGTAAGACATTAAACATAATGATAATAATTATTTGTAAGGTTTGTTTAGTATTAACACCTTATATATATATATAATGACTACCTATTTGTTTTCTTAAAATAAAAAATCATTTACTATCAGTATTCTAAAATACTTTATATAATGACTACCTATTTGAATATAATAATATAATAAATAAATCTTATAAAAAAAATGGTGTCATCGATAATATGACCAATAATAATTAAAATATTAATTATGTATATAATATTTATAATAACATATATAAGAATTGCGACAAAAATTCATTAGTCATTTTTTAAAAAAAATAATTCTGCATCTTTTTTTATGTATGATATTTCAATTCTCATATTACGTTAAAAATAATATGAAACTGCACGTTGATAAAACATGAAGAAAAACTATGTTAAATTATCTACAATAATAAAATAAAAAATATCATGTGTTCCACCACACTCAGCACCAAATTTTGTAACAAGTAATAAAATTGTTAATCGTCATAAATTATTTTTGAAATGTTATATATCTGAGTTAAATAATCAATTCAAAAATTTAAAATAACTAATTACAACACACATAAAAACAATTATTTTCTACATAGAAAAAATATCATCTCTAACATATTTATCAAAAATGTTTTAGCAGCAACAATATTCAATCACTTTTAGGCGGAAAAAAACCTGTTTTTAATAGATTTTATCAATTATAATTTTACTAATTAAATATTAAATTAATCAATTACAACACTCACAAAATCAATCTGTTTTGTACATAGAAAAAAAGCTCAAGGCATCGCGTGGGCAAGTCAGCTCGTATTGTTTAGATGATGTCAAGTTGAATTGAAAAAAGAAGAAGATGATGAAATTTAATTAATTTATAATCCGACTGAACTTGATTTAATCAATTTAAAGTGACTATTTGGCATTACTTATTAAAATTGTTTTTTAAAAACATTATTTTCTATTTTCTATTTTGTTTTAAATTAAAGTTTTTTTAAGTTTAATTTTAAAAGGTAAAAAATATCGTTTTGATATATTTTTGAATGAAAAATATTTGGAAAGTAACATTAAACACGCTTCCATATAGTCCTAAAGAAAAATTCCTATATAATTATTGACTTTAACAATTATCTGTTTGTTTGGTATTGTAGTTGCTATTATGCTTGAGATTAAATAAAAACAATTTTATGAAAATTACTTTTAGCTACGATTCATAACTGAAATTAAAGTGTTTGGTTAAAATTTAAAACTATGAATGAGTTTGATGTCTAATGAAAAGAAATTTTGTATGTTTGGTTATTATGTTTTTCATATTGTTGTCAACTTGTAAAATTACTTTAAAAGACATACACACACGTGTGTGTGTGTGTTGTTTTTTAAATATTGTAGATTTAATAATCATAATAACATAATTTAATTAATAATTCAAGTAAATTAGATATTTATTTTTATTCTCTCATCAAACTACTTGCAATTCTATCACAAACTAAATCCATACGTGAAGGTCTCTACGATCCCTGACTATTTGATCGAGAAATATTATTTTGGTAATATATCATCAGGAACAAAATTAGAATTGCGATTATATTTGAAAAAAATCATATTACCTTGTAATTTTCTTCTAATATAGTTGTTGTGACAATGTTTTTTCATGTTTTGCACCCTGTCATCCTGGGAGGGAAGACGACCTAGTTGCTGGACGTGGTCTGGACCTGGCCCAACCAACTATAATAGGTCGAGAATAGGTCCAACTCAACAGCATAAGAAAGGAAAAGAAAAAAAAAAAAGAGGTGTTGCACTGTTCACGTAACACATGAACAATAAAAAGGTGGTTGACCGATGGTGACGAGAGAAAGAATAACCTCTACCACCGAGAAGAGAATGTTGAGGTAGTTCTTCATGTTGTGGTGACATCGAAAATAGTGGCTTGTGGTGATTGAGAGAAACATTATAATGTTGTTGTTGGGCTGTGTTGTTGTTGTTGCTGCTGCTGCTGCTGCTTGAAGCCGGAGCTATGAGAGAAGACTGGACTAATACAAGTGCTACCGATGAAGAGGAGAGAATGCCGGTACTGAAGAAGCAGCTGTTGGTGCTAACCAGTGACTGCTACAGGTTGAGAGAGAAGGATGCTGGAGTGGTTATTTTTTAGAGAGAAAAATGTTGACCGGGAGAGAGAGAGAGAGAGAGAGAGAGAGAGAGAGAGAGAGAGATTTAAATGCATTGTAGAGAGAGGGAGTTGTCAATGGTCCTGCTGGCGTAAAGGGTGGCTATTGGTTAGTGGTTATGCTACAAATTTTCACGTTGAGCCATCTTCTTCTTCCTTTTTTTTTTTTTTTTTGCCAATTTTCAGTCGTTCTTCCCTTGTCTATTGTAATTGTTTTTTCAGGGAGAGAGCTATCGGTGCTGGTGCCGGGGAAGATGAAGGATGGGTTGATGATCGTCGAGCATAGTTTGTGTTCATTGTGTGTGGTCTGAGATGTGAAAAGCATTTGTTACTAAACAGTTTGGCTTTACAGTGAGTTTCAATCATAAAAGCTATTGCAGAGCCAAACACTTAGTATAACACCGAAATGAATGGATGACATCACTCTTTCTCTAACATTCCCCGGGGTAAGATTTGTTTTTCCCCTCTCACCGAAGCATATACTACTCCTTGAAGCATATACTACTGAACGGTGACAGTAATGCTAGAAATCTTACCAAACAAGTGAGGTGAACCTTTCATCAAACTCTACACTTGAAGAAAAATCAACTACTAGTCGTTTTACACATATTTCACTGCAGTGCACTCCAGTTACACGCGCGCAATTGGCCAACCGTCACTTTGTGAATGAACGCCATGATCAACTACAACTAACATTTTCATTTCAGATAGAAAACGACATGCATACAGGGGGTGATCTTTCAAGGAGAATCAAAGTCGATTAGAGCATTGATAATTAGAGGAGGAGAGTTGAGGAGGTCCTTGTTTCGACTTCAACAATATGGACGGTCATGCCAATGGCCCCACATTCCATCTCTTCAAACCTTTCCACCTCACATTGAAAGGACAGTTTCCCGTAATCATATCAAAAATAAATATTAAAAATTCACACACATACACACACACATATATATATATATATATGTGTGTGTGTGTATACATATAAAATTTTAAAAATATTTAAAAAAAAAACACGTTTACAAATATCACATTAGTGATTGATCGTATTTCCTCCTCTTCCTCTTCCTTTTCTATCTTTTAATATATTAAAGCTTAATTTAAAAAAAAAATTATGAGAACATTTAATGAGCACGTGCAAATTCCATAAATTTTTTAAATGTTATTCGAAGAGGACAACTAGACTTATAAGAGTTGGGTTCTTATTGTTTTTTAAAGTATTTTTTGTGCCGAAATATATTAAAATAATATTTTTTTTATTTTTAAAAAATTATTTTTGATATCAACACATCAAAATGATCTAAAACACCAAACAGCCGGTTTTTAAAAATAAAAAAAAGATGACAAAAAATAGCAAAAAATACTTTCAACTGCAGTGCCAAACGGACACTAAATTAAATCTTAGATGTGATACGTTCTGTATCATATTAAATTTTTTTAGAAGTTATTAATGTTTTTTAATAAAAATTAAAATTAAATAAAAATTGATTCGACATGACTTGATTAATTTAATGAATTCAAAGATAAATTAAATTATCAGTAAAAATATAGTTTGATTTAATAAATTCAAGATAATATCCTTTTCTTTTAAAATAGTATTGAAACAATAATATATCGAATTGATATGAAACAACTCAAATTAACCTCTCAAATCTTAAACTTGGATTGTGACACCATGGTAATCAATAAGGTCATATCAATTAATATAGGATGTTTTTGGACAACAAATAAACTTTATTTGAAGTGTATTTTGGGTTTTATTTTGTTCATAATAATGAATATGAGTTTAGGTCATATGGTGGTTAAAATTAATTCGAGTTAATTAAGATGATGGAATCATACTAGATTTTGTAGTCTATTTGGGAATTTTTATGGGTAACAAATTTGATTCTAGCATATCTAGATATTAATTCTGGGTTTTTATTGTTTTTTTTTCTTCTTGTTATTGTTTTGGTTTTATTATTACTTATTTAGATTTTAGATTAGTTTTGCATGTGAGCTCAAATTAGTTTACATATAGGAATCCTTTAGAGCTATTTAAAATATTATATATAAGTATTTTGTATCTTGCAAAGCTAGTCACCGTGTATTTATGGAATAACTTTGTGTTTATACGATGTAACATGTTTGCTTTGTTGTGATAAAGATTAAATCTAACTTATGAATGTATAATTGAACTTGTGGTGTTATTTGATTCGTTTCAATAATTTTGGTGTATTAAAATAAATTTTTATTATGTGATAATTTTCAGATTTTTGATTCGTAACTTTCTTGAAAAAGTATCATTTGAATTGAAAACTGCTTAAAATATGATGAAGAGATCTACATCAAAATTCAATATAAAAACAAAGTCGAATTTGGAAGCAAGAAGGATGCGCATGCATGGGCTACTAGGTTTCTGAATATCTTAATAAATTGTAAACATATTTATTTATCCTTTTGTTTTTTATTTTGGAAAAGAAAAGAAAAAACATTTTTCGTACTCACACGTTTGCAACAAATTCAAAGTTAAATGGTGGCCCCTCCCTTTGTTTACGACTTTATTTCATTTGTAACAAATTGTCCCTTGTGTTTGTTTCTATGGATGATCATTTGTGAATTCATTGATCTTCCAGAAAAACAATCGAATTTAAGATAAACGGCTTGATTTGTTGATTATTTAATAATTATTTGGGAAATAATAGTTATGAAAATATTTTAGCTTATTATTGGCTATATATATATATATATATATATATATATATATATATATTGATTGAGTCTTTCAAATGAAATTTATCATATATTATATATTTTATTTTAATTCTTATTCTTTTAATTTTATAAAAAACATTCCACAATAATTTTTTTTTAAATGTCTTTATTTATTTCGGTCTCAAGATTTTATTTATGTCAATTTTATCCTTCAACTAAAATTAATTATATAGTTTGTTTTAATTTATTTTGATTGTGTCCTCTAATTGAAATTAGTCATGTATACTTCTTTTCATTTCTTTCTTTATTTTTTATTTTTTTAACAAAATTAAACTACAATTTTTTTTAAAAAAATTATTTATTTATTTCGGTCTCAATGTTTTATTTGTTTCATTTTTTTTTTTTGTATATTGTTTTGATTATTTATTTTATTTTTTATTTTGGTCCTTATTGTTTGATTTTTTTTTTGCTATTTTTTTTTCTTTCTATCATTCTTGGACAATGCATTTTTTTTTTATCTATATTCATGCATTTATGCTTTTAGTTTTTGTCGTTTTATTTTTATTAAAGATTTATTTTTATTTAGTTCAGTCCTGAAATTTTAATGTATATTGGTGATCATTTTCAAATTAATATTGCTCCCTCTTTGTCTTTGTTTTTTTTTTATATATTTTCTATTATTTTTATCTCTTTCGGTTTCATGATTTTATTGTTTGCACCATAACAATAATAAGTTTAGTGAATATTTTTTTGTAAAAATATTTTGTTTTTTTTATCTTAACATGAATTATGCATATATTTATTATTTTATCTAAATTTATATTATAAAAATCTCATATAATTAATTTTATTTATTTTTTAAAAAATATTATATTGCCAGCAGCGAGCGCGGAGACAATAAGGAGTTGTGTGTGCGTGTGTGTGTGAGAGTGAGATTATCTCAATTTGGCAGCTGCAGGAAAGAGTGCTAAAGTCGACAACTAATTTAATTTGTGGACATCAGGCCATCTCCCTTCCAAGTTAGGAGTCGGGGGGCAATTCATGCATGAAGGATTCCACAAGTATTTTTTTTCTTAAGTATAATTACTGTAAAAATTAAATTATTTTATCTAGAACTTTAAATTTAAATTCTATTTGAAATTTCAGGATATAATTTATATTATTTTTTAATATATTTTTTAAATAAAAGATTTTAGATTTGAAATATGCACACATATGCATACTATTTTAAATTTATTTTTTACTAAATAAAATAGAAGTGATGTGACTTAAATTCATAATCACTGTATTAATAAGAAAAACCTTATCTGAAAAATTATACTTTTAATTGAAATACTTTAAATTATTTTGAAACTATTAGAGTTACCGGGAGAGAGAGAGTGGATGGCCTTGGCTTTAGTGAAATAAGGTGAATAATGAAGAGTATATAAATAATATCCAACTGGGAAGCTGGAGTGGCATTGATTGCGATGCCTTGAATTTCAGCAGCAAAGATTAATAGTCAAAAGCATAAATTATTAAGATGCTGAACAAATCAATTTCTTATAGCCACCGCATGGCTGCCATTCAAATTATAGTCTGGAATAATAATAATAATAATAGCTCAGGATTAAAAAACTTGTTTTTCTCAGCTTAAAAATGAAAAAAAGAGACCATGCTGTTTCTTTGACAGGAGAGAGAGAATAAAAAAGAAGTATCACACCATCAAACATCTCCTGCTCTACTCAAAAGGCATAGCCGGCTTGACTTGAGAGGCGTCGGCGTGTCAGGCACGCCCGTGTTTCAATGCTCTCTTGTTTGAGTCCTGCGGTTGATTGGAAAGGTAGATGTGTATTTTACCACATAAATTAAAATATGGAAAAGCAAGGCACTGCCGGGGGGCCATCTAACGTCATCTTGACGCACAAAGACAGCGAATGAGGTCATGTTTGCTTCTGCCGCTCAATTTGTTTTTTATAAGTTTTTTTTTTAAAATATATTAAAATAATATTTTTATTTCTTAAAAATATACTTTTAACATTAACATATTTAAATATCACAAAATACAAAAAACTTATTTAAATAAATACATTTTTAGAAACAGTAAAAACAGCTCAAAGAGTCACATGCGATAAACGGTGGCATGATGCAGCTGCCTTTCCGTGCCCTTTCCACGGTTTTTTTTTTTATTTGTGATTAACATTATTTTTTGTTGGAATATAGGTCGAATATTATTAACAATAAAATAAAATCCGTAGGCCTTTCACTGTAGCAATGTGCATTATTCACACAAATTCAGTTTATTATTCATTACTACAATAAAATTATAATTTTACTTCTATGATCAAAATTTTTTAACCCCGGGCCCGAGATATTTTCAAACTTTTCATTAGACACAAATAATATTTTCAAATTTATTGCACAGTGGAATAACATATTTACCCCCTAAACGACAAGCACGAAAACCTGGAACTAGGGCATTTTTGAATTTTTCACATGATACAGATAATATTTCTGGATTTATTGCACAGTGGAATAACACATTTAGCCCCCCTAAATGACAAAAACAGACACCTGAAACCGGGGGTATTTCCAAAATTTTCACCCCGGTTTTTTCGTACATATCGCGGGGTACAGGAATATATGGGTTATTGAGCAATTTTTTTATATTACTTTATTTGAAATACTACAGGCACGTGGTACGGAGGCGCCAGCAGACCTCCACATGAGTGCGTCTTTCAGGATGTACGTGCAGTGTCCTCCATCGGTGAAACTTGGGCATCCGTCGTCTCATATGGTTAGCCACCATGTTCTCTGACTCCACACAAGGCACGTGTTTTGAAACTGTGACCGTGTGATCTCCGGTGATAATTTTTCTTCCCCTATTTTCCCTCTCCCACTGCAGAAAAGTATGGTGCAGTCCCTCATATTTATATCCATTTAATTTTAGTCCCTGATTTTTTTATTTCATTATTATTATTGATTTTTCAATGAAAATTTCAATTATTTTCAATTATTCCCTTCAATTGAAATTGAATGTATATTATAAGTTTCAATTCGGTCCTTCAACTTTTGATTTTTAGTTTGTTTTTTGTTCCTTTAATAATTTTCGTATGCAAGTTTGAATTTATTTTAATTTTATCCCTAAATTGAAATTATATATCTTACTTTTCATTTCGGTCCTTATAATTTTAATTTGTTCAACAATTGCATTTTATTTCTTTTTTAAAATTTCTTTATTGTTTTTTTGTCCCAAAGTGTTGATTGGTTTAATTTTTATTCTTCAATTGGAATTAATTATATATTTTCTTTTTCATTTTGGTACTTATTCTTTTATATTATTTTTGTATTAATTCCTTGGGTTTTTTTGGTCTTTATTGGACAATGTTTGTTTGTTTTATCCTTATTTTATGCATTTGTGTTTTTATATTTTGTTTTTATTTTTTATCGGGGTTTTACTTTTATTTTCGTTCTAAAATTTTAATTTATGTTGGTTACACTGCATTTTATTTTAAAAAGTTCCTTTATTATTTTTCATTCCCAAGATTTTGATTTGTTACGGTTTTGTCATTCAATTGAAATTAATTATATATATTGTTTTTTTTTTTTATTTTGACATTTATTCTTTTAATTTTTTATTTAGTGTTGATTCCCTTTTTTTATATTTATTGGACAATGTTTATTTTTTTATGTATTCATTTATTTATACTTTTGGTTTTTGTTTTGAATTTTTATCATTTTATTTTTTATTGGGGTTTTATTTGTATTCGGTTCAATTCAGAAATTTTAATTTATATTGGTGATCATTTTAAAATTAATATTACTCTATTTTTCTTTTCGTTCCTTCTTTTTGTTTTGTTTTTTGTTACTTTTATTCGATTTTAAGATCAAACGATTTTATGATTTTATTGTTTGCACAATAATAATGATAATTTTAGTGATTTTTTTTTGTACAAAATATTTTACTTTTTTTTATTCATTGGAGGCAATTTAATGATTTTCACTGTTTTGGCAGTGATGTTAATAATAATTTTAACTGTTATAGTAATGATAATGACAGTAACGTGGGGAAGGATTTTCAACTTATTTTTTCTTCTTTTTGGAGATAGAAATTAACTATTTATTTTGTTATTTGATTAATGTAGGTTCTTTCACAATTTATACTTTGTTTGTTGTGTTTAATTTAAATGAATTATAAAATAAACTAATTTTAAAACAATGTATTCAATAATTCATATATCCAAGTATTCAATAATTTATATATCCAAATTTTTTATTTTTTTTAATTATAATAATAATATTATACTAGTTATTTTATTAAAATTGACTAAACAGATGAATTTATATTTATTTAAAATTTATATATTTTATAAAAAATTTACATTTCAAGTTTACGTTACTGTTTAGCTATGCGGTTCTGTGGAGACGTTGAATCGCTGAGCCAAATGAGTGTGTATCTAAGCGGGACTCAGTTTTTAACCGTGGATCCCACACCAAAAATAATGGCATGGGACCAACGGGATGTCCTCACCCTCACCTCTGTCTTCTCCCTCCCTCACCCTCACCTCCCTCCCCCATCTTTGTCTTCCCCTCCCTCACACCATCCTTGTCTTCCCCGGCCACCCAATCTTTCACTTTTTTTTCTCTTCCTTCATTATGTCTCCAAAGCTTGCCTCCATATTTCTATCTCCATTGTCACGACGAGCAGACCTTTTGGTGTTAAACATTTTTCAGATTATGAGAAGAGCCTTTTCACCTTCATGATAATTGGGTGTCATGTGGCTTCACCGGCCGTTTGGGATTCGATGTTGCATCATTGAATCTTTTGATCCTTTGTTATCGTTACTACCCGCGAGCTGCTGTGCTGAATGATGAACTGCTTTGATGATAGGCTTTCTTTGCAAGGACAGATGCGATGGGATTTTCTCCATCACCTGCTTGTTTATAAGAGGGTTGAATGAATTACATGCTAAAGGTGGTTGTCCAAGGGTGGTACTAGAAACTTGTAGCGTTAGATTATTATCGTCGGAGAAGAGGAAAGAGTAGTCTCTTGTCTGTCGAAGCCTTTGTACTTTGGCCTGATTATCCATTGCAGAAAAAAAGATATCCGTAGTTACTGCTCTGTGTTGTGGTATCTGGGTTTGCAAAGAGAATAACTTGCTTTTGCTTTCTTGAATGTTCAAGCTAGCTCAGTTTCCAATAGTTAGTCCAAATATTTGCATTTAGAGCGATTAAATTCAAAACTCATCCCGTAGTGTTCCTAATTGCAATGTTGTCCCGTGTCAACATTGTTAATTAATGTAAGAGATAACTTCAAGTTGATTTTATTTTATTTTCTTTTGTAATAATTTTTAAGATTTTCTTTATTTATTTCTTTATTTTACACAAATTTTTATTTTGTAAAAAATAAAAATGAAAATAAAAAATTGCAGAAAACATAATAAGGGAATCATTCTTGTCGGTAGAATTAGCAAGGGAAATATCTTACATTTACAATATTATAATTTATGTGGGGAAAGCACTGTAGTTACTTTTTTCCTTTCGTTTGCTTTTTTTTTTTTTCCTAATTTCTTTTTTTTTCGTTTCTAACTTTTCTTTCTAGCTTTTTCTTTCTTTTTTTATTACGTTTTTTTTTTCATTTTTTCTTTGCTTTTTCTTTGTTTTTATTTTCTGATTATGCTTTTTTTTTTCTATTTTTTTTTCTATTTCTTTTTTTAGTATTTTTTTTCTAATTATTTTTTTTATTTTTTTCCATGAAATATTTTTTTACTGGTTATATTTTATTTATTTATATATATTTATTTTTTATAATTAGGATGTCTGGACCAGCTTAAGCGCACCATGATTAATCATCGGATCCAATTTTTTTATAGCTTTTTTTCTTGATTATATTATTTTTTTATTTTTTTAATGAAATATTTTTTTTTCTAGTTATATTTTTTTTAATTTTTTAATTTTTCCATTTATATATATTTTTTATTTTTTTATGATCAAGGTGTCTGAGCTAACTTAAGTACAATATGATTAATCATCGGATCTAATTTTTTTATTGCTTTTTTTTTTGTTTTCTTGATTATGTTTTTTTTTTCTTATTATATTTTTTTCTCAATATATGTGTAACATGACAATCCCCGAACCTATTTTTTTCTGAATTGTTTTCCCGTTAATATTTTTTTATATTTTTATTTTATTCACTTATATATTTTTTTATAACCGGAATCTCTGGATCAACTTAAACATACCACGACTAATTCCTATGTCAATTTTTTTTTTAAACAATATGAATTGCTACAGTGATTTCACGTTTTTTTTTTACTTATATATTTTTTTTTTATAATCATGGTCTCTTAGTGAGCTTAAGCTTTCTTTTCTAGTTTTTTTCACTTACATATATTATTTTTATAACTAGGATTTCTAGGCCAACTTAAGCGGGACACCACTACTTCTAGGACCAAATTTATTTTTTGATAACCGAGATGTCTAGGGCAGCTTGGGCGCACCATGACTAATCCTCAGACTAATTTATTATTTTTTTTATTTTTTTTCCTTATTTATTTTCACTTATATATTTTTTTGACCGGGGTCTTCAATCCAGCTTAAGCGCACCACGACTAATTCTCGGTCTGTTTTTTTTAAATAATATGGATTACTACAGTGCTTTCATGCTTATATTTTTTTATTTTTTTTTCAGTTATATATTTTTTTATGACCGGTGTCTTTGGGCCAACTTAAACTTTTTTTTTCCACTTATATATTTTTTTTATAGTCGGGATCTTTGGGTTATCTTAAGAGCACCATGACTAATCCTCAAACTATTTTTTATAATCGGGTTGTCTAGGTTAGCTGATGCGCCCACGAGTTCTATAAGTACGTATATACCTCTATAAGATAAAATCTAAGAGTTGGTTATAGAGGTTTATTGGTAATTTATCGATTTTTAATTATATTTTCTATTGCAGTGTTGTAGGCACGTCTTTGAACACAACGTCAATTTCAGAGCTC
The DNA here is from genome assembly GCA_015731905.1 of Salix dunnii. Classification (NCBI taxonomy): domain Eukaryota; kingdom Viridiplantae; phylum Streptophyta; class Magnoliopsida; order Malpighiales; family Salicaceae; genus Salix; species Salix dunnii. Next base: position 4,568,390 of record CM027661.1, read on the forward strand.
ATGCACATTTCAGATGGCATGTGCGGCGTCATAGAATTTCTAAAAATATATATTTATTTTTTATATATTCATTTTATTATGTAAAATATATTTAAAATAATGTCATGGTATCAGAGGTATTTTTAATTTTTTTTCATTTATGTGCATAGTACAATAATCATAATACCTTCAAATAAGACAAAAATCAAGAATTGTCAGTGGGGGTGTCCCAATAATTTTATTTTTTTAGTGCACATTAAAATAATTTCTGTAGCATCAAATAAGACAAAACAAAAGAGTTGCTTGCGGTGGTGTTTCAAACAATTCATGTTAAACTATACATGTATAGGAAAGCATTAACTTTCATTTTACACCACTAAAACTAAACTTACTATATTTTTCAAAGTGAGTTGCATTTAATACAAATACAAATAACAATAAAAATTAAAAATCTAAACTACAAACAAAAGTGTATAGATACAAACAAAAAAATTAAAACTATCTTAGTAGGATCGAAAAAATCAAGGAATCAAAACTAAACTAAAAAAAATAAAAGAATAAAAATCAAAATAAAAAATAAAAAATTATATGTGTTAAATCTAGACAAAAAAAAAAAATTTAATCCTTGTGGCAGAGCGCAAGTTCATGGCTCGTGATGACTATTCAAGGAGAATAAAATCCCGACCACACACACACACACACACACATGTATGTGTGTACATACATGTGCACTTTTAATTAATTTTACAAGTTGACAGTAATATGAAAAATATGGTAACCAAACATACAAAACTGTTTTTCATTAAACTCAACCTCAACTATATTTTAACCAAACATTTAAATTTCAATTATGAACCGCATCTAAAAATATTTTTCATGAAACTATTTTTTTAACCTCTATCACAATAATAACCACTTTGCTAAACAGACTCTTCATGTGTTAAAGGACCACAATGGCATTGCAAGACTGTTAAGTTTTGATGATATAGAAAGATTCATGTACTGAGTAGTTTTCATGTGGTAAAGGACCGCAATGGCCTTGCAAGACTGTTAAGTGTTGATGATATATTTATAAGTTTGTTCAAAATTTTATCTTGAGTTAATTTATCTTTACATTATATAAACACACATATCTTTCAATTCCAAAACTGCACCCTATAACATTTCAAAATCAAAATATTTTATTTTAATTGAAAAAATAAAATATCAACTATAGTAAAATTACAAACATTTACAAAATTGTGGTCGTTGCAAGGCATTGAGTTTGAAAAAAAGGGAGCGTTGGTTTTTGGGAGGGCGTTAAATTATTTTTAAAAGTATTTTTTGAAAATTTTGATTGTTTATTTTAAATTTATATTTTTTATATTTTAGATATTTTATATGATAATATCAAAAATTATTTTTAAAAATAAAAAAATATTATTTTAATAATTTTTAAATAACAATTAAATTAAAAAACAATATCAGTCGTCGTAGTCTCTTAAACACCGAACTTCCACATGGCAAGAACCCAATGAAACGGGCAGTGCGCTGGCGTAGGACCCACACGGTTCCTATTGGTTCCATCCACGGCGGTGGTGTTGATGTGACCCTGAGTCAACGAGGAACGGGTGTTTGGATTTCTAGTCCTGACCACGATCCTCTCTATCTAACGATTACCTTCTCTCTCACCCTTTGAATCCCCTTCTTTAATTTTGTTGCCAATCATTATTAGTTAAACTTTAATGTTTAGGAAAAATAAATAAATAAATAAATAACCACAACTTCTCAGTGTTTGGGATTTCTTTTCAAAAATATTTAATTTTTTAATTTTAAATTTTTTTTAGTGTTTTTAGATTATTTTGATGTGCTAATATAAAAAATAATTTAAAAAAATAAAAAAAATATATCATTTTGATATATTTTTAAACGAAAAATATTTTGAAAAATAACTGCAGCTATACTTTTAAATAAACACTAAATTGCTCTGTGTTTTTAATGAAACTCTCCATTCGGATCGTTTATATTTGGAAAGCATTCAGAAAATATTTTTCATAAAAATTGATTTTTTTATTTTATATTAATTTTTTAGTATTTTTAAATTATTTGATATACTACTATCAAAATAATTTTAAAAATAAAAAGTATTATTTTATGATATTTTAAAATAAAAATTATTGTAAAAAATAAATGTAACCACTCCTAAACACTTAAAATGTATTATCTTTTCATATTAGATGGGCCAAGTTAAGAAATAATGAGTTTAAATTTCAACTAGTAATGATTGGTTAATTAAGAGGGTGTTTAGAACAGTGCTATTTTATAAAATATTTTTTTAAATATGTTAAAGTAATAGATATACTTTTATTTTTATTTTTTTTTAATATAATATATCAATTTATTTTTAATTCAAGATGACATGAGTTACAAGAACGCTTTTAACAACTAAGCTAGTTTGTTTTTGTATTATATATATATATATATATATATATAGTTATTTTAAAATTTTATTTTATTTTTTTTAAATCATTTTATTTTAGATTTTTTATTATTCATATGCTGATTTAAAGAATAATTAAAAAAAAACATTATGTTAATGTATTTTAAGTAAAAATCATTTTAAAAATAATACTTATCTTACAGGCTCCACAATGTTCCATTGAAATAAAATATATTAATTTTTGAATTATAGATTAAAACAAGAAACAATTTATATAAAAATTTCAAGATGTGTTTTTTATTAAAGTTTTATTTTTAATTGGCAATGATAGTGTAAAATCCATAATATAAAATTTTGGAATTCAGAAACATAATATGAATTTAATCCCCCAAAAAAAAAAAAAAAAAAAAAAAATTCCTGATTACCGGAAGGAGATATATTTTCTCGGTTTAATTATTTTGGTGCGTAATTGACCTTATGCTCAGCGAATGTAGCGTTGAATAAAAAGGTGAAAATCCTCACCTAAAACCAAAGAGATGCAAAGGGCAATTCTGACAATAAAAGCAAATATCTGAGGAAATTAGAAAAAAAACGAAGGAGGGAAGGGCAGTGGAGGGAGGCCACACAAGAACACCACAAAAAAGCAAAGCTTGGGATGGAAGGAGTGCCAGATAGGCACCAGACCGGAATCAAGTCGGGTGTTTGTCAGGTTACTAGATAGAACTTTTTTTTAATTTTATTTGTTACCGTTTGTAGAATATTCCTTTTTAATTATTACTACCGCTTTCCTTTAATCAATCAATTAATTCAGCGATGGTAACAACAAAAACACAAGAAAAAGAGTGGAGAGAGAATAATAATAATAATAATACTAATAAAAAGAGAATTCAAAATCAAATCCCAGGGAGAGAGGGAGCAGCACCACGGCAGACCTTTCAATTTCGAAAAAAGAAAGCCCGAAGGAGAAGGAGCGAGCGCTCGCTCTCTTTCGCACTCGATGCCTTTGAAACCCTGACCAAATTTATTGATTATTTGGCTTTTCCACCGCCCATTTCGATTAGAATGATCACTCTCCGGTGACGTTGATCGTCCAAGGAATGGCCACTAAACCGCCGGCTTATCAGAACTCTCCTCCTCATTCCCCTGTCTTGGCTAGGGTTTCCTGTGCAATATTTTATTTCCAATATAGAGAATTTCCTAATTAATTGACTACTTACTTTAATTAGTTGCTTTTGAGAGAAGAGGAAGGTTATGGCGCCGGCGCCGAGAGGATGTTGGGACGTGGCGGTGGAGAAGGCGAGGAGGTGTGTGCGGACGGTGATTTTCATGGTAGCGATGGTAGCGTCGCTCTTGGTATCATCGATGCCCGTGCTTGTGGCTATTGGCGACGTGGTGGTTCCTTTCTTTTTGGTGTCGAGTTTCACGTGCCTGACGTGTTATGGATTCAAAAGTCATTTGCGTAGATACTCTTTTAAAAGCTCCTTCACCGATATCCCGCTCGTTTCTCTTATCAGATCTTTCCTCATCATCTGTAAGTATTTTCTTTCATTAAGAACATCTTTTTTTTATTGATTCATTAATTACTTATATGGAGTTTGTGTTTTATTTACGTGTTGTTTGATGATGATGAACAGGTGTTTATTCAATGTGTGATGCACCAGCACTGTCACATGGACCGTACCTTGGAACTGTGACACTGTGTTCTGCTGTTTCAATTATGCTTCTCTCGGTTAAGACTTGTATTTTCACCGTCAATTCTCAAATCGAGGCTGAAGCTTCAACTTCTTCTATTTCAAGGCAGAGGCTTCATCTCAAGAAGTCATGGGGGATGCCTGTTTTGTTTCTTTCTTCAGTAGTCTTTGCGCTTGGCCACACCGTGGTTGCTTATAGAACTAGCTGCAGAGCAAGGAGAAAGCTTTTGTATCACCGAGTCGACCCCGAAGCTGTATGTTTGCACGCCGAATTATTTCCCTTTTCCAGTTTGTTGTCTAGTCTCTTATCTTGTTTTGAATCAAGTATGTAATGAAGTTCTATGTCCAGAGGAAAGTGAAAATTGTTGGATTTTCTGTTTCCAGTGAACAAATTTGTTCTTGTTAGTTTCATATATTTGCTCTTGTTATTTTCAATGAAATCTAGAATCTTAACGTTCTTTTTTGCTGTTTAAATTGACTTGCCCCAGGTGCTTTCATGTAAAAGTGTCTTCTCGGGCTTTCAGAAGGTTCCGCGATCTCCCACTCCCTCAGCAGGAAGAACCCCGAAAAGTGACAGTGAAATGAAGCTAAAGCCTTTCGGAACAACTCGTGATGAAGGGGGACTCCCAGTCAGATTACTTGCTGACATTGACAGCCTGTTCATTACGTGCCGGGGACTTACAGTCCACTACAAGCTCTGCTTTTCTGGTGCACCCCCGTGGTCCTTACACTCCACTCCCGCTCTTGAATCTAGTTCTAGCTGTAGCTCACCAAAGCTAGCGTTGGGAAGGTTAAGACTTGAAAGGCAGCCATTTAGTGCAGTGGTAAAAACCCAGCATCATCTACATAGGAGTTGTAGCAATCAATTTTACGGCTCTTCACTGTATGCTCCGCTGCTGGATAGCTCTCCAACTTCTGTTCTATCTGAAGAAATTCCTGTTCTCAACCTAGAAGAGGCTGTTCAGGAGGATGGAATATGTGAATCAAAACCTGTGATTCCCAAGCAAGACATGGAGGAAACTAGCCAGTTAGGTATTGTTCTAGTTCATGGGTTTGGAGGTGGAGTTTTCTCATGGAGGCATGTGATGGGAGTGCTATGTCAGCAGGTTGGTTGTAAGGTTGCTGCTTTTGATAGGCCTGGTTGGGGGTTAACTTCTCGGCCACGCCATAAGGAATGGGAGGATAAAGAACTGCCCAACCCATACAAGCTTGAAACTCAGGTACACTGCCTTGTTAGTCGATAGAGAATCAAGTCAAAGTTCTATTAGCATTTTTGGATTCAGGAAACAATTTGATGTCTTCTCATGCAATGTGAGAAAAACAACAACGGAAGGAAATGCACCCTTTCAACTGAATCTTGTTCTGTTGCAGAAGTATCCATTTAGCTATATGTACTTGTCACCGTTTTCTATTCCAATTATATTAGAAGCTCAACTCTGCTATGGTGTTTTCAGGTTGACCTGCTTCTTTCTTTCTGTTATGAGATGGGTTTTACTTCAGTGGTGCTTATCGGTCATGATGACGGAGGCTTGCTTGCTTTAAAAGCTGTTGAAAGAGTTCAAGCATCAATGAATTCTTTCAATGTAAGTCTTTCAACATTTAAATAATGTGATGCTGCATATCTATACAAAACCATATTGGAAGACAGTTGTATGTTAAGTAACTTGAGGAATGTTATGCATGCTCCGGCCACTCATTGTTTTTTGTGGTTGAGATGATGATGAGTAAGAGGGTAATCCAGTTATTTGTGTAGTTGCTTGAAGGATAGTACCACATTTTCTATCATGGAATTTCTTACAGAGGGAGTACGGTAGTGCTTTTCTGCTACCAGAACTCATTTTCTATCATGGAATTTCTTACAGAGGGAGTACGGTAGTGCTTTTCTGCTACCAGAACTCTTATTAGTTACGTTGCAGAATTTTTTAGGATTTATTTTTCCAACGAAAGGAAGCTTGATGGATGATTTTAGCAAGCTCTATCCTTCGGTTTAGAAAAAATTGACTACTGCATAAAATGCATTTGATGCTGTATACATGCATGCATCCTGTTATGATGCCATGTCTCAGATGGCTAGTTTGTTGAATTTTGATGCCTTACAATCAAGTTATTCTTTGAAGTATGACCAAAACTCTAGAATGTTTCATCTCATTTCATATATAACAGTGAACATGAAGTTACTCATTTTGGGCATTTTGTTTAGTGTCTGAAATTTGTATGGTGGTTCCCATGTTTCTCATTATGTGTGTGTTTATGGATCGTTCAGGTTACAATTAAAGGGGTGGTATTGCTAAATGTTAGCTTGTCTAGAGAAGTGGTTCCTGCCTTTGCTAGAATACTTCTACGCACTTCTCTTGGGAAAAAACACTTGGTTCGTCCTCTACTGCGAACAGAAATTATTCAAGTGGTGAATAGGCGTGCATGGTATGATGCTACCAAGCTAACAACAGAGGTTTTGAGTCTATATAAGGTATGTTTATGCTTCCTAGCATGGCTATTCCCTCTTATCATGAGTCACACCTGGGAAGAATATAACTTTGCTCATTGTGTATTCAAAATTGTAGAAAATCCTGTTTTTGATACCATACATTATACATTAATATTATATGATTATGTTATGTTTTGGCCGGGTTTTCATCTAATATAATTTTCTAAGCCATTAAATGGTGAGAAATTCATGCACTTGGAACACAATGGATTGAGAGATATAGTAACCTATACAATACTCTTTCTGTGGCAGACTTCATTGCTGCTTAAAGTCTGTCTGGGTAACACCTTGAGGATTTGATATCCAATTAGTTTCTCTATGTTTTTGGTTGTTCGTGAAGCTGTGCATGGAAAATATATTAGGAAATGGAAGTAAATTGCTGGAAAAGGATCTTTACTTGTTAAATTCACAGAAATTGAAGATATGTATTAAGAAACACGTACCTTTCTTCACAGGATTTTATTTGGCTTGACTAAGATTAATTTTCTATTGAATGGCGAGACATTCATGCACTTGGATTACAATGGATAGAGAAATATAGTAACCTACAAAGTACTTTTTCTGAGGGAATCATTGCTTATGGATGAAGTGAATATAATGTTCTGGGGAAGGGGTATGAATACAACAGCAATAATTCCAGCCAAATTTTCCATGTATATGCTACAAGCACTAAACCTGATTATCTAATCCATTAAATCTATGACGCACATCTGTAATTTGTTTCCTATTGCTCATTATGTTTGATGTGGTTTTCTTCATCCTCAAGTAATGGTTGTAGTTGAATGTATTCAAGTGAAAAGCTTAATTTGTTTCTAATGATTAGCTGTGAATGAAAGAAAAGATACATATATTTTGTTAACCAGTAATTATGATAGTCTAATATGTCAACCTTGATATTGGCCTGGTTGATGTGGTGTGGAATCAGGCACAATTATGCGTCGAAGGTTGGGATGAAGCAGTCCATGAGATAAGTAAACTTTCATGTGAGACAGTCCTTTCACCACAACATTCTGCATCGTTGTTGAGGGCTGTAGAAGGCATGCCAGTGTTAGTCATTGCAGGTGCTGAAGATGCCCTCGTTCCACTTAAATCTTCTCAAGCCATGGCTTCAAAACTTGTAAATTCTGTGAGTGCCTCACTGCTCTACTAGAATCTTAGATTGGACATAATAAAATTTCTCATGCAGCATCATTAAACTAACCAAGGTTGGGAAATTCAGTTGCCATATTGCTAATTAGCTGGATCAGAAATCCAAATTCCAGTCTTTAGTGTGAACCACTACGAAAAAGGAAAAGAAAGACTTTTATACATGATAGCTAACCAACCTTGATTTCATATGTAAAAACTGAAGCAAACTACCTTCATGTCAGTATGCTGTTTTAAAATGGATATTGGTTCAACTGTTCTTTAGTTTCTTGTCAAGAGGAGAAGTTACTAGGGAAACAAAAACTAGGATCTTTATTAACCAGTTGCTTTTTTGCCGTTGGTTAATTTCTCTGCAGAGACTGGTCGCTATATCTGGATGTGGCCATCTTCCACATGAAGAGTGCCCCAGGGCATTACTGGCAGCTATAACACCGTTCATAAGCAGACTCTTGGTTGAACCAGATTTGGAAAACCAATAGAAAACCTTTTTTCATTTCCACTCATCCATAGGATTGTACCTGTTGTAGGGTTTTCTTCACTTTTTCTACACCCTTCTTTCCTCAGCAATTTACCCGAGATGGTGACTAATGTCTTCCTCTTTTGGGTATTTTTGATTTCTTTATTTAACTCATACGCCCTGATTCCCAAGGGTTATATCTCCATCGTCCACATGATTTCTGTTCTGAATGATTGAAGAAGGCCCAATTAAAAAGGGTCATGGGTTTGGATTCTTTGTTGAATGAGCTTAAGATGGGTCGGTGAGATAACGAGTGAAGGATTGGGAAGTGGAGAAATGGCGAGGGGATCATGTGGGTACTGACGGTGTCCAACAAAATCTTTGAACACACGTCGTTGACAAATCGTCGAGATCACAAGAGAGACTTGGAGTGTTCTAACTGAAAATCTCAGGTTTTTGTAATGAAAAGGCACAGATTTTGGATGATGATATTCCGTAAATATGTCAGTGTTTGATTTATATTATATACGAAGTTTTTTTTTTTTCCATCTAAATTGTTTTCACTCAATATTCTAACTATAATTTCTAAATAAAAAAACTGGAGGGGAGGTATAATTTTTGCTAATTTTGGTTTTCCTGGAACCATTAAAAGAGCTTGTGTGTGTGCTGGAGGAAGGGAGGATCTGACAAGTACATGTTGATGAAAAAATCGTACATCGACAATGGGGACGTTGATAGCTTAATGTTGAAGGGCTGAAGTGAAATTGTTTATTCTAAGAGGGTCATAATGCACAGATCACTAAACTTTTGGGGATGTTGAGTGACTAAATTGTAATTTTGTATTCTAAGAGGTTCATCATGATACGATATTCCTCCAGAGAAATAACCCCAGGCACCGCAGCTCCTGCCATCCTCGCGCTGGCAACACTTGTTGCTCAGACTATCCGATCGATTCGTGCCAAAGTAGTCATACATTTTAGCCAGTTACCAATAAATTTGTTTGTCATTTTTAGCACCCCAAGGGCAAACCTGTTTGATAACTCACTCTCTTCATGAGATGATACGATAATGGCTGGATCGCAAGTCTTGACTCATTGCTTTTGTGAGTTCACTGCTCTGATATGGCTATGACCTCATGCCTGGTTGTGTTATCCTTGATAGAGGCAGTGCCATTATAGAGGCATCAAGAATTGTTTTGGCTGGAACAAATTATGATGGGGAGGCTTTGCAATTTCACTTTATTCTGTATAATGCTTGTCAAAGAGTGTATTTTTCTTTTCTTTTCTTTTCCTGTTTTGTAATAAGAAGAGAATAGTCATATATGGTTCAAGATGCCGGAGAAATAGAGTCCAAGCCGCCTATTACAGATGGTTTCCAATCAACACATGGGATAAACTTGAAACGAACATCAGCAAGAATAATCTTGAATTCCCATAAATTTCGTTCACTTTTCTATAGAAAGGTTGATACGGATCATGTTATCTCAGCCATGTGAATAAAAGTTTAGTGGAGGAGGGATTACCCATCTCCATAAGAATGTCTTTTTCAGAGGTGGAAGAAGATCTCGCTCCTCATTTTGTTATCTGGGCTGGAGGCGTTATCATTTTATGGCAAATAGCTGAGCTTGAGAGAGGTTCCACAATTTGAGGATCTTTTCGTATCATATTTATCTCCCACTCGATTCAAGTGTTTTTTCTTTCGCTGTATTCATTCCTTCTTCAAATTTCTTGCGTTGTTTTTACTCGTTTTTGTTTTTTGAAATCAGCGTATTGTTTGTTGAGCTTGCGGGCTGTCTTTTTCTCATTGTTTTACTTCTCGGTTGGGTGAGCTTTGGGATAGACAGAGATGGGACGGTGAGCGCAGGAGGTGCAGTCGTGGATTGACGAGGAAAAGAATGATCTGAACTGGGATTTTGCGCCTTTACTGTAACTCTCTCGGCCATGCTTTTATCCCCTTTGAGGCCATCAACATGTCCATCGAGAGAACCCTAAGTGGCCAACCTCGAAAATTTTATCACTATCAATAATGTCCAAAATAAATCTCATCATCACAACTATGTGAAGGACTTGGGAAATTTCATTCGGTCTCCCATTTATTGTTCGTAAAACTTTGCAGTCAAAATCGGCACATCATCTTATCAATCAATTAGATATCTCTCCTCCCCATCATTTATATTTATAAATAAATATCTTAAATTCTAAGGCATCACTTACTCGATCCAAAAATTGCTTGTATGAATTCGATTATCAATATAACAAAAACCCTATAGTAATTAGCAACCGTATCGTCCTCTTCTTCATGTTGTTCTACATAATATCATTAAAAAAAATTAAAGGTGGCTGGCTCGCGCTGGCTAGGTTCAAAAGATGGATTTTCCAACATGGCAAGGCAGACAGGGTTTTCTACTCCATTTTATTTCCACGGCAGACCAAATGCAAAAGAGGTCACATCCACATGCCAAGCAGAGACCGAACACGAACAAGTTGAAACCTGAAACAATACGAAGCCCCAGTCAGGCATCCGTTGCAATTTCCTTCTCAGTAGTTTCCCCTTCTCCGCTAATATGAAAGCCCTCGATCTTTTGGGCAATATCGTCAGCAGAAACCTTCACTTTCCCAGTTGTTCCGTTCCCAGGAACAGAATCATTCTCATCATGACTTGTAGGGCCCATTTGCCATATTCTGATGGTTCCATCTTCGGATCCTGATGCATAAGATTCTCCTTCAGGTGAGAATCGCAAACAATGAACAGGACCATGGTGACCCTTGTTGCACCCTGCAGATAAAAACCGCATGCGAGATGGTTACAACTGAAACTTCAAATCAGCAAAGCATCACTGTAAAAATATGACCATATATGGGCCATAAACCAGCAGTACTACTGATCATATTTTCAGCTCAGATCCATCAATTTCACATCTGGTTGAAGACTGGCAAAAGAACATGCAGCCCATAGCTGATATTATGATTGCTTAACTGCATCAAGTTGCACCTCGATGCCACAAGTCACATTAAAAAAACAAGACAAAATCTTGACCATATATGGACTGTTGTTTCTAAACTCTAAATTGCCCATTCAACAAGAATATACAGCACAAAGATGCTAATCACCAACTTTTTTGTTTTAGATGATTTTTCTTCCAAAAAGATGCCATAGCAGTTACACGTACCAGTCTGTTCTCCTGTGTGGAAATCAAAGACATGGATCCACATATCTTCTCCCCCAGCAACAAACTTGTTGCCAAATTTTGGTTCCAATGATGCTGATTCCACATTGCATGGCATGTCATAGCTTTTCACCAATCCAAAGCTGGAAAATGAATAGGAGAAATGTTAGAACGGAATGCCTGCAAAATAGCCAAGGGAAAAAAGGAACGAATCCAAATCACAACTTACTGATTTGCATCCCAAAATTTAACTGTAGATCCATCAGCAGTAGTTATATAGCGACCATCCCGACTCACTTCAGCACTTGTTACAGGTGACTTTGTTTCAAGAGTTTGAACAATTTTGCCACTTCGGACGTCCCATAACCTATACAGTCAAAGATCAAATTAAAAGAAGAACCAAGATACAATGATGAGTAGATGAAAGACTTCTGGCCAATGATTAAAAAGGAAAAGAAGAGAAAACAATTGACTAATTGTTCTTTCTTCCATGATGCTGGTGATGAAGATGACGAGGATCTGTACCAATAGATACAAATAAAAAGGCAAACTTGCAATAAAATGTTCAATGTGAAACCAAGCATAATAATTAAATGTTTTTCCTTCAAGTATGATAATGAGAATACTAGAACTGAAACTAAGCCTACAAAGTAGACTTTCATTTGATAGAAATAATTATATATCAAAGGCACACTACTGCAACCAATTACTACATCTAATAGCTCGAGATAGCACCTTGCGGTTGCCCAAGTGCTGAATCCAGTGTCTATTATTAATGAGCATGATACTGGTAATTTTATTGGTAGACCATGTCCGCCTACCTTTACTGGAACAGTATCTGATCAAAGCCTGCAAATTCTTATCATTTCATCTCTTTCTAATAACACAGATATGCATATAAATGCATTAGCATGCAAGAGAATTGGATAACTCATCCAATTAAGTTTAGTTCGAATATCCCCCAAACATTCTTCTATCTTCTATCATGCTCTTATTATTTAAGAGTATGTGACTATAAAGCTCTAGATTTTGAGCTAAATAGTGTAAAGAAACTGACAAGTTTCATTAAAGTTTTTCTTGCTATTTTTTTTTAAATCAGATAATTATTACAATTACCTTTTGTAGGATATACAAGCCTGTATTTACATAACCTGTTTCTTTAGAAATACTAAGCTTAATGACACAGACTGCATTTTGATAGCTCAAAATGATAGAATCTCAGATATAACAGGATATAATACCCTGGCTCAACCAATCAAACAGCAAAGAGTAGACACAAATGAAAGCAAGTAATTATATGACATCATATGGAATCAGACCTGATCATGTATTATTGGCCATACCTCACACCACCAATCTCAGTACAAGAACTTAATACGGTCTGATCGCTGTGAAGCCATGCAACAGTTCTGATTGAACCTGGTGAATTGTCAACCTCGCTTGGGGGTGCTTCTGGACGATTCAAGTCAAATATACGAAGAATTTTCTCAACTCCACCAGTAAGTAGAAGGTGTGCATCCTGCACAAAGAAAAACTCAATGCAATTGAAAGACACCAAAACTAAAGCCTGCCTACTTATAATCCATCTCAAATTAAAACATCTTTGAACTTTGGTGCACCAAATATAGAAAGAAAAAGAAGGACATGTGCACCTAGAACAAGGCTCAGGCCCATAGCATCTTGTCAGAAACCCAATTCAAACTAGATTGAGTTCATATTTGCAGAGAACCAAAACTACGTAAATCAATGTATAAAATATCTGCCTAGTTAAATAGCTTTAACAGCCATTGAGACACCATTAAAACTTTTGGAGGCACTTTCAAACAAATAGCAGAAAACAACAATGTTATAACTGCTACAATCATTTTGAATTTGGTTTAAGCATCTTCTTTGATGGATTAATCATATGTTGACTCCTCTAACATTGATTAGCAGCTCAATGTCTTTAAATTTGAAGACTGTGGACATTTAAAGAATCATAAAAAAGTTCCCCCTTCTTGTGCTATTGACAAAAGAATAACTTCTATAACAAAAGAACAATATAAATATAACAAACAAAAACAGACTCAAGGAATAAGAAAGTACGTAATATAATAGAAAAGGTATATTCAATTCTACCTCTGAAAATGTGCATGCTCGAACAATATGCTTATGCTCAAAGGAGTGTAATTCATCCCCTGTCAATGCATCCCACAATTTTCTGCAAACAATCCACCAGACATTATAGAAACTCCTGAAATTTTTCGAGTTCATAATTTGTTGATTGTGAAACACCTTTGCACTAGCCACCAAGGGCAACATGAGAGAGAGAGAGGGTCTTAAGGAAAATTGTGTAAATAGGGGAGTACACGGGTCTCTTGAAAGGAATTTAAACATTAATAAGTATTCAGGAATTCCAAAATATAAAAGGAAGGGGTTTGAATAACATACGCAGAAAAATCTGCAGAGCCAGATGCTGCACGTAAGGCATTAGTGTCCAGGCAGCAACTCCACACTGCACCCTTGTGCCCCTCAAATGTTCCAACCCAATCACCAGTCTCCCCATTTCTCAACATTGGACTAGAATCTGAATTTCAAAGGATAATATTATTCTGAAGTCTCAAATGTTCCAACCCAATCACCAGTCTCCCCATTTCTCAACATTGGACTAGAATCTGAATTTCAAAGGATAATATTATTCTGAAGTGGGGAATTTCAAACTCCCAAAGAATAGAGGTTAAGCCCCAATTTTCAGTTAACAAATGACAAATCAACTACCATGCAAATCCTGGTTCAATGTTTTTATGACTAAGTCCGCATTTGCACAAAGAGTTGACAAAATGATCTACAATCCTTTCTGGTTATATTGCATTTGCAAGAAGTGATGCAAAAAGGAACAAGAATAATGACTATTTGATCCTTTGTTGCCATATCAAATAGGAGAAAGGACCTTCTTTCATTTTCATTTTCTTTTAAACAGGGAAATTTGCAAATCCAAAACCTGATTTAAGAATAAATCAACACCTAATTTACACTTGGAAAACAGTTGATCCCTAACAACGTTCCCTTAAATTTTCTCGTGCATCAAACTTCATTAACAACTAAAACTTTCACTCTAAACAACTGCATTCGTAATAATTATTCGGATAATAATCCACCTAAAGTAACCATGTACGTAAATAGAAGGTACATTTCCAAATAGCACGACAAACAGTTCAAAACTACTTGAAGAATGCCTGATTTACAACTAAACTTGCAGTTACTTTAATCAAAAGGTCCACAAGTGAAACATGGAAACAAGAAGAATCAAACCCGATTTAGAATCTCATATGGGATCCAAATTCTAGGTTAAAACAGATAATAAAATAATCAGCGTTGAAATATGGGTTCTCAGTCTGAAATAGCAAAATATCACTCATTGACTATCTATAAAAAAATGTCTGGAATCATATTCTTGGTTAACAGCAGTTAACAAAAGCTAGACCAAGCTTTCAACTAAACCATAAGTAACAGAAATGAATTGACAACCTTGATGTGTAATGATTAAATGACAATGCATAGGAAATCCAATTGCTTAATGGAATCCAAAATCACAATTAACCGCAGATGCCCAAATGAAAATGGATAAAATCCACCGCTTAAAACAACAGATAACCGTAAAAAGAATTGTGGGGGTGGGGGGACAGGCATACCCTTGCTAGCACTGATGAGAAAGAAACCATCAGGAGTGATAGGACTGTAAAACAAATCCACAACAGGACGTGAATGTCCATGGCAGACTAATGGCACTGCCACCTTCTTCTTGTCCATTGTTCCCTCTCAAACAACAACAACACAAATTCTAAAAGCCCCCAAAAAACCCTGATGGATCAACAATTCCAAGAACCCAACCCAAAAAAAAAAAATGCTTTACTCTTTATTCATTTATTTTTTTCTTTAATACAAAACCCAATTCAGCTGTTCAACCAAACAACATAATTCGATGTCACAATTAATCTCCTTCTCTCCCCATATTGCAGAGGATGTTGCTGGCACAAGCTATGTTTTTCTATTGCCTAGGCTATGTAAAATGTTTTCTATGAAAAAATAATTTTACTTGTACATAAAAATAAAATAAAATGAAAAAAGAAGAAGAAGAAAGAAAGATAGCTCAGCTATGATTTCTCTTTTTTTTTTTTTCTCTTTCCTTTATCTTATTTTCCTTTGTATCATTATTTCATTGTTTTGTATTTTTAAATAATATGAATTAAAGTAAAAATGTTACATTGACTAAACAATAGTTTGATAACTTATATCATTAATTAGCTTAATTAAAATATAAATGAGAGTGGTGACAAATGATAACCTATTTGTTATTTTTTATTGCTCACTTGGAAAAAAACCGATATATACATGCAAAAAAAGGCGATGAATTTTATTTCTTTTCGTGGTTGTTTTCAAGGTTATCAATATCATTTCAGTCGTTATTCTGGTTTTTTGATTGCAACGGAACGTTCTGATTTTAGAGTGTTCTGGTGTGCCGTTTTGGTGTCGTATTGTTTATATATATATATTAAAAAAATAAAATATTAATTTAACTAGCATAATTAAAATTTAAGATAAATTAACTTTAAATTATACAATACAAACACAAAGTCAAACAAACATAATCTTAAAATTAAAAACATCTCTAAAATTCCAAAATATTATGAAAGTAAAATGTTCTAAAATAAAAGAAATATAAATCAAACATCTTCTACATAATTAATGTAAAAATAAGGATCTTGATCTTGCGGTGGAATATAAGGAAAGTCATCAACTAGACATTCTAATAGTTGGTCATTCCTACCAAGCTCTTTCTCGCCATTAAAACATGTCTCTTCATCATCTAAATTTAAAGTAGACAAAGGTGCTTCGATACTCTTCCAACTTATATCCTCTCCATCAAGAAAATTGGGTTCTTCACAAATCCATTCATTTAATATATCAATGTTATCAAGGCTAATGGGATCTAAAGCATCTCTTGTTTTGCTCAAATTCCTACAAAGAATAAACACGAAAAAAATTAAAAAATTAATATCAATGTAATAGAAAATAATTATTAATATAATAATATTGATATTTTACCTCTGTTGAATCCTTAGATTATAACGAACAAATACTAATTCATTTAATCTCGTGCTTAAGCCTATTTCGTCTTTTGGAATGGATGAATTCAAATACACTCCAATTTTTTTCGCACCCAGTTGCACTACAACATTGACTAAGAACTTGAATTGCAAACTTTTGAAGTTCTTTAGTATCATTGCCGAATTGCTCCCACCATGCAACTAGATAAGAAAATTTGAATAAATCAAATATTATAGATAAAAAAAGGCATTATATTTTAAAAAATAAAAGTTATTACTTGGATTTAAGTTTTCTCTTTGACGAATAGCTAGGGACATGCCAAAATCACCAGTTGTTTTTTTATACTCCTCAATTTGGCCACTAATGATATCTTGAATATCACAATCAGGAACCAATCTAGTAATTGTGCGAAGCAAACCTCGAGTTACCTCCTTTTGTTTTGAAAAAGAAGGCCTAAAAAATATTCCAGGATTAAGAAAACATCCTGCTGCATGTAATGGACTATGAAGTTGCTTATCCCATCTAGCATCAATTATCCGAATATATGGTCCATATTGAGATATTATATTTTTCAACCTTGTTTTGATGGCTTCTTTTGCTTTATCCATTGCCTCATATAAATATCCCATTGATGGTTTTTCTTCACTGTCTGCTAACCTTAGAACTCATACTAAAGGCTCGCTGACGTTGACTATATGTGCACATCTCGGCCAAAAGTCTTTATCTTGTAAAACTGTAGCAACAATTTCCTTTCCAACTCGACTTTTACCATGACTTGATTCAACCTATTTTGTGCAAGTAAACATCTGTTGCAGCTCAATCTTAAACTTCAGTAAACATTGGATGCTTAAAAAATGGGTAGCAAACCTTGTTATGCCAGGACGACATAAATCATTTCCATTTGTGAATTCTTTCCTCATCAAAGCTAAAACTCATGCATGATTATATATAAACTTGATTATATTTCTTGTATTTTTAATGTTTTCATCAATGATCGGAAAATATCTTGGATCACAAATATTTTCTAGCGTTAAATCAATGCAATGGGCAGCACAAGGAGACTAAAAAACGATGTCATACCTTTACTGCAAAGCTTTCCCAGCAGCCTTAAATGCAGCGTCATTATCACTAACAAATTGGACAATATTTTCTTGTCCAACTTCTTTGATGACTTCATCAAACATCTCAAGCAATGTCTCTTTATCTTTTCGAAGACCTGAAGTGTCAACAGACTTCAAGAATATGGTGCCTCTAGGAGAATAAGTAAGAAAATTCACAATTGGTACATTCCTCCTATTTGACCACCCATCTGCCATAATAGAGCATCCATATATTTTCCAATTAGCCTTGATTCCTAAAATATATTCATGGACATCATGAACTACATCTTTCAAAAGTGATCCCCTCAAATCATGATATGATGGCCCTTTAAAACCAGGTCCCATTGATGTTATGGCATCTATTATTGACTGATAATAGTATGATTTAACACCATTAAACAACACATTAGCATCAAACCACCATGTTGCTATGGCTTTTCTTGCATTGTGTTCCTTCTCTTTAGAAGCCATTGCACTTTTAATACTAGATTGTGAACCTGAAGTAGTTTATGGAGCAAATAAAGGCATCTTTTTTCTAGTTGTACTTATTCCTTGCATTGTCCCTCTTCTATTTCTTTGTGAACTCATATCACCTAAATGACGATTTGCATCATCACCCTCTTCAACTTCATCATTGGAAACTGATTGAGAATTTCCAATATCAGTTCTAACTCTCTTTCTTTTTTCTTTCTCCACTGTCAAGTCCTCTATCAATTGGTTCATTTGCCATTTAACATCTGGAGGGACCCTCTTACAAGGTTCAACTTGGCCTTTAATACCAACAAGGTGATATTTCAAACATGTAATACCACCACCATTGATTCGTTTGTTACAATAAACACATATACTTGCGTTCTTTGCACCAACAACCACTTGTCCGTGAGCCCATGCTGGATCATCTGATCTTACTGGAGCTGAAGCTATGGAAGTCCCACCACTAGATGAGTTTTCAGCCATGTAATTTTATCTGAAGAAAAAAAAACAACACAAGTTAAAAATGAAAAGAAATTTTATCAAAACATATCCTTAATAATCAACCAAATTGAAACATATAACAAGGTAGACTTCAAATGACTTTATCTTGAGGTTTTATCACAAACAAATTGATGATCTTCTCCAATATGCATTAAAATGATCTTCAACTTAATGATATCATATGTCATCTGAATTTAAAGTAGCATGTTTATATGAGGAAACACTTATGATACTCAATCTCATGCCTTACTCGTTGACTCACACCTGATAGCTTTTTATAGCAAAGCAACCTAATAGCTTTCTATAGTAAAGTAATGGTAATTGCCCCTTTCATTTTAGGGTGACAGGGATTGTTTGAAAAAGCCTTTCACACCCAAATATAACAAAAAACATTGAATGTTAATATTACACATTGAATTTTATGAAAATATAAAACATCCATCATTCAAATTGAAAATCGATTTTGAGTCACCAACATGCCGATTCTTGTCCAATTCCACTTGAAACAAACTTTTCATGGTTTTACAGGCTAGACCATAGTAGTCTATTCTTAAATTCATAAAACATTAAATGATTTACATGTGCTAATTATTTTTGTAATCTAGTCTGAGTAGAATCTCTGGGGATTCAAGTGTGAACTTGATCTGGAAAGAAAAGGCATTTTGTGTCGGACTTGAAAATATTCATAGAGAACTGCCCATTATCAGAATTTGTTTTCAAGTCCTTTCTACTTTTTCTATGAGTCCCCCATGAAGATGAACAAAATGAGAACAATATAGTTGATTATATTTGATCGTAGATGAACAAAATGAGAACAATATATTTGGGCTATTTGATGTCACATGCAAAAATATTGAAGACTCTCAACTGATTTCCCAAAGTCCATGCATCTCTTCGTATAAAATTAGAAGGAAATGAAAGGGATAGGCTAAAATAGCAGTTGTGTCATCACTGGAAAATGTTGGTTGGAAATGAATGACACAGTGACAGGTTTTTATGATTGGTAAGGTTCGGTACCAACCTCACTATCTCCTAATCGCAGTGCATTTACTCTCCAATATGAAAGTGGGTAGCATTTAGAGAGATTTATGGTCAGGTCAGCTAAACAAGGTCTCCTTGTGGTTGCTGTGTGGCTTTCACCTCGTCTCACCAGTGCTAGGGTTTTGCTTTGTTGCGTGGCATAAGCAGGAGACATTCAAATGTGGATGGTCAGAGAGAATTTCCTTTTATGGCTTGGGTTTGAATGCTGGGAGGATGTTGATGTTTGAGAAATAAGCAGGAAAGAGCAACGGGTTTCTTTGACTTTCTAATTGGTCAGCATGGGATGATTTTTGACTAGCATTCACTCACGAAACCAACTCTTGCAAATTAAATAACATTTGATAATGACCCAAAATTCTATAGAATTGACTGAAAGAAATAGACTGGTGTTATCTAGAAAATAGACTGGCTGCTAACATTTGAACAATATAGATGGAGATTCTTACTGCTCCTCAAATAGCCCAAATACCATTACACACTATCTCAAGTCAATTTGGTTGATTATTAAGGATATGTTTCAATTTTATCAGAGGAGCTAAGAGCATCAAATTTACCAGGCATGAACAAAAATTAGTTCCACAGGCAACATAACTTCATGAAAGATCAGTGAAAGATGGAATGTGTACCTTTCAGTTAATGTCATGGAAGACGAAACGATAGGGGTGCTGCCGTGAGAAGATTTGGGGAAGAAGTGAAGAACCGATGAGGGTGGTGCGGTCGTGTGGAAGAACAAGTTAGGGTTTGCAATTTTAAGTTAGGGATTAGGGATTGTGATTTTGAGGTGAGGGATTGCGATTTTGAGGTGAGGGATTGAGATTTGAGAACTTGAGATTTGAGTTGAGATTTGAGGTGAGCTGATGGAATTATGGAAAATTGATTTGGGAATTTTGGGGGTGCCGGGGCTGTATGTGTGTGTTTTAAAACAGAGATGAAATTGATAAATGGAACGGCGTCGTTTTGATTCTGATCCTGGAACGGCACACCCGGAACGGAACTGAGGTGTTCTGGCCGGAATTTGGCCGGAATTTCTTAAATGGGCTGGAATGAAAACCGAGATGAAAACGGAGTCGTTTCGTTTCGGTTTTCTTACTGGCACAGCACGTTCCTACCGTTTCAGCCGGAATGACACGGAATTAACAAGCCTGGTTGTTTCTGTCTCTAAAAAAATTAATGAGTAACTAATTAATATTCATATTCACTATAATATTTTTCATGAAGAATATGTCAAAGAACTATCTAATTTAAAATCTTAAGCTGTTAAGTGAGGTTTCAGGATATGATTTATATTATTCTCTAACATTCTTTTTAAATGAAAATTCTTTGGGTTTCAAACCTGCACACAAGTTTATACTACCTTATGCTTAAGTTTTTATCAAATAGAATAATGGTGGTGAGATTTGAACTTATGACCGTTGAGTTAATTAGACTTTGATATCATGTCAAGGAATCATCTAACTTAAAAATTTAAGTTGTTAAGTAAGGTCCAAGAATATGATTTATATTATTCTCTAACAGAATATTGTGTTAAGGATGAAATGTCACCACTCTCATTTATATTTTAATTAAGCTAATTAATGATATAAGATAACTTGACAATTTTTAGATTTTTAATTAAGCTAATTAATGATATAAGATAACTTGGTAATTTTTAGATTTTTACCTTGGACTTCTTTACATTTCCAAACCATCATGAAGTTCACTCTATCATTGTAGTTGCTAGGTTGCTGTTGGATTTTTTTTTAATATATAAAAGATTATTTACTATTGTTAATGTATTTTCTTATAAGAAAATTAAATTTTATTTAGATTGATTTGATGTGGTATGGTAAACTCAGTATGCTAAAAAATATCATGAATTGCCAATAAATATTTTTTTAAAAATATCAAGATGACATATTTTTATTAAAATGGGAACATATTAGATGAACTTGAATTAACTCGAGTTAATCTATTAAATTCACCATTTATGTTATAAGATCTTGATATTTTTATAAAAAAAAAATATTGTTTTTTTTTATTAAACTCAATTCTCAATCACTTCTATGTTGAATTATGGAATTAAAACAAAATTCAACTAAAAAATAAGTTGATTAAACCTAAGTTAACTTGTCAAACCTAAGTCATGAGACTAGAAAAATTCTATAAAAAGTTAATCAAAATAAATCATGAAACTCAATTTTCAATCAATCCAATGTTAGAAAATAATTTTTTTTACATATAAAAAAATCAATTAAAAAAAACACAAAAAAAACCCAAGACAACTTATCAAATCTATGAATTGTCAAAATAAACTCACAGAATAAAAATAAAAATAAATTAGGAAACTTAACTCTTAATCAATTCACTATTAAAAGATGATACTGAAACAAATCAATTGAAAACAAGACAAAAAAGGCCCGTGTCAACTGACCTAACCTGTTACATGGGCCATAAAACTATGACAACTCATGGAAAAAAAATATGAATCTCAATTGTCAATTAACTTAATATTGAAGAACTAAATTGAAAAAAAATAATAAAAATAACAAAGAAATAGTATGAATCAACCTAAGTTAACATGTCAAACCTGAGTTAAGAGATTAAGATAACTCCATAAATAAAAAAAATAAAGAATAAATTATAAAATTAAATTCTCAATCAACCCAATATTAAAGGATGAAATTGAAAAAATAAATTCAATAAAAAAAAAAATTCAATTCTTAACTAACCCAATCAACCTGGTGAACTCGTAAAACTCATGATCCCATGAGCCTATAATAACCTCATATAAAGAAAATAATAATAATAATAATAATAATAATAATAATAATAATGAGGCCTAATTATCAGTTAACTCATTGTTAAATGATGATATTAATCAATAATAATAAATTGATAAAACAATTGCCCGAATCCACACAGTTAACCCGCAAAACTCACAACATAGATCGTAAGACTAGGATAACTCCATAGAAAATAAATTAAAATAAATTATGAAGTCATTGAATATCTAGAATTGAAAGAATAACTAAGTTTAAAGTTAAAATTAAAATTAAAATAAAAAAGTCCTCATAGATTTTGTGAAGTTAAAGAAAGACGAAGTTTAAAATTAAAAAATAAAATAAAAAAGTCCTCACAAATTTTGAGGATTTGAGTGAAAAAGGCTTTGATATTTCATTGTCCAACGCTACAATAAAACTCCAAGGTCTTTTAGAGTATACTACAATGAAAATACCCAATGTTGGATAATTTTATTTATTTTAAAAAAAATATTGGTGTTGCATATGCTTTTCTAATACAAAAAAAATTAAATCATACTCGTGTCAAAGGACAAAGATAACCTAATAGAAAACAAGTTAAAATAAATTACGCAACCTAGTTTTTAATCAAACTGGTGTTAAACAATGAAATTAAAAAAATATTTAAAAAAAAAAGGACGTGAAAAAATAATTCAAGTCAATATAGGGTAGTATGTCAAACTTATGACCTTGATCATAAGATGAGGATAACCTTTGTGAAAGAAAAAAAATTATGAAGCATAATTCCTAATCAACTTAATATTAACAATATTAAATTATAAAATTAAATTAAATCAACCAAGTAACTTACTAAACCTGCAATATGAGATATTTAACTTAAATTTAAAAATGAAAAAAAACTACAATTTAAAGATGTTTAACTTATTTAAAAATTGAAGGGTCAAAATCAATAAAAATAGAGTAAAAATAAAGAGTTAATTAAAAAAAAATATGAAAAAAAGAGTAGAAAGAGAAAGATATAGTAACATACTTGGGTGGTAAAAAATACCCCAACCAAAAAAAAAAAAGTTATCATGATAACCCTATAAAAACACCAATTCAAAATATAATCATTTTCTCCCTAAACAATTAATCTCCTTAAAAAAATACAAGTTCAAATTTTACTAAATTGGGTTCTTATAAAAAAAATTTGGATTCCTATCACCTAGCCTGTATATAGGTGAGATTGGTTAATAGGACTACTCTAACCTGACCTAGTGCAACGTGCTCTTGAAACTAAAAAAAAAACAAAGAGAATTGGTCGATCTTTTAGGTTGTCTTTGCTTTAATAAAATTAATATTTTTTCAAAAATATTTTTAATTTTTCTTATTTAATATAATTCCTCGTTTATTCCAATTTTTTTATAGCAAAGTCATGAAAGTTGAGTAATAACAATAATATGGGTATTCTTTAGCTTCAAGGATATAAGGTAAATGTTTTTTTAATTTATTTTTCAAGGATAGAAGGTCAATGTTGATTTCATATATTTTTGGAGATGAATTCACCCATTTAATGTAGATTTGGTATAACATTTCAACGGGAACTTTTAAAATTTTTTAGTTTGATTCTATTGGTTTATCATTCTACAATAATGTTTCTTTATTATCCCTTGGCATTTATAAATCATTTATCATATAACAAATGATTTTCAATTTCACGAATATATGATTTTCTTAATATTAAAGTTTTGTTTTAATTTTTTTCATTATAATTTATTTTGTTTAGGATCATTTTTAAATCTCT
The DNA here is from genome assembly GCA_015731905.1 of Salix dunnii. NCBI lineage: Eukaryota > Viridiplantae > Streptophyta > Magnoliopsida > Malpighiales > Salicaceae > Salix > Salix dunnii. Next base: position 4,592,458 of record CM027661.1, read on the forward strand.
CTTTAAAATTTATTTTTATTGGGTTTTTTCCTATCAAATTTTGTCCCTATTTTTGTTGTCGGTGTTGTTGCTTTTCTCTTGTTTTTTAATAAGTATTTTTCCTTGATTTCATCTTTCCAAAATAAAATTTGCAAATATTTATGTTTCTTAATTGAACCCAATTCTAGGATTTCATTAGTTTTAGGTTTTAGAGATTAGAACAAATTTAGGGGGTAAACTTGAATTTATGTTTTTTTTCTTCTCTTTCTTGAGTATGTTTTTTGTTTGGGTTTGGTTATATTGGGTTAGCTCTCTATGGTATTTTATTCAATGTGGTTCTTTTCATTTTTTTTCTTTTAAATTATTTATTGTTTTTTCTATAATATTTAAATGACCATTTGAATTAGTGACGTGGGACTTGAACTTTTCTAGCCTTTCTCTTTTTTATATGATTTGTTTTTCTCTACAATGAAACATATATTAATGCAGATAACATTTCTAGTAAATATATTAACGCATTGACATTTTATTGTTGCATTGGATAGTGAAATGCAATGATATTTTGCAATTTGTTCATAAAAAAAAATTGAGGTCTTTTGCAACTTAATTTAAAAAAAAAAACTTGTAGAGATTATTTTAACAAACAAAAAACATGTTTTTGATGTGTTTAAATCCTTTTTGGCACTATCTTAAAATATTCAAAATTTAAATATGTTTTCAACGCGTTTGACTTTTAAATATCAATAATTTTTCTCTTTGGGTTAACATAGATGTTATTCTGTTTTGAAATAAAAACCAATATGTATACATATAAACAAATAGATCAAAGTTGGAAAGGAAAAGACAATGGAACAAAATAAAATTATTTTACCTTTAAAAGTGGTCACAAAAAGAAAAAGGAAAGAAAGAGAGAAAAGTAAGAGAGAAAATAAGGTGTAGAAATTTAAGGTAGAAATTTTAGGAGGGACCAAAATCAAAACTCAACCCTATATATGCGAAAGTTAGAGTCATTAGCCACCATTAAAAAAAAACACATTAGACCCACAACTTTTATTCTTCTATTCTCCATAGTTCCACACAAAGGGCTTGTTTGATATTGAGATTGTTGTTATGGTTGAAGTTAATTTTTTTTCCATAAAAAACACTTTTAGTTAAGGTTCATAACTTAAATTACAGTGTTTGGTTAAAACTATGGTTAAGTTTAAGGTTTAATGAAAAGTAGTTTAGTATATTTTGTAAATATATTTTTCATATTGTTGTCAACTTGTGAAATTACTTTAAAAGATACACATACACACATATATTGTTTCTAAATATTGTAGATTTAATAATTATAATAACATAATATAATTAATAATTTAAGTAAATTAGACACTTGTTTTTATTCTCTCATCAAACTACTTGCAATGTCATCACGAACAAATCCATGCGTGAAGACCTCTGCAATCCCTAAATATTTATGCGAGGTATAATATCTAGTAAAAAATCATCCGAGATATAATTGGGATTATAATCATATTCAACAAAAACAATATCATCTTGTGATCTTTTTCTAATATAGTTATGTAATGTCATCAATGCAACAACAATTTCAACTTGCATTTTGTATGATTAAGCTGACATGTTTTGTAAATTCTCCACCTTTGCTTCCATGCTCCAAAAGAACGTTCCATCACGTTACGTAGTGATGAGTGTGCATGAATAAACCTTTTTACTCGGGGACTTGGTTGTCCACGAAGTTGAAAATCTTGTAAATAATACTTCTCACCTTTATTGGAACCTAAATATCCTTACTCATTCGGATAATGTCATCAACCAAATAGTATTTCCCTGAAAATACAAACAACATGCTATCTTTTTGTTTATTTAATAAAAAAAGAAGAATATTAATTAACAAAGCAAATGTGAGGGAAGAGATATAAAAGTAGATGCAGTGAGGATCTGTTGAGTTTGGTTTTAGGAGCAAATGTTATGAATGAAAGAGAAAGGGAGCAGTGTCGAGGGGATCAAATGTGAGGGTCAGTTAGAATTAATTTTCCAACGTTAATGGTGTCTATTGGTGATAATAAGCATATATATATATATATATATATATATATATATATATATATATATATATATATATATTTTTGCTTTTCATGAGTTGTGATCTAAGGTCAAAAGCAACTAATAGCAAAACTTTGGTATGAAGTCACAAATCGTGGACCTCATACATGTTGTTGTTGTGTTTAGGGTTATCAATCTCGTTTCATTTTGATCGAAACGGTCAAAAAATTTCATATCAGTAAAAAAAATGAGACAACACAACGTCGTTTTTACCTCAGTTTAAATTCTGACCCGTTCCAGATTTTTTGGCCAAATATCGGTCGGAACGTTTCGGTCCCGTTTCGGCCATTCTGTTTTGGAAAAATAGTATTTTTTAAAAATATTGAATAATTTTATAATATCAATAGTTTTTAAAATAATAAATAATTTTACAATACCAATAGTGTTTTTTTTAAAATAATAAATAATTTTACAATATCAATCATATCTCTTAATTCAATCGTTAGATTGAGATCAAATTTTACGAGGAGTCTCTTGATATATTTATATATAATATATTAAAATTTCATAGCAATCAGAGAATGTAATGACCTTGCGAGATTGATGATGACATTCTCGTAATATTATACATGTTCATAATTTTATTCAAAAAAATCACGTAATATTATACATGTTCATAATTTTATTCAAAAAAATCATTTTATTGTGACTTTTTTTAGATTAAATTGTACAGTTCTAAATAATTTTATTTTTGGATTTGAAATAATTTTTTTAATTAATATATTTAATCAGATACACACATAAACAGTACAATTTCGAAATGGTATGCTGAAATGCTTCAAAACCAAAATATTTTATTCCAATTAAAAAAATAAAATACCAATCAAAACGGTATTAACAACCTTGACTGCGAATTAATAAATAACCAAACAAAAACATATATTTTTTTTCAACCTCACCTATAACCATAATATCAAACTCCCATGAAGAAGATCATCTTCAACCCGACATTAACAACCCACCTCAACGTTTCAATAGTAGCCTTCTCATAGTCTTGATTGATATTATGTTTAAAAAGTATTTTTGAAAATAGAATTAAAATATTTTAGTTTTAATTTTATGTTTTAATTTTTTTTTGTTGATATTTTTAGATTAGTTTTATATTTTATATACAGATATAAAAAATAATTAAAAAAAGAAGGAATTATTTGATGAATCTTCATAGGCTAGTCGGAAAAACCATCTCGCTCAAACAACCAATAACTCCCTCCATAAACAACCATGATCGATCCCAAACCATCCATTCTCCACAACCAACCCTTCCCACAACCGTAAAACACCTGATTTGTCCTTATGTCAGGACCTTCTTCTCTCATAAACTCCCGGCCAACCCCGTCCATAAACAACCACCATCCCAATCAAAATAGACCCGTCACCATAGGCCTTTTCTCTTCTGGTTCCCTCAACATTAACAGCCAACAAAGCTCCATCATCTCCTTCAGCAGCCATTCCCCACCATCAAGAACTGGCGACAACAACCAAGAAAAAGAAACATTAGATCTAAAAAAAGAGAGAATCGAAGCTTTTTTGGATCACAAACCTCGAATAATCCCAAACTATCCATTTTCAATTTAACAGACTCTTCCTCGATTCCCCTGAAACCAAGATTTGCTTCGCTCTCCGCTAATCAACTTTACCCTTCTCTTTCAGTTTTATACCCAGATCTTTTACCAATAGTAAAACACCTATTTTTAGAAGATGTTTGGTATTATAGTTTAAACTCAATATACATGCCTTATTTGTATACATTGGCATGCGCCCTCCTTGGTATATGACATGTTCGTTTAAACATACCTTGTAGCCGATCAGTTGATTACACTTTATATTGTTGTTTTATATATATATATTTATTATTAATCAAGATTTAAATTATCTTCAGTATTCATATAATATTATATTAATAAATCTAATATTTAATTTATAAATCCAGAGTAAAGGTAAAATCCATGAGATAAATTTATTTTGTAATGAAAATTATAAAACTATAAAAATTATGAGATTTCTCAAATCATTATTCTTGAAATTCTCTTGATTAATACTCTCTTATATATTTGAATTTTATAAAAGTCACAAGGAGTGATGCATTTTATGTTCATTTCTTTATGAAAAGAGACAACTATTTATATAAGCTGAGATATAAAAAATATCTAAAATTAATATATTGGTCGTAATCATAAGATGTGCATACTAAACTGACCCCATGAAAATACTATATGAAGAAATGACTCATGTCTATGGAAAATCTCAAGTAACAATTATAAAATTGATCTTTTGACATGAGATTACCAAGTTATTTTATATAGAGAATATTATGTTTTGATCATATTACAAGTTATGCTTAATGAATGGAAGAGACTGTATATACCATGAACTATAAAAGGTATCTGAGTGATGAAGAAAATACTCATCGCCCTAAGTAAATTAGGCTAAATGTTTTATATGTTCTCAAATAATATTGAATGAGAGATTTTTAACCAAGATGGAATGAGAGTTGAAAAGATTTTTAAATATCTTTTCAAATGATCTATTACTATTGTATAGAGAACAAATATGGTAGATATACTTCATGCTTAAATTAAATTATTATTTTTTAAATGATATTAATTATAATAAGAAATTGATCTTTAAAAAATTAAGTCAAACTACTAATGATTTTTTTAATATTTGAGAAATCATAACATAATACTAGATAATGCAAATGATCTTCAAATATAATTTAATTTAATTATCAGATATTTTTATTATGGTATTTGGACATAATATCCTCCTCAACCCTCAGTATCGCCATGAAACTACTTGCATGTTTGTTCCTTATTTATGGAATGATATTTGTTTTGCGCAAAAATATTAAACAGCACAGTCAATCTCTTTTATTATTATATAATTTTGTTATTCTAAAACAATAATATTTTTTACATTTTACTTAAAAAGATGTCTATCCGATGAGTTACCAAATAATTTTGTAATCTTTATTTCTTTTTTTTGTGGCATTTATTGGAATGAAATAAAATTAATAGCTTTTAGTCAGATTTCTAGAACTATTAAGTATATAGATAGTTAATTTCAGATAAAAATAAAAAATAAAAAAAAGTTCATGGTAATTAAATAAGCACTTATGCTCATTAATGTTTCCTATTAACCTTATTGTTCAACTTGAAGGAGGACTAGAATTTGATTTTGCCAAAACCTAGATGGTATTATTAAGTCCACTTCCACGTTTGGAATTTAATTTGAAGTCTATTTTCTTAAAATCTCAGCCAAATTTGGTGGCACTAATTGCTCCTCGTCAAAATGAACATCTCACCATATTTTTTTCATCTTCAAACTATTTCGTGCTTGTTTAGCTAAGTGATTGTACTGTTGTTTGGTTAAATTTTGATTTTTTTTATATTTTAAATGAATTTTTTTTGTATTTTTAAATTATTTTGATGTACTAATATCAAAAATTATTTTTTAAAATAAAAAAATATTATTTTAATATATTTCTAAATGACAAATATTTTAAAAAACAACTATAACTACACACCCTCGAAACTAGAAAACGGAAAGGACGCTTGGAGTCCTCTCCAGCAGTATATTCTATGATTTTTTTTTAAAAATATTTTTTATTTATAAATATATTAAAATAACTACAATCAATAAATAATATCATGTAAAAAATAGCGAATGAAGGAGGCAAACTGGCAAAAGATGGAAAGAGAAAGGGCCACATTTTAAGTAGAGGATATGATGAGGGACCGTATTAACAATTATTGAATAGTAGAGAGAAAACCGAGCTTCTCTGTCTATAAAAGAGTTTTCAGCTGTAAGCCGCCAACTGGAGAAGATATACTATTCAACACATAACCCAAACGCATATTTGGTCTATATTTCTCCGTCGAAATTTCTGTTGAATTTCCCTCTTTGGAAGGAAAAGCCAGCAAGCATTCTCTCTGGTAGTTCTTTCTCTGAATCTTTCTTTCATTACAACCATTTTACTCTTGCAAACTCACAATTCTGCGCTAACATGAGCGTTTCTTGTTCACTTCTTGGCTGCATGTTCAAGACTTGATTGCTTCTGGGCTTACTTTTCTTTTCTTTTTTCTGTTTCCTGTCTGCGAAAAAATGAAAAGCGAACGTTTGGTTGTTTTGGTAACAAAATCTGTGGTTGGATGTTGATAACATGCAGGAAAAAGCAACAAAATCCATTGTTTCTTTTCCTATCTTGATTTCCTTCTTTGTTAGTAAAAGAAGTAAGATTTTCCCGATCAATCCTTCTAAATGTCATCACCTCAGCTTGGAAGTGCAAAAGATTATATATCTTCTTTCTTTCTTTCTTTCTTTTTGTCAAAATCTCCTCTTTCTCCACACCCCTGTTTTTTTTTTTCTCTTCTCTTTCTTGAGTTGATTCGTCTTCAGTATTTTTTTCCCCCTATCTGACACTAATAATATATTTTAATTCAGAGATGGAGTACATTAGAACTCCGTTTAGAGGTATCCTAAACGATGTTAGAGGTAGAGCAGCTTGCTATAAACAAGATTGGGTTGGAGGCATTCTTTCTGGATTCGGGTACGTATTACTCAACTCAAGCAGCATGGTATTTCCATCCTGTCTTTGAAATTTTGTCTAAAATATTTTCTTTCCAACTTTTCTGAAAGTATACTGGCACCGACTACATATATCTTCTTCGCTTCAGCCCTTCCTGTTATTGCGTTCGGCGAGCAGCTTAGAAGAGATACAGGTTTCTACTTCCTCTGCCCCTCATGTTCTCCTAATCAAGCTTCTTTACTTCGTATAACCCAGCAATAGGTGAAAATTCTTACTTGTAGAAATTTTAGTGCTTCCCTTTGCCTCGGACAATGAAAGACTAGGAAAGTAATGCCTTGATTGTCTTAAGGAAACTGAATTCCAGGAATTCAGTTTCCTTACTTTCCATTCCAATGTTTGGTAATACTTGGAAAAGTTAGTCAAAGAAAAGTGTTTTTCTCAACTTTCCAGTTAATAATAAAAATACCTTTACCAGCGGGAAAGTGTTTTCCTTTTCTTATTAAAAGGAAAACACTTTCCTCTCTTTCCCTCATTTCCTTTTCCATCGTAACCCAGCACCCTCTTTTCCTCATTTCTCTGTAACCCAACACCAGCACCATTTATTTCTTGATATTTATTTGATAGATATTAAAGGGATCATTGCTTTTACCCATAAAAAAAATATTTATCCAAAATACCCATCAAAATATTTTTGTATATATTTATCTTTTAAAAAATACTTCATACAAAAAAAAAACCCAAATATATAACTCTGAATATAAACTAATTTGGCTTTCTTCATATGAAAAAAAAAAACTTATTTTAAGCTTTTAAAATTGAAAAAAATATATATTAATAAGTTTTACTTAAAAAATATTTCACAAGCTTATTTCTCTATGATATGATATAACATATATTGTTATATTTTATAAAATAAGCTATGTATGAATATAGGATATACTAAAAAAATTCATCATTATACTTTTTAGATTTCATTTTTTTATTTTAAGTGATTAAATATTTTATATTAAATATTTTATATATATTAGATAAACTTGAAAAAAAAATTAATTTATTAATAAATTATTTTCCAGTTCATTTTCCATAACACAAACAAACACTGGAAAGTGTTTTCCAATTTATTTTTCATAACACTGTCAAACATCGAAATTCACTTTCTAAAAGGAAATCACTTTCCAGCAAACAAACGGGGCCTCAATGGTAATCCTGGAAGCACAACATGATTTTGCCTCTGATAAAGTGCAGGATTTAATATATTGCGGCGTGGTGCATACAAGGTGAACCAATAGAATGAAATCCTAAGGATATATTTGCTACTTATCAACTTGATCTCCTTGCAGTATTTGCTGCAATTTTCTCTCTTAATCCAAGGTCCATAATTGCATTTAAGGAGTTTGAAATGAATGTAATTTCTATAATCTACTGTTTGTAGATGGAAGCTTGAGCACAGTTGAGACTTTAGTTTCTACTTCTCTTTGTGGCATCATACACTCAATACTTGGTGGGCAACCTCTTTTAATATTAGGAGTTGCAGAACCCACTGTTATAATGTACACTTATTTGTTCAACTTTGCCAAAGAAAGGGAAGATTTAGGGCGAAAACTCTTCTTGGCTTGGGCTGGATGGTATGAAAGATTTGTTTTGTCACTTGCTTAAAATTGTTGCTTATATTGGGGTTTTTGATGCATTCGTTTTTCTGGTGACTGCTGCAGGGTTTGTGTCTGGACAGCTCTTTTGCTGTTCCTTTTAGCAATATTCAATGCTTGTGCTATAATCAATCGGTTTACTCGAGTAGCAGGCGAACTTTTTAGCATGTTGATTACTGTTTTGTTCATGCAAGAGGCTATCAAGGTGAGTACAATCAATACAGGAAAAAAAAAAGTTTGAGTGAGTGAAAAGTAACTTGATGAGGGTGATGCTACTAAAAATATGTTGCACAATGTTTGGATCACAGGGCATGGTCAGTGAGTTTGAAATTCCCAAAGCTGAAGACCCGAAGCTAGATAGGTATCAATTTCAGTGGCTTTACACTAATGGACTGCTGGGTATCATATTCACTGCTGGCTTTCTTTATACTGCTTTGAAAAGTAGAAGGGCAAGAGCATGGTGGTGTGGCACAGGTTTGTGAAGCAATCTTTAACAATTTTGCATTTTGGTTAGAAATTCACAGGTGAACACAGGGAATTTGAAATTGTTGCATGGTGTTTTCTAGGTTGGTTTAGAAGTTTTATTGCAGACTATGGTGTTCCTTTAATGGTTGTGGTGTGGACAGCACTTTCGTTTAGTATACCAAGCAAAGTTCCTTCTGGGGTTCCCAGAAAACTTTTTAGCCCTCTTCCATGGGAATCTTCATCCTTACATCACTGGGCTGTCATCAAGGTAACCAAAACCTGATTGGAAAATTCTAAGGCAACATTTTAGTAATGAATCATTCTATTTTTTGTAATTACTTGTTTTGTGCATGACCGTTTTGTCAGCTTCTAGACACTTGCAGCTAATATCTATTGTCGCATCAAATTACAGGATATGGGGACTGTCCCTCCAGAATATATCTTTGCTGCCTTCATTCCTGCTGTGATGATAGCAGGGCTCTACTTTTTTGATCACAGTATTGCATCCCAGATGGCACAACAAAAGGAGTTCAATCTTAAAAATCCTTCTGCGTACCATTATGACATCTTGTTACTAGGCTTTATGGTACATACCATCCACAAATGTTAAAGCCGGATATTCTTTCCATTATTTTTCTTGAAAACTTAATATTCTACTGTTGACGGTTGGTTTCAGACTTTGCTTTGTGGATTAATTGGGCTACCTCCTTCTAATGGTGTTCTACCACAGTCTCCTATGCATACTAAGAGCCTTGCTGTCGTCAAAAGACAGGTCAGATTACAGAATTTAGAAGGAGAACTTCTTAAGGTAATTAGCTGAGCAGCCTTTAGATGCTTATAATATCTGTTTGGTCATTTACAGTTGATTCGAAGGAAGATGGTGGCAAGTGCCAAAGAAAGCATCAAGCAGAAAGCTAGCAACTCTGAAATCTATGGCAAGATGCAAGATGTGTTCATTCAAATGGACTGCAGTCCAATTGTAAAGTCTTTGATCTGTACAAACTTAAAGCTTCCTGTCGAAAACAACATTATAATGCCTCCTACACCCCAAAACATGAACATTTCTTACAAGTGACTTGTACAGGTTTTATGTTGTATGCTTAAAAAATTTAAAAACATTAGTTCTTCTCCAGGAAGATGGTAAATCCCCAAATCCTCTGCCAACACCTGGTTTTCTGATATGCAGACTACAGTAGTTAGAGAGCTGGAAGACCTAAAGGAGGCAGTCATGAAAGGAGAAAATCCAAAGGATACTGAGAAACACATCGATGCCTACTTGCCTGTCCGAGTTAATGAGCAGAGAGTTAGCAATTTTCTGCAGTCACTACTTGTGGCAGCATCAGTAAGTGCTGTGCCTGCAATAAAGTTGATACCTACATCAGTCCTATGGGGATATTTTGCTTACATGGCAATCGACAGTCTCACTGGGAACCAGTTCTGGGAAAGAATGCTACTTCTCTTCATTACACCTGGCCGACGCTACAGGTAAGCTCTTTGTTATTCTGAGTTGTTAACAATTCAACTAGCATTTTAGAGTCGGAGCACAGTTTTCTCAAATCATGTTTTGTGGAATCTAAAAACCAGATCGAACCAAAATTGCTCTATTTTTTCTCAGCATTTCCGAAAATTTATATTTTTGGGGTAAAAGAATAAACCAGTATTTGAACATTTCCATCAAGATATTAAATTAATTGTTTTTATAAATTTCCTGATTGCAAGTAAAAACTACTTCATCATTCTGACATGTAAATTTCCACTTGCATCTGTGCCTGACATGCACTCTTGGCAGACTCTTGGAGGGGGTTCACGCTTCTTTTGTGGAATCAGTTCCATTCAAATACATTGCCACATTTACAATCTTCCAATTCGTGTATTTCCTGTTCTGTTTCGGTGTGACATGGATCCCGATAGCTGGAATCTTGTTCCCTTTGCCGTTCTTTGTTCTCATCAGCATAAGACAACACATCCTTCCTAAGCTGTTCTGTCCAAATCATTTGCGGGAACTAGATGCAGCTGAGTATGAGGAGATTTCCGGCAACCCGCGACTTTCTCTCAGCCTCTCTCTCAAGGCATATTATTCTTCAGATCTGTCAAGATATCTTCTGATACTTAGTTTTCGCTGAGTTGATACTAAATTCCTGTGACATTCTATCAGGAAAGAGAAGCACATGCTCTTGGAAACGAGGAAGGGGAGGTGGAGATGTGTGATGCTGAGATATTAGACGAGCTAACTACCAGCAGAGGGGAGTTGAAAGTTAGAACTGTAAGCTTCAATGAAGAGAAAACTACTCAGGTATTCTTTAGTCCTGAGAAGTAGAAAGAAAAAGTAAATCACATGCTCAAGAGTAGGTCTACTGGTGCTACGCTACATCCGGAAAGCACATGTTTCCCCTACGCGCATACACGTGTTTCAAATTCCTATACAAGAGCTTGATGCTTACAGGGTTTTTTGTGGTCGTTTCAGGTTTATCCCGAGGGTGCTGTCCAATCAGAATGAGACGATAAACCATCTTGGTCAGGACTAAAACAATTAAGGGATGATAATGAAAAATGATACTTCAATTAGGAGAGGATTATCCCATCAGAAATAGTTACAGAAAAATAATAAAACGAGCGCAGTCAAGGCCATGCTCTTCTGCTACTTAACACAGACAGTGGTTGATCTTCCTTTGACTATGGTATTTACTATTTGACTGTATATAGTTCCACTTTCTTTGAATATATTTTAATAGTTAATGTTTTGATTAGAATTAAAGTATTCCTTAAACGATGAGGCATGTTTGTTTTATATTAATTTGGTGCCATTTTTTTCCTCTAAAAAAACAACAGTTTGACTAGCTTAATATTCTAACTTTGACTAGCTAAATATTCTAACTCAAAAACAAAAATGTATTTGTTAAGCTAAATATTATTTTTATTTTTAAAAAATTTATTTTTGATATAAAAACTAATTAAAAAAATATAGAATTAAATGTGTTGGAGCAAAAAGAATTGCAATAAAAATAACAATAATTTTATAATAACTAATTAACAAATAACATCCTGGTAATGATTTTCTTAGAAAGGCAAAACATATGTGGCGATGAATAATAAACTGGAAAGCATAATTCTAAAAGAATTTTTTTTTTAATATTTGGGAGTATAATTAAAATTATTTTTTTATTTAAAAGCCTATCAAAATAATTTTAAAATATTAAAAATAAAAATAATTTTTGGAGCAGAGTGCACAGTCAAGAAAAAAAAAACTAAACTAAAGGTACACGTGCTTAAATGAGCACTCGATGCATGGATCACACATAAACTCTTCAACGTGACATATCAAGAGTTTGCCACGTCAATTCATCTCCATTACCAGCGACTATGAATTGATGATACATACCAAAGTTGTGAATCCCGTTCCGTTCCACTTCAAAATCCAGGACAAAACGGCGACGTTTTTGTCCCGGTAAAAATCCCGGCCCGATCCGGCAAATCCGGCCGGATTCCGGCCGGAACGCCCCAGTTCCGTACCGGGCGTTCCGTTCCGGTTCCAGCCAAAACGACGTTGTTTACACAAGTAACAAAACGACGTCGTTTAAGCACTTAATAAACACACCGACACCCAGACCAGAGCCCCAATTCCCCCGATTTTCAATTTTCCATTTCTCCCCCAATTTCCCTTACCCTAATCTCAAATTAACCTCACAAATCTCTAGTTTTCGATTCATAATCCAGTAATCCCTCACTTGAAAAGCTCAATTTGTAACTCTCAATCCCTACATCAGCTCAAATTCTGAAAACCTAAAACAAAAATCAAAATCACGGCGGCACAATTTCTTCCACACGGCAGCACAATTTCTTCATTGGTTCTTCTTCCCCAAATCTCCAGTGAAAGGTACACATTCGAGGCCCCAAATCCTTTAATTTATTGAAAAATTGAAATTGCCGAAACTTTGCATGAATGATTAAAATGGGCATTTATGTATGGAATGTTTGAATAAACTTGAAATTGGAAGATGTTCATTCATCTTGTTAAACTGGGCATAAATGATTGTTGATGAATTATGGGAAAGATAGTTGTTTTTTTTAGCATTGAAAAATATCATATGAAGATAGTTGTTTTTATTATTAGTTAGATTCACTTAATTGATGTGCTTTGAGGTGTGGGATTGAATTCAATTCATTTGTAAGAATTTCTTTGGCTGATATGTATGTAAAAGTTGAGAAGTTGGGGTCTGATTTCAAGGTGTTTGATGAAAGTCCCGAGAGATTTTACTTTAATTGAAATAATCAATTATAAGAGAATTCCATAAGCTTACCTTCTGAAATTTCTGAATAATAGGCAGGACATCAGTTTCAATGGTTTTGCCAGCTGCAACTTGTGCAGCGACTTTGCTTGAAGAGAGTTCATTCTGCCATTAACAACAAGAAAAAATTAAACTAAACTTTCCAGTTGTTGAAATAGAGGAATCGTAAACTTACCATAATTTTCTGAAATTCCTCAAGATTGGTTGCAAGTATTTCCCACTGGAAACAGGGAGATGGCCAATTTTTTGATGCATGACCCCTCGTTCTACTATTTGCCCCAGTCTTGTTTACTTGCTTGTACAATCTATGGCCAATGACAGAACTCCCATCATGCCTGAGAGCACAGTTAGTATTTTCAACCCTTTTCACATCAAATTATATAAAATTCAGGCATGCTCAAGAATCACCAGTAAGAAGTTGCAGTTCCATCTCCCCCAATCTTATTTTTTCCAGAAATAAGAAATTTCAGTTCCATCTTTCAAAGAATCATTAACATATGATGCAATGTCATATAGATTTTGGATTTTGTTCAAATTTATAAAATTATTCAGAAATTTCAGAAGGTAAGCTTATGGATTTCAAGAATTTCTATATAGATTTTGGTTTGTTTTTGAGTATTTCATTCCCACTGGATCAATGCTGTCAGATTGTGGAGAGGAAACTAGCTTTTGATAATGGAAGTTTATGATAGCTAGCATTTTTACTTTCTTTGAGGGGTTAGTAAGCTTCTTGTCATGCGCTAATATTGACTAGAGCTGTGTTACCATAGCTTTATACTTGTTTAGCTGTGCAAAAGTGTGAGAAAATATGTAATGTGGTGCTAAATGCACATATTATTGATTGAGGAAATACATACTGTGACCAATTATTTGGGTGGCGTCCCTTTGCTGTTATTTGCCAAACTTACTACTAGTTATGTACCAGTATATTTGTGATAATTTGTAGAATCTTTTTGTTAATTCTCTTGTAACTATCTGGTCTGTTGGTGAATAAATTAGCTTAGGCCTATATTAGCATTTGAATAATGTCATAAATCTATGTCAAATGAACTGGTGGCAGCACATCCATTCCAATATTGTATTAACAAACTTGCCTTAGTTTGAAAGTTATTCATTTGCAATATTTTCTTCCATCCAGTCACATTATTTTCTACCATCCATTCCAATATTTTCAGACCAACTTGCACATCAACAAGGGCTAATTTGATTTTTCGACAGAGCTAACATTGATTAAACTAAAGGCTGAAAACAGTAAGAAACCCAGTGTTAGCTTCTTGGCTGCCATTAAAGAGAAGCTAAGGAACCCTAGCACTGGAAGAGAAGATTTGTGTTGCTATATATAGTTTTAAATTGAGTGAAAAACTGCTACTCCCTTAAATCAATTTTATTCAAGTGCTCCTTTACGTGTTTATCCAAAGCTATAATCTTATCCCAGTATTTAGTTTCATATCTGCCGCGATATATTTTTATATATTTGGCCATTTCTATCTATTGCAATGATTTTTTTGGCTTGGCTCTTTGGCCATTTCTATTTAGAGAAAATAGATGAATAAGAATGCAAGTATATAATGCAGCTATTAGGATGTCTGCTTAATCAAATGTAATATCTCTCTAAGCATGTTTGTGGCTATTAGAGAAAATAGAATAAAAGAAAACATACTTGTGGTTTGACATGCATCTTAAGCATTGAGTCCGAAAATTCTTTCGTTCTTCCTTTTTAATAACTTAATGATAACTACAACATTTATGTATGATAGTTCTTGGATTGTTGTTGATTATGAATTTCCTTCCTTGAGGATATGACAACATGTTATCTTGAACCGAAATTTCTATTAATTTCTAACTTGTGTTATCTTTTTACAATAGATTAAATTACATGGCTGAAAACTCATCTAGTGGTGGGACTTCAATTTTTTCAGCTCCAGCAAGATCAGATGATCCAGCATGGACTCATGGACAAGTGGTTGCTGGTATAAAGAATGCAAGTATATGCATTTATTGTAATAAACGGATCAATGGTGGTGGTGTTACTCGGTTGAAGTATCACCTAGCTGGTATTAAAGGTGAAGTTGAACCTTGTAAAAGGGTCCCTCCAGATGTTAAATGGCAAATGAAACAACTGGTAGATGACATGACAATGGAGAAAGAGAGAAGAAAAAGAATTAGAACTGATATTGGAAATTCTCAATCAGTTTCCAATGATGAAGAAGTAGAAGAGGGTGATGCTGCAAATCCTCGTTCGGGTGATATACGTTCACAAACAAGTAGAAGAATGACAGTGCAAGGAACAAGTACATCTAGAAGAAAGATTCCTTTATTTGCTCCACGAACTACCCCGGGTTCCCAGCCTAGTATTAGAAGTGCAATGGCTACTAAAGAGATGGAACACAATGCAAGAAAAGCCGTAGCAACATGGTGGTATGATGCTAATATACCGTTTAATAGTACTAATTCGTATTATTATCAGCCAATGCTAGATGCCATAACATCCATGGGACCTGGGTTTAAAGGCCCATCATATCATGATTTAAGAGGATCACTTTTAAAAGATGTAGTTCATGATGTCCATGAATACATTTTAAGTATCAAGGCTGATTGGAGACTTTATGGATGTTCAATTATGGCTGACGGGTGGTCAAATAGGAGGAATGCACCAATTGTGAATTTCCTTGCCTATTCTCCGAGAGGCACCGTATTCTTGAAGTATGTTGACACTTCAGGACTTCGAAAAGATAAAGAGACATTGCTGGAGATGTTTGATAAAGTTGTCAAAGAAGTTGGACAAGAGAATATTGTCCAGTTTGTTAGTGATAATGAGGCTTCATTTAAGGCTGCTAGGAAAGCTTTGCAGCAAAGGTATGACACCTTTTTTTGGTCTCCTTGTGCTGCCCATTGCATTGATTTAATGCTAGAAAATATTTGTGATCCGAGATATTTTCCAATGATTGATGAAACCATTAAAAATGCAAGAAATATAACCAAGTTTATATATAATCATGCATGGGTTCTAGCTTTGATGAGGAAAGAATTCACAAATGGACATGATTTATGTCGTCCTGGCATAACAAGGTTTGCAACCCATTTCTTAAGCCTCCAATGTTTACTGAAGTTTAAGAATGAGCTTCAACAGATGTTTACTTGCACAAAATGGGTTGAATCAAGTCATGGCAAAAGTCGGGTTGGAAAGGAAATTGCTGCTATAGTTTTAGAAGATAAAGACTTTTGGCCGAGATGTGCACATATAGTCAACGTCAGCGAGCCTTTAGTACGAGTTCTAAGGTTAGCAGACAGTGAAGAAAAACCATCAATGGGATATTTATATGAGGCAATGGATAAAGCAAAAGAAACCATCAAAACAAGGTTGAAAAATAGAATGTCTCAATATGGACCATATATTCGGGTAATTGATGCTAGATGGGATAAGCAACTTCATAGTCCATTACATGCAGCAGGATGTTTTCTTAATCCTGGAATATTTTTTAGGCCTTCTTTTTCAAAACAAAAGGAGGTAACTCGAGGTTTGCTTACCACAATTACTAGATTGGTTCCTGATTGTGATACTCAAGATAACATCAGTGCCCAAATTGAGGAGTATAAGAGAGCAACTGGTGATTTTGGCATGCCCATAGCTATTCGTCAAAGAGAAAAGTTAAATCCAGGTAATAACTTTTATTTTTTACAATATAATGTCTTTTTTTTTATCTATAATATTTGATTTATTCAAATTTTCTTATCTAGTTTCATGGTGGGAGCAATTCGGCAATGATACTCCAGAACTTCAAAAGTTTGCAATTCGAGTTCTTAGTTAATGCTGTAGTGCAACTGGGTGCGAAAGAAATTGGAGTATATTTGAATACATCCATTCAAAAAAGCGAAATAGGCTTGAGCACAAGAGATTAAACGATTTAGTATTTGTTCGCTATAATCTAAAGATTCAACAGAGGTAAAATATCAATATTATTATATTAGTAATTATTTTTTTATTACATTGCTATTAATTTTTTAATTTCTTTAATGTTTATTCTTTGTAGGAATACGAGCAGAACAAGAGATGCTTTAGATCCCATTAGCCTTGACAACATTGATCTATTGAATAAATGGATTTGTGAAGAACCCGGTCTTCTTGATGGAGAGGACATAAGTTGGGAGAGTATCGAAGCACCTTTCGCTACTTTAAATTTAGATGATGAAGAGACATGTGTAAATGAGGAGAATGAGCTTGGTGGAAATGATCAGCTATTGGAATGTCTTATTGACGACTTTCCTTATGTTCCACAGCAAGATCAAGATCCTTATTTTTATATTAATGATGTAGAAGATGTTTGATGTATTTTTCTTTTATTTTAGAACATTTTACTTTCATAATATTTTGGAATTTTAAAGATGTTTCTAATTTTGAGATTATGTTTGTATTGTATAATTTAAATTTCATTTATCTTGAATTTAAATTATACTTGTTAAATTAATATTTTATTTTTTTCATATATATAATTAAATAAATATGAACAGTACAAAACCGGAACGGAACGCCGGAATGCACCGAAACCAGAAGGTTCCGTTCCAAACAAAAAATCGAAACGGTACCCGGAACAGATTTTACAACTATGATACATACATACCTTTTCTTCTCGTTTGTCTTCTTTTCATCTGTTTTTGCGCGCGTGCGCTCATGTGTGTGTGTGTGTGTGTGTGTGTGTGTGTAGATATATATCATGAAATCTTTTTAAATTTATACTTAAATTTATTTAAAAAAAATTATTTTTTTATTTTTTATTTTAAATTAAATTTTTTTGATATTTTAAAATTATTTTTATATTCTAATATTGAAATAATTTATTAGAGTTAGAGCTAGTACTAATAATATTAGTTTGTACCAATATTAGTACTAATAATCTTTTTAATAATAATGCTTTTGATGAATATATTAAAAATAAAAAAAAATATCAATCATGAGATTGATTTTAATTTATATAGCACATTAATAAAATATTTATTTTAAAATTATTAATTTTTACTTTATAAAATTTATGAACCTAATTATTTTATAATATATTTTAAATTATTTTAAGTTATATAAGAACTTTAATTAATAAAATATTACATTTAAAAATATTTTACTTATAATTTTATAATTTTTTTACCCATCTAATTTTAGTTGTGATTTTAATTGTAATTTTATAATTTTTATATTAAAAAATTAAAATTCAATTTTATGATAAGAGTTTTTGAAATATCAAAATCATGATTTTATCATTCAGCAGTTTAGATCTAACAACATTTTAGAGCGCCAAATTGACTCCTCCATGAGAGCCAAAACATCAGCATTCACAATCGATTCAACGGTCCAAAACCTAAAAGTACAAACCAAAATACTGTTCTTCATCTTGCAATGCAAGAAAAATACAAAACACACGTTCTAGATATATATTTCGACAAATTTGTTGGGCCCCACAATAAAAAGGGTTGGGCTTACCACCTGGAGGTCCCGTTACTTCTCGGGCTGACCCGGTCCATCTGAAGCCAAACGAGACGCGATCGCTGAGTGATACATCATATCTTGAAACGTTCTGCCCTCCATTGTCTTCCTTCTAAGCCGCCTCGCTTTCTCTTCAGTGAACGATCCAAGGGCGAACCTCGATCTGGGTCGAGCTGGTTCCTGATCCGAACCCGACACTTCGGATTCCTTATCGGGTATACCATCGCTTTTGCTACCAGCACTACCGCTGTTAATGTAATCCGGAGAGGACGACCAACCAAAGAGCGGGGCCCACCAGGTTGAAGAACTGGACTTCTTGCCATACGGGTCGGGTTTCCTGGAGGATCCGGATGATGCTCGGACAGGTGCTGGGTGGGTGCAAGCGAAAGTGAGCGTGGAAGCCATGATGATGAGAAGAAATTAATCCAAGTTTACGATCTTTTTCTGGAGAGAGGAAGTGGAGAAGGAACTGAGAGTTTTGGAGAGAGAAAGTGTGGCGTTGAAGACAGCGTGAGGAAAGCAGACAACAAATGGAGCGTGAAGCAGGTTTCGATAAAATTTCAAGGTAGCAGGTTTTGAACATTTGATCACCTGAGCTCAAAAAAATGTTTTACATTTAAGTTTTAAATACGTTTTTAAAAACAATTATAGACTTATTATAAATATTTTTTATTTTAAATTAAAATATTTTTTTATTTTAATATATTTCTCAATAAAAAAAATTTTCAAAAACAATTTTAATGTGACAGATGTAAAAGTATTTTTGAAGAAAAAAAAATATTTTTATTTTAAATTATTTTAATATATTAATATAAAAAATAATTTTTTAAAAATAAAAAAGCATTCATTTAATATATTTTTAAATATATTTTTAAATAAAAAGTATTGAAAAGAAAGCATATTTGACTTGGATGTCGTGTCAGATTGATTTTTTTTTTTAAGGATGAGATGGACACGTGGAGGGTTGTCGGAGAGTAGGAGTTGGGGGTTGAAATTTCGGGCTTTGAGGTGGTGGGGAGATGCGTAGCGGAGCTGCGAAGAAAGAGCGGAGAGTGTCTGGACGTGTGGATACAAAAATAATTATGATAAATTTTGGGATGCAATGTGGTTTGTTGTTACGTGTACCATGGATCGTTAGTCTTGACCGCCAGAAGACATAAAAACATTTACCGACAATTTTGATGTTTGAAGCATAGTATTACTTTAATTACTCCAAGGATTTGTATTGTTTTATACCTTTACTTGGACATCTTGCTCTTGTTTTGTTCCCCGCACTTCTAGCATCTTTTAAAAGCAGAAGAATATTTTGTGACTTGAGTTAAATATCTTATTACAAAAAGAGAAATTGAAGAGACAACAAAACATTCAATCTAATCTCAGATGCTATATTAAACTTGTGATCGGGATTTCGCGGTTAGGATTTCCTCGAAAAGAATACTTGAGAATAGAAGACTACTCTTAATTTTTGTTGGGCTAACATGTTTTTTAATTAGAAGAAAGAGAAAAAAAAAATACAACTAATGCTTCATCAACGTGATATGGCTTACACGTGCTTCCACATGGATACACCTCCATGTGATCCGTCATAAAAAAAAATCATTCTTATACCTCTTACATCTAAATAGATGTATGATGATCAAATAAAATTGAAAAAATATATATGATGATACGGGTAAAGAAAGTCAAAGTGAAGAAGAAAATGAGAGAAGACTATCATATTTAGCCATTACCTAAAACACTTCTCCTAGTACTCCAAACTATTCGTCCAATAACTTGAACTATTAAGTAACTTTTAAAACAAACCTAAATTTAGGTGAGGGTAGTGGCAATAATCAAAAAGTGAGGAAAATAAATAAGCAAAGTGTGAATTGTGTGAAAAACTAAAGAAACAACTAAATGATGATCCTACTTGTTTAAAAATAATTTTAT
Source organism: Salix dunnii (assembly GCA_015731905.1). NCBI lineage: Eukaryota > Viridiplantae > Streptophyta > Magnoliopsida > Malpighiales > Salicaceae > Salix > Salix dunnii. The sequence continues at coordinate 4,612,873 of CM027661.1, forward strand.
TTAACACTAACAAACTTGACCTTTCTATTCTTAGTGTTTGTGTTTTATCTAGGAGTTTGATGATATGTTTTCAAATGAGATTTTTAGTGGATTGATACCGATAATAAGAATTGAAAATCAAATTGATCTTGTACCTAACACGTTGATTTCTAACTGACCAACCTATCAAATAAATTTGAAGAAAATAAAAGAGCATAAAAAGGTAAAGAGTTGATTACAAAAAGTTATATTCATGAAAGTGTGAGCCTTTATATTGTTGTATTATTTGTGCCTAAAAATAATGAAACTTAGAGAATGTGTTTTAATTGTAAAATAATTAATAACATAATTATAAATATATAGACATCTTATACCTAGACTTGATGATATGTTAGATAAATTGAATAAATTATGTATATTTTCTATAAATTTATTAAAAAAAACATCATATTTAGATGATAAAGAGAGATGCTTGGAAATTTTCATTCAAGAATAGGTATGAATTATATGAATGGTTTGGTTTAACTAATGCACCTATTATATTCATGAGGTTAATGAATCTCATGTTGAAATAATTAATTGAAAGATTTATGGTTGTGTATTTTGATGACACTCTTATTCAATGGAAATAATCAAATGAGCATGTTAAACATTCACATAAAGCACTCGATGTCTCGTGTAAAAAACAATTATATGTTAATCTGAAAAGGTTCATTTTTTTTCATGAGTAGAATTGCATTTCTTGGATATGTTATAACTTTACGAGGTATTGAGATAAATGAAGAAAAGGTTATGGTTATCTGTTAATGATCTACACCTAAATTTGTGATTGAGGTAATGAGTTTTCATGGATGAGCTAGCTTTTATAGATATTTTGTTAAATTTTTAAGTACTATAGTTGCTCCATTAAATGAAGTTGTGAAATAATATGGTGGTTTTAAATGGGATAAAGAACATGATTTGAATTTTAATGTGTTAAAAGAAAAGTTATGCACCTATTTTAACTTTACTTGACTTTACTAAGACTTTTGACAATAGGTATAATGCATCCGAAATAGGAATAGTTATTTATTATTCTAGGATCGAAAATCCATTACTTATTTTAGTTAAAAACCTAGTAGAGTTACCTTAAATTATCCCACATATACAAAAAGCTTTATGCACTAGTAAGAAAACTCGAAACATGACAAACATTACTTATGACCACATGAGTTTATAATCCATTCACACCATGAATTATTGAAACTTTTTAAATGATAAGGTAAGTTGAATAAGAGACATGTCAAATAAGTCAAATTCATATAGATTTTTTCTTATGTGATCAAATATAAACAAGGTAAGGAAAACATAGTAGCAAATACACTTTCACGCAGATATGTCCTTTTAAACACCATAAATCTAAGATTGATAGAATTTAAGTATATGAACGATTTTGATTTTGCTAAGATATATAATGCATGTGAACCTTTAGCCTTTGGTAAATCTTATCAAATGGATGGTTATTTGCTTAAGAAAAATATATTGTGTGTTCTTGTTAATTCTATGAGTGGATTACTTGTTCAGGAAGCACATAGGAGTGATTTAATAGAACATTTTGGTGTTGTTAATACTTTATATATATTGCATGAACACTTTTATTGGTCCAAGTAAAAGTAATATGTAAAAAATATATGAACAATGGAAATCAAAATCTGGAGCATAATCACATAGACTATATATGTCTTTACATGTACCTAATAAACCTTGAATATATATTTCTATGGACTTTGTTTTAAGTTTATTAAGGTCAAGGATAAAGTTTCAGTAGCTTAGAGAGAATTTTTACACTTAGTTTTTCATACTTAATTTATGCTCTTTGGATTCATTAATTAGCTAAGGCTTAAGACTTGTTTAGACTTAATAAATTAATTATTTTTAGCTATAGTTCAAAACTTGTTTAAGCTTTATTATTAATTAGCTTTAAACTATAGCCTAATGCTTGTTTGGGTCCATACTTTCAAGTTTATTAGTATAGATTTTAGATCAGTTTTATAAGTGAATTGATTTAGCCCATAAGGATACATCCATTAGAGTTTTTATGGTTAAGAGTATAAATACTCTTTATAAGGAAAAGATATTCAAACTTGATAATATTATTAATGTTGAGTTTATTTAGCTAACTCGATATTATTATTGTTGTTGAGCTTATTTAGCTTATGTTAGAGAAATTCTCGTATTCTTTAGTTCTCTAATAGACTACATTGACTTATTAAATATTAATTAACTTTTTTTAGTGTATTCCTTATAATTCTCCTTTATGAATTGGTATTTGTAAAGTGAGTATTTTAATATGATAATATTAGTGTTTTGGAACATGTTTTTTTTTATTATATCACACTTTTATCATACTTTTTATTTTTCAAGATTCATTATCAATCTTGTTATAAATTGCATGACCACATGATCATGAGATTCTTATTACCTACCCATCCATTTATCTTGATCATTATGTTTGAATTCTGGATTTTGTGACCACTTCCAAAATCCCCATGCTTTAAGATAAGAGCACCACCATTTCGGTTGGGTATAAGATTTTGAATGTCAAACACCTGAAGCCTTTTTAGCCATTGTATTGTTAGCATCTTCGTCACAAACCTAACCAACAGCTCGATCCATCTCCAATCCACCTCTTTCAACATAACATTTTGTTCCACAACTAGGTTTTCATCCACGCAATTTTTTTTAATGGTTGTACTTTTTTGTTGGTGTTATTTTGTTGTAGGATTTTGGTTTACTCTCTGTATGGACTTGTATAATTCAACTTTCTTTAGTTTTTCTTTATCTTCTCATCATTTCACAAGTTACACTCTTCGAGTTTGTTGAAATGTTGATCTAAACAACATTGATTTTGGAAGAACTTCAGAGGCTATTTTGAGAGGAGTAAATAACTAGATTATGGATCAATCATGGTAGTGGCAATAATAAGTAGATTGGAGTAGAAATTTAAGATTATGACGGATGACTATCATAGTAAAAAATGTGGTCTGGTAGGTCATTTATTTGTGTGCAACTTCTTTTATTAATTATCATCTCCCCCTCGTGGTTGTAGTTTCTAATGTTTTGTAAAGTTGAAATCTTTTCAAGTTCATTGATAATAGAAAAGGATTCTTGTTTATTACAATGCATGGGATCACTTTTGGCCATGCAGAGGTTTGGTTTTTTGATATATTCTTGATTGATCTGAAATAGTGTGGGATGATTCTAAAGATAGGTCGGCTTTTATCGGTTTAGGGTTTACAGCACTGGTAGCTAGTTAGGCATCAAAAGATGTCATCACAATGATTTATATGACTCATTCTTTGAATAATAGAGAGAGCAAAGGTGATTTAGGGGAAAGGCCTTCAAATTTATTTTGATAATTAAAGGGGCAATGCAGAAATTGATGGTGATTAAAGTTTTTGTATGGTCATCAGTAAAAACATCCATTGAGTTTTTTTTTCTCTCTTTTTTCTTTTTTATGGATCAAGTGATAGATCAACACTAACCTTTTCTGGATCAGACAATGTGAAGCTTTTTTCTTTATAACCCTTTTTCGAAAAAACCTCTTCATTGTGTTAAGGAAAAACAAATATAGTTTTATAATTTGGTAGAGAACTATGCTTGTGGATAAGAATAACTCTACATTTGTGGGGAAAATCTAGAAAGATAGAAAGCATTTGCATGATGGCTTCCTTATTTTCGTGCTTTTTGTCTTTGAAGTTAAATGCTTTGTATATTCATGTCAACACACATCTTAATCATCTTGTTGGCTTCCACCATAACAAAAGAGAGAAAATTATTTAGTAGTGCTTTCCTTTCTATACATAGGCCATTGACAGTTGCCTGTTGTCCCAGGCGTACTAGAATTCATTGGCATCCTTTATTCTTCGACAAGTAATATACTCAACTTATGGTTTCTGACACTGCGAGTGATAAAGACTAGTCTAAATAAATAAATTTGTTTGTGTTGCTAATAAGTTTCTACTATGTAGGAAGACTTTTTTTTTATTCGACTATTTCCTTGTACACGTTACCATTTTCTGTTAGTGTAAATGATGGGTTGTTTTGTTGGCTTTTTGTACTATTGTTAGGCTATATAATAGCCAAAGCTTTTATTCAGTATTATTGTCATTCTTCCAGTTTACGTAAGTACACTGTAGTACTGCTTTGATATATTTATTGTGTATTCTATAAAATAATATCAAAGCCCCCGTTGGGACTAAGAAAATAAAAGTCACAACTTTTTTTGAGCGACTTTCAAACATAGAGAGATAGAGAGGGACGATGACTTCTAAAGGATATTTTGTGCAACCATCCATTCCATATTTTGATGGTCATTATGACTATTGGAGTATGCTTATGGAAAATTTCCTATAAAGCAAGGAGTATTGGGGTTTAATTGAAACTGGTTATGAAGAACCAGCACACGGGGAGCAACCCTTATCAGAAGGACAACAAAGAGAGACACATGTGGTGAAACTCAAGGATCTTAAAGTGAAAAACTATTTTTTCCAAGCAATCGATAAGAGTAAACTTGAGACAATTTTGGAAAAGGATACCTTTAAGAAGATCTGGGATTCCATGAAAATAAAATATGATGGGAATGCTTAAGTAAAGCGTCCAACTCTTCAAGCTCTATGAAGAGACTTTAAGATACTTGAGATGAAAATTGGTGAGACAATCACTAACTATTTTGTAGAATGATTACTTTAGCAAATAAGATGAGAGTATATGGGGAGATCCTCACTGATGTCATGATTTATGAAAAAATCCTACGATCACTCACGAAAAAATTTAATTATATAGTTTGTTCGATTGAGGAATCTAAGAACTTGGATGCAATGACCATTGATAAGCTACAAAGCTCCACAATTACCATTGATAAGCTACAAAGATCCCTTACTGTACAAGAGAAAAAATTTCACAGAAGCAACGGTGTGGAGCAAGCCCTGAAGGTGAAAATTGATTGTAGAAATTAGAGCAATGGGAGTGGAAGAAGTTATAATAGAGGACGTGGACGTTGAAGAGGAGGTCAAGCATTCAACAAGGCTACGGTGGAATGCTACAAGTGTCATAACCTTGGCTATTTTGAGTATGAATGTCCAGAATGGGATAAAAGGGCAAATTACACAGAAGTAAATGAAGAGTATGATATGTTGTTGATGTCATATGTTGAGTCACATGAAACAAAACATATTGATGCTTGGTTTATTGACTCTGGATGTTCCAACTATATGTGTGGTAGTAGAGGTATATTCATAAACCTAGATGAGAGCTTTGTTCATTCAATTAAGTAGGGAAACGATAGTAAGATGAGTGTGGCTGGACAGGGAAGTATCGAGCTATTTTTGAATGGAATCAATCATGTTTTCCATGAGGTGTATTATGTTTATGAGCTAAAAAACAATCTCTTGAGCATAGGACAACTTCAAGAAGGAGGCTTGGTTATTTTAATTCGAAGAGTCTATAAAATCTATCATCCACTTAAGGGTTTGATCAATCAGACCGAGATGAGTATAAGCCGAATGTTTATACTGCTATCTCACACTCTAGTTTCTGCAAATGCTCCACTAGAGAGACACTTTTACACAAGTTCACATGATCTCTTTTATCTTAGGCATTGAAGATATGGTCACCTGTGCTATAAGGGATTGGAAAGTTTACAACACATGGAGATGGTTCATGGACTTACTTAGCTTCAAGTAAAAAACTACATGCAAAGACTGCATTCATAGCAAACAATATCATGGTGATATGCCAACAAAGAGTACGTGGATAGCAAGTTAGCCTTTAAAATTTATTTATGTAAACATTTATGGGTCAATTTCTCGTATTTTAAATAGTGGAAAGAGGTATACCTTGTGCTTTATTGATGATTTTAGTCCTAAATCATGGATATACTTGTTGACAACGAAGAGTGAGGCATTGATATGCTTCTAGTTCTTCAAAACAATGATGGAAAATGAGAAAGAATTTAGTACAAATGCTTATGGACAAATAGAGGGGATGAATTCACTAATTTTTGCAACAAAAATAGAATAAAAAAGCAATTAATCACTACCTACACGCCACAACAGAACAAGGTGGTTGAAAGGAAAAATTGCATTGTGATGAATATGGTTCATTCTATGCTGTATGATAAGCTCCCCAAAACATTTTGGCTAGATGTCGTGAGCTAGACCTTCTTTGTTCTGAATAGATGTCCTATATTGCTAGTGAAAAATATCACACCATAAGAGGCGTGGAGTGGAGTAAAACCCTTAGTTGAGCACTTTCATGTCTTTAGATGTTTAACTCATGGTTATGTTCTAGATGTTAAATGAGGTAAATTAGATGATAAAAGTTTTCCTTGTGTTTTATTAGGAGTTAGTGAAAATTCTAATGGGTATAGATTGTTTGATCTTATCGCTAAGAAAATTATTGTGAGTAGGGATGTTATTTTTTAAAAAGACAAATAATGGCATTGGGACGTGTGTTATGGGGGACAAATCTTGTTCGATTTAGAGTGGGGAGAAAATAATAGTGAGGGAGAAGATAGGGTGAGTGAAAATGAAAATGAAAGTGGGGCTAATAAAGAAAGAAATGTGAGTTAGAGCAGTGAAACACGGGGCTGTGAAGAGGGTGAGAGTAGTGAAACACGTGAATGTGAACATAAAGGTGAGAGTAGTATAGCACAGGTTTGTGAGAGTAAGAGAATTTCTAATGTTTTTACTGAGGATGTAGAGAGGGTTTATGAACAAAGAGTAAGACGTCCTCCTTCTTACTTGAGTGACTATATCATTATAGGTGAGTTAACAAAAGATGAGGCGCCTATAATTCAAAATGTTTCAATAGGAGATCCTCTATATTTTGAAGATGCGATGACAAATGAGAAATGGAGACAAGCTATGGACAATTAGATCAATTCCATTAAGAAGAATAAAACATGGTCTTTATATGAGTTGCCTACTAAACCTAAAAAATGGCGTCAAATGGGTATTTAAGACCAAATACAATGAATATGGAGAAATTAACAAACAAAAAGCATATCTTGTAGTCAAAAGCTACTCATAAAAGCACGGTATAGACTACACATAGGTTTTTGCACCAATAGCAAGGATGGACACAATGAGGATGATCATTACCTTGACAACCCAAAAGGGTTAGAGGATTTTCCAGTTAGATGTCAAGTTAACATTTCTTTATGTTAGATGTCAAGTTAACATTTCTTTATGGAGAATTGAGTGAAAAGGTTTACATTGATAAACTAGGGGGTTACAAGATGAAAGGTAGGGAGCACTTAGTCTATAAGCTACATAAAACATTTATGGATTAAAACAAGCTTCACGAACTTGGTTTAGTTGAATTGAGGCATATTTTATCAAGGAGATTTTCAGAAATACGACAGTGAGCAAACCCTATTTATAAAGAAGAATGGGGCAGAAAAAATCATCATTGTAAGTATTTACATTAATAATCTATTTTATACTTGTGATGATGAAGATATGATATCTGATTTCAAAAGATCCATGTTGAGAGAATGTGATATGACTGATATGGGAAGCATGAGATTTTTCCTTAACATCAAAGTACTTCAAAGAACATATGGTATTTCATATACCAACAACAATATGCTCTAAAGATTTTGAAGAGATTTGGGATGTTGGAAAGCAAAGAGGTGAGTAGTTTAATTGTCCTAGGTTTTAAGATCAATAAGGATGAGGATGGAACTACTATGGATGAGACATAATTTAAGCAATTAGTGGGAAGCTTGATGTATGTCATTTCCATAAGACCAAACATGATGTTTATCACCGGTCTAATATGTAGATTTATGAAAAGACCAATGTAGCTTCACCTACAGGCTGCAAAGAGAGCTCTTCAATATTTAAAAGGGATTGTGAACTATGGTATTCATTACAAGAAAGGTGGAGATGATTGATTATTTGCTTCCACGGATAATGATTAAAAGGGATAGTGAACTATGGTATTCATTACAAGAAAGGTGGAGATGATTGACTATTTGCTTTCACAGATAATGTTATGCAAGAGATGTGGAGGATAGGAAGCGCACAAGTGGTTATGTGTTTTTACTAAGTTTGGGTGTTGTAACATGGAGTTCAAAGAAACAACCTATCATTACACTGTCCACTATGGAAGCAAAATTTATAGCAGTTGTAGTATGTGTGTGTCAAGCTATATGAATGAAAAGAGTGTTAAGGGAGTTTGAGTATAGTAATGAGACTTGTACTATAATTAGATGTGATAATAGTTTAACCATCAAGCTATCAAAGAATCCTATGATGCATGGTCGAAGCAAGCATATTGATGTAAGGTATCATTTTCTAAGAAATCTCATAAATAAAGGTTTGATTGTTTTAATTCATTATGGGAGCAAGGATGAGATGGCAAACATAATGACTAAACCATTAAAGGTTGATGATTTTTAAAGGCTTCGAAGTATAATATGGTGTGCGTGAGGTTGTTAGTATAAACTAATTGTTTGATGGCAATGAGTTTTGGGGAGGGATTGATAAGATTGATCTAAATAAATTAATTTATTTGTGTTTCTAATAAGTTCTTACTATGTAGAAAGACTTTTTCTTTGTTAGACTATTTCCTTGTACACGTTATCACTTTCTATTAATATAGATAATGAGCTATTTTGTTGTCTTTCAATTACTATTGTAAGGCTATATAATAACCAAAACTTCTATTTAATAATATTATCATTCTTTGAGTTTGCATGAATAAATTGCAGTACTTCTTTGATATATTTGTTGTGTTCTCTACAGTGAGAACATATGAAAAACAAGTTTGAGTTCTTGCTTTTACAAAAAAAAAAAAATCAAATAGAAGCGAAAAACTTAAGGTTAACAAGAAATTTGTTCTTAATCATATTTTCTCATCTGTAGGATTTAACAAGTTTTTCCTTAACCCTAGAAAGTAATATAGAAACAACTTGAATAAAAAGAAAATTAGCTAACTCACAAGATAAAATTATTTTAGGTCATATCTTATTTAGAAAATTGTATGGTATTTATAGGCATTCATGATGTAACAAGAATTTAAAACAAAACTATTAAGAAATTAAGTGATTTATAGCTGCTAGAAAAAAGAAATAAATAAAATAAACAAAAAAATATATTTTATGATTGTTAAAAATATATTTTTCAAGTGTTTAAACATCATGATTTTAGTTTAAATTCTTGGGAAGTGTTTTTAGAAATATTTGGAAGAACATATTATAAACTGTCAAAATTTACTTTTTTAAAAGAAATAACACTTTTTTTAATATGAATGTCCGGACTAATTTACGTGCACCACAACTAATCCTACGTGCCCTGAAATTGACAACTAGTTAAAACCTCTAGTGACCTTGATTGATGTGGGACTCTAATTAGTAACCTTTAGGAAGCAAACTCAAGGCCTGACCAATAAGTCACACCCCTCAAGATTGAAGAAAGAACACACACCAACTTAAATTGGAAATTTTAGAGGGCTCACATATCTATTTTCTTATTTTAATTCATTTTTTTTATTAAATTCATTAGTTTCTTAAATACACAGCTCATCAAATGATTAAATAAAAAAACACAAGAGTTTCTAAATCAAAAGTTTTTCTATATTCTAACAAACACTTTAAATATAAAAAAATTAACCATCAATAAGCCAATTTAGATGAAATTGATCAAAAATAAAATACAACATGCAAATTGAGAAAAGTATATAAATCTAGGGGTTAAGATGAAGTACTTCTCTAACATTAGATGGGGGCAATTCTTATTTTTTGCGTGAAAGGTTTGTTCTCAATTTAAGTTCGTAGAATTTTTATTATTAGAAAAAAAAACAAAAACAAAAAGGAAGTTCCCTTGTATGATTTTTATTATTTTATACACTAAAAAGCCAAATATGATTACCATGCTATGTGTTTCGAGATTTTTTTATGTAGTACTCAAAAGGTTTGATGTGGTGGCAAAGAGCTTGAGATATGCCTTACAGGTTAAGGTTTGAGTCTGAGCATGCTCATCTTGTAAAAGTCTGGAATAACCGGGATTTTACTCGCTTAACTAGGGACCACAAAGAATATCTAAGAAAGAGTAGGGTTTTCTCAAATAAAAAAAATATTATGTATAAAAAATTTATTATATGTTTATTTTAGATGTTCTATTCGTCAAACCTTTTATTTTTCATATATTTATGTTAGCCACACAGAAAAATATTTGTATAAATGTTTTTAGATAAAAAGTTTTTATGAAAAGGATTTAAATAAATATAAAAAAATATATATTAAATATTCTATATTTTAACACAACTGATGGAATTTCTCTGACCTCATACAGAGGAACACTTCAAGCTGTAAATGTGCCAACAAAGTTTGATAATGTGATTGTGGAGAGCAAGAGAAGAAATCATACCAAAAGATAATCCAAATCTATGTGCAAATGAATTGAAATAAAATTTGTGTTTGTGTTGTATTATACACTAGATAGATTTTTATTTTTATTTTATTTAAATTTTATAATTTATTAGTATTATAAAAACACAAATGAAAAAAAAAAAACTATAAGGATGCCAATGTAATTTTCTGTAATAAATAATATGGCTAATGTTTTGTTTTTTTAGAAAAATACCCAAAAACCAGAGCCCATATCTAAAAGGTCCGAGGGCCCACTCTAAAAACCGAAGCCCAGGGTCGAGTTTGGCCCTAACTAGTCTAGTTTGTTTCCCTGGATAAAAACTGTCCACGAAAAAAGCGCGCCTTTCGCCTCCGCATTTTAAAACCAGAACGTGGCGCCTTTATTAACCGCTCACAGACTTGTTGACAACATTTGTCAAAGAAGATGAGGTGGACGGCATGGCATTTAAGAACATTAATTTTAAAACCAGAACGTGGCGCCTTTATTAACCGCTCACAGTCTGGTTGACAACATTGTCAAAGAAGATGAGGTGGACGACATGGCATTTAAGAGCATATCCCCCACATACACAGAGGGGGCCTGTTGTGCGTTGACTGGAACATTAGGGATCAAATTTGGTTCGTGATCGTACTTTTTTATATCTATATTTTATTTATTATTTATTAAATAAAAAATCTAAATATTTATAATTTATTTATTGGTTGTTAGTTATCTAATTATTATTTATCAATAAAAATATAAATAGTTAATATATAAATGTATATGTATATTAAATGATAAAATGATAAGTATTTTTAATATATATATGTGTGTGTTTTATATCATTATTAGAATATGCATATATTATATTATATTAAAAAAATATATAAATATTACATGTTTATATATTTACATAATATATGTATATATTTATACTAAATTTATGATGATTCAAGTTGAGTTAGATAATATTCATATTTTATTTATTATTCATCAAACCAAAAAAACTTTATTTATTGAAGTCGTCATATAATATTTAACAAATTTGAATTAAATTACCACTGTCCTTAATGCTAGCAGGTATTTGAGAGAGGACAAAGGAGGAATTTTTAGGAAATTAGTAAATTTAGAATGGTCAATTATAGTAGTAAAGACTATTTAATTATTTTTTATATCTATAGTAATTATTAATTACTTAGCTTTTCTCCTTCTTTTTTTTTTAACTAAAGAGACTAAGTTCTAATTAGTTGTTATAAATGATAGCAATCATGGTAATTTAAATATTAAAAGTCAATCCTTCATTTGCCAAAGAAAATTCATCTAATTTTATTTACATTAAGTTCTTAAATTTAATGGTTAAGTTTGATAATTGTTAGCTCTTAAATATCTAAACCTTAATTGATTATATTGATGAAAGTAGTTAAAGTTTCATATTATATTGAAACAAAACCTTTTTGGATATACATCTACACCTTATATATATATTAAACAAGCAAAAGTTTAGTTCAAATTCAAAGATAAAATTATTTAAAATTATGCAATTCAAATTTCAAATATAGATAGTTAAACCGATATAACTCAATTGACATAATAAGTTCAAAGATAAGTTTGACTAAAAACATCAAGTTGACATTATAAAAAAAATTAAACGACAATATATTCAATTAACTCGGGTCAACGTATGGTAACCTTTCAAATACGTGATTTGGGTTATAGGAGCATCTCCAACGGACTACTAAAAGAGAAGCTATAACTTAATAACAATCATTATAGCTTAATCCCTCTCATTTAACAACTCCAATGGAACTGCTATATTGACATTTAAAATAGCATTTCTTCAAATGAAATGTAATATCTACATTTTCTATGAAAAAACTAAAATAGCATTTATATAGCTCCAATGGAATTGCTATATCGACATTTAAAATAACATTTCTTCAAATGAAATGTAATATCTACACTTTCTGTGAAAAAGTTAAAATATTGTTGAAAGTACAAATGATTTTTGGTAAGAGCTATATGCACTTGTTCCCTTGTCTTTAAAAACTGGTGCAAGAAAATAGAATATTAAATATCATAACACCTTGCCTTGATGTAGCAGAGGGAGAAGTTGTTTATTATAATTGTCTCAACCCAGGTGATTAATTAATTTTCCTTTTAGCTTTATGTGATGTTGGGATCTAGATCAACTACTAATATTTTGGGTGTTGGTGTTTGGGGTTCACGAACTAGAAGTTATGCGGGTTGTCATTGGTTTCAGAGGAAAAAAAACATAGCAAATTTGTGTGAAGAAGATGAAGCAAAGAAATTTGTTTTATTTTATTCAAAGTAATAAAAAATTTTACAGTTCAGATTATCTATTTTTCATTCCATTCCCATTTTTCAACATTTACATCAACTTTTTATTGTTATTTAGTTTTTCAAATCTTTAATTTTGTTCAAAATAAAATTGTCAAACTTTTATAGTTATTATATTTTGTAGTCTTTTGTTTGTTTTATCCCTCCATTTTAATCTCTTTATTAATTTATCAAGATACTAAATAGTTGATTTAACAAAATAGATCAACTGGTTGGAAGATCACAAAGGAACAACTTAAACATAGAAATGATGAAGAGAAAATTGAAGAGACAACTGTAACAATTCTCTTACAGTAATTTAAGGATATTCTAGTTGAAATTGAAGAACAAAATAAACAAGACAAGAAAGTTATGTTAGAGCAACAAGTTACCATAATACAACAAAGTCAAGATAAATAAGAATCGGAAAGGATCGAGAAAGAAGATCAAATTATACAAATGAGTATTTCTAAGTTAAATATGATTTTTGCACTTTATTTTCAAAATAGCAAATTAGAAATTAAGCAAAAAAAAGGCTTTTAATCATTAAGTGATTGGATTGATGTATTTTGATGTTAATGTATTTTTAATTAACAATATTGAAATTTCTTAGTTATTTTAAATTTGTTTATTAGTATTTTTAATTAACAATATCAATTCATAAGAGTTTTTCCATGTTCTTATAGCATTCAACAATACATGAGATTAATTAACTTGAAAGATTATGACCATACAAGGAAATAACAAAATATAAAAATCATAATAACATAACATGCTCAAATCTACTCCTGATTCTACTTATCACCATGTTGTTGCCACAAATGCTCAATCAAATCTTTTTAGAGCTGAGAGCTAATTGCTTTATTCTTGATTCAATTATGAGTATGGAGATAATCATAGAGTTTTGGTGTTTTATCATGTGACATTAATATAGAAGAATTTACTTCACATTTATTCATGCTTCATCCTCAATAATCATATATGATCAAATGCAATGTTTATTCTTGCTTCATCCTCAATAATAATATTATGCAAGTCTTCATAATATTTGCAAGCGTTTCTTCATTTAAATATCGCACAAGTCCACACATAGTTGCAAAACGAGATTGCAGCACCCCAAATGCTTGCTCTACATCCTTTATTGTAGACTTTTGCTTACTTGCAAAATATTTTTTCTTTGCTCATCAAGATTGTCTTAACAAATGTTGACCAATTAGAATAAATCTCCCATTCTAAATAGAATCCCATTGTATACTCATGCTCATTAATTGTATACTTGATAGGAGGTGTCGACATTCAACAAGTGTAGCAAATACTGATGATCGACCAAGAATGTTAATACCATTCAATGATCTAGGCATGCCAAAAAAAATCATATCCAAAGATCTTGTGAAGTCATTGCCTCTAGAATTATAATTGGTTTATGACAATGGCTAGTATACACACCATGCCATGCAGTTGGTCATTTCTCTCATTTCTAGTGCATACAATCAACGCTTCCTAACACCCTTGAAAATCCCCGTTACTCTTTGGTTGATAGCAATCTAGCAATATCAGTCGTGTTTGGTGTTCTTATACCAATTACTAAAAAATTTTAAAGTTGTTTTGACGAAAGCTTTAAGACTTTTTATCACAACGCTTTCTTTAATTCAAAGATATTTGTGAGATTTGCAATAATACCATATGCAAGTATCCTGTGAGTTGCAATTATCTTTTGAAGGCTAGATAAGTCAAGAACACCAAGAGCATTTGTCCTTTGTTTGAAATATGGATTGTGAGCTTCTATTGCATTTGTGATCTAAAAAAAAATTGATAAATCATCCTAAATCTCCTTTGAAAATGGCTTTTAGATATTTTAGAATTTTTTGCAAAATAATCATTATATGGACTAAGTTCACTTTCCTTTCTATTACGATCGATGATATTGTGACCAAGAATAGAGCCACGAGACCATGCTTTCCCTCTTTGACGTTTTGATTCTTTTCAGCAACCACTAAATAACAACTTCAAAGGTGAACACGAGAGTATCATCATCGAAATCAAAGACATCATAAAAATTAAAATTAGAATGATTCATGGTGATCTTTAAGGTAAATAAAATAAAGGTCAGAGAGAAAAGAATAATGAATAAAATCGTTCAAGTATATGAGTAGATTTATATATGTATTTCTTTTTCAAAATTTTCAAATCTTAAATTTAAAATACTTGTGGTTATTTTTTAAGTTTTAATTTTTATTTTTTTGTAAACCCAAATCTAAAAATCAAAATTTGAAATGCTGGCGGTTTATTTTTAAAATTTTGAAATCTTTAAATCTAAAATGTTAGCGGCTATTTTTTTAAAATGTTGAATTTTTTAAAAATCAAGATTTAAAATGTTGGTTGTTTTTTTTTTTCAATTGATTTTTTTCATTAAAAAAAATAAAAAAATCATAATTTTAGCAGTCTAATATAAATTTTAAAATATTTATTTAAATCAATTTTGATTTTAAAAATTTAAAATTTTAGCTTAAAAAATTATATCTTTTAACTTTCATATTACTTCATTAATTTTATATTTAATTATGATAAATTACAAAATTAATTGTATAATTAATACATGATTATATTGTATAAAAATTAATTATATTAGTTTACATGTATAATAGTTGTATATTAAATATATTAAAATATAAATGAATTGCTAAACGACATTTGTCATTGGAGTGCACCTAAAAAAAATAAAATCAAAATAAATTAATTACAAAATTTAAGATCATGGTAACCTTAATTAAATAAAATCAAAATAAATTATAAAATTCAATTCATAATTAACTCTTTGTGTAATAATAATTTTGAGAAAAAAATAATATAATTTTTTTTTTCAAAATAAAATTATGAACTTAGATAATATTACGATAATACTATCATTAGTCTCACAAAGTCTTTATATTCTCTAATTGATCTAAATTTTATTTCAATCAAACGATCAAATTAAAAAATATAATTGATATTGGAAAACTATATAGGAATTAAAAAAAATACTATTTGATCTTAATAGAATGAGTTGAATAAAATTAAAATGTTCCAGGTAGAATTTTTTTTTATGCACTGAGATTCCTAATAAAATAAAATTTATTTCGATTTATCGTATTTTTTTAACCATAACAAGATATACCGAACTTTCTAAACGGAATGGAAGATATATGTATGTATGTATAAGAATTATTTTATGATACCACTACAATTAATTAATTCATTTCTACCGCCAGTTAACCTAAGCTGTTGTCATCACTTTTCGCTAACAACAACTGACCAGCGTTGTTGTCAGCTTATATTAACCGCTCGCCATAACTTCTCCCGATACACAGTGTGCATGGTGCAGGTTAGCCCTCTCCACAAAATCCACCTCTACCCTTCTTATCCTACACCCCAATACCTCGTTAGCCAGTCAGCGTCATCCAACTCTATTTTAAAGCTACCTAACTCACTTTTTTCACGATGCAATGCAATTGTTACTTTGTTTGTCTAAACCTGCTCAGCACGTGAAGAAGAACCCTCTAATGGCTGCATCCGGTTCGGGTTCCATCATGTGGTTCAGGAAAGGGCTTCGGATCCACGACAACCCAGCCTTAGAATATGCTTCCAAAGGGTCTGATTTTCTTTATCCAGTTTTTGTGATTGACCCGCATTACATGGAGCCGGATCCAAAAGCCTTTTCTCCTGGGTCAAGGCTCGCCGGTCTGAATCGGATCCGTTTCTTGCTAGAGAGTTTAAAAGATCTCGATACGAGTCTCAAGAAGCTGGGTTCGAGGCTGCTGATCTCAAAAGGAGAGCCTGATAAGGTTTTGATTCAGTGCTTGAAAGAATGGGGTGTGAAAAAGCTTTGCTTTGAGCATGACACTGAACCATATTATCAAGCTTTAGATATTAAAGTTAAGGTAACAACACTGTTTTCTCCTCTTTTATTTATTTTATTTTATTGTTAGTATTAGTTCTTTTTTTCCTCATGAATTTTGGTGAGATGGTTTTTTTTTAACCTGGTGATCAAGATCAATGAGTTGGTTACAGTACAGAGCAAGTAAGTTTAATGAATTGTTAGAAGCAGGGGTGGAACTACATGGGGGCAGAAGGAGGGCAATTGCCCCCTTAAATGTTTGCCCGCAACATTTCCTGAATTTTTTTTGTTTGCCCCTTTTTGTTGAATCTTAGCTCCGCCCCTCGTTGGAGGGTGGTTGCATAATGTACAGTAACATTTCGCTTTCACCCCTCAGTGACGCTGATATGATAACATAGATATCGTGGTTAGTACAAGAAAAATGTTGCTGTACCATATCATGAGGCAGACACGTTCAGACGGTGCACGATGTTCATTTGCTGCCCTGCACCATGACACATTAGTAGCTTGAGAAGCCATCTTGCAAACATTCATAGAAAAGCAAAGAAGAATGGAGTATGACACTGGTGATAGACATACTTTATATAATCAAAATGCTAAATACATATAGCAGCGGAAATTTAGATTATAAATACCTCCAGCCATTATTGCTCAAGTACCGAAATGAATGAACTCCCAAATTGCAGCAGCAACAAAGCTTTTCCCAAAGCAATAACAAAATAATAAAATATTTTATGAGAGGAGTCTTCTAATCTATGCCTATCTTCATTAGCCGTAGATGGAGTACACAAGCTATTATTTATAGGTAGATTAGGGACCCCTCTTATTAATTTATTTTCCAATTTTCTCCTTCCATCAAGGAGATAATTAGCCATGATCCTTTAATTGATCCCCATGATCAAACTCCATGACCTATCTCCATGACCTATCTTTATGGTCATGGGTTTGCATGATCAAGAACATGGGTGTGTCATGAGGGGCACATAATGTAATTTCCAACATTCTCCCACTTGGCCCTTATGACACATACTCTTTATTATGTTATGTTCTTTTAACATGATCATGGAATCCTCCCACTCATTTAATGAATACTACACATGAATCATGGCGGTAAGACCATTATTTAATAAGTTGTCCCTTCCATGTATTACATATAAAATATCCCTTAAATAAGTACTATATGGGCATTCAAAACTTTATGAATAAACTTCCTATAAGTTATTCGGGTCCAAACTTTATTTTTATCCTCATGGATAAAGTAATAAATATGCACAAACTTTATTACAATAACTTGATGTATATATACAAAATTAAGACTAAGTACAAAATGAATCAATCAATCCCATATGTTCCACATGACTTTTAAATAGCTTTACCGGTAAACCTTTAGTCATGGGATCCGCAATCATCAATTCAGTACTTATATGCTCAATAAACACTTCATGTCTTTTGATATTATCTCTCACACGAAGATACTTAATGTCGATATGTTTACTTCTGCTTCCACTTTTATTATTCTTTGAGAAGAATATAGCAGCACGATTATCGCAGAAGATCTTGATTGGTCTCTCTATAGAATCGATAATTTTGAGACCACCAACAAAATTTTTCAACCAAAGTGCCTGTGTAGTAGCTTCATAGCATGCAATAAATTCTGCCTCCATTGTAGATGTAGCAACTATAGTCTGCTTGCTGCTTCTCCAAGATATAGCCCCTCCAGCAAGAAGAAAGATATATCCTGAAGTAGACTTTCTGCTATCTACACATCCCGCGAAGTCAGAATCCGAATATCCAACCACCTCCAAATGGTCAGTGTGTCTGTATGTCAAACTGTAATGTTTGGTTCCTTGCAAATATCGCATAACTTTCTTTGCAGCTTTCCAATGTTCCAAACCTGGGTTGCTTTGATATCGACCCAACATTCCAATTGCCATTGCTATGTCAGGTCTAGTGCAGACCTGTGCATACAATAGGCTGCCTACTGCAGATGAATATGGAATATCCTTCATTTGTTCCTTTTTCAATGCATTTTGAGGACATTGATCATTACTGAATCATTACAGTTCTTCAATCTGAATCTCTCTAAAACCTTTTCAATGTAGGCCTTTTGAGACAGTTTCAATATTCTTTGTTTTCTGTCTCTGTGAATCTCTATGCTTATGACATAAGAGGCTTCACCCAAATCCTTCATTTCAAAATTTTGAGAGAGGAAACCTTTGGTCTCATGTAGCAAACCTAAATCATTACTTGCAAGCAAAATATCATCTACATACAGGACTAGAAAAATAACTTTACTCCTAGTGACCTTAAAGTATGTACATTTATCAACAAAGTTCTCAATAAAACCATATGAGACAATGATATTGTGAAATTTGATATACCATTGACAGGAAGCCTGTTTTAGTCTGTAAATAGATTTCCTTAACTTGCAAGCTTTCTGACTATTATCATCAAAACTTTTAGGTTGTTTTATGTAAACTTCCTCTTCAAGATCCCCATTTAGAAAGGTTATTTTCATATCCATTTAATGTAGCTCTAGATCAAGATGAGCTACTAATACCATGATTATCCTAAATGAATCCTTCTTAGATACTGGAGAGAAGGTTTCATGTTAATCAATGCCTTTATTTTGAGTGAAACTTTTCGCCACAAATCTAGCTTTATATCGTTCAACATTACCGGAAGTATCTGTTTTGGTTTTATAAACCCATTTCCAGCCTACAGTTACAACTCCCATTTGGTAAGTCAACGAGATCTCAGACTTGATTTTTAGCTATGGATTGCATCTCTTGTTTCATGGCATTAAATCA
The DNA here is from genome assembly GCA_015731905.1 of Salix dunnii. Classification (NCBI taxonomy): domain Eukaryota; kingdom Viridiplantae; phylum Streptophyta; class Magnoliopsida; order Malpighiales; family Salicaceae; genus Salix; species Salix dunnii. The sequence continues at coordinate 4,632,270 of CM027661.1, forward strand.
CAATATGGAGTGTTCTCCACTCATGGATCGTGAAAATATTTTTGAATCATCTTTAGGCCCAACATCAAAATCAAACTCTTGGAGATATACAACATAATCACTAGAGATTGCAAGTCTAATTGTTTTAGAGGATCTTTTTAATTCTACTTCCTCTATATTTGGCAAAGTCTGAATAGGTTTAATCTGAACTTGTTCCTCATGAGTTGATTGTTCTGTAATTGATTGTGGTTCAAGGTAATCATTTTGGATTTCCTTGAGCACAATCAAACGTCCTTGAGGTAAAGGAGTTTCAGTCAACTCTTGTGTTTCCTTAAATTCAATCATTTGAGGACAAACACTTCCACTAGGTTCAGAATCCTCTAAAAATTTTGCATTTATAGACTCAACAATTCTAGTACTATTAGAAGGACAATAAAACCTAAATCCTTTGGAGTTTACTGCATAGCCAATAAAATAACCGCTGGTTGTCCTTGGGTCTAATTTCTTCATGTTTGGATTATAAATCCTCACTTCAGCAGGACAACCCCATATGTGTAAGTGATTTAAACTTGGTTTCCATCCATTCCACAATTCAAAAGGTGTCTTAGGAACAACCTTGGATGGGACTCGGTTTAATAAATACACTATAGTTTTTAAGGCTTCACTCCATAAAGATAAAGGTAAATTAGAATTACTAATCATGCTCCTTACCATATCCATTAATGTGCGATTCCTTCTTTCTGCCATGGTGTACCAGGCATTGTGTATTGAGCAACAATGCCTTCCTCTTCAAGGAATTTCACAAATGGACCTATCATTTGTCCCTTTTTTGTGTACCTACCATAGTACTCTCCGCCTCTATCAGATCTTACGATCTTGATTTTCTTGTCCTTTTGTTTCTCTACTTCTACCTTATAGGTCTTGAAAGCATTTAATGCCTCAGCCTTATCATTTAGAAGATAAAGAAACATGAACCGTGTATGGTCATCAATAAAAGATATAAAATATCTTTGACCATTTAAGCAGGGAGTAGGAAAAGGTCCACAGATATCAGTATGTATGATCTCAAGAATCTCAGAACTTCTTTTAGCACCTTTAGTGGTCTTGTTGGTTTGCTTTCCCTTTATGCAATCCACACAAGTACCAAAATTAGTAAAATCAAGAGTTTTTAAAACTCCATCATTTACTAACCTTTTGATTCTCTCTATGGAGATATGTCCCAATCTCCTGTGCCATAACCAAATTGAGTTCTCATTCATAAGACTCCTCTTTATGCCAATATGAGTATGTAACGATAAATAATTATTCTCAAAGTTGGGATCTAAATCAATTTTAAATAAACCATCAATTTTTATTCCACCACCAACAAGGTTTTCACCTTTAAAAATACTAAAGGTTGAATTGATAAACCAAAAACCATAACCAATAACATCCAATTTTGAAACAGAAATTAAGTTTCTTGAAAAATGCGGAATAAAAAATACATTATCCAGATCCAAAACATATCCGGATTTCAAAATCAACCTAAATGTCCCAACTGCTTCAACTTGAGAAAACAATTTATTTCCAGAATATACTCGTTGTTCATGGCTTGTTGGTTTCCTTGTGTTGAGAAAACCCTGCATTGTATTAACAATATGGATTGTAGAACCAGAATCAATCCACCATGTATTACTAGGAGCCTCAACAAAAAAAGATTCATGACAAACTAGAGATATGATATTACCTTTCTTTTCGAGCCAATTTTTGTATTTCTGGCAATCTTTCTTCATATGCCCACTCTTTTTGCAGAAGAAACAAGCATCCTTCTTGTCATTTTTCTTTATTGACAACTTGTTATTCTTCTTGAGTTTGTGAGCATGATTGCCTCTCTTGGCATTTCCCTTATCATGAGTAGCCATATGAACACTTAAAGGCTTCTCATGCTTTAACCTCTCCTCTTCTTGAACACACATGGTCAGAAGTTCATTTACTGACCATTTATCCTTATGTGTGTTGTAAGAAATTTTGAAAGGACTATATTCAGATGGGGGAGAGTTAAGTATGAAATGCACCAAAAATGACTCAGAAATATCAACCTCTAGGGACTTCAGTTGAGCAGACATGTCCCTCATTTCCATGATGTGCTCTCGCACACTTCTAGAATTGTCAAAGGTTTTGCTTGATAGCCTTTTCATTAGAGTGCTGGCTAAAGCTTTATCAGAACTGACAAATTGTTCCTCAACAGCTTTGAGAAAATCCTTAGCCTTGGTGCATTCTGGGATTGAACCCCGAATGCCTTTAATGACATGAGATCTCATAAACATGAGACTTAAGCGATTAGATCGCTCCCACCGTTCATGTTTAGCAATCTCTAGTGTCGTACTGGAGTCCGTTAGGGCGGGTGGTTCGTCCTCACGGAGCGACAAATCAAGTTCCATGCACCCCAATGTAAAAAGCAAATTTTCTTTCCATTCAGAAAAGTTATTACCATTTAGCATCGGAACTATTTCAATCAAAGCGGAAGGGATAACTGCAATTATCAAGGAAACTAAAAATTACTATATTGCTACGAATATAACATTATTTAAATTAACCAATGTCAATTTAATAATAAATTTCAACCTACCTGTGGGCAAAGGTTGCATCACGCATGAAATTTACTACTTATTAATAAGTCTAATAAATTTAAAATTTAATAAATAAAATTTTCCGTACCTGTGGGCCTAAGATAAATTTTATTTCTTAAATATAAAATTTACTATCTTATTCTAATTAAGTCATAAAAATAAAAACGTCCCTGTGGGGATTAGCAATTAAATTTATGAATTAATTACAACCCGACGTTAATTTTCCTTGTGAAGTTCATGTGTATTTTCTTGATGTAACTATCATTTATAAAATTAGACGCTGTGGCATTTCTAAAATTATTATGATAATTACTACTTCATTAACATCTAATAATTATATCTATGCCTAGATAAGGTACTTTAGGAATTAAACAAACCGATATGAATTAAACGGTATTTTTCCAAATTACAACCAGGTAAGTTCCCAGGAAAGTGAGGTGGGTCACAATGGACACGCTTAAATACCAAGACTTTCCTAGACAGAACTTTCCTAGACATTGAAAAATGGATAGTACCATAAAATTCACTAACATTTATGGTTTGATTAATTATTCTTATTTCTAGGCATTAATTAATTTATATTTAAATAATATAAATTATTGGATATTCCTAATTTAATGTAATGTATTAATTTAATACCTTACAACATAAAATAATAGGAATAAAACTACATTACATAAGCATAAATCATAATGTACTTTAAAGCATAAATTAAAAGGAATAAAAGCATAAAATAAAAGAAGTACAGCATAAAATAGAGACTGCATAATTTATACTATATAGTATAATTCAAAATGAATTAAAACTGCATCTACCGACAATAAACGAAACATAGCTCAGTGGAAGAATTCTTAAGTGGATTTTGGGAGACCTGGGTTCGAGTCTCTGCACCCACGACCCTTTATTTTTAATTCCTTCCTTTTTTTTTTTTTTTTTTTTTTTATAATATCCGGTTTCCTTATGGGTTTGAAGAAACCCGGCCCGAATTGTTAACCCGATAACCCGTTTATCCAAAACAATCACCGGCTCCCTCATGAACCGGCAAATGGGTCACCGACCGGTGACTTTCTTATCCTTATGCGGCGGCCAAAGAAGCCACCGCCCAGTCCAGTCACGGCGACCCAATGGGTCGCCGTTTTTCCTTGAGTAACCAGCGATCTGTGAAGATCGCTGGTACTCCGGTCACCAATGGGAGAGGCCAGTGGCCTCTCCTTCTGTCAACTGGGAATGGGGAGATGCCACTGGCCTCTCCTTCTATCACAACTGGAGAGAGGCCACTGGCCTCTCCTTTCCGTGCGTTTTCCTTTATGTTGTTACAGGTACTGTTGTAAAACAACGGTTGTCAATTTGATGACATATGTTGTTATAAACACATAGTTACGTAAAATAACAACGTATATTTATAAACTAGAAAACAAAATAAATGATTCAATACATCGAGAATCAATAACGAATATACTGAGCAAAATAGCATAAAGGCAGGCTCTGATACCACATGATAGACATACTTTATATAATCAAAATGCTAAATACATATAGCAGCGGAAATTTAGATTATAAATACCTCCAGCCATTATTGCTCAAGTACCGAAATGAATGAACTCCCAAATTGCAGCAGCAACAAAGCTTTTCCCAAAGCAATAACAAAATAATAAAATATTTTATGAGAGGAGTCTTCTAATCTATGCCTATCTTCATTAGCCGTAGATGGAGTACACAAGCTATTATTTATAGGTAGATTAGGGACCCCTCTTATTAATTTATTTTCCAATTTTCTCCTTCCATCAAGGAGATAATTAGCCATGATCCTTTAATTGATCCCCATGATCAAACTCCATGACCTATCTCCATGACCTATCTTTATGGTCATGGGTTTGCATGATCAAGAACATGGGTGTGTCATGAGGGGCACATAATGTAATTTCCAACAACTGGTCCAATTTTTCAAGATTTAGACATTAAGTCAAAGCACTATACTGTTTTCTCTCTGTATCTACGTTCTTAATGCTGTTAAAATAATCGCAATCTAATGATTTTAGCACATTAGAAATTGCATTTCTCAACGAAATTCTACACTCTTTTCATGAACCCAAAAAAGAAAAAGAAAAACACTAGGACCTGTCCATACTGAAATTAATATTTGGTAGTTTGCCACATATGTATTGAGTATCATTGACATTCTTAAGGGCTCTCTTTTCCTTGTTTATTCTAGAATCTTAATGGTTTAGTATTCCTTTATTATTTCAAAATTTCAAGTTCAAAGGTCAATTTTCTCCTCCTTAGTAAGGCCCATTTGAAGTAAACCCATAGTCGGCTCTATGAATGAATGTTGGTGGAGTGTGAACATTGGATACGAAGTACATGTGGAGGGAGTGCTAAATAGTTCTTGTGAGAATGTGCCTGAGTAGCCCATTCCTGATGATAGGAGGATTGAATCATCAATGTTCTTACAGGAATACACCTCTGCAGCGGGTATTGAAGTTTTTTCTCCTGTCAGTCATACGCTTTTCAATCCAGCAGATATCATACAAAGGGTAGGTTAGAAGTGGTATTGTTATGTTCATTGACACAATTGTTTTTACTCATGTGGAGTTCTTTTATTTCTTTTTATCATACTAATATCGGCAACGTTTTTCCTGTTGCAATGTTACATATCCAAAAAGAATGGAGGAAAGCCACCATTGACTTACCAATCATTTCTAAAGCTCGCTGGACAACCTTCATGGTTATCATCCCCACTTTTAACCTCTATTTCCTCACTTCCTCCAGTCGGAGATGTTGGAAGCTGTGAGATTTCAGAAGTTCCAACTATCAAAGACCTTGGTTATGGAGACATTGAACAAGTATGAAATTATCACTGCTCTAAGATTGTTCCATTTTTGGACTTGTGATAAATTAAAATTTGTTTGAAGGAATGGACTCCTTTCAGAGGAGGCGAATCAGAAGCATTGAAGAGATTGAAAGAATCAGTCAGTGATAAGGTACATTGTAGTAGGGCCCATGAAATTCTTGCTTTCTTGACTAGTGGGTACATTCTGCTTTTATTTAGTTTATGAATTTCATTTTTCCCCATGGCTTTTGCATTCCAATAATTCATGTAAGGTTTTATAATGCAACAACCTTAGTTTGTTCTTACACGTTCAATGTTTGTTTCCTTCAAGTTTTATTAATGTTTAAGAATCTGCTTGCACTGCGCCAATCCCAACTAATTTGAGACTGTGGTTTGCTTTAGCTGAGATTATGATTATAAATTAATGGTATATTCAAGCTAGTGGAGAGTTTTATGGCAATGTTTCTGGGGAAGCTTTCTTGTTGCTCTGGGGAGTGACACATGGCAGTCGGTCAGCTGTTGTTGATTGATAATTTGTTAGTTAGTTTTGGAGGGAAGATCTGTCAGGCTAGCTGGTTAGTGAACGTGTGAAAGGGGAGGCAAAGTCAGTCAATCAGTTTGGCATGTGTTTTGTTAATGAAATGGAAGAAGTTATTCATTTTGCATACTGTAATCTTCTGATTTCTATTCTGTAGCCTCTCTCTCTTGAAAAATTCTCTTTTACATATCTAGATTCATCTATACTCTTTTTACCTTCTTGCAATGAGCTTTTGCAATGCAATAAAGGCATTTCAATGCATTTCTGAATTGATGGATTCATTTTCTTAAATTCAACCCTGCAAACAACATTGAATCTCTATTCATTGTTCCTCAATCTACTGGTCACTTCATGCATATAGCATTCCCCCATGACCGTTATAACCCATCTCCTATTTAGGTGTTCCTCCTATAGTTTTCACAAGATCACATGAACACCTTGCTTGTACAAAACTAGGAAGTTTGCCCTTTTTGGGCTATGAATTTTTTATCTGGTGCTTACTGAAATCCCATTAACAATAACATGTTTATCTTGAATTTGTTACCATAGTGTTCCTCAATTTCTGTCTTATCTAGTGGTAGCATTTATGTTACTCACCTTTTCTTGGCATTGCAGAAGTGGGTAGCAAATTTTGAGAAACCTAAGGGCAATCCTTCTTTGTTTGTAAAACCTGCAACAACTGTGCTATCACCTTACTTAAAAGTGAGCAACTGATTACTTTGTCGGTGATTAAATCTGTTTTACTTGTCACAAGAGTTGTAACATGCAGCCAAAAAATTCTAACTGAAACTCTCAAGTTATCAACAAGCCCTTCATCATTCTTCATTTTCATTGCCGTTGATGTAATCTCCTAGGCAGTTTGGCTGTCTCTCTTCCAGGTATTTCTATCAATGCCTTCAAGATGTCTATAAAAACGTCCAGAAGCACACATCACCACCTGTATCTCTTGCAGGCCAGGTCAGTTCAATTCTATCAATCATTTGTAATGCTTGTTGCACATGCTGCTACACTGAAATTTAGATTCAAATTCTGGCAGTTGTTATGGAGAGATTTTTTCTACACTGTGGCTTTTGGCACTCCCAATTTTGATAGGATGAAGGGCAATAAACTATGTAAGCAGGTAAGTACCAGTCATCATATGTGCTATATTTCCATAACTTCTGTATATCTCTTCTACTAGTTTTTCTCCTTGTTTTGTTTATTGCAATTTGAAGGGAGCTCGTTCCTTTTTCTTCAAAAAGGGATACAGATCCCTGATATCTAGTTCGTTTCATAACATTATTCAAGATTTTGCACTTAGAATGCCCTCTTTGAATGTAGTTATGGTGATTTGGAACTTTTTTTTATGAGAACTGGTGCTTAGAGATTCCTTTATTCTTATACATTGAAAATCAAACAAGGAAATACTATTAGCTGTCTTTGTGTTAATTTCTGCTTGCATGGATTTCCTCTCAATTACAAGGCCATGACTTAATACCTATGTGGAATTATAGATACCATGGAATGACGATGATGAATTGCTAGCAGCTTGGAGGGAAGCTAGAACAGGATACCCATGGATTGATGCCATCATGGTCCAGGTTAGATTTGTTGCAAAACTACTAATTGTTCAGTTTTTCAATTTATATTCCATAACAAGTATATCGATTCAGTTTCTAGCAAAACTCACTGGAAGTTAAATATGTGTCATTCTTGTAGCTCCGCACTTGGGGTTGGATGCATCATCTAGCAAGGCATTCTGTTGCATGTTTTCTCACTCGTGGGGATATGGTATATTACCAATATTTCCTCCTCTCCTTTTCTTAATCTTGTCTGTTACTGACCTGAATCATTATTGCTTATAGTTTCTTCATTGGGAAAGAGGTCGTGATGTTTTTGAGAGACTTCTGATTGATTCAGATTGGGCAATAAATAATGGAAATTGGCTATGGCTATCCTGTTCATCCTTTTTTTACCAGGTATGAAGAAGCAATATAAATAATTGGTTGATAGGGACTTGCATCATTCCAAAACCCGAAGATAGCAAGTGGCCTTCAGCATTCTGACTGTATGTCAGACTTATGTTTAGTTGTCTTTCAGAAAAAAAAAAAAAAAAAAAAACAGTTCAAAAACTATCAAAGTATTATAGAGGGGAATGATTGTCTTATTTGATAACTTTGAATCATCTAATTTCAGCATTTTTTCTGTCAACATTCTAAAGGTTTGAACATATAATATTACATGGTGAAATAAACCGAAAAGCACATAAGCTTCCTTAGGGCAAGTCCAACGGGTGATTATTTGAAGAGGCAAAAGCAAAAAATTGCCCATTTAGCTCTTTTAAACCATTTTCTATCACTCCAACGGAGCAACCATTTTAAGAGCTAAAGTGGCTGCTCCTTTCGTCAGGAGCTATTTGTAGCTACCTTCAAATGAAAAGGCATAAATTATAAAGTGTTTTTTTTTTTTTTTTATTATTATTTCACATGAGAGAAAGAGAGGCGGGGGTGGGGTGCTGTGGTAAAAAGTTAGTTTTTTTTTTTTTTTTAATTTTAAATCTGATTTGTTTATTTAAATATAATTAAAATTAATAATTATAATTTGGGTTTTTTAAAAGCAGTTATTGAATTATATAAATTACTTATATTAATTGTAATAAAATTAATTGTTTTTAATTAGCTTTAAATATATTTTATTGTGTTATAAAATTGATTTCAATTCAATTTGTTTTTTAAAGTTCTTCTAACACTCAACGATAATAAGTAGCATTGATTAAAAACATCATAAAAATTAAAATGATTCACGATGAACTTTAACGAAATAAAATAAAGATGGTTATTCTTAATAATTATATTTTTGGATGATTTATTAAAAACAATTATTTAATTGTATAACTTACAATTATTAATTGTATAATTAATTACATAATTAAACTACATATAAAATAATTATATTATATTTAAAATAATATATAAAAAATAGCTCTCCAAAATGTCTTTTACTATTGGAGTACATATCAGCAAAAAAACCATATATACACTATTCAAAGAGTCATTTTACATATTTGACTCTCCAAAATAGCTCTTGTCATTGGACTTGCCCTTATATTCAGTAGGAAATACTTGTTGATTTGTTTCCCTATCCCTTATCTACTGCCTGCATTTGCCTGAATTGAGCTTGGATGCTGGTTTCCGTTTTCCCCTTCAAAACATTACTGCTTTGTTTCACAATTTGTTGTGCTCTAGCTTTCAAATTTTTTTAATGGTTTTTTTGCTGACAGTATAACCGTATCTACTCACCAATATCGTTTGGGAAGAAGTATGACCCAAATGGTAATTATATAAGACATTTTCTCCCTGTACTGAAAGGTAATCTGGAGTTCCTATCATGCCATTCCATTTCTCTTGGCCGAGTATAAATTGTTATATGCAATTTTTAATTTTACACGTGCTCAGATATGCCAAAGGAGTACATATATGAGCCATGGACAGCTCCATCAGGCATTCAAAGAAAAGCAAAGTGCATAGTAGGAAGAGATTATCCAAAACCAGGTCTGTTGTCTACCAATTATTGGGCCTTATCCTTAGTTATACACCATTATGTGGATCTAGTTGTTTTTTCCAAGGGATTTGTAATGAGTTGATTATTCACTGGCAGCAATAATGCCTTGGAAGCCTTACTATATCCTATACAATGTGTTATAAGATGTAACTTAGTATATTTGATAGTTAAAGAAAACTTCAATCCATTTTGGAAAGGTAAGAGGTTCTGTTATACTTCATGTTGTGAGTGACACCAAATCAATAGATTTGGATGTCGGACGGAAGACTTGGAGAGACAGCTAAAATTGAGATATATAAATAAATATTTATAATGGCACTTGGCACTTGTTATTATGTAAAATATTTTATTTATTTATTTCCAGAATTAATTAGTTTAAGTTAATTAATTAAGTCCATGCATGACACCTCTGCTAAGTTATTCAACTAATTTGAATGAAAAGTTGCCTTTTGAACTCTAAATATATTAGTCTGAAGAGGTGTCTCTAAACTACCAACACATTGGTCTGAAAAGATATTTTTTATGTATTTAATTATCAATTTAATATTGTTAGAAATCGATTAGAAAACAATCTTCTTCTCTTTTTTTTTTCTCTCAACATGCTCTTTATTTTGGTTTATCAGAAACTTTTTGATAAATTTAAGACTTTGTTGTATCCTGGAGGTACATTGCTTTAACTCCACCACAATATAGTAGAGACAATTAATGCCTTAAAAATAGTGATTTTCACTTCTTGAAACTTGTTCGGTATACCCACTCACATTGCACTATATGCCATTGGTACAAGAAAGTGCTGTACTCTGTCGTTGCACTGTTCATTTTGAATTTGCCACTTGCCCGCCAAATGCCACCCTAGTAGTCCATGTGTTATTAGCGTCTGCCTCCTCTTTACCTATTTTCCCAATAATTTTGTTTTGCAGTTAGTGTGCATTTGCATGCAATTGGGAGTTATACTTATTTTCACCCTCGTACTTGTTTCAGTGGTGTATCATGACTCTGCAAGCAAAGAATGCAAGAGGAAGTTGGCAGAAGCTTATGCATTAAACCAAAAATTGAATGGCCAGCTGAGCCAAGAAGATTTAGATAATCTAAGGAGAAAATTGGCACAAGATGAAGACCCGGAGCCAAAAATTAGAAGGCAAAGACGAAAGGTTGGTCACCTGACCTGAGAAGATTTCTGCAAAACATCTCAGGGAACAGAGGAAGAGGATGTGTTGTGTATAATTAATGTAGATTTTGGATTTTATTGATCAAGGCTAACCTTCCATTAGAAGCATGAGGCATGGAAATGTAGACGTAAGCTCTTGGCAAGAACATGATATGGCTGTAAGAAAATTTCAAGCTGCTCGAGCAGCTTTAGCATGATTCTTCTTTCTTGAAGGGAAGTGTTTTTTCTACACTCCCTATCAATTAATAAGGGTTGTTTTAGCGTGCAGGGTATGACTTGGCACGAGCATAGGGTCATGAGTTGGCCAGGGAAATCCTTGAGTTGGCTAGGGGAAATCTTGGGTTCTCAAGTCAATTTGGGCTTATCCAATTCGATGATGTTTTCGATTTTTTAGTTGATTTGTTTGGGGTGTTTAGATTCACTTAGATCGGGTCATATTGATTTAGTTGGTTCGGTTTCTAATCCAAATAAGAAAGTAAAAATTAATCTAGAGTTAGCCCCCATATGTTTTTAAGGCGAAATTAATTCCGCTGGATGTTGTGTCAATGTTCTTGTAGTTAATTTGGAAAGCTTTTGCAGGATTCGAGAGACAGGAATCTTTTGATAGAGTAGAACAAAATAGGAGCAGAAAATCTATAATATGAAGATGGTTGAGTTTTTCTAGATAACACACTTGAGAAAATACAAAGGTATAAATTGACATCGAAAAAACTCGTCCTCATAATGTTTTTCATATGATTAAACCCATAACTAGACAATAAAAGCAAGCCATTAGATGAAGAAAATTTTAATCTGGGATTCTCAGATGCGATTAGAGAAATCGAACCTGTTTTCTCCTCTAGTAACACAACAATAAGTGATGTGATCAGATTGGATGAGATGTGATTTGAGTTAGCGAGTCACTCGAGGTTATTATAGGCACAATAAAAAATAGAACCAAAACTATTTTTCAGGTTTTTACGTATAAAACCAAATTGAAATTGGTTGACTTAAATTGGTTTTGGTTCGGTTTCTTTTTTTTCTTCAAAATCTTGATTTGGTTGTCTTAATAGATAAAAACCGAACAGAAAATGATCATCTTAGTGTCGAGAGATGAGAGAATTATGGCCTTTGATGTTCATTGTTTGAATTTTTAGATGGCGTGGTTTGCTTTGAAGAAGAAATTCAAATTTAATTTCTTGATATGCTAATACTATAGGCCTTTCGATTTGAGTCCACCAAGACTATAGTGTGGGATTTGCTTCCTTTGAGGGAGAAAATCTGACTAATAAGACAGTGTTATTTCTTTACCAGAAATACTTCATTTCACTTTAATTTTAATTCCAGTGTTTCATCTTGACTTGATTATATTTTATTAGATAATTTACTACTTGTAAATATTTGAATATAATGTAATATGATTAATAGCTTATATAACACCACCCCAAAATTAGATAATTTACTACTTGTAAATATTTGAATATGTAATATGATTAACAGCTTATGTAACACCACCCAAAACTTTGTTGATCAGTTTTCTTTGAATAATCATAATAAATATAAACATGAGAAAGTAATTGTAGTCCAAGACATGAATCACTAACAATTGAAACAATAAAATATATATTTTTTCATTCTTAAGCAAAATCATTGAACATGTTACAAGTAATATAGTGTTTTCATGGGGATTTATTTGTTATCATTAAATTGATCGAGACAAATAGGCTATTTTATTTTGGCAATTTAAACTAATTGAATTACCTTTAAAAGCAAAGTTTATTTTACTACCATCTAGAGCTTTTTAAAGTGATGAAATATCATTGATGACCTCTTGTTTTTTATTTTATATTTTCTTTCCTTCCCTTAAACTTTGTGCTTGTCATTCAAATTTCTATAGTTGTTGTTCCATTTATTGATATTTCAACTTTGATTTTTTGTGTAATTTTTGTTCTTGGCTCTTTTATCATATTTCATTATTGAATACATAATTGCGATTTTTACATGTTTTAAAACATTATCCTTATTTTTTTATTTTTATTTTGGATTATTTTGCGAATTTGATTTTTAATTTTAATTTTTCCCTTCAATTCAAAATTCTAAGTTGTCCTCTCATTTATTTATTTTTATTTCACATTTGGTCATCAATATCTTATTACTAAATTTTTAATCCTTTTGTATAATTGACTCTTTTTTTTCTTTCTAATTTTATAATTTGATATTTAATTGATCAAGAATTGAGTTTTTTTTTTGTTTTTTTTTAGATGAGGTGCTTTTAGTTAACTTGGGTCACATGTTTGAAATGTTAACACAAGTTGACAATTATTTTTTATTTCACTTTTTTTTGTTTTCTCAATTTCATCATTCATTGTTGTTTGTTTTGAAAGAAAAAAAACATGCTTAATGGTTTTCTTTAGTATCCTTTCAATCAATCATATAAAATGGTTTTTTATTTTTTATTTTTTTTGGTCCTTTGATATTGGGTTGGGTTCTTTTAAAATTAAACTATTATTTTTCTCATTTTTTTTTTTTTATTAAGCTATCATGTTCACATAACCTAACTTGAAATGTTTGATGACCTTGGTTTTGCAATTGTTTTTTTTTTGCTTCTTTTTTGTTTACTTAATTTTTTTAACCTTTTGCATCTATTTGTTGGGATTGATCATCTTTATTATTTTTTACTTTTTATGAGGTTAACTTGAGATCACAACTAAAACTGTAAGTTTGGCATGCTAGCTTAAGTGATGCAAGGTCAAAAGGCAAGAACCCTTAAACCCACACGCAAGAAAGAGTAAACTTAAAAACGCCAAAATCATATCTAATTGATAAAAGCTCAACACAATGATTATCTAACACTAAAATTATTGGAATGAAACCTCCATCTAATAATTACAACGAATCGTCAATAAATATACAAAAGATGCCAAGAACTCATTTATTGTTTAATAAGTCAAGACAACTCAATAAGGAAATAAAAGTATGAGAATCCTCTTATATATAAGTACATAGTATACAATAGCAATAACGAATAACAATTTACAAGTAAAACCTAATTATAAGTAAATAATCCTATTTATAATAGATAAAAATATCATAGAAAATGCTTGAAAAAAACAGAGTACTAAGTTAAATATAAAAAATAATCTTAAACCCACTACGGCAATAATGAAATACTCGCATAATAGTTTATGGACGTTATTGCAAGGGCTTTCCAAAGACTTACCATTATTAAATTTTAACTATATATAAACCAAGGCCCTTGAAAATTTATGGAGAAAACTCAATCTAAACTAATAGTCGGATGAAAAGTTATGCTTATTAAAATAAAACTATGCATTAGAAAAAATAGAACCTCGACCACCTTTTATTGTCTAATTTACAAGATACCAACTTGATATTCATAAAATTAAAGAATTTATAATAAACAAAACTCCTAATATATCGAATTTGTTTCCTTGAAAAATAAAAACTCTCATTGTTGTCAAAGTTGCTAAATTCTTTCATTATAGAAGAAGGATTGTTGTTGTTTAAGGGATCCTTGCACAATAATTATTGTTTGTTGGAAAATTTCAAACCTAACTTTAAATACATTAGTTATCTCATTTGAATGATTTATTGGGCCTACCAAATATGCATGTAAAAGCTTGATATGTCTAGTTTACATCCCAACTTGAATTGCAATAAAATTTCACATGAAATTTCAGAGATGACCTAAACAGTACAATGATGATTTAGTTTGACAAATGTGCAACATGTTAACCCAAACATCCAGAATCAACAAATCAGTTCGACTTGAATCATCTTAGTTTCAAACCTAGACCCAATTAATATCTATAATGGATCATTTGCTAATGCTCACTAATTCACATAAAGAGGTTGACTATATATATATATATGCATTAAATTATCTTAGAGTTGTAGGAAAATAAGAACAAAACAAGAAATAACGTGGAAAAGAAAGATAATTCTTATTGAATGAATTGAATTATTAACTTCGTAGAAACATCACCTATATATAGGTAAAAAACATAAACATAAACAAAAACAAAGTCCAAAAGACTCTCAAACAAACCCTCATATTTGCATGGCACTACCAGACTCAAGACTCAACAAACTAAAAAAACAAGCAAAAAAATTGCAAAGAGTTACAGACTTATTCAAACTCAGAGACTTATTCAAATTTTAAAAATAAAGCAAATACTAGAACTGCAGGATAGAAGAAAAAACTAGCCGTTTGAGTTTAAAACTCCAACAACCTCCCTTAAACTCAAACTATCTGAGGTGCACATCCCTATCTTCTCCCTTAACTTGTTTTTCGGATTAGCAGAACTCCACCTCTATCTCCTTGCTGCTGACAAGTTCACAAATATATTGGAATTTTATGTCGATGTGCTTGCTTCTACCATAGAAGACTGGATTCTTTGTAAATGGAATAGCTGACTTGTCACAAAAAATCTTTGTTGGATTGCCTTGCTTTTGATTTAGTTCATTACACAACCGACACAGCCAAACTGCTTGACATGCAGAGGAGGTAGCAACCATGTACTCTGCTTTGGTAGTTGACAATGCCACAACTTGTTGCTTCTTCGATGACCAGGAAATGGCACCCGAACCAAAATGAAATATATAACTAGAAGTACTCTTCCTCCCTTCAACATCTCTTGCCCAATCGTTATCTGAATACCCAATAAGATTACAGTTAGTAGCAGATGCATAAAAAATACCATGGGTTTGGGTACCTTTTATGTATTGCAAAGTTTGTTTTGCAACTTGCAAATGAATTTGGTTGGGTGTCTCCATAAACCAATTGATCATGCCCACACCAAAAGTAATGTCAGGTTTAGTAGAAGTCAAATAACATAGACTTCCTACTAAACTCTGAAAATAGGTTGTGTTGACTGAATTTCCATCACCTGATTTAGTGAATTGCAGCCTTGCTTTAACTAGAGTACTGATAGGATGGCATGACTGCATCTTAAATCGTTTTAAGATATCTACTGCATATTTCTTCTGTGAAATAAAGATCCTAGCACCTGTTTGCATAACTTCAAGCCCAAGATAATAAGACATAAGTCCTATATCAGTCATTCTAAAATTGCTACTCATAGCCTTCTTGAATGCATCAACCATGCTTGAGTCATTTCCTGTAAATATCAAATCATCCATGTATAAACATACAATGAGCATATGATCATGTGAATCAGATTTGAAATATAGAGTAGGTGAGTATGGACACTTAAGAAACCCATTTTCTTGAAAGTATGAGTTGATATGAGTATACCATGCCTTAGGTGCCTGCTTTAACCCATATAATGCCTTCTTTAACCTTAGAACCTTATTTTCGTGGCCTTCCTTCACGTAATCAACTGGTTGATCAACAAAGACTTCTTCTTCGAGTGAGCCATTTAGAAACATAGATTTTACATCCGTTTGATGTATCTACCATTTCTTTTGGGCAACTAAAGAAATCACCAAATGAATGGCGTCAAGTCTTGCCACTGGTGCGAAAACTTTATAGTAATCAATACTCAGCTTTTGCTTGTATCCTTTCACCACTAACCTTGCCTTCAACCTATCTACCTGACCTTCTGGTTGTATCTTGGTTTTGTATACCCACTTGACGCTAATTGTTTTCTTGCCTTATGCAAGAGAAGTAAGCTTCCAAGTATGATTCTTCTCAAATGAATAAATTTCTTCATCCATGACACGTACCCACCGATCATCCTGTACTGCTTCTGCATAGGTGAGAGGATCACAATATGCAAATAAAGCAAAGTTTACCAAATCCTCATCATATACATCATTATCATTGGTTACAATATAGTTCTATAATCGTGGTGGAATCACATGATTTCGTGTTGAGCAACGAGTTGTATCATTAGGACTCAAAGAGGAATAAAAGGTTGCTGCCGTGCTGGTATCCATAGAAGGTCCTTCAATTTGTGTGCTTTCAATAGAGTTTTCATTCCATTCAATCTTATTTGTTTTTTTTCAGCAGCTGTCCAATCCCAAGCTTCAGTTTCATTGAATTCAACATCCCTGCTCACAAAAACTTCACTTGTTGCTGGATTAAACAACTTGTAGCCTTTAATTGTGCTATAACCAATGAAAATGCATTTTACACCTTTACCATCAAACTTCTTCCTTTTCTCTGCTGGTATATAAGCATAAGCCACGCTGCCGAACACCCGAAGGGATCCCATGTCTGGTTTATGATTGCTCCAAGCCTCCTCAAGTGTCATATTTAAAGCACTCTTTGCTGGACACCTGTTCAAGATGTAAACTGCCTAAGATACAGCTTCTGCCCAAAAGACTTTGAGCAAGTTTTTACCCTTTAACATGCTGCGTGTTATTTCACAGATCGTTCGGTTCTTTCTCTCCGCAACCCTATTCTGTTGAGGTGAGTAGCTGGCTATGAGTTGATGCTTAATTCCATGATTCTTATAAAACATAGAAAACTCATTCGAAGTGTACTCTCCTCCTCTATCCGATCGAAATATCTTCAAACTTTGACCAATTTGTTTTTCTAAGTAGGTCTTGTACTCTTTAAATATCTTAAAACACTGAGATTTTTGCTTCAAAAAATAGACCCAAGTTCTTCTACTGAAGTCATCAATGAAGGTAAGAAAATATTGGTTACCTCCATGTGAAACATTCTCCAATGGTCCCCAAATATCTGAGTGTACAAGCTCCAAAATCTACTGTGCTTTTTGTGCTTTTCCCACAGGAAAAGAGTCCCTGTGCAACTTTCCAAGAATACAGCCTTCACATATTTGATTAAAAGCACCTAGCAAAGGTAGCCTCATGACCATATCTTTCTTTGCCAACAATTTTAAGCCATTGAAATTCAGATGACCAAAACAAAAATGCCATAGCCAATTTTCATCCATAGCAATAACACTAAAAGACATGATCAAATCAATTTGTAGAGTTAAAGGAAACATGCTGTTTTTAGTCATCTTAACTTTGGCCACTAATTCATTTTTTTGATTCTTAATTGTACAAATTCCATTATCAATGATGATTTTCAGAGCCTTTTCCGAGAGGTGTCCAATACTTAACAGATTCCAGTGTAAACTAGGAACAAAAAACACATCATTGATAATTGCATGAGAGCCATCTTTTAATCGAACGAGAATGTTACCTTTCCCTTTAATCGAGACTTTGGCTTTATTTCCAAAATTTACTTCTCCATGTGTTGATTAATCTAAACATGAAAATAGCTCATTCTTTCCACACATGTGATTATTGCACCTAGTATCCAAATACCATTGGTCACGATGCTCATCTTCAGAAATGCTACAGGCTAACAATAACGTTTTCTCTTCTAGTATGTCAGTCTCATGGTGCTCATCTATAGAAATACTGCAGGCTAACAACAAGGTTTCCTCTTCTGGTATGTCAGTCTCAACATAGTTGGCACGTTCACAGTTAACTTTAGACAATTTAACTTTACACTGTGATCTATAATGTCCATAGTTTTTGCATCGAAAGCACTAAATTTTGGACTTATCATACCTTCTAGTACCAGAAATTTGCTGACCAGAGTGACCTCTATGTGAGAAGACCCCTTTTTTGTTGTTCATGTTCCTACTGTCTTTGTCTTGTGGTGATCCTTTACCATTCCCAAAACTAGTGGAGGTGAATAAATTCATCTTGCTTTGAAAAGCTTGCTCAACAGATTCAACCGATCTTTGATTCATTCTGTACCCACGAGCACACAATGACCCCATCAAACCTTCAATTGTCATGATCGAAAGATCCCTTCCTTCTTCAATTACAGTAATAACATAGTCAAATTGACTTGTTAAGGATCTCATGATTTTTTCAATTACAAGTAAATCTTCTTTTTTCTCACTGTTAACTCGCAAATGATTGATGACAGTTTGAACACGAGAAAAAAATCATATATTGATTCAGAATCTTTGATTTTAAGAGATTCAAATTCACCACGTAAGGTTTGTAACCTTACATTCTTCACTTCTTCATCACCTTTGTAGGATCTTTGTAGCATTTCCCATGCCTCCTTAGCTGTAGTTGCATTTGAAATCTTTTCAAAAATAACTGCATCTATGGCTTGGTAAAGAAAGAATAAAGCCTTCTTGTCTTTCTTCCTATTGTTACTCAAGTTATCCTTCTGGACTTGAGTGAGTGCTGTTGCTGCATCTTGATCTACTAGTTCTGCATATCTAAGTTCAACAATCTCGGATAGCTCCTGAAAGCCAAACAACACCTTCATCTGGATACACCATTGATAAAAGTGTTTTCTGCCAAACCTGGGAAGCTGAGGTTGTATGCCATTCATGATTGGATGCTTACAAATACAAGTAAGAACTTAGACCAAACAAGAACACTGGACAGTAACAAGCTCTGATACCAAATGTTGGAAAATAAGAACAAAACAAGAAATAAAGTGGAAGAGAAAGATAATTCTTATTGAATGAATTGAATTATGAACTTCGTAGAAACAACACCTATATATAGGTGAAAAACAGAAACATAGTCCAAAAGACTCTCAAACAAACCCTCCTATATGCATGGCACTACTAGATGTAAGACTCAACAAACTAAAAAAAACAAGCAGAAAAATATGCAAAGAGTTACAAATTTATTAAAACTTAGAGACTTATTCAAATTTTAAAAATAAAGTAAATACTAGAACTGCAGGACATAAGAAAAAACTAGTCATTTAAGTTTAAAACTCCAACAAGATTTTCTTTTCTTCTGGTTATGCTTGTCAATTTTTATTTTAAAATTTGATCAGTTTACCATTATTGTTTTTTCTATCATTTAATTGAATGAATATGAGTGTTTTTCTTCATTAAAATACAAGTTTCCGACAAAACTCCTATCTAATTTAATCTAATCCTTAGTTTTAAAGTTAAAAATTTAGATAAAATAAAAATTAAAGAAGATTTTTTTAGAAGTACCCTCACTTTTATGAAAACCAAATGCAGCCATCCTAAATCAATTTTCAAGATCAATGCAACTTTATTAAAAATTAAAATGAGTCACATTAATAAAAAAAAACGCGTGTATTTGGAAAGTAAGAAAAAAAAGTCACGCACGTGGGGAAACATGACACGTGCAAAATGAACCACACACTCCACACACGCCCCGTCGCTTCCCGCACGCTGAACGAATCCCATCGCCACCCGTTTTACAATTTGTCTTTCAATCCACCATTTTCTTTGACTGATAGAAATTAAAAAGCAAAAGAAGAAGATTGATTACTAACTGGGAGGGAGGGTGTGACCTCAGATCAGAACGAGAACACATCGATACATAATAAAGAAACAATGTGGAGAAGACTAGCCTCTTCACACCTCAAAGCCCTAGCAACCACCGCCTCCTCCGCCTCAACCTCCGTCCGATCCACTCAGCTCCTACTCCTTAACCGATCCCCTTCCGCTTCTGTCTTCAATCGCTATCTCAGCGCCGGTTCAGGTCCTCTCTCTCGACTCAGTCTAGTGTACTATTGTCTCCTCTTAGATCTTCACCTACACACACATACAACATCTATGACTTCCCGATTTTATTTCATGTGTGACTTTTGTAGTTAGTATTTGAATCGATTCTCGTTTTATTTAGGTATGTGTTATAGAGATGAGATTTGTTTAAATCTATGAGTTTCTATAACTTTGTAATTTAATTTCGGTGACTTCAATTGGATGGAGATTTGTGATAAATAATGCTGCTGCTTTTAAATGTTGAATTTTATAATATTTGCATCATTCATGGTGTGTATGAAATTGAAATTAAATTATTAATGATGAAGAATTCTTTGGTTTTGTAGTGGATGGTGCAGTGAAGAAGAGGGTTGAGGATGTTACGCCTATTGCTACTGGGCATGAGCGGGAGGAGCTTGAAGCTGAGCTTGAGGTGTTTTTTTACCCTTTTCTTTATAGAAAATGAGAAAGAGAAATGGGAACGGCGTTTCCAATCATGCTGTGAAAAACAACAAGAAAATGAACTATTGTGTCATCCGATTTTTTTGGTTTGTCATTTTGATTTGCAATGAAATGGGAAGTTAAATGGAGCTGAGGGTGTTACCACTTGTACTTATTATAAACTTTGCTTTCTTTCAACCTAATTATGATACTTTTAGATCATAATGCTTTGTTTTTTCCTGTTTTTATTCCTATAGTCATAAACCAAGTCTGTTTTATATGTTGGGTTTTATTATATTTTGGGGAAGAGACTGTTTTTATTTCAATTGCTTTTTGCTGTTCAGGGAAGGAAAATTCTTGATATAGACTATCCTGAAGGCCCTTTTGGTACAAAGGTTAGTACTTTGCACTTTTTCACTTCAACAATGTTGTTTCTTTTTAGTATTGTGTTGTTAATAGTGAGGCCATTCACTATGCATGCTTTTTTATATTATTATTTTCTGCAGTTCATTTCTGTGTTAAGGGAACATGGCTGTAATGCTTTATGTTTGTACTGAAAAAAATGGTTCATGCTTTATTATATGTAGTTTTGAATATTTTTTTTTTAAAAGGTGTTCATAAGGTTGAGAGCATTTGCTTTTTAGGATACAGATTTGGCACGAGGTAAAAAGTAAATTTGAGTTGCTTGGTTTTGATTTCTCACAGTTTTGTTTCTTTAGGTTAAATGTGACAGTCATAGTGTAAGGTTTCGTGTAAAAGTCGGTTGACTCCATGAGTTAGTCTTTATTTGATTTTGGCAAGGTAAAGATGAAATGGACCTCTGTTTAAACTAGAAGATGGAATAATCTCTTTTTCTCTCTTCCAGAGGCTGCCCTTTGGCTTTTTATAATGATTAACATGGTTCCTATGTTGAGGTCTCTGAGATTGTGCCAAGGGCCGAGACACTTGATATTGCTTTAGAAGTAGTTTTGCAAATTGTACAGTTTAATGTAAATCTAACTGTCATGTTTGCAAGGACATGCTTAGTAATCAGTAATGAAAAATAAAAAATCAGAAATGTAGAAATAGTGAATTTAATGGGAATGAAGACAGTTACTATGTTATACAGACTTGAGATGAGAATCCAATTAAACAATAATAATTAATTATTTGTTAGAGGCAGCTTTGGAGTGGAGGCATGGAATATGTTTTGTGGTAAAGATGGCAGCTTTGACAGTTGAGGTGCTGATGGTATAAATCTCAAGGCCATCTCTATTCCTTGTATCTGAAACTACTACCCCATGTTTATAGCTCCAGGACCCTAAATCCTCTACTGATTCCATCTCTTTAATTTCTGTTCCGAGTTATTTTGTGAATTGAGTGGGCTTTAATAACCTTTATTCATATCCATTTCTGTTCTAGGAAGGTTAACAAGGAAAATATTATGGCTTATGGTAATCTGGGTTGGTTTAGTCCATTGAGGTAGTCTGGGTTGGTTCAGTTCGTTGGGGTAGTCTAGGTTGGCTCATTTTATTTGGGCCATTTGTTGGTGCAACTTTATCAAGGAAGATAGTTTCCTTTTTATAGACAAGTGGAATCACATTCTTCTCTAATTTTACATATCACATCTGTATAAATTATGTTTATTTATATGGATTCTTTCAGCTGGACCAGTCCTTTTCTTCTGTGATTTTATTTGCGTGCCCAACTCTGCTAAACTGCCATTTTAATTGACTTGTAGTTCTGTCTCAGCAAACTTTAAATAGTTGCCACCAGTCCTTTTCATTGGCCACTATTATAAATGCTTCCCCATCCTTTGAAGGTAGAATTTGTGTGTTTGATTGTCTATAATGAGCCTTTTTGAATGCCAACCATTCTTTGTTGACGACTTGCTCTTATTATTGCCTGTATTATGCCCTGTCATATGCCATTTTGCAGAACTGTGATAGTTTTGGTTGTATATTTAATCTCTATATTTAATTTCCCCCCCTTGTAGGTAGAGCCTGCTGTTATCAAGTCCTACTATGACAAGAGAATAGTTGGATGCCCTGGTGGTGAAGGAGGTGGGCATTTATCATCCTTGTTTCTCGTTTTTTTTTTTTTTTTTTTTTTTTTTGGTGTTTGAGCTGATTATCGCATTTAAGCAGAGGTCTTTTACTCCTGTACATTGAAAGAATGAATTTTGCATAATGTTTTGAGTGGCAGAGGATGAGCACGATGTTGTATGGTTTTGGCTGGAGAAAGGCAAGCCACATGAATGCCCAGTGTGCACACAGCAATTTGTGGTGAGTGGATGGTTTGAATTGAAATCACTAGCAATTTGTAGGGCCTTCTGCAGTGTACTGAGCCTCACTTGAATGTGAAGATCTATGCCTATATCTTTTTTCTTTTGAATCTAGTTGTGTATGCATATTCACAAGCACATACCTGTGTGCAATGAATGGCTTATAACCAGTATGGTTGACCAATCATTTCTTGCATCAGATGATTTTACCTCATCATGCCATGGGATTGCTATTGGGGTTTAGTTATATGACAATTTATTTTACAAGAAATGCTTTTTTGTGATCTGTTTGAGCGATTTTGAGCATAAATATCTGAATTGAAATCAAAGTTAAGAGCAGGTTGAACATTGAAGGCTTCACAAGCTTTATTCAATCCGGAGTTGGGAGTGTTCAATAAAAAAGTGATGTCTATAGACTTTGTTTGGATTTTATATTTGGATCACAACGCTGACAAAGGGTAGTTCAATCTGCAGAATGTGTAACCAAATAATATATTTTCTGCCTAGATACACCATGCATGTAATTCTGAATGAATAGACTTGGCGAACTTTCTATAACTGAATTGTCTTTGCCTGCATGCCTATTACAACAATTTAAGTTGCTTTGAGTTTTGCTGAATTTTGCTGGCTTTCTTGTCGGTGTTTGACAGCTTGAAGTTGTGGGCCCTGGAGGACCACCTGATGGACATGGCGATGATGATGATCATCATCACTAGTTGCAGTTTTCAATTTTGCAGTTGGAATAAAACTTGAGAAGACTGAAAGACAATTTCCAGTATACAAGTGGAGCTTAGAAGTTCAAAAGCTTTATTTTGTCATTTTTGTATTTGATTGGTCCTGTATTGCTGTGGTTGGTGCCTTGTCAACAATTGGTATGGAATCTCCCTTTGTGGTTTATATAGACACAGAAGTCAACTACCGGAACTCGGGATTTTGTTAGGTTCATTTAATGAGTTGCCAAATAATACACAGCTAAACTTACATTCTTTCGGGTTTCATGGAAATTCTTGATGTAGCTTCAAGGGAGCCATCGAATCTTTTACGGCGGAGTCTTAACGATCTTTGGAGTTCTGCGGTGCCCTTCTTGCTGCATCACCACTTCGTCAGTATTCAATGGTATGGTTATGGCACGAATGAATTGTTTGACTGGATAATCTGATACAGAGTTATCCTTCACAAGTAGTAATAAAATTCGATGACTCCCAAGTAATTTTATCGATCAAATTTTAGATTCTGTCAATTGAATAAATATTGGATGCTGATATGGGGAGCATGGTCTTTTCAGTTTTATCCTATCTAGTCTTTGGGGTTTTTTAGGGGGAAAATTGCCGCAGAAGAGAATCGGTGCAACCATGCCAGTTGTCTCCACCATCTCGCATCAATCTGAATGATTAAGAACCTTACTCTATTTTGATACGAGGACTTATCAATGGTTTCTTGCAATGTATGCTCAGGAGATGCGGGTTAATAATTATTAGGATAATGGTAAATGAGTTTATAAACTAAATGACTCGATAATCCCAAACACGAGCCCCATGGTAAAGGACGTTCTTCGTGGGCACTATTGAACATGTAATATTTACAGCATGTTTGAAATCAAATTACATGTTTTGAATTTAATTCAATGTCATTTGAATTCAATTGCTAACCTATTATAATTTTTATATATTTGAAATAAAAAATCCAATTATACTGTTTATAATAAAATTTCCATTGTACACAGTGACTAATTTGACAAGTACTGCAAGCAATATTTATCTGAAAAACGTCTGCCATTTGCCATAATTATCCGGATTAGCACTCATGAAAACTCAAAATGTTAGTTAAGATCACTTTGTTTTGGGAACAAATGTCAAAATATTAGTTAAGATGTAAAACTACTTGTTCCTATTTGTTTTGTAGAGTTTCTGGAATGTAATAGTCTTACAAGAGGATCCATTGTTGTTTTGTCCTTGCAGGCCAGTTGGTTGATGTTTATTAACACGTATGGATTCGAGATCCCAGGTATTTGTTTTCCGGGTGATGGAACATCTTCGGGTTGAAGTGACTGGGAACATCTGTCACAGCAAGGAGATGCTGATCAGGATATGGTGATAGCTTCTGCAACATGTTCCAAGTGACGATGAGCTTGTCGCAGACGCCTTCTTCACCTTTTCATTCAATTCCTTCCGATGATTGGCATGCTTATCATGATCTCGCAACTAGTCGACTAGAGATACTGATAACCCACACAATATTCCAACCCACTACGTTGCAAGGCCTGTCAATTTGTGCCAGGCAGAAGAAGCCAGGAACCTCATTTCCAGATATTTCCTTATTTGAAGTCTATTTCTTTGAGTTATGGTAGTATGGATCTCCATCTCTTGCCCCAAGATTGAGACCTTCAGACTTGTTAATCACGAGATTACAATGTTTGATTACTCTCAAGTCGTGATACTTATCCAGACCCGTCCTAGAATCTTGCATATGGGCAAGCTTTTGGGGTTAGCTGGCTAGTGTTTTCTTGCTGTGGATGAGATGAGTATTCAGATTGTTTATCTATCTATCTATCTATCTATTTATTTTTTACAAGATGACAAATCCATAATATTTAATTTCAAAGTATTTTTGCTATTGTATTTTGCGCTGTAAACAATTAGATATTCTTTGGTGTGTAAGCTTGTACAAACCTTGTTCATGATGTAAATCTTAATATAGTTTTGACCAAAATATAAGACTATAAAGATATTTAATGACTAAAAGCCCTTGCCATACCAAAATTACAACCTCATCATCAACTAAATGATAACTAAAACTTGATATTTTATTTGCAATACAAAATCAACTTAAATTTCATAATAAGCACAAACCTAATAGAAATGTGATTTCTTAGAGTTTGTGGTGTGAAAGATCCATCTGATCAACCCATTTGGTCGCTCCAGTCTTACCTAGCCATCCTTGATTCTAGCAATCATCCTTGATTCTAGCAATAAAAGGTGGTGTTAAAATGAACACAAGTTATGGTAAGATACTCCTATTTACATATCTCATAATCTCGAGGGACTTGTAAGACAAGAGAGAACATAACTACAAGTTATATAGGTAAGTATTTGATTATTTTATTAAAATTAAAAATTTTAATTAACCTTGGATGAGATGATATGAAATTTAATTCTTTAAATTATAACAAATAATTTCAAATTAATTAAATCAAGCTAGAATTTAGTACTCAATGTAATTTTCTCTTTATAATATTATATTCCTAATAAATTTAATTGGGAAGAACTATTTCACGTATACATCTTATGTTCTCTTTTGGCTATTTTTTCCCCTACATTATTTTCTCTTAAAAGCTGTAATGTGAAAATTACAACAAAAATCTAAGTTAAGTAGTGTTGTGTCTAGAAATTTGGACAACAAATATGTAGAAATATAAGGAGCAAACTTGAAATCTTAACAAGGTGATGTATTTTTTTTTAAAAAACAAATCAAAGGGGAAATGCCCTTCTTTTTCTTTTATATGTAACTTTGCTTTAATAAGGGCTCAATAAGAGATTTATTCATGATACACAATACATTAATAAAACTAAGTTTGGTTTTAGTAATTTGCCTTGATTAACTTATGAATCAATATTTTCACAAAATAGTCAAAAGTATCATGGATAATTGGTTTTAGTGTTATGAAGACATAAACTTAAAAGTTATTTTATCCAAAAGAGATATAGAATTATATTACATATTAGTTTGATACCTTACGAATTACATATTTAAATAAAAACAAAAATTATACCATACCAAGTTATTGTCAAACTTGTTTTTCATCACCATTTAATAGCACAATTATGGTTCAATCATCCTGGACCCTATCTCATCTCAATTAAATCAAAGTCTTATGCACAACTAAATTAGCTATTCACTCATTCCTTGTCATTTCATGTTCTCAAATCATGCATATGAAACATGTTTATATAATATACTTACAACAAGTCTGATTTCTCTAATAGTCAAACAAAGGTATTAACTTATTCCAAATATCTAATTGAACAATGTTTTCTCGACAATTTAATCTTAGATGCCACTAGCTCCTATATGGATGACTAATCTAATAATTATATCCTAGACATCCAATCATGAACATTACTAGCTTCAACATACTGTACTAATCTTGTTATTATATCTTGATTATGTAAACAATGATTTCACAAGCTTTTACATAGTCAACTAGTCTAATTATTATATCTTGATTATCTAAACACAAATGCCACCAACCCTAACATGATTAACTAATCTAATTATAGTTAGCTAGAAATACTTAACTTTAAAAACTGTTGAGGATTTACTCATTGTAAGATTTAGATTCTAGAAGTTATAAGATTAAATTTTTTAAATATGGATCAAATTGAAGATGATGATTGGTATAAGGATATGGAATTATATTAAATCATTTTAAGTTCATTAATAAAATGATTATATATGAAGTTAAATTTAAAAATAAATCAATGGTTGAATAACAAATAAAATTGCATACTTAATGGTATAGGAGAGGTTGCAAGATCAACTTAGTAACAAGGGACTTGATTACAAGTTTATGTGTACTAGGTAGGTATTTCATCCCCATTATAGTCTAGAAATTTCTTAGAGTTCACATATTTATGTTATTAAAGTAAATTGTTTGTTTAACATTGGTGACATAAGCATCAATAGGAACAAAAGCTTATAGACTAGATAACTTTGTTAGGGCTGGTGGCAGTCATGATTGGATGAGCATGATATAATATTTAGAATAGTTGATCATTTTAGGGCTAATAAAATCCTTGTTTGGATGATCAAATCTATCGCTCAAGAATACTAGTCATGATTTTAACTATATATAAGGTTATAAAATTTAGTTTCATGCATGGTTTCTTTCTTTCAAAAGTTAGGATATTGAACTACAAATTTACTAGGGGATGAAAACTTGGTTCTTCCATTAAGTCGCTCAAAATAGCTTGTCATTGTAATGTGTAAAACTGTCTAGAAAAGATTCAGTCCAACCCTCCTTTAGTTTTTAACCTATATATGAATTTTTACAACTCTAAATTCAGTAAGGTTACTCCTATTAAAAAGATAGCATCCATAGCTACAACTTTAAAGAGATTTATTTCAAATTTGTTATTTTCAAGCCCTGAACTCACCTATAAGTTAGGTTACGAAACTATTCAATTTTCAAATCTTTGATGTAATCAGTATTTTCATTCTTCTTCCCAGCATTCAAAGCAATATTTTATCTTGCACATTTCTTACAACATCATCAAACATAACACTCTAATAATCAACTAATTTGTCTCATATTCTACTTGTGAAAATCAAACCTTTAACACAATATAAATTTTATAATTCCCTATAGAATTTTCAATGCTTATAAACATAAACATAAATTAATCTTCCCATTACCAACTTAAACACATGAGTCTCATTTCTGTTTAATTCACCCTCAACATGATATACCAAGTACAAACAAATAATATTCATGTATTGTTCTATCCCCCCCCCCCCCTAATTTTATCCTTTTATGGTGGACACCACCACCTTAAATAATACTAATATATTTGCTTTATTGGTTTTTTATTCTAAGTTGTTTTCATGTTTTCATAACTTATTTTTGGGTTATTCCCTAAAAGAATAATAAAATAACAAAAAATAAAACAAGGTTGACATCGCGAAAAAATCAAGTTGAAAATTTTAAATAGATTCGAGAGTCCGATTGTGCCTAAAAATAAAAGAAAATGAAGATTCAATCCTAAATAAATTATTATTGGATAAATCTGCATAAAAATTAAGTCGAACTACCTAATTATATTTTTTATAGGCCAATTTGATTTAATCATGGGCTGATTTAAGGTATACTTGTGTTTAAAATATTTTTTGGAGTCCAATTAAAGGATTTAATTAAGTTCATTAACTTAAATATATTTTAAATTGATCAAATTAATTTTATTAAGGATTTAGTTGATGAAAAATCATGTTCAGAAACCTAACTCAGATTTAATTGAGAAGACTAAAATTTTTGAAGACCAAATTTAATTTTCATCAAGTCAATTGGATGAAATCAAGGGTGAAATTGAAGAAGACAGAAAGTTTTTTTTTTTGTCAATTAAGAGTCCAATTGCATAAATCCAAGATTAAGGATCATAGTAAAAAAACATTAAGTTTATGGTTGTTATTGAAGTTTTGACAAAGATAAAATTGCATAAATTTAAAGTTTAAAGTTAATTAGGGGTGCAATTAAAATAATAATAAATCAAGTTATCAAATTGCATTTGCATCTTTTTACAACATCTATAGACATGCATGCACTGTTCTTACATTGTTTAGTGATATGAATAATGAATGCACGCTGATACAGAAGACAAGGAGGCACCCCATCATTGCATGCAATGAGAAGTCAAAGGGTCATATCTCTTCTTCTATAAATAGCAGGCTAAGCAGAAAATACAAGGGATAAAAAGATGAATGTAGAGAAACAAACAAAAAAAAGTGACAATATTAATCACTAGCAGGATGCTTTCATGTCCTTCCTCATCATCAACAACCTTTCCACTACTGTCCGACAACCTTAGCCTTTCTCTTCTTCATTGTCAATCACGGTTCTGTTTACTTCTATCCTCAATCAACAACCATAATTTTCTTTTAAAGCTAGTAACAGCTGACCCTCATTTTCGTCGGCAACAGAAGCTTTGTTTTACAAACACCAACAGTAATCCTTGGAGTTCGCAACAACCTTCTGTGTCCTCCGGAAGCAGCAAAAAAGTTCCATTATCACCAATGACAACAACAACTTCTTTAATACAGTAGCTTTCTAGTGTCTCGTACGACCACCACAAGTTACCATCCTCAATGTCAGTACCACCAGCGGAACCAACTCGGTCTCCTTTACGTGGTAGCAATGACATGCATGCCTTCTATCTCCCTCTTTCTTCTTGCATGTGAACAGTAAAACATTGTTCAATTCACATTCCACTATTTGGCCGGGCTACACGTGGTGTCTAGCTGGGCCACCCAAAAGGGGTGGGCTGTTCAACCCATTTAAACTAAGGAGCCTAGCCCCTA
Organism: Salix dunnii; assembly: GCA_015731905.1. Classification (NCBI taxonomy): domain Eukaryota; kingdom Viridiplantae; phylum Streptophyta; class Magnoliopsida; order Malpighiales; family Salicaceae; genus Salix; species Salix dunnii. The sequence continues at coordinate 4,662,131 of CM027661.1, forward strand.
AAGGGATGAGCTATTTTGGCCCACATGGGTTGACAGTCTAACCCTAAAATGATGGGCCTTATGGCCCATCTAGACTAGGCAACCATCTCTCAAAAAATAATAAAATAAAATAAAATACTAAAAAATAGAAAATAAAAATCTGCATGAAAATATGCAAAATACAAAATGTATGTTTGTTTAACAGATCACGTTTGTTTCCATGCGTATGACTACATTATAAGATTTTCAAAGCATATTTTTTTTAAATATAGCATATTTCTCATATTTCAAAATAAAAAATAGGATATGATAACCAATTTATAATTATTCATTGGAATTTAGTAAATATAGAAAAATAATTATTTTTTTCTTATTTTTGAAGTTCTAGCTATTGGAGTGTAAAACAACATTGTAAAATACACCTATATATAGTTAAAAAATTGATATTAAATGAAGTGTTAAAAAATTTCAGACTTTAGAACGATTATATTTTTGAACTTATAAGATAAAGACTCTCTCATGATGAGAAATCTATTTCGAGGTTTAGGAAAGACTAATATATAGAAAATCTAACTTGGAAAAAAATCAATTAACAATGCATCTTACCTTAAGTAGGATGCACTAGGAGTGATACACCTTCCTCTTGCACAACGAGTCCCTTACCTAGACTCTTGTAGACTATTAGGTTTATTAATGAACTTAATACTAGGTGGCGACTCCCCAAAATTACCATCATAATTTACCTTACCTTAAGTAGGGTGTACTAGGAGTGATACATCTTCTCCTTGCACAACATGTCCCTTACCTAGACTTTTGCAAACTATTAGGTTTCTAGTAAACTTAATACTAGGTGGCGACTTTCCAAAATTACCATCATAATTTTACGATCATAAGAACCCTATTTTTTGCTCTATCTCCCCTCTCATGAGACGACAACTCATGAAGCGTAAAAAATCTGTCATCACGAAAGGGGACATCATGATTATTTCACTATTTATCTAAATGTTGAATATACAAAAGTTCCTGTAAACAAACCAAAAAATGACTAAAGTGATGCGTGAAAACCCCTAAAATACATCCTACTTCAAAGGCAAGCAATTTTTGCTGGGAAGGAAAAAATGATCATACCATTGCAGTGGTGAATATGAAAATGTGAGGGGACTACAAGGATTTTGCCTTCAAGTTTCGAGTTTTTATTGTTTGTAAATTTTTTTTACTCCAACCACAACTAATTACGTAATTTGGTTAAATGTATTTGGTCCACTCCAAATCCAATTGACATGGTGATGTGTACAGCCTAACCCGGCCAACGCAACTATGATTTTTATATATATATATATATATATATATATATATATATATATATATATATATATATATATATATATAATAATAATAATAATAATAATAAATATATATATATAATAATAATAATAATAATAATAATAATTAAAATGATTTCAATATAGCCTCTCATAAAAATGTAAACCAACTATGAGTTTTTCATGGCCAAACTTGTATTAGTTAAATGTGTAATATGATATGAGGATTTCTCTATAAACGGAAGAAAAAACTTTACAACACCCACTTGCCATGTGTGTGTGTCTATATATATATATAAAAATGATTTCACTATAAACCGAAAAAAAAACTTCACAAAACCCACTTGCCAAATATTTTAGTACACTAGCTATTTTCCTGCATTTCGTCATGGTCGAAATCATATTTTTTTAAACATAAAAAAATATTAATTATATGATATTTTTTATTATATTATAAATTTGAACAAAATAAGAAATATATGTAGAATTCCTATAGACTGCGACTTTCCTATAAAATAAAAAAGATTCGGATACCTGAATTATCAAATTTACTATATTAGAATTAGTTTATTTTGTAATCCAATTTAAATTACACACAACAAATAAAATATAAATTGTGAAAACACCTACAATAATAAAATAACAAAAATAAATAGCTAATTTTTTATCTACAAAAATAAAAAATCATCATTGAAAAACTATCCTTGCATTGCTATTATTATCATGACTATAATAGTTAAAATTATTATCCACATTATTGTCCAAACAATTAAAATCATAAGATTGCCTCAATGAATAAAAAAAGGTAAACATTTTAAAAAAATTAAAATAATCACTAAAATTATTATTATTATTATTATTATTATTGCACAAACAATGAAACCATAAAATCATATGATCCGAAAAAAAAGAAGATAAAAATAACAAAAAAAACACACAAAAAAAGAGAGCAATATTAATTTTCAAATAATCAAAAATATAAATTAACATTTCTTAATTGAAACAAATAAAAATAAAACCCCAATAAAAAATAAAAGTAAAAAAATTAAAAGTATAGATGCATAAATACGAATAAAAAATAAACATTGACCAAGAAATATATAATTAATTCCAATTGAATGAAAAAATTAAAAAAAAAAACTTAGGACCGAACAAATAAAGATATTTTAAAAACAAATTGTTGTGTAGTTTTTTTTTTTAAAGAAAAGTATAAGGACCAAGATGAAAGGTAGAATATATGACAAATTTAAATTTGAGGAACCAATTAAAATAAATTATTACCTGTATACCAAAATAATTAAAGGAACCAAGAGCAAAACAAAAATTAAAAGAACAAGGACTGCATTGAAAACCAAACTATATAATCATTTTCAATTGAAGGGCATAATTGCAACAAATCAAAATTTCCATTGAAGAAATCAAAACACTGAGATTAAATTAATTTAAGATTTAAAAAAAAATAAGTTCTTTTTTTTACTTATATATTTTTAAACGTTAATATTAAACAAATATAAAAAAAATATAATTAGTCTCGTATATTTTTAAGAAAAAAATAACTTTAAAATACTTTCTATTATTATTTTAAAAATCTTATTTATAATAAAATAAATATATAAAAATAACAAATAATCAAAAGTTTTGTAGGTTGTTATTCGCTGAGATGCATAGCATCGAAAACAATATAGGACTATCAATATTTTTTTTACATGTTAAAAAATTTGGTTATGGTTGCGGCGAAGCGCAAGGCAAGTTGCTTGTATATTTTTTTATTGTAGATAATTTGATCTAAATTTTCCACTTATTTTATCTATATGTGGTTTCACACTAAAAATATTTAAAATAAAATAAAATAAAATAAAAAACAATATTTTCTATATTTATGCATGTGAGAGGAAAAAAAAGACCTACGAAGAGAGGTAATGAAATAGGAATTATGCGGCCTTGGATTGCTGGCAAATCGTTTTATGTGTGTGAGAGGAAAAAGAAAAGAGCTAAGAAGAGAGGCAATGAAAGAGGAATTCTATGGGCTTGGATTCGTGGCAAATTGTGCCGGTCATGGTTTAAATAAAACCTATGATCTCAATGACGTGGGAAAAACACTTTGGTTTGTTACCGTGTGTGTAAGAACAAGGGAAAATGTTCCCCGTCCGTGAAAATAATGAAACACACCATCATGTATTCTTGACAGGGAGTGTACCCAAAGTTTTCTCTTTAGCAAGAACTTAAAATACCATGTACGGTAAATAAAGCAGCCGAACTAAAATTGATATCATCTTGTAGAACAATGTTGTGAGAGGGAATAAAAGAGAGAGAATTGATTCAAAAATTCCCATAAAAAAAGATATATGTTGTTCCCGACAGTGAGAAAGGAACGACATGAGTTTGAATAACGAGGAGAAAAGATTTCAACTTGTAGCTTTCATTATATTCTTTCTAGATCAATCACTCTCTTCCTTCAGTTCTTCGTAGCTCTGTCCAATTCACCAAGCTTTCCCCGCAGAAAGACTAATCATCTTCCTTCGGTTTCTAGAACTTCTAACAGGAGTTGCAATTATGCAGGAGATAACAGGGAAAGTAAAATTTATTTTGTTTGATTCAAGAGCGGTGTGTAAGTTTTTTTTTTTACTATGTTTTACACTTGGATGTATTCAAATAGATGGGTTAAAGATAATTTGATTTCTTTTTTATTAAATACCATTGAGTTTTTAAACTTTCTTATGCGATCACAACCTTTCTTTATTATATTAGAAACTTTTTTTTCTTTATAACCCTTCATGTTTTTTTTTTTTTTCAGGATTTGTTTGATTATATACCATTCATTTTTTATTTTATTTTTACTTTTCAATAGAGTCATCAATGTAGTAGGCTCATATCACCTGTACTCTTGGGTCTGCTCTTGAAAGCCCTTACGTGTTAGCTATTTTTTAACATTTCTTAGCCCATTATTATACAATAAACTTAAACTGAAAGACATCAGAAAAATACTATAGATTTTGGTTTTTAGTTCATTTGGTTCGGTTAGTTTCTCGGTTTTTCTATTTTTTTTATTTGTTCAGTAAATTAATGTTTTTAGCTTTCAAAAAAGACAAAAAAATAACTTATGGATGAAGGGGCTCCGCGGTAATTGCACATTTCGGTTCGGACCGGTCCGGTCTAGTCCGCTTACCTTTTTATTATTTTATATTTTTTTAAAATAGCTAAATACGGATATAGCCCCTAATAAGATAAAATTGATGACTTGGGAACAGGGGTATACCGGTAATTGACTATATATTTTTTTTATTTTTCTTTATACTATCGGCGCGTGTGTCACACGCGACAGACAATATTCTGCCTGACGCCCTATTTAGGTGAAGCATGAGGTGTGCTCCAATCTCTAGAGAATGGCTAACGACATCTTTGTCGATGCGCCGTCGCTTAGTCTTCCTCCCGGTGTGGCGCGTTTAGGCAAAAGATGCCTGTGGTCACAGTAGTGGCCGGTTAAAATCGCTGGACCTGTTTCTCTCTCTCTTGCACGTCAAAGTGCAGGAGAGTGCCCCGGTTTTGGTTTGTTTTCACTTCGGTCCCTGCACTTTTAATTTTGTGTATAGTTCTGATTTTTGTTATATAAGTTTTGATTTAGTTCGATTGTGTCTTTCTTTGTTGAGGTGATATTTTCTTCAAAAACATTAGCTATTAAATTTTATTTTGTATCTATGATCATTTGAAAATGATTTTTTTCAGTTAATAATATTTATTTTTGTTTTATCATTTATTTATTTTCTTCTTTGCTCTTTCTTTTATTTTTTTATTGGTTTTTTATTATTATTTTCAAGTCAAATGAATTTTTTTTACCTTATAATTTTTATTTTATTTTTTTGTTTGATCTTTTGTTAAAGTTATTAGGATTTTTTTAGTCTTTCATTTATTTTTGTTTTTTTTCATTATTAACACAATAATGGTGATGATGATGGTGATAATAATAATAATAATAATTTTAGTTATTTTTCTTGCTTACTCTTTTGTTAATATTTTTGAGTTTTTTTTTCTCTCGAGATAATTTGATAATTTTAATTTTTTTTTGACATTAATAGCAATCATAATTTTAGATGTTAAGACTTCGATGTTGCTATTTTTATAATAGGGTGTGATGATCTGTTTTATTATATTAAATTTTACATATATAGATGTTATATTTTAATTTTGGACCAACAAATCCTATTAATTTCTTTAATTTCAACAATTATAAAAATTATTTACTCAGCCCGCAATGTCGTGCGGTCAATTTTTTTAATTTTCAAGTCAAATAATTTTTTTCCGCCAATAACTTTGATTCTTTTATCATTTATTTTATTTATTTTATTTTCTCTTTTGTTAATGTTTTAGGTTTTGTTTAGCCTTTGACTTAATTTTGTTTTCCCCTGTTATTAATGCAATAATAATAATAATAATAATAATAATAATAATTTTAGTTTTTTTTCTTAGTTGTTTTTTTGTTAATTTTTTTTGTGTTTTTTTCTCCAGTTAGTTTAATAATGTCTATTGTTTTGATAGTAACAATAATGATAATTTTAGAAGTTATGACTTTGATGTTACTGTTGTTATGATAGGATAAGTTGATCTGTTTCATTATATCAAACTTTACATGTTGAAATATTATATTTTAAACTCAACAATTATAAAAATTATTTGCTCCGCCTGCAACATAGTGCGGGTAATTAACTATTGACTTTTATAGTTAGACAACAAGTATATGGAAGGTTTAGAATGTCCCAAGAGCTATAAGGTTTAGATGCTAAGTTTGAAACCAACCATGCATACCAACTTTGGCTAAAAAACAACCCTCTTTTCTTGACCCTAACGAAGACCTCCCAAATTTTTCGAACTTTAGGACAATCTTAAATAGCATGAGTAAAAGATTCCACCACATTGAGGCAATGACAACAACATCTATTATCTGATATCTTTCTTCTCCATCTCATTTCATTGGTCATAATAGTGTTATGGGCTACAGTCCAAAGAAACACTCTGATGCGCTCTATTCCTTTCCACTTCCAAATAATCTGCCACAAAGGGTCTTTATCCATAGTCCCCCGTCCTCCTCAACTATGTAAGCTGTTCGAACTGTCAACCTCCCATCCGAGGAATGGTCCCATACCACTGAGTTTGTAATGGTATCTTGCCCAAGAGGAATGTGCCCAACAATGCTCATCACAAGTTGCATAGGAAGTAAGTGCGCAAACATCTCCCAATTCCAGTTGCTCCTACTATCCACCATATCTACCACTGTATAGTTTAGAGTATTTACCTGAGCTTCCAGATTTAAGAGATTAATAAGAGGACCATAATTCTCCAACCACTTATCTTTCCAAAATAAAATATGTCTGTCATTTCCCAAATTCCAACTAACATTCTACTTCACTCCACTCCATTCCCGACATATGGACTTCCACAACACCGAGTCTCTCGGGCTTGCCATCGGATGCCCTTCCCCCCTATTAGACTTCATATATTTGTCTTTTAGGAATCTCACCCATAGACTGCTTTCCTGCATCATTCCCCAAGCCAATTTCATGATAAAGGCTTTATTCATCATATCTATTTTCCGTAAACCCATTCCACCCTTCTCCTTAGGTTTACACATCATCTTCCAATTTACAAGATGAATTTTGTCTCTACCTTCTTGCTGACCCCAAATGAATCTCTTGCATATTTTCTCTATCTCCTTGCACGTATCTTTTGGAATAGCTACAACTTGCATAGGATACAATGGGATAGTGGCTAAAACAACTTTGCATAAAGTGATTTTTCCTGCTAAGGACAAATTATTTTCTTTCCAACCTGCTAACCTCTTTTGCATATTCTCTACTAAATAACTATATGTTTGCTTAGTAACTCTTTGATGAAGTAGAGGCACCCCTAGGTATCTTCCCATGTCTTTTGTAACCTTAAACCCACTCCTCTTACTAATATCATTTGCCAAGGACACTGACACATTCTTGAAAAAATATATTCTTGTCTTTGCAGCACTCACTCTCTGCCCGAAGCTGAACAAAACATATCAAGACATGTACGGACTCTTTCAAGCTGATCCATACTTGCCTCAGTAAACAAAAGCTTATCATCCACAAAGCATAAATGTGAAATCCTCAGCCCATTCCTCTGTACACTAAAGGGCTTCCACCTATTATCCTCCACATTTTGATTTATTAACTATGATAATCTTTCTAAACATAGCACAAATATATATATGGAGATAAAGGATCTCCTTGCCTTATACCTCTGTTGGGACTAAATTTCTGATGTTGCACACCCATTCCATAAGACACTAAGAGATGGGGTTTCAATACAATCCATGATGACCCTCACTAGCTCTCTAGGCATATTTGCTCTGATTAGAGTATCTCTAATAAAACTCCAACTTAGTCGATCATATGCCTTTTCAAGATCCACTTTGATGGCCATAAAAACTCTTCGTCCTTTCATTTTATGCATAGACTGAATAATTTCTTGGGCAACAATGATGTTATCTTTAATATGTTGACCTGAAACAAAACTACTCTAAACATCACTGATCAGATTCGGCATCAAATTTTTTAGTCTCCCAACTATCACCTTAGACATCACCTTGAAAAACACATTACATAGACCAATTGGCCTAAATTGGTGTAATTTCTCAAGCATTTGAACTTTAGGAATCAGGACCAAATATGATTGGTTGATTCGAGACAAGTCTGTATTACCTGAGAACACCTCCCTAATATACTTGCAAATAGACTGTCCCACTACCTGCCATTGAGATTGATAAAAAATTGGTTGGTACCCATCTAGACCCGGGGCCTTGTAAAGCTTCATTCCAAAGATAGCAGCTTTAACCTCATCATCTAGAACCGGGGTTACCAATTGCGCCATGTGATTGGAATCAATAATAGGAAAGTGACTTTCCATTCTTCTACCATCCGGTAACTCCTCCTGATCCTCCTGAAATAAATTCTGATAAAAATCGCTGGCCATCACCTTTAAACTTTCCTCCTCCCATACCCAAACATTCTGGTCATTCTTTAAAGCCTTAATTTTATTTCTTTGTCTTCTAATAATAGTCTTCATGTGAAAATAAGCAGTATTCCTATCGCCAAATGAAATCCACTAACACCAAGACTTCTAGTACCATTAAATTTCCTCATTTTTCAAGAACCTTTACCTTAACATTGTTGTTCATCAGAGCACGTTGATTTTCTTTAAACAATTTTAATTGAGTTTTGTCATTATAAATATAGATGGTAGCTGAAGAATCATACCCATAACTAGTTGACTAGGTGTTTTTTCCATGTTTTTATACTAAAAATAAACATCAATGTGTCGGTCTAATAATAAAAGCGATTGTTTTGAACCAAAAAGGAAAGAACAGCTAAAATTGATCATAAATAATAAAGTTAACCAGGCTTAAAAAGTTCAGATAAACTAGAGTATCAAGAGTCATGATCAATTAAGAAACACATCATCAACCACATAAATTTGAGTTCTCACAATCAATTAAAAGGTTTAATCTTAATCAAAATAAGTGTTCTCAATAATTAAACTAGTTTGAGTTACAAATTAGATAGGATTTATATGATTATTAACAAGTAGAAGTTTATATTGTATTAGGATTCAACATCTAATAAGTCTATATATAATTAGAATTAGATGTTTAGAAAAAAACTCAATCATTGTACCAATATAATTAGGTCATCCCTTTACTTAAAAAGATGTCCATAGAAACTTTCTTTTACAATTGATTCAATTCAATCTTTTCTAGATATTACTTACTTATAGCTTTCATTTCTTTTCTTATATTGTTTATCTATATTATCTTTAATTCATATTTCTTTCTACCCGTTATTTTTCTTCCATAATGTTTCTAAGGATGTGTGCGTGTGCAAGTACATTTGTTTTAGATTTAAGATCTATAGTGCCACATTCCATTTGATTTTGCAAGATTTCTTTTTACCTCTACTTAGGATTTAATTCCCATTTTTTTTTATGGATTTAAGACATAGGATTTCTACCTGTTATTTTGCTCTCATGATGTTCCTTAGGATATGCGCATGTGCAAGCATATTTGTTTTAGATTTAAGACCTAGAGAACCACATTTCATTTAATCTTACAAGATTTCTGTTTACCTCTACTTAGAATTTAGTTTTTTGGATTTAAGACCTACTTAGGATTTCTACTTTTTATTTTGCTCTCATAGTCTTTCTTAGGATGTGCGCGCACACAAGCACATTTGTTTTAGATTTAAGACCTAGAATGCCCACACTTCATTTTATTTTACAAGATGTTTTTTTACCTCTACTTAGGATTTAATTTCCAATTATAGTTTTATTCACATCATTTGGGGGGGGGGGGGGGTGGCTCCAAACAATTAGTGATGACTCCTTTGTAATATGACAAAACCTTACATGCTTTGACAGATCAACTCATTCAAATCCAAAATAAACTAATATAGGGTTTTACCTCTACTTAGGGGGGGGGGGGGCAACATTACCTTATGGTTACTTTTTTCTAGGACCTTGTGATATGATCAGATAATCACAATGAATTTAGTCAAACTCCAAACAACTAGTGATGACTCCTTTTTAATATGACAAAACCTTGTATGTTTTGACAGATCAACTCATTCAAATCCAAAATAAACTAATATAGGGTTGACTTAGCACTCTATTTGTCTAAATATCTAAGCAAGTCCTAGAATATACTTTGATAATAAGAACTCTAATAGGATTGTACATATCCTTGGTATCACATACCTACACAACAATTTAGCAATTTATTTATCTAAACACTCAAGAACCAAGTTCTAGAATATAATTGGAAAATAAGAACTCTAATAGAAATGTTTTAAAAATTCCTTGTACATAATCTTGGTATAACATATCTACACAACAATCACCACAACAATATCAACCCAATTGAAGCATGATAACACCTGCCTCACAACTGTATATAAAGTTTGAGAGAAAGCATAGCGGGAAGATAGTTAAATAATGGAAATCAATCATCACTTTGTTTTTTTACCCCATATTCTTGTTTTCTCTTGAAACAGAATATATTTTTTTCTATCAAATCATTGAATTATTTATCTCTTAAAACTCCTTCAATGTTATTCTTTCACAAGTTGTTTTTAAGAGGTCTGCATCCATTACATGGCATAAAGGTTACATCTTGTGGCTTGGTTAAGGGAACCCATGTGAGCTGTAGCGAAAGCAAGTCATCATAAGGCAATTGTCACTACTTATGAACCCTAACCTGAATGATGTATCCATGACTAGGATGAAGCTTGGGTGAGACTAAATAGAGGTCTGAACCATCTTACCTTGAAGACTGCTGTATCCATCCGTTCTTGAGTTACATGGCTCTCCCTCAAATACGTACGTTTAGGCACAAAAGTTGATTGGGATATTGGAGTCATGCCAGTAAAACAATGGCGGATAAGCTTCTTCGTTGAGATGAAAACAATCCAAATCATATGCTAAGAACCCTAGCTAAGTGATAGACAGAGTGTTCACAATGTAACCATGACATAAAAAACATCCCTATGATGATGCTTTGTACAGGCAGCCTTGTCTTCATCGGAACTTGAAAATAAATAAATTCAAAACAACCAAAAAATACTGACCCTTCGTGGTTATTTATGCAGAAGGTGCAATGATTTCTTCAGAAAAAAAAAGATGACTTTTGGATGGAAAAACCTCGATTGAGGCCTCAGCTTCACGTTTGGAACAAGCAATTGAGACTCACTCGGATGTTCATCCTTTTTTTCTCTATTAATCTCTTCGTTGAAGCTTCGACTGGATGTTCCCAGGCACAGGGTTTAGAAGAGCATCTTTTCAACCTTTTATTCTTTACTCTTTGGTTCTTAAGCTTTTAAATTCTTTTCACTTTGATTTCTAACTCTTTTAGTTTTACAATTTGACCCTTGAATTCAATTTTTGCTGAGAACTTGAACTCATCAAGGTTTACTTTTAGTAAGGACGAGCTAATTTGCCCGCGTGTTGCGCTGAATTTTTTTTCTATATAGAAAATTGATTGATTTTATATATATATATATACATGACAATAGATTATTTTAATATTTAATTAGTAAAATTGTAATTAATAAAATATATTAGAAATGAATTTTTTTCTCCTAAAAGTGATTGGATGTTTTTATTATTAAAACTATTTTGATAATTATTTAATAGGTAGATTTTACAATTGGAATAAAAAAAATTGTCAAAATGAGCTACGTACTCCGTGTAACATAATAATTGATTATTGTGTATGTTTTATTTGTTTCATGAATTATTCCATTAGCAAATAGTAAAATTATAATCGATGAATTTTAGCACAGATGAATGATTTGTTTCACACAACAAACAATTTGATTGGTGATTTTGTTTTAACTACTTTGGTAATAATTTAATTGGTAGATAGCAAAACCGCAATTGATCAAATTAACTAAAGATATATTATTTGTTGCCCGCAACATACTAATTGTTTGTTGGGCATATTTTAACTATTTGATAAACAATTTATTTGACAAATAGCAAAAATACAGCCACTAAAATTTATCAAATATTATTTTTTTTAGATTTTTTCTTCATATTATTATATTAAAAATATTTTAGAACACTGAGATTAAATTAATGTGAGATTTATAAATAAAAGTTAGTTCATTTTTTTTATATATATATTTTAAGACGTTAATATCCAAAAAATAACACAATATATAATTAGACTCTCATATTATTTAAGCAAAAAGTCCCAAAAATAATTATTATCATTATTCTAAATATTTTATCTATAGTAAAATAAATACATATAAAAACTATATAATCTTAAAATTTTTAAATTGATTATTCAGCTAAGATGTATAACATTTTTTTTATTTAAAAAATAGGACTATCGACAATTTTGTGACATGAAAAATTTGTTGCTGGCTATGACAAAACATAGGGTATTTTTTTATTATATTATTGTAGATAATTTGACATATTTTTTCTACATGTCTTGTCTGTGTGTGATTTTGTATTTTTTTTCGTGATATGAGATCTGAAATATAATATATAAAAAAAACACAGAAGTTATTTTTCACAAAAATAACATTGACCAATGAATTTTTGTCACAATTATTATAGATGTTATTATAAATATTATTATACATAATTAGTATTTTAATTATTATTGGTCATACTATCAATGACACCATAATTATTGTTAGAAAAAGAATTATTTTATTTTATTTTATAAGATTTATTTCTCATATTATTATATTAAATGTATTTTAGAACAATGATAGTAATTTATTATTCTTTTAAAAAAATAGGTCATTTATATATATATATATATATATATATATATATATATATATATATATTAAGGCACTAATAATAAATAAATATCAAAATATATAATCAGTCCCATATATTTAATAAGAAAAAAACTAACAAATAATCATTATCATTATTTTTAATGCCTTTTCCATAATAATTAGAAATTTAAACACCCAACAATATTAACAAAAAAATAATTAAAAATAAATAAATAAATAAATATTATTAGATTTTTAAAAATTATTTGACCTGAAGAATAGATAAAAGTAAAAAAAAAAAAAGAGAGAAAAAAAATAATAAATATCAATTTTCAAATGATAAACAAAACAAATTAAAATTTAAAAATTCAATAAAAAAAACCTTAATAACAATGGAAATAATAAAAATTAGAAACAAAAACTAAGAGCATCTACATATAAACCTGGACAAAAATATGAACTATGTAAGATATATATATATATATATATATATATATATATATATATATATATATATAATAAATTTCATTTAAAGGAAAAAATTAAAATAAATCAAAACATTGATAGTGAAAAAATTCAAGAATTTAAAAAAAAATGAAAAAATAAAAGAATGAGAACCGAAATGAATCTGTAATATATAACCAATTTGCATGGAAAGATAAAATTGAAAAAAAATCAAAACTTTAATACCGAAAAGATTAATGATTTCAAACCAATCTGGAAATTAAAAGACTGAGGATCGAAATGAAACTACAATATATGATCAATTTCAATTGAAGGATTAAATTAAAACAAATCAAAATCTATATAACAGAAATAAAGACCATACAAAACAATAGAAAGATCAGGGTCTAAAATGAAATTACAATAAATAGTGGAGCTCACGTGTACTTGCGTAGACAGGAGAGAGAAAAAAAGAAAAAAAATTCAATTGATCACTAACACATGTATGGCCACTGGGGAACCACACACGCCGCATCAAAATGAGAAGAAAATGGATAAGAATCATTCTAGATGCCTGATGGGCATTATGGGACGTGGCAATACGCCGTAAGCGCCGCCTGAAATTCACGTGAACACAGAAACAGACAAGGTGTTCGGTGACGGGTCAACAGTAAGTCGCTAGAAAATATAATAAAAATAATAAATTACCATCATACGCTTACATCAAACACTTGAATTTTGTCTTATATTGGGGTATTCATGTATTTGAAAATTAAAAAAATTATGCAATGACCCTAGTGACCCCGTAATTCACTGTTCCATTTTTTCTTGTATGGGAGTAAATTTGTATTTAACTATTTTAAAAAATATGTACAATAACCTTATTGTTCTCGTTGGTACCTGTGCATTTTTGTCGTATTTATAGGTATTATGGTTATTGTATTATGCATAAGAAGGTATAAAATCGAAAATACTCCTAGACCCAAGGCTAAAATTACAGTAAACAGAGGGGTAAAAGAAGAATTTTACTATTTCATTCCACAATATTTCTAAGTTTAGATGAACAATGCAAATATAATATAATTTGCCAATGTCTAAATTAATTGTTCATCACTGTTTAATTTGCCAATGTCTTTAAGCTTTTGTTAGTAATAAAATTAATATAATAATTAACTAAAATATAAAAGTTATGGGTGTTTTATTGTATAGTTAACTGTAGCATGTGAGGTGATTCACCGTGGACTTTGACAGTGTACTGGCCATTTTGCCCTTCATAATCCCGGGGTTGTGAGGGCTTTCTTGGTTTTTTCTTTTTTTTGGTTGAAATCAATCTTTGTATGTTGTCTGGGGACTTGGTTGAAACCTGTTTTTCAAACCCCGGTAAGAGTTGAGTTCGTTGATCTCAGGTCAGGTTGTTGCACGGTAGGCGGCTCGGAGTAAAGGCAGTCAGGGTTGGGATTGTCGTTAAGGCTTAACATTTATGCTTGAGGTCTCTCCAAAATGTAGTAATCCCCAGGCATCAAAACCTGACCAGAAGCAGAGGCAACGGTATTATATTAATATGAACAACACCAGTCTCATCAAACACTAAAAAAAAAAAAAAAACTCAGATCAACAATTAACTAAGAAACAACAAATCTTAAAAAATAATATAAAGTCGGTTGACCCAGAAACAAAAAGAATGAAAAAAGGTTTCTTCACTTTGGGTTTTCTTCTATCATACCAGTAGTGTAGATTAGAACCGTTTCCATGATATAGGAAAGAGATTCAAAACATGGATTTTCTGGTTTTGCAAAAGAAATGAATAATAATAATATTTAAAGTAAGGAGAATTGAACTTACACAGCCATGGCTAAGCTAGATTATTTGAAATTAAATAATATTATTATAATGTAATATTAACATATTAAAATATATATATATATATATATATATATATATATATATATAAATGAGTTAATATTTTTTTTAATCTCAAATTAATTTAATCTAAGTGTTCTCAAATACTGTTAATATAATAATACCAAGAATAAATTTTAAAAAATAAAAATAATATATTTTGATTTTTAAAAAATAAAATTCACTTTAAGTAAAAAATATACTAAGTAATACGTAGATAAAACAAATAAAAAAAACATAATAATAATATATCACTAATAACAAAATATTCACTATAAGTACATGAGAGAAAGTTTTACTCCCTTTTTCATAACACCAAAACTAAACTTCCTCTGTTTTTAATACAAATTATATTTAATATAAAAATAAATAACAATAAAAATTAAAAATAAACTGTCCCACCAGGTCCTATCCTTAGTCAAATTTATGGCTAACTCTCGATCTAATTTTCAACAATTACCGTGGCGTTTGCAGGTAGGAGTTTTCTTTCTTCAACGTGGAAATAATTATAGCTCTGCCACATGGCTTCTCCCCTCTAAGCAATATACGAAGGAATTTACCCGCGTGCTATGCTGAATTTTTTTTTATATCAAAAATTGATTGATTTTATAAGTATTATAATTTATTATTTTAATATTTAATTAGTAAAATTATAATTGATGGAATCTGTTAGAAATAAATTTTGCTATTTAAAAATGATTGAATGTTGCTACTGTTATAACTGTTTTAATAATTATTTAATTGGTAGATTGTATGATTAGAATAAAAAATTATCTGATTATTATGTATGTTTTGTTTATTTCATGAATTCTTTCATTAGAAAATAGTAAAATTACAATCGTTGAATTGTAGTACAGATGAATTATTTGTTTTATGCAGCAAACAATTTGATTGATGATTTTGTTTTAACTACTTTGGTAATAATTTAATTGGTAGATAGCAAAATCTCAATTGACCAAATTGACTAAAGATATAATATTTGTTACTTGGAACATACTAATTGTTTTCAAAAAAAATTCAACTCCTAAAATTTATCAAAGATAAATTTTTCAGATTTTTTCTTCATATTATCATATTAAAATTTTTTAGAATACTGAGATTAAATTAATGTTAGATTTTTAAAGAAAAGTCAGTTCAAATTTGTATATAATTTGAAGACATATATATATGGGGTAAATTTATATTTAGCTATTTAAAAAAATATATGCAATAACGTTAATGTCCCCGATGGTTCCTGTTTATTTTTATCTTATTCATGGGTATTATGATTATTTTATTGTGTAAAAATATAGGGAAAATACAAAACTACCTCCAAACAATTTGGTAATGCCAATTGATCCCATAGAAAATTCAAAAATACCCCAGATCCCAAGGCAAGTGCTGAGGTGCATTGAATGGTGAAATCGTTAATATACTGTTGTAATCCATAATATTTTGTGAGTGTGTGCATAGTGTTTGAGCAAGCTGATTTAGCTTAATTCTTAATAATAATAGTAGTGGTGCACATAAACTAGTTCAGATACCCCGGTTATAAAAAATATGTATAAGTGGAAAAAAAGAGAAAAAAATATATAAAAAAGTGGGTCTTGGGATTATTCGTGGTGCGTGTAAGCTAGCCTGAACACCCCGATTATAAAAAAAAATGTATACATAGGAAAAAAAAGGAAAAAATGTAAAAAAAAAAGAAAAGAAATGGGTCCGGAAATTAGTTGTGGTGCACGTAAACTACCCCGGACAACCTAATTATTAAAAAAAAAGTGCAAGGGAAAAACACATTTTATTGTTCATTACTTTGATTTTCATTGTTTATTCTTGTTTGAAAGTAAACGTAAGTTGATCTGGATACCCCAGTTATAAAAAAATAAAAATAAAATATATAAGTGGCCAAAAAAAGAGGAAAAAAATGGGTCCGAAAATTAGCCGTGGTGCATGTAAGTTGTTCCGCACACTCTGGTTATACAAAAAGAAACAACAAAAGGAAGCCCGATTATAAAAGAAAAGTGCAAAGGGAAAGCACTTTTTCAAACAGTAATGAGAAAAGAAAATCATGGTGCACGTAAACTGACCGGGACATCTCGGTCATAAGAAAAAAACATATAACTGGCAAAAAAATAGGGGAAAATATATTAAAAAAATAGATTCAGAGATTAGTTGTGGTGCACGTAAGCTGCCACAGATACTCCGATTATAAAAAAAGCATGGTTAAAAAGAAAAACTAAAAACCCCTTTTTAAATAGTAATGAAAACTAAAAATCACTGCTTATTAAAAAAAATCATGGTGTGCATAAACTGAGCTAGACACCCCGGTAAAAAAACCAAAAAAATTTATATGTGGCAAAAAAATTAGGAAAAAATATGCTAAAAAAATAGGTTCAAAGATTAGTTGTGGTGCGTGTAAGCTGTCAAAGATATCCAGTTATAAAAAACAAAGAAAAGAAGCCTGGTTAAAAAAACAAAAAAGAACTTTTTGAAACAGTAATGAACATTGAAAATCACTACTCATTACTGTAAAAAATAAGTGAGTCTGGAGATTAGTCGTGGTGCGCGTAAACCACCCCAAACAACCTGATTATTAGAAAAAAGAAGAAAAAAAAGGGCAAGGGAAAGCACCTTTAACTGTTTATTATTGTGTTTTTCACTAGAAAGTAAACGTAAGTTGACCTGGATACTCTGATTATAAAAAAAAGTATAAATGGAAAAGAAAAAAGAAAAAAAGAAATATTTTAAAAAAAATTGGTCCAGAGATTAGTTGGGGTGTGCATAGGCTGCCCAAAACACCTCGGTTATAAAACAAACAAACAAAAAAGCCCAGCTATGAAAAAAAATGTAAGGGGAAAACACCTTTCAAACAGCAATCAGAAAAAAATCATAGTGCACTTAAATTGACACGGACACCCCGGTCATAAAATACCAAAAAAAAATTATAAGTGGCAAAAAAATAGGGAAAAATTGTTAAAAAAAAATGGATTCGTAGGTTAGTCGTGCGTGTAAACTGTCATAGATACCCCGATCATAAAAAACTAAAAAAAAAAAATATAAGTGACAAAAAATATAGGGAAAATATTAAAAAAAAAGATTTGGAGATTAATCTAGGTGCATGTAAACTGTCACAAATACCGTAATTATAAAAAAAATAAGCCATGAATAAGTGAAATCACTGTTACTAATGTACAAATAAGGGGCCTCTTTTAGCTATATAGGTATATAGTAATAGCAATAATAATTAGTAATTAATTAAAATAATTCATGTCTAGCCCCTCTGTCAATATTTTCATACTCTGCTGCCTCTACACTTCCACAGGCCTCCTTTACACAATCTCATTTTGCTTTTCTATACAATTGCATTGACGCAGAGCATGAACCTTTACATTACACGTTGAAACACCAGATAAAACATCCAGTCTACAATGCAAATGTGTGTAGGTAAACAGTGAGTGCACAGTACTTAACTGATCTCATTTAGCTTCTTTTGTAATAATAATAATTGGTGAGCGTAATAATAATAATTGGTGAGCATAAACGTGGGATCTAAAATCAATTATGTTGCTCGAGAGAGTCCAACTCTGATGGGGAAGCTGTCAGCACATGATTAACCACTTGGCCAAGCAATTTTCTTGTTCATTTATAGTATAATAATAATAATAATAATAATAATAATAATATTGTTATGTAATTTCACTTTTAAAGTCCACAGTGCTTTTTAGTACAGGTGATTTTTAGTACAGGTGAACAATACAAATTATTATTGAAATCTGTGAACTCTTTTAGCTTTCAAAATAATTTTAATATATAGAGCTGACTTTATAACATCTGGAAGCCAACTTATGAACAACCAGAACTTCATTACACAGCATGAGACAAGACACACACACACATACTAGGTAATGCACCGTGCAAGGTTGTTAAAATCGTGATTTTGATACGAAACGGAAGGGGCTTCAAAAAATCAGATCGTAAAATCGAATCGTAAAATCGTAAGATCGTACCCGAATTTGTCCGTACAAAAATCGTAAAATCACAGCTAAAATCGTGTAGGTAGAAAAATCGTAAAATCATAAGTAAAATATTTCCGAATGCAATACAGCATAATTATGGCCATAAAATTTCATTAGTTAAGGTTCATACATGATTCAAAATAACTTAAAAATATATTACAAAACAACTATGTCCATAGAATTTCATTAGATAAAAACTAACAAATTTAAAATAAATGTTTTGTTAGTGTGCTATAAAAAATAAAAAAAAATTATTTTAAATCAGGACATGAAAATGATATAAAAATATAAAAAAAATTTAATTTAATTTAAAGTATCTTAATTTAATATAAATTTAATTTAATTCTTACTCTTTTGTATCTTAATAGTAAACTAGTTTATTAACCAAACCGTATCTTAATAGTAAACTAGTTTATTAACCAAACCATAATTGCTGTCACCTAAGCCACTACAATTAAAGCACCACGGAGAGACAAATCAACAAAAAGCCTCATGGTTTAATAAAAAAGAAGAAAGAGATAATGGAAAAAAACAATTATTAAAATCTTTCTTAATAATACCCACACTCGTCCTTTCTTACTCTTTATGGGCAGCCCGAACTCACGATCTTTTGAAAATTTACATTGAGAATTGATCTTCCCTGAACCTGGCTGAAAAATTACAGGCAGTTAGTGAATAGTCGCCGTGCCAAACCAGTACTCTCTACTCTCTCTTTCTTTTGGTGAAGATATTTTTTTTTCTATATCTTCTGGACTCTCTCTTCTGTCTCTATGATCAAGATCCAACAGTCCAAAATGTATTGAGCTCTTGACGCTTGTTTATTCAAGTTTTAGAGCCTAAAATCTCCAGATCTGTTCTCTCTGTGCTTACATCTTCATTCCCGGTAGGCTTCACCTCTCAGATTATCTTCCTTGTGTGCTTGTTTTTTTGCAGTTTTGCTCCTGGGAAATGGCTTTCATTTTGAAATTTTGAAAGATTTGAGAGGATCGTGAAATCGGACCGATCCGGTCTGATTTTACGATTCAACCCGATTTTGACTGAGTTTGACCGAGTTTGACCCAAAATGAGTTTCAACCCCGAGTTAACACGTTTTGATGAGTCAACTCGCAAACTCGTACGAGTTTACGAGTTGACTCGCGAGTTTGACAACACTGGCACCGTGTCTCATTGCCCGTCGCAACTTAAAATGAAAAAAAATATAAATTATGTGTTTTTTTTTATTCTAATATAAATTTAGTAAAAATAATAAATCTGTATAGAATTACTGTTAAGTGTAAATTTTTTATAAAATATATAAATTTTAAATAGATATAAATTTATTTGTTAAGTAGATTTTAACGAAATAACCAACATAAAATTATCATTATCATTAATGAAGCAAAAAGATTCAAATATTTTAATTATTGAATTCATTGTATTAAGGTTAGCTCATTTTATAATTCAATTTAAATCACATTTAAAAATAAAATATAAATTATGAAAAGACTTGCAATAATCAAATAAAAAATAAATAGTTAATTTTTTATCCATAAAAAGATGAAAACATAAGTTGAAAATTCATCCCTATGTTACCGTCATTTTCATTACTATAATAATTAAGATTATTATCAACATTACTGCTCAAACAATTAAAATATTTTAACAAAAAAAATAAAAAAATATTTTTGGATCATATAATTTTATAATTTTATTGTTTGTGCAATAATAATAATAATTTTAGTGATTATATTTTTATTGTTTTTTTTGTTGAAATATGATTTAAATTGAATTATAAAATGAACTCATCATAATTCAATGAATTCAATAATTCAAATATCATGATCCTCTTGGTTTTTTAATGATGATGATAATTTTATGTTTGTTATTTCGTTAAAAACTACTAAACATATAAATTTATATCAATTTAAAATTTATATATTTTATAGAAAACTTGCACTTCACAATACTTCTTCATAGATTTATTATTTTGACTAAATTTATATTATAACAATAAAAAAACACACACACAACTAATATTTTTTTGCGTTAAAAAAATATGGTACCGTGTTTTTTTTCTAATTATTTTCTTACCATAAAATATTTTTTTTGGTGGTTATATTTTTTTCTTTTTTTTTCCTTTTCCACTTATAGATATATTTTTTTATTTGTGTTTTTTTTTTTTTTATAATTGGGATGTTTGGACTAGCTTAAGCGCGCCACGATTAATCCTTGAATCCATTTTTTTATAGCTTTTTTTTTTGTTTTATGTTTTTTTTTCATTTTTTCCATGAAATATTTTTTATTTTTCTTGGAAATGTGATTAATTTTCTTAGTAAAATATTTTTTTTACAAATATATTAAAATAAAAAAATAAAAATTATTTTTAACATTAGCACATGAAAATAGTTTAAAAACATTAAAAAAAATACAATATTTGGACAATGTTTGTTTTCTGTCCTTATTTATTTATTTATGCTTTTATATTATTATTTTTTTCGATTCATTTTTTGTCGGGATTTTATTTTAATTAGGTTCTGTTCTGAAATTTTAATTTATGTTGGTGATAATTTTAAAATTAATATTGCTTCTTTTTTCTCTTTGTTATTTTTTAAGTATTTTCTGTTATTTTATTTGTTTTTTTGGATTAGATAATTTTATGATTTTATTGTTTGCACAATAATATTGATAATTTTATTTTATTTTTTATTTTTTTGTTAAATTTTTTTCAGGGTAATTTAATAATTTTAATTATTTAAGCAGTAATGTTGATAATAGTTTTAACTGTTATAGTAATAAAAATGACAATATCATAGGGATGAATTTTTAATTTATGTTTTCATCTTTTTATGGATAAAAAATTAACTACTTATTTGTTATTTGATTATTGCAAATCTTTTTACAATTTATATTTTTTTAAATATGATTTAAATTGAATTATAAAATGAACTAATCTTAATATAATGAATTCAATAATTCAAATATCCGAATCTTCTTGCTTTTTTAATGATGATGATAATTTTATGTTGGTTATTTGGTTAAAAACTATTAAACAAATAAATTTATGTCAATTTAGAATTCATATATTTTATAGAAAACTTGCACTTCATAGTAATTTTGTAAAGATTTATTATTTTGACTAAATTTATATTTAATAAAAAAATACATATAATTAATATTTTTTGTATTAAAAAATATTGTGCCGCCCGCAACGAGGCGCAGGAACATTTGATAGTGTATATATAACTGAAAGTTTCTAACTTGCCATTCATGTAATTAATCAGAATATTTTAACCGGCATAGAAATTTGCTAGCCCGAGTAATTTATATCCTTAATGAATCCACATTATTTATATTTGAATCTCAAATTAGTGACAACAGCATATATGTCGACCGCAGTTTAATAAACCAACAGATTAAATTTAAGCATTCACGTAATTGAGATTGATTCTTTCCCTGCTGAGTGGGGTATGGAATTTAGTTGTTGACTTGCCATATTTTATTTATTTATTTATTTCCACCACAAAGCAGAGGAAAAGCCCTTTTCCAGCGTTGACATTGAAATTAATTAGCACATTATAGATCAGGGTTGTCAATTCTATTCCATTCTATCTGGAATAATTAGAATATTTTGTTCCGTTAACAAAACAGAAATAAAACAATATCGTTTTCATCTCGGTTTTAATTCCAATCCGTTCCAGAAATTCCGGCCAAATTCCGGCCGGAACGTCTCGATTCCATTCCAGGTGTGTCGTTCTGGCCTTAAAATCTTCTTTATTTTGATTAATTTTTGAATTTTTTTTCTAATTTTGATATTAAATTTGTTTGATTTTATGTTTGTATTGTATAATTTAAAGTTAATTTATCTTGAATTTTAATTATGTTTATTAAATTAATATTTTAATTTATATATATATATATATATATATAATTATATATAAACAATACAATATCAGAACAGCATATTAAAATACTCCAAATCAAAATATTCTATATTAATTAAAAAATCAGAACAGTATTTATAACCTTGAAATGGATACTCATTTACTGCTGTAACGAATCACGGCATAATACCATGTCAGCTACAGTCCTTGGAAGAGTTTCGTCAGCTGGTAAAAACTAAGAGGAGTTGCTTTAGCAATGCTTTTGGAACCCAAAAAACTTATTTGTAGACGCTATAGCTAAGGCTCTAAAGCGAGGAGGAAGATAGACAGTAGTATGGTGCGTCGAGCACGAGGTTCTCTCGTCCATAGCTAAGAATTTCTGTATTTTTTTTTTCTCAAAAAGGAAAAAACATGGGTTGGGCACAACTGTAAATGGGTGTCATCTGTATAGCAAACAGAGAAATTATTCCACCACTAGATGCTGGGTTAAGGCTGCATCTTATAGGTGACCTACATGGTGATATCTTATGATGAAAGGGGAAGACCCTTTGGCGTTCACTCGGTGATATCTACTGAAAGTGTGAAGAAACACTTGAGTGGTGGGTCTGAATATCAAAACTTATCTAGCTAAGGCTAGGAGATATGCCAAAGCTGGCCCTGGCATTCAAATTTAGTAACCAATCACACAGAGCAAGTCATATTCCAGTATTGACATTTGGATTCGGGATGGAAAATGTGGTAGGTGCAAAGAGAATTTGATTTAGGGGGAGCTCTTAAAAAAGAGTTGAGGAATTCTGTGTGATGTTTGGTGATATTGATTGAAGTGACAACCATTTTAGAGATTCCTGATCTTATCATTTAACAAAGAAATTTAAATGTATAGTTGAACTTTCAACCACAATGGAATGGAATGAAATGAAATGGAAAGAAGTTAGGTTCTCGAAAGCCGAATGCTTTGCAGTTTTTGTAAAAGCATGCCTGAGGATGGACTCTAATTTATCACCGTATAATAACAATCCTAAAATACTCCAGCACTAGGAAAAGTTATAATGAGCTTGAAAAAAAAAGAGAGAGCTCTTCCTAGCAGAACTGAAGCACATGAAAACATAATCAATTTTTCACAGAAAAATCTCCCTGCAAACCACTCCATGAATCCATAGTGCATTCTGCAAAAGTGAATGTGCATTATATATGTCCACCAGATCATAGCACAAACACTCGAACGCTTACAAATCAGTCGACATTTTTAGAAAATTGCGTATAAGCCAGACTGCAAAGGCACCTGTGAATGAAACTCTCTCTCTCTCTCTTATTCCCCCGTGACATTAGCATAAACAAACAAAACTTTTATCGGTGGGACTTGAGCTGCCAAAAAAGAATGTATAGTGGTGAACACAAAAGCAAGAAAGAGGATGGAAGGAAAGAAAATTCGACATGCTTTTTCATGCGTCTCTTTCATACGAAAAATGCAGGTTGTTGCAAGAAAATTCACACACACATTCAGACAGGCCTATTATTATGTTTCTGTGTAGATATATATAGTACACTCGTATAAGGAAAAAGAAAATTCAACTTCTCATCATTACTCCCTTCTGTTGCCGAGTGCTAGTTTTCCTTCTGTTGTCGAGTACTAGAATCATTAATATCAGACTTTGTTTTGTTGTCATTGATAAATTGGACACTCCAAATTTCTCTTTAAGCTTGTGATTAATGGAATCTGTCAATCATGAGAAATACATAAACAAATGATTGAGAAAAGATATTTTGTAACACTGATTTGGAATTATTCTTTCTTGTTTTCAGTAATATTCTTGAAAGCTGTTTTTGATTGCTGCTGCTGTTAATAGTTGGGATTTTTTTAGCTTTAGTTTTTTAGCCACTGTCCACAAGCATTAGATTCCTGTCTATGTTCCATAATCCCAGAGACTTCCCTCTCTCCTACCTGTGCGGTTCAGGAATGGATGAATGTGACCCTCCCTACTTTGATTCTCTCTGCTCTAAAAAGATTTCCTGGTTTTTTTTTTTTTTTTTTTTCTTGTCCTAGGCTTTTTCAAATCTCCTTTTCATGGATGCTTTGCCTCTCCCTTTCTCAGTTTCTAATATGTAGCTGGCGTACACACTACATATAAAAATTTTACTAGTGAAAGATATGCATATTCACTTGTTTTATTCCCTTGCTACACTATAAATACACGTTGTCTTTCAGAGTTTTCTTCATTGCAGTACCTCCACTTCTCGTCATTTAGAAACATATAGGACGTGCACCGAGGTGTTTGGTTCCATCCTCAAAAAATGAGCTACCAGCAACATTTTTCGATGGGTTCTGGTTTGTTTCCTTCTGTCTTTTGATTGCCTGTTTCATTTGCATTAGAATATAGTTTAGACTCTATTAATACAATGTTATATGTGCTGATCTTCTTGCTTCCTTGTACTAAATCTGTTTTTCCTCTTTTATTCTGTCCTTTCAACTTCGTGGTATTTGAGAAGTGACTTCGTTGGTTCAATATTCAGGTAGTAGACCTGCAAGAATAAACTTTGAATTTGGGAGGACTTATGTGGTGAGACCCCAAGGGAAACACCAGGCCACTATAGTTTGGTTACATGGTCTTGGTGATAATGGTTCAAGGTATTGTAGCTATTCTTTCCCTTCTATTGCTGTTGTTTTTTTTATTGCATTGGCATGGTAATCCATCATTGAAAACCAATTTTCAGATTCCAAAACTCTCCTTGATAAAAGAAGAAATCTTTTCTTTGATTTATACAAAAAAATTGCAGATAACATACTGTTTGTACTCTGAGTCCATTTTGGAACGAGGTGTTCTCAGGCTCAAACTTCAGTATGTCTCGGCAATCACCGCTCACTATTCAGCAAGCTTACTGATCACTGTTTTTCTATGAACTTCATCTGATAAACAGTCCAAATGGGTTAGTGGGAACTCAATGATTTATTCCTTAACAACGATTTATGCATTTTTATCTTTTCCTTTTGTACTACATACAAATCCCTTGTTGGAATATGGTGTGCGTTTTGGTTTCAAGGACAAGATAAAGAGAAAGGAGTTCACAAATGTCAACACAGAGGCATGCTCTTTATTGGAGGGGTCCATATGATATCAAATGTTTTCGATTTCTTCTCCTTTCATCGAGATTCTTATTAGACTAGGTTCCATGGGGAGAGCAGCCGCAGCAGTGCCATGAAATAATGTCGATCTGATGATTCCTCCTTTCCTGCTATTCTCTTATACGCCATATTCATGACTATGTTCACTTAATTCTGGTAACCCATGTTAAATGTGCTCTGTTCTTTTCTCTGCTAAGAACTTTAAAGATAGAAATATTCATTACATTTATGCCTTCAACTGCTGCTTTTTCTCAATACATAGAAAATGTACTGCAGATGATTATTAATATTTATATTTGAATTGAAAAGATTAGGGATTTTTTTTCTCTTCTGTGGGACATGGGAAAGAAAATATCTCTTAAATCCAGTCATGTTTCTCATTTTATTCTCTGTGGTTGCAGCTGTTCCCAGCTACTGGAAAATCTCCCTCTTCCAAATGTAAGGAGTTTAATTTTTTTGTGGTCTTCTACTCTATGCACTCTGCATGTATTTATATATATATATAACTTTAATTCTTACCTCGTGGATGTTCTGTTTGCATTTCTCCTCCGTAATAATCTTATGATGCAGATTAAATGGATTTGCCCAACCGCTCCTACTCGTCCTGTGGCACTGTTGGGTGGATTTCCTTGCACTGCATGTACGAGTGACCACCTTCGTTTCTGATTAATTTAATCACCATTTTGCACTACATGTCCTTCTTCAAATATTTCAGAATGGAATCCATTTACCTGAAATACATGTAAAACTTTCACAGGGTTCGATGTGGGAGAAATTTCAGAAGAGAGTCCAGATGACTGGGAGGGTTTAGATGCTTCAGCAGCACACATAGCAAACTTATTGTCTACTGAGCCAACTGATGGTACTTTATCTTCTGTGAACATCTACCTTATCTGCATGCAAATTTTTCCTGTTGGAAGCTTTTATAAAATACTGTGTGCTTATTCCACTACAAGGGCAATTAATGTTCACAAAAAAAAAGGAAAAAAAGTGTAGATGTTCAACTCCATCAGAGATAAATGAAGTAATGGATTTTTTGACAGAATTTATACTGTAGCACTGGATTATGCACCCTTGATCATGCCTTCCTTTATGCTGAACTTCTTGACCTAATATAGTTTTCCAAGTTGCAAGTTATCATATCATGTTCGAAAGTCATCTAATATTAATGTAATGCATCAATCTCTGTCCATATTAACTGATTCAAGTAATGGCAACCTCATTATTGCAACATTTTTTTTATGACAGTTAAAGTTGCTATTGGAGGCTTCAGCATGGGTGCTGCAACGGCCCTTTATTCTGCAACTTGTGCTGCCTTTGGACGATATGGTAATGGTAATGCGTACCCTATCAACCTCAGAGCAGTTGTTGGACTGAGTGGCTGGCCTCCAGGTTCAAGGTATGACCATTCTAAGCTTTCTTTCCTTAATAAATCCTTTTCTCCTGCAGCTATTACATGGATGAGGGATTAATTGATCCATCAGCTATCTGAAGAGAGCATCTATACAGCTCATTACTTGTCTGCAATAATTTCCCATATTTGCTAGTTAAGTGTTTTTTTTTTGTTCATACAGGAGCTTAAGGAGCAAGGTCGAAGGGTCACATGAGGCTGCAAGGCGTGCTGCATCCTTGCCCATTTTTCTTTGCCATGGAACAAGTACGCACTCCTGTCTGTCTTCTCGTGCTCCATTTTTTAAACCAAGATATCGATCTATTGGTAGTGGCACTTCAAAAATCTGAGACAGTTTATGAAGCTGAAATAAGTAGCTAGCTTTGCTCTGGTGACAGGAAATTCACAAGAACTTGCATGTCCTTTTATCATTATCCAGATTTTATATCTGCAGATGATCTGCTCTAGTCTATAACATTACTAGAAAATCGCCCGCTGTTACGGGGGTGGTTAAGTTTTTTTTTTTTCCTTTGGCTTAGAGGATTATACCTTTTTTTAAAATAATAAAATACTATAGTATTATCCGTTGATCATATTGTATACAATCTTTAAGAAATTAATAATTCTATTCTTTTTAGCTTTGTTAGATTTAAATTTATTAATTTATATTTTTTATGCCTTTTTCATCTCTTTTTATAAAATTGTATCATGTTGATCGTATACAATATTGTATCTTTATTGGATTTGCTGAATTTTAAATTATAATTTCATGTTTTGTATGCTCTTCATTTGTAGTATTCTCATGTTTTTATTATATTTTATCATGTATTCATGATATTAAAAACAAAGAGCAATTTCTCATAGATACATCGCACATATTGAATATAATGGACTCATCTTCATGCAATGTGACTCCGATAATTCTTTTCAGGTGATGATGTAGTCTCCTATAACTACGGAGAGAAATCTGCTCACTGCTTGAATACAGCAGGATTTCGAAACCTGACATTCAAATCTTATGAAGGGTAAAACACTTTCTTAAGAAAGTAGGAACTAACTTGTAATGGTATGTGTAACACGAAGCAATTTTTGATTTGAGTGACTTAATTTGGCTGCAGGCTTGGTCATTACACAGTCCCAAAAGAAATGGATGAGGTTCGCAGTTGGCTTACAGCGAGGCTGGGCCTTGAGGGCTCCCGCTCTTAGCTGCAGAACAGAATCAGCTTCCGTTTTGGAGCTTCTGAGGACAAAGAACGGGGAAAACAATAATGGGAAGAGGAAAAGTAGTTAGTAACAGAACAGGTTATGAAGTATAGATAATATAACCTTCCTGGTTCCCTTGCTTTCTTGCCTGACCTTAAAAATAAACCTTGCATGTTGTCATTTTGATTGTAGAGTTTTGCAGTAATGAGTGTAGTCAATTCTGCCAGCCACAGAATTTTGTACTGGTTAATCTAATATTAAGCCTAGTGAGTTTTTCCTACTCTACTTTCCTATCTCTGTTATGAGTTTTCAGGTATGCACTGAAGTTTCCATACCACAACTTAGATGGACGAAGGGTGTTGACTCATGCCTTATAAACAGAAATCCTACTTTTGTCTATATTAATTATAATATAAAAGTCACGGCGTTTTTACCGTGCATTTCTTCACTGTTCACCCAAATTCAGTTCATTATTCATAGTGACATTAAAATGACCATTTTGCCCCCAGGTCGGAAAATTTATAATCCTAAAAACCAGGGGTATTTTCGGATTTTCCATAGGACACAGATGATATTTCCTAATTTGTTGCACAATGAAACGATGAAATTGGCCCCCCTACACAACAAAACACGTTGCCAGTACCAGGGGGTATTTATGAAATTTCACCTCAAGTTTTTTTTGTAATTATGACTGGGGATCAAGGGTTATATGGGTAATTCATCAATTTTTTTTTATTTTTTATCCGGAACATTGCAGGCATATCATCCGTATGTGCCAGCAATTTTCCGACCACACGCGCCTTTTAGGGGGCGCATGTGGTTCACTGTGGCGTTAGAAAATGTTCTTCTGCCATCTCAGATGGTTCGCTGCCATCAGATTTTCCTCCACACACAGCGCGTGTATATCAAATAGGTCTGTGTGAGCTTCGATGGACGGTTTTTCTTCCCCCCTCTCTTTTCTCTCTCTTATGCTGGTTAAATACAATATCATCCTTCATATTTGTATATATTTCTGTTTAGTCCCTAAACTTTGGATTTTATTTTTATTATTGATTTTTGAATGGAATTTCTTTTTTTTTTTTTCCAATTATGCCCTTGAATTGAAATTGATTATATACAGTAAGTTTCATTTCGGTCCTTAATCTTTTAATTTTTTTTTTGTTCTTTTAATAATTTTGGTATGCAAGTTTGAATTTGTTGTAAATTTATCCCCAAATTAAAATTGATCATATATATTACTTTTCATTTCGTTCCTTAATCTTTTAATTAATTCAATAATTGCACTATATTAATTTTTTAAAATCCTTTTATTGTTTTTTGGTCCCAAAATTTTAATTTATTTCATTTTTATCCTTTAATTAGACTTAATTATATATTTTATTTTTCATTTTGTCACTTATTCTTTTAATTTTTTTTATTAATTCATTTGGTTTTTTATTATTTTTATATAATTTTTATTTTTTTCCATATTTATACATTTGTGATTTTAGATTTCATTTTTATTTTTTATCATTTTTTTAGGGTTTTCATTTTGACTCTCCTTCTTTTATTTTTTATTTAGTACCGATTTCTTTTTTTTTTTGCAATCTTTCTTGGACATTTTTTTTTGTCTTTATTTTTTTATATTTTTTGTTGTTGTTTTGAATTTTATTTTATTTTTTATTAAGGTTTTATTTTTATTCAGTTCAGTTCTAAGATTTTAATTTTTATTGGTGATCATTTCAAAATTAATATTTCTCTATTTTTCTCTTTATTATTTTTATATGATTTTCAGATCAGATGATTTTATGATTTTATATTTGCACAATAATAATGATATTTTTTTGATTTTTTTTTTACTTTTTATGACAATTTTTTTTTATATATTTTTTGTTTTTCATTTTGTCACTTATTCTTTTAAATTTTTTTTTATTGATTTGGTTTTTTATTCTTCTTCAACATTTTATTTTTGGTTCATATTTATACATTTGTGCTTTGAGGTTTAATTTTATTTTTATTTTTTCTCTTACTTTTTGTTAGGGTTTTCATTTTAGCACTTATTCTTTTTTTATTTATTTAGTATTGATTCTTTTCTTCTTCTTTTTTCCGATCTTTCTTGAACAATGTTTCTTTTTTGTCCATCTTCATTTATTTATACTTTTGGTTTTTATTTTGATTTTTTGTCATTTTATTTTTTATTGAGATTTTATTTTTATTCGATTCAATTCTAAGATTTTAATTTATGTTAGTGATCATGTCAAAATTAATATTTCTCTATTTTTCTCTTTGTTTTTTTTTTGTTTTTGTTATTTCTATATGATTTTCGGATCAAATGATTTTATGATTTTATTATTTTGCACAATAATAATGATATTTTTTGTGATTTTTTTATTATTTTTTGACAATTTTTTTTTTGTATTTTTAGGGCAATTTAATAATTTTCACTATTTGGATAGTAATGTTGATAATAATTTTAACTGATATAATAATAATAATAATAATGACAGTAATGTAGGGATGAATTTTCAATTTATGTTTTTTCTTTTTGTAGATAGAAAATTAACTATTTATTTTTGTTATTTGATTAATACAAGTTCTTTCACAATTTATATTTTATTTGTTGTGTTTAATTTAGATTGAATTGTAAAATAAATTAATCCTAATACAATATATTCAATAATTCAGATATTCAAATCTTTTTACTTTTTTAATAATAATTATAATTTTATATTGGTTATTTCATTGAAACCTACTAAACAAATAAATTTATATCAATTTAAAATTCATATATTTTATAGAAAACTTGCACTTCAAAATTTTTTTGTATAAATTTATTATTTTATCCAAATTTATATTATAATAAAAATTATATATAATTAATATTTTTTTTATATTAAAAAAATATGATACCAGTTGAGAAGAGGGTGTCATGGCTAATATATATATATATATATATATATATATATATATAAACACACACACACGCATGCTCAAAAAGAGTGATCAACGAGAATTTAAAAATGCTTGAAGCCGTACGATTGTAATTACGTGCAATCTCCAAAATTTCTTACCTATCCAAACAAGAGTAAATAAAGGGTGATGTCTGGCACCATCCTCCCAGATTTATCGAGCACAACAGTTGAGCTTGTGAGTAGGTTCTTGGAATATATCCTGGAGGCCAGAACACAAGTCACTTCAGTTTTAGCGGGAAAAAAGTTCCATATTTTGCAATGGAATAACACTTCATTTATTCCATCATTGGTAGCCAGGGCTACCATTATGATCGCCATTATTTTGATGAATTCCAGCCTGTGACTTACAATATGGAGTACGAGGAGGGAAACAAGGCACAACCTGCAGGATCAATTCGCGTCCACTTCTCAACCCCCTCTAACGATATCAACTCACGTGAATACAATTTTGGAGACGCCCGTTTCTGATTAATTGAGAAAAAGATTTCACCGCCTTTGTACTTGGGGTACAAGTGTTCTTGAGCGTTTCAGTCCTACTATCGTCCAATTTGTTACAGAGAAAGCTGTCAGAACCGAGCTCACTTCCATATAATTTTGAAGTAAGACTACAAGGAGAATGGCGCCATTTAAGGTACCCAGAAGATGAGCGGAGGCCGCTTTCTTGTTGGGGTTGACCTTGTGAGATTTTTGAACAGTCCCTTAAGTTTTGAGAAGTTGAAGAAGCCACTCCTGAGACACAACGCGATGGTGGAGTCGGATAGCCTATATCAGTAAGTGTTTCTAATGTCGATGAGAATTTATTAGGTTTAATATTGCACTGCGAGTCTCTAAAGTATCCCCCGGCTCCTGAGATGGATTATTCACTCTTTCAGCTCTTATAATAAACTGTTTCTGCAATTTCATCATCATTATGAAGTCAATTTCATAGTAACTTCAGAAATGGGGCAAATGAAAGAGATATTCTTTGTTAGATCCCAAGAAGTTTCTGCCCTAGATCCAAATGCCACCACAGTTGCCACCAATTTGAGTCCACATAAAATAAAAAATCTTAATAGATGCCTAACTCTTCAGTGATCACACGATGTGTGCGATAAAAGGCTGGTGCACTTCTGATAGACATATTCAGACTCCAACGTTGTCAATGAAAAAAAATAAATGTTCCAGTTTTAAAACTTCATACAATTCAGAGCACAAGTCTGCAATTATAGAGGTAAGGATTCAGAAAAGCTTTTGGCAAAAGGCATTTCACTTTTGATAATTGTGACATTGGTCTCCACTCAACTTTTATGCTTGAAAAGCTCACAGATATTCAAATATGCAAATATTACAAGAAATTTAGCAGAACCAACGTGTATTTTTAAAGTGAATATCAAGATAATTTTAATTAATCAATCTCGAAACTGACATGAGGTTACAATTTGCTAATATCGCTATGGTACTTTTGTAGCCTACTAAAATTTCCCATACCTTAATTACTCATGAGAAAAGAAAATCTTGTTACAATTAGTTCAGCAAGTTGTATTTTTTTATGGCAGGATATGTGTCTTTTCTTGTTTGCCGCAGCCAATGTTTAAGACATGGATACAAGGGAAAAACACAAGGATTCACAAAATCCTCATTCAAAGGAAACCAGAGCACATCCAGGCTAACATCAAGCATAATATTCTGTCATTTACTCAATTGTATTCTGTCATTTATTTATTGAGATACTGCTGAAATTGTATATGTAACGGCAGCTTAGGTTTAGGCTAGACATCTTCAATCTGCCAAAACTAACTCATCATCAGCTTGTATATATACATCAAATTATTCATCAATAAAGGTGTGGGAAAATCCATTTTCATTGAAACAAAAGACAGTGTTAATATTCTATATGGTATCAGAGCACCCTACCTCTAACAAGTCACCGATCCAACTCATCACCATGTCTTCATCCTCTGATCAGAACCCAATCACCAACCCCGACACCCAACCTCCTTCCACGACAAATAAATCACTCATAGCATTTAACATCACTGCCCAAATCAATGAAAAATTAACTCCCTCTACCTTTC
Source organism: Salix dunnii (assembly GCA_015731905.1). Lineage (NCBI taxonomy): Eukaryota > Viridiplantae > Streptophyta > Magnoliopsida > Malpighiales > Salicaceae > Salix > Salix dunnii. The sequence goes on from CM027661.1 coordinate 4,695,661, forward strand.
TTCAATGGCGTGCTCAATTTGAAGCACTCCTCATTAGGTATGATTTACTTGACTTTGTCAAAGGTACCCTCCAATGTCCCATCTCCACCGGGACTGCTGCTGATGAACTCAGCAAAATCCACTGGATTTGCCAGGATAAACTCATCCTGAGTGCGATTTTAGCATCCACGTCTCCTTCAATCTCCCCTCATTGCCATGGCAAAAACTTCCTTTGAAGCCTAGAACAAACTCAAAAACCTATATGCTAGCCGATCTAGAACTCGAGCTATGCAGCTAAAGGAGGAGATCACCTTAATACAACGGGGCTCTCGATCAATAACTAAGTACCTCCATGCCGTAAAAGCATTGGCTGATGAAATCGCCATCATAGATCATCCAATTTCGGATGATGACCTAACCCTCTATGTCTTGAATGGGTTAGGCTAGGACTTTAGGGAGATTTCAGCACCTATTCGTGCCCGAGAATCATCACTGGGCTTTGAAGAATTACATGATCTACTGGTCGGCCACGATGTGTATCTTTGTCGCCTGGAAGCTGCCGTTACATGTACAATTTCAGCAGTATCTCAATAAATAAATGACAGAATACAAATGAGTAAATGACAGAATATTATGCTTGATGTTAGCCTGGATGTGCTCTGGTTTCCTTTGAATGAGGATTTTGTGAATCCTTGCAATCTTCCCTTATAATGGACTCAGCAGATGATCATACCAACAGAAAATAGCCAAACTGGACAGTAAATAGTCACACCTGTTTTTCCCATACTGATTGTAACATCCTTCACATCGGCATCCATCAAAGCATCCAACTCCAGCCTTGATATGCAGAAAATGTTTACAAAATAAGAACAGCTCAAAGATAGAATATGTTATATAATTTCCAATGTTATTATGCCATCCTAATTGAACAAGGCTGATTGCTTTTCATTTTTTATTCGAAGGCAAAAACAATCACAACATCAACGTTGACAATGCTATGTAAAATTAATTTGATCCGGATAGGCAATGAGAAAGAACAGTGCTTTAGGAAGCTCTTTTGCAAACATATTTCTAGAAATGTTGACACAAACCTGAAAGCATTCACAATATTTTTACAACATTTTGACTTCTTGCAGTTGCACCCTTTTCTGTGCCTGGAAGAGGATGGTATCTTCCAATTTCCTTCTTCCTGTAGATCATTTTCACCTCAAAAATACTCATTGAGGCTAAAAACAAGATGGGTAACTTGAAAAATTAGAGATTACTATCATATTTACTGGAGAGTTGGTGGTACGCTTGACAACCTTATAAGCAAAAGCAAGAGAATTACGAGCTTCAATTTGTTGCCGCACATGAAGAACTGTGTCCTCATATTCAGGCTTGTTAAAGCTGTTAAAAGGAAATGAATCCTATTTGGCAGTAAATTGTGAATCATTGTAACGTATAAGTTGACCTTCCTAGAATAGTTCATGTATTGTTTCTATATAATAGTTAACTAGTCTGTACAAATGAATATACTGCAATATACAAATTTCTTTCCCGTTACTCTGTCATTTTCAATTCTGTTACTCCATTTACATTTCAATTCTGTCACTTTGTTTAAAAGCAATTGTCACATGAACAAGCATAAAGACAATAATTCCAGCAACAGAGCACTCGCAATAACTGCACAGTATCAAAAATTAAATGCCACACAATTAGTAAATAGAAGGGATTGTTAATTTTCATTTTTTTCAGTGCACCGTCTGATAAGCTGAGGTAGTTCACAAACTTAGATGAATCAGTACTTTCTCCTTTGAATGTGGAGTTGAGGGACTGTGGACCATTGTACAAGGGGGCAGTCATCCCCAACAACCATATTTTATTAGGGCAAGACCAATTCATAAAAACCGAAAATTCATAAAATAGCCATTATTTTGCATTTCTTGAGGGCTAAGATATTATCACTTGTCACTCCTGGACTGCACCTCTTGTAATTACCAAAAAAGCGTTAACCAAAGAAGCACGTCGATGCTCTTTCTTTTTTGTAGTACTAAATGCATGTAAAAAGATATAAATTCTAAAATTTTCTACACACATAACTCATGTTCACTTACAATTTCAAGCATCTTGATCTCTCACAGTTGCAACGTTTGCAACCCTCACTCTCGGTGGAGTATTTTGCCTTCTCCCTAATTATAACATCAGCAATTACAGAGGTAAGCAACCTGAAAAGTTATGTTTAAGAGTCGGAAAGTTTGAATAAAAACATTAAGGTGCTCACCTATTCCTCTCAGGGATCATTTGGTTTAACTCAATTATGTCAGCATTTTCTGAAAAAGGCCTTGTCCCCTCGCACAGAATTGCCAGCTGCTCAAATGGTATCGAGTGCAAGGAATCGCGAGGAGTTTGCATAATACTCATAGATCGATAATTGGAAGAACCTGCTGCCACAGCAGCTTGACTTTTCTGCTGTCCACCTCCCATGCGAATATAAATTCCCCCTGAAAAAGACAAGACTGGGTTGCTATTCATCCCCTTGCCTAAATAATGGTCCCCACCAGACATTAATTTCTTATTTTGGTGCAGTTTGCTTCTCAATTTCTTGCTTATACTGGAGTCTGAGCCTACGGAATCAGACCTGACAAATTTATTTAAAAGCAAACCTCCACCGGAGGAAATACGAGATGATAAAGCACGGTTTCCACAATTTTGAGCTGATCTAACGGGTTCACATTCAGATGGGAAGAAAGAGGACTGCAAAGTTGCAATCTGAGCACAACTTCTGGCCTGCCAAATGCCAGAGATTCCTCTTGGTTCAAAGTGAGGAGTAACAAAACTCTCTAAATCCTTATGACTGTCCGGGAAGCATAAATTGCTTGACTCATGAGTCCCGTGAGTGGTATGTTTGCTTGCAATTGCAGCCCCAAAATTCAAATGTCTACGTATGCCACGTTTAAGCTGATCAGCCTCCTGTATTGAACACCACAAAGCTTTTTGTGCTTAATGACAGCTGGGCAAAATATAAGCAGGACAGAAGCCTGCAATGACACTGACGCACTTGAGCAAGAAACTTGAATGATAACTGTCTTTACCATGGCACTCATCACAGGGCACAACTTTAAATACTACAGCACCAAAGACTTCTGAACCAAATTTCCAGTGCAATCATATCAAGTATAATTAATAACAAAACATCAGCTCACCGTTAGTGCGTAGATTCTCAATTCACACCAGGTAAATTTTAAAATTTTATAGAACAAATGAAAGAACTTAAATCCTTACATAAAGAACATAACTAATTTGAGCTTAAAGCAGCATCGTCTCCTGCACTATAAAAGGACTAAATTTGAACATGAAAGATTAAACTGTCAAGGAACCATCTCACCTAAAATTTTAAGATATTAAGGTGAGGCCCCAGGATATGATATATATTATTCTCTAACATACTTTCTTAAGTAAAAACCTTTTAGATCTGAAACTTGCACTCAGTTCACACTACCTTATACTTGATTTTTATCAAATAGAATGAGGATGGTGAGATTCGAACTTGTGACTGCTAAGTCAAAAAGGCTCTGATATCATGTCAATGAAACATCACTTAAAAGCTTAACCAATTAGATGAGACCTCAGGTTATGATTTATATTATTTCATAATATAAACTACACAAATTTTGTATTATATGATAATGTATCACAAGCAAGGTATCAGTTTTTACCTTAACATATCCTTTTGATAGCAATCTTACACTTTCTTTAGAATCTTTATATGCCTCAGATTCAGGAAATGAATGAATACTAGCACCAAGTTTATCACATTGACCAACTGCAGCCTGCAACTCAATATTCTGATACGCATACAGCAATGGGAAACTAACTGAAATTTCACATTCAAAATCTTTCTTCAAATAAATATGAACATAATGAACACAAATCAATTTATTCACCTGAGATGAAAATAGCTCATGGTGTTGTGCTTCAAATATGGGGCCCCCAAAATATATCAGACTCAACATGATCTTCAATATTTCCAGACAACTATTGGAGGAACTCTTGGAACCTTTCAGTTTCTCTCTCATCCGCAGTGGTTTCAAATAAATTCATTTAGACTGAAGGGAGCTTATCTCCAATTTGATCGGACATCGATGCTATTACCTTTGCATTTCCGGCATTAGTATCATCAGCTACAGCGGTGGTATCTTTGTAGCCTGTAAAACCAATCATTGAAGAGTTCATAGTGTTGTCCCCCTCGACAGGATCAACCAGATATTCATCTTCATAGCAATTGAGACTTAGGTTGGAAATCACTTTCTCTGCAAACATCTGAAGCTGCCACTCTGCCCACCTCTTTGTCAACAAACAGATTGAACTCTTCATTAATTTTACAATGAAATTGTTTTTGATAAATTATATGTAATACCAACATCATAAAAAAAAAATGTTGAGTATAATTATATCAATAAATATCAATCCTTAATAAGGAATTGTTTTGTTGCTGAAGATCTACACATGGAGAATTAAACACGGGTAATGGGATTGGGATGTTAGTTTGTGAAAACCTTTGGCAATACCGTGCTGCCTTAACAAATCTTGCGGGAGAGATTGCTAATGTAACTAAAATAAGGAGATACTTACAGTTAAGAAAAATGAGAAATCAAACAGAAGAAATCACGCAATTCAGACTGTTTCCAAATTCAAGAACTCTATCAAGTCAATTGATAAAGGATCCATACCCATATATACAGACAAGGGAGAGAAAAAAAGGGGACGAAACACTATCATTATAAAGTTTGTGGCAAAGAACTAAATTGCATTGCATTACAAGATTGCTATGATCTTCATGGTACATTCTCATTTCTAAAGCAAGAAAGTTTTTCTGATTAATGATTCTGTGGATAGAATTTGCCTTCATTTCTAAATTTGCCCTCTGATTATGATAAACTTCTCCATAAGTATCAGAGGTGTTCTTAAGGTTCTTGAACTATGCATGAATATAAAGTGAATTTTTGCGTCTGGTTGAGGGAAATAATATTCATGAAAATGATGGGTAACAAGTTGCTAGATATGCAGTGGGACTAAAACCTGCCATTAGAGAGAGAATTGGACTTCAAATGTTATGAAATATGATTCTTAAGGACAAAGATGTTGATGCAGGATAAAATCATTATGATATTTGATGATAAAAGGAGGGTTGAAACTATAGAGCCTCGACTTACTCCTGCCAAGAAGGGTAAACTACCGTATATTAACAGTGAATCAAAACCAGTTATTGCTAGTTATAATAAAAACAGGTAATATATGCATATCTAACACAAAGAGGCGGAGTTCTTGTCGAATGGCACATTGAGTAATTGAGAGTGAAACAGTGCGTCTAATCCTCATTGGGGTTGAAAATCATGGACACGAAAATGCCAGAAGCCATATTCACCAAGCTATAATGGAGGCGATTCAGTCTGTAATATCTGATACGTTTTCAAAGCTTTCATTTCATTTTCTAGCTACAGAACGTGTGATACAAGCTACAGACGAGGAGGTGGAATTTGTGTTACCAACCTTCAACGTAGCAGTTCCCGACAGCCTTGACAAGGCAAAAAGGAAGCAAAACACATTCTAAGAGACTTGGGATATGGATTAAAACAGGTTTAAAACTGAAGTTACCTGTAATAATCCCTTGTTTCTAACCATGAAAACTTTTCAAAACCCCATATCGCCAATCGAAGAACCAACAATCCTAACCAGGGATTGCTACCCACATCGCTTATGCATTTATTTTTTTACTTTTATATATATATATATATATATATATATATAACCAAGTTGTCTAACCCACTTACACGGATCACAACTAATTTTCAAATTTTTTTTTTTTATATTTTTCTCACTTATATATTTTTTTTCTGTTTTTTTATAACCAAAGTATCCGAACTAGTTTACACACACCACAACTAATCTCTAAATTTAACTGTGGAGTGTAATGGTTAAATTATTACTTTACCCCTCAATGAATACTGATTTTAGTCGTAGGTGCGGGAATATTTTAGATTTTTAATATTTATAGGTACAGTAAAATAATCATAATACTCTCTAATAAAATAAAAATCAATAGTTAAATTTGAGGCTATTAAGGATATTGTAAATATTTTCTTTATAATATACAAATACAAAATAACTTTTATATACATGCATAAGAGAGAATTTTACTCTCATTTTACATCATTAAAATTAAACTTACTATGTTTTTGAATATAAGTTGTATTTAATACAAATAAAATTAAAAATCTAAACTAATTATGGAGGTGTGTAGATAGATACAAATAAAAAATTAAAAAAAAAAAAACAGTGAATCAAACATAAACCTAAAAATAAAAAAATAAAAACTGAAATAGAAAATAAAAAATTATTTATGTTAAAACCACAAAAATAAAATTTAATCGCAGCAGTGGAACACAGGTAGATGGCTTGTAGTTTATTAAAGTACATATTTATGAAACCCCGAATGTCTGAGAAGTTGACCCGGAACTTCAATCCTTACCCGAGCCTCAAATAAACAAAACTTAGGCTTGCAATTAGCCCAATTAAACCAAATAACCAGTCAAGTTAACCCAAAACCAGAGTGATTCCTGGTATTTTTTTTAAAAAATATATTTATATAATTCCAGAAAAATATATAACTAATTTATATACACCTAGTTTTATATATTTATTTTTTTATAACTTACATTTTCATATATTGTTTCTTAGCTTTTCATATATTTTTTTATTACTTTATAATATAGAATAACTACATTACAACTCAAGATTTTTTTTAACCTGTATCCACTTCCATTGTTTATTAATTTCCCGATATGAAATAACTATATGACCGCATCCATATGAATTGTTTTTTATATTTTTTTTTTTATATAAAACAACTATATTACACTTCTATTTGACAAACGTACATAATCCAAAGAGCATTTTGAAGTGGTAGTAATCAGGAAGGGAGTCCCAGACAGATACAAGACAACTGCATGAAAAAAACTGAGGCATATGCTTGACTAGCATAAGGTAACAAAATTTTCATAGCTAGTTAATCGCTTCACGGTAATCATTCTACCATCTTCGTACCATTTTTCCACTTGGTGGTTAACTTCTTCAAAAGCAGCAAAACTTGAAAGAATTCAATCACAAGTCCCCCACGTGATTATTTCTTGATGCAACACCAAGTATAGAGATTGATGACAATGCGTTTATTGTTGTTGAAAAAAAAAAAAAAAAACAGTTTTAGCTTATAATTCTGAGACATGCCTAGCATAAACCTTGCGTATTAGTATCTCATCAGTTCCACTTGGAGCAAAGGAAAAAAAAAGGGAGACCATAATAACCCATCAAATTTTCTGAAAATTCAACCAGAACGACTTATTCAGACTCCTCTTTTCCTGCAATATCCTGGAGCTTTTCTTTCAGTTCACCAGTCTGCAAAGGAGGTGCCATAGAACCCAGATCAACTCATGGAAAGTTTGATACTGCTGAAATTTTTCTTACCCAAAATTCAAGATAACGAGGTCTGCTTTAAGTCACTGACCTGGTGCATATTCATAATTATATCTGAGCCACCAATAAACTCTCCCTTGATAAAAATTTGGGGAAATGTTGGCCAGTTGCTGCAATAGATATTGGAGGGTCAAGAAACAAGTGTTCTTGCACATAATATTTTTTAAATCAATCTTCAAGCATATTTGATCGGGCAAAATCATTTTTAAGTGGAATGACAACAATTAGTTCCATCTCTACAACCAAAGAAACATAACATAACAAGAACAGTTCAAAGGAGCAACAAGGAAATGACTCTTTTCACACCATTTCTGACATCAACTACCACTCTGAAAGATATTTTAACATCCTGAGGGAAGAAATAATTGCATTAACAAACAGAACAGATGATGCTAGACTAGACCTGCAATACCATTGCAATGAATTCTACAAATGCGTGTCCAAAGAGATTCCAAATAAGAACTCAAAGAGCACACTGTATATTACAGCAGCCTGTCTAGACAGCATCCAAAGAGAATTCACAAGTTGCAACAACGAAATTCTTACAGACCTTTACTTATGTATTGAGACATACTCCCATTAATTACTCATGTCACTCATATAAACCACCAAAATGAACTAACCTGTATGCTTTTACTCCAGTTCTTAGGTCAGGATACTCCAATATATTTCTAGCAGTTAAAGGAACATCTGCAATCACCAAACAGTAGATCAACTGACATTGCCATTCAAAGATAACAAATTAAAACCCCAAAGAAACTAATGGGCATTGGCCGGCTGCAATACTGCCACCATTTAACAATTTGGAAAAGCTTGAAGCACATACTTTATATCAACAAAAACTTTTTGTCTTTTCAATTAGTGTCAAATTAGTTGACAATTGTATTTAAAGCAAATGTACATGTACATAACCCTAATAACAAACTAGGAAGTTTTGATCAATAAATTACCAAACATTCTAAAGTAAACATAGGAGGTTTAGACATGACCAAGCTGATTAAGAAAGTAAACCACATCTAGAAGACCAGGAATTGCAAAGTATCAGCCATAGGCTGCTTTTGGATCTGTAAACCTTAGTGCACTTCCGTGTTAGTTTTACATTATGACATGCAAGAGATGAAGCAGAAGTGGCTGAAATTATGGAAGAAGATATAGATGGAAGAATCTGTGGTTGCCAAAGAGAGCTAACATATCAGTTTCCATCATTCCAAAGATAGTCAGATTATATTTCACTAATTTCATGCTTTCTCAACCTAACTAGGTCTCAGCTAGGAAACCAATCATTTAAATAATTCCTTTCAGTCAGTGCTCCAGTCAGTTTTTTTTTTTTTTTGTAATTCTTGTTATCGCAAAACATGATGTAGCTATTTATTTCTAACAATAAATCTTCAAAATGAGAAAGGATAGCAAACTATCCAGACCACCTAATTAGGTTCGTAATTTAGGCTTTGTAAGAAGATTTAATACAGGATAACCCCCTCTCATGCATGCTCTGGATGGTAGGGACATAATCTTTAGAATTTACAAGAAATCCAATTTCAGCAACTATAATGCTCTCATTAACCATGACCCTTACAATTCTCAATCCCTCCTTTCCTAGGCCACCAACAGTCTCCCTGGTTACCAGTAAAGAGAAAGGAACTATCTTTAGATCATTCATGCATTTGCTACATGTGGTTATCAATATTTACTGTCAAGAAAAGATTGAATTCAGATTATCAAACAAAAAAGTTTCAACACTTACTGTATTGCTTCAATACTCTAACCGCCAGAGAGCTAAATCCACATTGAGGAAGGTCAGGATATCCCTTCATGTAAATTACTACTGGGTGTTCCTTGACATCCTGCACAACAAATGAAAAATGATCATTGAAAGATAACAGAAAAGAAACTAGCATCAGCTACATATACCTTGTCAACAAGTTCCTTAATATTAATTCCACTACAACTCCCACTCTCATTCACAGCCTTGTTATTTGGTTGAAAATCTGCATGACTGTCAGGATCGTTGGGAATGGTAGTAGAGAATCTGAGCTCGATATGGTAAAAAGATGCAGGCACCTACAAAAAAACCACGCAATGCATGACATGAGCCATCCACACTCACTTCTTCATGTATATGTTGAGACTTTGCAATTTGTTTGCCCAACCGATATGACACATCACTCAAGAATCTCAAGTTCATCAGTATAGTTAAGCTGCCAACTTGTGCAAAAATTAATTCGCTTACTAAGTTCATGAAGAGCAGCTACCAAAATAACACACAAAAAGTTTAGATAGTTCTCATTTTGCCAAACCCTAAAAGAAAATAACTTTATAAATAATATTCCAATATTCCATAAGGACTTTAGATCAAAAACCAAAATCAATGCTACGCCAAAGAAGATAGAACTACAAGTTTAGTTTTTCAGAGCAAAAACCTTATGAAACCCTAAAAATAAGTAAAGGAAGCTGCAAACAAATGGGAAACCGCGCAAATAAAAAATTAAAAGCAATGAAAGAGTAACTAAAAACCCTAAATCTTGAAATCACGACTGGGTTCCAGGTAAATTGAGGGATTCTGAACAGCCTGAAAAACAATAAAAAGGTATCTAATTCTACCACTGATCACATATTAATTAGTTGGGTTCTTACAATTCTAGGAGGTTGTGATGCACGCGAAATACCCTTCAAGATTGCATTCGACAGTAACCTTGCCATTATTCCTTCTGCAAAAATCAATTTCTATTTCTGAAATTTGACACTCGTAAAAGAAATAAAGGGAGTGAAAGAGGCTTGCCTCTTTACCTTTGCTGGTTCGAGAGAAATCAGCCCAAATCGAAGACTCAAAAATGAGAGGCTCACACTACCTATTTCCCTTCGGAAAAACTAGTTTACAGTGCCGTGCTTTGCTGCAGATAGAATCAAAAAAATATTTGAGCAGAGAAAGTGTGCCGTCAGATAAATTATTTAAAGTGTGTTTCAACATGCTTTCTTATAAATTTATTTGTTAACAAATAAATTTATGTTTTTAAATTGTTTTAATATAATATTATCAAAAATAATTTGAAAAAATATAAAATATATTATTTTGATGTATTTAAATAAAAATAATATATTTTTTAATAAAAAATTACTATCACATTAAACATCTTTTGCTATTCTTATCAAAAATGGTATAATTTGTCCATCTTGAGATTTTTATATTTAATTTTTATTTATTTAGTTTAAAACTAAATATATAAGAATTGTTTTGATGTAATCAAATTAAATTAAGGGTCTAAAAACAATCTCTACAATGTAGGGAAAAAACAAAAACAAAAAATCAAACTTTGGCTTAAAAAAAAAAGATAACTCTTTTATAAAAAATTATATTCAGATGATGATATATTAGATTAATATAAACTTTACAATATAACCTATCAAATTCATGATTGATGGATGAACTCTTTAGCGGGGTGCCATAAGATAGTCGATTTGCCTATTGAGCATGAGTGGAAAAAAAATTGCAAGAGTCGTCATCTATTTTTAAGATAACTAGAAAACTTAATGGTTTGCGAAAGTTAAAATAAAAAAAACTTATTGTGTAAAAATAAAACACATTATCTCTAATGCACCCTACCTAATATAAATTGCATTGTTATTTAGTTGTTTTTTAAAATTATATTTCTATTTGTTAGTTTTTTAAGGATTGAAGTAAATCCCTCTTTGTGAAAGTTTTTACTTCATTGCATCAAAATCTAACTATTATTGTATCTTACAATGTAAGCCTTTAACATGATAGTATGTCAGACATAAACTACTAGGCTGGGGTCAAGTTGAGACAACTTCCAACAAACCTATCTTCTTCTTTTTTTAATTATTGTTATTTGGGTTAGGCCTAGTTTGGTCTGACCATTTGGGCTAGACCCAACCCAAGTTCATATGGTTATTAACCTGACTCAACAACCATGTTCATTATTTGGGGTCATTATGTGCAATAATAACATTCAAGGCTAGTTTTAGAAGCAAAATAAGAGATTTGCATAGAGTGGTGGTTGGAGGTCTTCATGATGATATAAGAAAGATATTGTTTTTATTCAAGCTTGTAAATTAACTTGTATTTATTTGTGATCCACAAACTGATTTTGTTTTAACCCGTTATTTCCAAAAAATTTTATTCCATTTTAACGTTTGAATATAACATGCCTACTATTATTTCTCTTTTTTTTTCTCTCTCTTTCAAAATTATATTTTCTTTGTTTATTTAAAAATTATTTTTAACATTAGTACATGAAATGATTTAAAAATACTATTTTTTAAAAATAAAATAAAATTTTAATTTTTTTTAAACCACTTTTAAAACGCAATGTCAAACACCCCATTAATCTCTATCAAGACATGACCTTGCTCATAGGTTTTTATTTATTTTCTGAGGTATAGTAATGATATAAATTGTTATACATTTTATAAACTATGAGAAATAAAATGTATTTTTTTAAAATAAATGAGGCAAAGTAAAGAAGAAACTTAACAAATTATCAATGAGTCAATGTCCATTTTAAATCTAAATTAAAAAAAATATATGTATATTATTATTATTATTATAAAATAAACTAAAAGAGATCATTCTTTTACTATAGATTGTGTATATTTTTACTGTGGATTGTAATAGTTGTTTTGGTTCGGTATGATTTTCAGGTTTTCGATCGGTTTGAGGCGAGTCGCGTTTTGACTTGCTTTTAAATTGTGATAGTTGTTGTGCCACATGTCCTGCTTTTTTAAATGTTTTTATTTTCTCTCTTGGGTTAGGTTTTTCTAATCTGGCTTGCTATTCGAATTTTTGGCTTTTGTTTTTGTCAAAAAAACCTTTTAGGTTTCCAACTTACTCTTCCAGCTTACTCTTCAGAGGCTTGTTGTTGAAGGGGTAAAGCCATAGAAGAAATGGTATTGTTAGAGACAAAGGTTGATCATGTAGATTAGTGGCTCGAGTGAGCACTCCTAGTCCGAATTTGTGCTCTTTCACTGTTCTTGGAAAAATTGTTTTCTCCCTTCCTAATTTTCTATTTCCTACGGGCTAGGCAGCACATTTTTTCGTCTTTTTTTTGTTTTTGGCACTTGATTTCTTGGTGTCGGTGGCATTTTCTATTGGGAATGACATCAACGATGCACTATGTCGGCTGATTTCTTGCTTTTTCCAGCATGATTTGTTGTCGGGGAAGGGCGTGGCTAGTTTCTTTCCTCTTTAGGTGGTGTGGGTTTGGTTATTGATCTTGATTTTTGGAGTTTGGTGCTTGGTTGTCTAGGCAATGAAGGGGTTTTTTTGTTTTGTTGGTTTGATTTTTTATTTTAACATGTTTTTGTTTCACTTTTATGGGTGTGTGTCTTTAATGTGTTGGCAGGGATGGTTTGGATTGGGTGTGTGTGTGGAGATTTCTATCAATGTGTTGTTGATTTGATTTATTGTTGATTTTGATTTTATTTGGTTTTTATGCAGATTTATTATTGATTTTGCTTGGGTTTATTGGTTGCATGGGGAAATGTGGATTTTTCAATGCAAAATGCTCCCAATGTTGCTTGGGATTGGTCGCCAGAGTTGCTTGGTTGTGTATGTGTGCAGTTGTTGCTAATGTTTGGTTTTTTATTGGTTTTTATTTGTGTGTGTGCGTGTGCAGTTTTGTGTGTTTTTTCTTTTGCTTTTTTATTTCTTTTTAGGAGAGATTATTTGTGGATAGAAATGTTTATTAAATGCACACATTACCTGTTGTGTGCTGGCAAAGATAATTTCAGCTATATTCAGAATTTTTGTCTTGAGTAGTTATAGATTTGGTTATTATTTATTATTTTTTCCGTGCTTTAGATATTGTTGGGTAATATAAAATTATTTTTTTGTCCCATGGTAGTGTGCTATTACTGTTGCTTTATATTTGTTGCATGTGTCTTATTTTTTATCATTTATGCTGGTTTCGAGAGCTATATATAATCTATGTGCAGCTTTCAAAAATTTTTGCTAACTGTCAAGACTAAATTGGTGAGTTATGTGTTGTTGTGGTTTCATTGTTTTTGGTTTAGTATTGTTTAATCTTCTACATTGTTTATTCAATTTATTTTTTATTCCAGTTTTTCATTTCCCCACTATTTTTTTTGTAGGAATATTGATGCGAACCTCGTAATCACGTGGTCATGCAACCCACAACGAAGATTGAGATTTGATCTCGGAAAGCCAAAATAGGTCTGATAGGAGTGTGACACAATGGAAACCTGTCCCAAGGCACCGACACTATTGGAAGGAGTAGAATGACGCCACGAAACCAGTTAATCTTTGATAAGTCGGATTCAGTTCGTTCAAGAACTGAAGAATACAAGAATCACTCTCACACATAAATTGAAAAGTTCAAAATCAATTTCATCAATGGCTGCCAAAATTATTCCTAACATGACATTAAATAGTCTTTTAAAAACTAACCCTAGTGGGCCCCTTATTTGGACTTAAATGAGGTCCACTCAAAACTGACCCAAAATCTCAAATTAAAAAAACCCATGACTTAATCCAAACAAGCTTTGGATTTTAACTGAAAACAAAGTCTTAATTAAGCCCAAACAAGTCTTGGGTTGTAGCTAACAAAATTAAATAAAGCATATAAGGCTTTCTTTTTTATAGTCTTCCATCAAGCCCATTAATCCCATGTTGTAGTAGGATTCTTTTGGCACCTTTGATGTGCTCACTTCATGGCCCAAATAAGGTTGTACTGGACCCCTCCTCCACATGGATAAGATGTATTAGGGTCTACTCTTGATAATCCAATGGTCTTTGCAATTTTGAAATGTTTGAAACCTTCAAAACCAATGCATTCATTGTCTTTTTCAATGCCTTTATCTTAGACCGCGTCATTGGACCATTTGGAACATGTAATGGGTCCTTGTTAGTGTTTCTGGGCTAGTCCGCATTATCCTCTCTCTCTTCAAAATGATTCGACCTTAAATCAATATCTGAAATGGACCATCACCACGGGGCTGTAATTTTAATTTCCTTTGGTTAGGAAATCATTCCTTGCGCATGTGCACCTAAACCTAATCACCGGGTTGGAAAACAACCAGTGTATGTCCCTTATTTGCTTTAGAAGTGTAAAGTCTGTTTGTTTTCTCGATTTGCATTCGAACTCCTTCATGGAGTCTTCTCTCCATCTTTGCCTTCTGTTCTCCATCTTTGCCTTCTGTTCTCCATCTAAACTTATCTTTTCTTCACAAGGTAAAGGAATTAAGTCCATAGGAGTTAGTGGATTAAAACCATAAACAATTTCAAAATGAGAAAAACCAGTAGTTGAATGAACAGTTCTATTATGAGCAAACTCAATAAAAGACAAACATTCTTCCTAACTTTTAAAATTCTTTTGTATTACAACACGCAAAAGTTAAGATAATCTTCTATTGACTTTCTTAGTTTGCCCATCTGTTTGAGAGTGACATGTTGTCGAAAATAAAAGTTTGGTTCCCAACTTTCCCCATAATATCTTTCAAAAATAGCTAAGGAACTTCATGCAATACATCCAAGGTTTTCGCAACCCTAAAATGACCTATTAAACCACCCCATATGTTTCACGAACAAGCAATTCACGCAAAGAACTAGCAGGAACACATAATTTATTCTTTTTGAACAAATAACCATCCATCAAATAAAACTTACCAAAAGCTGAATTTCCACATGCATTATAAATCTCAGTAAAGTCAGAATCGTTACCATACAATTCCTTCACATATTCAAAGCCTAGCAATCTCGTATTCATGATGTGTAAGAGAACATACCTGTGCGAAAGTGCATCGGCTACGATGTTCTCTTTGCCTTGTTTATACTTGATTACGTAAGGAAAAGTTTCAATGAATTCAACCCATTTTGCATGTCTCCTATTAAACTTAACTTGTCCTTTTAGATATTTCAAGGACTCATGATTTGAATGGATTACAAACTCTTTTGGCCACAAGTAATGTTGTCATGTTTCAAGTGCTCTTATCAAGGCATAAAGTTCTTTGTCGTAAGTGGGATAGTTCAAGGTCGCTCCACTTAACTTCTCACTGAAATATGTAATAAGTCTCCGATCCTGCATCAAAATAACACCTATTCCCATTCCATATGCATCACACTCTATTTCAAATGCTTTTGTAAAGTCAAGTAAAGCCAAAACAGGTGCAGAATATAATTTGTCTTTCAAAAGAACAAAAGTCAATTCTTGTTCCTCCCCCCATTTAAACCCAACTGACTTTTTAACAACTTCATTTAATGGTGCAGCTATTGTACTGAAATCTTTCATAAAATGCTTGTAAAAACTAGCTAACCCATGAAAAATCCTTACCTCACTTACCGATTTGGGAGTAGGCCACTCCTGGATGGCCTTAACTTTCTCCTTGTCCATCTCGATAGCCTGTGCAGTTACAACGTAGCCAAGAAACACAATTTTCTCCATGCAGAAGGAACACTTTTTAAGATTAGCATACAATTTCTTACTATGCAACACATTAAGTACATTACGCAAATGATCATAATGCTCAGTTAAGTTCTTGCTATATATCAGAATGTCATTAAAATATACAACACAAACTTACTTATGAATACACGCAACACATGATTCATTAAACACATAAACATACTTGGTGCCTTATAAGTCCAAACAACATTACTAACCATTCATATAAACCATACTTAGTCTTAAATGCAGTTTTCCACTCATCACCCTATTTCATCCTAATATGATGGTACCCACTTTTCAAGTTAATTTTAGAGAAAATGCAAGATCCATGTAACTCATCTAACATGTCATCAAGCCTAGGAATAAGGTGTCTATACTTTACCGTTATGTTGTTGATGGCTCTACAATCAACACACATCCTCCATGTTCCATCCTTCTTAGGAACAAGTAGCACGGGTACGGCACAGGGGCTTATACTCTCACGAATGTAGCCATTTTCCATTAGCTCATCAACTTGCATTTGAAGCTCTTTTGTCTCCTCAAGATTGCTTTTATATACTGGTCGGTTAGGAATTGAAGCTCCGGGTATGAAATAAATCGGATGCTCTATCCCTCGTAATGGTGGTAATCCGCTTGGAGTATCGTCGGGGAGCACATCATCAAACTCCTACAACAAAGAAATAGCAACACTAGGCACGATATGATCAAGATCATTAGTATTAAAGTAAGCCTCTTTATACAAAAGTAAAATCATTGGCTTATCTATGGAACATGCAGATCTGACCTCACCCTCTTTAGGATAAAAATTAGGTTGTTTCTTTAGTTTTTTTTCACACAATTCTCATTACTTTTCCTGACTTTCTTCTCTCCTCGTCTTACCTCCACTCTCGACCAGATTTGGGTATTTTTGAGCTGTGGTCGAATAGTCTGGTTTGTTTATGTTTGGATGAGTGTCTGAATGGGTTTTAGTGGTTTGGGTTCAGGCCAAATCTGATGGTCTTCTCTCCCCTTGGTCCTCACCATGATTTTCTCTCCCCATGGCCTTATGATCACGTTTTAGCTTTATTTGATCATCATACACCTGTTTGGGTGTCAGAGGTACAAGAGTGATGGTTTTACCATATTTTACAATGGTATACCTATTTTTAACCCCATCATGAATCGCCTTCCTATCATATTGCCTTGGTCTCCCCAACAAGATATGACTTGCTTGTATTGGTACCACATCGCACAGAACTTCATCAACATATTTCCCAATCGAAAATAGAACCATAACCTGTTTAGTCACTTTCACTTTCACCTTGATTTTCTCTCCCCGTGGCCTCATGCTCACGTTTTAGCTTTATTTGATCATCATACACCTGTTTGGGTGTTAGAGGTACAAGAATGATGGTTTTACCATATTTTACAATGGTATACCTATTTTTAACCCCATCATGAATCGCCTTCCTATCATATTATCTTGGTCTCCCCAACAAGATGTGACTTGCTTGCATTGGTCACACAGAACTTCATCAACATATTTCCCAATTGAAAATAGAACCACAACCTGTTTAGTCACTTTCACTTCTCCACTATCATTCAGCCATTGCAATTTATATGATTTTGTATGCTTAATAGTACTCAAATTCAATTTACTCACAAGTGTGGTATTGAAAATATTAACACAACTTCCATTATCAATAATTAAACCACACACCTTGCTTTGTATGTAACAGCGTGTATGGAAGATATTCTCTCTTTGTTAATTAGATTTATCTTCCTTGACCTGAACGTGAAGTGTGCGCCTTATAACCAAGGACCCCACAGCCTGTAATGCTAACTTATCTTCATCAATATCCTCCAATGGTGGCATACCTTCACAATCAAATCTGTCATTTTAAGTTTCCATATCCCCATCATCTCTAACCATCATGATTCTCTTGTTTGGACACTCCGAAGCATAATGTCCATGCCCTTGACACCTGAAACATTTAATATCATGAGTACTTTTAGGTTGAGTTTCAGATTTACCTTTGGCACTGATAGGGACATCAACTTTAGCCGTTATTTGTTCAGTTTTAGAAGTAACAAAGGATCTTGGCTGTATAGCACCCTCTCTTTTTAGATCCACCTTCATAGCCATGTGAACCATGTCCTTTAGCTCCATATATTGCTGTAGCTCAAGCACATTTGTAATGTCGCGATTCAACCCATTAAGAAATCTAGCCATGGTGGCTTCTCTACCCTCAACAACATTGGCCCGAATCATTGTTATCTTCATCTCTTTGTGATATTCATCTACTGTCTTATAACCTTGATTTAGATCTTGGAGCTTCAGGTATAGGTCTTTGTAATAGTGGTTTGACACAAATCATCTCCTTATTAAGACTTTCATCTCCCCCAACTTTGAATGGGTCGCTCCCCATTCCTCCTCCTACTGATTACAATCTGATCCCACCAAATCATTGCATACGTTGTAAACTCAATCATCACCAATTTCACTTTTATTTGTTCAGAATAGCTATGAAAATCAAAAATCCAATCTACTTTTTTCTCCCACTCCAAATAAGCCTCGAGATCATTTTTACATTGGAAGTTAGGAATTTTCAGTTTGATGTTGTCCCCATCCATATCTTCATAATTCTCCATGCCACAGAAATTCACATTCCTTCTAGCTCTGTTTAGTTCAGACCTGATTCCTAGGCCAACAGATACAAATTCATAGTTATCTTCGTCCATATTTGTGTTTTCATCAACATACTCTTCAAAATCTGATTTGTTATTCCGTACGGCTGTACGAATTGTATTTCCTCGGTGATCAACCCCACTATGTTGTTGCTTTATTGAATTCACCTCATCTTTCAGATCTTTGTATGTCGTAGACAACAACTCAAGTTATTGACCCATGGCTCATAATTGGAATGCTACATCAGCGTTTTGTGTTGTTGATTCATTGTTTTCAGATATCTTTTGAATCTGCAAAATTTAGTTAGTAGAAAAAAAATATATATCCTCACAATTCTTGTGTATCACATAAAAATATGAAGGTTTTTCACTTTAATAAGCTCACTACGCCTTTTATCTCTCAACTTGTTTTCTTTTGGTTCTTTCAGAACTAAAACCAACAAATCAAAGTCACTATTCTTCACAGCGCGCTCTACTTATGATTTTCAGACTCAAGAAGCAATAAAAATAATGAAAATAAAGCAAAACAAAACTACGATTACGATTTCGCGAGTAGCAATATAAATTCATACGAATTGTGGACGATACGAAGACATAAAATAAAGCAAAAATAAATACTAGTGACAAAAATTACTTGACTCCTAGATAACCCAAAATAGAATAAAAAATGAATTGGATAAAAATAAATAGTAAGGATCACTTTTTGAGAATTGAGCAGAATCTAAACCCTTACATAATTTTTACATAACAGAATTTAAACCCTGACCAAATGACCTTGAAATAACCTCAAATTCAATATTTAGTATTGTAATACTAAAATAAAATCAACACTCAAATTATAGGTCATTCTTGTACTTCTAGGTACTCAACCACTTATGTAATCAAATTTCATCAAAAACGAACCTCCAATTGAAAACTCTAGTACATGATATCAAAATAAGCTGAAATTCAATATATCATGCAATAAAACTCCAACTGATTCAGAAGTGTTTTCTAAGGATTCATGAAGGTAGTGTTTCTACGGTAGAAATGAATTTCAAAATAAACCCTCAGGAAATAAATATTAGAATAAACCCAAATTTGACATATGATTCTATGTCAATCCCAATAGAATGAATATGAATTTTCCATTGATTCTAATGTTGTTTGCTTATGTTTCCCCTGAGTTGTGTTTTTTGCAGCAAAACTTCATCTAATACCTCTATCTCTTTTTCTTTACTTTTTTTTTTTACTAAATCACGCAGACTCGAAGAACAAGGAGATAGACACAAACATTGAAAAACTTTAGGAACACTGAAAAAAAAAAAACAAAAATAATTGAATGATATGACCTTGTTTCGGAGCCTAGCTCTGATACCACCTGATACGAACCTCGTGATCACGCAACCCATAATGAAGATTGAGATCTGATCCCGGATAGCTAAAATAGGTCTGATAGGAGTGTGACGTAATGAAAACTTGCCCCAAGACACCAGCATTATTGGAAGGAGTAGAATGACGCCACGAAGCCAATTAATCTTCGATAAGTCGGATTCAGTTCGTTCAAGAACTGAAGAATGCAAGAATCACTTTCACACATAAACTGAAAAGTTCAGAATCAATTTCATCAATGGCTACCGAAATTATTCCTAACATGAGTTTAAATAGTCTTTTAAAAACTAACTCTAATTTTGTTCATGTTTTTTAGGCTAATAATTTCGTGCTGGAATCGATCAATATAATTAGAAATTCAATATTTTATTATTTTAATCAATTGTTTTTTATTTGATATTGTGGTGATTTTTAGTGGATCAAGTATAGATTTTTATTTGGTGGATCAATTATAGTTTTCTACAATGCATGTTCCTTTAATCAATGATTTCATGCTATAAATAGTTAAGAAATTAGAGGATTAATATTTTGATAACCTGCTCTATTTTGTTTGCTCTTAGTGGATAATTTTATTTTATGATTAGTTCTGGAATTAGAAAAACTTAATGTTTAATTTAACAATCATTGGGTTCTTAAAATTAATATATGTACTTAGTGCTTCTAATTGGTTCATGAAAAACATGGTTTTTTTTTTTTACATTTATCATTAAATTTTATGTTCTTTGCCTTTGTTAGCAATGTACTTTTCAATGTTGCCATTCAAATTTTTTTGCTTGATTTTTTTCCCTTTTTTGTCCTGTAGATGCCTTTGTTTTTATTGTTTAATAAAATTAATTTGTGATTGGTTTGTTATTTTTCAAGTTGGTGTATTGTGTGGGTTACTTAAAGGACAACCTCCACCAATATTGATGTCATTTCAATTGTCCTACCTATTAGAGAAGTGCCTATATTTCATTAGCACTTTTAGCAATATATATTTATATTATGAACTTACAGGTTAGACTATACCCTCATAAGTTGTTGAGGGTGCAATGACAAATAGCTTAAATAAATAAATGAAATTAGAAAAAAAGGGAGGAAAAGTAGATGCAATTTACCTTTTACCATAATACAATCCCTAATTTTTTATGTAGGAACATGACTGTGCAAATTAAGGATATCAAAAAGTACACCTTTTATCTATTGATGCGAGCATGAGTTTGTTGTGCATGAATTTCAAAATTTGAGAAACAAGTCAACAATTTTAATTATGTTTTTTGGGATAATCAAGTGCAGTTGTTTTCTTATGAACATTTTCCTTTCATTTATATTGAAAGAAGAAAATCATACCTGCATATATTTTTACCATTTTCTTTACAAGTATATCCAATAGTCAAACAAGATATATTATTTGTTTTATTCTTCATTTTGTTCTAACTCATCCTTTTCTTCTATTTTGGTATCGATTTCTTTCGCAATGCAAATATTATCATCTATTTGAATTTTTATTTTTATTTTGCACTTATTTTTTATACATAACATAATCATTGTTGTTTAAAGTGTAAAACTATCTAAGGATGATTAAAAGCAAAAGATGTTGCTCATTGTGCTGATGCAGTTATTAAGGGTCTTTACTACGAAGTTAGGGGGTTTTACGCTTATGAAAAAAGATCAACAAATATAGTTGATAACAATGTGGTTGTCGAGTTTAAACCTTCAGTCAAATTTAAAACTATTGACCCTCTCACCCCTGCAGTGCCAAGATATTACTTCAACTTCATTGACTTTGCACACGTTCTCTCTCTAAAAAAGGGTTCAAGAGTTCTCATAGGTTTGATTGGATCCTTTTACATTATGTCTAATTTATTATCCATGTGTGTCAATCTCAAATTAACATGTATATATATTTTTATTCAAATATTCTAAGAAGGCTTAAAGCTATTCAACCGTTTGAACAAATATTAGTTCGGGGCCAAACATTGAAGAATAAAAGTGAGTTTATACTTGAAAATATAAGGCTTGTTAACAAATTCAAAACATTTTTATATTATATATTTTTTTAACATGTTTATTAAAGGGGTGATGAAATGTGCATAACTGTATGGAGTGATTGCGCAAGGAATTTTGATGATTCAGCTCTTCAGACACTCAAATTGCCAATTATTATGACTTTTACATGATTTCATGTAATAGAATATCGAGGTTTCAATATCTTATGTTGCGTGAAAACTCTACTTCTTAAGCATGTTGTTGTTTTTTGACATATTTTCTTATTTTAGTGTCTCATTTCAATACCAACTTTTTCAACCACTAGGTCAACCTAATTTAAATGGGACAATTACTTCTCTTTGGTATATAAATCCTGACATACCAGAAGTGGTTCTTTACCATCATCATTAAGTTTCTTCAAATGAATTTAAATTTTGCTTTTAATAATTTTAATGTTTTATTTATATTTATGGCCATCTAATATCATATGAATTCTTCTTTGAAAGCTTTGAGAAATTGCATTATGTGTACCAACTTCCTTCACCTCCAATGCTGTTTTGAAATTGGAGGACTAGATTATTGAAAATAGAAAAGCAATCAAAGAAATATTTTTCATGAATTCATACGAGCACAAGGTCTGATTTATTCCTACATATTGTTTTTTTTTTATTTCGTTGCTTTTTTTTACTATAATTTGTGCACCATTTAAAATGTATCAAAATGTATCAATACTAATTTTATGTGAAGCGCTGAATCTACTTGTCCTCTTATAACATAATATTAGATTCACATACCGTGCATCAATTACTCATTTCAATATTTTTAATGGATGGTGGTACCCAAGTTGTCCACATTGCAACAAAAAACTAGGTGACACTACTAAGAATCCAGTTTGCATGGAGATTATGATGCAATAACATCCTTGCGTGTGGCATGATGGGTTATTGAAAATATAAAAAACTTAATGATTTGGTATTTGTTGTTTATGTACAACCAATATTTTCTTGGTATATTAACTTCATGCATTATTTTTACAATTTATGTAGGTTTCGCCTTGATTGAGTTGTCACCAATGAAATAAATGTGACAAGCTTTCTCATGGTTGGAAAAGTTGTAGATTTTTTTTTTGGATCATCAGCACATCACTATATGTATGATAGAGGTTTCGATAACCCATCAATAATCGCACCACTTATGGCAACCAAGCTAAGTAGGATATATATTTTTCAATTGTGATTTGAAACAATTCGATCAACAACAAATCGACGTGACATACTCATAAAAAATGCTTTCGATGATGTTCCAATTGAACTAAGTGACATCCAACAAGACCTACCATCTCAAGTATCAAATGTTGATGAATCTATCGATGTGTCTGTTGTATCCAGTACTGCATATAACATGTCATCCGACCCCGTAACACTAGCAAATATTACTAAAAAATCAGTTCCTCAACTACACCATTAACAATTAATCCACTTGACACACAACAGGTGTAAGGTATTACTTTGGATGCTGGACCAAAGAGGAAACTCAACTTTGATTCTGAAGATTTGCAGTAGGGGTTTGTCTCTCTTATGCTCTAAACAAATAAATCATTGTTATTAATTTTCTTTTGCTCTACACATTTAGCTTATCCTTTTAATAAAATATACTTTCATAGTAATTCACAAATTAGACAACTTATTGGAAAAGGATATTCAAGCACAAGCATGCCAATCAACAAATAATATTTCAGGGAAACAAAAGCAAGTGCTTTGACAAAAAAAAATATATGGTTCTTGTCTTATATAACATGTAAGAAACTGCCTTATATAACATTTTGAGTGCGCCTTCATGTCTATTTATTTCTAATTTGTATTACTTTATGATGCTTAATTAAAAACTTATATTGACTGGCCATAAAGCCAACTTATTTGACTATAATTAGTTGAGAAAGGTACATTACGAGCAAAAACCTATAGCAAATTAAGCTCACTTCTTTGTCCTAAGGAAGTAAGGCTTAGGGTTTAATTAATAACAAGAGTTGAAAATGTTAGTTGCATCACAACAAGCACGGTGACCAAATTAATTGTTGATTGTATTGACTCTTATCACATCATATTATATTTACTTTTCTCTGTTTAAGCAGTAAATTAACATTGTAATGTTTTGGTCTTCTAGTGAAGAATTAGTCCTAAGTGATTGAATAAATATATTTTATAAAAAAATAACTAAACTATGTAAACAAACAAAATATAATTCTATGATAAGAAACTACGAATCAATTTTTAATTTATTATTTGAATAGATCAACCACCACAATACAATTCTCCATATTAATTAAGTGCATATTATCTTAAGAACAATTCAAATCTATTATTGATCAAATGTAGTTTCCTAAACAAAAAATGCTCCATCTTTTCCTTCTACTCTTTCTGAAATCTCAGCTTGTCATACAAATTTTGCAGAAAACAATCATGTATATGCTGCTATTGTTGTTGTGATATCACTACTTGATATTGAGATATTTTTCAAGCTTAATTAGATTGATCCATAATTAGATTGACAATGAGATATTTTAAATGTTTTATGACAAGTTTAAACAACTAACATATTGTGGTTGTTCAAAGTATTTCATTTTGATGCAATGTTGCAACTGTTTTTTCTACATTGATAAAACTTTACAATTTTAATTTCTAAATGGCAACCTATAGTTTTTATTTTTTTGCATATCATCGCCAATAAATTTTGGAAATTAATTATATAACTACCAATATAATCATATTAGCTTTGCAAAAAGTTTCAAGAAAAAAATAATTGCCTTTTCCTTTGTTGTAGAAACATTAGACTCGAGGCAGCGTAAAACTTTATGAAACTACTAGAAGATCTACGAAAATTTCCTCACTTTTGTGCTAAAACTTCTTGAAGCAATTATCAATTTCCATATCTTCAATTATGAGGCTTTTATATTGATATTATTATCCTTAAATATGTTAGTATGATCCGACAATTATGTATTTTGTTTTCTATTTCTATTAAACCATGTATATAAACTAACAACACCATGAAGGTGGATGCAGATGTTGGGAAAAAAACTATGTTTTCCCATACTTTTGTGTTGAAAATCTTATGAAAAAATTACTTATTTTTGTTTTTTTGAAGTTAAAGTTTTGATTTTGCTGTTGTTGTGATAGGGTTTTTTGATATATTTTATTATATCAAACTTTGCATGTGTGGATATTATATTATATTTTTTAATTAACAAAATCTATTAATTGCTTCAAACCTAACAATTATAAAAATTATTTACTATGCTTACAACGAAGTGCGAGCAATCCAACTAGTTAATAACTCATGTCCCTCTTCTCTCCTACAATTTTTTTTTAACGTTGAAGAATAAATTATATTAGCCTGCAGGTATAGCGTGGACCACCTACAATTGGAGGTTTAAAGCATTTGTTTGATTTTGTTCATTTTCTTTACTAGCAAATGTTGAAAAATTATCCCAATATATGAATTTGTTTACTGTAGTTTTTTGGGGAATGGACCATCGCTTGCAAGCTTAACCGTTGGCAAGAGTGTAACATATATGTTGATTTATTTTTTTATATAAAAATAAATTATTTTTATTTATCATTAAATACCATGTTCAAAATAGAAGTCTTATTCTTTGTTAGGACAATCTTGACTAAAATCAGGGTTGTCAGTTTCGGCTAAAATGGTCAAAACGTTTCGTACCGGTTAAAAAAAAAGATGAAATGATATCTCTTTTACCTCGGTTTAAATTCTGGCTCACTTTGTATTTTTTAGTCAAATACTGATTGGAACGTTTCGGGTTCGTTCTGCCCGTTTCATTTTGGCCAAATATTTTTTTAAAATAATGATTAATTTGACAATATCAATTATATCTCTTAATCCGACCGTTAGATTGAAATAAAATTTTATGAGAAGTCTCTTAACATATTTATATATATTATATTAAAATTTCATTTCAGAGTAATCAAAGAATATGATGATCTTGTGAGATTGATAATGACATTCTTCTAATATTATACATATTTATAATTTTGTTTAGAAAAATCATTTTATAATGCTGTTTTTGGATTAAATTGCACAATTTTAAAATTTTATTTTTGTATTTGAACTATATATATGTAACTCCAAAACATCACACCCAAACACTCTTAAACCAAAATATTTCATTCCACAAAACACTCTTAAACCAAAATATTTCATTTCAATTAAAAAATAAAATACCAATACAACCTAGACTAAAAATTACAGATGACCTAATTCTGCTAGTCAGGAAAAGCTAGTACTGCTGTAGTTTTTTTTTTCTTAAGAGCAAAGGAGTGATTGTGTGTAGACCAAAGTCTACCGAGTACTTTTACTTGGGCATCGTATCAATTTTAATACTTTTCTTCTTCTTGCCCGTGTGAACCACCGCTGCTTTGGGAACTGAATGATTTTGATATTATATTTTAAAAATATTTAAAAGTATTTTTATTTTTTATTTTAAATTAATTTTTTTTGGTTTTTTTAATTTAATTTTAATGTGTCATGTGAAAAATAATTTAAAAAAAAAACACTTTAAAAAAACAATATCTAAGTATCCAAGAGGCGAAGTCTACCTAAGGCCCCGTTTGTTTGCTGGAAAGTGGTTTCCTTTTGGAAAGTGAATTCCGGGGAAAATGAATTCCTGAAAAGTGAATTCCTAGAAAGTGAATTCCGATATTTGGCTGGAAAATACTTTCTAGTGTTTGTTTATGTTATGGAAAATGATCTGGAAAATAATTTATTAATAAATTAATTTTTTTTTCAAGTTTATTAAAATAATGAGGAACAAATCTTACAAATTAAAAAGTTGAATGAGAATGAAATTGAAAAAAAATATAATTTCATAAATTATCTCAAATAAAATAAATAATAATCAAAATAATAGAGATCAAATCTAAATTTTTTTTTAAAAAATAAAAGGTGTTTAAATTAAAATAATAATAATTAACATTTCATAAATTATTTCATATAAAATAAGTAACAATAAAAAAAATGAGGACCAAATTTGATAGATAAAAAATTTCAATAAAAAAATGATAAGAAAGAAGCAAATAGCAATTATAAAAATAAGAATCAAAATTAATATAAAAATTAAATTTTAGGAGATGGAATTGAAATAAATATTCAAAACAAATTATATATAGCAATCAAAAGTTTGAGGATCAAATTTCATATAATCAGCAAATAATGACATTTATAAATTTTTCACAACTTCCGGAAAGTGTTTTCCGCCCAAATTTTCCGGAAAGCACTTTCCTGAAAACCAAGCCAAATTCTTCTTTGACTGGAAAGTGTTTTCCGTTGACCGGAAAGTGTTTTTCGTTGACCAACTTTCCGGAAGACAAACAAACACCGGAAAGTTTGGAAAGTTGTTTCCCGGAAAGTGAATTCCGGGAAACAAACGTGGCCTAAATGTTCATTTTTTTCAAACATGCATTCAAGTGTCTCACAAAAGAAAAGATAGATAGAAACAACTCAATATATGTTATATAATCAACACGAAGGACTTTTGAAAGACAAAATTATCAACATCCAGTACTCAATTTTCCACTGCGTGTTGGCCGTCTCCACTGTTGTCGCGCCTCAGACTACGGTTGAAGTTATCGTTCAGCATCTATATTGCCTTCTCTCCAACGGATTTTGCTATTTTGTCTTAAAGTTCAGGGCATCCTCTCTGAGGGTCTGCTCCTTAAACTGTCACTCCGCCTGCGCTGGTATCTCTCCATGTGATCACCCCAAAAATTACCATTCCCTCTAAAGTTACCATTTCTACTAAAACCACCATTCTCCCTATAACTGTTTAGACCATGTCGAATCCGCTCTGGAACATTATTCCTACTGTTGTTCCATGTAATACTGGTGGTTCGTCTATTGGTATAACTATAGCTGTTCAGACCACGCAGCATCCTCTCTGGAATATTACTCCTCGAACTGTTGTTCCGTCTAAAATTGTTGTTGGTTCGTCTATTAGCATAACTAGCTCCCCTTTCATAGCCTGCTGGTAACATGTTTCTGTTCCATCTGAAATTGTTGGTTTGCCTACTGTTATGGATAGTCTCCATATCATGGTCTTCTGGCGACAAATCAAGTTCAAAACGGATGGTGACAACATGATAGTCATATACGTTTGAAGTAGTCTCATCCTGATAATCTCTTGTATTTCCGTCTTCATTCTCCTCATCTTCTTCTTCAGTATTTGGGCTGACCATAGCAGGGAGGTCATCAAAATGTCTACCAAGCTCCTCTTGTTCCTCTCTTGTAAAACCGAGCGTAGCTACCATGTCCGCAACATCTCTTTCATACTCAAAGATGGTCCAGTCATGTTGTCGTTGGATGTCCACATCTGATGGACGGATGAAAGGATGGTCAGACCTTGCATGCTTTCTAAGTTCCGAATAACTCCCACTAAAATTACAAGTCTCCCAAGAGCAACTCCGTACCTTGGAATTCATGAATTCTCGTGCAGGATTTACAACAGTCCATCCATAGATTTGTCCTCGACACAGAGGGCAACAAAGCTTAGGCTGCGGCTCACTCTCATAATGCCCGGTTTGATCAAGCAGTTGCAATTCTTCCCCTGTTCTACTGGAAACAGAAGGAATTTCATACAAAATTTCCATGGATGGAGATGACACATCTGACTTGCGGAATTGGTCAAGGCAATTGGAGTGGCGATAGCTAGTATTGCACATGTAAGGCCGGCAGCCTTTGCCAAAGGAAGAACATTGTAAGAGAACAGCATTGTGGGGATGTTCCATGCAAATAGGGCACCTAATTTGTTCCCATTCTTGGACATCTTTGGTCAATCTCAATGTGCTCTCGTCACCTTTATCATGTGGATGGTCCACAGAGACAGGGAAACTGACATTCTCCCATTTTTGGACATTCTCATCCAATCCCAATGAGCTTTGGGTTTTGAATTGCTCAGTATTTTTTGAACTGCAAGGACAAGGCAACGATCTAGACCGATCAGAAGACAAAGGATCAACTCTTCTATCCTTTGGCATTTTCAGAAACTTAGAATTCACCTCCCTCTTAAAAAGAATATGATCCCTTGATAATCATACGAAAATCATGTAATCAGTGCATTAAGTTTAACTTTAACCATAGGAAAAGCAACATTAAAACAGTACAAAATAAAATGTAACTTGAAGAAATTAGTCATCAAATCCAAGAAACCATTTATCTGTCCAAATAACACAACAAAGCAAGCAATGGTCTTACAAACATAAAGCAGCTAGTCACATTCCTTGTATGCTTGTGCTGGCAAATATTATTTGCTAACCTTGTTGTTTTCAAGAATGTGATCATCAATATCAATGTCCTATATAAAGTGTCGAAGAGAACAATCATTAAACAAAACTATAGTCCAAAGGAAAAACACAACAACAGCATATTCTCTGTCCTCGCGAAGACCTTAACTTAAGGTCACATCACATCAGAAAAAATGATTTTTCTGGAATTATTTGAAATATACCCCATTATTTTTTTGAAGCTAGACTTCAACTGTAAGTCAGATGCACTAACAAATTATCAACTAATACTGGATAAATAGAATCTCAAATCATTAAAAAAAGTAGCATAAATTACATACCAAGTAGTTGATCGATTTTCTTTGAACAAGCTAACCAACTTGAAACAGATGTGAGAAGCAGCAAAGACCCAAGTCAATTCAACTGAAACAAGAAAAAAAAGACAATCTTACTGATACAAAAACCATCCATCTTATAGCGATGTTAACAAATAGCGACAGGATGGAATAAGAGA
Source organism: Salix dunnii (assembly GCA_015731905.1). Taxonomy (NCBI): domain Eukaryota; kingdom Viridiplantae; phylum Streptophyta; class Magnoliopsida; order Malpighiales; family Salicaceae; genus Salix; species Salix dunnii. The sequence continues at coordinate 4,725,384 of CM027661.1, forward strand.
TATTTATATGGATCACAAGATTTAATAGCGACAACTTGAAACTCGGAGAAAAGCTTGTGATCCCTTTGAAACGAGTGAGGAATGCATGGCATCAAAAGCAACAGGTAGGAATACGACATAGAATTTCATCAAGCAAACCACATCATAAGATAAACAACAAGCCAATAACTAGTTCAGTTGAAAGTGGAAGTCTAAGAGAGTCACCTGAAGATCCGAGAGAGACGATTTGGCTCTTCAAATAAGAGCAAAACACGGCATGGGTGTTATTAATGATGTCCTGGTGCGTATTTATAGCACCATAAACACCGGCTCTGTTTTTGTTTTTTTTTTGAAGGCCCAAACGAAATTTCAAACCCGTCGATTTGAAAAGCCCATTCTGTGTTAATTTCAGCAAAATTATGTGGCGAATTCAATCCAAAAAATAAAATAAAACAAAAAGGCGAGTTTAACTTGAATACACAAGAACGACGTCGTTTTGATAAACCTAAATTCGACTCAGCTACCTAGCTTCCTTTTTTCTGTTAACTTTGGCCGCGCCGTAAGAAATTAAAAATAGAGAGAGAGAGCTTTCATTCAATTGCTCATAATTCATCAAGAAAGATCACAATTGGGAAAATAATTTCTTTATTAGATTTTCGTACGTGAAAACAATTTTGAAGGATCACTTGAAGAACTTTTCTTCTGCTTGCCGAGGTACTTGTTAGTTCACAGAGTCTAGTTTCTTATGCTAGTCAGGAAGCTTCTTCTTTTTTTTTCTTAAGAGAAAAAAAAGTAATCAAAATTATGTAAACATGTTGCAAAGGTTTCCCTCAGCTGCATTCCAAGTATGAATAAAGTCAAAGCTAATAGGGATAGTTACTTTTCCATGAGGGCCATTAGCTTTGACTGAAGATAGGTTTTCCGAACTAAATAGCAAATAATAGTCAATGAAAAATATTTGTAGACAGAGGATTATAGTGGGATTAGGCCCTCAAATTTTCTTATTTACTCCAATGTTGAAATTAGCCTTGTACTCATATCATTCTTCCTTCACTGTGCTGGTGGTGATCAAGCATGTAATTCTAGCAAGAAGAAAGGTGTTGACCCTCTCAATATTTATTTTCACCATCTTACATGTGTGGAATTTGACAGTGCCAATTCTAGTGAAATACTTGCAATCAGTTCCTGCTAGTGTTCTATCCTATTTGTTAGAACCACTAGGAATGTTAGTGTGACATAAATGCTTGACAACTAATTTTGTTATTGCTGGAATGAATACTAATGTATGCTCACACATTCACTTAACTGATATAGATCATAGTGAAGCTACTGATGGAGCTCTTGTGGAGTATGATGTCAATGAGCTGACCATGGGTGAAAAACTTGCTAGTGTCTTTTTACAAGATAAGATAGACAAATCACCTCCTCATGCAAAGTCTCCAAGTGCTGACTCTCTCAACATTCTTCTTAAGCAAGCATTGGGTGCTGATGATCGTGCTCTTCTATTAGATTGCTTATACACCCAAGATGAGAAGGTTGTTTTCACCACTTTTTGTCAAAATAGTAACGAATATGGACTGAATGATCACCCTTGACGAGTGTCTTGTTCATTAAATAGAATGTAGATGGATTTACATGCCTTGGCTACAAATTCAGGCTAAGCATGGAAGTATAAGAATTCTACTAAAACACTACAACTCTAAGTAATTTCCTAATTAATATATAATCACATCCCTTGACATCCCCCCTCAAATTGATGCTGGTCGAACAAGAAGCATCAATTTGTCAACTAAGAATTTATGCCGATGCCGAGAGAGAGCTTTAGTGAAAATATCAGCAGTCTGATGTTCAGTTGTAATGTGAGGTAGTGTAATTCAATGTCGGTGAAAAGATTCATGAATGGAATGATAGTCAACCTCAATATGTTTTGTACGCTTATGAAATACTGGATTAACAGCAATTTGAATCGCACTAGTATTATCAGCATGAAGATGAGTGGAATGAAGCTGGAGAAAACCAAGTTCCCCTAATAACCCACGAAGCCATGTAATTTCAGAGCAGGCAGAAGACATAGCATGATATTCGGATTCTGTGGAGGATTTGGAAACTCTATCTTGCTTCTTACTCTTCCAAGAAATGAGTGCATTGCCCAAAAACATACACCATTCGATCACAGAGCGACGAGTATCTGCACAACCGGCCCAATCAACGTCAATATATCCTTCCAACTGTAAGGAAGATTTCTTAGGAAAGAATAACCCTCGTGAAGAGGTACCCTTTAGATATCGGATGATGCGGCGAACAACAGCAAGGTGAAGATGTCGAGGTGCCTACATAAATTAACTGACTTGCTGCATAGCAAAAGAAATATCAGGAAGAATAATCGTTAAGTAATTCAAACTCCCAACTAGTTGCCGATACAAGGATGGATCTGATAGAAGCTCGCCTTCCTCCTGTCGAAGCTTCAAATTGACCTCCAATGGAGTAAGAATGGAATTACCCATTTGGAGACCATTTAATGAGATGACTTCCTCTGTGTATTTGTGCTGATGTAACAATGTACTAGTCGGAGTAATCTGAACTTCAATACCTAGAAAATACTGCAAGGGACCAAGATCTTTTATGTGAAAAGAGTCTTGGAGATGCGTTTGCAAGTATTTAAGTAATTCCGTATCCGATCCAGTAATCACAATATCATCAACATAGACTAGAAGCATCACAATTCCTGTAGATATCTTGCGAAGAAACAAAGAGGAATCAAACTGGCTCTGAATAAAGTTAAAGGCAAGCAAAGTAGAGCGAAATTTATCAAACCATGCCCGCGGAGCCTATTTCAAACCATACAAAGATCGGCGTAGCCGACAGACCTCGGAGGAGGGTGTATGAAACATGCCCAGGGGTGGAGACATATAAATTTCTTCCTTTAAATCTCCATGTAGAAAGGCATTTTTCACATCCATCTGTCTTAGAGACCACTCCTGTGATGTAGCCAGTGTCAATATAGTCCGTACAATGGTCATTTTAGCCACTGGTGCAAATGTCTCTTAATAATGAATACCATACTCCTGTCGATTCCCAAGAGCTACGAGACGAGCCTTATATCAATCTAGGGAGCCATCAGATCTAAATTTTACTGAGTATACCCATCTACAACCAATAGGTTTGACTCCAGGTGGGTAAGTCATAAGATCCCAAGTGTGATTGTCTTGAAGAGCTTGAATTTTTTCTTGCATGGCTTGTTGCCAATAAGCCTGAGTGGCTGCCTGTGTATAAGAGTGAGGAACATAAATAGTATCAAGAGTGGCAGTAAGCGACGTAGAAAAACCATATCTATTTGGTGGATGTGGAACCCGAGTGGACTGTCGGGCTGGTAGTGTAGAATCAGGTGACGAAGTGGTGTCTGAAAGAGGCACTGGAGGAGGACGTCTTTGATACACTATACCTGGTTTAAATTGCTTAATAGAAGGAGGGACATCATCAAATGGAGGAAGAGGGGCAGTAGGGGAATCAGACATAACATGAGATTGAAAGAAATATTGATTTTCAAAGAAAACTACATTCCGAGAGATTCAAAATTTATTTGCATGAGCATCATAACATATAAATCCTTTATGAGTAAGACTATATCCCATAAAAGCACATATGACAGATTGAGCAACAAGCTTGTGACGTTCAGTGGGTGGCAGATGGACAAAACAAACACACTCAAATGTATGAAGTGATTTATAATCTGGAGGTATACCAAATAAACGGAGATAGGGAGAATCATAATTTAGAGTGACTGTAGGCAAACGATTGATCAAATAAACAGTTGTAGATAATGCTTCTACCTAGAATTTGGTAGGGACAGACGAATCAATTAGCAAATTACGAACATCTAAGAGATGATGATTCTTACGCTCAACGACTCCATTTTATTGAGGAGTGTAGGGGCAAGAGCGTTAGAAATTATCCATTTTTGCTGAAGATAATTCTGAAAGGAATGTGACATGTATTCCCCTCCTGAGTCGGAGCGTAAGATTTTGATAGAAGTATTGAATTGTTTCTTGATAAGTGCAACAAATCTTTGAAAAACAGAGAACACATCAGCTTTAGAGCGAAGAAAATAAATCCAAGTAAATCGACTATAATGATCGATAAATGTCACAAAATAACGATACTGCCAATGAGAAATAATGGGACTTGCCCCCCAAACATCAGTATGTATAATTTCAAAAGAAGTGGAAGCACGACTACCATGCATAGGAAAAGATAAAGTTTTACTTTTACCAAGATGACAAATAGCACAATCAAAAGATGAGGGGGAATTATTATTATTGCCCAAAAAACCATGTCTTAAAAGATGAGTTAAGACAACAGAATTAGGATGACCCAATTTCTTATGCCATACTTCATTGTTATTGGCAATAGCCATACAAGCAAAAGAAACAACATTAGGAATAGGAAAATATAGAGGAAAAAGATGTTCCACTTTAGACCCCCTCGCGATCACCATTCCCAACACCTGATCCTGCACAATACAACCACCATGAGAGAAATAAACATCACAGTTATCATCCATTAACTGTCCAACAGAAATCAAGCTAGTAGATAAAGCAAGAGAGACAAAAACATCTATAAATGAAGGACCCAAATTCCCAATAGCAGTAATAGGAAGCATACTGCCATCAGCAATTTGAATAGATTGCATGCTGTCATACTCATGAACATCATGAAGATCCGTTGCACTATCAGTCATATGATTAGAAGCTCCCGAATTAACAATCCAAGGAGTGGAGGTAGGAATTATACCTTGTAGGTCTAAGGCCGTAATAGCCGAGACAATCATCTGTTGAACCATAGCAGGTGTAAGAACAGATGAATCAGAGCTTACAGTGGTAGGCGCAGAAGACGAAGCCTGGATAGAAGCTTGAAAAGCTTGAGATTGGCGATTCTAAGGGCGTACCCGACAATATCTGATGAAGTGGCCTGGTTTCTTACAATAGTTGCAAACTTTCTTAGGACAGTTACGAGCAATATTAACAAGCATCTCTTTGCAGCTAAAACACTGAAACTTGTGCGTTCCTCTTCCTTGCGCGGCATAAGCTACAGTAACAGGCTCAGAAAAAACCTTATGAGAAGCCATACCCATCTGAGTGGATAATCGTTGCTCCTCACGCAATAACTCCCCCAAGCAGATATCCAAGGAGGGAACCGGAACATGATTCAATAAACCAGCTCTAACATGTTCAAATTCAAGATGAAGTTTCATTAAAAATTGATCGTGTTGACTCTCAGCATGAACCGCTTGAAGAGCCACGAGAGCCGCAGTAGGAACCTTAGCATGAACAATAGTAGAATACTCACTCCAGATATTAAGAAAGCTAGAATAAAATTGTTCAATGGTTAAGTTACCCTGACTATTACTGCTAATCTCTATTTCCAATTGGAATTTCCGAGCACTATTATCCTGATGATAAATGCGATGTAAATAGGTCCACATAGCTTGAGCCGTAGAGAAACATCGAAGATTAGTAACCAAATGAGGCTCAATTGTTCCCAATAGCCAAGAAATCACCTTAACATCCTAGACTTCCCATTTAGCCAATTCCTCTTCCTCAGTGGAAATTTTAGTAGAATTATCAATGTGATGAAATAATTCTTTCCCTTTCAAAAATATTTAAATTGAAATTCCCACGTAGGAAATTTTTTTCCAGTAAAACGGATAATATTATTTTCCATAGACATGATGTAAATCCCGAAAAAGTAATACAAAAAAATAAAAAGCTGATTAATAATTGGCCTGGTGAAGAATTCCCAAGAAATCAGGCCTACAAGTAGAAGCCCACAACAAGAGAGCCCACAAATAGATGCTCACTTTAAGGGAGCCCAAGAAATAGCCCACATAGTCACAAATCAAAACAAGGCCCAAAAAGCAAAGCCCACACAGTCACAAATCAAAACAGCCCACACAACTTTCGGCGCAATTCACGGAAGAGAAATATAAAAGGCAAAACGACTTCGTTGAATACTTCTTCAACGAATGTGTAGGGAAAAGACCAGACATCGGCGATGATGCTCAGAATGCCGACCACTTCTCTAACCACCACAGAACTTCCAGCCACCATAGAGAGCGCTAATATACGCATTACAACCCAGCCACAACCAGAAACCCATGCCAGAAAAGACGACACAGCCACACAACCCCCACAAAAAAAAATCACACCGGAACAGTCACCGATCTCCACCACAATCACAGAACAGTACGCCTACAGCCACAATCAAAGAACTCACACAAAAGACTTCACATATCAAGAAAAGAAATCGTTATGCTCACAATGATTTACAGGTCAGTAGCTCTGATACCATGTCAAAATAGTAATGAATATGGACTGAATGATCACCCTTGATGAGTGTCTTGTTCATTAAATAGAATGTAGATGGATTTACATGCTCTGGCTACAAATTTGGGCTAAGCATGGAAGTATAAGAATTCTACTAAAACACTACAGCTCTAATTAATTTCCTAATTAATATATAATCACATCCTTATAATCACATCCCTGGACACTTTTGATATGTTAATGCTGAACTTTACCTACTGGATGTTTTCTTTAGTGTGAAACCAATTGCTATTATGTTTACCATAAACTTGTTGATTATCGTGCTCTTCTATTAGATTGCTTATACACCCAATATGAGAAGGTTGTTCCCACCACTTATGATAAATGCTGAACTTTACCTATAAGATGTTTTCTTTAGTGTGAAACCAATTGCTATTATGCTCACCATAAACTTGGGTGCTCAATTTCTTTTCACATTTGTTTTCATTAAGCAGGTTTTTATCAAGAAACAAATGTACTGGTACATAACTTAGAAATTAACTGTTTACAAGTTATTGCAAATTCAATCTCACTGTGTAGTCCATCTGATGTGCTCAAGCTCTTACAGTCTCTTCGCTCCATAATTCATTTCAGGTGGATAATTCTTTTTCTTATCATGTTGTATTTGGCAGTCTATCTGTCCATGATTCTTTCAAAATTGTATTTAGTTTGTGGAATTCATTGAAGTTCTCTCTTTAATCTTACAATTCTTAAAGGTGGGATAGAAAGAATTGTTTGGATTTGAACCAAGCTTATCTCATTGTCAAGTCTTATATAATGTGTTTTTGTTTCAGGGTTGCAATCTTGGCTTGTGCTTTTCCTTTGATAAGAAGTTTACTCCTCCAACATTCAACTGGAATAATGTCTTAGGAATCTTTTTTACTTGCTTTGAATTCTTTATATCAGGTGAAAATGAGAACTTTAACCTGGAAAGACTCTGGTGGTGATGCATAGCGAAAAAACAAAAATCTATCTGCAAATGTTGGCGTGAGCTGTACAAATCTCTACACATTAGGAAATTAGAGCTGTCATATTTCCTATTTATAAGCATCCCGATTGTTATGGAATGCGGATCATCTTTTTTTCCTAAAGTAGCTGTGTAGGACTGCAAATTGATGTATATATATACTGAGTATTTGTAATGAGAATTACAAAAAAATTCACCCTAGTAATCTCTCTAATTGACATGGTATCAAAGCGGAGATCCTTTTCTTGAATTTTTCTATAACAAGCTGTTGCTGTGACATCACCTATGACGATGGAAACATCAACAGATTTGGTTGATCAGGAACAACCAAATTCGATTGGAAACCTTGAAGAGCTCTTGACAAGAATGACTCAAGCTTTAAACAAGAACCCAACATCCCTCCAAACTCAACCTTTAGTAGTAATGTATGATATGGCTACTACATAGATTGGTATCATACTTGATGGTACCAATTTTTACTTTATGGTCTCAAATTGTTGAGATGTTTATCTCAGGAAAAGACAAATTAAGATATATTAATGGTGATTTACCACAACCAGAACCTCATGATCCTACATTTAGGAGATGGAGGACAAAAAACTCTATTGTGAAAGGATGGTTGATTGGCTCAATGGATCCATCCTTAGTCAGTAACTTCATTCGATCCCCAATGGCAAAACAAGTAGGGGATTCAATTTCTACTACCCATTTTGCTGGGGTTGATACATCTTAGGTTTATGAGTTAAAGAGACGCGTTACTCGAATGAAACATTTAGGAGAACCAATTGAGTTATATTATAATGGTCTTCAAGGTTTATGGAGGAAAGTTGATTTTCGTAGACCAAATTCAATGGAGTGTGCGGGTGATATCCAAAAATATAACTCTCTTACAAGAAGATCGAGTGTATACATTCCTTGATGGGCTAGATGATAGACTTGACAAGATCTGAGGTGATGTACTTCAACTTAAACCATTTCCAACTGTTGAACAAGCTTATGCTTATGTTTGAAGGGAGGATACTAGACAAGTTGTCATGCTCTCAAATAATGGCAACACTCAAGCTGCTGCTATGTTCTCTAAAGGAATGAAGGGAAGGCCTTAACGACAGTTCACACTCCAAGTGGCCAAACCTGGAAATTCCTCAACAATTGGTGGAATATTGTACTCTGTATCACAGAAGGATAAAAGACAGGTGGATGAGGGAAGTAATGGTTGCTCTTATTGTGGGAACATAAAGCACACCCGTGAAACATGTTTCAAACTACATGGCTATCCAGAATGGTGGACTGAACTCAAGGGATAGAAACAAAGAGGAGTTGCTGGTGGTACTGGACAAGTAGCCATGATGAATGCAGAACAAATAAGTGTAAAACCCAAGTTTTTGTTTTCTCAACTCAAAGAATCACTAGATGAAATCACAACAACAACTCGGGAATCAAGGTAACAATTGTTGTTACGACAACAATGCTTTACTGACCTCTAAGGAATGCAACAATGATGGTTAGATAGTGGATTCGGGAGTAACAGACCACATGACATTCAACCTAGATGATTTTGCTGAAACAACAGAACCAAGGTGAACTAATTTCAATGCCAACGGGTTTATGTATCCAGCTACAGGGGTTGGAACAATAGACATATCATCTTCAATATCACTGCCTAATACTCTATTAGTTCCATCTCTTTCAAGTAAATTAATTTCTATGGGACAAGCCACTAAGGAGTTTAATTGTGTAGCAATAATGTATCCAAATATTTGTTTATTTCAGGATATCCTCATGAAGGAGATCCTTGGGTGTGGAACTAAGAGAGAGAGAGAGAGGTTATATTACATGGATGACTTCATTTCAGAGAGAGTTAAGACTGTGAGTTGAACACTTGATGCAAATAAAGAACAAATTTGGCTTTGGCATTACTGGTTAGGACATCCATTATTTAGCTACATGAAATATTTATTTTCATAGTTGTTTTCCACTTTGAAAAATTTAGATTTCAAATGTGAGACTTGCATCCTAGCCAAGAGTCATCACGCATCTTTTCTGATTAGTCTGAATAAAATTGATTCCTTTTATTTTGATTCACTTTGATGTTTGGGGACCTTCTCCCATTATAACTATTTTTGGTATACGATGGTTTGTGACTTTTATGGATGACTGTACTCGAATGACATGGATATATTTGTTGAAATGCAATGATGAAATATTTGAGGTGTTTTAAGCATTTCATGCTATGATTCAAAACCAATTTTCAGCCAAACTCCGTATTCTTCGATACAACAATAGAGGGGAGTATATGAATAAAGATTTCAAAGAATATTTTTGAAAACATGGACTCCACAACAAAATAGAGTGGCCGAACAGACTAATTGATATATTCTTGAAATTGCTCTCTTGCTATTGATTGGAGCAAAAACATTGGGACATCATTGGGATGATGTTGTCAAGATTGCTGTCTATTTGTTGAACTGAATGCCATCTAAAGTTTTGGACTTCAAAACTCCATTACAGGTTTTGTCCTAGCATGTGAACCTTCCATCTCTACTTTTTATACCACCAACACCAAGAGTATTTAGTTGTGTTGCATTTGTTCATCTGCACAAAAATCAACAGACCAAAATTGAACCTTGTGTTGTCTGATGCATGTTTTTGGGATGTGGTCCACATAAGAAGGGTCATCGGTGTTATGATCCAAAAACAAGACGAGTCTATGTATCAATGGATGTAACCTTTGTTGAATTGGACAACTTGTATTCATCACAAATATCAACTTCTCCTCTCTAGGGGAAGACTTGGGATAAAGTGTAGAAACTGTGGGATGATCTGACAACGACACTACATCCAAAGGTTGTGACTGGATTGAATCAAGAGGCTGTGAAAGGTATGATCAAACTACATCAAGGGGCTATGGTTGAATTGAATCAAGAGGCTGTAAGTGGAGCGAGCACTAAACCAAACCAAGATATGGACCTAAATGAAGAAAGAGTGGTTGTTATGGAAGTCGAAACTTTCTTGTTGAAGGAGAGCAAGAGTTTCTAGAAGTGGCTATACAAACTGAAGGAGAGCAAGAGGTTGCATTGCACATTCAAAATAAACAAACCCCTCTCTTTGATTTATCTGATAGTGACAACCCTTCATTTGAGGTTGCAATGTTTTGAATATCCCTGTCAGTTATCACTTACCTTTTAGGCACAATTGGGGCAAGCCCCCAGCTTATTACTCACCAAATGAAGAAAGGAAACAAGCAAAGTATCATATCTCAAATCATGTGACTACATCAAGACTTTCTAACCCTCTCAAAGCCTTGGCACTCAGGTTGTCTTCCTATTAAGTTCCTTGCAAAATCCAGGAAGCATTTAATGATAAAAAATGGTCTCAAGTAATTCAAAATGGGAGCCTTGAATAAAAAAAGAACATGAGATCTTGTTTTACTGCTGAATGGGAAGAAAACAATTGGGTGTAAGTGGGTGTTTTCCATCAAGCATAAGCAGATGACTCTATTGAATGGTATAAGGCAAGATTAGTGGCCAAGAGGTATACTCAGATATGCAAAATAGACTATCAAGAAATATTTTCTCTAGTAGCAAAACTTAATACTGTTAGAGTACTATTATCTATGGATGCAACTTTAGATTGACCTCTACATCAATTTGATGTGAAGAATGCGTTTCTTCATGATAATCTTTAGGAAGAAGTATATATGGATATACCACGTAGCTATACAACACCTGCTCCTAGAATTGTCTGGAAGTTATAACGGGTGTTATATGGATTTAAATAATCACCCCATGCATGGTTTGGTCGATTTAGCATGGCTATGAAAAAGTATGGTTTTCAACAAAGCAACTTAGACCATACTCTCTTCCTAAAAAGATGACAGAGTAAGATAACTACTTTGATAATCTATGCAAATGACATGATTATTATAAGAGATTATATAGAAGAAATCTACAAGTTACAAAAGCAATTAGCTATAAAATTCAAAATGAAGAACTTGGGTGGACTTAAATTTTTTTTTGGAGTTGAAATGGCCAGATCAAGTTAAGGCAACTTTCTTTCACAAAGAAAGTATGTATTTGATTTCCTGAGTGAAGTGGGAATGCTTGATTGCAAACTAGTAGAGACTTCAACTGTTCAGAATCAAAAACTTAGAGAGTACCTTGACTAGGAACCAACTAATAAGGAAAGAAATCAATGACTGGTAGGTAAGCTAATCTACTTATCACATATTCGTTCAAATATTTCATATGTTGTTAGCTTAGTCAATCAATTTATGCACTGTCAGAGTAAAGACCATATGGATGTAGTCATTAGAATTCTTTGATACCTGAAATCTACTCCGGGAAAGGGGTTTATGTTTTCTAAAAATAATCACTTAAACATTGAAGGATATACCGATATTGATTGGGCATGAAATATGTATGATAGGAAATCTACATCTAGATATTTCACTTTCATTCGGGGTAACTTGGTTACATGGTGGAGTAAAAAACAAAAAATAATAGCATTATTGAGTGCTGAAGATGAGTTTCGAGGTATGACTTAGGGGCTGTGGGAGCTCCTATGGATACAAAGACTAATATCATAAATTGACTAATATCATAAATTGGTTTCATCCATAACTCAGAAATGAATTTTTATTGTGATAATAAAACTGCAATTGAAATATCCTAGAACCCAATCTAGCATGACAGGACAAAACACATTGAGATTGACTGACATTTCATCAAACAGAATCAACTCACGGATATGCTTACAAAAGTTGTCTCCAATAAAAAAACTTTTATAATTAACTTGACAAGTTGGGTATCAAATATATTTTTTCACCAACTTAAGGGGAAATGTTGGCGTGAGTTGTGCAAATCTCTACACACTAGAAAATTAGAGCTGTCATATTTCCTATTTATAAGCACCCCGATTGTTATGGGATGCTAATTATCTTCTTTTCTAAAGTAATTGTGTAGGACCGCATATTGATGCATATATATATACTGAGTATTTGTAATCAAAATTAAGAAAGAATTCGTCCTAGTAATCTCTCTAATTGACAGCTAGGAAATTAGAGCTGTCATATTTCCTATTTATAAGCACCCCGATTGTTATGGGATGCTAATTATCTTCTTTTCTAAAGTAATTGTGTAGGACCGCATATTGATGCATATATATATACTGAGTATTTGTAATCAAAATTAAGAAAGAATTCGTCCTAGTAATCTCTCTAATTGACAGCAAATTCATGCCCATCCATACATTATGTACTTCCTTTTGTATTTCATCCAATCATTTGTCCCTTCGTTGATTATCGAGGGGTTTTTCATTTGTAATATAGTCGAGATAATCAGATATTAGCTTTCCTTAAAATTTCAGTGCAGATTTTTGCTAGGTTATGGTGCATCTAACATCTTTTTGACGTGGTGGTTCTTGCATTTTACATGCTATTGAATCTAATTGGATGGTCACTATATAATTCTTTTTAAAGTGTTAATTTGAAGCATGTTGGTTTTATTCAGCTCATTGAATCCCGAGTGTCAACTTTCCAGTCAGCTCTTCAATTGTCAAGTTGCTTAGACTTTCTCTATGCGGGGGTTATGTTTTTGTGCGGTATTATGCGGATAGTGGCTAATGCAGCTTGATTAATTGATATTGTGATGATTTGTTTCTTTCTTTAGTTTTTCCTTTTCTCCTGCAAATAGGCTGTTGATGATGCATTACATGAAAATCATGCAGTACCTTCTATAATTTACGAGGAGAGTGACGAGGGGGAATTTAAAGATGCCATGGAAACTGATCAAGATAACAAAATGGAGGAAGCGTCTAATGGACTTAGTGATATTGAAGGAAATGATTGAGTGAGTGATGGCATTATTCAAGCCTATATCGGTTGCCTTTTTGACAACATTTGACAGTTGATGATGTCCTAGAATTAAGGGCTATCAATTCCATGTAGAGTAGCTGGACAATCTCTTTGTTTATGTCCAGTGGACATTGAATCCTTTGACATCATGAGGGAACTACCATAAGCATTTTCCAGGGAGCACAAAGATAATTTAGAAATTTTCTTATATGGGTAACAAGCATACGTCAGGTTTTTTGAAGACTAACTTGGTTTTTTTGATCGTATATACTGTTGTACCTTTAATCAATTTTGTTTTCCTTCGTAGAACAGGTCTTCCATCGTGTTGCTCGCTGATATTTTGAAGAAACTGCAGTTGTATCTTCTCTTCTAAGAAAGACGAGACAAAACACTTAAAACAGCAAAAATCATTTCATGTATTTGCAGTTTAATTTGTTGAGATTCATGATCGTTGATAATTAAGAAAACAACAGTCTCAAAAATAATCTAAATGGAACCAGATTGATAATTTCCTCTGGCTTGGGAAGTAAATTGCACCTGCGTAAAGCAGCCGCTCCCCTTTTTTTTGGTTAATTTTTGGCTGCACCGGGTAATTCTTCGCTCTGACAACGCTTGACCAGCAGTAGACTTTCTCATGAACTGTCCATCACTAGATTACTTTTGACATTGATTGGAAATTAAAAAAAAATTATAAATTATTTTACATAAAATAAATAAGATAAAGAAAAAACAAATTGAAGAGCTCCTTTAAAAATTTAAAGGGTCAAACGTGAAAATCAAGGAGAAGAGAAAAGAAGAAGCTATGAACTCCAAATTAAATGTTTATTGACCATATGTGCCGCCTAGAAATGAAGAGTGTCGTAACCTAATTTTGAGTCACTCCCCAAAACTACCCGAAAATAACAAAAATAAAATAAAGGGGTCTGATGTTAGCAAGTCAATCGAGTTGAAATATGGGATGCTTTCGAAAACTTGATCGTATCCCTTTTTGCACCCGAAAATAAAGAAAATCGCAGATTAAAGGTCGAAATAATTTATTATCAGATAAATCTGCGTAAAAACAAAAAAAAAATATAATTATATTTTACGGGCCAATTCGATCTATATTTTGGTTTAAATTATACTTGTATTTTCAGAATTAATTTTAGGTCCAGTTGAAGGATTTGACTATATTGGTCGAATTAATTTTACTAAGGGTTTCGTTAATAAGAAATCAATTTCTTAAATTTTATTTGGATTTAATTGATGAAATTGAAATTTTCGGAGACCAATTTGATTTTTCAAGTCAATTATACGAAATCGGGGGCCGAATTGAATAAGTTGAGAGTTTAATGGTCGATGAAGGATTAAATCGCGAAAATCAAAGAACCAAGGACCAAAATAAAAACATCGCGCAAAGCTAAGTTTGAGATTGAATTTTTGATGGGATTTAATTGCATGAAATCAAGTTTAAATCCAATTGGGTGCAATTAAATTTTTTAAAAAAAAAAAAATGAAATCTGCATTTAAAAATCATGCACTGTTCCGGCGTGCATGGGCGTTGAATTTTTCAGGCACGTTTAAATGCACGGTGATCACGGCAAAAACAACTCAAATTTTTATGACCATAACAATGTTGATCTTCTTCCCGTTTCATCTCCATCAATCAGCAAAACAGATCAAAGTTTCTATTCAGTATTGATTTCCTTCCCGTTTCATCTCTGTCAATCAGCAAACGGATCAAAGTTCTTCCATATTTGGCGTGACTTTATTCCCAGATTTTTCTTCAATATCACATCCCGGATTCCCCTCTGATTTCTCTCGGTTTAAATCAAACTTTCCATAAACACTACATGGACCTGGGATCATCTCTGCTATAAATAGCAGTGCAGGGAGGAACGATGGAGGGAGGAGAAACAGAGAGTAACGAAGACATTGGAGTGAAGAAGAAACCACGGAAAGAAAGAGAGCATTTTGTTTCAGTCAGCCCCGGCGTCAACAGCTCTCTTTCCTTTTTTTTTCCCTTTCCTCTCGGTCATTCGACCGTCCTCTCTCTCTAAAACCAGAGAGCGTCTTCTCTCTTTCTCTCTCGGTGCAGCACTTCCAACCTTGACTCCGGCCACCTTGTGCCACCACTTCATCATCATCATTTCAGTCTTCACTCCAGCATCACAACCACCATTTCAGGTGAAGGCAGAGGCAATATCTATCGTCGTCTGCAACGTGACAGCAACGCCACCCGTCACCTTCTGTCATCGACTCCGGCCACCACAGGCCTCTATTTCCGACGAGACAACGACCAGAAGAACCACCTTGATCTCCTCTACACAAAGGTGTCAACTGTTCATCTTCTTCCAGTTTTACGTGAAAAACCCGGTTACTGTTTGTGAATACACCAAGAGGGCGGGCTTCCAGCCCATACCCAAGTTGTCTGGGCCGACGGCCCAGACCCAAGATTTCTGGGCCAATGGCCCAATATCTTTCTGGGCTGACAGCCCAGTCTTCCAAATAGGGTGGGCTGCCTGTCAGCCCACCCGAAAAAAAAAATATAAATAAATAAAAAAAAATAATAAAAATAGGAAAAATATGAAAAAATAAAAAATAATATATATATATTTTTGAGAAAATTTAGAACAAAAAATATGATTTTTATGCATACGGCCAATACACTAGCATTTTTTTTTTAAAAAAAAATTGTTTTTGTAATAAAAAATATATATTATCTTGGGTTTTGAAGAGAAAAATGTGTTTTAGCATTGATTTTACAAAGAAAAAATCATTTCTTGCATTTTTTGGATTTTACAACATGTTTGTAAAATCTAAAGGGTATTGGCCAATATTCAAAAAAATATAAAAACTTTTTTTTGGTGATTTGTATTATTCACTATCGGTATTTGAATAAATAAATCCTAAGGGTTTAATATCCAAAATATTCGGCGGGAATGATATACTATTATTCACTGTCGGTATTTGGATAAATAAATCCTAAGGGGTTTAATATCCAAAATATTCGGCGGGAATAATAATTTATTATTCACTATCGGTATTTGGATAAATAAATCCTAAGTGATTAATATCCAAAATATTCGGCGGGAATGATATATTATTATTCACTGTTGGTATTTGGATAAATAAATCCTAAGGGTTGATATCAAAAATATTCGGCGGGAATGATATCCCATTCATCATTTAAACCAACATTGTTTTGAGAGATCAAAATCATAACAAATCATAGCCAAACAAAAATACCAAGCAGCTTACCTTAGGTAGGGCGTACTAGGGGTGCTAAAACCTTCCCTTTACGCAACCAGTCTCTTACTCTAGAATCTCTGAAAGACCAGTTTAGGTTTCCTAGTAACCATAATACTAGGTGGCGACTCCCTTTTTCACGAAAATAAAGATTAGACCCCCGACAACTGAATTTTCCCCGCGCACGCGGGGAACGTCGCCACAACGCCGCGCTCATCATTTTTGGGGTGCGACAGAATGGCGACTCCGCTGGGGACTTTGGACTAAGCTTGATTAATTTTGTTTGTTTATGATATTTTATTGTTTTCATAATTGCTATATGGATGGTTTATAGAAGCTTTAGCATGCATCTTTACTTCATGTCATCATAATATGCCTTGTCATGCATCACTTTTATTATTTTGAGAGCACACACTAAACTTTAAGTTAAGTGGGGGACTAGCAGCTTACCTATGACTTGAGTCAAGGTTGAAGTTTGTGTAAACCCCAACTCTTTGCTGAGTGTTTAGACTGGTAGTGATTGGTACACGAGCCATCCCGCTATCTGCTAAACCCCCATATCACCTTTACGAGGGTGATCACTGGGACAGCAAGAGACCCTCTTTAGAGACCAAGTAGTAAACCTACCCTATGTCTCACATAAAGGAAATAGGACCTATCGTTAGGATGTATGCTCCATAATAATTTTTACATAAACGAAAAACCCTAAAAAACATTTTTGCCTAACAGGTCTTGTGAACGAAATGGCCACCACTACCAAACTTTCCATCATGGAATATGGGAGAAGTTCTGAATTGTCACAATTGACTGAAGGAGACTGCCTTAAAGGCAATGCTATGAGGCTATCACCAATCAAGAATCTGGATTGCATTATAAATGAGGTGAATCGGTTAACGACTCATTTTCAAGATGTGGATAAGGACACATTTTTTAGGAAATACGGACGTCTGATGGAGATTGCGAAGATAGACGTTTTAAGCCTAGTAGTGCGAGCTCTAGTTCATTTTTGGGATCCCGACCACCATTGCTTTTCTTTTGGTAGCATAGACCTATGTCCTACTATGGAGGAATACGGGATGTTGACTGAGTTCCCAAATAATTTATACAGAATTTATTTCCCTTTGAGAAGTGACAAAATCATTCCTGAACTGTCGAAGCTGCTCGGGATCCCCAACTTGGAAAGGTTTTTAGAAAAGAAGGCTGCTGGTCTGAGATGGAAGACGTTGGAGTTGGAACTAGAACAGAAGTCTGGATCGGTGAAAGAAAGATTAATTGCCTTAGGCATATTTGGCCTTGTGTTATTCCCAAGTCGGACAGGTATAGTAAGCTTGGAAGCTGCTGCTGCTTATGTGGAATTTGAGAATGCACAAATCAACCCAGTGGCCTCTATTTTGGCTGAAACCATCATAACGCTTAACCATTGTCGAAGAAACGGTAAAGGAGAAGTGAGATGTTGCACACAGTTGCTATATATCTGGATGGTTAGCCACATTGAAACAAAAAAACCTGTTTTTAATAATTTTTGGTGGTTCAATCGAAAACCATTAAAGATAGTGGAAGAAGAAGAATGGGGAGATCTAGACAACCAAGGTTGGGTAGAAAAACTAAAAGCTATACCTAACAGTGGTTTCAAATGGAAAGCTCCTTGGGTCAAGGCAGTGAATGTTTTAATGAGTTGCGGGCAAAGATGTTGGGTTCCGTTGATAGGGATTACAGGCTATGTGAGTTATGCTCCTACTCTTGTGGTGAGACAACATGGGGGCATGCAATTCATTCCAAGGACCAAGGGAATTGCTCAATTCTTTGGTTTGTTTAAGGAGCCCGTTGCACAAGAAGTCGTGAAGGCCATCAAACAAGATTGGAAACATCTAGTTTTGGCTGAAATAAAAGGTTTAGGAGATCCCAGTGCAAGTGAAGGGTATGCAAAATGGAGAGACTTAGTTGCCTCAGCCGCG
Organism: Salix dunnii; assembly: GCA_015731905.1. Lineage (NCBI taxonomy): Eukaryota > Viridiplantae > Streptophyta > Magnoliopsida > Malpighiales > Salicaceae > Salix > Salix dunnii. The sequence continues at coordinate 4,743,726 of CM027661.1, forward strand.
ACCAATGAAGAAGGCAAGTCTCGCCAAACTGAAGAAAAGTCTGCTAAGAGGAAAAGAGTCGACAATGAAGAGGAATTGAGGAAACAAATCGAAAAGCTTCAGATGGAATTGAGCAAAACTCGAAGAGACAAGTTGATAATGGAAGAAATGGTGTTGGAAGGTGATAAAAGAAGAGCATTTTTAGATGAGCAATTGCAGTCTAGAGATGCAAAAATAATCAAGCTCGAGCTGAAGATGGTTGAGGAGGAGAATGTTAAGATGGGAATTGAGAGAGAACTAACGGAGATGAATCTGAAGTGGATGCAAAGTTGCTCTGAACTCGGTGCATTGAAGATCGAACATAAGGAATGCCAGGAGAGTATAGAATATTACTAGGAGAAATTTGCAGAGGTCCAGTGTGAGTTGATGGATAGAATTGAAAAGTATGAAGAACTGCATAAGAAGTATGTAATGTCAGAAAGTCGTTTGGCGGAGTCTGTGGAAGATAAAGCTGTTGAAGCAGAATTGGCAATTAAGGAAAACGAGATAGGAACTTTGAGGACGAAGCTCGACAAAGAGAGAGAAAAGTTGAAACATCTGGATGAGAAACTAGCATTGATAGAAAAACATAAGGATCAAATCGATGCTAATAATACTTCATTGAACAGAACCAACATGTTGCTCATTGGAAAAATATCCAAGATGGATGAACAGATGGACGAAGCTGCGACGCACGCTCGGGTCATTAGAACCAATGCAAGAAATGTAGGGAGAGACATCATCCGTTACCGGCGAAGTCTAGTTGAGACCGATGCCTTCTTGGAGACAATCGAGAACCGTGGATTCGCTTTTCTACCCTTGGCTAAAGAGATGGCAGAGGAAGAATATTAATTTGTTTTTGTGTTTTCAAAAAAATGTAGCAAGTTTATCCAATATAAATAAAAAGGGTGTTGACCCATCTCTTATGCAAATTCTTTTCTTTTGGTGAATATGACTTAAGCTAATGACCCGAAAAGCAGTACTCCCAGCGGCAATGTGACAAGAAACCCATATTCTATGAAGTGTTGGCCATTAATAGTTCACAAGCGAAAAATGCACTCATGCATTACTTAAAACATATTCATCATAACATATGCATTTATCATACATTCTTATACATTTATGCACACAGCTCAACTACTAAACATAGGTCCCCCTGCGAAAATTCACAACACTCGCTTGAGAAAAAGAATGGAAAACGAAGGAAGGATAGAGCCAAAGTCCCCATACCAAAAAGAGCTTGAAGCTGTCAGAAATAACGTGGCACGTTTAACCAGCCTACTCGAGAAAGCATTAAGAACAAGAGATGGAGAGGGAACGTCAGCTCAGACGGATGAAGCACCACCGGCGGTTCAAAGCCCGGGGGCACCTCATATTCTAGGGACAAGCTCACCAAAGAAGCAGCCTGAATCCACTTGGCCCATCCCAATTCCTATTACTTTGGATTTAACAGATGAGGAACCGCAAGACGCTAGATTCTCTGACCACTCAAGATATGACAAGTGGTCCGCACTAGAAGAAAGGATAAGAGCAGTTGAAGGGAATGATCTATCTGATCCAATTAGGGCAGCCGAAGCATGTTTGGTGCCTAACATCGTGATACCGCGAAAGTTCAGGGTTCCGGAATTTATCAAGTATACGGGGATAGAGTGCCCAAAGACTCATCTTCGTTCCTACTACAACAAGATGGCGGAGGTCATACACGATGATAAATTGTTGATATATTTCTTCCAGGACAGCTTGACAGGGTCGGCCCTTAGCTGGTATATGAGGTTAGATAACATCAGGATCAGAAAGTGGGCAGACTTGGCAGATGCTTTCTTAAATCAATACAAGTTTAATATGGAGATTGCTCCTGATAGGACTAGCTTGATGACCATGGAGAAAGGAGCTCAGGAGTCCGTAAGGACTTATGCTCAAAGATGGAGGGACCAAGCTGTGAATGTACAACCTCCATTAATAGAGATAGAAATGGTGACTCTATTTGCCAATACGTTTAGGGCCCCATACTACGAGCACCTTATGGGAAGCTCCGCCCAGCATTTTTACGATGCAGTACGAATCGCTGAGAGGATTGAGCAAGGAATCCGGAGCGGGAGAATTATGGAACCCATAGAGAAGAGGGGTTTTGTCGGGAAAAGAAAAGAAGTTGAGGTGAATAATCTGGATGATAGATACAAAGGGAAAGACAAAATTTACAAAAGCTATCAAACACCTGCACCCCAAACCACCAACGTCAACTTTTCCAAACCCTCCAATACAAACCAGCCTTTTCACACAAAATTCCCCACACATAACCAAAATAATTTTCAAAGGAGAGATTATCAATCGGAAGAACAACTACCACCTTTGCCCATGACCTTAAAAGAATTATACGCACAGTTGCTAAACATCGGACATATTGCTCCCCTACCACTACCCCCTTTGAAACCACCTTTCCCTGCTTGGCATAACCCCAATTTGACTTGCGAATACCATGCTGATAATGCAGGTCATAGCATCGAGACCTGTGTAGCTTTTAAGAGGAAGGTATTGCAATTGATCAAGATCGGATGGGTCACCATTGAGGATCCACCCAATGTGAACCTGAATCCCTTGCCCAAGCATGCTGCAGGAAGTAATGGGGTAAATGCAGTGGAAGCTGATAACGAAGAAAGGGTTCTAAAGGTGACCATGACCAGATTATACAGTATGTTGGTACAATCTGGACATTTGACGGGATCAACCAAGCATGACATGGGCAAAAACAACTTTTGCCCGTTCCATAACGAAAAAGGGCATCACATTGATAAATGTACTGAGTTTCATCAAAAGGTCACGAGGATGTTGACTTTAGGGGAGCTAAGGATCGAGAATATGAAAGGTAGTGGAGAGATAGCAGGGATAGAGAAGTGTAGGATCCAATCAACAGCTAGTGGGCTCTCGAGGTTGGTACTATACAAGCCCTCATATGCAAAAGAGACAGACTATAGGGCAGCACCAGGAAATTATGTTGCTACCTCAAATGATGAAGCTTTTTTGTTCCAAACCGAGATAGGTGGTTTGACCCGAAGCGGTTGTTGTTTCACACCCGAAGAGCTAGAAAGGCAAAGAAAGGCTAAGGGTAAAGAGGTAATAGGTTTTGAAAAAGAGTTGGAGGTAAACAAACCTGTGACAGAAGAAGAAACAAACGAGTTCCTAAAGCTGATGAAGCATAGTGAGTACTGTGTGGTGGACCAGTTGAAAAAGACCCCTGCCAAGATCTCCATCATGTCTTTAATACTCAGTTCTGAGCCGCATCATAATGCCTTACAGAAGGTACTAAATGAGGCTTACGTACCTCAAGATATTGAACAAAAGACTATGGAACACTTAGTAGGGAGAATTCATGCTTCAAATTACTTATATTTCACTGAAGATGAACTCGACGCTGAAGGAATTGGACACAACAAACCTCTGTATATCACAGTCCGATGCAAGGATTGCCTCATTGGTAAAGTTCTAATTGATAATGGCTCAGCCCTTAATGTGTTGCCAAGACACATGTTGAATGAGATGCTAGTAGATCCCTCCCATATGCAGCCAAGTGTGATAATGGCTAGAGCATATGATGGTTCACCAAGGCAAGTGTTAGGGTCGATCGAAGTTGAACTAGCCGTGGGTCCACAAGTCTTTTTGGTAACCCTTCAGGTGATGGACATCCACCTTTCCTATAGCATGCTGTTAGGAAGACCATGGATACATGCTGCAGGAGCGGTTACCTCCTCGTTGCATCAATGTTTGAAGTACATCTCCAATGGTGTCCTGGTTACCGTTAAGGCTGAGGAAACCATATCGATGATGAAAAATGTGGCGGTCCCTTTCATTGAAGCTGAAGATTGTGTGGATGAAAACCTGCATGCGTTCGAGGTTGTGAATACTGAGTGGGTGCCTGAGAATACTATAAGAAGGAAACCAGGGATCTCAGAGGCCACTAAAATGGCCGCTAAGAACCTTTTAAAGCACAAAATACCTGCCCAATTTGGCGCAAGAAAAAGGAAGGTCGAGTGGATTGGTATAACAAAATTGAAGGCTACAGAGCAAAGATTTGGTCTGTGGTATAAGCCTAGAAAGGAAGATTACCAACGGGCTGCTGTGGCAAGAAGGGAGAAGAGAATGGCGAGGATTGAAGGAAGGAAGCCCGATGAAGAAAATTTAGTCATTCCTCCAATCAGGGTCTCATTCCCAAAAGCTGCTTATGTGATACAACCTGATCCAAGACATGAAAGCTCTCTTCAGAAGCTCTCATCCATGAGCATAAATATGATGGAAAAGGAGGAAGTTGCTGGCATTACCAGGAAGATTCGATCCGAAAGAAGGGATGAAGAGCTGCCGCAGTTAACCATCTATGCTTTGGAGGAAGCTACGACCTCTACCTGTATCCGGAAGCTAGCCAAGGGAGAGAAGTTGCAGAATTGGGTGACCCAAGAAGCTCCATTGGTTTTCAGAATGTAATGAGCAGTGTTTGTTTGTTTTTGTTTTTAATTAAAGGCTCAACAAGCCCATCGAATTTTATCTTTGTTTTTTGTTGTGAACCGATTTTTTATAAGATCATGCATTTTTAGTTCATCTCTCTTTTTGTTTATTTTATTTTGTGTATTTACACTCATTTTCCGCTTTCAGGAAACCTGAAAGCGGAACTTCCACAACACCACCCGCACTTTACACTGAGAATGAATGGCCGAATTTTAAAGAACACATAATAGCTGTAGAAGAGGAAGAAGGGGATGAAAATAGCGTTAGGAAATTCACAAAATTAATAGAACAACACGAACAAGTTTGGAAACCCGCTAAGGAGGAACTTGAAACCATAAATATGGGTACTGAAGAAAGCCGGAGAGAGCTCAAGATAGGAACTTTGGTCACACAGAAGGAAAGAGAAGACTTGATTACACTGCTTCGAGATTATGTGGATGTTTTTGCTTGGTCTTATGAGGATATGCCCGGATTAAATACGAATATCGTAGTACATAGGTTACCATTGGAAGAAGGTTGCAGACCGATTAAGCAAAAGCTAAGAAGAACGTATCCAGAAGTTTTGATCAAAGTAAAGGCGGAAATTGAAAAACAATGGAACGCGGGTTTCTTAGAGGTGGTCAAGTATCCGCAATGGGTGTCTAACATAGTAGTGGTACCCAAAAAAGAGGGCAAGATCCGAGTCTGTGTGGATTTTAGGGATTTAAATCGTGCTAGCCCTAAAGATAATTTTCCTCTACCACACATAGACATGTTAGTCGACAATACAGCTCGTAGCTCCACATATTCCTTTATGGACGGGTTTTCAGGCTATAATCAGATAAAAATAGCGCAAGAAGATAAGGAGAAGACAACCTTTGTGACACCATGGGGGACTTTCTACTATAAAGTCATGCCATTTGGGTTAAAGAATGCTGGTGCCACTTACCAAAGGGCTATGGTTACTTTATTTCACGAAATTATTTAAAAGGTTAAGGAAATATAAGTTGAGGCTTAACCCTGCAAAGTGTTCATTTGGGGTGAAATCTGGGAGGTTGTTAGGATTTGTGGTGAGTGACAAAGGAATAGAAGTAGATCCTGAAAAAGTAAAGGCTATTCAGGCCATGCCAGCTCCGAAGATTGAAAGAGAAGTAAGAGGTTTTTTAGGAAGGTTAAATTACATTGCTCGATTCATATCCCAATTAACCACAACCTGTGACCCAATCTTTCGTTTGCTAAGAAAGAAAAATCTTGGGATTTGGAATGCAGAATGCGAAGAGGCTTTTGAAAAAATCAAGCAGTACTTGCTTAAACCACCTCTACTTGTCCCTCCTGTACCAAAGAGGCCGTTGATATTATACTTAACAGTGACGGAAACAACAATGGGATGTGTGCTTGGACAACATGATGAATCCGGAAGAAAGGAAAGGGCCATTTATTACCTAAGCAAGAAGTTCATGGAGTATGAGTCTAGGTATACGATGATTGAGAAGTTATGTTGTGCGCTAGCATGGGCTGCAAAAAGGTTGCGACAATATATGTTGTACCATACAACATGGTTAATTTCTAAATTAGACTTGTTGAAGTACATCTGTGAAAAGCCCTACTTATCCAGCCGAATTGCCAGGTGGCAAGTTCTGCTATCCGAGTATGATATAGTGTACATGACAAGGAAAGCTGTAAGAGGGAGTGTTATTGTTGATCACTTGGCAGATTATGCTATGGAAGATTATGAGCCGTTAGACTTTGACTTTCCTGATGAAGATGTGCTTTCAGTCGAGGAAGGAAAACTAGAACGGTGGACTATGTACTTTGATGGTGCTGTAAATGTATGTGGTAACGGAGCAGGGGCAGTGATAATATCTCCTGACAAGAAACAATATCCAGTGTCAACTAAATTGCAATTCGGTTGCACTAACAACACAGCCGAATATGAGGCATGTATTCTTGGTTTAGAGATGGCGTTGGATTTAAACGTAAAGAAGATAGATGTGTATGGGGATTCAATGCTAATTATTTGTCAGGTAAAAGGGGAATGGCAAACCAAAGAAGAAAATCTAATACCCTACCAAGAATACCTATCTAAACTGGCCGAAGAATTTGAGGAAATCGAGTTCACACATCTGGGAAGGGAAGGGAATCAGTTTGCAGATGCCTTGGCCACACTAGCTTCTATGGCTAGAATAGAATTCGGGCAAAACCTACAGCCAATACACATTGACATCAGAAATAACCCAGCTCATTGTTGCTCAGTTGAAGGAGAAATAGATGGAAACCCTTGGTACTACGATATCAAGAACTTCATCCAAAAATAGGCTTATCCCATGGGGGCATCTAACATCGAAAAGAAGACTTTGAGGAGATTGGCAATGGATTTTTATCTTGATGGAGAAGTTTTGTATAAGAGGTCTTCAGACGGGATTTTGTTGAGATGTTTAGATGGAGTTGAAGCCAGAAACGCGTTGCGAGAAGTCCATGAAGGGATCTGCTCGACCCATGCTAGTGGACATATGATGGCTAGGAAAATACAAAGAGCTGGTTACTTTTGGATGACATTAGAAAAGGATTGCATTGACTATGTCCGCAAATGTCATAAGTGTCAGATCTACGGTGACAAAATGAATGCCCCTCCTACCCCTCTATTTAACTTGTTATCTCCATGGCCTTTTGCGATGTGGGGAATCGATGTGATTGGACCTATCAACCCAAAGGCCAGCAATGGTCATAGGTTCATTCTCGTGGCAATCGATTACTTTACAAAATGGGTAGAGGCCGGGTCATTTGCTCATGTAACGCAAAAAGTGGTAAAGAAGTTTGTCGAGAGAGATTTGATATGTCGGTATGGACCACCAGAAAAGATTATAACTGATAATGCACAGAACTTCAATGGGAAGTTAATAACAGAACTCTGTGCTAAATGGAAGATCAAGCATTCAAATTCTTCTCCTTATAGACCAAAGATGAATGGTGCTGTAGAAGCAGCTAATAAGAATGTCAAGAAGATTGTTCAGAAAATGGTAGTCACCTATAAGGACTGGCATGAAATGTTGCCATTTGCTCTTCATGCATACCGTACCGCAGTTCGAACCTCAACAGGAGCCACTCCGTACATGTTGGTGTATGGGATGGAGGCAGTAATGCCTTTAGAGGTAGAAATCCCATCATTAAGAGTATTGATAGACTCTGAACTAGATGAAGCAGAATGGGCAAAGGTCAGATATGAACAATTGAATTTGATCAGTGAAAAGAGGTTAACTGCAATCTGTCATCATCAACTATACCAAAGAAGGATGGCCAAATCATACGATAAAAAAGTCCGGCCTCGAAAATTCCAAGAAGGCGATCTGGTATTGAAGAAAATATTATTTGTACCAGGGCAAGATCAGAGTAAATGGGCCCTAAACTATGAAGGCCCTTATGTGGTGAAGAAGTCATTCTCGGGAGGAGCATTGCTATTATCTAGAATGGATGGAGGGGATCTAGTTAGGCCTGTGAATTCTGACTCTATAAAGAAGTATTATGCCTGATATTTTGTAACCTCCCCAATCAATAAGATAAAATTCGGCCATGAATTCTCATTGCAAGGAATTTTTCACAAAGCACATGATCTTATAATATTTATTTATGTTGTGTCAGTTATTTTATTTGAATTTGACGTACCACACCGGGGGTAAAAAAAAAAAAAGGTTGATTTGCATTTAAAAATATCTATTTTGCATAAACAAAACCATGTTTAGAATTTGTATTTTAAATATATATCGGTTTGAGTTTTTAAACATCGAAAGGAAACCTCAATGGAGCTAGAAAGGGCCCCATGAGGAACAGAAAAATCTCTTCACCAATCGTGAAAATATACCAAGCGGGAAGCACATCCTATGAAAGAAGACTACAACGAACAGGGGGGACCTATGTTTCTAAAGAGGTAACAAAAACATGCATATTATTGTCATAGCACTAACCTGACAGGAAAGGCATGACGAAAGCTGATGTAATTTCAAAGTTTTGGAAAGTATGGGGAAACAGAATTTCAGGACAACAAGATCACGGAGGATGAATTGAAGATCGTTGCTACTTCGTTCCTCGAGCCGGGTAGGTCACCCAGAAAAATGAGACCATGCTAACTGGGTAGGTCACCCAGAAAAATGAGACCATTCTAACCGGGTAGGTCACCCAGAAAAATGAGGCCATTCTAACCGGGTAGGTCACCCAGAAAAATGAGGCCATGCTAACCGGGTAGGTCACCCAGAGGCCATGCTAACCGGGTAGGTCACCCGTCAAAATGAGACCAACTTCATTTTTTTTCTTTACAACACTTACTAGTTAAAGTCTTTTACAAAGACTCTAGTCGTAAGTATTGTAAAGAAGGGGGCAACTGTCGTAACCCAATTTTGGGTCACTCCCCAAAACTACCCGAAAATAACAAAAATTAAATAAAGGGGTCTGATGTCAGCAAGTTAATCGAGTTGAAATATGGGATGTTTTCGAAAACTTGATCGTATCCCTTTTTGCACCCGAAAATAAAGAAAATCGCAGATTAAAGGTCGAAATAATTTATTATCAGATAAATCTGCGTAAAAACCACAAAAAAAATATAATTATATTTTACGGGCCAATTCGATCTATATTTTGGTTTAAATTATACTTGTATTTTCAGAATTAATTTTGGGTCCAGTTGAAGGATTTGACTATATTGGTCGAATTAATTTTACTAAGGGTTTCGTTAATAAGAAATCAATTTCTTAAATTTTATTTGGGTTTAATTGATGAAATTGAAATTTTCGGAGACCAATTTGATTTTTCAAGTCAATTATACGAAATCGGGGGCCGAATTGAATAAGTTGAGAGTTTAATGGTCGATGAAGGATTAAATCGCGAAAATCAAAGAACCAAGGACCAAAATAAAAACATCGCGCAAAGCTAAGTTTGAGATTGAATTTTTGATGGGATTTAATTGCATGAAATCAAGTTTAAATCCAATTGGGTGCAATTAAATTTTAAAAAAAAAAATATTTAAAAAAATCGGCGTGCATGGGCGTTGAATTTTTCAGGCACGTTTAAATGCACGGTGATCACGGCAAAAACAACTCAAATTTTTATGACCATAACAATGTTGATCTTCTTCCCGTTTCATCTCCATCAATCAGCAAAACAGATCAAAGTTTCTATTCAGTATTGATTTCCTTCCCGTTTCATCTCTGTCAATCAGCAAACGGATCAAAGTTCTTCCATATTTGGCGTGACTTTATTCCCAGATTTTTCTTCAATATCACATCCCGGATTCCCCTCTGATTTCTCTCGGTTTAAATCAAACTTTCCATAAACACTACATGGACCTGGGATCATCTCTGCTATAAATAGCAGTGCAGGGAGGAACGATGGAGGGAGGAGAAACAGAGAGTAACGAAGACATTGGAGTGAAGAAGAAACCACGGAAAGAAAGAGAGCATTTTGTTTCAGTCAGCCCCGGCGTCAACAGCTCTCTTTCCTTTTTTTTTCCCTTTCCTCTCGGTCATTCGACCGTCCTCTCTCTCTAAAACCAGAGAGCGTCTTCTCTCTTTCTCTCTCGGTGCAGCACTTCCAACCTTGACTCCGGCCACCTTGTGCCACCACTTCATCACCATCATTTCAGTCTTCACTCCAGCATCACAACCACCATTTCAGGTGAAGGCAGAGGCAATATCTATCGTTGTCTGCAACGTGACAGCAACGCCACCCGTCACCTTCCGTCATCGACTCCGGCCACCACAGGCCTCTATTTTCGACGAGACAACGACCAGAAGAACCACCTTGATCTCCTCTACACAAAGGTGTCAACAGGTAAGCATTTCATCACACTCGAAAAATGGCACATTTACTGTTCATCTTCTTCCAGTTTTACGTGAAAAACCCGGTTACTGTTTGTGAACAGTAACCGGGTCGGGTCGGCCGGGCCGGCTTTCTGGGCTGACAGCCCAGCCCGAGACAGGCTGGGCTGACAGCCCAGTCTTCCAAATAGGGTGGGCTGACAAGCAGCCCACCCGAAAAAAAAAATATAAATAAATAAAAAAAATAATAAAAATAGGAAAAATATGAAAAAATACAAATAAAATATATATATTTTTGAGAAAATTTAGAACAAAAAATATGGTTTTTATGCATACGGCCAATACACTAGCATTTTTTTTTAAAAAAATTGTTTTTGTAATAAAAAATCTATATTATCTTGGGTTTTGAAGAGAAAAATGGGTTTTAGCATTGATTTTACAAAGAAAAAATCATTTCTTGCATTTTTTGGATTTTACAACATGTTTGTAAAATCTAAAGGGTATTGGCCAATATTCAAAAAAATATAAAAACTTTTTTTTGGTGATTTGTATTATTCACTATCGGTATTTGAATAAATAAATCCTAAGGGTTTAATATCCAAAATATTTGGCGGGAATGATATACTATTATTCACTGTCGGTATTTGGATAAATAAATCCTAAGGGGTTTAATATCCAAAATATTCGGCGGGAATAATAATTTATTATTCACTATCGGTATTTGGATAAATAAATCCTAAGTGATTCATATCCAAAATATTCGGCGGGAATGATATATTATTATTCACTGTTGGTATTTGGATAAATAAATCCTAAGGGTTGATATCAAAAATATTCGGCGGGAATGATATCCCATTCGTCATTTAAACCAACATTGTTTTGAGAGATCAAAATCATAACAAATCATAGCCAAATAAAAATACCAAGCAGCTTACCTTAGGTAGGGCGTACTAGGGGTGCTAAAATCTTCCCTTTACGCAGCCAGTCCCTTACTCTAGAATCTCTGAAAGACCAGTTTAGGTTTCCTAGTAACCATAATACTAGGTGGCGACTCCCTTTTTCACGAAAATAAAGATTAGACCCCCGACAACTGAATTTTCCCCACACACACGGGGAACATCGCCACGACGCCGCGCTCATCATTTTTGGGGTGCGACAAAGAGGATGTAGCCATGATTTGAAATCAGCCTTGGAAGTTGATGTTTAGCCACCATACGATGTTGTACGCACAGCCCGAATACAGCAACAATTACCCAGGCGCTGGCTCAAACATGCTAGCTGTTTTTTTATAAATAATATTTATATTTATTAAATTATTAAATAGACTACAAGCAAACCTGGATATAACTAAAAAAATCATACTAAAAAGACAAAAACTCGCGTAGACATGAGTTAAAGAAACTTTGTTTTCGTAATTCAGTCATTTCACTAGTTTTCTAAGGGAAAAAAAACATGAAAATGCCCTGGATGCTAGTTTTATGTATTTTCTTTAAAATTTATTTTAAAGATAATTTAATTTTTAAAATGTTAAAAGACCCATGCCCATATAAAAAACCATTTTATCTTCTAGCAAGTTATGGGGTTTATTTTAGAGCCTAGCTTTATTCGGACTCTAAGCCTAGGGTTTCTCCCTACTGACTAAGGAAATTCCTGGGAAACATTCTGCACCCCATATTGAAATCATGACATGTGTTTGCAAAACCATTTGGTTTGGGGACTTAATGTGTCGAGTTGACTGCATGTTTTGGCTATAAATTTCACTCCAATCTCTTCATTTCCTCAATCGATTTGCATCCTTAATTCATCAGCGCAAGAAGAAAGAAATAAAGAACGTACGATAATGGCAAAACAAGGTCATGGTATCACTTACAATGTCGACGAGCTAACCGGTCAAGCTCAGGTGCGTTTCCGATTTCTTGTTGTGCTTCTTTTACGAGAATTTACTTGGGTTTTAATCCAATGTACGTCTGTCTACTCTTCTTTACAGGCCAGGCAGGATGGTTTTTTGATCCAATGCGAGGAAGGCTACCAATCCAGTACCCAAGACAGTTCCTATACTGCGCCAGCTTCCAGCTTCCTTCTGCACGCAATATTGCCTCCAACTTCTCTGTTTTTTGTTTTCTATTTTCACACCATAACTATTATTAATCACCACCATGATTATTCAAGTTCAATGACTTCAACTACGAACAAGGATTAAATACAAAATAAAACTATAGTCTCTTTCTGAATATACAGTTCCAGCAGACATCACCAAAATTAATTAGAGTCCATGATTATTTTTTGGAATGGTCAACCAATCATAGTTCAATAGTTAAGAAAATGGGATTCATCATTCCAAACCAATTATAGCTCAATAATAAAGAAAATGGAATTGATTTTGATTTTTCCAGACTGGGGAGCAAGTGAAGAGCATGGCCCATGGAGCAGCTGAGGCGGTCAAGAACACTCTGGGGATGAACACAGAAAATACCCCCACCAAGAATACATGCAACGACGACCCAAGCCACCCTTCCACAAGGGCTTGAGATGTTTCTTTCTCGAGCACCATACGTGTGTTGTTATTAATTTATTTGTGATGTAAAGGTGACGTCTCATCATTCTAGTACTTGTTGTCGTGAAACTTTGATTAGTGGAAATTGTCGTTTATGATCTGGATGAGATCATGTGCTTAAAATAATTTGATTGCCATATCTTACACAAGAGTGCCCTTAAAAGGTTATATTGATGTTCACCAAGCTACTTGAGTTTTAAAAGGTTATCTTGTCTAAACAAATAGATAAACTTTACTGTACCCTTGGATCAAATTTGAGATCGAATTTTCATGTTCTCATTGCATGGAAACAAGTTTCTCCTAATTTTTATAGAATATAATATGATACTAGAGAATAATATAAATCATATTCTGAGGTCTCACTTACAAACTTAAACTTTTAGGTGAGATGGTTCCTTAACATGGTATCAAAACCTGGTTGACCCAGCAGTCACGAGTTCAAATCTCACCACCCCCATTCTATTCGATAAAAATCAAGCACAAGGTAATGTGGGTCTGTGCAAGTTTCAAACCCAAAGGGTTTTCATTCAAGGGAATATGTTAGAGAATAATATAAATCATATTCTGGAGCCTCATTTACAAGCTTAAACTTTTAGGTGAGATCGTTTTTTAATATGATGTCAGAACCTAGTTGACCCAGCGGTCACGAGTTCAAATCTCACCACCCTCATTCTATTTGATAAAAATCAAGCACAAGGTAATGTGGGTCTGTGCAAGTTTCAAGCCCAAAGGGCTTTTACTTGAGGGAGTGTGTTAGAGAATAATATAAATCATATTCTAGGGCCTCACTTACAAGTTTAAGCTTTTAGGGGAGATGGTTCCTTAACATGATATCAGAGCCTGGTTGACCTAGTGGTCACGAGTTCAATTCTCACCACTCCCATTCTATTTGATAAAAATCAAGCACAAGGTAATGTGAGTATGTGCAAGTTTCAAGCCCAAAGAGTTTCACTTGAGGGGGTGTGTTAGAGAATAAATAAATCATATTCTGGGGCCTCACTTACAAGCTTAAACTTTTAGATGAGATGGTTCCTTAACAGTTTTTAAGTTTCATAAGTTATTTTTATAGATTATTCAGTCATGCATGCATTTTTTTTTGTACAAGAAGTCATGCCCATTCTAAATTTTAAGCTTTCTAAAAAAACTAACAGATATATACGAAGATATCAACGATAATTTTTCATTAGTATATTGCAATGATATTTATTTACCAACCAGATTTTCCATCACACAATCTATTAGTCATTGATATTTATCAAGGGAATCACAGTGAGAAGAGGAGGGATAAAAAAAGAGAGCCAAATAATACGATGCCAAGTAAGTTTTGTAGATGGAGATACTAACAAAGTTATCCCAACAATAAAATTTGTTTCCGATGAAAGTTGTTCGTTGGTATTTATTGATAACATTGCAGACAATATTATAACAGAAATCACGAAGACAAATCTTATAGTGATGTGTCTACTGACAAAATGACCTACAGAGTTACCATTGAAATAATGTTGTCGATATCATTGTTTGTAATATTTAATATATAACCTGATGCTTAACCTTCCTTTTCCCCTATTCGATTTCTACTTCTACCTTATCTAAGTCTTTTCTACATCAAACCACCACGCCTCCCCCACTCAATCACAACACAACTCAACCTCCCACAACTTTTCCAGCCACCAAAACACTAAGCTTCTCCACCTTGAGCAAAGAAATTTACCCATTTTTTTAAAAAATTGAACACAATTCTGAATTTTTTTTTTTGCATATTTTTATAATAGTATATGTTAGGTGTTTAATTGTTCATAGTTTTTTTTTTCTCAAACAAACTTGTACGAATTTATGATTTGTTCATGTTAATATTTGTTTTAGATTTTATAAAATTATAATTGTTTGTAAATTGCTAATGCTCATGTCAAAATATTGTCTCGGGTGTTTTGTGATGAAATAAATAGTAGCTTATTTATCGAGTTTGTTTTATATTTTGTCACTTTTATTGTCAAGTTGTAATTTTAGTAAATGTGTAAGAGTGTACATTTTTCTAGATAATTAATAATAATAAAAAAAAATTATTGAAACATATTTAATAAGCTTGGGCTGAACCAATATCTTTGTAAATTTATTTAGTTAATATAGTTAATTAATACATGTGTCGTCATTATTTGATATAGGTTTGATAGAAATGATGGATAATCATTCATTGATGTAAAGAGACTTAACTCCAAAATTATAGATGATGAATTATTGTAATGGAAATGATTATATATTTATTATGAGGTTTCACTTTAATAAAATTAATTTAAAAGATATTATCTGAAAAACTAAATAAACTAAATGCAATATTTTATGGAGATTCTCTGCATGGCGTCCTTATAGGCGGCTGAGACTGAAGAAAACTGTAGTCTTACATGTACAACTATGAATCCGTGCATTGGGATGCCATTGTTTGCCGATTCAAGAATAATCGTAGAATAACTCTCAGGGGGTTGGTGTGGTTTTAGGTTTCTTGTATAGATCAGCGGTTTTGACAATTGCAAATTTCTTGCTATTAAAAATTTATCTGTTTATTAATTTTATGATTGGTGGGTTGGTTGAGATATGCATAAACTAATTTAAATACCTATATTAATAAAAACAATTAGTAGTAGAATTGATTTTTTAACCAATTTCTTAAGATGTCCCTCAAATCATAAAACAAATTGTATTCACAAATTGAGTTTTTTACGGTTCAGGTATAATTGAATTTGTGCTCTATGCTCTGTTAATATAGGGTCCAAGCTCCTCCTGATGAAAGGTATATACTTTTCTTCTACTCTCATGGACGTAGGTGATCGAGATGCCGAAATAGTATATAATAACAAGCTAGAATCAGACCAGTGGGAATCCAAACTTGCTATTCAAATAATTCTGCCGTGCCACCATTTTTGACATGCAAGCTATGGTCCAGGACGCTCGAGCCTATATAAACTCAAGCTTAGCTAGATGATAATGATCATATCAAGGCCTACTCGTCTACATCATTCATCTTGCAAGCAATAACCAGGCAAACATGGCAGGAAACTCTCTCAAGTCTGTTTTGGTGACCCTCTTCGTCTTCGCTATGGTGCTGTCTCCGATATTGCCATCAGCCGAAGCAGGCCGTCTGAATCATCGAGGTAATTAATAACTTAAACGTAGCTCTCTCGAATTCGTTTGTTTTTTTTTTCCTCATTACAAAGACATGATTTCTTATTTATCTTGTGCATGTGTGTGTGCTGATAGGTCTCCAATCTGGACCGATATGCCTAGCCTGTTTATGCTGCACACCTCCACCTCCAGGGTCCTGCTGCAAAGAATGTTGTGCTACTCCCATTGAAACTGAATCTGCAACTGGGTCTCCATGAAACTATTTACGTTCGCTTTGGATGATGTGATCAAGAATAAAATAGTATATGAATAAAAGGAATATCACTCTCGTTCTTCTATATTCTGTATTCCTTAGTGGAGACAAATTCACGTTGTATCCTCATGCTTTGGCAATTTTAATATATCATTTATTCCCTAACGATGGTTAAACTTTTTTCTTCTTAGTAGTAGCGATGCTCAACTTATTATCTTATGTTACAAAGTCATGCAAAAAAATAATAATCCTAAAAATGACTTTCATCCAAGAAGTCCCCTATCTTAAAAATGATTTATTAAGAATTATCTACTTTGTTAAACAATGTGACTTTTTTTATCTGACTATAAAACATCTTTTTTATAAACTCTATAATTAAAATGAACTTTTTTTTTAAAAAAAAAAATGATGATGACTTGATAGTTATATTTTTAAAAATTAAGACAGTTTAAATGTAAGAATTCAATAAATTTTATGTCATTATTTATTGGTTTTTAATTTCCAAGTTTATAAAATAATAGAAAAACTTCATACAAAATTTGGTTTTCAACTAGTTGAGATCTTGAACCAAGATGTCGGTGTATGATGTATGGGATTAAGTATGAAAGCTTGATTGTGGACTTAATATCTAGGCTTGGTTATAGGCTCGACTAATCTTTGAAAAAATAAGTCTTTTGTTCAACAAGAGAATGTCTAATACTTAAAGTTAAGTACGTTTTTTAAAGAAATAATATGCAAGATAAACGAGAGAGAATGTGTTGAATTGAGAAAACTTACCCTTTGTTTCTACCATGTGACTCAATATTTTTGTAGACATTGATCACGCTCATCTTGATATACGAAGAGTTTTATAATGAGTAAAAACCATAGCACCTAACATCATTGACATCTTGTCTTTTTTCCTCAAATCTAAAGAGAATTAGTAATTTTAATGTGTGAGATAGATAAAAAAAATCTAATTTTATGATCATTAGAAATCTTAACTAGTCTTTAGAACTCTATGGTAAGAAAATGTTTATGCCAAACAAAATACTATCACTCCTAAAACATTCTATCTTTGTTGGATAACATTACTTATCTTATTCTAAATTAACAAGGTTATATCATGTTTATAGTATCGATAATCTTCCATTAGGTGAATACAAGTTTACAGTGATGAGTTAACTCGTGGTCAAAAGCTCAAAATCTATCAAGTTTAAAAATTAAGTTGATTTTTGTCACTACTTTTTGTTTTGTGAGTTAACAACTCTAAGGTTTTTATCCAAGATTACAACTTATGTTGTCCATGAATATACCAATGAACTTAAATTAGATTTATGCAACCCAACCTCAATCTTAAAAACAATCTATTAAAAACATTTCAAAAGATTTGTCTATTCTATGATACCTCTTTTATTATTCATTATTATTTTGTTTTAAAAAACATTATGGTAACATATTCAAGTATTAAAAATAAAGAGAAAAACATTTCCATTCATAAATCAACGGCCTTTTAATTTTGGCAAGTCCTAATAGAGTCTATAAACTTGTTATAAAGTCCAAAAATAAATATAAAATATTTTTAAAAATGCTAAAACAAAATTTTTATAAAATGATAAAAAAAATGTAAAATATTTTTAGTCTTTTCACTTTTTGTAGAAATGGTTAAAAAAAAAAAGTAATGATCAAAACAACATGATCAATTTTTTTTTTTTAACAGGTTAAGTCAAATCAAGTCTTTTGAGACGAGTTTAAAATAACTCATAAACCACATTATAGTCATATCGCAACTAAGGTTGTCAATACCGTTTCGGTTGTTGTTTTGTTTTTTTCAATTGGTACAGAATATTTTGGTTTCAAAGCGTTTTGGCGTATTGTTTCGGGGTTATATTGTTCATATATAATTAATTAATTATATATGTGGAAAAACTTAAAAAGCAAAAACATTAAATATAATTTTTTTATTTATAAAATCAAAGTTGACAACAATTTTATTTTTTTTATAATATATATTTTACAATTTTAGTCACATCATACATCAATTATCAATTTGTTTTGTCTAGGAAGCCAGAGATGAGCGGCGAGCGGGAAATGAATTTTTTGCATGCAGCTAAAATGGAACAGACGACATGATTTTAAAGTGTTTCAGCTGGTATTTTATCGAAATTTTCAATACAGGCCAGAATTTAAATTGAGATAAAAACGATATTATTTGATCTTATTTTTTAACTAATATAAAATATTTCAACTATTTTGACTGAAATGGAATGAATTTAACAACACCATCGCACCTCTAACAGCCAACAGATTCAATAAGAGAAGTGAGCCCACGTCATAAGAAGCCCCGTACCGGAATAAAGAAAGGCCCAAGCCCATTCGTATGACCTCTATGATGACAAAGCTAAGCCCAAACATAGATGCCAACATCCACGTGCCCAAACGTATACAGAAGAGAAAGAACAGCGTTGCATGCTCACGCTGGACAAAGGCTGAGATTCTTTTCTCTCTGTTTTCTTTTTCTTCTTTCTGCAGCAGCAAATATGAACACCTTGATCTTGCGAAAGAGAGAAAAAGCAGCCAAGCACACATAACAGACAGGGAAAATACTTTCATACCACACTATCGTATACCTTTGAGGATGGATTTCTGCTGTGTTATGGGAGCAGCTTGGGGGGGAATGAATAGGTTAGCAGCCGTTGGATCTGTAGAGGGGGATCATGTCAATTGATTGGGGAGAAGTTTGATGTATTTTGATAAGGGAGAGGGGTTCAGAACAAAGATGAGAAGGTCGGCACTTTGGCTGTTTTTTTTGCTCTTAAGAGGTGAAAATGAATACTGTTTGGATGACATGTAGTCCCGGTGATATAAATAAATCTATCTGAGGGGGAATAAGGTTATATTAATGCTTTTGTTTTCAATTTTCTCCCTGAATTTTCAAAATATTCGATAACCGTTGCAATCTTTCACTCGTGGAATTTTCAATTAGACTTCACTAGTCTAGCACGTGGATTTTTTTTAAAATAATTTGCGTATTGATATTGAATGTAAATAAAATATCTATTTGTTTTCTCATGATAGGTTTTCACTAGTTAATTGCCTACACTACGTTGTAGACCGAACAAATAATTTTTATAACTGTTGATATTAAAATATAATATTTATACATATAAAGTTTGATATAATAAAATATATCAATATACCCTATTATAATAACAACAATATCGAAGTCTTAACTTCTAAAATTATCACTATTATTACTATCAAAACAATAAAAATTATTAAATTATCTCGAGAAAAAACACAAAAAAGTAAGTAAGAACGAAATAAAATTATTATTTTATTATTATTACGTTAATAATGAAAAAAGAAAAATTAAATCAAATACTAAAAAAAATATAAAAACATTAACAAAAAAACAAACAAAATAAATAATAAAACAGAAATAAAAATTATCAACTGAAAAAACTCATTTGACTTGAAAAAAAAAACTAATAAAAAAAATATTACCTCAACAAAATAGAAAATAATAAAAATTATTCGATTATCCCATAAAAAAAAAACTCAACAGCATTAACAAAAGAGTAAGCATGGTGCAAAACCTAAAATAATAATAATAATAATTATTGTTATTGTTATTATTGCGTTAATAATGAAAAAAATTAAATCAAAGACTAAAAAAATCCTAAATTTTTTAACAAAACAGTTAACAAAAAAAAAACTAATAAAAAAATAAAAATTACCTCAACAAAAGAGAAAATAATAAAAATTATTCGATTATCCCACAAAAAAAAAACTCAACAATATTAATAAAAGAGTAAGCACGATACAAAACCTAAAATTATTATTATTATTATTATTATTATTATTATTATTATTATTGTTATTGTTATTGTTATTGTTATTGTTATTGTTATTGTTATTGTTATTGTTATTATTGTGTTAATAATTAAAAAAACTAATCAAAGACTAAAAAAATCCTAAAATCTTTAACAAAAGAGTTAACAAAAAAAATGATAAAAAAATAAAAATTATTAGCTGATAAAAATCATTTGACTTGAAAATTAAAAAAAAAAATATCCACACTACGTTGCAAGCTGAGCAAATTTTTTTTGATAATTGTTGGGATTATAAAATTTAATAGCATTTGTTAGTTCAAAAATAAAATATAATATCTATATATCCAAAGTTTAATATAATAAAACATATCAATACACCCTATTATAACAACAACAATATTGAACTCTTAACATCTAAAATTATCATTATTATTACTACCAAAACAATAAATATTATAAAATTATCTTAAAAGAAAAAAAATCAAAAACATTACAAAAAGAGTAAGTAAGAAAAAAACTAAAATTATTATTGTTATTGTTGTTGTTATTATTATTATTATTATTGTTAATGCAAAAAACAAAAATAAATGAAAGAATAAGAAAACTCTAAAAACTTTAACAAATGAACAAACAAACAAACAAAATAAATGATAAAACAAAAATAAAAATTATGAGGTGAAAAAAATTCATTTGACTTGAAAATAAAAAAAAGTTGAATAAAAAAACTAAAAGAAAGACCAAATAGAAAAAAAAAATACATAAATAACAATTTTCAAATGATCATAGACACAAAATAAAATTTAAGAGCTAAATGTTTGTAAAAATTACCACCTCAACAAATAAGAAAATAATAAAAATTAAAAACCAAAGTTAAGAGCACATTTATATATATGTGGAAAAATAGAGACTATTCTAGAAATAAAAAAAAGATTAAAATAAAAAATTAAAAGTATAAAGGTTGAAATGAAACACAAATATATTATCAATTTAATCAAATGACCAAATTGAAAAAAAAATCAAAACTTCTGTACTGAATATATTAAGGTATTTAAACCTAATCTAGAAATGAAAAGAAGGAGGATCAAAGTGAAACCTAAATATATAATTTATTTCAATTGAAGGATCCAATTGTAATAACTCAAAACTTATATAACATAAATCAAGACCATACAAATAATTAAAAGTATAGGGACAAAAGTGAAAAAAACATAAAATCGGGGGGCTCTCCTGTCCTTTAGAGTGCAAGGGGAGAGAAAACATGAAAAAAAAGGTTTAATCGGCCACCGTTGTCGCGCGACATCACGCGACAACTCGTGAGGGTTTTGTCTCGTCATGGAGTTGAGGGGTCGCCACTTGGCTATTGAGGGTCGTTAGAAAAACCTGGTTGCACTGGTATAGTCAGAGATTCAAGGGTAGAGGATTGGTTGCGTAAAGAAAATGTATTAGCATCTCTAGTACGCCTTACCTAAAGTAAACTGTATGATGTATTTTGATGTGATTTTCAATGTTTCAATGGATTGTATTTATTCATGTGAATAATTCTAGCTTTTGAAATTTTATTATGGGCTCATGAACCCATATAAAATATTAGGCAAAAGATCCAAGTAGATATCTTAAAAGGATCATCTATCCTAGATGAATGGATGAGTTTTACGCAATTTTATGCATTGTAAAAAATATTCCAATTAAAAAATCGATCACCACTCAAAATAACTCTAGGAATATCTTTGGTCATTTCTAGATATCTAAACATCAGCCTACTTGTAGGTCTAATATTTACTATCTGAATTTAACCATTAATCTCCATGAACTAATTTCAAGATTTATTTCAATATAGGCCGATTAAAAAAAAATCGGTCATCGCTCAAAATAACTCTAGGAGTTTTTTGATCGTTTCTAGATCTTTAAATGTTGGCCTACTTGTAGGTTTGACATTTACTATCTAAATTTAACCATTAACTCTCATGACCTAATTTTGCGATTTATTTCATTATAGGTCAAATTCTCAAGATTTAATAAACTTGTTTTAAATCTAGAGTAATTTTTCTGGAAAACTTTGACATGTTCCAATGAAACATATTTTTTTTATAGTTTTATGTTCTTTTTCTTAACAAAACAACATAAATAAACAAATAAAATACACCACACACATTCTCTTTTTCATTACATTTTACAAATAACAATTAAACAATAATAAAAATTTGAATAAATACATAAATAACTAAAATTACAAAACAGGACCCGAGAACAGTGGATGCACGTGGTAGCAATAATGGCGGTAGGTGGGTCACTGGTGGTGACTGATTCCACGTGTCACTGTTAATGAGGCGATTAAGCAGGTGGCCAATGGATCTGCCCCTTCTCTTTCTTCTGCTGTTGGTGGCTACAATGACGACCTGAAAAACAAAATAGAAAACACAACACAAACAAGAAGCAAAACATCTCAAAATCAATTTCATTTTTCTTCAGATTTGTTCTTCTCAACTTCTTCCTCTTCTTCAAGAGGCGGCTAGAATGCCTACGGTGAGGGTTGTAGCTGGGTGTGGTTGCTTGCGTGGCCGATTTGTGTAGCCAGTGAGGAGAAAGGGAGTTAATGGCAAGGGAGAAGAATTGAGGGGTGGCCAACAGGAAGGAGATGGAAAAGAAAGAGGGTAGTTGGTGTAAGATGGAGGGGGAAGGTTGTGTTGCACTTAGTTGTGGCTGCTTTGCATGGCCGATCTATGTGGTTGGCGGCACAAGTGAGGGAAAGGAGAGTTGGGTTGCTGTGGTGGCTATATTGACGACCGAGAGAGAGAGAGTTGGTCTGTTGGGTGAAAGGGCTAACAGGGAAGAGGCTATCAGCGAAGAGAAGAGATGGCGGCTGAGAAAGAAGGAGAGTGGAAGAAAGGGCAGAAATTAGAGGAAGGGTTGCAGCTGCCCAAAGTAGAGGGTTAACGGCTGCAGTCCTTAGAAAAAAATTTAGGGTTAGGGTGTTTTTTGGTTTTAGGGTTTTTTGTGGGTGTACTTTTTTTTATCCCCTTATTTTGGTTCTAAACATCTCTATTTATAGATTTTTTTTCCTAATCAAAATTTCAAAAGTAGGCTTAAGCTTGCATGTCTTTTTTAATTTGGTTTTTGATTTTTTATTTGTGCAATTTGACCTTCAATTGACCGTTCAACTCTCAATTTGTTTATTTTTTCCCCTGTACCAAGATATTTTTAGAATTTTTTTATATATTTTTTGTTTTTTTTTAAACCTAAAAATAAATGGGCCAAAAATTAGGTAGTAATAAATGTCCTTCTTTACAATGCTTACAACTAAAGTCTTGTAAAAGACTTTAAATAGTAAGCGTTGTAAAGAAAAAAAGAATGGTGGAGATGGTTTCACTACAACGGGTGATCTACTTGGATGAAATTGGTGAAGACGATCTCATTATGACGGGTGACCTACCTAGATGGAAGATGGAGATGGGCTCATTATAATGGGTGACCTTTATGGATGAAATTAGTGAAGATAGTCTCATTATGATGAGTGACCTGCCCAGATGGAAGATGGTAAAAAGAGTCTCATTATAACAGGTGACCTTTACTGATGAAATTAGTGAAGATGGTCTCATTATGATGAGTGACCTACCTGATGGAAGATTGTGAAAAGGGTCTAATTATAATGGGTGACCTACCGAGATGGAAGATGGTGAAGAGGGTCTATTATAACAGGTGACCTAGCCGAATGGAAGATGGAGAGGTCTCATTATGATAGGTAACCTACCTGGATGAAAGATGGTGAAGAGGGTCTCATTATCAAGGGTGACCTACCCAGATTAAAGATGGAGATGGTCTCATTATGACGGATGACCTACCCGGATGGAAGATGGCAATGGTTTTATTATGACGGGTGTCATAACCTAATTTTGGGTCATTCCCCAAAACTATCCAAAAATACAAAAATAAAATAAAAGAGGGCCAGTCTTAGTAAGAAAATCAAGGCAGAAATTATTGGCATGTCAAGAGCTCGATCATACCTCTTTTGTGCCCAAAAATAAAGGAAAATATAGATTTAAGGTTAATGTAATTTATTTTCAGATAAATCTGCGTAAAAATTAAATCGAAAGATATAGTTAAATTTTTATATGCCAATTTGATTTAATCATCGTCCAATTAAAAGTGTAATTATATTTGAGGATTAATTTAGGGTCTAATCGAAGAATTTAATTAAGCGCAATGACTTAATTTTACTTTAAATTGGTCAAATTAATTTTATTAAGGGCTTAGTCAATGAGAAATCAAGTTCTTAAATTTAATTCGGGCTCAATTGATGAGAATGAAATTTTCAGAGACCAATTTGAATTTATTCAAGCCAATTATGTGAAATTGGAGATAAATTTGATTAAATTAAGAGTTTAACGTTCAATCGAGAGTTAAATCGCGCAAATCAGAAATTAAGGACCAAAATAAAAAAGACGCGCAAAGCTGAGGAGGCTTTTGAAATTCTGACAAGGGTATACTTGCATGAAATCATACGTTTAAAGCCAATTGGGGGTGCATCGGAACAATTACAAATTCATGGACCAAATCACATTTTTATCGCCCCCATAAACTTGCATGTGCCTACACTGTTCCGACACCTGAACCGTGCAAAGCACAACGCCGCATGTAACGACCCTAATTTTTTTTTTTGTACTGATACTCAACGAACCAGATCATCTCGCATCAATACAATATCATCCATACCATGCTTACTAACATTTTTCTTATCCGTCATGGGTTAGATCTGTGTTTTTCTTTAAATACCATTGTAACGCCTATGGTTGTATCACGTATATTTCTTGAGTTTTCTATGAATTCATCTTGTTGCAATCTAATTACGGAATATTGATGTTGGTTGAATTTCTTTACGATTTCCCGCTGCGTCAGAAAATCGGCACAGAGAACTAAGTCAATCCTTTAATATCTAAAATATATATTTTCTCTCGGGGCTTACACCGCACCTCTGTAGCTGCTGCAAATAATGCAGAAGTAGAGGCAATACGTTGTGCATGCCCAACGATTATTTTTCCCTCTATAAATACTGCCCACTACATGCACACTGGGGAAGGGGGAGGATTTGAAACATAGAGAGGAGAGAAGAAAAAATGGGGGAGAAAAATTCATAAAGAAAAAAGAGTTGCACCAACGTGACAGAGCCAAATTCACGTAAAAAAAAAAGAGAGAAAAAGAGGAGGGAAGAAAGCAGAAAAGAGCATTTTAGCAGAGAATAAAAAAAACAGAGTAGAGGAGAATTGAAAATTTGAGAGCAGAGGAGATCTAACAGAGAAGAGGATGAAGGCACAATAAAAATTTGTACAACAAAATCATACACACGCAACGGTAGCCACCCATCTCCTTCCCCATCTCCAGTGTCACTCTCTCTCTCTCCCCTTCATCTCTCGGCCAGTCACTCTCTCTCTAAAACCAGAACACCAGCGTCACTCTCTCTCCTCCAACAGCCATCAGCTCTGGCCATCATGCATCATTTTATCACCACCAGGAGTTCCCCTAACTGTAGCAACCGCCAGCCTAGTCTCAGGCAAGGATTGGCAAAACAGCCCCCGTAATAGCACACAATGCCGTCACCTTCTGATGCCAACTCTGGCCATCACAGGCCACCATTTCCGACACCACCAAGACCAAAAAAACCACCTTGAGGTCCTCTACACAACGGTATCAACAAATACGACATTCATCACACTAAAAAATCTCTCATTTCATTGTTCATCGTCTCCCACAGCATGCAGCCCGATGTACTGTTCACATGTTGTGAATAGCAACCGGGTCTAGTCGAGCCGAGCTTGGTGCCCAACCTGATTGCTAAATAAGACGGGCTTTCAGCCTGTTTGGGCTGGAAGCCCAGCTCGAGAGAAGGACGGGCTTCTAGCCCGTTTGGACTAGAAGCCCAGTCCATGAATACATGGACGAAGCCCAACCCAAGGTTGGCTGGCACCCATCCCCCCTTAAATAAAGAAAACAATAAAAATACAAAAATACAAAAATACAAAAATTGCAAAAATAAAAAAATACATCATTTTTAAACAAAAATGTGGTTTTAAAATACGGCCAATACACTAGTATGTTTTCAAAAAGTCTTTTCTTTCAAAATATATATTATCTTGGAGTTTGAAAAAATGTGTTTTACCATGGATTTCATAAAGAAAAATCATTTCTTGCATTCTTGGATTTTACAACATGTTTGTAAAAGTCCAAAGGGTATTGGCCAATATTCCAAAAATATCAAAATATTATTTTTGGTTATTCATATTATTCATTGTTGGTGTTTGGATAAATAAATCCTAAGGGGTCAATATCCAAAATATTCAACGGGGATAATTTGCATTTATTCACCGTTGGTGTTTGGATAAATAAATCCTAAGGGGTCAATATCCAAAATATTCGACAGGGATAATTTGCTATTATTCACCGTTGGTGTTTGGATAAATAAATCCTAAAAGGGTTAATATCCAAAATATTCAGCGGGGATAATACACCATCACCATTTAACCAACATATTTTTTGAAAGATCAAAACCATAACAAATCATAAACAAACCAAAACGTTAAGCAGCTTACCTTAGGTAGGGCGTATTAGGGGTGCCAAAACCTTCTCTTTACGCAACCAGTCCCTTGCCTTAGAATCTTTGAAAGACCAGTTTTAGGTTTCCTAGTAACTGCAATACTAGGCGGCAACTCCCTTTTCCAAAAATAAAGATAAGACCCTCACGGAATAACATTGAATACCCTCGCTCACTGGGACGGTTGTCGCGACGCCACGCTTTAGAGGTGGGGTGCGACAATGGGTGACCTAGCCGGATGAAATTGTTCAAGATGGTTTCAATATGATAGGTGACCTACTCAGATGAAATTGGTGAAGATGGTCTTATTATCACGGGTGACCTACCTAGGTGAAAGATGGAGATGGTCTTATTATGACGAGTGACCTACTTTGATGGAAAATAGTGAAGAGGGTTTCATTATAATGGGTGACCTACCCGAATGGAAGATGGAGATGGTCTCATTATAATAGGTGACCTACCTTGATGCAATTGATAAAAATGGTCTTATTATGACAGGTGACCTACCTAGATGAAATTCGTAAAAATGGGGATGCATGATGATGCATGTATACTTACCTAAGAAATATAGGTCCTCTTTATTTGATGCCTTATTGTCATAGAAAGTCTTTGCCTAATCTCTAAAGCTTTGTTGGTTTCTCTGATTAGATGGCTCATCGAAGTTTGTCATGTATCATTTATCCACTTAATATAAACGCATTGTTTATTTTGGGCTATCTGCTATGATCTCTGCTTTCATTATTTATCAAGTCTGACCTTGCCTCCAAGTGTGGTGTTGCTTGATTCATCATGAAAGAGTGTAACATGTCATCCATTTTCTTGGATTGTCTCAATAATAGTTCTTTGATTTGTATGTTTTGCTAACAATCATTGCAAGGCTTGCTAAGGTTGACCTCATCTTAGATTGTCAATCAATCATGGAGTTGTCATCAATTGAATCATATTTCATCTAGCATATGTCCTCATCAATCTTCATGGAATTCTCAAGTCATTTAAAAAAATGCATGCAAAAAACTCATCATTGCATGCTCAATTTTATCCTCAATAAATTTCTCTCAGCTTGTGAGGAAAGATATAATGTTATCATCACCCCTATTCATGCAATGAATTACACCTTGAATTGATGCAATTATTCAGTCACGCCATCCAAAACTCTTCATTGTAGACTCAATTACTTTTGAACAAACACTTCTTAATCCATGTAAAGAATTATAATATTGTTATTAATGAGATTTTTTTGTCTGCCATGTTCATACGGTGAAGTTGTTTAAGCCTCTTTTTGCAGGAATTTGTGTTTTTTCCTTCCCTAAGTTGCGTGTAGCTCTTAAAATTTTATGTGAATTCGAGTAGGCTCTATATGGCGTCAGAATAAGCGGCTGAGACTAAAGAAAATTCTAGTGTTGCGTGTACAGCTATGAATCCATGCCTTAGAATTTTTATTGTTTGCCGATTCAAGAACAATTTCTCTCTTATGATCCCTTAAACTCCCAGAGAGATTATTAAGATAAAATAGGAACATGCCAACAATATCAATGGATCCTTGGCTTGTCCAGTTAATTACCACTGGGATTTTGGTCTTCTTAACAAGCTGTGGAGTTGAATGTGATCAAGATATTTACTTCTAACGTAAATAAATTAAGGCCACATCACCCAATATAGAACAAAAAAACTAGTTTGAAGAGTCAAATTCATAAAATTGTATTTTGAATAATACAATATGGTTTTCTTAACATCTTTTCAAGCATATAAAACAAGCAACGAGAAGCCAAAATAAATTATTTATTTTACTTTTTATATAGCACAGCTCTTGGACTTGTTGGAGTTGCCGAAATAGTATATAATAACAAGCTAGAATCAAACCAGTGGGAATCCAAACTTACTATTCAAATAACTCTGCCCGTTTTAGTGCCACCATTTTTGACATGCTAGCTCTGGTCCACGACGCTCGAGCCTATATAAACTCATGCTTAGCTAGATGATCATTATCATATCAAGGCCTTCTCGTCTTCCTCACTCATCTTGCAAGCAATAACCAAGGCAAACATGGCAGGAAACTCTCTGAAGTCTGTTTTGGTGACCCTCTTCGTCTTCGCTATGGTGCTGTCTCCGATATTGCCATCAGCCGAAGCAGGCCGTCTGAATCATCGAGGTAATTAATTACTTAAACGTTGCTCTCTCGAATTCATTTTTTTTTTCTCATTACAAACACATGATTTCTTATTTATCTCGTGCATGTGTGTGTGTTGACAGGTCTCCAATCTGGACCGATATGTCCAGCTTGTGTATGCTGCACACCTCCACCTCCAG
The DNA here is from genome assembly GCA_015731905.1 of Salix dunnii. Classification (NCBI taxonomy): domain Eukaryota; kingdom Viridiplantae; phylum Streptophyta; class Magnoliopsida; order Malpighiales; family Salicaceae; genus Salix; species Salix dunnii. Next base: position 4,772,650 of record CM027661.1, read on the forward strand.
GGTTCTGCTGCGATAGATGCTGTGCCACTCCCATCGAAACTGAATCTGCAACTGGGTCTCCATGAAACTACTTACGTTCTCTCTGGATACTAATATATGTATACAGCACGAATAAATTAGTATATGAATAAAAGGAATTTCACTCTCGTTATTCTGGACTCCTCAGCGAAGACAAATCCATTTGGAAATTTTAATAAAGCAAAGTCATTATTTTAATAAGAGTCATTTATTCCTTAACCCACCCCCCCACTCCCCTCTAATAATAGCGATGATTCAACTTATTATCTTGTGGTGGAAAGTCCTGCAAAAAAAGTCCACAGTTCTTGTTTGGGAGCGAAAAATTAACACATGGACTTTATGCAGATCAAAAATCTTTAATTTATTGTGAGTGATTACTTTGTAAATAATTGTTGTAGAATTTTGACCTTAAAAGAATATAAATGTGTAAGATTAATAATTGCGTGTGTGTGTATTATGATAAAAAAGAATTCGGATACAAGACATTTTTTAGCTTTTCATATTATTAGTTTGATTTCAAGTAAATTCTGTCATCACCCAATTTTTGGGTGATTCCCCAAAATATACCAATAAATTAATAAAATAAAATAAAAGGGGCTGGTGTTGGCAGAAAAATTAATGTGGAAATTTTGAACATTTTCGGAAGCCCGATCGTACCTTTTTTTCCCCAGAAACAAAGCAAAATGCAAATTGAAGGCCAAAATAATTTATTCTTGGATAAATCTGCATAGAAGTTAAGCCGTAAGACATAATTATATTTTTATGGGTCAATTTGATTTAATCGTCGGCCAATTTAAAATATAATTACGCTTCAGAATTAATTGAGAGTTCAATTGAAGGATTTAATTAAGCGCAAGAGCCTAATTATACTTTAAATGGGTCAAATTAATTTTATTGAGGGTTTGATTGCTGAGAAATTAGATTCGGAAGCCTAATTTGTTTTAAATTGAGAAAATCGAGATTTTCAGCAACGAAACTCTTTGGGATTAATTGAGAGCCCAATTGAAGGATTTAATTAAGTACAATGGCCTAATTACACTTAAAATGGGTCAAATTAATCTAATTGAGAGTTTGATTCCTGAGAAACTAAATTCGGAAGCCCAATCTGGTTTAAATTGAGAAAATCGAGATTTTTAGCAACGAAACTCTTCGGAATTAATTGAGAGGCCAATTGAAGGATTTAATTAAGTGCAAGGGCTTAATTACACTTAAAATGGGTTGAATTAATTTTATTAAAGGTTTAATTAGTGAGAAATTAAGTTTGGGAGCCTAATTTGGGTTAAATCGAAACGATCAGAATTTTCGGTGACGAAACTCTTTCGGTGAAATCAGAACCAAAATTGAAGATAAAAACATCGTTCTTCCTGGTTTTTTCCCGTCAAAAAACTTTTTTGTCACAACCTATTTATTAAAAAAAAAAAGATGAAGGAGGGGTTGTCGGCAGCATGCTCAACCATGCTGCAGCATGCTCAACCTTGTCGTGCCCATAACACACCATTCCTGGCCCATTTTCTGGACACCCTTCCCATGCCATGCGCCATGCCTTCTTCACCTATAAATAGGAGGAGAAAATATACAGAAGGGGGAGGGGAGAAAACTAAAAACTACACTGTCACTGTGAAAACTTGGGGTGCAGACGGGAAAGAAACACGCGAAAAAAAAACACAAGCAGAGGGGAGGAGAAAAACGCAGAGAAAAAACGAGTGAAGTGCTGGAGATTCAAGGAAATTTCAGCAAATAAAAGCAAGAAAAATCACACAGAACATTCATCTTCCTCATCAGCCCTCTCTCTCTCCCGTTTCACAGCTCCCTTCTCTCTCTAGTTTCAGTATCTCGGTCCTCTCTCTCTCCACCGTTGCAGGTCAGCTACCCACACCAGAAGCTCCTATTCTCAGCACCAGAAGCTCCCCAGCCATAATTCTTCTTCTCCGGCGACGAGCAACAGAGAGCAGCGACGAGCGGCAGCCACCAACACTGCACAAGTCAGCCATTTAGGAGCTCATTCCGGCCACCACAGGTCTCCATTTTCGATGCCATGATGACAGGGAGAACCACCTCGACGTCCTTTACCCAACGACAGTGGCAGGTGACCCTCTAGTCGTGGTCGACTGACTAGGATACTATTCACGAGAATAGTGCAATGAACTGCACTGTTCACGTGTTTTTATGTTTTTCATTTTTTCGTTTTTTGTTTTTTTTAAATAAAAAAAAAAAAGAGAGAAAGAAAATATGTGGGTTGGGCTGCTCTCGGCCCAGCCCAGCAGTGGTGGGCCTTTGGCCCACCATGGCTGGCCCATTTAGCTAGGCCAGACCCGAATTTTTTTTTTTAAAAAAACAAAACAGAAAATGTGTTTTTTTTCGTGTATACAGCCGTATTCCAAAGTTTTTCCATCATATTTTTCTTTAAAAAAATATTGCATCTTTCTCATGTTTTAAAACAAAATTGGGTATCGTAACCAGTTTACGATTATCCGTTGGTATTCGGCCAAAATGTCAAAAATAATTTAACAATTATTTTGTTTTAGCTTTTGCGGTGTAAATTTACATTGTAAATTACACATGCAGATAAAAGGAATTTTGAATTATGGTGTAAAATTAAATTGTAATGTACATCCATAGGTAAAAAAAGTGGTTTTTAACTGCGGTGTAAAATTACATCGTAAAGCACCTGCGAAAAAATAATATATATTTTTATTTTTTTAATGTAGTGTAAAAAATAAACTTAAGAAAAACAATCAAACAACAATGCAGCTTGCCTTAGGCAGGGTGCATTGGGGGTGATGTGTCTTCCCCTTGCATAACAAGTCCCCTTACCCTCGTAGACCATTAGGTTCCTAGTGACCGTAATATTAGGTGGCGACTCCTGATAATTATAGTCGTAATTTTTATGGCTAACAAAACCCCTCATTTTCACTGCGCGCCGTTGTCTCCCCCAAACCGCGGGGGGATGGCGAGGCGCGAAGCGTGAAAAATCACCGTCATGACAAATTCAATGATTTTTTTTCCAGCAATCCTTCAACAAATTAGAGTTTTAGCTCTAAAAAAAATATTTTTCCTAATTTAGCCTCCCAAACTAAAAGCTATAGCTTTTCCCCGAGGACGGTGTTTTTAACCATAGTGTAATTACAACTTTAAGCACACTAGATGAATTAATTCATATGTCATGTCATCCATCTAAATTATTAAATTAAAAAAATCATAAATTATTTTGTGAAATTAAATGGAAACAATTATTTTCTTAAATAGTCAAGTTAATGAAATTCATGCTTGTATCGGTAAAGGGGGTTATAGTGTTGGTGTAAACTCAATCTCTAAAGGTCAAGAAAAACAATCACCGGTTACCACCAACTACAATCATTAATCACAACCACCAACATTCACCGAGTATAGCCGACAACTAATTTAACACATACCTAACATTTATGTTTACACTTAAAAGTTTATTTTTTCAAACTTTTATTTTGTGTAAAAATAGATAACTTAGTTTATGTGAATTAGGTGGGAGATAGTATAAAGAAACACTAGAGAGAAAAAAAGGGAGAGTTTAACAGTGTTTAAATTTAATTTTTTGTTAAAAAAATACTGTGCTTATACTCTTTGAGTATTTCAAAACCACCATCAGTAATCTTTCCCATAAACAATTAGCATAAGAGAATCGTTCATTAAAAACAAAGAAGTTCTTGGGATACATCCTAATTTTCAAGTTTGTCAAAAATAAATTATGATCATTCCACAATGAAGAACTCTTTAATACGAACTCGCTGGTAAAAAAAAATCTTGATCGAAGAAAGGGGTGTTCTACATGTGCAGCCTGAAATTTCTACATTGTTGACCATGCGTAACTCGCACACTTGTAATTGTTAAGTACATATATTTTCATTCAATATCTATTGTTTAGATTATAAAACTTTATGTTAGGAACGTGCCAATAAAATTACACAAAAACATAATATGTTTGTCTTAATTTATTAAAGATAGTAAGATTAAATGTTTTTTCCTTTAAAAAATTTAGAGATGGCTTTTTTAAAAAAACAAGGGTATTAGACAATGATTTAAAAAAAACTTGAAGTTTAAGGATTTGAAAAACCTAGCTTTATTACCATGTTTTTAATAGAAATAAGATACTTTTTGGATGCTCTTACTTGAAGAATAAGAAACCAAAAATATGTATACAATACTAGGTAAGTTGATTTAGAGACCTAATTATATAGGAAATGAAAAACCTATTAATCAAAAAATTAACTCTAAATCCATGTTTATGGAATAAAAAAATCTTAACAAATATACTTAGTCTTGCTTCAATTTCATAGAGCATGACATATAAGAATAAGAAGCTTGATATAAAGCCTAAAACATAAATGAAGATGATATCTTACAAAAAAGCAAGGTTTTCATTAAATATGCAAGACAATATCTAAGAGTTACATTAAACATTAACACTTTAAAGGGGGAAGAAAAAGATAGTTTAATGGTTATGGCATCTCCATACATGCTTTTTTTAGTTATTTAAATAAATTATTTCCAAGAGTATTAGAAAATAATGATATTTTTAGTTTTGAATATTTTGTTTGTGAGCTATTGTTGTGACGGTGGGTTTTTTTTTTTGCTTTGCGCCCCACCATTTCCCGGGGGTTTTGGGAGACAATGGCACACGGTGAAAATGAGATGTTTGTTTTATAGCCGTAAAAATTACGACTATAAATATAAGGAGTCGCCACCTAGTATTAAGGTTACTAGGAATCTATTGGTCTGCGTGAGTCTGGATAAGGGGACTTGTTGTGCAAGGGGAAGACGCATCACCCCCAGTGCACCCTACCTAAGGTAAGCTACATTGTCATTTGATTGTTTTTTTAAGTTAAATTATTTTTTTACACTGCATAAAAACAATATTTATTTTTTTTATCTGCGGGTGTAATTTACGATATAATTTTACACCGCAGTTAGAATTTTTTTTTTTTTGTTTTTATCTACGGATGTAATTTACGCTTTAAATTTACACCGTAGTTAAAATCCTTTGTTTTTTAATCCATGGATGTATTTTACAATGTAAATTTACACCCTAATAGATAAAACAAAAATGGTTTTGATTATTTTTGATATTTTGGCCAAATTCCAATGGATAATCTTAAACCGGTTACGATATCCAATTTTTATTTTAAAACATAAGATGCAATATTTTTTTTATGAAAAATATGTTTGGAAAATATTGGAATTCGGCCGTATGCACGAAAACACATTTTTGAAAATTTTGAAATTTTTTGCAATAATAATAGTAGTAAAAAAACATAATTTTTTTTTAATGGGCTAGGCTGTCAGCACAGTGGGCTGACATCCCAGCTTGAGTGGACTGGGCTTCCAGCCCAGACTAACATGGGCCGAGCTTCCAGACCTCACAGGCTGGAAGCCCATATTTTATTTTCTTAGACTGGGTGCAAAAACTTGGCCCAAGCCTTTTTGAAATTCGTGTCCGGCCCAAGCCACTGTTCATGCATGTGAACAGTGGGACGCAAATCACGTCCCACTATTCACATGCAATGAACAGTGGGAACGGGGGGAAGACGATGAACAGTGGGGGAAATTTTTGAGTGTGATGGAATGCTTACCTGTTAGCACCGTTGGGTAGAGGAGATCAAGGTGGTTGTCCCAGTGGTGGTGGTGCCGTCAACGGTGGCCTGTAGTGGCCGGTGGAAGCCTTCGAAGTCGCCGGTCGTACGTTATGGTTGCTGCAACTATGGCTATGGCTTCACCTGAGAATGGGGTTCGATTTCTGGTATGTATGGGAGTTTTATAGTGATGATAAAGGTGGCTTTGGGGTGTCGAACGGCTAGCTGTGGTGAAGAGAGAGAGAGAGGGTCGAAGTCTGTAACTAGAGAGAGAGAACCGTGAAACTAGAGAGAAAGAGAGAGAATTGACGCCAATGAAGATGATGGTGTTTGTTTTACTTGTTTTTGATGATAGAAATTTCTATAAATTTCCCTAGAATTTCCTCCCCGTTTCTCATCTTTTTTCCAGTTTTTCTCCCTCTTTTTTTTCTCCCCTGCATGCATCGTCTATGGTGGTTTTTATAGGGGAGTTTGGCCTGACACGGTGGCCGCCTGGTCGGCGGCGCGGTGGCTGTGACAGACGGCATGGTGGCAGCTATTGGTGGGCTGTCAGCCGGGGTGTTCTAGCAGCTGTCAGGGGGCGAAGGCTGATCGGTGCATGTTGTGGCAGCTTTGGGAGGTGAAAGTTCACTTTGGTCCTTTAATTTGTGATTGTTATAATTGCACCATTAATTGGATTTAAATATGTAAGTTTATGCAATTGTGCTCTTGTCCGAATTTCAACATTACCCTCAGCTTTGCGCGCCTTTTGTATTTTGGTCCCTCACTTCTGATTCACGCAATTTGGCCCTCAATTGATAATTAAACTCTCAATTGTCTTCAATTTTGTCCCTAATTATGCCAAATTAGCTTGGAAAAATTCAATTGGGTCTCCAAAAATTCTGATTTTCTCAATTAGGCCTGAATTAAATTCGAGAATTCAATTTTTCATCAATTAAGCCCTTAATAAAATTAATTTAACCAATTTAAAGCATAATTAAGTCCTTGCACTTAATTAAATTCTTCAATTGGACCCTAAATTAATTCTCAAACATAATAATATTTCGAATTAGCCCATGATTAAATCAAATTGGCTTATAAAAAAATATAATTATGATTTTTGACTTAATTTTTTGCCTTGAATTTGTATTTTCTCTCATTTTTGGCATAAAAGAGATACAATTCGCCTAAAAAAATTTCCAAAGTTTCTACCGTGATTTTTTTTCTACCAATGCCAAACCCCTTTTATTTTATTTTGGAGAGTGACCCAAAAATTGGGTTACGACAGTTGCCCCCCTCTTTACAATGCTTACAATAAAAATCTTGTAAAAGACTTTAAATAGTAAGTGTTGTAAAGAAAAAAAGAGAATGGATTTATCAGACCAAGAAATGGTTGATCCATCCGAAGCGAAAATGAGGATTGCAAAACGCACTCAAAAGGGAAATGATAGAATAGGGCTGGAAAGTGCACTAATTGAGTTGATGGTCGGGAATTGGAACATGCACTCAAGGAGTGGGGAGATAAGGCTTGAAAGCGCACTATCTGTATCGATGGTCGAGGGTTGGAAAACATACTCGACGAGGAATGGAAAAATAGGGCTGACACTATTTTAATTGATGGTCAAGGGTTAGAAAACATACTCGACGAGGAAGGAAAAAATAGGGCTGGAAAGCACACTATTTTAATTGATGGTTGAGGGTTGGAAAACATACTCAACGAGGAAGGGAAAAATAGGGCTGAAAAGCACACTATTTTAATTGATGATCGAGGGTTGGAAAACACACTCGAAGATGAAAGGAAAATAGGGTTGAAAAGCACACTATTTTAATTGATAGCGAAGGTTGGAAAACGCACTCAAATATGAAAGGAAAATAGGGCTGGAAAGCACACTATTTTAATTGGTGATCGAGGGTTGGAAAGCACACTCGATAATGAAAGGGAAATAGGGCTGGAAAGCATACTCAAGGAAATAAAAGAGGTGAGAGCTAGCAAGCGTGCACAAAAATGATGACTGAAGGTTTGTAAATTACGATCCCTCCAAAACAATTGCTATATTCTCAATGGGAATGCAATGCATGATATGCATGTATACTTACCTGAGAAATATAAGTCCCCTTTTCTTATTCATGACCTTCCTTTCCTGGGGTTTGGATCATTGGCTTTGATGACTTCTCGCTTCTGCCTACTTGAGCTGCAACTTAAGATTTTGACCACTAGAGATGATAAATTTTCATATCAACATGCCCCCTAAGTTTGATCCAGATTATTTGAAAAGGATTGATGGAGTCAGCTTCAATTGCATTTATAGATTGCCCACTAGTCTGGTCATGCCCAACAAGTGTTTTGGGCTTGTAGTGTTTGCATGAAAAGGGTTGGTTATTTGCAAAGATTGTGTTTTATGTGGAATTTTTGGAATTTCAAAGTCATTCCAAATACAAACTATTTTGATTACTATAGTCAGGTCCCGCCACACCAGTGTTTTAGGCTTCAAGTGTTTCCAGGAAAGGGGTGGCTATTTGCCAAGTTTTTTTTTCTTTTTTTATTTTTTATGTAAGGTTTTTGGAATTTCAAAGTCATTCCAAGCATAAAAACCATTTTGATGTTTGTTTAAACAAACTTGTTCTCGAAAGAATTCAAGTGATCTCATTGTCAGGTTTTATGTTGATTTTGACAAGAACATGAAATGGTGCTTGTTTGCATATCTTGTTTTTCAAAAAGTCTTCGATCAGGTTTGGTGAAGCATTCGTAAGGATCATTTCAAATGGAAAAGCATTGCCTATGAATCCAAATTACTTGTATTTGATTAGAAAGGGCTTTATCAGGCTTGTAGTGTAGGCTCAGGTTGCTGGTTATGAAGAAAAGATATTTGCAGGCTCAAAAGGTTTTTGAGTGTTTTCTAGACTAAAGATCACTTAGTGCTCACTCTTAGAACTCTTTTAGTCCTCATGATTGATTTTCATGACATGCCCTTCAGTATTTGTTTGGGCTTTTACCTGGACATGCCCCCTAGTATTTGTTTGGTTTTTGAGAATGAGCTTTTAGCAGTGTCATCATGTTGACTTGACATGCCCCGAGTATTTTGTTTGGGCTTTTATTGTGATATGCCCCTCAGAGATATTTTTTTGGATCTTTAGTACTACTAAAATATTGAATTGATTTGCTAATGTACAAAAAAAAAACCTTTTTTTGTTTATACCCCCCAGCTTTCTTTGGGCATCTTTTGTCATTGAGGACTATTTTGTAATTGAGAGTTCTTCTCTCTTCGCACTTGCCCCCCAGTATAGGGTGTGATCCTAGTCAGGGTTAATTATCAGAAAAATAATTATACAGCTCAAATGGGGACTACAATGGATATTTAAGACTTTGTGAAGGCATATCAAACATGGCCTCTCCTCATTTCAAAACATGCAATCTAAACCGAAAAGTTTTGCTTTTCCATGCGAAATAGTTTTTTGATTTATTTTTTGGGTTATTTGTTCAGCTACAAGATTAGCTTATTATGTGATACTTTCGAGATATGAGATCACCCTTTAGTGAAAATCCTTTGAATTCTTAGAACATATTTGTTACACAAACAACAAATTGGCATTTCTTTTAGTACTAGACTTTGATTTGCCAAAAATCTTGATGAAATTATGGGATCATGCAGAAATAGAAAGGAGAGGATACACCAAAAATTTCATGGCCAAATTTCAACTTCATTAGATGTCATGTGCGATACATTAAGCATAATATTTCTTCACAACATCGGAGTTTACAGGCCTAGGCAGATTTTCTCCATCCATGTTAGTTAGAATTAAAGCTCCTCCTGAAAAAGCCTTCTTTACCACATATGGTCCCTCATAGTTTGGCGCCCATTTACTTTGGTCTTCTCCTACTAAAATCCTCTTTAATACCAGATCTCCCTCTTTGAATACCCTCGGCCTGACCTTCTTGTTGTAAGCTCTTGCTATCCGACCCTAGTATAATTGGTGATAACAAATAGCTGCTAGTCTTTTTTCATCGACTAAGTTTAATTGTTCGAACCTCACCCTTGCCCAGTCCGATTCATCTAACTCTGCATTTTTTAAGATCCTTAATGATGGAATCTCCATTTCTAAAGGTGTCACTGCCTCCATTCCATAAACTAAGGCATATGGGGTTGCCCCTACAGAAGTTCAGACAGTAGTGCGATATGCGTGCAAAGCGCATGGGAGCATTTCATGCCAATCCTTGTAAGTAACAACCATTTTTTGGATCATTTTCTTAAGATTCTTATTAGCTGTTTCAACGACCCCATTCATCTTTGGTCTATAAGGAGAGGAGTTCAGATGCTTAATCTTTCATTTGATACAAAGTTCGGCAATCAACTTTCCATTAAAATTCTGGGCATTATCAGTCACCAGCCTTGCAGGTAGGCCATAGCGATAGGCCAAGTTCCTTTCAATGAACTTCTTGACAACCTTTTGTGTTACATGGGTATAGGAATTAGCTTTGACCCATTTGGTAAAGTAATCAATTGCCACTAGAATGAACCTATGCCCGTTGCTTGCCTTTGGGTTAATTGACCCTATGACATCCAATCCCCACATGTCAAATGACCATGGTGAGGTCATGTTGAACAAAGGTTTTGGAGGCGCGTTTATTTTATCACCATAAATTTGGCATTTATGGCATTTCCTAACATATGCCATGCAATCTCTCTCCATTGTCAACCAAAAATATCCAAACCTTTGCATTTGCCTTGCCATTATATGTCCGTTGGCATGGGTGGCACAAATTCCTTCTTGAACTTCTTTCAAAGCCTGCCAAATTTCTTTCTCATCCAAATATCTGAGTAAGTTCTATCAAATGATCTCCTGTATAGGATTTCACCATCAAAGAAAAAATTTGTAGCCAACCTTCTTAAGGTCCCTTTGTCTGTTTCAGAAGCTTCTTGGGGGTATTCTCGGTGTTTGATGAATCTTTTAATATCATTATACCACGGTTCTCTATCTGGCGATTCTTCAAGTGCGCAACAATGGGCTTGATGATTTCGAATCTTGATGTCAATTGGGTGGATCTTTTCTTTAGCAACAAGTTGTATCATTGAAGCCAAGGTCGCCAAAGCATCAGCAAACTGATTTTTGTCCCTGCTCATATGAGTGAACTTGACCTCTTCAAATTCATTGACTAACTTTACAAGGTAGTTTTGGTAGGGTTTCAACTTTTCATCGTTTGTTTGCCATTCTCCCTTTACTTGGCAAATGATTAACATGGAATCCCTAAAGACTTCAAGCTTCTAAACTTTAAGTTCTAAAGCTGCCTCTAAACCAAGGATACATGCTTCATATTCGACTGTGTTATTAGTGCACTCAAACTATAACCATACTGAAAAAGGGTATTGCTTCCCATCTGGGGAAATTATTACTACTCCAACCCCATTTCCTGATACATTTACTGCTCCATCAAAATAAAGTGTCCACCACTCACTCGTTCCCATATCATCCTTGATTACCAACATATCTTCATCAGGGAAATCAAAATCCAGAGGCTCATAATCTTCCATGGCATGATCTGCAAGATGGTCAGCGATTACACTGCCTTTTACAGCTTTCCTTGTCATAAAAACAATATCGTATTCTGCTAACAACACTTTCCATCTTGCTATTCTGCTCGATAGATAGGGCTTCTCATAGATGTACTTAAGTGGATCTAGTTTGGAAATCAGCCATGTTGTGTAGTACAACATATATTGTCTGAGTTTTTTTGCTGTCCATACCAGACCACAACATAACTTCTCAATCATGGTGTATCGAGACTCACAATCGTTAAATTTTTTACTCAGATAGTATATAGCTTGCTCTCTTCTTCCAGATTTATCATGTTGTCCCAACACACAACACATGGCTGTTTCTGTGACCGTTAAGTACAAGAACAATGGTTTCCCTGGTACTAGAGGTACCAATAATGGAGGATTTTGTAAGTATCTCTTTATCTTATCGAAGGCCTCTTGACAATCATCATTCCACACTCCCGGATTTTTCTTTCTGAGTAAGCGAAAAATCGGTTCACACGTTACCGTTAGCTGGGATATGAAACGGGCTATGTAATTTAAGCGTCCGAGAAAACTTCTCACTTCTTTTTTAGTTTTAGGCGTTGACATTTCTTGTATGGTCTTGGCTTTATCCGAATCGACTTTTATTCCCCGGCTGCTCACAATAAAACCTAGTAATTTTCCCGTCTTTACTCCAAAGGAGCATTTGGCAGGGTTTAGCTTTAACTGGTACTTTTACAGTCTTTCAAATAATTTTCTCAATATCTGCACGTGGTCTTCCTCAATCTTGGATTTAGCCAAAATATCATCCACATATACCTCAACTTCTTGGTGCATCATATCATGGAACAAAGCGACCATCGCCCGCTGATACGTAACCCCAGCATTCTTCAAACCAAATGGCATTACTTTATAACAGAAAGTTCCCCAAGGTGTGACAAAGGTGGTTTTCTCTTTGTCTTCTTCTGCCATCCTGATTTGGTTATAGCTAGAAAATCCATCCATGAAGGAATATGTGGCATTTTTAGCAGCGTTATCCACCAGGATATCTATATGAGGCAATGGAAAATCATCTTTTGGGCTTGCCTTGTTCAAATCTCTGTAATCCACACAGACACGGATCTTTCTATCTTTCTTGGGGACCACAACCATATTGGCTACCCACTGAGGGTAGTGAACGACATCCAAAAACCCTGCCTCCCACTGCTTTTGTATTTCTGCTTTTACCTTTAGAAGCATATCTGGCCGCATTCTTCTGGTTTTTTGCTTGACCGGTACACTCCCTTCTTTTAAATAAATATTGTTTTTATGCAGTGTAAAAAAACAATTTAACTTAGAAAAAACAATCAAATGACAATGCAGCTTACCTTAAGTAGGGTGCACTGGGGGTGATGCGTCTTCCTCTTGCACAACAAGTCCCCTTATCCAGACTCACGCAGACCAATAGATTTCTAGTAACCTTAATACTAGGTGGTGACTCCTTATATTTATAGTCGTAATTTTTACGGCTATAAAACAAACATCCAATTTTCACCGCGCGTCGTTGTCTCCCAAAACCCCCGGGAAACGGCGGGGCGCGAAGCAAAAAAAAAAAACCCGCCGTCACGATAGCTATCATGATTCATTTCTAGTGAGTTTGATTAAAAGTCCATATCTATTTATAATTATATATTATGTTAATTGAGGTCCAATAAGAGTCACTACTTAGGGTGGATCATATTAGTTTTTTACATTTTATTGATGAAATCTAGCGTTACCACTTTGTTAACTATACTAGGATGACTTGATGAGCTTGATGAAATCCAAAAATAAAATGAATATATTTTTTTAAACATTTCATATAATAGTTGAATCTCAGTACAAGATACATGTTTAGGCTTTCTATAGTTATAGTATGAAATAATATCATAGTTTTGATCTTCAACGATATATGAAAGCACATAAAACTATTTATCAAAATATTTGTTCCAATTATGATATTTTATACATAAACTTGGGGTTCTAAGAGTAACTATTCACAAGTAAAAAGGATAATAATAAAAAAGAAGGTGAATTGGATTAGAGTGATATAATTTTGGGCTAAAGTGGTGATCAACACCTAAATAGTCAAGATACGATTTTGAGAAATGCTTTATTCATGTTAAAGTCCTTTATAATTTGCATACCAGACTAATTATTTATTGAAGATGTGTGAGACTAGGTATTCGAATCAATTAGAAAAAATCACCACGTTGTCATAATAGAGGGACTTCTAGACCCACATATGAACCTAAACTTTTTAGTAAAGTCAAATATCCTATAAGTTATTGTGTGTTTAGCTATTTTGTTTTTAATTCAATTATCTATTATATTCATTCCTAATAGTTTATAAAAAGTCTTAGTTGTTTCAAGTGGAAAACAACTATCAATGAAAAGATAAGGTTCTAATAAAAAAAATGAAATGTAGTAATGCATTCATTTTCAATAAGAAAGAAACCAGTTTGATGTCATTGGATTTACATAGTAAAGTACAGGGCTAATGGTATAATTGAATAATTTGAAATGAGAGTGGTGGAACAAGATAACTCTCAAATTTATAGGATCGATTACATTAAGACATTTGTACTAGTATTAAAATTAACTCAATTAAGTCTTATTATCTTTAGTTCCAAGCTTAAATTCTCCATTATTATAATTCAACTTGAAAAATACATTTTTGTACGGTGAAATATTAAAAAATGTTTAGATCTCTAACCAGGATGCATGATATCCACAAGGCATAATAAAAAAGTGTATGGATTGAAAAAGTCATTGTGTAGATTAAAATGATCTATGAAAGTATGTTTCCAAATGATCATAAAATCTATGGTAGCTTTTGCCAACCATAAAAGCAATTTAGATCTTGTGTTATTCTTCGAAGGGAAGATAAGGTTACCACATTCATTGTATATTTAGATGATATGGTGGTTATGAAAAATGATTATGAATAAAGAAAAGTCTTATGAGATTATTTGGCCATTTAATTTAAAATGAAATATCTAGGTCATTTGGAATATCTAGTTTTTTTAGAATTAGAATGCATGAATCTCACAAAAAAAACTCTATATATATCCCAAGAAAAAATATAATTGGGATATTTTACAAAATACTAGTATATTAGATGTCAAGTGATTAAAAACTCAAGTAAAAGAAGGTTTAAGGCTATATGTTGAGTCCAATCAAATATTAGTTGATAAGAGAAGATACTCAAGATTTGTAGGGAGATTGATGTGCTTATCTCACATATGACTTATGCATTAATCACTTTATGTATAATTTAGGAGAGCAACATATGAATGCAATTATATGAATTTTATGATATTTGAACGTTACACCTTAAAAGGGAATTCTGTTCATTAAAAATGTAAATTGTAAAACCATGGATGCATATACTGACACTGACTAAGCCAAAGTCATAGATTATAATGGTCTATTGTATAAATAGTAATCTTTATTATAGGAGAAGTAAGAAACATGATGTAATTGCTCACTCAAAGTACAAAATTTGAATGAAAAGGTATAACTTTTGGATATTGTGAAGCATTGTGATTAAGACTTTTATTACAAGATTTAGGCTATCCATTTAGGTAATCCATTTTACTATATTGCGATAATAAAACAAAATATATGTATAGAACATGTTGGGATACAAAGACTATTTATTAAAAAGAAGTTTTATAAAAAAAAAATATGGAGTTGTGTATAATCAAATTTGATGATCAATTGATCTATATTATAATCAAAGTAGTTTTAAGTTGAGTGTTATTAAAGTTTTTAAATAAATTAGACATGTATAACTTTAATTTCCACTTGAGATGAAGAGTTAAGAATTTGTGATTTCTTGTATAGTGAGTTATATAATTGTTCTCAAGGGATGCGGCGTGGTGGCAAAGGGCTTGAAATCTGCACAGCAGGTCTCGAGTTCGAGTAAGGACGTGCATTTCTTATAAGAGCCTAAGACACCCGGGGTTTTATTCACTCACCTGGGATCACAAAGTAAGTTTTCCGTAGGGTTTGGTTTCCTCGAATAAAAAAAAAAGTTATATAATTATTAGGCTCATTATTTTATAACCTAATATTGTATATATAGTGTGTCCTCTTTCTTCTCTATATAAAATATCACATAATTATTCTCTTTCTATAGAAAACAAGATTAATAAAAATAAAATTTGGTGAAACTAAAGTGCAAAATTATATTCAACCAATTACTTGGAAGAGAAAGCAAGAGCACTAACTCTATGCTACATAAGCTCTATCAACCGATAAGTGGATCTATAGGAATATCGGAAAATAGAAGATAGAATTTAGCTTTAATTAGCACAAGCAAGTACCGAAAATTGTTTGGTTTGAGATATATCTATATATTCCAAGAACTGGTTATCTCCGCGATCTTGCTGATCATGCCTAAGAAAGAGAATAAATTTGATAAGTAAAATAAAATCAAATAAAAGAGAAGAAAAACTAATTAAAGTAAAAGTAGTATATTCTTTTCCCTTTTTTTTATCAAAACACACGCGTACACTGCTACCCAAAGGAAAGAAAAAGAAAGGGGGGAGAGCTTAGTGAGCTAGAGACAAAAAAGGAAAGGCAGAATATTAGTAGTAGTAGTAGTAGTCAGGAAAGGAAAGGAAAGGAAAGAGTTGGTCGTGGCCATGCATGGGTGAGAGTCCCAAGGTAGAGAATCGAATCAGCACCTTTGCTCTTGCTGGCTCTTCCCCTTTACTCTTCTCCAAGAGAATGGATGCCAGATATCTCAAGCATTTTGATATGGTGTACGCTCTTTGTATGTTGTTTTTGAGAGAGATTAAAGGTGGTTTTAATTGGAATAGCAGCCGCAGAAAAGAAACAAAGAAAAGCAAAAGGTGGTCAAAATGAAACCTCTCCTCGATAACTTGTTATTCCAGCCTTCAACTATCTTTATTGAAACTCACCAGTCGCCTTTCTCTTTTTCTTAGTTTTTCTTTTCCCAAAAATGGAAGTATTTTAAGTGTATGTTTACAGAATATCCCTTCTATTTATATACCAATGGCAATGAGAAACTCAGAAAAATATTTGTGAAAATATTAGAGAATATAGGTTTGATCATGAATTAATTAACGAGAGAATATAGCAGAAACCAGAGAGAATATATATACATATATATAAGAAACCATCTCATTTAAAAACTTAGATAAGTCTCCAAAATATGATCTATGTTATTCTTTAGTATATCCCCTCAAGTAAAAGCATTTTGTGCTTGAAACTTGAACATGTTCACATTACCTAACTTTATACTTGATTTTTATCAAATAAAATGTGGATAATGAGATTCAAACTACTAATTGATGGGTTAATAAAGTTCTGATACTATGTTAATGAACTATCTCATCTAAATACTTAAGCTGTTGGATGAAATCCAGAATATAATTTATAGTATTACTTAACATATATATATATATATATATGCCTTGTAGTTAGATAGTATTTTTCCATATACAATACTATTCAAAGAAAGCATGAAGTATGAAAAAAAGGGGAATATTGAACTTCGTAAAGCAACAACAATTTACCAAGCCATTCGCCTCGCCCAAAAAAATCGCTGATTCTCAAAGTAATATTGATAGAGACATGACTCATCATGGAAATAATTGAGATAAGAAGTGGGCCTTCCTAAAGTTTATAATACCAAGAGTACTTATTACATGTCTAATTAGGGTTCCTTAGATATATATGGATTCTTTTTTGGTTTTCATGGTAGTTCGAGAGATCTCCCTACCAGCCATGTTAACTGTGAATACATTGAAAACATGCTAGTAATTTGAGGGTCCACGATGCCATGGTCAAAGCGGACTTTCTAGGGTTCGTGCTTTCACTTAATTATTGAGCTAGATTTTTGGATTAGGGTTGTTGTGCTTATAGGCTGACAATATCTTCTGTTTTCTTTATGTGGGATCCAGAATTGTTGGTCTAATTTGACTATCTAAGCTCAACTTGGTTCAGTTTGACTGATTACTAGTCCCTCACTTGCTAGGCATACGCGCAACTTTCTCCTAAGAATTCGTTGGAAAAAGCAAATACAGCAATCATGACCAGGGAACTCCTAGGCATGCATCTCACAATAATATTCTTCAAAACTAAATCTAGTTGAAGCCTCCGTTTACCTCTCATATCAACTTTTTATATCCTCAATTAACAATTATCGTCCACTTATCTAAAGATTACACGATAAAAATTCCCTTGTCTATCAATAATAAAAATTACTAAAACATCTTGTAGCGTAAGCCGATGAACATTTTACATATCATCAAATTTTCATATTTATTCTTGTATATTAATAACCCATCTTTATACTCTTGTAATTATACATCTCTCTCACCACTCGTCCTTAACCCACATCCATCAACTTTCATCCTTAACCCCAAGTCATCATCATTCACACTTAATCCACAACAAGCATTGTTCGCTCTCAACTTTAATTGACATTATCCGCGCTCGCCCCGCAACCACAATACTTCATGCTTGACACACAACTATTATTATTCACCCTTTATCTTTTTTATAAATACCCACCACCCTTGAATATTTTTTCATTTCTTACCTCAGTTTTAGGGACAACACACTTGGTGATGAATATCGAAGGTGCAGAGCTGAGATTGAAAACAATTGCTACAAAACTTAGTACCACCGTCACTCCAAGAAAATTAATCTTGCCAGAATATTGATTATAAATAAAGACTAATACTGAAGAAAAATATCAATAAAATAATATTTAAATATCATCGGATAGAGTCATGTAAAGCAAGAGTGATTACCGGCAAATATCATGTAATAACTAAAGCCTATTTTTTTTTATTAAATAGGAGTAGGGGCCCAAATATCATTATGAAAAAAAGCCTAAAATAGAGGTGGATCTAGTATTATTTGTATAAAATAAAAGCTTATGACTTTTAGTAAATTGACACATACCATAAACAACAAGAATAGGCTAAATATAAATAAGAGATAAATATCCTTTCTTATGTAATAAAAAATTAATATAGTGATTAATATGACCAATGCTCACACATCATAGGTCATATGATGCTATAAGGATAAATATATTTAGGGTAAAAATAGAAGCATTGATGTGATCATATTATTTGATAGTTTCATCTATATTTACCTAGTATTTTGCATATGTTTTGTGTATTAAATGTCTTGATGTTCTTTGTTTTATGTTTTAAAGGTGTTTTTGGATGAAAGATGCAAAAAAAAGATAATTGAAGTTGATTGATAGATTTGACCTTCAGCCGATATTTTATTCAAAGTAGAAACTCTAGAGTTCGAAATGAAGTGATTCTAGTAGCATTCAAAAGCTAACATCCATAACTTTTTGAAAAGATAAAGCAAAATAAATAAAATAAGGAAGAGTATGGAAATCACAGCCTTCAAAGTCAAATCTTACAATCTGCTGATGTCAACTTTTGTCCATTCCAACTTCAATATCTCAAGCTACATAAGTCTGATTGATGCAAACCTAATTTTGTTGGATGTAAGACTCTAAGACCTATAAACTCTTCAAATTTCAGCTACAAAAGATGTGTTATGAATGATATATGAATTTTACAAGGAACAATTAAATTATGCCAATTTAAGGAATGACTATTTTATAAAATAAAAATTAGAGTTTTTAAGCATATATAAAGGAGGAGAGGCAACAATGGACTTCGGGTAGCAACAAAAAAAAACACAAATCTTCCTCCTCCAAGCCCTAAATCATGTTTTCTTTCATCTTTTTATTTAGTTGTTCAACAAACATGCAAAGCTAGACTCTTTTGCTTGGTTCCAAGGACACATAAACCTTCAGATTTCAAGAACTATGAGATCTATTTTTACTTTAATTTTTCAGTTTGTATGATGAATATGTTTGTTCTCCTATACTTATTTTTCTATGATTCTTTATTTAATTGTTAAGAGCAGACTCAAAACTATTATTGTAGATAATCTATTGCTATGTTTGATATCAAAATCAGAGCTGTGGTATATGAACTTATGAAGCAACTAAGTTAATAATTGTAAAGGATCTATGTTATTAATCTTAGGAAAAATATTCAATCGAATTAAACATATATTGCGGACAATTATATTTCTTAATTAATCAATTTATCTAGTTTTTAATGTTGTCATTGAATCAAATTACTAGTGGGGACATTGTGGTTATTTGATGGTTATGGTAAGTTATACGGTGGATCCATTAACAAATCAATTTTAAAAAAGGATAAATATTCTGAATATAAATTGATGAGTCATTTTATGATCAGTTCTAATATCTGTAGATGGATGTTGACTTGCAATCAAGGTTTTTTTTATTGATAAATTTCAATTTTATAATTTTCACTTAATTTGCTTTAGCCTAGCCTAGACAACTTCCAACCCCCCAATTGCATAGCATGTATAGTAATAAAATTTGAACTAAAACATCCTCATAAGATTGACCCCTTGCTTGCTCTACACTATCTTGTTTAATTTGTTTTAAGATAGGATAATTAATTTGTGTGACCGCGATATCGTAACAAGCATCATTTCCTTACAGAGTATATAAAGAACATCTTCACATCTTCTGGTTTCCACCACCTTTCTTGTGATCTTGTTCTGAATTATAAAGCAAGATTCTCAAAGAGGAAAGTTAGAAGTCAATTTACTAATAGATAATGCATTAAGGTACCAATGAGACATGAATCAACTTTAAATATGAAGAAGGTTGGGATGTACTTATATAAGTAATGGGTAGGTAACTCTCATTTTCTATAATGATTTTATCTTTAACAACATATCACTCGAAGGTGCCGAGTGCAGCTGAGTTCGATGTCATATGAACAAAGGCATCCTTGTCAAGGTATTAACTAGGCTAAAAGGGTTGTAAAAGAGAGAATGACCACTATGAAAGGCTTTAACAAGTTATACTAATAGCTCTACACAATCATATTGGTTCCAAAATTGATCAATGGTATTTCTTTTTTGTTTTATGAATTTGGCAATGGGGGTTGTGTGAATGGCATGATCGATTACTTTTAGAGAAATGACTATTGAAGTTGCTAAAATAAGAGTCACTTATATTGTCATTTAAACCACCCTTAGAGCAACAATAACCTATGGAGTGAAATTGTCCAGCATGATTAGGAGTTGGAGTTGTCATAAAGGTTGTAGAAGAGAAAGTGAATTTTAATTGAATTTTACAAAGAATCAAAACTTTTAGTTGGAGGGACCAAATCATGGAATGATGGCAAGGATGTAAGAGCCATCTGCATGGAGCAAAAACAACCAAGCTCAACACTAAGAGAACAGAGAAATCAATGAGATTTGTCGACTTTATCAACTGGTTATCTAATGTCCATTAACTTATCACAAAGGCCTTTAAATGCACGGGAAAATTCAATAACAAAGTGGTTTCCTTTCTTCATGAGTTGAAGTTCATTCTTTGGGTGAATCTCATAAGTTTTGGATGTATGGTTGAACGCATGTTCATGTGCAATCCAGACATCCCGAGAGGTTGTATAGAAAATGTATATAGATATAGTTGTGTAATGGAGAAGAAATGAATCAGAACATAAATACAATATATTACATTCCTATAATTAAAGGTCAATAGAGTAGCTGAGAATTAGAATGAGATTTCGGAGAATCCTCAACAGTTTTGCTCTTCAAATAATGTTCTGTATTATTGCTTTGCTAGAAATACAAAATGGTGGCTTTAAACTACTACAATCTCTCCTCTGATTTAATTTGGTTTTGGTTTTGATTTTAAAGTTGAAGCATTTTAGAGCATTTCCAACACTAAATCACTTCAAAAATATATCCATCTAGCTTTATGGCTATACTTAAGAACCCTATTTTAAAACGTTTTTATTAGAATCCTATATCTTCATTCTATTGTTTATGTTGGTTTGTTTTGAAATAGATTGATTATTGTTATTCATAGGTTTTCTTACTTAAAATTACTGCATTCTCACGGCTTGCATTTCAATCTCCTCGACCTACGGCTTTGAACAAGATAAGATTGTACATTGGTATCAAATGGTTTTGCTACGTCGTTTTTTAGCCCTTGTGGTCTCTGTTTCTCTAGTGCTATTATTTACTCGATAGTATGAAGATGATGGGCAATGGAAAAAAAAAGAAGAAGAACGAATTAATGGTGTACGGGCAACAAATGACTAGTGTGTCTTTTTGTGCATGTGCTTCTCAAATTTCACGTAAAGAAACCCTAGCTAAAAGAAAGCAATAGCTGGCCAAAATGCATGTTCCAATTAAAAAAAAAAAGAGAGAGAGAGAGAGAGATCCAAGCCAATCCAGTCTTTGGAATCGTGGCTGGAATTTTCCCTTTATCTCTTTTCCTACTTTAGATTTTTGTTGTTTTCCATTTATCTAAGTTCTGGCAACACGAAAAGGTACGTTAACACTCACACTCCTCTATTTATTCCCCTTTTTCTGAGGTCTAAGCATGTATATAATCACCCCCATACCACACATTCTTCAATCAACATTTGCCTTTGATCTTCTAGCTTGAGAGATTTTTGAGACCCCTTTGCTATTCTTCTCTCAGTTAGCTCTTAGTCTTCTTCTCAAATCATTTCCAAGGTTTGTAACTCTAATCACCATTTCCTTAATTTTTATTTATAAAAGCACTCTACTTCCCTAACCAATCTTTATACCTAGTTGTTGATGCCTTGCCTATAGATTTCAACTTTTAATGCAATAGGTTTTCTTCTATATAGCTGTAATATATACAAGCATTAACATTAAAATAACATTTCTTGCCTTTTATCTTAATGCATGCAGCAAATATGAGCAGGCCAGGAGACTGGAACTGCAGGTCATGCCAACACCTCAACTTTCAGAGGCGGGACTCATGCCAACGTTGTGGGGAACCCAGGTCTGGAGGTGATTTTGGAGCTTTTGGTGGGCGGGGTGGGTCAGCATTTGGGTTTACCGGCTCGGATGTTCGCCCCGGTGACTGGTACTGCACTGCGGGGAACTGTGGGGCCCACAACTTTGCTAGCCGCTCGAGTTGCTTCAAATGCGGAGTGTACAAAGAAATTGATTCGGCTGGGGGCTTTGATATTTCTGACTTCCCTCGCTCTAGAGGGTTTGGTAGCAGCACTGGAAGTGGCAATCGATCTGGTTGGAAATCCGGGGATTGGATTTGCACGAGGTATCGCATTCTCTCCTCGTACATATAATTATTTCTCTTTTCATTATGGTAATAATTAACCTCAAGCGTATGATTAATTGTATTGCATTATAATTAAACTGACGCTAGCTCGCAGCATTTTGCCTTAAGAAAAAGCAAAAGAAACATAAATATATGTGGTTAATTCAACTTTATTGTGTTAAAAGAAGACATCAATATGAATGAGACAAGCTTTATGTATTAGAACAGTCATACATTACTTTACATCTTACAAGCTCTTCGTATTCAGCTCCTAATTCTTTTGACTGCCTTCTTCTTCTCTTTTTCTTAAAAAAGGAGATGCTTTATTATAAAGAATCTATCCCGCTCTTTCTCTAGCGGTAGCTGTGCATAAAATAAAATGCAAGCTAAACCTATTTATAAAGCAATAAAAATACAATATTGTTAGTGTTTTAATTATTTGGATGTAATTCACGGGACAGGTGGGGATGCAACGAACATAACTTCGCTAGCAGAATGGAGTGCTTCAAGTGCAATGCCCCAAGAGACCTTAGCAACACAACTTCATACTAGATATAATCTCCCCATTTCCGGGTATGAAACATAGAACTAATTGATTGTCTTTAACTTATTTATGGTTTTCAAAATAATATTAGTTTTGTTAATATGGTCTCTCACAATTAATATTTAGTATATATGTTTTTTTTTTCTTGCAGGGACTGCAGCTACGAAGAAAGACACCATTATTAAGAAAATATATATATATATCACTGTTTTTCCTATTCTTCTTTATTTCTTTTTGCATCGGCTAGCAGGGGTGCTTGAGTTGAAACATGGTTTAAAAACCATGTTTACTGCTTCAAGCTATATATAAACCCTTGGCATTTTGTTAGGCTTCCTGTAGGAAGTATCATTGTATTTGTGGGCTTTTGATATATTATATTCGTTCTTGATCTATTGCCCATTTCCCTTTTGTTTTAGAGACTGCTTTCTTTATTGTATTGTGCATGGTTTTCTTAAAAGAAGATGATTCTCTTACTTATATATTTCTTTTCTGCTAGCTACTTGGAATGATATTTACCATGTATGGTGTGTGATGGTAGAAAATATATGATATACACAGTAGATTTTAAATTCAAATTAAAACATGCATCTTTTATAAACATATAAGTTAACAGGGTTTTACTCCCTCACTATATTATAAAATACATTTTATTAGCATAAAAAAGATATTTACCATTAAAGATCCCTATCGCTCTGCCCTTGTAGAGATATTTGTACGTATGCGTCTCTATAGATGCAGCTGACTTGTTTCACGTACGGAATGGTCCAAAATATAGTTTACAAACTTAACCAAGGAGTTCCTTGAAACAGAAATCAAAAGTGAGATGCAATACTGTGAGATAGAAATCATTTCAAAGCTTGCAGAGTGGGGTAATGTCTCTAGAAGGATGAGCACCAAGCACATATGATTTAGAACCAAGGCATTACTCCACTCCATTGGGCAAAAGGTGGGGGAAATTTTGTTCATCCGTCTGCCACTTGCAGTTTGAAAAAAACAAAATGATGAACACCCTCATTCCAGTTCGCGGCTTGATGAAAAAAACAAAGATTTCTTGTTAACTAGAATCGAATGATGGGTGTTTACAGGACTGTTCGGAATTTAGAGATGTCAACACAGATCTTGATATTTTAGAGTTTGGGATTAACTTGAACCCTGTCGCAAAAAACTTTTGATAAACTTCATATATAGAACAAAAAAAGAAGAAAAGGAAGAAAGACACATAGGATTCCCTTCATTGACCTGCACTTAGATCTTCAAAAAAAGTTGCTCTGCAATCATAATGCCTCTAGCACTACGGCTGTAGGCTTTAGGAGATTCTTGTCTTCCTTTTAAGCTAGCTTTATGCTTGATATTTTCCCGGTATTACATGTTGGAAAATGTTTTGTCTGGTCCCATGGATCGACGTCCACATGATGTTGCTAGGGGTATTTTCTTAATTATGTACCTGGTCGGCAAAATGAAGCTCAAGTGAAAATCTGGACGAGTCAACAAGGATGTCCAACAAAATGAGGGGTTTGACTCTATGGTTGTTTTTGGGTTGAAGCTTACCTCACAGCCTACCTGTTTGGTTAAGTATTAATCACAGTTTTTATAATTACGAGACTCATCCAAAACTCTGGTTTAACCTCAATTTTAGAATTGAGTGTTAAGGATCTGCAGTTAAGGTTCCCTGCAAAGTCTACTCGTTTAAACAAGGGTCAATTATAATTTTCATAATTATGGAACCAATCCAAAATTGAGGTAACCTCAATTTTGAAAAAACATCATTCATGATAGTTATTGGATCGGCCCTGGTTTGTTCATAAGAGATGAAACAGTTTATTTACCTAGAAGAATTACTAATTAATAACCACTAGGTAACCGCTTCTTTACTAATATAAATATGGATTTTTCTCTTATGAAAAAAGACAATTTTTCATAATTAAAGAAAATAGTTCTTTCTCTCAATTTTTTAATTTAAACTTGCTAAGATTTTTTAAGATGTTCGTACTATGGAATATCACTTTGGTTATAGTAATTGAAGCAGCCTTGAAGTAATTGATCCAGGAATAAGAAAACGAAATATCACAAGTAAGTTTTCCTTATCGAATCTACATTAGTATCAGAGTCTAGATCATAATTTTTTTATAATTAAATGATCATGTAATAAATGCATGCATATACATGGAGATTATTTGAATAATATCGATTATGTATTTAAATTTTTTTTCTATAAATTATTATTGTGCTTGTTTAATTAGTACAAAAAATAATCTTAGAAACACACATAATGTTGTGATTGTGTAAAGCAGGAATAAAAAAACATTAATTCACATCTGTAATTCTCGTAAGATGCATATATCATGTATAAATCATCGTGAGTCAGATTGAATGGGTCATCCAAATGACTTGAGAAAATTCCTAGGCCAACTCTACAGAAATGCAAAGTTTTAAGTAGATCATTTGTAGGCTGACAATTATTTTAAAAGGCATTTGCAATCTACCGAATGTCTGCCAAAAATGTGAATTAATTGAATCAAATGGCAATTATTTAACTTCCAAAATGACAGTAAATTTAAAAAAAAAAAAAAGGACAGAGAAGACCCACACATTCTTCTAAACATGTGTGTCTTCTCTATTTGGCAATTCAATTGCAATTGACATGTTTAGGAGAACATGTGATTGACAATGGTCAGTTCCATTTGACAATTGTTCAATTGCCAAATAGCAGTTCAATTAAAAAAATAAAAATGCAACTAATATAAATTATTTATATTATGATGTTAGTTTATTTACTGTTAAACTAAACTGCTTAATTTTGTTGGAAATTTTTTCTCAACAATGATGATAAATACTTTCATTACTTATTGATTATAATATTTATGTGTTTCTGAAATATTTTATTGTAGTGGATAGACAACACAAATTGATCATTTATTGAGTTTTGTGATTAATCATGTTCACAAAATTCGAGAGCACATTGATTATATGTATCATTGGATGAGTAGGTTGGTCATGAGTGGTGTTTATGAATTCTATATGGAACATCAAATGTTAATCATTCTCAATTCTCTACCTGCGAAATGGATGCTGGTGTGACAATCTTTGAAATATAGGCTAAAATTCTTGGATATCAATAATCTCACTAATAAAATGTTGCTTAAAAGGGAGCATCAGTATATCAAAAAAGGTATACGATGCATTTGATACTACTACTAAATTCATTTCATGGCTTGAGCAAACTGAATTTGGAGAAGATGACTTTGATAAAATAGATGATGTAATTAGAGACCCCACTTACGTTCCTACAATATAAGATAATTCTAAAAATTTTATTATTCTTAATATTGTATATATTTTTTTTAAGACAATGGGTTGGTTATTTAGAACTGCATAAATTATGTAATTTAAGTTTTTATTACATTATATCATAGATTTGATAGTATTTAACAATGAATTAATAATAATTTATTGTTAATATTTGCAACCTGATTAGTAGGAGTTGTTAATTGAAACTAATAACTATAATGTTGCACTCATTTAAATTTTCAATAATAATTAAACCATACAAATGGGAATTGTTAAGTGTTTAATATTTTTTTGTTTATATAAGTATGTGTTCAATTATTGTTTGTTTAATTTAGAATGGAGTGACAATATATGTCATTTAAATTGTACTAAGCACTAATATTTGTTATTGTTGTCAATAAAGCCTAATATGGCTACATCTAAGAGTATTGTTGTTATTTGAACCATTAAAACAAACTAAATGAAAAGAATTACGATGTTTGGCATTGTAAGATTGAATATCTCCTGGAAGAGCAAGAAATGTTGGAAACAATCACAACCAATGACTAAGCCTAAGCGAGGAAACATTGTGTGGCTCGTATTTTGATGTTGAGCAGCATGCAAAATGACATAGTGTTGTGTTTTGAAAGGCATCATTCAGCTCAATCTGTTTGGGACATAGTAAAAATTCAGTATTGATAAACCTCTATTACTAGACTTCATCAATTAACCCTAAAATTTGATGGTTACAAGAAGTGCCAAAATCATACGATGAGGCAACATCTTACAGTCATGTCTAACAAGATTAGTGAATTACATGGTGTTGGACATGAGATGACTAATAAACAACAAGTCCAAGTAGTTATCCGTTTTTTGCCAAGCAATTGGGAACACGTGCATTTGAACCTTACCCAAAATGACAACATCAAAACATTTGATAATATTGCTCATCATGTTGAGCTTGAAGAAGATCAACTTCACGCTGAGAAACCTACAAATGAAGCTTTTTTATTTAAGACAAAAATGCATGGCACATATGGCTTTAATTATAAAAAGGGTAAGACTTAGGCCCCAAATATGACAAGAGAGGAAAAGAAATAAATAATAGTGGACATAAACGAAAGCGTGAAAATGTGGCAGTAAGAAAAACAAGAAAATGAATTGTATCAATTATGATAAACTTGGTCATTTTACCCATGATTGCACTAAGCCAAAGGTACTGCTTAACCACAATTATCTCTCTAACTTGTATGTTAGTGGTAGTTTAATGCTTCCTGGATTTGTTCCTTTTTAGACTATAGATTCAGGAGCAACCGACCACATAGTAAGGGATCGAACTATATTTGTTGAATTGCATCGAATTCCAAAGGGAAGTAGATATATTTATAAATACATGGGGAATAATACTTCAGTTGCAGTGCTTGGGATCTATACCTGCAAACTAGATTTGCGAGGTAATCGCACATTTTATCTTTATGATGTACTCTTCGCTCCAGAAGTTCGATGGAATCTTGTATTTGTTCTTGTTTTACGCCAATTAGGATTTAATATTAAATTTGTTGGTTGTCGTGTAAAAATATATCTAAATAATATTTTATATGGTTCTAGCTTTTTATTAATTGGTTTTACAGTGTTAGACATCATTGATATATCTATTAATAAGGATGCTTCAATTTATATTGTTCAAAACTCCAACACTATTAAAAATAGTAATATCATAATTTGGTATGATAGATTAGGATGCATTAGGCAAGATTGGTTGAATAGATTAACATAAACTGGTCTTTTAGGGTCACTTTCCAAAGATGAATTGCCCATGTGTGAGCAATGCCTTGCTAGAGAAGCAACTAGATTACCATTTGGCAAAGCTAAAATAGCTAGTAGTCCATTATAATTTATTCATTTGGATATTAGTAGCCCAATGAATATGAGGACAAGACATGGAAGAAATTATTTCATCATATTTATTGATGATTTCACATTATTTCGTCATGTCTATTTGATCTCTCATAAGTCTAAGGCATTGGATTGCTTCATTCAATACACAAAGATGATGGAGAATAAACTAAGCACTAAGATGAAAACTTTAAGAACAGATTGAGGACGTGAATACTTTTTTGAATAGCTCAAAAGTTTTTGTGATGTAAAAGGTATAGCATGACAACTAACTATTCCTTATACTCCATAACAAAATGGTGTGGTAAAAGAAGGAATAAAACCTTGTTTGACATGGTTAGGTCAATGATAGTGCAAGCTAACTTACCAATTTCTATTTGGGGAGATGTATTGTTAACTGTTACTTACATATTTAATCGTGTTCCTTGTAAATCTGTCTCATCCACCCTATATGAATTATGGAATGACATCGAGCCTAATCTAGATTATTTCTATCCATGGGGGTTTGTAGCTTATATTCACAATACTTCTCATGAATATGAGAAACTTGGTCCTAAGGGAAAGAAGTGTATTTTTATATGATATTCTGAATATTTCAAAAGATTTGTATTTATTGGTGAAAAAAGCTGATGAAAGAGTGACAAAGATTGAGTCATGTGATGTTATATTCTTAGAAGAGGTTTTTCCAAAAAAAGATGAGGTTAAAAAATGGAAAATCTAAACAGTGGCACAATAAGTCATTGAGTAACGGATTTAATGAAAATTTTAATCATTTTAGTAATAATGGAAGTGATATTTTATCTATTCATACTCTTATAGAGCAAGATCATGATCTCAACCTCGTCGAAGCATTCGTGAACCAATTTCTTGTCAATTTGAGATTGAAAAGGAAACATTCATGACTGCTCCATAACATGATGAAAAGCCACAAACATTAAGTGATGTTTTATTTGGTCCCCAAGCCAAAGAATGGATTCAAGCTATGGAATAAGAAATAGAATCGATGAAAACTAATCAAGTTTGGAACTTGGTTTATTTACCATTAAGATAAAGATCCATTGGAAATAAATGGGTTCTTAAAAACATAAGATGGGTGGATCAATAAAACATTATAAGACTTGACTAGTAGCAAGAGGCTATACTCAAGAAGAGGGAATTGATTATGATGATAAATTCTCACTATTTGTGAGAATCACTTATGTTCGTCTTATTTTAGCTATAATCGCATTTATAGACCTAGTATTATACTAAATAGACATTAGAACTGTGATTCTCAATAGATAACTAGATGAGGAGATCTATATGGATCAACCTTTAGGATCAAGACTAAAGGATAAGCTTAATATATATATATATATATATATATATATATATATATATATATTAAGCTTAAAAACTTTGCGCTCTTATCCTTTAGTCTTGATCCTAAAGGTTGATCCATATATATATATATATATATATATATATATATATATGGTCTTAAACAAGCCTCTAGATAATGAAACATCAAGTTTCATCAAGTTATTTAAAACTTTCTAACAATAGTCATGTAATATTATTCTTATATATTGATTGTATTTTAATAGCTGGAAATAACAAAAAGATGACAAATACTATCAAAAGGTGGTTATCATCAAAGTTTGACATGAAGGACATTGGTGAGACCAGCTTTGTTCTTGGTGTGAAAATCATTAAAGATCGCGCTGAAAAGCTTTTAGGTTTTACTCAAGAGACTTATATCAAAAAGATGTTAGAGCACTATCACATGCAAGATAGTAAACCAATAAACACTCATGTTTATAAAAGTTTGACCCTAAGTAGTGATATATGTCCCAAGACTCTAGAAGAAAAGGAGAAAATATTCACAGTACCTTATGTCAGTGTTGTTGCTAGTTTGATGTATGCAATAATGTGCACACATTCCGATATATGTTATGTTGTTGGATTGGTTAGCCGATATTAATCAATTAGAAACATTGGATGGTAGTTAAAAGAATTCTATAATATCTAAAAGGAACTTCAAATCACATGTTATGTTACCAAGAAAAGAAAGATTTGTCATTGATTGGTTACTCTAAGACTAATTGGAGAGGAGATGTCGACCAATCCAAATTAATTTCAGGATGTGCTTTCTTGCTCAATGATAGTGCAATACTACAGAGGAGCAAGAAACAATCCTGCATAACCTTATCTACCATGGAAATAAAGTATATAGCTTATTTAGCGATAGCATAAGATGTTGTTTGCTTAAGAAATTTTCTCTACCATTTGAAAATTGTTAAATCAACATCAAATCCAGTGACAAGTTATTATGATAGCACTGCTGTAATAGTTGTGGTCAAAGATCCAAAATACCATGAAAAGACCAAACACATCTATCACTACATTAGAGAAGCGATCAATGACCATGATGTGATCCTAAAATGCATTTCTACAAATTCTATGGTTGCAGATCCACTCACAAAACCAATAGTAAAAGATGCATTTATTAGACATGTGAAATCCCTTGGTTTGTGTAGAATGTAATTAAGTAATGAATAAATGTCATTTAAATATTATTTTATTCATCATTTGCTTATAGATATATTGAGTATCGTATAGTACAGTATATCAATAGACTAAGGTTGGCTCACTCTAATGAGCAATCACCTCTAGAATTTGTAAGGTGCATAAAGATAAGACTAATTGAGTTTTAATTCTCAAAAAGTGACTTGGGCCTAGTAGGAGCAATTTTAACTCAAAATGGTTATTAAAAAGTCACCTTGGTTGGAACCAAGATGAGGTTTTTAAATAAAGTAATCAATATGAATGAATTCCCAACATTGATGTGTCTATTATGATTGAATTTGAATATGAAATTATTCATTTGTCATTAATGACAATGAGCAAATAAGAAATTTTGATCTGAAGTCTTTGTTTTTGGCAACAGGACTAAGACTCGTATAATGTATTTTCTCTAACAAGGATAGAAACCATATACACTCTTTGTTATTAGAAAAGAAAAGGAGTATGCTCCATTATAACATGCATTTCATACTACATGTGCTAACGACGATTACAAGAGCAAAGAATGGATCCCTGTTTCTTTATTTTGTTAAAGCTGAAGATCATATCTAAGATCTCAAATCTTACCCTTTATAACTTTTAACTATATCATGAGGTGATGAATAAATAATCGCTACTTTAGGAGTATATCCGACGGTCATGGAATGATTTGACTTGAAGGAATACTCTTAGGGAAATGAGTTAATTCAGATCTAAATGATGTGAGAGCAAGAGAAAAAATATATTTTTTGTTTAACACTTGTTGCTTGTATTCACCAACCGGGATCATATCATTTGAATAAAGTTAATATGATTTAGAATACATGTAGTTGTCATGATCGATTGAGTATGAAATTCTTAAGGGATTAAATTATATTTATTCATGTGTAACTAAAAATATTTGGGGTATAATACTACATTAATGAATAATTAATCATAAAGTAGATGTCTCATATATGGCCTCTATTAGGTTTTAAATATATTAGAGCTCCTTTCTCTGTGTGCTTCAAGTCGCATGGTCCAGTCATCATTCGCATAGTCCAGTCATCAAGTATGAAATTTCTGTGCAAGTTTGAAAATAATATATTAGATAAATCTAGTCCTTCATGGGTTTGACCTGATTCGCTCATAAGAGATGAACCTAGTCTATTTATCTAGAGGAATTACTAATTGGTAATCGCTAGGTAACCACTCCTTTACTAATATAAATATAGACTTCCCTTCTATGAAAGGAGATGATTTTTCATAATTGAAGAAGATATTTCTTTCTCTCAATTCTCTATATTAAACTTGTTAAGATCGGTTAAGATGTTCCTATTATGGAACATCACTTTGGTTCTAGTAACTGAAGTGACACTGAAGTAATTGATTAAGGAATAAGGAAATGAAATATCACAACTTTTCCTTATCGAATCTACAATTCAGATGCTTTTCACCTGGCTCAAAATGCAATTTCACCTCAATTTACTCCTTTGCTTCCCCCTCAATGTCCACTGAATCTTCCTATTCTAGCAAGGTCAGTTGAAGGCAAGAAAGGGCGAAGGACTAGAAGGATTAGGCTTTGTTCTTGCGTATTCCTTCCTTGCTCTTGGGTTCCTCCTAGCTCCATTGATCTCTCCTATAGTCAACCAACGGTCTCTCTCCCCCCCACAATCAGCAACAACTCCCTCTCTCTCCTTTAGCAACAGTTCTTGGAAAGCACCACCATCATCCCCCTCAACACCAACAACTTCTTCTCCAAGTCATAAGCTTCATCGTGACCTTTAGCAGCAGTAACAAACCTCTGTAAAAGCAACAACAACGCCAACAAAACCCAACAATAAGCTTTTGATGCTTCTCCTGGCTATCAAGCTACCATTTTCGACATCACCAACACATGAAAAACTACCTCAGCCTCCACTACCCAACATTAGCGGCAGGTGAGCCTCTTGTCACCTGCGGCTGACCACCATGATACTGTTCATTGATGTAAAACAAGTGACAGAGGCATAATGCTCAAGAGAGAGCACTGAAATTCAAAGGCAACTGAATTTTTGTAATCCGGGCACTAAAGTCAAAATGACACGAAACTCACCCAGTTGATGTGTCTCGGCGTTTGCGGGGGAAGTTAGAGCTTTGTTGTTAATGAATACCAGTTTTTGGCCGAATTCCATCGTTTAGGCCCCGACATTGTCGTTTTTGCCATTTTAGGAAAGTTTTGTTTCAACCATAACTTTTGATTTCCAAGTCCAAATCGACTTCCTTCAATTCTAGCTTGCTCAGGATTTATAACCTTTTCAATTTCTATATTTATCTCAAAATTGTCATTTTTGATAATTTTATTAATTAGTGTCATTTCTTTATCTGACATGGATTAGGCTAGGGTTTTTTCTTTAAATATGGTTGTAAACCTCTAGCTGAATTAGCTTTGAATTATTAAATAAAGTTTTTAACTTTTCAGAGAGTTCCTCTCATCCTATATTTATTTATGGAATATCGACGTTGATCGTATTCCTTGTGTTTTCTGCTACGTCATTCATGTAATACGTGAACGGTGCAGCATCCTTTTTTTTTAACTCTTGGGCTCGACTTACTCTCAACACATCCCAAGTCCAGCAAAGTTGGGCCTTTTTAACCCAACTTGGCTAGGCCGACCTATTTAGTTGGGTCAGACTTAATATAATTTTAAAAATATATATATATAAATCATATTTAAAAAAATACAAAAAGTATGTAGATAGAGATGAACCTTAATGAAAGGAAAGGCAAGTGACTTCGTTTTACTTCACAAACTTGTTGTTTTTCGATTGATTATAGGTCAAAAAGTTAAGAAGATCAACGTAGCTCTAAATGAAATTCAAAAACTTGCAACTAGATTTGAGCTTGGAATTATATCTCTATAACATGTAGATAGAGTTCCTGAAACTTAGAATGGATAGCAGATATTGTTCCTGATAATATTTTACAACTTATTACTCCTCGATCACATAACAAGGGATCACAAAAGCCTCCATGTATGGATTTAGTTCTTGATGGAATTGCAAAGTAGTTTGATGGGAGAATAAAAACAAGTGTCTAATTTACTTGAATTATTATTATTATTATTATTATTATTATTAAAAATACAATATATATATATATATATATATAGATATAGATATAGATATAGATATAGATATATATTTGTATGATCTTTAAAGTAATTTTATAATATGAAAAGCAAGTTGACAGTAATTAATAATTTATTTGAATTATTAATTATAATTTATTATTATAATTATTAAATCTATAATATTTAAAAAATAATATATTTATATATATATATATATATATATATATATATATATTTATATATGTGTGTGTGTGTGTGCGCGCGTTTTAAAGTAATTTCATAAGTTGACAGTAATACAAAAAGCTTGATAACCAAAGACACGAAATTGTATTTTATTAAATCTTAAACTCAACCGTAGTTTTAATTAAACATTTCAATTTCAATTATAAACCCAAGCTAAAAGTGTTTTTTTATTAATTTTTTAACCTCGACCACCACAACAACTGCACTATCAAAGAGACTCAAAATCAATTATGATTGTCGCACCCCGAAAAATGAGCACGGCATCGCAGCAACCCTCCCCGTGGGCGGGGATTTCAATGTGTCGGGGTCTAATCTTTATTTTCGTGAAAAAGAGAGTCGCCACCTAGTATTATGGTTACTAGGAAACCTAAAGGTAGTCTTTCAGAGATTCTAGGGTAAGGGATTGGTTGCGTAAAGGGAAGGTTTTAGCACCCCTAATACACCCTACCTAAGGTAAGCTACTTAGTGTTTTTGTTTGGTTATGATTTGTTATGATTTTGATCTTTCGAAGAATATGTTGGTTAAATGATGAATGGGATATTACTTAGCCGAATATTTTGGATATTAACCCCTTAGAATTTATTTATCCAAATACCAATAGTGAATAATAGCATATCATTCCCGCCGAATATTTTTTGTTGTAGAATCCAAAAAAAATACAGGAAATGATTTTTCTTTGCTAAATCCATGCCAAAATATATTTTTTGAAAAAATTTCAAGATAATATAAATATTTTCT
Source organism: Salix dunnii (assembly GCA_015731905.1). NCBI lineage: Eukaryota > Viridiplantae > Streptophyta > Magnoliopsida > Malpighiales > Salicaceae > Salix > Salix dunnii. The sequence goes on from CM027661.1 coordinate 4,807,274, forward strand.
TTTTAAAAAAAAATTTAAAAATATGCTAGTGTATTGGCCGTATGCATAAAAAAACACATTTTTCTTTTTTTATCATTTTTTAAAAAAGAAAATATTTTTTTATTCAAATTTTATTTTAATTTATTTATTTATTATTTTTTTATAGGGGGCTGGCTGTTTAGCCCTGATGGGCCGAGAGACCCATCATTTGGGGCTGGACTGCCAGCCCCAGGTGGGCCAAACAGCCCACCCCTTTGGGGCCAGGCTAGGCCCTGCCTAGCCCCAGCCAACCCATCTATTCTGCATGCAAATGCAAGCAGAACAGGTGACAAGGGAGTGAGTTCACTCACTCCCCTACAAAAGAGAAGGCAATGAACAGTAGCATGAGAAATTTTAGAGTGTGATGAAAGTATAAACTTTTAGTACCTTTGGGTAGAGGAGGTCGAGGTGGTTCTTCCGGTCATGGTGGCGTCGGAAATGGTGGCCTGTGGTGGCCGGAATGGGCGTCGGAAAGTGGCCTGCCTACGTCGCAGTCGATGGGGCTGTTCTTCGTTGCCTTCACCGGAGTTGCTGCTTGCTGTTTGGCGTGGAGTGGAGGCTACCGGAGGTGATGAAGTGGTGCTGGGGTGGATGAATGGTGGCCCAAGTTGGCTGGCCGAGAGGGATGAAGAAAATAGTTGCTTCTGGTTTTAGAGAGAGAAGCAGAGCCCGAGAGAGAGAGAGAGCTGGACCGAGAGGGATGAAGATCAACTCATTTCTACGTAAATTTTCCTTAGTTTTCTTTGCTTTTTCTCTGTTTTTTTTTCTACTTTCTCTCTTCTTTCTGCCTCAAAAAATCCTCCCTTTTTCTTCTCTCCTCTGTCTCCGTTCATCTTCTTCTCTCCTCCCCTCTACTTCTCTCTAAACTCTGCTCCTTTTTGTTCTTAGCCTTCCCCATGTTTTCCCTTCTCCATGCTCACTTTCTATTTTCCTCCCTGTTCTACATGAATTCCTTTCTCCCCCTTTTTTACAGTCCCTACATGTTGCTATTTATAGCAAAACACCCAAACCCTTCGGCTGCCAAAATGCTTAGTGCAGGGTAGCCGTTGGACATTGAAGGCAGGCGTGCGATCATTCAAAGCTGAGCACGCCAGACATGCAAATCGAAAACAATGCAACTTTCAAGAATATGCAGCCGGCACATGCAATGCAATTTTCAAAGATTTTTAAAGGTAAAAGTATGATTTGGTCAATCAATTTTTAATTGCTCTAATTGGCCTTAAAAACTTCAATCTCAACCTTAGCTTCGCGTGCCTTTTTATTCTAGTCCTTGATGTTTGATTTGCGTGATTTAATCCTCAATTGATAGTTAAACTCTCAATTTGTTCAATTTGGCCCGTGATTTCGCATAATTGGCTTAAAAAAAATTCAAATCAGTCTCCAAAAATTCCAATCTCATCAATTGCACGCAAATTAAAATTGAGAAACGACTAAACCCTTAATAAAATTAGTTTGACCAATTTAAAATATAACTAAGTCAACACGCTTAATTAAATCCTTCAATTGGACCATAAATTAATTCTCGAATATAATTACACTTTTAAATTGGTCAACGATTAAATCGAATTGGCACCTAAAAATTTAATTATATCTTTCGACTTTATTTCTACACAGATTTATCCACTAATAAATTACATTAACCTAGAATTTGCATTTTCTTTCATTTCCGGGCATAAAAGATGTATGATCGAGCTCTTGAAACGCCAATAATTTCTGTCTTGATTTTCTCACCGACACCGGCCCTCTTTTATTTTATTTCTTGTATTTTTGGATAGTTTTGGGGAATGACCCAAAATTGGGTTATGACAGTTGCCCCCTTCTTTGCAATGGTTACGACTAAAGTCTAGTAGAAGACATTAACTAGCAAGCATTGTAAAGAAAAAAAGAAGTTGGTCTTGTTGTAATGGGTGACCTACCCAGATTGGGGAACATAGTCAGGATGGTCTCAATGGTGACGGGTGACCTACCCGGGTCTCATTATGATGGGTGACCTACCCGGATTAGATGGGGTCTTAATGGTGACGGGTGACCTACCCGAGTCATTATGACGGGTGACCTGCCCGAGATTAGAGTGGTCTCAATGGTGAAGGGTGACCTACCCGGGTCTCATTATAACAGGTGACCTACCCAGATTAGAATGGTCTCAATGGTTACGGGTGACCTACCCGGATCTCATTATGAAGGGTGACCTACCCAGATTAAATGGTCTCAATGGTGACGGGTGACCTACCCGGGTTAGCATAGCCTCAATGGTGACGGGTGACCTACCCGGGTCTCATTATGACGGGTGACCTACCTGAATTAGTATGGTCTCAATGGTGACGGGTGACCTACCCGGGTCTCGTTATGACGGGTGACCTGCCCGGATTAGATGGGGTCACAATGGTGACGGGCGACCTACCCACGTCTCATTATGATGGGTGACCTACCCAGTTTAGAATGGTCTCAATGGTGACGGGTGACCTACCCGGGTCTCATTATGACGGGTGACCTACCCTGGTTAGCATGGTCTCAATGGTGACTGGTGACCTACCCGGGTCTCGTTATGATGGGTGACCTGCCCGAATTAGATGAGGTCTCAATGGTGACGGGTGACCTACCCGGGTCTCATTATGACGGGTGACCTGCCCGAATTAGTATTGGTGAAGTTGAGGATGCAATGCATGATGATGCACGTGCTTACCTAAGAAATATAGGACCCTTTTTTTTTATGCTCCGTTGTCATAGGATCTCCAAAGCTTTGCCCAACCTAAGCACAATACCTATTCTAGGCTATCCATGATGATCTTTGTTTTCATTGTTTTATCAAGTCTGAACATGCTCCCAAGTATGGTGTCGCTTGATTCATCATGAAGGGGGTGCAACAAATCATCCATTTTCTTTGATTTTTCAATAACAGTTCTTGGATTGGTGTGTGTCTAGCTAACAATCATTCGCAAGGCTTGTTAATGTTGATCTCATCTTCGATTGTCAAATCAACATAGAGCATTCATCAATTGAATTGCATTTCTTCCAGCATATGTCATTTATCAACCTTCCCGAATTTTGTCAAATCATCCAGAAATGCATTCAAAATTCATCATCGCATGCTTAATGTTATCATTAATAAATTTCTCTCAGCTCATGAGAAGAGATGTAATGTTATCATCATCCGCAATCATGCGATGAATTGCACCTTGAATTGATGCAACTGCTTAGTCATGCAATCTGAAACTCTTCATTGTAGATTTAATTTTTCAGAACAAATACTTCTCATTCCATGCAGAGAATTATAATGTTGTCATTAAAGAGGTTCCTTTTGTCTCTCATATTCATGCGATGAACAGAACATTAAGTCGATGGGCTTCAAGATAGATTATCCCACCATTAATCTTTGTGATCATATACTCTTCAACATTTATCAATAATGTATCTCATGTGATGACATCTTTCCTTTTATCATGAACATGTATGTAATGAAGCGGAGCTTGCCTCAACAACTTCGAAAACATTATTCCATAGTCAACCTTGATGGCATGCATACTCTTCAATATTTATCAAAATGTACCCATGCGACAATATCTATTGGAGACAACTAAATTCACGAGTAAGCTGATATTTTAGAACTTTGAAGGTGCCCTTCAAATGCGATTTTAATCTCAACCATTGTTGGAGCTTGTTAAACCATCATTACTAAGCAATTTTGCCTTGAGTTGATATGTTGATGCTTGTTCATCTGTTTGTCATCAAAACATATTTGTTGTCGCTATAGATCTAATGAATTTCACTGAATCTTTATCTGCTTGTGTTTCCCTTCCACCAAGCTGATGTGAAATTATTTGCATTCCTATCAAGATCCATATCGTTGCCTCTGACTGTTGGGCTTTCCAATAAAAAATTGTCAATATTAAGGATTCTGCTTATCCAATCATTGTTCTCTTTGTTAGCAAATCTTTCTTTGTTCTGAAATTAAGTCAACAATTTCAATGATCATGTGCATCCAAAGTCTAATTCTTGAAATAAAATCAAAGAGATATCATTTGTTTGAAAATCAAATTTATTTGGTCAAATACCCAATACACAATATTCAATGCAGGTAGACCTATAATTATTTTGTATTTTATTAACAATAATTGACTCATTGTGAGATTGAAATCGCTTTTTTTTCTTCTTCTTTTTTTTGGTTTTTTTTTGTTTCAATTCTAATCTCCGACTTTGGGGGTATGTGATTTCACGATACATGATGAAGTGATAATTTGTGGTTTTCAAACAATTAGAGTGTCGAGTAAGGACCCGAGATTCAGTTGAAAATTTGTCTCCTTTTCTAAAACTTACTTTATCAATATGTATAACAAATTGTAACTTACTTCGTGAAGTTATAACTCTTATGGAAAAAACCTTAACAATATTGGAGAGCGCCACTTATCAGTTAAAATTGTCTGTTTGATCACGAAGGACTTTTAAAAGCATGTAATGAGGCTATGGTTCATGGTTATAAAATAAAAGGGAATTCATAGGCTCAAAAAAGTGTTTAAGGGTTTCAAAAACCTAAGATCACTATCATCTAGTTGTTAACTCTTTTTTTGTTGTGTTTGCAGAAGAACTGACATAAAAATACGTTAATTATCTCAACATGATTTTTCAGTCAACCAATGCTCTAAGAAGCTCCATAACCATGTCATTCATTTCATTGACAATTAACATCTTTTGTTGCGTTCAATAGAGTCTAACAAAACAATTATACAAGATATTCGTGTGATGAATAACTTATCTTGAAGCCTCGATAATACCAATAACATTTCTTTCCACATGAAGTTTCACCACATATACCAACAAACATGGTGTAATTCAATTTTCTTTTTTTCCTTTTTTTTTTTTAACTTGTCCTTGACATTGACTATTAGTTTTCACCATGTCTTCTCTCAATTTGTTTGTTCTCAAATGTTGGGTTTTCGTTCTTAAACATCCCCCTTTTGTTGATCATAGTATCCACAAACTATAAATCTCTTATTTGCCCCCCCAATCTTTGTCCCCAGTGTGAGGGTGTGATCCATATCGATTTTTTTTTTTTTTAAGAAATAATATCAGGCTCAAATTAGGATTAACAAAGGATATATATCTCAAGAATAGTGAAGGAAATAAACAAAGATGATCTTTTGTCATTTCAAGCAAAATTGGTTTTAACTCATAAATTTTGACTTCGTCCAGTGTAATGATTTGGACGGGCAAGAGTCAAGATTCGTGGGTCCATGAATATCAAATCCATTACATGTTAATATGCATACTAATAAAGCTTAGTTTTATGATGTGGTTCAAAAACTCGGTGTATGGGCTCAAAAAAATTGTTTGGCCACCTGGTATTGGTCATCATGTCTTTTAACAAAAGTTGGGTCAATTCTGTAATCAAAATACTTTTAAATTTTGCATGTTGGAGTTTGATCAAAATATTTTTCAAAAATAAGCATGTTAAAACATCTCTTGATTTCAAAACAACAAAAAGACAAGGACAACACATGTTTTAATGAGACGATGATTTAACTCCAGAACAAGTCATAGCCAATGAGATTCCATAAGAGAACTATTGACGATACGACACTTTTCTCAAACTTTTCAAACAATCATTTTTGTATTGTCGTTGCTCATTGATCTTGCTTATACTTGTGATGATTTATCCTCTTATGAATTAATTCCCATGCTCGATTTCTGAAATTCTCGCAGCTATTTGTCTTATTCATCGGATGACATCGTATAAGGAGGAGGGCATACATTTTTTATTTTTTTCATAAGCGCTCCTCATTAGACATGAATCGAGCTAGAAAGCACTCTTAACGAAACACCAAAGGGTGCAAATCATGAACAATTACGTCATATGATGACAAGATTCTCTTCCGGCAATTCACTTCATTGAGCAATGTAATCTTGTAATGCACATGTGTTGACCTTTCAGACACCAAAAAAGATCCCAAAAATACCTTATTATGTTTTCACACTCGGGATATTTTATCTTAGCTCGCGAAATAAAATGGTCTACTACGTGGCGGCCTAAAACTCCTTGATTTGACAATGCCGTAACAAACTCCAAATGATAAGAAGAGAAATCAAATGATGCTTAAATGGATTGAACAACTTATTTAACTGATGCTTGCTTTCTGAAAATGGGTTCGTATATGAACTACCTGCATTTCTTAAAAGAAAACCTGAATTTCCACAAACACCATTGATGACGCATTAACACTATGTAGATGGTATCTAAGAATATGTCCAGACTAATTTCATTGTAAAGTAGAGAGCTCTATAGTTATCTTGCAAAAAAACACAAATGATGTTTCTCTATCGGCGCAAAATCTTCTCGGCAATGTCAAACGTCAATGACTTCGGACCTTTCGGAGGGTGACAGATTGAGGGACCCCAATTTCAAATTGTGAGAATGCATGCTGAAATGTATATGCATTTTTTACAGACTAGCTCTTCGAGGAGTGACACATGATAAACAAAAAACTGTGGGAATGCATGTTGAAAATGTATATGCATGTTTTTTTTTTATTGACGGACTCGCTCTTCAAGGAGTGATAGTAATATTAACAAATTGTGAAAATGCATGTTGAAATGTGTATGCATGTTTATATATATATATGTGTGTGTGTGTGTGTGTGTGTGTGTGTGTGTGTGTAAAAAGGATATTATGTACCATGCACCCTAATGATAGGTTCTAGTTCCTTTATGTGAGACATAGGGTAAGTTTACTATTTGGTCTCTAAAAGAGGGTCTCTTGTTGTCCCAGTGATCACCTTCGTAAAGGTGATATGGGGGTTTAACAGGTAGCGAGATGGTACGTATACCATTCACTACCAGTCTAAACACTCAGCAAAGAGTTGGGGTTTACACAAACTTCAACCTTGACTCAAGTCATAGGTAAGCTGCTAGTCCCCCATCTAACTTAAAGTTTATTGTGTGTGCCACATAATAATAATAAAGGTGATGCATGACAGAATATCTTTTTATATTTGATATGTCATGTATGATAGGATGTAAAAATGCATGCTAAAAATATAAATCATTCACAACAACAAAATCAACTTATCAAAAAAAAAATCAACATATCATAAACAAACAAAATTATCAACCCTAGTCCATTATCCCCAGCAGAGTCGCCATCCTGTCGCACCTTGAAAAATGAGCGCGGCGTCGAGGCGACCCTCCCCATGGGCGGGGATTTCAATGTGTCGGGGTCTAATCTTTATTTTCATGAAAAAGGAAGTCGCTACCTAGTATTATGGTTACTAGGAAACCTAAAGCTGGTCTTTCAGAGATTCTAGGGTAAGCGACTGGTTGCGTAAAGTGAAGGTTTTAGCACTCCTAATACACCCTACCTAAGGTAAGCTGCTTAGTTTGGTTATGATTTGTTATGATTTTGATCTTTCGAAGAATATGTTGGTTAAATGATGAATGGGATATTACTCAGCCGAATATTTTGGATATTAACTCCTTAGGATTTATTTATCCAAATACCAACAGTGAATAATAGCATATCATTCCCGCCGAATATTTTGGATATTAACCCCTTAGGATTTATTTATCCAAACACCGACAATGAATAATAGCATATTATTCCCGCCGAATATTTTGGATATTAACCCCTTATGATTTATTTATTCAAATACCAACAGTGAATAACAACATATCATTCCCGCCGAATATTTTGGATACTAACTCCTTAGGATTTATTTATCCAAACACCAACAGTGAATAACAGCATATCATTCCCGCCGAATATTTTGGATACTAACCCCTTAGGATTTATTTATCCAAATAATGATAATAAATAATAAATCCCCAAAAAGAAGATTTTTATATTTTTGGAATATTGGCCAATACCCTTTGAAATTTTACAAACATGTTGTAGAATCCAAAAAAAATACAGGAAATGATTTTTCTTTTCTAAATCCATGCCAAAATATATTTTTTGAAAAAATTTCAAGATAATATAAATATTTTCTTTTTTAAAAAAAAATAAAATTTAAAAATATGCTAGTGTATTGGCCGTATGCATAAAAAACACATTTTTATTTTTTTATCATTTTTAAAAAAGAAAATATTTTTTTATTCAAATTTTATTTTTATTTATTTATTTATTATTTTTTTTATAAAGGGGCTGGCTGTTTAGCCCTGATGGGCCGAGAGGCCCATCATTTGGGGCTGGACTGCCAGCCCCGGGTGGGCCAAACAGCCCACCCCTTTGGGGCCAGGCTGGGCCCTGCCTAGGCCCAGCCCACCCATCTATTCTGCATGCAAATGCATGCAGAACAGGTGACGAGGGAGTGAGTTAACTCACTCCCTTACAAAAGAGAAGGCAATGAACAGTAGCATGAGAAATTTTGGAGTGTGATGAAAGTATAAATTGTTAGTACCTTTGGGTAGAGGAGGTCGAGGTGGTTCTTCTGGTCATGGTGGCGTCGGAAATGGTGGCTTGTGGTGGCCGGAATGGGCGTCGAAAAGTGGCCTGCCTACGTCGCAGTCGATGGGGCTGTTCTTCGTTGCCTTCGCCAGAGTTGCTGCTGGCTGTTTGGCGTGGAGTGGAGGCTACCGGAGGTGATGAGGTGGTGCTGGGGTGGATGAATTGTGGCCCAAGTTGGCTGGCCGAGAGGGATGAAGAAAACAGTTGCTTCTGGTTTTAGAGAGAGAAGCAGAGCCCGAGAGAGAGAGAGAGAGCTGGACCGAGAGGGATGAAGATCAACTCATTTCTACGTAAATTTTCCTTAGTATTCTTTGCTTTTTCTCTGTTTTTTTTTGTACTTTCTCTCTTCTTTCTGCCTCAAAAAATCCTCCCTTTTTCTTCTCTCCTCTGTCTCCGTTCATCTTCTTCTCTCCTCCCCTCTGCTTCTCTCTGAACTCTGCTCCTTTTTGTTCTCAGCCTTCCCCACGTTTTCCCTTCTCCATGCTCACTTTCTGTTTTCCCCCCTGTTCTACGTGAATTTCTTTCTCCCCCTTTTTTACAGTCCCTGCATGTTGCTATTTATAGCAAAACACCCAAACCCTTCGGCTGCCAAAATGCTTAGTGCAGGGTAGCCGTTGGACATTGAAGGTAGGCGTGCGATCATTCAAAGCTGAGCACGCCGGACATGCAAATCGAAAACAATGCAACTTTCAAGAATATGCAGCCGGCACATGCAATGCAATTTTCAAAGATTTTTAAAGGTAAAAGTATGATTTGGTCCCTCAATTTTTAATTGCTCTAATTGGCCTTAAAAACTTCAATCTCAACCTTAGCTTCGCGCGCCTTTTTATTCTGGTCCTTGATGTCTGATTTGCGTGATTTAATCCTCAATTGATAGTTAAACTCTCAATTTGTTCAATTTGGCCCGCGATTTCGCATAATTGGCTTAAAAAAAAATTCAAATCAGTCTCCAAAAATTCCAATCTCATCAATTGCACCGAAATTAAAATTGAGAAACGACTAAACCCTTAATAAAATTAATTTGACCAATTTAAAATATAACTAAGTCAACACGCTTAATTAAATCCTTCAATTGGACCATAAATTAATTCTCGAATATAATTACACTTTTAAATTGGTCAACGATTAAATCGAATTGACACCTAAAAATTTAATTATATCTTTCGACTTAATTTCTACACAGATTTATCCACTAATAAATTACGTTAACCTTGAATCTGCATTTTCTTTCATTTCTGGGCATAAAAGAGGTATGATCGAGCTCTTGAAACGCCAATAATTTATGCCTTGATTTTCTCACCGACACCGGCCCTCTTTTATTTTATTTTTTGTATTTTTGGATAGTTTTGGGGAATGACCCAAAATTGGGTTATGACAATGATGTGGCAATAATTAACCAACATCCATCATGATTGATAAATATAATTTTATTTCATTTATTTTTCTAGTTATTTTAAATTTATTGCTCTCTAAATTATTATAAACTTTTATTTTTTTTTCTGATTGGAAGATAGAGATTTGATTTTTTTTTCTAAATAGACAAGTTTTTCTCAACTATACGTGAAAATAATCAACAATGATCCACTTTATATGATTAGTCTAACACAATTTCATTATATTTATTCTTCATAGTTATTTTTAAAATTATTATCTGGAAAGTTAATAAGTTTTGATTTATTTATATTTAGGAGTTAGAGTTTTGTTTAGTTCCAAATAGATTAAAATTATGACTTGTTCCCAAATAAAATATAACTCGAGTTATTATTATTTTAACTATGGACCGGGCTGGCAAAATGTAATTTTACTATATTTATTTTTTATAGTTATTTAAAAATTATATCCTAGTTAAGTTATAAAGTTTTAGTTTGTTTTATTAGGAGTTATTTATTTTTTCTAGTTATTTAAAATTTTACTCCTAGTTAATTTATAAAGTGTTAGTTTTTTTTTATTAGGAGTTAGAGTATTAAGGCATTGTTTGGCACTGTATTTCAAAAACATTCTTAAAAAAATATTTTTTTTATTTTAAATTAAAAAATTTTGACATTTTTATATTATTTTCATATGCTAATGTCAAAATAATTTTTAAAAATAAAAAATATATATATTTTGAAATATTTTTGAATAAAAAATACAAAAAATCATAAACACACACCCAAACAAATAATGATTGGCTTTGGTTTTCTTATAAAGGTTCACAGTCCTATTTTAAGCTTTTTGAAGGAATCCAATTTATGAAATGAAAACATTTCAAAATATATCATACTTTTCTTACAATTTTTTTTAATTTCTTATCTCAAAATAAAATAAAAAAAATTATAGAAGGGATAGATTTATTTTGAAACAATAAAAGATTATTTTAAAATTAAATTTATATTAGTATTTTCAATCTTATTTTTATATTTGTCTCTTTTATATTTTGAATGATATTATATAAAAATACATTTGAAAAAAAAAAAAAAAAAACACGGCACGGAAATCTTCCTGTACGAGAAAGAGAGAGATGGGCAGGCGACGAATATGAACTTCTACAGCAAAGTTAATTGACCATGACCAAAGCTGCTTCATGGTTGAAGACGAACGCCAGAGCGGGGCATTTGAAGCCGAGAGAAATGCAAAGGAACAGAAGATGGGAAAAATTGAAAGAGGAAGCCTAATCGTGAAAAGCAAAGACCGGTGCAAGCGCATGGCATAATAACCTGATCTCCAAGCTATAGAACGACTGTGATGGCGATTCAACACCCATAGAAAGCTAGCTGAGATATTAATGGAAGGAGAAATTTGAAGTTTAGTTATGCAATGCATTTGGTTTGTGGAAATTAATCGGTTTTGAAAGGTGAATGGGAGAAGATTCTGAAGTTGGCAGAATTTATTTGAAATATCAAGGTATCGGAGGGTTGGCCGGCGGCAAGTTAAGGTGCTTGGAAATTTTGGAGAACGAAGGAGAGGGAAATATCCGATGGAAAAATCGAACGACTGGTCGTCTCTGTAATTGGGATCCATTCAATGTCAGAAGTGTTTTGGACCGGGATGTTTCATCTCGGGAAATTTGGTGCTGTGCGTTGTGCTGGACTTTTGGGTGGGAGGATTTGGGCCATAAAAGAATAAGCAATGTGCCATTGAAAGCCCTAGGCCTGATGTTTAGGCCCTGTTGTTCGACTTGGCACTGCAATTTATTTTTATAACTTATATTTTTGTGACAATAAGTTTATAATAGAAAGAAAATGAAAAGGGATATGCTCAACAAAATAATATAGAAAATAAAAAAAAATAATAATATAGCAAATAAAAAACATATTGATTAATAAGATATTTAGATGATTATCTTATTTAAGATTATAAAATGTATTTGTTCATTTTGTGGGAAAACAATATATCTTAAATATAAATACAAACAAACGTTATTTTGTCACAAAAAAATTCCATGGATAAGAATTAGATGATTATGGGCCTTACTTTCCCATTCTTGTTTTTTAATAAAATAATATTTTTATGGCAATGATCATTAACATATATGACCAATAAAATTATTAAAAAAAAGAAATGTCTATAGAATCAAATATAAGCTATAACACATGTTTCATGTTATTTATCCTTTATGGGGATAAAAAGTCCTAGGCTTTAGATATGTTTAGCCATGTATTTCTTTTATTTGGGATATTCTTGAAATATGGCTCTAGAAAGACCACAGAAGCATATATATCGACACCAATTAAGTTACAAGGAAAAAATAACTTTGTCTATAAGTTAAATTCATAGTACATAATATCAACTATCATCACAAATATTCTAAGAGTATCAATAACTATGAGCATTAAATTAATATTTGAAGTTGAAAGCTTGGACATGAACATCCAGATTATATCAATAAACATTTTTCTTCTTTTAGGGTGGTACAAACTTGAATAAGATAATCTAATTGTTATTTTTGGTTTTATTATAAATAAGGACATAATCACAATACACCACCAAGAAGTTTCCAATAAAAAGCATAGACACTTATATTATTACCTTCATAAAAGTATTTGGTGTATTGGAAAAACCAAAAGGCATAGCTAAGAACTCATAATTCATCCTTTATTTTATATTCTAATATAAAATAATATGTTTTCTTCAATGATCGAGTGGTTTTTAGGTTTTATTATGTTTTGTGAGGGAATCTTTGTTGATCCCTAAAAAATCCAAATTATTGTAGATTGACTTAAGCCTATGTTTAATTACAAGGTTCATAGTTTTCTTGGGCTTATGACTTTATATCATTGTTTCATAAAAGATATAGCATTATCATGTCTTTTATAATATATTATTTAAAACAATGTGAGTTTTAATAGAGTAAAAGAGCTAAAAAAATATTTAAGGAGTTTAGAAAGAAGATGATGAAAGCCCTAGTCATGTGACGTCTTGACTTTATTAAGTTGTTTGAAGTAGAATATGATGCCTTAAAAGTTGATGTAAGTGGAGCTCTTAGTCAATAACATCATCTTATAACTTATTTTAGTGAGAAACTTATAGGGGCTAAATTAAATTATTTAACCTATGATGAATAATTTTATGTTGTAGTTTAGGCCTTACACTATTGATGCCATTCCATAAGATCTTGTTCTTTAATCTGACCATGAGGCTTTTCAATGACTTAACTCTTAGAAGAAGCTTAACCATAGGCATGGTTGTTAGGGTGAATATTTGTAAGCATATTTATTTTTACTTCGATATAAATATGGAATTGAAAATAAAACAATTGATGCCTTAAGTCTTTGAATAACAGGGTTATCCATAATAAATGTTGAAGTTAGTAGATTTGAGAGACTTAAATAGAAATATGAATCTTTTTCAAAATTTAGAGAAATATACATGATATTAAGAAATAAGAATAACCATGTTGTAAATGGTTATCACTTTTGGGAAAGGCATTGTTTTCCTAAGATAATAAGTTTTGTATCCTAAGACATCAATGCATGATTTTTATTGGTTAGGAGATTCAAGTTGATGGTTTTTTAAGACACTTTATAAGAAATAAAACCACTGAAAAGGTGAAACATCAATTATTTTGGCTTAGCTTAAAAAGAGATGTAGCTAAATTAGTAGATCAATATTGAACATGTCAACTAACTAAGCATAAAAAACAAACACACTATTCTTTACACCTTTTTACCTATTCCTACTTACCATTGGCAAGATGAAAGTATAAGTGTTGTGTTTAGGCTTTTACATATTGTAAAAAAGCATGATTATATATTTATGGTTATTTTCCATTTTGTAAGATAACTCATTTTATCCTTTACAGTAAGATCATAAAACCTCTAGAGTTATGGAGCTAATCTTGACAAGCTTGTTGAGTTGTATGGCTTTCCCTATATAGTCTCAGATAGATATGTTAGATTTATGAGTTATTTATGGAAAATCCTTTAACATATGATGGGAAATAAGTTGAGATTTTTTTATTGTCTAACACCTTTAAGATGATGGTCAAATTTAGGTGATTAATAAGAGTTTAAACAACTTTTTATGATGTCTAATCCTGATCATAATAAGAATTGAGATTTTGTTTTTCTTACAACCCAATTTTCTAATAATAACTTTGCTAATAGGTTGATAGACATGAGTTTACTTGAGTTATACACGTTTACAAGCCTAATGAGCTTTTAGACCTTCTTCTAATGTCTTCTCATACTAGGGTGTCTGAGTCATTCAAGTCATTTAAATGTAGAATTCAGGATTCACATGTCGAGACAACTAAATAGATTCAAGTAATGTACTATATAAACTTCAAGATGATTTACATAAATAACACAATGAATTTAATATTGAAGACTATGTTATGATACAAATTAGACCCAAAATGATATCTTTTGGAGCCAATAAAAAATATTGGTATGTAGTGTCAAACCATTTAAAGTGCTACAACGACTAAGTCCAAATTCTTATGCTATTGATTTACCATTTAATTTCAACATTAGCTCCATATTCAACATTCACGATCTAGTTACACATAAAACCTATATCCTATTTCAAATGATCTTATTTCATATGATTCTCTTAAGATGCTACCTAATCCCACTCCTAATGATCCTTCTAACCTATACCTTTTTCACCATAACATCATCATAAAATGACAATGTTGATGTTATTGTTGATAAACAAGTTGTTTTTATTCAGGATAATATTGTTCATTGGGTGGATCGACCTCATTCAAATTGCACTTAAATCATTAGAGGTGCATAGTAGTAGATTTGTTAGAGTATAAATGAATGTATATTCTGGAATAATGAAAGTGTATTCTAAAATATAGATGATAGTAGTATATGGTATTTAAAATATGTATATAAAGCTGCTAAACATATGACATGTATGTGTAGAAATATTGCAATAGTAAATAAATTCAAAATTTCATTCTCCCTCTCTTTTCTCTTTTCTCTCTTTCTCTTTTCTGAAAACCACTTTGTTCTCCTCCTTCTCCCCCTTCTCCTTCTCCTCCTCCTCCTTCTTCTTAACTCCTTCGAACCTTTACACCCTCTCACAATTCCAACATGGTATCAAAGCTATTAATGCTCGCGCAATCAAATTAAGTATTCTAATCATCTTGCTTAGATAATTTGATTCAAGAAAATCCTCTTTGTCAATTCACTGTTCATCACCAAAGAATTACAAAAATTTCTTACTAAAAGATCATTGTTCTAATCTTCTCACTAAATGATCGTTGTCTAATCTTCTCAAGTCAAGACACTATTGATTGCAGTGTTTAATTAAACAAATTCTTCATAAAATCTCCTTTGTTATACTGTGTTTTCAATCAACAATGGTGACAACTGTACAATTATAAATACTTCAATTTTTTTTATCACATCTTCACAATTTCAACATCTATGAATGTGAAATTAGATAATTCTAATTACTTAAACTGAAATTTTTAAATTCAAGTACTGCTAGAGAGCAATGGAATTTTTGGGTTGTGGATGGCTCTCAACCGTGTCCTTCTCCTTCTGTCGTTGCTACTAGTGAATGTGGTACAAGTAACACTAACTCTTCATCTTCTATAATTGTTTGTGATGCTATGATGATTTGGAAAATACATGATAGGGCTGTCAAGCAACTCATTATTGCAACCTTGTCTCTAGTAGCTTTATCTTGTGCTATTGGTAGTAACAGTCTAAAGAATTGTGGATGAAATTGAAAGAATAATTTTCTACCATGTCTATGACAGGTGTTTTCCAATTAAAGTCTAATTTGCAGAGTATTAGAAAAGGATCAAATAATATCAGTCAATATCTTTTAAAAGTTAAAAAGGCTAGAGATTATTTAATGGTTGCTAGAGTTTATTTTACTGATGAGGATATTGTCATTCTAGCATTAAATGTTCTTTTATATGAGTATAATACATTTATGTGTGTAATTAAAGGGGAGAAAGTGTGATCACCCTACAAGAATTTTGTTCTCAGCTACTTGTTGAAGAATGAATTATGGAGAACATTACTCCTGACAACTCTTAGTCATCTTTTGGACCAACCTGTATTCAACATTGCTATAATTCTTATGACAATGGTGGCTATAAATCCTTCAATAGGAGTAGAGGCAAGGGTAGGTCCAATTTAGGTCAACAAATTTTTTTACAGAGAGCGCCAATTCATGCTTAACCATATAGAGTCCCACCTTCCACTCATGGTGTACTTGGTTCATATTCTGCATCTCCATATACCTCCTTAAATTTATCAAATGTCTCTATATGTCAATTATGTAATGGTGAAGGACACACGACTCTAATGTGTGGTCTCAAAAACTATGAGAGGTTTAAGTGTCACATATATGGGAAATTTAATCATACAACCTGGTTTTGTTTTTACAATGAGAATGGACCCAATGTTGTTGGTAGCACTACGAATGATTCTCCATCTCCTCAGCACCATGCTTTGAATATTATGCATAATGTATGTCTATCTTCACAGCAACCATCAGTTTAAACTCAGGTGTGGATTACTGATTTAGGAGCCACCAATCATATAACTGTTGACTTGTCCAATTTATCATTGAGTGCACCCTATCTTGCAAATGACACAATGCAAACTACTAATGGTGAAGGTCTGTTAGTGTCTCAAGTTGGTTTAACTATTATCCCTACTCATCCTCAACCATTCAAGTTGAATTCGGTCTTATATGTTCCCAAATTGACTCAGAATCTTTTATCAGTTCATCAAATTTGTTTGGACAATAAATGCTATATGATATTTGATGCCTTCTGTTTTTAGATTCAGGACAAAGTCATAGAGGAGGATCATGTACAAAGGACAAAGCAGTAATGGCCTCTATCTACTTTTTATTGTGTCTCCTTCTACTCGGTTTCCTCTCAACCCTCTTTTTCAAGCCTACATTGGTCAGTTAGTGTTATCTTCTACTTGGCATCATAGGTTAGGTCATTCAGCCAATAAAATAGTCAAGTCAATGGTACAAAAATCAAACATTTAGTGTTCTTCAGAAATTGATCTTGATGTCTGTATTAGTTGTTTGCAAGGCAAGTTTTCTAAGCTTTCTTTTCAATCTAGTATTCATATGTATGTAACACCTTTCCACATTATACATAGTGACCTTTAGGGTCCTTCCTCAAGTGTTTCAGTTGATGGATATAAATACTATGTAATTTTTGTTGATGATTTTTCGCATTATTGTTGGTTGTTCCCCCTTATTAATAAAAGCAATTTGTGTTTTGTGTTCATTACTTTCTATCAATATATGTTCACACTTTATTCTCTCAATGCATTCAAATTCTTTAAAGTGATGGGAGAGGGGAGTATGTTAATAAACCCTTAAAACATTTTCTTGACACTAAGAGTATTGTGCACCATAAATCATGTCCGTATACGCCTGAACATAATGGTATGGCTGAATGTAAGCATAGACATCTTATTGAAACTACAATAACTCTACTTCAACATGCTAAGTTGCCTCCTTCTTTTTGGATTTATGTTGTACACAATGCATTGTTCTTAATCATTTGCATGCCTTGTGTGGTTTTACATCACAAGTCTCCTTATGAAATGTTTTTTGGGAAAATACCTTCTGTCTCACATCTACGTGTATTTGGTTGTGCATGTTTTCCTTTACTATGTCCTTATCTTTAACACAAATTACAACCAAAAACCACTATGTGTGTATTCCTAGGATATGCCCCTCAATATAAAGGGTATATATATTACAATGTCTCTAGCAAAAAATCATATCTCTAGACATGTTGTGTTCAATGAAAATGTGTTTCCCTACAAAGACTTGGTCACACAAATTACATCTTCTAATCCATCACATACTCCTCCCATTTCCATTCTATATTCTATCTCAAGCAATGAAAATGTGTTTCCCTACAAAGACTTGGTCACACAAATTGTATCTTTTAATCCAACACCAACTCTTTCTCCCATTTCCATTCTGCATTTTGTCTCAAGCAACAATATTGTTTCATCACATCTTTCTAGCTCACAGAACTCACATGATATTTCCTCACCTTCACCATCATCAATGTCTATTACTCTTGCTCCTTTGTCCTTCTCCTCTATTCCTATGGCTCCTGAATCTAACACTGAAGATATGTAGCCTGAACCTTCGTCTTTAGAGGAGCTTTTAAATCCTTAGAATTTATCTCTTGTTCTACATATTCTTGTTTTGAATGTTCATCCTATGCAGACACATAGTAAAACTAGGGCTATGACTAGGAAGTCTTGTTTGACTGCAATTCACCAATCTAGTGATGATGCCCTCTCATTGAGTGAACTTGTGAACTTCAAATATGCCTTAAAAATTCCAGTGTGGTTCTCTGCCATGCCAGAAGAGATCAATGCTCTGCATTCTTAGGGTACATAGAGCCTTGTTAAGTTGTCATCTCATAAAAACTTAGTAGGGTGCAAATGGATCTTTAAACTCAAGAATTATGTATATGGTACCATTGCTAATCATAAGGCTTGACTAGTTGCTCAATGGCTTAGCCAAGAACCTGGTTTGGATTATAATGAGACTTTCAGCCCTGTGGTTAAACTAACCACTGTTAGAATTGTGTTGGTTCTAACTGCTCATCATAACTAGAAATTGAGACAATTAGATGTAAAGAATGCCTTCCTTCATGGCATTCTTTGAAAGGAGGTATACATGGCTCAACCCCATGGGTTTATAGACTTGGTGCATCCGTAGTTGGTGTGCAAGCTTCATAAATCTTTGTATAAGCTTAAACAAGCTCTGAGAGCATGGAATGACAAGTTTACTACTTTTCTGCCATCACTGGGATTTAAGCATACTTATGTTGATTCATCTCTCTTCGTTAAATCTCTTGATCATGGAATCATTATTTTGCTAGTGTATGTTAATGATATTATCATTACTGGCACTGCATCGTGTGAAATTCAAGGGATTATTGACTCTCTCATTGCTAAGTTTGAAATCACAGATATGGGTGACTTACATTATTTTCTAAGGATTCAGATTTCTCACTTTCGTACTGATTTGTTTATGTCTTAGTCTAAATACATCACTAATTTATTGTCAAAAACTGAGATGGTTGATGCTAAGGCCTGCCACACCCCTTGTCTTCCCTATCAACGATTGTCTAAGGATGATGATGTGCCCTTTAATAATCCCACTCTATATAGGAGTATTGTAGGAGCTTCACAGTATCTAACATTCACCCATCCAAACATTGCATATGTAGTTCATTAAGTCTACTAGTTTATGCAAAATCCAATGGTGTCTCATTTCACTACAGTTAAAAGTATTTTACGTTATCCCAAGGACACTATAAGCTATGGAATGAAGTATACTCATGGTTCTTTAGAACTTAAAGCTTTTAGTGATGTAGATTGGGCAGGAGATCCAAATGATAGAAGATCCACCATTGGTTTAGTCATTTTTCTCGGGTCTAATCCTATTTCTTAGTCCTCCAAGAAATAACATCCAGTTTCTCGATCTTTGACAGAGGCAAAATGTAAAGCATTATCATCGACAACTACTGAACTTGATTAACTCAAGCAACTGTTGATGTTTATGTGTGTTGCAATTGTCCGACCTCCAGCTCTCTTTTTTGATAACCTTTCGGCTATTGCTCTGTCATTTAATCCTATTCAGCATCAATAAACCAAACACATAGAGATTGTTGTTAGTGAAAGGGTGGCTAGCAATCAACTATTTATGCAATTTGTTTTTTTTCTAAAGAACAATTTGCTGATATTCTCTCAAAAGGGCCAAGTACTCCTCTATTTTAATTGCAATGCAGTAATCTCATGCTTGGTTTATCAAAGTAAGAGATTGAGGGGGATGTTAGAGTGTAAATAAATGTATATTATGGAATATACATGATGTTAGTATATGGTATTTGAAATGTATATATAAAGCTGCAAAACTCACAACATATGTGTGTAGAAATACTCTGTTTCTCCTTCTCCTTCTTCTTTTTAATTCCTTCAAATCTCTACACCCTCTCACAATTCCAACAAGATTGACCTAAATATTTAGGAATACTATCATAATTGTTTAGAGCTACACTCAGTAAGGTTGAGTTTCTTCAACATAGGGGAAGTTGATGGGGAAACTAGATCTACACCTCAAATTACACGAGGGCATGAACAAAAACAATGAAAAATGACTTGGTCTATCACTCTATGGTTGAGCCCATCTAGACCTATTTTATTGTTTTTGTTTTATGTATTTGAGTTAATTATATTAAATAATTTTAATTAATGAGTTAAGTAAAAAATGAATAGTGTAGAATTATATTATTTATATGTTTCTTTTTTATTTTGTGACACAACTTTTTGAATGATTTGATAAAATCAGAAATATTTCTCATATAAATTCTCTTTTCTTCCATAGATTTTATTAGTTAATTGTCTATACTACGTTGCGGGTCGAGCAAATAATTTTTATAATTGTTGGGATTAAAATAGAATATTTATACATGTAAAGTTTGATATAATAAAACAGATCAACATACCTTATTATAACAACAATAACATCTAAAATTATTATCACTATCACTGCCAAAAGAATAAAAATTATTAAATTATCCTGAGAAAAAAATATAAAAAATAAAATAAAAAAGCAAATAAGAACAAAAACTAAAATTATTATTATTATTGCTATTAATATTATTATTGTGTTAATAATGAAAATAAAAAAAATTAAATCAAAGACTAAAAAAAGCATAAAAACTTTAATAAAAGAGCAAATAAAAAAAATAAAATAGATGATAAAACAAAAATAAAAATTATTGGTTGAAAAAAATCATTTGACTTGAAAATTAAAGAAATTATCCGCCCTACGTCGCTGGCTGAGCAAATAATTTTTATAGGATTTATTGAATCAAAATTAAAATATAATATCTATATATGAAAACTTTAATATAATAAAATAAATTAACCAACCCTATTATAGAAATAGTAACATTGAAGTCTTAATATCTAAAATTAATATTGTTATTACTGTCAAAACAATAAAAATTATCACGAGAAAAAAAGTCTAAAAAACATTAACAAAAGAGTAAATAAGAAAATTATTATTATTATTAATAATAATAATATTGTATCAATAATGAAAGAAAAATAAATAAATGAAAGACTAAAAAGAATCCTAAAAACTTTAACAAAAGATAAAAAAAAAAATCATTGTTATTGCTGTCAAAACAGTAAAAATTATCAAATTAAATTATCCCCAGAAAAAAAAAACATTAACAAATGAGTAAGTAAGAAAATCTTAAAACTTTAACAAAATATAAAAAAAATATAAAATAAAAATAAAAATTATCATTGCTATTATTGTCAAAACAATAAAAATTATTAAATTAACCTGAGAAAAAAAAACTAGAAATATTAACAAAAAAGTAAGCAAGAAAAAATTATTATTATTATTATTATTATTAACATTATTATTATTATGTTAATAATGAAAGAAACAAAAATAAATGAAAGACTAAAAAATCCTAAAAACTTTAACAAAAGATCAAACAAAAAAATAAAATAAAAATAAAAATTATCATTGCTATTACTATCAAAATAATAAAACTTATCAAATTACCCAAAGAAAAAAAAAACTAAAAAACATTAATAAAAGAGTAAGTAGAAAAAAATTTAAGAGTAAAAGGACAAAAAAATAGAAATATCAATTTTCAAATAATCATAGACACAAAATAAAATTTAAGAGCTAATATTTTTTTTAAAAAATATCATCTCAATAAATAAAATATAATAAAAATTAAAAATCAAAGCTAAGGACACACTTATATGTACTTGGACAAAAATAGATACTATTCTAAAAATATTAAAAAATATAGGGATTAAAATAAAAAAAAAAGTATAAGGACCGAAATGAAAAGCAAATACAATATCAATTTTAATCAAATGATAAAATTGAAGAAATCACCACTTTTACACCAAATATATTAAGGTATTTAAATACAATCTGGAAATTAAAAAAAAAAGAGGACCGAAGTGAAACCTAAATATATAATTAATTTTAATCGAAGAACCCAATTGAATTAAATCAAAATTTATATAATAAAAATCAGGATAATATATAAAATTAAAAAAAAAACTGAAATTAAAAAAAAAAAAAAAAAAACTCAAGGTATCTCCTGCATTTTAGCGTGTATTCTAGATTTGGAGAATCTCTTTGATTTTTTATCAGTTGAAATTTATTAGCTTTCAGTGTTTTTCAGGGAGGGCCGGCTACAATTTTCAACCGAAGACGAAGTCCCGAGTAGCTTATGTTCTTCCCAGTGATGACATGGAAAAAAGTGGAGTATATGTTACGTGTTTCGAGATTATGTAACATGGTTTTTTTATATAAAATTACAAGACTTTTTTTTTTATAATATATATATATATATATATAATAATTTTATTTAATTGCTTGTGTATGAGTTTTTTTATTGGATTAAATAAAAAATATTATAGTAAAAATATTAGATATAATTTAATACATGATACATATTTTTTTTATTCGAGAAAACTTAATACTTTAAAAAATATATTTTGCGGATCCAGATGAGTGAGTAAAATTCATGCTCGAGACTTGCTATATAAATCGTAAATTCTCTATCATCATTCTACGCCCTTTATATATTATGATAGATATTTAGAAATCAAATATTTTGATTTATATTTATTTTTTATTTTTCTTATGGAGATTTATTTAAAAAAAAAACATGATGAGAAAGTACGTATACAAAATTTAATCTGATAAAAAGTATGTATATTAATTTTTTTTACTAAAAAAGAAAAATTTCTGAATATAATCACGGCTAAAATAGCTAGTAATAATCTATAAAATATCTTAATAGAACATGATAGTCAAAAACTGTTTCGATGAGGCTATTTTCGTAAATGGAAAAACCAGTTAAAACTGCATTCTGGCCTTTGGGTGTTTCTGCGACAGGCCTCCTTAGCTTGAGCCTCAAATTGGGGGATATTAGGCCCCAGCTAGCACAAGCAGGGTTTTTCAATTTCCAGCTGAAATCGTTTCCCATTCAACAATGCGGCATCCAACATCTTCTCCCGGAATGTAGAATCATACAAAAAGAAAATTTCGTATTTGGGAGTCACTTTCTTTTCTTCTCAAATCAGCCCATCTGAGTTTTCTTGATTTTGGGCTGCAAGTGTTTTCCTGTATAAGAACTCGAATAAAAGTACTGAAAGATAACTTGTTTGGATACCTGAAATGAGTGACTCTACACCTGCTTGCAAATACTTTACTTTTAGTACCCAAATGGTTCATTCTTGTTCTCAATGCTCCACTCAGAGCAAAGGGTTTGAGGCTGTCTTTAACATTGAAGATCCATTAATGAAGAAACCAAAAATTTGTGAAAATAACGCTGGCCCAAGCTCTAAAATGCTTGCGGGAAAAAACAGTGTCATGATGACTGGTGGTGGCAGCTTCAAGACCCAGTTGTGCATGAAGTTCAGAACGGGGCATTGCAGTCATGGAAGCAACTGTCGTTTAGCCCATGCTGTTTGTGATTTGAGAAAGGCCCTGTGATGCGGATCAGCCCAACACCAAGCGTAATCATGCCAACGATCCATTGGAGGTGCTAATTGGGCCAATCACAAGAGCTAGGTGAAATAAGCTTAAAGAAGCATTGAATGAGCTTGTTCAGAACTTATGGAGCAAGATGGACCTAGAAGGGCTTGGGACATTTAAGGAGCATGAAGGACAGCCTTTAATTCATCTAGTTCAGGTCCAAGAAGAGCCCAATTCATGTGGAACAAGGGGTTGATATGTCCGGCCCGATACCAGCCTTGTTAGGCTTGTTTTATTTCCTAATGCTACAAGGTTAAAAAGCCAGCAATTTATTATTCTAATTAAGTAAGGAAGTTGGCCATATCTTATTCATAAAGAGGGGAAGACAATTTAATGCTTTTCCTAATATAAGAAGGAAAGTAATTAAATCAGCAACAAAGGAGGAAATTTATCCAAGCTAATCAAGGACATCAAAGGAAAGGGGGATGTAGCACAAATTTGATTCTAGCATATTTAGGATGGTAATTTTTGGATTTTTATTATTTTTATTATTTTCTTAGTTTTTGGGTTATTATTGCTTATTTGGGTCAATTGTAAGTGGGCTTTATATAAGTCCACCTAAGGGGGGTCCATTAGGGTTTCTTTAAGTCTAAAGTTAGTATAAATAAGAGGCATAACCAAACATGTAAGGTTACACAATTTTTCAGATCAATAAACTTCTTTGCAGCACTTGTGTGTTGGTGGGATAATCTCCCTTCCTTGGTTCTCTAAAGAACTGAAAACGACTTATCGAAGAACAACTGGCTTCGTAGCGTCATCCTTATACTTCTCGTTCGCGAATCTATATTCGTTGGGTAGGGGTTTTCGTTTCCAATAGTGCTGGTGCCTAGGTACAAGTTATCTTTGTGTCACATTCCTATAAAACCTGATTTACTTGGCTTTTCCGGGAATTGGTGTCTTTATATATGGATTGCGTGACCACGTAATCACGAGGTTCGCATCACCCTGCCTAAATTGAGAAGGGTTCTTGTCAATGAGGATAAAAATCTCTGTAGGATGCTCAACTCTGGCAACGGATGCACTTATGGGAATAAGTGTCGTTTCCTTCATGTGGGTCCTGAGAATTTTAAGAAACATTTGGGCCAGTACTGTGAGAGTTCAGCTATAAGCATTGGAACTACAGGGACTGCTTCTTCAGGAGTTTACAAAAAAGGATTTAAGAAAACAAGGCTTTGTAACAACTGGGAGATGACTGGAGGCTGCGCATATGGCAAGGTTTGTCGCTTTGCTCATGGAAAACAAGGTATTCTAGCAGCTTCACTTACCATAACTATCGTTTTAGGCATGCTTAATCATGAGCATGGTTTAATCTATTTTTATTTAATTATGTTGTACGCTTCTTTGTGTGTGGCTGGTGTTTTGGTATTATTCTGTGGATGGTAGATTTTGATTAGCATTTACGCATTATCAATGGGATTAGGGTCTTCGAAATTACACAGTTGTTATTATAATTTAATTTGCCAGTATAAAAGATATTTGTTCCATGGCCACAATTGTTAAATCTATGTGCTATTGCTGTTCTTTGCTAATTGAACTTTAATCTATAATAGGCTCATGTTGGTATCTTTTAATAGCTAAGAGCTGGAAAGCCAGGCTGTTTCGTGATCATTCCCTGATGAAAACCAAAAGGAAGGGTTATTCAAATATGAAACAACTGTGTTGTTGGCATTTGTTCCGACTCCTCCTTCGCCAGTCTTGGTAACTTATTGACGGTAATGGAATTAAATATTTTTGTTTATTCCCAGTCTCTTAAAATCAAGAGGTTAAGAATTATGTATCCTACCTACTATTGAATAGAGTAAATCACGGCGCTGACTATAATTGAGCTATGTCATTTTTCTGGAAAGAACCAGTGGGCTATATTATAAAGCTTTCTGTTCACTGTGCGCTGGGTTTCGATCGGAGATGTCCAACATGAAGTGAGCTGTTTCTAGTCTTAAGAAGAGATTAATGAGAAATTAAATAAAGGACTTGAGATGATGCGCCATTGGCTTATCACACAAACGAATGACATTTCAACGTGTTCTTGACTTCCTGTGCTCAAAGGAAACTGAATGGCTCCAGCACTCCTAGCGTGGCAAACCATTCTATCATCTCAACAGAGGCGTTTATAACCAAATGTCAGGGATATTAAATTATAATTAATTCCGTTAGTTCAGGTTGATGGGTCCCAGTTCACAAATGGCCAAACCTTGATTATGGTATTCTTCTGTTTTCCTGTAACCTGGAAAAGATAACATTTTTGGTTGACTAACGTTTGTTGTTATTTCCTTCTACAGAGTTAGAGAAGTCTGATGGCAACATTGCATTGGCATCTGGGATTGTGCCAACTAAAGCTTCAAAATCTCTTCTTATGGGGAAGGATGACATTGGTTCTAATCCCAAGCATGAAGCGCAGGCAAAGCAAGTGGAAAGCAATGAAGAAAATAAGGGGTATATATGCTGACTGGATAGAAGATATGCACCTTCTGCATAATACACTGGACAAAGTAGAGAGCTGAAAATTTTACTCGAACGATCTTAAATAGATAAAAAGAAAAAAATGCTGTTGGGTTTAGCTCCCTTTTCCCATCTTGTTTTCTCTGTTGTAGTTGCTGAAGGATCTTGATTGACTTCTATCTGATCCTCTGTCGTCTTGGTTTCAGATAAATCTCTCGTTTGAGGAGTCTATATGATATTTTGAATGCTATCTGTCATTTTAATAGTATCTTAGATCGATATACGGAGAATGATGAATTTTTCTTTGCATTATTTAATATATAAAGCTGCTCTTATATAAAGTTGAAGGTTTGGACCGTCAAGGGTCTCAGGCTAGTGACTTCTACGGACTCTGGCTGTCTGCAGGAAATGGAGAATTGAGCTGTTCGTAAATATCTTATTCATTTATTTGTCATGGTTTTACTCTAAACTTCTTGGGATTCTTGTTCATCTCATCCTTCTGAAGCTACTGCTCTCTTTCCTCTCTCTATTGCCTTTCTATCACATTTAGCCTGCCAATATAATAGAACTGCTTTACATAACTCCATTGATGAGATTACATTTTAACTATTCATTATATATTCAGTGCCTTTTCGTTTGAGTTGCAGAAACGTTGACTTAGTGCCAAGAAAAGAAACCTTAATAAGCAAGATTGGTGGGCTGACTTACTAGGCCAGTCAAGACTCTTGTATATGTTGTTGGAGAAATTATCAAGGTTGTTTCTGCTTCGGTTTTGTTTACAATTATGTGGATTGAAATAGCTAATGTACACACACACAAGGTTGGCAGCATAGAAAAGAAATTATGTCGATGGCTGGGTTAGCGCGTAAATGATCAGGTTTCTAAATCAGCATTAGCATTTAACCCGGCATAACCTTTTATTCAAGGAACAAGTTATCTTGTGTTTGTATACTGATCAATTAAATGTTCATGTAATTATTTCCTTTTCCTTAGCGCAAGAAATCAAAATTGATGGTAGAAATCTTAATACCTATCAAAACAATTTCCACAGGTGAGACTTAAAGACCATTCCACTACTAAAAAATATAGTCATTAGCCACCATCAATTCTGTAAGACATCAGAAACTATCTGATACAAATCTGTCATTGCAGATAAATTAGTGATGGGAAATTTGTTGTAGATAAATCCATTGCAAATAAATTAGAAACGGAATATCCGCTGCTAATTTTCATTGCTGATTTACAGTCTTAGCAATCCTTTTTGGCTTAATTGTCAGGTCAATCATTCCTCTTTTTACTATGAACTCTTTCGTTGATTCTGCATCGCCTGGATATGGAAATTTGCCTCATATTTGGAGTAATAATGGGCTTTATTAGAAGATCATAGACTTTTATACAAAAAATCATATTTATGTATAATTTTAATAACAATAATCAGAATATCTGAAATACAATAATTGATTTACAACACTCCATAAAAGACCTCATATCTGATTCCTTCTTCTAGACTCCTCCAAACCACTCATCGAACCACGCCAGTACTCGTGAACACCCTTCACCATCCTAGTATAATCTTCAGGCAATTGCTTTGTTATTGGAGGAGCTACAGGTTTATATGCCAAATAGCTATCAGAAAACCAGATGGAAGGAGTTATGCATAACAAATCATCTCAAACAGCCCCTTAAGAAAGAAGAAATCATGTGAATCACGAGCAAGAAGTTGTTTCTGCCGGAACAGTGCATCAAAAACTCGGAAGCTGCAAGTTGAAATGGTGCATCAGAATGATAAAAAGGAGATTATCAAAACAATAATTCATGTTATTCCACGAAAGCAAAATTCATTGAATCACACCATTCCTCTAAATTTGGCATATAATTCCAACTCCTTCAATCAAAACCAGTAACACGTCACCAAACGCAGTCGAGCTAATCGATGCACCAAGCCCTTGCCGCATGAATAGGGAGCCACTAGTAACAACGTTAGCTATTATTGTGTTCCATGGATCTTCCTTCTACCAGAGGTAAACCATTAAGCAATCGAAGGTGGAAAAGAGGCTGCCCCAGACGGTGAAATTGCCACCAACACAATTAATTTGTGAGAAATTTTGTATTTTTTGGTCTCTGAGCAGGAGAGTTATCAATCGATGAAATATTTATGGTATATTTGGTATTGTTTTTGTTTTTGTAATTGAAATTTGAAAAAAATATTTTTAATAAAAGTATTTTTATTGTAATTCAAAATAAATTATGAAATTTTTAATTAAAATTCTGGTTGTGGTTGAATTACAAATTATTTATATTTTAATTAATTTTTATATATTTTAATATTAAAAATATAATTTTTATAAGAAAAAATTTAACAAAAAATATAATAAATATAAATAATAAATAAACATACAAAAATTATATTATGATGTCCTTCTAATATATTTATTTTATATTTTAATTAATTTTTAGATTATTTTAATATAAAAAATATTTTTTTATAAAAAAATAACAATAAATATAATAAATAAAAATATTATTTAATCCCCTTGCCCTCGCTCCAGCCTAAGCCCCTCCACTCCTCTCCCTCTCTCTTGCCCTCACTTATAATAAATATAATTATAATATACAAAAAATATAAACTGGAGTTTTGCCTCTTTTTTCATGTGAGACTCGTCAACAAATTTCAGTTTTCTTTACCTAACTAAACACTAAATTAACTGTTTTTTTCCCACCTCCAGTCAAAACTCGCTACCAAACAGGTAATTAAATGTAAAAATCAACTTTTTATCTTTTAATGTTTAAATAAACAACTAAGATTTAAAATAATATTTTAATCAGCAACAGAATTTTCATTGCAAATGTTTTTAATCGTCAATGAATAATGCGATGAAATAAATTTTAATTAACAAAGAAAAATCCATTGTAGATTTGTTAAATATTTTTTTCTAAAATAATTTATTATTTTTCATCTATAGATTTTCCATTGCTAAACATAATATGATGTTGATCCGTTGTCACATCATCAACAAGATTTTTCCGTTGCTACAATATGTTGCTAATATCTTTTTTTTTATTTTTAGCAGTGTTCAATAAGAAAATCATTAACTTTAAATGAGAAAAACAATGAATACAAAAAAGCTTTAAATTCCAAGAAAAATAGTTTTTGTTCTTGCTTTTGTGTTATTCATTAATATATATAAATTTTTAAAGCATGAAACTTGTGAACTCTTTATTGAAATTTCAAGGGGCATTTCAATTTTCTAAACCTAGTCGTCTCAAAGGAGTTAAAGGATTAGAAAGTAATTAGTTCTTGATAACATTAATAAGGGATGAAGATTTTTTTACACATTATTATTGAGAGATAAATATCTCTTACAAACCATTAACAAGATGAAAAAGTAATAGTCTCCTTGTGAGACATTGTACAAATCCATTAATATAAAGAAATGGTTTTTCTTGACAAGAATAAATAAATCAATAGTTATGGGATAATGCCCCAAGATCCTATGTGAGTCTCTAAGACCAATTGGATTAAACATGTAGTCAAAATTAAGTGAAATAGACCTAACAACTTGCTACACTCACAATGATATAGACTAGTCGTGAGTTGAATTTAATTATATTGGGATTGATAAATGATAACTTGTTAAAATCATAATTTTTTAGATTCAATTTATGACTAAATTAAATATATTGAATCTGATAATTTATTAATCTCATAATTTGTTGGATTTAGTTGATGACCGAGCTCAAATATATTGAGTTTAGCAACTTGTGGTACCCGTGTCATATTAGGCTCAACTCATGATTGAGTTATCATGAGTTTGAGTGTACTGGATCTGATAACTTACCGAATGCATGGTTTAATTTTACAGCGGGGCCATGTTTATTAAATCTGGCGATGTTTGATTGACCGAATAGAAGTTTGTGTTATTCCAAAGCAGAGAAATATTGATTCAAATAATTTCCTCTTTTTTTGTTTGTTTTCTCACGGGCACGATTCGTGTGGTTTCAGTCTCAATCTCGGCAGACCAGATCGTCGTTCCGTGTCTGCATTGCACCATTGGGCAAGCAACACATCTCTGTAAACTAGAAGAACATTCAACAATTCGAGAAACTCGTTAGAATAATCACAAGGGTTCAGAAACGACATGAGTTGTCATGAGTCAATGCCAAGAAAGACAATAAAACGGTTCGAGGGGGGAGAAAAAGTAGTGGTTTGAAAACAAACTGGTTTCAAGGAATGGAGGCTGATATCAGAAAATTGACGAGTGATTGTGAAGCTCGACAAAACAAGAGCTACTGGTCCAAGTACTAGAAGGGAGAGAAAATAGCTAGAAAGTCATCGGCACTGAATGAGCTCAGCATTCAGGGAGAAAATCTTGACTTCATCTTCGGTAGAAGAAAGACTCCGCAACCCTGATGCAAATTCATCATTTGACCTGGTAAGGAATCTCTTCGACACAAACATGGTTCATGAAACCCCATCCTGAAAAACTGCACTCCATGCCCACGGATCAAAATCATCGTCCGTTCAATACGCGCGCCCGCACATACATATCATTTTCTCTTCTATCCCACCCCATCTCTTGGAAACTTGAAAGGCTCGAATAAGTCTTTACATCTACAAATATTACAAAAATATTAGATAATAATATAAATTATATTTTATAATTTTATTTAACAATTTAAATTTTTAGATGGGATTTTTTTAGTAAAGAATCAGAGTCTTATTGAACCACCGGCCAAGAGTTTGAATCTCACCACCTAAAATCTATATAAATTTTAAATCCAAAAATCTTTCACTTAAAAAGATGTATTAAAAAATAATATAAATTATATTTTATAATTTCAGCTGACAACTTAATCTTTTTTAAAAAAAAGTTTCTTTGACAACAGGTGCCATGCCTTGGAAGGAAGACTTATCGTTCATGCTTCTAATGGACGGTTCCATCAACAACAGAATGATCTTGAGGCCTCTCCTCTCGATAAATGACAGAGTGCTGATGTTTTTAGTGCGTGCTGGAAAGACACCATGACTGTCCATTCGACACTGCTTGGTAACCAAATTGCTGGATTTCTAGGCTTCATGATCGTTGCATTTCGTCCTTCTCTCCTCCCAAATATTCTGTCTCTTCAACGAAGACAACAAGTGCCAGTAGAGCCCGTAGCCATCACTTGAATTTACGGTGATTAGATGTTCCTTCTGATTGGAGATGCATGTTCACTAGCTCGCACCACCATTCGTAGCTTATTTATATCTGTTTGGGAGTACTATGCTAAAGTTATTTTTCTTCGTAAATATATTAAAATAATTTAAAAAATTAATTTTTTTAATTTAAAATGAAAAATAAAAAAAGTTCAAATTATTTTTAAAATAAGTGTAACCCATCGTAGTCCAACTTTAATAATGTTTTTCTATAGTAAGGACATTTTCATTCACGAAATGGTGTCTTGGATAAGTTTCAGACCATCGAAGGATGATACGCTGAGGTAAAATAGCAGCATTGTTATTTAGGTCAGGCTAAATTGATTGATTTGGTGGCTTATGATGTTATCCCCAAATTCTTTTCCGGTGGCCATCTAGAAAAGACACCCACCATAGAATTCATAATGACTCCCTCCCAATTGTCGAGCAATACACGAATTCCCCGTTGCCATTATAGTTTCTCTTTCGAAAGCATGTGAGATATTTTGAGGTCAAAAACATTTAGATAAACCAGTGATTTGCGGCGTGCGGCGTTGGATTTTTTTTTATATAGTAAATTAATTAATTTTTAATATGTTATTATTAGTTATTTTAATATTTAATTAATAAAATTATAATAGATTAAATTTGTTAGAAATATTTTTTTACATCTAAAATAAATAGTATAATTGAAATATAGGGGAAGTGGTTTGTATATTTTGTAATTGCATATAACTTGGGTAAATTTGTCTACCTATTTTATTTGTAAATTGTCTTTTTTCCCAATAATATTAGTTTTGAAATATTATATAAATTTTATGTTTTTTACAAAAACAATCTAAAATCCAAGAATCAATTTTTTCTAAGAAATAAGCTTAAATAAAAGAGAGAAAAAATAGAATTAAAAGGAAAAATAATTTTTTTTATTTTATCATATTTATTCCTCATATTATTATATTAAAAATATTTAAGAACAATGATATTATTTTTTTATTCTTTAAAAAATTCTAGGTCATTTTTTTGTCTATATATATATATATATATATATATATATATATATATATATATATATATATATATATATATATATTCATGTGCTAATATTAAATAAATATTAAAATATACAATTAATTTCACATATTTATAAGAAAAAAACATAAATAAATGACAATAAATAAATAAATATAGGTAGATTTAAAAAAAATGACTTGAAAGATAAATAAAAATAATTTAAAAAAAATTAGAGAGAAAAAATAATAAATATCAATTTTAAAATAATCATCAAAACAAATTAAAATGTAAATATCTACAAAAAAAAACCTTAATAACAATGGAAATAATAAAAATTGGTGAGACCATAATTATTGTTAGAATATTTATTTATTTTATAAGATTTATTACTCATATTATTATATTAAAATTATTTTAGAGCAATGATAGTAATTGTTTTTCCTAAAAAATCTAGGTTATATGTGTGTGTGTCTGTGTGTAAGGCGCTAGTATTAAATAAATATAAAGAATTATAATTAGTCTGATATATTTAAAAGAAAACACTCTAACAAATAATCTTTATCATTATTTTGAATGTTTTATCTATAATAATTAGAAAATTCAATACCTAACAATATTAACAATTAAAAAACAAAATAAATGATAAAATAAAAATAAATATTATTATATTTTAAGAAATTATTTGATCTGAAGGAAAAAAAAAGGAGAAATTATAATAATTATTAATTTTCAAATGATGACAAACACATATTAAAATTTGGACATTAAATAGACAAACTTAATAACATTGTAAATAAAGAAAAAATTGAAAGAAAAACTAAGAGCATATACATATAAATATGCACATAAATAGAAACTATGTAAGAAATATGTATAAAAAATAAAGGAACTGAAATAAAATCCAAGATTAAAAGTATAAGGGATAAAAAAAAGCCATATGTAATAAATTTATTTTGAAGGAAAAAATTAAAGTAAATCCAAACATTGATACCGATGAGATTAAATAATTTAAAACAAAACCAAAAATTAAAAGAATTAAGACCGCAATGGAACTAAAATCTATAATTAATTTGCATGGAAGGATAAAATTGAAAAAAAATCAAACTTTGATACCGAAAATATTAAGGAATTATAATAAATTTGCATGGAAGGATAAAATTGAAATAAATCAAAACTTTAATATAAAAAATATTAAGGATTCCAGACCAATCCAAAAATTAAAAGAATGAGGACTTAATTGAAACTACAATATATAATCAATTTCAATTGAATGACAAAATTGAAATAAATCAAACCTATATAATATCAATAAGGACCAAAAAAAATTTTGAATGTTCAGGGACTGAAATGAAATATGACAAAAAATAGTTGTGTTGACGTCAGTTTGCGCAAGTAGGAGAGAGAAAAGGAGGGGAAATTCAAATGACCATTAACACTTTTCCATCCACATATAGTCACACGCACCGCACCAAGGAAATAGAACATGCCTGAAAGTCATTTTAGATGTCAGTTGGACATTTTTGGATGTCGTAATAAGCCACACGTGCCGTTTGAAAAGCACGTGAGCGCGGAAATGGACAGCGAGTCCGGCGACTCACCAACAGTAAACTGAAAAAAAAAGAATAAAAAATTAGTTAATTGCCGGCTCGCCCCTCCCTCCCAAGCCTGAATTTTATCATTTTTGAGGGACAAAACGGTTAATGCACTGTTCATAGAAATATTAAAAAACACTAAATTGGCTAGACAAACCTAAATGAACCGAAAATATACAATTACCGTGGAACCCCTCAACCCAGGTGTTGTTTTTTATGGTTTTCAAGAGACAAATTCGTTATTACACTTTTCAACAAAGAAAAAACAAGCAGACCAACCGAACAGAACCGACTCGAAAATTGAGCATAACATTAACCGTCCATAGTGTTTTCTCTCTTGGTGAGCAGTGCATCGGGACGTGATCTGTTTTAGTTGTATAGATAATGACCCATTAACTTCTTTTTTTGGGGGAGGTCATGTATTTATATTAAAAAAATAATAAAGACGTGGTTGTTTTAGTGTATATCTAGACACATATTTATGTGTATTTCAACAATAAAATTAACATTCTTAGGTTGAAAATTTAACCTTCAAAACCAAAGATATTTTAGACATTTCTAGGGGACATGGATGATATTTTCAAATTGTTTAGAGTTTTCTAGAATTTTCCTTTTTAAATTGCATAATGAAAATATCATTTTACCCCGAGAGCTAACAAAAAGATGCAGAATAGTGGGGCGTGTTTATGTTTTTTCACACCTTTTTGCATAGTGAAACTATGCAAATACCCCCCCAGAAAAGACAAAAACTAATGCTTGGAGCTGGAGGCATTGTGGTACTTTCATTCATGTTTTTTTTTTTTTTGTGATTATCGCTAAGTCCAGAGGTGTATAGATAATTTATTATTTTTTATTATTTCTTTTTGGAAACACTGCAGGTGCATTGTATGGACGCGTCGACATTGTGTCACGTGCATGCTTCTTTCAAGCAGCGCGTGCGGCGTTGTTGGGCGATGAAAACTATCCAGTGGCCATGTCACCTATTACACAGCCATGTCCTCAACCTCCTAGTGCGAAGTGTGTCGTGTGACTGTGGTCAGTGAATCACCAATGGATGGTTTTCATTTTTTCGCTTTTTTCTCTTAAGCTGCCAAAAAATACATGTATGTCCTTCATGTTTGTGATTGTTTTATTTTAGTCTCTGTTCTTATGATTTCATTTTTATTCCTGATTTCTTCAATGAGAATTTTGATTGTTTTCAATTGTGCCCTTCAATTGAAATTGATTATATGTGTTGTTCATTTTAGTCCTTATTCTTTTTCTTTTTGGTTTGATTTTGGTTTCTTTAAATTTTTCTGTATGCATGTTTTAAATTGTTTTAATTTTTTTCTTTAATTAAAATTGATAATATATGTTACTTTTCATTTTGGTCCTTATTTTTTATTTTTATTTTTACAAATTTGCATTGCAATTTGTTTTTAAATGACTTTATTTGTTTTGGTTTTGACGGTTTTTGTTTGTTTCAATTTTGTATTTTGATTGAAATTAATATATATTTTCTTTTTTATTTTGGCCTTTATTCTTTGAATTTTTGTTTGATATTAATTCCTTTTGTTTTTTTTATCCCTCTTGGATAGTGTTTATTTTTTACCTGTATTTATGCATCTATATTTTTAATTTTTATCGTTTTATTTTTTATTAGGATTTTATTTTTATTTGGTTCAATCTTGAAATTTTAATTTATATTGATGAATATTTTAAAATTAATATTTCTCTCTTTTTCCCTTCATTCTTTTTTTTTGTGTGTGTTTACTATTATTTTTATCTATTTTTTTGAACCATTTCACATAAATTCTGTATAAATTTATTATTTTATTTAAATTTATATTATAATATAAAAATCTTGTACAATTAATATTTTTAGCATTGAAAAAAATATAGTTTTAGACCTCGCAAATTGCTAGTGTGTGTATATATATATATTTATTTATAAATTATAGTCTGAAAAGTCAGGTAGATTTTCATATATTTATTTATTTATAAACTATTGTCTGAAAAGTCAGAGGTAGATTTTCAAGTTTGCATACCGTTGATTTTTTATGCATCACATAGTTTATATATATAAATATATTGTGGTTTGACCGCGGGTTGGACCAGTCCGCGCCATCCACCCTCTCCGCTAAGACCGAACTGTCCTGACCTGAATCTATTATTAAACAACCTCCCTCCCTCCCTCCCCATTTATTTATTTATTTATCTGTTACGTGACGTTAAACAACCGAGAGAAACTGATCGGACGGAGCCTGAGACCAGAAAAACTGTAAAGGAAGGAAGAAGAATGGGTCACGAAAGCTCAAAGGATTTGCCTGATACTGATACTACTACTAATAGCGAAGGAGGTTCGACTCGCTTCTCTCGAATGAAACAGAAACTTCACTTCCACAACAAGGATCATCATCCTCATCCTCATCTCCGTCGCATATTCCGTCGCCTTTCTGTTTCTCGAGGAAATGGAAGCTCCTCCTCCTCCTCCTCCTCCACTTCCGCTCTCAAACTCGTCTCCCCTGAGGATTTTGCTGGAATTGCTCTCCTCACTCTAATTAGCGCTGACATGCAATTCAAAGACAGGTGGCTCGCTTGTGTTTCCCTTGGCGAACAAACTTTCCGCACCCATATTTCTCACCAGTTAACAACATCTATCTCTTCCTTCCTTTCTTCCTTTCTTGCTGTTTGTTATTTTAATTTTATTTTTTTTTCTTTTTTATGTTGCAGGACCCATAAACCTGTTTGGAACTCGGTCACCTACTCTCATTATCTTCTTCTTCCTCTTCTTCTTGTTTTTTTTTTACCTATGATCAAATACACAATTGAGAAATCAGCAATAAATATTGACTATATATTTTGGCATGCAGGAAAAGAAGCTTCTGTTAGAGAAAAATGGGCCTCATCTTGCTAGGATTTCTGTTTTTGAGGTCAGCAAGTACCTTACTTTTCACACATCTATTGCTTGCCGTTATTTTTTAATTACCATGCTTTTGCTTGCTTGTTTCAAAGGCTTTCATTTCTTAGGACCGTCCTATTTGAAAGTCACAGTCTTAGCTACGAAAACTAGCTACATTGCAAACTATTTCTCACTCGTTTAGTGTTCCAATTACCGAATGAACAAGTCCAGGGCCGGTCATTTTCCATGTGAATTTACCATTTCTCTTTAGTCACAAAATTCACCTACATGGTGCTTAATTGGGTTTGGTGGACACCCATGAGGTATAATGTACTCTGCTAATGTTTTTTCCTGTTCAGTTCTGGGCACAATGCTTTCCCACACATGAACTCTCTTTCCTGACTCACTTTCTGTACAACTCACTAGCAAGTTGTGAAAGGCCATTTCCTGTTCTTTTGGTATTGGACAACCTACAACACGTTATATGACACAAGTATTACTGCAATCTGGTTGTCTGGGGCCACATCTTGGCTTCAGCTATGAATTGTGTTGTCAGAATCTCACATCATTTAATGATGTGAGTTGCTTTTTTCTGATTGTTCTCTTATTTCAAAGTGTTTCGATTCTTTTTCTTCAGTTGTTTTGCTATGGTAGTATGATGGTCAAGTAATTTCTCATTTTGATGCAGACCAATAGAGTATCGAAGAACAAACTTGTTGGGTATTGTGAGATTGATCTACTTGAATTTCTAGCACAGGTAAACAACTTGATCATTGAATGACTGCTCACCGCAAATATGTTAAAAACATTATCATATATGCCGAAACCATCTCTGTTTTTATCCTGTCAAGCGTTAGACAAAAAAAGAGAGGATCTCTCACTTTGATTCATTTATCTTCAAGGATATTTAGATGATTTTGAAATATGGTGGAAAAATGTTACGGTTTGTTAGTCTTTTGTTTCTCATTTTTCCTATATTCTACATGATTTTAAAATTGATTTTCTACAGTCTTTTGCATCTTAAACAGTCTTAATTTTTTGTTCCTTTATGGTTTCTTTTCTTGTCGACATCTTTCATATCGTCGTTTCTGGTGATGCTCATTTCAATGTAGCAAATCTAGGTTAATTTATGAGTTTCTGTTCACAAAATGTTAATGTCTTTCTTTCTTTCCTTCTACGTCATTTCTTATAACATTAGTTATTCTTACCTCGACACGAATACTATTTCATTGCAGGATTCAGATTCTGACTTCGAAGCATTTGAACTTTTTGACCCAGCATCAGCTGGTAAAGTTGTTGGCAGAATTTCTATCTCGTGTTCTGTTGAGGTGCGCAGTATGCAATTTACACCACCATTGGGTAGTGAGTCTTGAGAATGTGTTGATAATCTATAACATTACCTGAAATGATTGGCAGGACCCTATCGAGACAGAGAAAAATTTTGCAAGACGCATCTTAGGAATTGTGGTATGTTTGCATAATCCTTCATTCTCTTTCCAAATTGTCGGACATTCAATCAGTTTTCAAAGTGCTTGTGCATGCCAAGTCTAGCTGGCTGTTTTGAGATTTGCAACAGATTGGAAAGAAAGATAGTCTAGTCACCTCAACCTCCCTGTTCTCTTTTTATTTTATTTTTTTGTTTTGTTTCAAAAAGTGGTATCTTATTCTATCCCTAAAAGGAGGGAAAATATCACGCAAATATTTACTTCTGGTTCTGTGAGTTTAGTTATTATCAAAATCAGCCTCTGATAATTACTAATTAGTAAAAACATAATAACAGGCTTCATTGTCACCACAGATTGTGGAACAGGAACGAACATTGCCTGTATTAGTGCCCGTTTGGTATTGCTGTGGCGCCAGAGGTTTGAGAAAAGCAGCCTTCATATATGTTTGGTTATTAGCAAAACACTGGTATAAGATATGGGTCCCACATTCAATTTATTTTGAAACACCGGTGCAAGAAAAGCAGCAATTCTTTTTGCGATTAGGGGGGCTGTGGGTATATATATATTAAAATAAACTAATAATTAATTAAAATATAAATAATATTTATATAATATATGTTTATTCATATAAAAAATATATTTTTAATATTAAAATAATTTAAAAATTAATTAAAATATAAATAATGTTTACATAATATATGTTTATTAATATACAAAATATATTTTTAATATTAAAATAATCTAAAAATTAATTAACATATGAATAATGTTTACATAATATATGTTTATTAATATTAATATAAAAAATATATTTTTAATATTAAAATAATTTAAAAATTAATTAAAATATAAATAATTTTTAACCTCAACCTTAACCACAGTTTTAATCAAACACTTCACAACTTATTTTGAACCATATAAAAAATATTTTTTTTAAAACTATTTTTTTTTAATTTCAACCACAACAGCTACCGCAATATCAAACGTACCCTTAGTTGACCACAACCTGCTTTCCAGAATCTGTGCCATTATCTATCTCTTTTGTAGGTTATTAGTAGTCGAATTATTACCCAAGCTGCCTTTCCTACAAAAAAAGACTCTTTAGGAGGGACCTTGATATTCTAAATAGCTTCCTCTGGAAAACCATTGTTCCTTACTGCATTGCTTCCTCTCTACCTCAAAATTATGTGGAAAAATCTGATATCAACATCGTTTATAAATAATCTCTATCTCTATCTATCATTATCTTCCACAACCTTCCTTGCATCCCAATTAAGGTAAATGAAACTATAAAAACATCAAATTTCCAATCATACGTGTGTCAAACGATAGCAAGATGAGTGATTCAGTCACACCTTGTGTACGACAGTTCTCAATAATAATTCAGTCACACCTTGTGTCTTCAGTCTTTTGGTAACACACTTCCTAATGCATATACATATATTGTTACCATAAAATATCATGAATTAGTTTCTCCCCATGGTTATTCCTTACTTCCCCTGGTGCCATAGGTGAAGAAGACATCTAGATTTGACCAGACAATTAACAATTGGTAATGTATTAGACAGGTGGTGCTTCTTACCGAGTTTTGAATGGTGAAAGCTGGAAAACAGATAATTTAATAGAAGGAATGCGATGCAAGATTACAAAAAGGATAGAAAGGAGAATATTTGAGGAAAGAGAATGTGTTGTGAACTTATGTTAAGACTTTTAATGGAGAAAAATTCTGCTCTCTAGTGGTCGAAAATTATTGTTTAATATAGAAGAGATCATAAAAAAAAAGTGGGGATGGGAGGAAAGGAAGGCAACAAGGTCATTACCATGCCCCTGTTTAGCTTTTTTCTAGTGAGTAGTATGTAACACACTTGGCTTTCTTGAATTGGCTTGTGATTTACATGTACTTGTTTTTTTCATGGAACCCGACTTTTGGGTATGGAATAAGGCTATTTTAGCGTGTCAAATTCATTATACTTCATGTTCCGGAAGTTTGTCACTCGTAAGACTATCAGTCTATACTAGTGTCTCATGTATAATCCATGCTAATAAATCACTAGTATTTTCCAACCTTAAAAACGCTATTGGTAGTGATTTTTTTGTGATCTTATGCTGTGTGCATAGGATTATTTGCCTACATTTATAACACTATTGGTCGTGAGTTTTTGTGACCTTATGCTGTGCACAGGATTACAATGAAGATGGGCAGCTTTCTTTCTCCGAGTTCTCTGACTTAATTAAGGCTTTTGGCAATCAAGTGGCAGATAATAAGGTTTGACCATAAGAAGTTATGTTACTGTTTTAGTTCTTTGCATGAATTTCATATTCCTAGATTCTGAATTCTTGACATAAGAGTTAGATTGCAGATCTGTTTTTGATATTTCAAAAATTTTAAATCTATGGGTAATATAAAATGACGGTTTGACCTTTTTATTTGAAGATTGGATTCTAAAACTTATAAATATGCATTTTATAATTCCATTTATGTGTGTC
Source organism: Salix dunnii (assembly GCA_015731905.1). Classification (NCBI taxonomy): domain Eukaryota; kingdom Viridiplantae; phylum Streptophyta; class Magnoliopsida; order Malpighiales; family Salicaceae; genus Salix; species Salix dunnii. The sequence continues at coordinate 4,847,793 of CM027661.1, forward strand.
TAGAGGGATTGGGTTTTAGGATTTAAATTCAGAAAGCTATCCTAATCTTCAAGTGCCTGTACTGTATGCTTAACTTTGAATATGTTTTCTTACTAGAAAGAGGAGCTTTTTAAAGTTGCTGACAAGAATGGTGACGGTGTTGTAAGCATGGATGAATTGGCCGAACTTCTTGCCATTCAACAAGAAAAGTAATGATCCTCTATATTTAATGACAGTAGGCTTGAATTATGTATTTATTATATTCTGCTACCTACATGATTAATCTGCTACCTATACACAGAAATAATGTTTCTTGTATAGTTTGCTTTAGGTTGAAATGTATTTTTTTCCTCCCCTGCTTTTGTGGACCATCTTCTGTGGACCTGTTACTTTGGATGTATATTCTGCAGCTTGCTTGTGAATATCTTGCAGCTATGACCACAACTCTTATCATGATTCCAAATGTTTGTTTCCCAATACTATAAAAGGGGAATGCTAGAAACATGCAGTTTTCTTGACCCTGACTGTTCAAGTAATATCTAAGTTACTTTTCTGGTACATGCCTTTGATCTCTATGTATTTCCTTTATTGCAGTGAGCCTCTTATAAATTGCTGCCCTGTTTGTGGTGAGGTTCTTGACGTTTCTGATAAGCTAAATACCCTGGTTCATTTGAGTCTTTGTTTTGATGAGGGAACAGGAAATCAAGTCATGACAGGTGGATTTCTTACTGATAAACAGGCTTCTTATGGGTAGGAACTTCCTCAATGTCAACTCTATGAATTGTCTCATTCTGTGGTCTCTTCTATTTTGATGGTTATATTGCTTTAAATCACGGTTGAGGTGCCCAATTTAAGTTAATGTTTTGACAGGTGGGTGTTTAAACTGAGTGAATGGGCTCATTTTTCATCATATGATGTTGGTTTGAACTCTGGTTCAAGTGCTTCGCATATTCTGGTATCCTTTCCTCATGACCATTTTTAAGAATTGTTAATTTTCAGCTTCCATGATCTGGGTTTTGTTCACGTCAGAGATGTGAATTTGGTGCTTTGTGAACGTCTTGTTTCTATCAGCATTTTTAGTTAATTTATTTTCGGTAGTAGGTATCAGCCTCAAGATGCCAACATAATGTTTCAACAACTACCACATTACAAAATGCATAAATTAATGAAACTAACATGTCCCCAGGTTGCCCCCTTTTTTATTTGTTGTGGTTAGGTCCAAACAAATTCTCTAGATTTTAAGTCACATTTTTGTCATCATTAAATTGTTACAAAGATGAGAAATATTCTTGCCATAGGGCATTATAGGAAATCCATTCTGAACAGCTTCATGGAATCTTGTGTTGAATGATACTAAGCATGTGGATGGATAGAAGGTTCATTTTTTAAAGAAAGTCTATTTCTTTTCTATATCTGCTTGAAATTTATACATAACATGATCCAACAAAATACGTATGTTTTGCTGAAGTTCTTGAACTGTTTTGCATAAGATGCCCCATTAAAATTGTTTTGTGCATTTCCATACAACTCTTGAGTATTGTAAATGTCATTGAATTATATCTGGAACTAAGATCTCATGAATGCAAGCTTTCAGCTAATAGCTTAATCCTTTAGGTATTTGATAGGAAGAAAAAGAGGCTAGTGGAGGAGTTAATTGATAAAAAGATTGTTCTATCAATGAGAGCAATTTATCAATCAAGGATAGGACTGGGCCTTCTGGACAAAGGTACGACTTAATCTGTGTGAATGAAAACGAAGTACATTTGAAAACATTTAGCTAGTTTATACATTTGTTCATTCATATTTTACCAGCCAGGGATAGGCTTGGTTTTATGGTTTATCTCTCTCTTTTTCTCCCGACATGTATTTGTTCATAGGATGGACTGTCTAATTCTCCTGCCTTGGCCTCATATTTTGAGTCTGTTAGGCTGGACTGTAAACTAGGCGTGTTCAATAGACATTTGAAGTTTGTGATTAGTTATGAAACTTCAGCCTAAGCCTGCTCCAACATAAATTTCGCCCATTACCTTCTTCTTTTATTGTAGTTTCCCTTCCTTTTCAATCTTAGAATCTAAGTGGTGTTTAGTTCATGGGATTGGAGAGGAAGCGAGCCAAGAATGTCAGATTTCAAGCATTATTGTGTTTAGTTACATCAATTACCCTTTTTTCTCTTCTTTTATAATGGATTGAAATTTATCTTATGGTGTTGAATTATTAATTTTGTATTGTATATAGTGATAATGGTTGTTTTACTGTGATCTAGATATTGTCAATGGATGCATGAAGAACTTATTTATTTTAAATAACCTTTTTTGTTATATTTTTAGAGACCCCTTTTATTAGCACACTTGATTACATATCAATGAGAATTCATCCTACCGCAGTAATAAAGGATAAGATGGTGATTTAGTCGAAATAACTAGGATCTCCAATGAAGGGATGATCAAAAAATTGATACCCTCCTAGGAATCCTCTACTGTTAAGGAATGCAAATCCTCTACAACATTATCGCATGATTTCATTTTATGATCATTTTGTACAGTTGCATTTATACCTTATTTCAAAGTGGAAATTTGGAAGTGTGCATAAATGTCACAGAAAACTGTACCTTGAGATCGAATCTTATAATAGGTTACTCTTTCTCTGTAGTGGCATGCACCTCTTGCCTTTTCCCTTCTATCGAATTTAAAACAGAAAATGGCATTGTTCTCAGTGTTCAAGAAAAGTGAAATTTTCTACTGGTACTCTTTTCTTGAGTAATTGTTGAAACAACATTAATACAAAAATTCTCTGAAAGCGTATATAAATATCTTCAAGGCCATGCAATCAACCTCTAAATGCATCCTGCTGAGGTCCAACTATTAGTGTTGGTCCAATCCTCCTTGTCATTCTTCAGATCTCCCTCATCTATTCCGTCCACCTCACTATTCTAATTGGTGAAGATTGCTGATGGTTCTAAGCATTTTAAATTTATACAAGAGTTATTGGAATTATTATTTGTAAGACCATGCTTTTATTATTGTAGTCCTGCATTATTTGGTTGACTTACCTGGGTGCAGGAGCAAAAGAAATCTTGCAAAGCATCTCTGAGAAGCAGGGAAGGGAAATGAACACTATTGAATCTGCCAGAGACATTCCTAAGTTTGTTAAATTTTTCAAGGTATGATTATCTTGCTTGACTAACAAAGAATTCTTTAAATGTTTTCGTCTCATGATTATCAAGTCTATGACTGAGTAATTTTGAAGATCATCTAGCTGTGGCTGATTATGTGTCATTGATTGTTGTGTTTGTACCTGATGTTTTAATGATTTTTTGTTGAAGTTGTAAGATTTATTGATTGTTATAAGGAATTAAAAAGTCTCACCTCAAAAAAGTACAGTATTGGTTTCTCTGTTGACTGAGGTATTATAAAACATTTTGTTCTTTGATTATCATGTTTTAATACCAAAACCAAGCGAACAAAGTGGCTGCCTCTTTATCAAATGAGAAGTATGTGTGTTTGATGTTAGGAAACGAGGACCACTTTTTGGTCTTTTTAGTTAGTCAAACTCAAATACCGATACAAATATGTACACTTTTATAATTAATAGACCCAGACAGAACTTGTATAGATCCAAACACTGGAAACAAGGAAAGTACATAGAAGGCAATAATTTATGTATAGTTGTGAGCAAATCTGATCACCAGCAAGTAGAGCTGCAGAAACTATGCCATCAACTAACACTTTCAAAACCACAGAACTTCTGCCTTAAGCAATGATTTGCTGCATAACTTAAAATCTGCAAAGTAGATTGTGGTGGTGGAAGCTGCGTAACTGAAACTGCCTCAAAGAAGACTGTAGTGGCTTAACTCCATAATAGATTTTTCAACATTATCACCGATCTCCTTTCTGTGTGGAGATCAAATTTTAAGAACCACATGTTGATCGCCAGAACACTCTTCTTTTCCGCATGATGATTATATGTTTGACTATATGATAATTTATCAATAATATACCCTTAAGTTTGAAGTTAAATGGATACTTGAATTGGAAGCATTTCAGATGATAAATATACAAATTGATGGTTTGGCAAAGCATAAGATAGCAATTTGAAGCCAGTTTTCTTCTGTAATGGGGACTAGCAAGTGTAAATACGAGAAAGAGATTGTTGTATCCTATAATAACGAGCTCCTGTATTTCAAAATAAAAACTAGTTGTGTGTAGCAAGCAACCTCCCAGTTCCCCCTCCCATCACATGTAAGTGGTTTTGTCCCTTTCACCGGTGCACTACAAGCTAGATGTTATAGGCAAAATGCACATGTCACTTTCACCAGTATTTCACCAGAAACTAGCTGTTATAGGCAAAATGTATTTCATAGGTATATGAATCTTTGGGTGGTGTATCCTTCTTATCCACCTGTTAGGGCATACAAACCATGATTGGAACATGCTTAGTTTGCTTGACATTATTGCATTTGTCTATGTTTGTGGATAAAATCTTCTAGGACTTGAATGTAGTAGAAATGCAAGTATAGTAAAGATTATTAAGCGAAGCCCAATATGATAAGTTATATCGTATTTATATGTTATACTAGCTCGGTATCCTAAGTCCAGTAGGTTAAAATCTCTAGGGGAAAACTTCTATAAATACAGTTGTATATCCACATGTATAGAAGTTGAAAAATCATGACAATAATAGTATCAGCTGCTGCCGCAAAATTTTCCAGCATGCTCTCATTTGTTTGATTTATATTTTAATAAATATCATAAAATGTTATTTGGAGCTGTATGATCTTCATAATTAGACTGACTTATCGATGGATTAAATGCATTAACTGAAAAATGAATGAGCTTTGATTCCCTTCAATTGCACAAGTCCTTTGCATCAAGTTGTTTCTCCATCTTTTGGTCTCCTCATATTCTTGTGTCTAAACTTGCCTATCAAGAAAAATTCTTAGCACAGCATTTGTAAACATAAAAAAAGAAAACTGGTTTTGACTGGCTTCCAGCTCTTTCTTAAAATATGGATATTTACATGCTCATTCTATAACACTGCTTGTATATGATAAATGTAACTATGTTTTTGTAGGATCAAATCAATTTGGCTGAAATTAAGTACCCTTTAGAACATTTTAAGGTAAGCAAAAATTGATTTTTTGTGATAAAATTAAACTGAGGCGCCAGATTCTATTACATACAGTTTGGATTTTTTCCATTTCAGACATTCAATGAGTTCTTCATAAGAGAATTAAAGCCTGGCGCGAGACCAATTGCTTCCGTGGAACGTGATGATGTTGCCACATGTGCAGCTGATTGCCGTCTTATGGCCTTTAAGTCAGTAGAAGATAGTCAACGATTTTGGATCAAGGTATTTCTACCTCTTTCTCTTAAATGCTAGTTTTTCCACCGTCAATCCCACTTTCATAGTCCTTTGTTGAACACCTTATGCTTGTGTCTGAAAGTGTGTTCCAATGGAATAATGAATGAGTAGATATATAACTTCTTTCTGGTGAAGAGAGCTAGTCATCTTGACAAAGAGTAAATTGTTTTATTTAAATATTTTTCTTTAATTTACTATTCGTCATTATTGGATTCGCATGTTTAACAATAGTTCATTGCTGGTATAATTTTTGTAATTTATAGGGCCGCAAATTTTCTATACAAGGGCTTTTGGGAAATGAAATATACTCAAGTGCATATGCTGATGGTACCGTGGTCATATTTAGATTGGCACCCCAGGTACTTCGTTCAAAATCCTTATAGTAATTTGCAATGTAAGTTTTGGAAAAGTAAGATATTTAAGTGCCTTTTGGTCCCAATGATACTTCTTCTGAGGTGGCGTTGATTGTCATTTGTTGAAGCTAAGAAAAATAAATAAATAAGAAGAGACAATTTGAGGAGGGACCTCAAGTCCAGTTCTTTATTCATAGTTTGAATGTTAAGGGTGATAAGGGGAGAAATGTGACAACTTCGTGATAGCAGGTTTATATATCTGTTTCTGTGACCAACCAGCCAGCCAACCAACCAATCACTCACCCTTGCACAAAAGAGACAGTAGAAGGTATTTGGAAATTCATCTATGAAAAGAAAAGGTCTTGTTAACGGATAGATAGACCAGCAAAGGGGGAACTTTGTTGCCAATTTCTTACCTTGGTTTGATTCATGAATTTTAAAGAAACTAACAGATCCTTCTGCTTCAATTCTTTTTTACTGTCTTCTCTCATTCCGACAAATCTTTGGTATCACGAAACTTATTTATTTGATTTCTTCATTTTATTTTATTTTTGATTGCTGCAGGATTATCATCGTTTTCATTCTCCAGTTTCTGGAACCATCGACAAGTTTGTAAAAATACCTGGATGTTTATATACAGTATGTATATAACCAAAGGACATTTTTTTTAGTATTTGTAATCATTTCTTTTATATGTTATTACCCCCTTATGTCTATCTCATTTTTCTGCAGGTTAATCCTATTGCTGTCAACAGCAAGTATTGTAATGTTTTCACTGATAATAAGAGAGAAGTTTGTATTATCTCTACTGCACATTTTGGAAAGGTATATTATCACAATCATCAGACTTTACAAATTTCAACAACGATTTTTTTGCTGTTTAGTTTGTACTTGAAAATACATATCGGTAATCTGCAGGAAATGTTTCTCTATATTCATTTTGCAAATAGATCGAATTTGGACGGAATAATATGTACCAGAAGATTATTGAACCTGTTTTTACCCTCTCTTTGTGTATGTGCTTGGTTGTGTTTTTCAATGTAGAGGATGATTTTTGTTCCGCTTATTTTAAATTCGATTAGAGATAACTTTATGCCGAGCTGCTCAAGAGCATTGAAAGAGTAACCGAGTGGAGCTGTCTTTGTATTCCTAGGATGGATTAACTGGCCTGTTTAGTTTCAACTAGCAGTTATTGAATATTAAGAGGCTTTCATTTATGTTTTTGGCTGCAGGTGGCATTTGTTGCGATAGGAGCAACAATGGTTGGCAGCATCACCTTCTCGAAGAAGGCTGGTGACCATGTCAAGAAAGGAGACGAGGTGAGCAATCTCTAAAATATTACGTTTTTACATATTGTTTTCCGCTATACATAAGAGGGCAGTTTTTAATTGGTAGATTGCACTGAATCTACAGTTAGGGTATTTCTCATTTGGTGGAAGCACAGTGATTTGCGTCTTTGAAAAGGTTAGTACTGTGTAGAACTGCGTTTTAGATTCTGGCTATTTCATTCAAAACATCTGTATTTTCCCTCTCGAGTATCTACAAAAGTTGATGTAACTTCCAAAACAAAACCCATTATTCTAATCATATCTGTAACTGGTACACCAAAATTTTCAAACTTCCAAATATTTTCATTCATCGCCAATTTCCTAAAATTTCATGTGTTCAGAGGTTCAGCTTTTTTACATTCAAGCTTTGACAATGCACTGTTAAACAAAAATGGTGATTTTGTGTCAAAATACATGATCAATAACCGATCTTGGGGTTACTTTGCAGGACGTGATTAAAATAGATGAGGACCTCTTGGCAAATAGTGCCAGGTCACTCGAGACCTTGGTTACTGTTGGAATGAATTTGGGTGTTGCAACTAGAACAAACAAAAGTTGGTATGCTAAACATCGATAATGGGGTGTTAGAAGAATGATAGAGCTCATGATGTGGTGTCATTTTAAACCCTGCTGGATGTCTGGTATACTTTGTAAATGTTTCCTGAAGATGATGTGAATGGTTGCATTCTTGGTGTAGATGGTGATGTAGTCTTGGCATTTCAGATTGATATAAATGGTTGAAACATGGAAGATGCAACTAAATCTCCTTTAGCTTCATTGACTTCCTAGCTCAATCTTTGGATTGATGCGATAAAATTGAACCAACTGCTGGAATTTAAATAGATGCCCGAAGGAAAATCGATGGCTCTGTTGGTGTGTTTTTATTTTCTTCCCTGTTATTATTTCCTTTTCAATTTGAGTGCATCTGGGCTCCCTTGTGGCTTTTAGGAAATTGGTAGCCAGTTAGTGGGAAGGACCAAAATGAAAGGACCTTAACAGATGCCTGATATGGGTTTAAGGGGGGAGTGGTTTCAAATTGAGAGGGTAAGATTCACGTGGAGAAAAAATAGAGAATAATTTGTTTTCATTCATCAGAAGTCTCCTCTCTTCAGTCACTTGCACAGGTAAAAAAGCTTTTCATTACAATGGTAAGAATGGTGGTTTGGATTGTTATTTTGAGTTCTAAAACAAAAATAATGAGATAAAAAAGGGAAAAATATATCTAACCATTTTTATTTTAGAATTGTTATTGCCTGACACGAGACTTCCAAGCTAAAAATTTAAAATCACTTCAACATTTAGTTCTCGAAAAAGACTAGAGATATTACAAGTTCACTAATTTCAAATAAGAGTACGAAGCTGGTTAGTTTTAGGAAAAACAAATCTTGGTAGATCCCCTCACATTTTTTTTTGTAGAATTCCACTGATTTATTTTTCATCCCAAAACCTTTCTCTGTTCACTCTTATAGAAACAAGTGCATGCCAATTTATGTTAGAAAATGGTGAGCTTAAAAGATAGGGAATTAAAGCGAAAACACCAAACAAATATGTTTTTCAAAGTTTAGGTAAAATATTCATTTTGGACTCCAAACTAGAAATGTTGGATCCCTTCAATTTTTAAAACCTCTTAAGAAAATCAATTTTAGTTCAACATCCCATTTTTATTATTTATATATATCTTTGGTGTGAGAAAGAAGATAAAGTCACCAAACTTTAGCGTTGGAAATAATATCACTGTTCATAATGATTTTGTTCACAAAAATAGTTTATCTTATTTGGTGAGTACAATTACATTTAGTTTTTTTCTTTTTTACCTTAAAATTGCCTTACAAAATAGATCTAAGTTAAGAAAGTTTTTTATTCCGGGTTGCTTTTGGATTTTTGTGATGTTTTTTCAGTTTTTAAAACTATAATGGGTTTGTCAAGATATCTATGGTTTTTTCCTATTTGTTTTGGGTCAAAATAGGTTGAACATTGGATTTATGGGTTAGAAAACAATAAAGATTAATTTTCCATGCATTAAATCTAGGCAAATACAAACAACGCGTCATTTGATTCTTTTTTTTCAAAAACATTTAGGGTAAACGACATGTTATCCATACTAATAACTTTTAAATGGGTCAAAAATGATGACCTCTTTATTTTTTATTGATAAAAAAACATGTATTTTTTGAATATTTTTCAATTTATGTTTCAATTAATACCATTTCACTCAGATTTGTTTTTTGCTTATTTATTTTTTTTAAATTGTGGTCTTTTAAAATTATTTTGTATATATTTAATTTTTGGAGTGATTATTTTTATTATCTATATTTTTATATATGTATATGAATTTTATTTTTATAAACAAAATATTTTATTTTTTATAATATTTCTAATTTTGCACTAATAAGGTGAAACTAATTACATTTTATACACCATAACTTGTTTTAAAGTGAATTTTAAATTTAAAATAAGTGCAAAATTTATTTTCAAATAAAAAAACTAAAAAAAAATTCTCACCAAGATCAAAAGATAAAAAATTAACAACATGCTCACTAAGATTATCATTTTAGATATGAGACAATTCTAACTAAAGTAGATTTGAAAACACAATATTTATAGATACAAGCTTTTTAAAAGGTAAATCAAGGAAGGAAAATTTTCCATGAGAGCTAAATTGATCACTAAAAATACTTGATTTACAATAACCACAACTTGTAGTTACAAATACAATTTTAACCATAGTTCATTATATAATTTTTATTTGTGAATTAAAACTTGCATCATAGAATGAACAAAGGAACCTAGGATATTAATGTGCTAAATTTCAAAAGCCAACCAACTTGTATTTTAAGTACCAACAACCTAACAACCCAATAGTTTCCAACAATCCAACCTTCACACACTTGTCTTTTGTTATTAACATGATTTTCTACCAGTCACAAGAGCTAGAACATTTTGTCTTTGATTTATGTTTGTAAAAGGAGGGATGAAATCAAGTTTTCTTATATTAAGATTTTTTCTGAGAGTAGTATTTTTTTATGAGCAACTTGTAATTATGTTTAATATTCTTAGAACTTATCCATCACCAAACTGCTCTTAAACATTCTATGTATGACTTTCACTCTTAACATATATATTGGGTTTTTTTAAAAAAAAAACACAACAAAAATAGTAAATTTAAAAAAAGAGTAAGAGTTTCAATGATCATATTAAATAAATTTATAGTCATTGAAGGTTTAGGCAAAGATTATATGAAGATCATATATTCTTTTCAAGTAGATATTTGGTGTAAGACTAGGTTGTTGCAAATTATAAGTCATTCAAATATTTGGCCTTTAATAGTAACTCAAATGAACCATCAATGAGAAATCTTTTAGACCCTTTCAAAAGAGAGAGATTGTTATACATTGTGCTAAATCATCTCTTTTGTATTTCAAGTGTTTTTATATTATACTCTACTCACGTTAAAAAATAAAAGACATGGCTTATTACTTGTACAAAAACCTAAAAACCCCTATAAATAGAAAAGTATTCACTTGCCCTTTAAATAATATCACATATATTCTTTTAGGGTAATTTTAAAATTTTATTCAAACAAGTCCTTACTTGATTGTTTCTAGGTCTGTAATTGTAATCATAGTATTAATTATATTCTACTCCGTAATTTGTAAAACTTATTAGCAATCAAGTGTCTTGATCAATCATCCTACTTTATATTTTGACTAATAGTTCTTATGTGTATGACCAATTATGATTTCTCATAAGTGGACTTAAATATAAATTATAATCCTAAATAAAATAAGATTAAGTAAATTAAACAAATTAATTTATTATCAATAAAACTTGATTGATTTATATTTAAAGATTAATTACAATGTTTAACAACCTATTATGATGCCGTAAATATTAAGAAAATCTTAAGTGGTTTGACTTAATATTTAAGTGACTAGTTTCTCAATTTAATTATTTGTGTTCATAAAAAATGTTATGGTTTAGACATTATAGCATAAAATTTATTTGTTTTGTTAAATCATTTTAGTTTTCAACATTATAGTCATTGATTTTTTTAACAAAATTTTGAAATTCTTTTGAAAACACATTTCATCTTGGTCAATGATTTTACAATTTAAAAACAAATAATTTTTTTTTCTAATTCACCTAGGATGATGAATCCTTTCTTGATTACTTAAACTCTTTCATATATTTTATGTTATAACCAATATTTGATTGTTTATTACCCTTGATTAAGACAATGTATGGTTAAGATCAAAGAAATTTATTATATAAAATAACTTGGTGATATTAAGTTTAAGAATCTCTAACACAACTATTATGCGAGTTTTTTTACAGACAATTAGTGATCTCTCAATATGGATCTTTCATGGGTCAATGTAGTGTAAATATCATCTGACAAGCATTTTATATTATATCAGGTGTCCCTCATACCTTTATTTATGAGAGCAATAACTTCCTTTCATAAAAAACAAAATATAAACTATATGTCTCAACAACTATAATGAATTTTAATATTAAAAGAAAATGACCAGCAATATTTTGGAATAATGTTTTGATGCATTAGGAATCTTATCAAGGTTGTCAATACCATTACGGTCGTCGTTCCGGTTTTTCTATTGGTACGGAACGTTCCGGTTTCGAAGCGTTTTGGTGTGCCGTTACGGAATTGTACTGTTCATATATATATAAAATTAAAATTTTAATATTTCAAGTATAATTTTATTCAAGAGAAACTAACTTTAAATTATATAATACAAATATAAAATCAAACAAACTTAATCTCAAAATTAGAAACACAACAATAGGTTAATCAAAATAATTTTAAACATAATCTCTAAAAAAAAAAAAGGATTTTGAGGCCGGAATGGCACACCCGAAACGGTACCGGAACGTTCCGGCCGGAATTTGGTCGGAATTTCCGGAACGGGCCGGAATTTAAACCGAGACGAAAACGACGCCGTTTTGTCTCGGTTTTCTTAATGGTACGAAACGTTCTGCCCATTCTGGACGGGACGGAACGGAACGGAACGAAATTAATAACCTTGAATCTTATAGTTTTGAAACATTTATAATTTCATATGCAATATTATTATTTCATCCAATTTTATCTTTACTTTAGATTTATTAATTTAATATAATTGAATATAAAAGGTAAAGAAACCTTTATTAATAATAAATACATTAAACATGAATAAATTTAGTGATACATATAACCATTTAATTGTCTAAAAATAATATTCATTAACAATTTAGCGGTAGAAATAACCCTTTATTTCTTGTTTTAGAATTTTAGTAAATAAACGGCAACATATCCTAAACTTAACATAACCCAAAATATTGAAAACAGCATCAACCTGTTTATAAATTCAAACAAAAGTCATTTACAAACTCATGTATGACCATGATGCCATGCTTACCATAAATATCATAAACTTGATGGCTTATAAATGTCTCTGAAGGAAAAAAAAAATCTTATATAAATGGAATGTTGATTTTCTTTTTCAATCATGTGCTAGTATCATTGACAAGGTATAAAGAAGATTTATTGCGTATTTAATCGTTGAGTGTGGTTCTAATTGCAGTTGCCAATCCGTATTCGAGAGCACTAGATTCGTTAATCATTCTAATGAATTGATTGTTTGTAGTATAATTGCTTTAAACCTAGAGATTACTCTTATTTTTAAGTGCCTCACCATATTCCTGTTGAATATTATTATTACATATTAAATTGATCATTACTTGTTACCTCTTCTCAACATTTAATTCTTGTTCGCGAGTGTGATGAAATTTATTTTTAAAAATATTTTTTTTATTCAAAAACATATTACAATGATGTTTTTTTTTTTAAAAAAAAAAATTAATACAAGAAAATAATATAAAAATACCAAAAAAATTAATTATATATATATATATATTATATATATATATATATATATATATATATATATATATATTAAAAAATACTTTTAAAATACTGCCATTTAAACCACCAACCAGCATATAAAAATCAAATAACCAGTCATTGCCAATGCCTATATGGCTAGGACATAAATCATTTTTCTTCGTGAGTCACCTAACTCTAGCTCTTTGTTATGCTTTTAAGGTAAGCTCCTAATTTTTTTTTTTGTTGTTGAAAACTTATTTTAATTAACATGATTTAAATAAATTATAGATGAATAAGAAAATTAATCTTAAAGAACCCTTGATTTTCTAGATTTAAATCTTGATTTATGATGGCCAATCAAAGATTGATAATGGTAGGAGTTGATTCTTGTTAATACTTTGACATTCTAGCTTCCAAAATTTAAAATAAAAAAGGGATGAATGAAGACTTTTTAACTTGTATTTGTTAGATTTCACACTCTTCGTTATCTTATTTCTAATGGTTTTCTTCTTCTTCTTCTTTTTATATTTTGGCTTTCCTTATCTTATTCTTGAAATGATATTTAAGTTACATAATCTTTGGTTCAAATACCTTATTTAGAAATGCATTTAATCTAAAATGGTGGTGTTGGAATCTTGTGAAGCATGCCGTAAACATCTTAGTTACAAAAACAACAAGCAACAGAGCTTTAAAGATAAAGGATTCATCATTACTTCTAGGTGTTAGTATGCATACTAAGATATATATATATATATATATATATATATATATATATATATATATATATATATATCTTGATTTAATTAGTGGGAAGCCATATTTGAGCATGCACCTATGAGGTTGTAGATAGTAAAAAATAAAAAAAATAATTGAAAGGAAGTGTATTTCCACGAACGCCTTCGAGGACCTTTGTTGAGATCTTTACTGCTTACAGCTTCTATATAAATCCAGAAGGGCAAATAAGCTGTCTCTATGGCAAGGAATTTTATTACAATGAAACGAAAGCAGACAAAACGTCACTGCAATATTTTCAAATAATGACTACTGTTTGGTTTCTTCAACAAGCATTCACTGAGGATTTTATTTCTTGATTTTCTACAGGAGTTATGAAGGTATTTCTTTAACAAATATTTCATTGCAGTTCTATTTCATAATTTTCACTATCTGAAAAACAAGCAGTGTGGGGACCAATATTCAACACATACATTCCCCAGGAATGGCAACAATATATATATATACACACCCCAAAATACTTTAACCTAAAGACTAAGTTTTGCATCCATGGAGATGCATGAAGAACAGAGCAGTCCCTGATCTCGATATTACTTACATACCTTTTTCTGCAGTTTGCGCCCACTTAATTGTTGAACGGGCTAATGCATCGAATGGATCGATACATTTCTTGAGAAGTGGATCATCCTGAGGCAAAACATCACGCATTTCATCTGAAGCGAGGATGACAGTGTTCACTGCCCTCACAAGGAGAACTTGCAGTGCAATTCTCAGTAAATTCTGCGCGCCTTCCATGTCGTTTCTGTCTAAAGCTTCAATTGCAGGAATGATAGTGTGTTCCATGGTTGCTTTATCTGGAAGCACAACCTCAAATCCCTACATAGACAAAAACATTCCTTCTAAGCAGAAATCTTTTGCAATCTACCAGTCTAAGATGCTTACACGGGATTTAACACGAGTCACTTAGGGCAGGAAAAGGAAAATACGGTGAAGATATCCACTTCTCTGAAACTAAAGGTGTGTTTGTTTTTACGTTCAAAAAGTGATTTTGAATTTCTTCTTCAAATTAATTTGTTTTTTTAATAATTTTGGATCATTTGATATCAAAAATGAATTTTAAAATAATGAAAAAAATATTATTTTAATCCAAGCAAAATGCATTTTGAAAACAATCGCTACCACAATCTCAAACATTACCCAAGTAACTGAAACTGAGCTAATGCAAACTGAGGCAACGCATGGAGCATTTGTGACCAACATATAGTGAGAAATGCACTTAATCCGTGTAGGAAAGACATGGTCATGCAGCAGTAATAACTAACAACAAAAGGCATTCAACTTGAAGAAATTGAATTTCACCCAGATATCAATGTTTACTACCTCCTATTCACATAAAGCAGCACCTTAATTAATTATCTAGGGTAATAAATTAGAAAAAATGAAAATCAATCTGTTTCCTGGTTAGGCTCATCAACAAAATATGACAAGGAAGAAAATGTATGTGATCCCAGAAATCAAAAGTAACAAGACAGAAATAAAACTGTCATCAACCACCCTGGCACAAGTTTCTGATAAAGGTGACGAGAGCTTTCACAATTTGGGAATCAAACCAATATCAAAAGTAATTTTTTACCAATTTTCTTTCCTCTTCTCTTGCATCCCAACAAAACATCCAGGATAGAGATATCCAGAGACACTCAAAATGTTAAAAGCATGAAAGTCATTTATATAGGAAAAGAAAGATGGGAACTACATCCTTACCAAATAATCATTGAGAGTAACATATTTCATTTGGAAATTATCATGACATTCCTACAATAATTTAGTCCATTCATTTTAAATGAATGCATAAAACCCCCAGCATGAGCCCCTCGGGAGCAGCTGCACAGATCACTGAGGGGTAATTACTGGAATGAGTAAAATGAGAACGAATACTTGTATTATTCTCAACAAGAACATCTTAAAAGCATTATTCATTCAAAAAGAAGAAGTCAAAACATGTAAACTAAGCAGTATGCTCAACAAGGGTTTCAATCAACATACAGCAGAATAACCATAGAAGAAGGGAAAGCAAATTCTCAATTTCATGTCATTAAGCAAATCTTTGGGTGAAATTATATTAGATCACTTAAGACAGGCATCAGACAACTTCTGTTGATGGGAGTGCATGTAAATAGTACGAATGCTTACTCAGTAGCTCGTCATGATTAATATTTTAAAAAGGTTGGAACATATGGGGATCGTTCACATTGTTTCATAATGGGTAGAAGATCAGGAGGACTCCCACTTAATGAATTGTAAGGCATCCATGATCAAAAAATAAAAACCAGATATATACTTTGCTTCTCAGAACGTTAGATTGAAATTACTTGTTATTTAGATCACACCTAATTGGATTTGTATTGGAAGGGTAATCTATCTCTGATAGATAAGAGAAAAGGTGTCCCGGGATGAAATTACCTCACTCTGCAATTTCTCCTGATAGAACCCTGCAGCCAAAGTTGCATTGGAGGCCAACAACCCAATCCGCAGAGGACTACCAGCTTCAAGTGGCTTCAGCTTAGCTTCCTTAAGCTCCCTTGCTACACACTCACCCATATGAAGTAATGGAACAGAACTCTCCCTAGAAACTTCATCATGCCATGAATGCAAAATATGACAAGGCATTACTATGCACTGAACCCCTGATTTCTCAAGAAAAACCCTTTTATTCTGCAGATTCTCTGCAATTGCAGCATGATCCGATGGTGATTTTTCATTATGCCTACTGGGAGAAGGACAAGAATTTCTCTCATGCGATAAAAGCTCCTTGTTCAATACTGGATCAGAACAAAGAACAAAAGGGAAGCAATCTTTTCCTTCTTTTGAACTCACTTGGACTAGTTTTTTCAAGAAAGTCAAAGCAGAAGTCACTGATATACCTCCTATTATACCCACTGTATTTTCATGACTAAGCAATGAATCAGAAGAATCCCTTCCTCTCAAACCAGTACCCTTCTTGGAATCAGGAAATTTACCACTCTCATCTGTGTGCAAGAGAATCGATGATGGGGGTATAGCTAGAACTGGTTGCAACCTTGACTTGTGGAGGGCTCTATGTGTATTTACATGACCCAATATATGACAGGGGTTCAACGTGTGGAAAGGCATTGCCAAGCTCCCATCAAACATCTCCAATATAAAACAGAAACAAGTTTATCAAAGTAGCAAGATGGAATGATTTCAACTTCAATGGAGAAGAGTTGCAAACTGAAGTCTATTTTTTTACATATGAACAAAAACTCAGAAAATAAAAGGAATTTTAATAAAATTTCTATGCTTCACTTGATAACTACTTAAGAACTTCGCTATATACAATCTCCCTTAAATTTTTGCCTTCAAAAGGAAAACAACATCCGAAAGAAACAAATGATCAGAAGTTACAAAACTTCAACCTTTGGACCACCACAATTTATATTTAAAAATCCAAGTTAGGAGCTTAGAAGCAACTACCCACTTCCAAAACTGCAAACCCTGTATTGGATTATCAAAAGTAGCTACAAAAGACACACCCTCCTTCAGCAAGGCAAATCAATGGACTCCCACCCATATTCTCCAGACAAGAGAAAAAAAACCCAACTTCCCAAAACCAGAACTGTTATTGATGCAAACAAAAAGGACCCAAAATGAAGATCAAAATCAAGAAAAGGGAAGTGGGACTTACAGGAGCAAGTAAAGACACTAAACCTCCAAGTTCATTATTTTTTCCTTTTAATTATAATAACCAATAGAAAAAAGAGAATGGACCCATCACTCATTGGCAGGTAACTGGCAAGTGGAGATAAATCTTCAAGGCCTGTAGCTTTTCTCCTCATTCACACTTTATCTTGCTCCACTGTAACTACCGCCAGCTAAAACAAGAAAATCACTGAAAACATTACAAACACAAATGCTGTCAGTCACCAAGTCCGGAAATCGCAACTTGCGTTCTTTTAATCTGCTGTGAAACGAAAATCCAGTTCATCTTGGTGTCGTCGATTTTTTGGCCACCTAGCGATCAAGCAATTATATAGATTAACACAAAAACCATGATATCAATTACATTACATAACATGAATATTTAAAAACCAAAAAAAAAAAATTTATATCATGCATACGTGAGTTAATATATTTAAAATCAGTTGGTATGAAATTCAAACTAATATAAATTTTTTAAGACATTTAAACTAATATAAATTTTATAAGATATTTACTTATTAAAGCTTTTAGCCAAATATATATTATTGTTTTCAAGATTAAACCCTTTATCTTCAAAATTAAATATTTGCCATGTAATGCAAAAAATTTCTTCAATTATTACCTGAAGATGTCAACAATCTAATTTTTTAAATAGTGTGTTTTCTTTGAAATTTTTCAAATTAAAGGATTATTGACTCAAAGTTTTTCATTGATTCCTTTAAATTTTAGTCCAATGATAAAATAAAATAATAGAAAAAACAATATCTTTATCTTTTGTATTTCTTACATAATAGTCCTAACTCTTTTCTTTTAAAGTTATTATAACTCCTTTTTCCTCTTCTTCACTCTTCATTTCACATAACAAAAGCAACAATCTTGTCGTCATAACTTTGACTAAATATTTATAGGAACAAAAGGCCTTCATTTACATCATTCCATATGTAAATTGAATTTACTAACCGCACCCGCATTTGTTAACCGATAGTTTTTCATGTTGGTTTGAATAGTTTTTTAAAATATTTTTTTATTTAAAAATATATTAAAAAAATATTTTTTTTAATTTTTAAAAAATATTTTTGATATTAGTATATATATAAATGATATAAAAATATCAATTAAAAATTAATTTAAAATAAAAAATAAAAATATTTTTTTAATCTTTTTAAAAACATTTTTAAAATACAGGGTCAAACACAGTTTTACCTAACTTATATTTGATATCATTAATGTACCACACTAATATTTGTACTCCTTTTTTAACAATTTATTTTGCTTATTCTCTTGCTTTTTATAGAGTAATTTATTAAGTATATAATTAGCAGTTAAAATTAACTCCTTTCATCAGTTTAAGGTGCTCACCATGATGTTTATCCTTTTTTTAAAAGTTTATTTATTACATTCTACAATGTTATTAAGGTGAATAAAGAGCGTTTGTTTGATGTATGATACTATTTTAAGAACAAAATTCACCAAGGCCCCGTTTGTTTCCTGGAATTCACTTTCTGGGAAACCACTTTCCAAACTTTCCTGTATTTGTTTGTCTTCCGGAAAGTTGGTCAACGGAAAACACTTTCCAGTCAAAGAAGAATTTAATTTGGTTTTCAGGAAAGTATTTTCCGGAAAATTTGGGCTGAAAATACTTTCCGGAAGTTGTGAAAAATTTAGAAATGTCATTATTTGCTGATTATATCAAATTTGATCCTCAAACTTTTGATTGCTATATATAATTTGTTTTGAATATTTATTTTTCAATTCCATCTCTTAAAATTTAATTTTTATATTAATTTTGGTTTTTATTTTTATAATTGCTATTTGCTTTTTTCTTATCATTTTTTTATTGAAATTTTTTATCTATCAAATTTGGTCCTCATTTTTTTTATTGTTACTTATTTTATTTGAAATAATTTATGAAACGTTAATTATTATTATTTTAATTTATTCACCTTTTATTTTTATTTTTTAAAATTTTTAGATTTGATCTCTATTATTTTGATTATTATTTATTTTATTTGAGATAATTTATGAAATTATATTTTTTTTCAATTTCATTCTCATTCAACTTTTTAATTTGTAAGATTTGTTCCTCATTATTTTAATAAACTTGAAAAAAAAATTAATTTATTAATAAATTATTTTCCAGATCATTTTCCATAACACAAACAAACACTGGAAAGTGTTTTCCAGTTCATTTTCTATAACACTGCCAAACATCGAAATTCACTTTCTAGGAATTCACTTTCCAGGAATTCATTTTCTCCGGAATTCATTTTCCAAAAGGAAACCACTTTCCAGCAAACAAACGGGGCCCAAATGTTACTTCTTTTACTCCACTTTTATCATTTCTTATTACCTTTATTTTTTCATCAAGTTGATTTATAACCTTTTTTTATAATGTCTAAACATCTCAAAAACCCTATCTTTGCTCCTAAGAAAATAGTTATAACAATACCTTGTGAGATCATTTATAAAAGTAATATAATAGTTATAACTTTCAACCACTTTCAATCACCAACAATAATCAAGGACTAAAAATGACATTATTGCAAGTCGACTCAGCAATCTTGGTCTTCTTCCATGCCAAATTAGTTATCATGAGCCACTATCAAAAGCAGTAAGACATACACAATCTTTTCTCTTTCACAACATTAACTAGTACATACTATCACCTTTCTTATGACCACTACCAACAACCGATACCAACAATGATGAAGAAAAAAATCAGATCTAAGAAAACCAAAATATTATTATAGGTTTTTTTTTTATTTTGTAGATCAAGATGGTCACAAAAGTTAGATGAACTTCAAATCTAACAGCTCAAACTCCTTTAGTAGTGGCAACACGTGGATTCATGTGTCGCTAGTGATGGTGGTGTGTGAGATCCATGTGTTGTCATTATCCCTACACTTTCAAAAATGTTTGGCATTGTTTCTGACTTTATTTTATAATTTTAGATAATGTTTGACTTTTGGAAGGTACATTTTGTAATTTAAAATGTTAACATATGTATTTAATGTATTTAAATTATTGTTATAGCTATAAACATGTAATTATAGTGTATGAGATTAAATATAGGAAACAATGTATGTGTGAGTAGCCTTTTATTTTATTTATTTATTATTCTTGTTTTAAATGGATAAAAAACAAAAAAGCGATAAAAAATTTCAACTAACACAAAAATTATTTTATTCACATACAACCAAGTATCTCAAAAAATATAATAAAAATCATATCATTTAGTATTTTTCATACAAAAAATTAGAAAAATATGTATTTGCATGCATCTTAGGATTTAATAACTAATTTACTGAATCCATAAAAAATCGACCAATATTTCCACAAGTCATATTTTTAGTTGATGATAATTAATTATTAAAATTCTAATACAAATATTATATATAAAGGTATGCTAGTATTTAAATTTCTAGGATTCATCTAAAACTTAATAGAATTATTCTAAATTTTCACCAATTTTATTATGTGTGTAACCCTGTTATCAAACAATGGTAAACGATGATAAGTCTAAAAACAAGATATAGTACTGCTTCATTTAACTTGATGATTAAAAGACCAGGGCCTATACAATGCAAATATATAGTCTGAAGCTTTTTTTGTATGTGACTATGAAGAGTATCATTTATTTCCACTTCTTCTATCAGTCTATGAGGGCAATCTTAACAAAGACATTGGGTTGTCAAAGATATAGTCTGAAGCATATTTTATTTGATGTGACTATGAAGAGTTATCATTTATTTCCACTTCCAGTCTATGAGGGTAATCTTACAAAGATAGTGGGGTTGTTGAATACAAAAAAAAAATTCTTGCACTAATAAAGAGAATGATTTTAAATAAGTATGGATCATAGAGAATCACAACAAAATACAGTGGAAAAAGATGCACTTAAATAATATTTGGGCTTTAACGAATAAAGAGCTTCATGTAAGTTCTTTGACCTTTTGAAAATATGATATTGTGTTGATGAAAGACTATTTTCCTATTGTTTTTTAACTTCAACATTGGAAGCATTGATGTGTTACGAAAAGGTTTACTTCAAAGATGTTTTTCATTTTGATTAACTTTTATTACCGACAAAGAAGCATAGTTGGACACCACATTGGATTTATCATGTTCTCAAGAATAATCAACCTCAAGGTATAATTGATGTAGTCTAAATAAGAGATATAAATAATTACAAGAATCCTAATAGTCAAGTATAGAAGCTAGTAAGCAAGAGACAAGTCGAGTTTATGAAGGATGGTGTCATTGACTGTACTAGCAATAAATCATTATAAGTATAACAAAGATCGATAGATGATTATAAGATGTAAATTATTGTTGGAGAAACTAATTAGGGTGTCACATTGTCAACAATTTTGTTGTGGAAACTTATTGGTCATAACTTTATTTTGGGATTGAAATATTGTTTCAATGAAACATGTATTTTTATTTATTTTCTTTATTGTTTTTAAATCAATATATGCTTAAAATCTTATTCTTGACAAAATATTTTGGTCAAACTCTAACATAAAAAAATTAAACCTTGTCATATAAATGACTCGATGTTTATTAAAATAATATGATAAACAGTAGGATGGGCAATAAATATTTTTTGAGAAAGGCATAATAAAAGTTAAGAGTCGATGCCTAGAGAAAGAAAAAAAACAAAAGATATTTGTGATAAAACCTTCTATGGAGGAAAATGTTATTGAGATTTATTGTGTCTTCAAATGATAACAAAAAACATGGGTTATTTATCATATACAGATCTTGAGTTTTTATATAGCTTTTGTTAAAGACAATAAAAACATGAAAGAACATAGATGATAAATAATGAACAATGAGTTTTAGTATTCTCTTTAAGCTTGAGATTGACAATGAAAAGAATGACACAATTTTAGGGCTTCCTCAACCATTGATTGATTGATAATAAAATCATGTTAAGAGAAATGACATGATTTTATATCATTTTTTCTATAAAACAACAAAAGAAATAGAGTTAATGAATAATTGATGGTGATTATAAGTCTTTAAAACCTTAAAAAGCCTATGAATTTTTTTTCATAGTCATTAGTAAAAACCTCTTTATATACTCTTAAAAGAATATTTTTTTTAATCAGACAAGAGATTTGAATTTATAAATGACACTCTCAAAACTTATAGATGATTTGCAACTTACAAAATAAATTATTGGTAATTGTGCATGCTGATAAAATAAATGCTAAAAATGAGATAAATTTTCAACTAAACTTTAAATCTTAACTTGAACCTCGTGTTGTTAAAATCATAAAAGGTCATCTTGTCATGTACTATAAAAAATAAATCTAAAATCAGAGATTAAAATTGATATAAAGAATTATCAAAAAACTACTCTAATCTCAAATAGAACAATTTATATTTTTAAAATACAAAACAATTAAAGAATTGCCTGTATTGAATATCGTGTATTAGGTCTTTGACCAAATAAGCTTGATTTTCAAAAACACTTTAAAAAATTAATATCTTTTTATTTAATTTTGATATGTAGAATTGAATGAACATGATCTTTAAAATTGTGATTTGATTATAGAGAAAAAACAATTTTCAAATAAACAGAACATCAACTGAGTTTGCAAAATTCTTGAAAGTAATGACATTGGAAATTCTTGATCATTCTTGAAAATTTTAGCAATTGAGGGTAGTGCTACTAAAAAAGGATGCAAACAATATCCAATCAAAGGGACCTAAATTTAAAACTAGGTAAGGATGCACATATGTTATTTAGTACTAAAACATTGTATATATGGTTTTGAATTTTACAAGAAGATCCTCAATGAAATTTAACAAGAATTTAATGAATCTTATTGATGAAGAAAAAACCCTTGATCTATAATAACAAGGAATCTAAAGTTTTCAAACCCTGCAATGAGGAAATTTTAGGTCAACCCCATGAATAAGAGGTATTGAGTTTTTAAACCCCATAATAAAAAACAAATAAACTCAAGCCCCATAATCAGAAAAGTTGAGGTTGACCCTGTTATTAAGAAGCGCCAAGTTGCCAACCATATCATCAGAAAATCCAATTCAGTCATCATGACAATGCAATCGTAAATAACATATAAAATTTAAAAAGTACTTTATTTAACCCTATCATTAAGAAAGAAGAAAAGGAACCACCTTGGCATCAAGAATTCTAACTTTCAACCATGTAAAAAAAGTTCAAACATTGATATTAAGAAGAACAATAAAATTTTTACCATAAGGAATATGAATTTTAGGAAACCTGCTATTAGGAATCTATTTTTTAGTTCTACAATCAAACTATTTTGGATTTAATAAAAAAAGGTTTCATGTCAAAGAGGATCGCTAAATAAGGTTTCAGGTTAACCCAACCGAACATAAATACCAAGGTTCTAGTTAAAGGATTTCTAGATTGATATTTCAAATTAACCTAATCAAGACAAATAAAAGATGTGGTTAAAAAGAATCACTCAATAGGATATTAGGTTAACCCATCCAAAGTCAAAGACCAAGGTTCTAGTTAAATAGGGTATCTAGATTGAGACTTCAAGCTAACCCAATCAAGACAAATGAAGATTTTAATTAAAGAGGATCGTGAGATTGAATCTTGAGTTAACCCAACCAAAAACAAAAACCAAGGTCCTAGTTAAAAAAAGGTCTTAAGATTGAGATCTCAGGTTCACCTAACCAAGGTAAATGAAAGTTATAATTAAAGGAGATCATCCAATAAGATCTTAGGGTAACTCAAATAAAAAGAGACTAAGGTTTTAATTAAAAGAGGTCTCTCAAGATTGAGATTTTAGGTTGACTCGGTAAAGGAAAATGAAGGTTATGATTAAAAGGAATTACTAGATGAGATCTCGGGTTATTCCAACTAAAAGTAAAGATAAAGACCAAAGTTCAAGTTTCAGAGGGACTCAAAATTGAGATTTCAGGTTGACATAATATGTATATTTTGTTTATGGTTGAAAGATATCTCTACATGTGATCTCAAGTTGACTAAGCTGAAGACAAAGACCAAGGTTATGGTTGAAAAAGATCTTTACATTGAGATTTTAGGTTGACCCAAATGTAGGGACATTTTGGTTTTGTTTAAAAAAGACTACCAGATAGGATCTAAGGTTGGCTAAGTCGATGACAAAGACCAAGATTATGATTCAGAGGGACCTCTATATTAAGATTTCAAGTTGACCCAACCAAAGATACATTTTGGTTTTGGTTAAAAAGAATCACGAGATGGATCTCAACAAAATAGGGTCTTTGGTTACCTTATCTATTTTTGGTTTTGATTAAAGGAAATTGCTATATTAGGTAGGTTGGACGAGTTGTATTTCATATATTGGTTTAGAGGAAATCATTAGATGAGGTCTCAAGTTAACTGAGTTATTTACAAAGATTTTAATTATGGTTCAAAGAATTGTCAATTTAGGATTTTAGGTTAACTGAGTTATTGTGTGAGATTTTGATACTAAGGGAATCATGAAGAAGTGTAATTTTAGGTCAACTTTGAAATCAACAAACACCAAAAAGTTCAACACTACAATGAAGAAGAAAGTGAGAAAAACAAGGTTTTAATTAAAGAAAATCACCAAATTAGGGTTTTAGTTTTATTATAGTTATGGTTTAAGGGAATCGCTGTGAACAAAATTTTAGATCAACAAAACAAAAAATGCTTGAGCAATTTAATTTTGATATACAATCAATGTCTCTTTATAAACTTACTATACAATGCACTTAACAAGTCTTTCCTTTATAAGCATTGTAATGAGTAAGTATCAGTTGCTACCCAATTTTGACTCTTTTTATAGTATTTTCAATACAAAAAAATAAAAATAAAACATAAAAATATAGTTTAAAAGTATTAGTGTTGTTTTTAGTATTTTAAAATAATTCAAATTTTAAAAGTTTCTCCAATGCGTTTGACTTTTAAAGTGCTATTTTTAAAAGATATTTTTTGTAATTGACATTAATATTAATTTGTTTCAAAAAGAATAAAAAAAAAATATTTGGATAAAGAGACCAAAGTTGATAAGGAAGAAAACAAAAGACTAAAATATATACTTTTACATATTAAGGCCACCCATACAATAGAATAAGGGGAGAAATATATGGAGAAAAAAAATATTTTGGGACCAAATTTATTTCATAGACTCCCCCACATAACACAAAAAACCACAAGCTTTAAAAGCTTTATTTTACCAAAGCTTAGTCATTGCTAGCCAAAAGAGAGAGAAAAAACACTCAACCAATTGTTAACCATGACTCGTCTAGCCCTAACCTTTTCCACCCAATCACCAACTTCTTATTCGAACCAAAAACCCGATCTCCCTCTTTTTAGCTAGCACCATCAGGTCTTTACCATCCTCTTTTCACATGCTAATCCTACTCTCATACTCTACCTCGTTCTATTCAACCCCTCTTGACCTCTTATATCATCATCAACAACCACTAACACAAAATAAAGCGAATGAGAAAGAACCAAAAAACAATTATGAGTTTTTTTAGGTCACGGTGGCCAATCCAAGAGTAAGGAGGAGATAGAGAAGCTTCAGATCCAACATTATATAATTCACATGCCGCTAGAGGAAGCGATGTGTGAGACTAGTACACCACCACTATTCCTTCATTTCCAAAACATTTTGACATTGTTCCCGAGTTTAGTTTGTAATTTTAGATAATTTGTGACATTTAAAAGGTCATTGTATTTTTTTTAATGTTAACATGTGTATTATTCAAGGCTTTCCAAGGTGCATTCACACTCTTGATTAAACAATACATAATATATAGTGCACAGTGCAATTCATTCAAAATATAATTTTTGTACATTAAATCACAATGATTTCAAGCATAGTAGTTATACAAGTGGGACCAGATTCCATATTTGATAGCTTTGGAACTTCTTTAAATAAAAACTTAGCTATGTTTAATATGACGTATAAACAAAATATTTTATGTTCTCACTTTTTTAAGTTTAATTCGTTGAATTTCTTAAGTTTTTCAGCACTCACCATGAAATATGATAATAAAATACTCACTACCAAAGTATTAGTTTTCAAAGCAACATTGGTAGTTGTTGCAATAGTATCTTTATAGATAGATAGGTAAATAGGCCAAATTATATATAAATAAGATTGCTTCTCAAAAAGCAATATATAAAATAGATACTTGTATTAAAATGACTTAATAAACAAATGTAATTGAAACTATGTAAGATAAAATCAATTTATTAAAAGCTTAAGTATTTTTTTTTAATATGCATCATATCATTATAAAATGTTTAAACATCTTAAGAACAAAAGCACAAGATAATATAAACTATAAGAAACAAGTAAATAATTTACTTATTGAAAAACAAATCAATAAAATATATGGAATACATAAAACCATTAAGATAACATGAAAAAAAAACTTTTAGAGGATAAAAATATAACTTTAAAACAAAGATACATAACAACCTCTAAAGCTAAACAAAAGAAAAGAAATTATAAAGTTATAAATAGGCTCAAATGTTTTAGATTGAAATAAATATAATAAAAAATAAATTTATATGTGAGATTATAGAAGAGTAAAAAGATGTTAAATTATAACTTAGTTTTTTAAAGATGTTAAAATCTTCTTTGACAATTAAGTTGTTTGTTTTTTTTTTCAAAAGATAAACTAAAAAAATATAATATAAAAATAAAGCCTTAAGATTGACTAACAAATAGCTATAGTACTAGTGTTTAATTTTAATATTCCCAAGTAAATAAATAACAAAAGTATTATGAATTTTAATCTTAAGATTGTTGGAAATTTTAGCCTCTTAGAAATTAGACAATTGTTTAGATTAACACAAGAGCATGGTCTCGATTACATAACATGCATACTTCTAAGCCAAAAGAAATTATTTACCTACGAAATCAAATTAGTTTAAAATTCCATAGCATGCATATTAGCAATGCGAGACAAGTTATTATATTTAAAATCACTTGATATCAAATTAACTAATATAAATTTTTATAAGACAAATAAAGTTTTTATCCTTGACTTAAATTTTTATTACTTGATGCAAGCAATCTATTGGAAATAGTTTCTTATAAGTCAAACAACTTAACTTTCAAATGATAGACCTCATTTCAAATTTACTAATAAAAAATTATGAACTTGGAATCTTTCTATGAATCTTTTAAGTTTTATTATAAAGACAAAAAGGAGAATGACAGACAAAAAAAAAAAAAATCTATCTCTTATATTCCTTACACAATAGTACTAACTCTTGTTCTATGAGAGGTCATTACAAGAACCCCTCCTTTCCTCTTTTTAATTTTTCACTTCACACACCAAAAGCAATAGCTTTCTCTTCATGACTTCACCACCTATTTATAAGAACACAGTACCTTTATTTACATCATTACATGTATCATTTGATTTTACCAAGCAAACTTATATTTTATTAATTTTTATCACACTCATATTTCACATTATTAATCTAACATGCTCACTTTTAACAAATAATACATTTTATTTTCAAGCACATCCAATTGATGAATAATTTTTATTAGGTGAATGTGAATCAAAGGTTCAATGAGGGTAGTTTCTCATCCAGTCATATTTTTTATTTATTTTAATTGTGAGTATTTTCTATACATGATTTTGATGCATGTTTATGTTAAAAACAAATTTCTTACATTAAATACTCTATAGTTGCAAATACAATCCAGATAATGTTTATTTCTCAACATCTTTTTTTTTTATAAAAATATACATGGCATCATAATGTAATTCACTCTATTGCTATTCAATTTATCTATGTATATATATAATTTAAAGAACTTGGTTTGATGATTAAAAAGAGTATGTTTTTATTTTTGGATTTAAATTTTAGAATCCACATCACAGGATTTAATCTTGATTAATAACAAGTAGTTAAATGGAAAATATCCTTAATCATAACAAAAAAAAAAAAAAAAACTAGGCAAATTTTATGTCAAAGTTTTTAATTATAATGCAACCCTACACAGAAGAGACACCAACAAAATGATTTATTAGAGTGTCATCCAAACATATTAAACAAAATGATGGAATCCATATATATAATTTATATAATAAATAATGTTTTAAGTTTATTTTTCCAATCATCACCTCTGCCTTCTCTTATCCACACCATATTTGAATTTAAAAAGAAGAAAATGTCATTAAAATGTTTGAAAGTATAGTGAAAAATTTTTTTTAAAGTGTTTTTCATTCAAAATTGTATTAAAATAATAAAAATAATATAAAATTATTAAAAAATTAATTTAAAATAAAAATTAAAAAATTAAAAATCTAAATATTAAAAAAAAACAGTGTCAATCAATCCGAATACTTCATTTGACATAGGATGCTTTTGAGTGCTTGGTATAAGCATTTTCCTAATCGACCATGTCTTGTCTTCCATCACATTTTCTTAATCCTGATATTCCTGAGCAGCCCTCGTGCCAAGAAATTCCCATGTTAGCCGCAACGAAATACTATTGTATTACATTTCCTAGCAAGATATGGAGGCTTAAAATATAGTTTTTCACGTGATTTTTAAATCTAATTTGGAAAATGACTATTAAAGTTTTGTTCTTGAGTGATTGTATAGAAAAATAATATTTTTTTATTCATTTAGATATAGATCGGCCTGTTTTTTATTGCGTTTAAAAAACTTTCTTGAAAAAAAATTGAATTTTTATTTATTTATTTCAAATTAATTTTTTTTTGTATTTTTAGATAATTTTTTAGTATTAAAATATTTTAAAAAAGTAAAAATAAACATATATTTTGACGTATTTTCAGGTAAAAAATACTTTGAAAAAAAACCGTTATCACACTCTTAAATATCATCTTAATTATATCAATTGAGTTATTAAAAATTCTATCATATTAGTATCTTAATCAATTTAATTAAAATCTTCAACTATAATCCTAGATTTCTTGAAACTATTTGACTTTATAAATGGAACAAGTTCTTTTTCACATACTTATTAGAAGTTGTAAGAAATTTTAACTTCACCTTGAAAATTTGAAAGAAAGTGAATAGCATCTTCCAATCCAATTCTTGAAATTCCATTTCAAATCAAAGGTCTCATACTAGAATTTTAGATCTGAACAATTGAAGTGACTGGAAATCAATTGTTATTTCCTAAGCAATGGCATGGCACATTGACTGCAAGCGCACACCTGCAATTGCTGTACGTGACCCCTCGATGAAAGCTACACCTTAGGAAGAGACAAGCAGATATTTGTCCGCATATACTGCTTGCCAAGACCCACAGAGTTGCATTTCTCCAAGGACCCCATGGCTATTGCAATCAGTGCTTTACAAGAGGGCCCCCTTACAAAATGGACTTCTTTTTTGGTACAGGAAATTAAATTTACGTTCAAAAGTTTTGGTAGTTTTCTAAATTTTACATCTTCGAAAGCCCTCAAGCTTTACAGTCACTGAAACAAGTTCATTGTTCTCAGAGGTTGAGAAGATCGGGCTGTCAAAGCAATTACAAGCCACAAGACGATCCAAAACATATTCCTGTATATCCATCCATATGTTTTCTGATAAATCTAAAGACGTAGCCCTCCAAGTGCAACATCTTCTATTCTTTCCTACCAAATAATCCCAAGAATGGTATACATATAAAAATGCTAATCCAGTAGCAAGTTTTAATGAATATTGACAGTTCAAGTCACATATTTTTTGCTTTATACAGTAGAGGCTTTGCACCTCGCCGAGTTCTGCAGCAACGGATTAGCCTTCTAACATCCTTTCTCATAGTCAAAAAAGCACATAGAAGAGCAATGTGCATTGTTACTGGGTAGATATGAATACTTCTTGCGGAATTCATATTAGCAGAGTTTTTCAGGATGACTTCTCTTACAAAGCCCCATAAGATGAGTAGTGTTCCAAAGAGGCTCATTCTACCGGGTCTCATGAGACCTGAAACTGCTCCTGCCACTGTTAAATAGCTTCCTGCCAGAATCTAGCGAAACACAAAAGGTGTGTAGTTACTGAAATAGCCAATATACCATACATATTCAGCCTGATGATTTATTAGGAAAATGCAAATGGAAAATGTTTTCGGTCAAAGAAATCTAATCAATATATCATAAACATTATGGCAGTGAGTTAATGATTTTAAAACGCTTGCTACTAACCTCTAGGTGCTGGAGATCAGTCGATGCGGAGGTTTTCCTCAGTTTGGTCATGTTATACAGTTTTGACAGTTTACTGTAGCTCGGGAAGGTTTTGTTCTTGATGTAAGATTTAGCAATGGCACCAGGATACAAGAGAGCCTTGGGCCCAAATGCTGGATAGAGGTCAGTTGCAATCAAGTGGGAGGACATGACCTCTATAGGTGATGTACATGTTCCAGTCCTACATGGTACCCTGTCAAAAAACAAGAAAGCAAGACATCAGTTTTTTTTCCATGAGAGATATCTTTTGTGGGTGAAATTAGCACCATGACAAGCAAAGAACTTCTTTCAATTCTTCAGTGCAGGAATCGATTAATTATAAGTTAGACCTCCATTTGTTTGCTAGAGATCATTTTTCAAGAAAAGAAATTCTACTGAAAATATATGAAAATAAATAGCTTTCTCTATATTGTTTTTACTATAGAATTAACATCACCAGAAAACTTGTAAGTTGTAAGATTTCAAAGAAAGATCTCACCTGTCCATCCATTTCTGAGTACAACAGTTTTCTTAAGTAAAGTTTGCAGCTATATATATTAAATGCTGATTTTACTAGTGATACACACACACGTGTACACACAGCAAAACACAGTAACCAATACATCAACAGCTAGCAGGCATACTATCAAGAACAAAAATATTATTTATGTTGTTTGAGGACAAGGGTTCGCCAATATGGTCCGCTAAAGAAATTGTTTGGACAGCAATAGGAGAGATACGCCTAACTCGAGCATGGAAGTATGCCTAATAACCCTAATTCAAGTAACTTCAGAAAAACAATATCTAGAGCTTGTTTTTTCGGTTAGGAAACAAGAACGCCTTTTATATGTGGTTGTTCGTCTAACACAGGAAAAAAAAAATATTGCAGACAGCTCACAAGTGATAGCCTAGGTCTTTTATATATATAGGGGACAGAAAAGGAATTGCACTGAGAATCCATTGAATTATTGAGGACATTTGGGAGTTAATTATGATAAAAGTGGATTCCAATTTTGAAAGGTGTGATCCTGATCCTACTGGATGGAGAAAGGGTACGTCTTGATTAAGGAATTGAGATGGAGAGTGAATGAAGAATAATTAAATAGAGAAGAAAGTGAAAGGATGATAGATTACCTGAAAAGGGGAACTTGTAAGATTACGATAAAGAAATGAAGAAAAGAAGCAAGAGACGAGATGAAGCCTGCCCATCTATTCGAAGAAGCCATGATAGCATCAGATGGAGAAGAAAAAGGACCCACGATGGTGGAAAATTAGAGGATGCTCTTGCAGTTGTTCAACACGTTTCTTAGAAAACGATGTTTGAAAATGAAACATATAAACTTGTTTTTTTCTCTATTCTTGTTACTGTTTCTCCTCTTCACGACGATTCCAAACTTGCAATGCAGTCCTCTCTTTCTTTCTCGCGTCAGGTTCTTCAGCCGAAAAAATCGACTCCAGTGGAACAAGATTCTATAAACTTGCATTTATATATATTAAAAACAATTATTTATCTAACAGAAAAATACGGGTGAAATAAACTAAAAGAACTAGATTCTATAAATGTTCAATTTAATTCTTTCAAGCTTTTTATATATATATAGTATTGAAAATTAACAATTATCATTGTTCACAATTGTTGTTCAATCTTGTAAAAGCTACACTTTAATCATAAATACACCATAGCTTATAAAAAAAAAAAAAAAAACACAAAATTTATTCAAGATCACATAGCATGAAAATCCATGCTCTATTTAATCTGACTAAGAGAAGAGTTTAACCATTCCAGCTAAATTCATAGAATTCCATCTAATCCCTGAAAAGAATTAGAGATCCATGCATTAAGTTCTATCACAAAACAGCTAGACAAAAGTTTTTATCTATGCTGCCCTTGTGCAATATTTACTTTTGGCATAAAACAAAGCAAACAGCTGAAGCACCTTATACTCCAATCATAACTTGTATAGTACATTAGCCACACATATTTAAAGTGGTAAAATGACTTGTTCTCATGATAATAACATATTGATTTCTTTTAATTGAGTGCCTACCTCATGGGTGTGAAAGTAACTAAATAGTTATAAATTTTATCACCAAGAAAAGATCACTGAAAAAGATTGAACAATTTGATTGATTAAAATGGTTGTCATGACCTAATTTTAGGTCCCTAAGAAATCTATATTTTTCTTTTAAAAAAAAAAATCTGATAACTTGGCAAGAGCAATTTGAGAATGTTTCAAATGCATGGAAAAAACCAAGCTAGAATTTTGGATAAAATTAAAAATCTAATTTCAACCAACACTGAAAATCAACGCATACTAAAAGTGGAATTAAATGATTAGTGGATGAATATGCATAAACATTAAGTCGAATGAATATATTATATTTTTAATAGGTCAATTTAATTATAGTACAGGGAAATCAAGGGTTTAATTATGCTTAAGAATTAATTTGGGTTTGATTAAAAACATTAATTAAGTGGAAAGACTTAATTTTACTTTAATAAGTGAAATAAATTTTATCAAAGATTTAATGGGTAAAAGAATTGAACTTAAAAGCTTGATTTGAGCTTATTTGAGAAGATTGTAATTTTAACGATCCAAATTTAATTTTTACAAGTAAATTAGGTGAACTTAGGGATAAAAGTGCAAGTAAATCAAAGTTTGAAGTTAAATTGATGGTGAAATTGAAGATATTCAAGACTGAAGGCCATTTCACAAAAGGCACCAAATGTTGAGGGTCAAAATCGACGAGATGGAATTAATTGAAAGGAAATAAGGAGAAATCAATCCAAATCGACCGAATTCATCTAAATTAAAAGAATAGGGACTGTTTTGAAGACAGCACATAAAGGTTCGGTTCTGGCATCACTACTCAGCAATGTTGTAAAATCCGTTCCGGGTACCGTTCCGGTTTTTTGTTTGGAACGGAACGTTCCGGTTTCGGTGCATTCCGGCGTTCCGTTCCGGTTTTGTACTGTTCATATAAATTAATTATATATATATATATATATATATATATATATATATATATATATATATATATATATATGAAAAAAAATATTTTAACAAATATAATTAAAATTCAAGATAAATTAACTTTAAATTATACAATACAAACACAAAATCAAACAAACATAATCTCAAAATTAGAAACATCTCTAAAATTCCAACAATAAAATTATTTTTTAAAAAATAAAAAATAAAGAATGAATTTAATTATAATTAAAAGATCCAAAATATTTGAAATTTAAGCTACTTATTGTATGTTTTTCAAGTAATTCAATGTTTTTTTATGGTTGTTGTATTTGAAATTAATTAATGTTACTTATTGTTTTTTAATGTTAGAAAAACTTAAAAAAACAAAATGAACACATTAAGAAATAATCAATAAGTTCAAACATAATTAATTAAAATACATTCCATTACAAATAATTCAATCAAATTAATTACAAATTAATACCCCTATTTTTTATGTTAACTATTATTATAGTAATTAATAATTAATTAATATAATAATTAATTATTATTATTATATAATAATTAATATAAAAACCAATAATTATTAATTACTATAAAAACTACCCCACCCGTTTGTCCCCTTCATTTGAATAAACAAAACCCTACTCATCCCTTCTTCTTCTCTAGCCGCCGCCAACAAAACCACCCCAAAAGAAAACATATCTGTGCTAGAGGAAACTATTCCTTGATGAGCCTCAGGGGCCACGTATCCATGGCTCCAAGATGCAGGGTTGGTTGAATTGAAGTCTGGCTCCTTGGTATCATCTTCAACGCACCCTGCCATGCCGAAATTTCCTATCTTCGCGTTGAATTCTTCATCGAGGAAGATGTTCCGGCTCTTGATATTTCTATGAACAAAGCTAGGGTGCATGATATGTTAACTTTTATGATTTTAATTTTTTATTTTTACTAATATATAGGGGGTGTTTGGGAAGCCACCCAAAAGCGCTTTTGGGTGCTTTTGGTCCATTTTTTTTTTTTGAATTTTAAAAACATACGGTTAGTGTTTTTAGATCATTTTGATGTGCTGATATCAAAAATGATTTTTAAAAAATAAAAAAATATCATTTTAATGTATTTCGGCACGAAACACACTTTCAAAAGCTACAGCAACAGCTCTCCCAAACACCCTCATAATTTATGGGTTGATTTTTTTTTTTATTTTTTTTATTTTGAATCCGGAACGGAACGCCCGGTACGGAACCGGGGCGTTCCGGCCGGAATTGCCGGATCGGGCCGGGATTTTGACCGGGACAAAAACGTCGCCGTTTTGTCCCGGATTTTGCATTGGAACGGACCGTTCTGGCCGGAACGGATCGGGATCAATAAGTATGCTACTCAGTTTCCTCTTCATTTTTCAAGTCCCAGTAAGACAAATAACACCCTCCTCGGGTAAGACAAATAAGGTAGCCCTGACATTGCACCACGCTCTAGCATGATCCCGTTGTAGCTTGGGTTGAAACTACAAAATTAGAGGGTGTTTGAAAATGTAATTATTGTTTAAAGTGTTTTTTATTTAAAAATATATTAAAATAATAATTTTTTTATTATTATTTTAAAGATTATTTTTAACTTTAATGCATTATAATAATATAAAAACAGCAAAAAAAAATTATTTAAAATAAATAAATAAATTTTAAACAGGTTTGAATACAGTGTCAAACAAGCACTTAATGGCAGCAGGTGGGTAAGAACGAGAGCACCGTCAGCGATCATGCAAAAGCCTTCATCTCCTCCGCACCGTGAGAAATACTAGAAGATCTTCTTCATCGGAGACCATTGGCCAGGGAGGTACAGCAACTTCCTTCAAGCATGTCAGTCCCTGGACTTTGTATTTTATCCAAACTGATTTCCACCCCTTTCTCATTTGCATTTGGCTCCTTTTGTACTAGTTACAATTCAGTATACCAATTAATTGGAACTCTAACACAACTACTTGTGACTAATTACAACAGAAAAGTAAGTAATTAGAATGGTAACTAACTACCTAGTAACTAATTATTTATCTCAACAAAGCAACAACAGCAGAGTAGCAGCCAGTCTTTGTCTGCCCATCACAGCAACAGCAACAACAGCAGAGTAGCTTCTTCTCAGCCCTAGTAGCAGAGCATCTAGAGATTTTCTCTTCTTCGTGGTCATAAAAACAGTAAATCAAGCAACAGTAGTGTTTTTTTTCCTTCTCGCAACATCATATTCTCGGCACCTTGACCAGGTAACAGCATAAGCTCTACATCGACACTTCATCTTCTCGAATAAGCACTAACAACATCAGCCTCTCCACACGACAACGAACACCTCCACCCTTCTTCTCTCATCATCATTTCATATTATACAGAATATTTTTTTACTAATAATTTCATTTAATTTTGAGTTGTGAAATAAAACTCATTATTAAAATATCTGATTTTCTATAAAATCTTAAAAAATACAAAACAAATCATCTTTTGAAACACACAAAGTATGTTTATTCATATATAATGCTATATATAATACTGTATCCTAAAGGTTTTTCTTTTCTAAAAAAACAAATTTTGATTTTTATCATGATAAAAAAAATTGATGCTATGAATAATTTATGATTATTCATTAAGATTTGATTAAAATATATATATAAAAAAACCTACAACAATTAAGTTGTTATTTAGAATGTTTGTATATACTTATAGATTTTACCTACAACAATTAAGTTGTTATTCAAAATGTTTAGATGTACTTGTAGATTTAAATATTCGAAGATACAAAATTACACATTAAATTATACTTTCAGATATTAAAGATATAAAATACAAAATAAATGTTTATAGCCTTAGAATTATTATGACTTAACCTATTAACATAGAGACTTTCTCATAAATGGAGATTTATCTTGAACCATATACAAGACTAACAGATAATAATATAACCCAGAAAAATAATCAATCAATAATATAATTTTCTTTATAGTGTGTATTTCAGTTGATGCGTCTATTTCTTTTATAACTAATCCCTTACCTAAACTCTCACATGCCAAAGGTTTCCTAATAACTATAGTGCTAAGTAACGATTTCTTTAAATTATAATTTTATCATTAAACTTAAATTATTCTTCCTTATAAGTGATAGGTATGTCATTCAACACCATGCATGCACAAAAAAATGACAACATCTTAAACAAAAACATCATAGCTTGAAAGAATAAGAATATTCTAGCCTCTTTTAGTTTTCAATTTATCCACAAGGTCTGTCCAAAAAAACTAAAAAACTAAAAAAAAGCATAGCACAAAGAAAAGTCAATTTAACACCCAAGAACACTTAAAGAGAAAATCTTAAATTTTAAATTTAAACAATAACCTACGACACCAAGCACAAAAAAAAAGCCATGATAATTAGTTGGGAGATACTAACTTTTCTATAAACCATTGTAAAAGAAAATCAATGACCTAAAATATCTTGAACGATAAAAAAAATCAATACCAAAGATGAAACCATCTTCTAGGTAAAAACAATTTCAATATTCAAATATTAAACACCTTACCATAAATAATTACAAATATTTCAAATCATAGCGTAATTTGATCATACCTTATAAAAATAAAAATGATCTAAATCAATTTCAAACACATATCAAAACTAACAAGAAACTTAATTCGTCATTCAATACTTCACCACTCTAATACCTTTTATCTATGAGTCCAACTAATAATAACAAAGCATCCTTTGTCTCTTTTGCAAAACAACCAAATCCTCTCATATGTTTCCTCTTTTTTTTTTTTTTTTGTCTAAAATGTAACGTCTCTTGATATGACATAACCATTATGAAGTACCCTACCCTTTTATTTAGTAAAAAACTAACCGGTGCCACCCAAAGCCACTATACACCACCAAATCGCCAAACCAAGCATAATAACCCATTAGACACCAACCTTTTCTTCTTTGTGAATTTGTTCATAAATTGCTCAATAACCAACCTTATTAATACTCATCATAGAATCCAGTATTCACCATAATATTTTCTCACACTATACCCAATAACTTACAATTGACCTAAATGAAAACTACAATGCTAACAATTAGCCCAAGCCAAAGTCATTCCCCAACCACCTAGAACGAAATTTAATTGCATAATTAATAAAGAGACAAATAAATTAAAAATCCCTTATGCTAATCTCTCTTTTCATATGGACATGAAATTCATCCTTAATGTAAAACAAATAGGACATCAAGTCACACCCGATCCAATGAGTCAAAACCACTCAATATCATTTATATATGAATATATGCACTGTCATCCTATATAACTTTGAACGCCCATTGTCATAACCCAATTTTCGGTTACTCCCCAAAATAAAAAAAATAAAAATAAAATAATAGGTTTTGGCGTCGGTAGAAAAATCAAGGTGTAAATTTTGAAAATTTTCTTAGCCGAATCATATCTCTTTTATGCCCAAAAATGAGAGAAAATACAAATTCAAGGTAAAAATTAAGTCAAAAATCATAATTATATTTTTTATAAGCCAATTTGATTTAATCATGGGCTAATTCAAAATATTATTATGTTTGAGAATTAATTTAGGGTCCAGTTGAAGAATTTAATTAAGTGCAAGGACTTAATTATGCTTTAAATTGGTTAAATTAATTTTATTAATGGCTTAATTGATGAAAAATTGAATTCTTGAATTTAATTCAGGACTAATTGAGAAAATCAGAATTTTTGGAGACCCAATTGAATTTTTCCAAGCTAATTTGGCATAATTAGGGATCAAATTGAAGACAATTGAGAGTTTAATTGTCAATTGAGGGCCAAATGGCGTGAATTAGAAGTGAGGGACCAAAATGAAAAAGGCGCGAAAAGCCAAGGGTAATGTTGAAATTTGGACAAGGACACAATTGCATAAAATTACAAATTTAAATCCAATTGGGGGTATAATTAGAACAATTGAGAAGTAAAGGACCAAACTGCACTTTTACCATTACCCAAAGCTGCACCCACCGCTGCCTTTTCTCTCTTTACTGCATTGCCCACCACCCAGCCACCATGCCTGCCAACAAGCTCAGCACTGACCAGCCGCCATTGCAGGCACGCCAGCCACCACGCCGTCGTGTCAGGCCAAACTTCCCTATATAAATAACAGTCATGCACGACGGAAAAAGGGAAAGAAAAAACAAAAAAAAAGGGAGAGGAACCAGAAAAATGGAGAGAAAATGAGGGGAAAGGCCAGAGATTTTTAGCATAAAAAACAAGCAAAACAAATGTTAAAAAATCGCACCATCATTGGCGTCAGCCCCTCTCTCTCTCTAAAACCAGCACTATTGTCCCTCTCTCTCTTCGGCAGCACCCAACCCTCTTTTTCTGAACCACCGTGAGCTCCTCCTCCAAAGAATCGACGCACCATGACCACCATCAGGCTCAGCTCTCCCTCTAGTGTCGGTAACGACGCACGACAGCCAACAGCCACGAACTCCAGTAGTAGTTCAGCGACTTCCAATGCCTCATCCGGCCACCACGGGCCACCATTTTCAATGCCACCACGACGGGAAGGGCCACCATGACGGGAAGGACCACCTCGATCTCCTCTATACGGCTGCATCATCAAGTAACCCCCTCGTCGAAGTCGATCACTACTGTTCATGAACGTGAACAGTGCTAATACTACACTGTTCAGCACTGTTCACGTTCTTCTTGGTTTAATTTTATTTCTCTTTTTTTGTTTCTCTTTTTTTTTGGGCTGGGTTGACCGACCCAATCCAGCAGACCAACCCACAACCTTCTTGGCTTCCAGCCCGTGAAGACTAGAAGCCTAGCCCAAAACCTTTTGGGCTTCCAGCCCGTGAGGACTGGAAGCGCAGTCCCCTTAAGCTAGGCTGTCAGCCCACTAGACTGACAGCCCATCCCATGAAAAAATAAAAATAAAAAATAAATAAAATAAAAAACACAAATTGACACAAAAAAATATTTTTATATTTTTTCTTTATTACTATTGTTAGTACAAAACTTTTTTTCAAAAATATGAAATGTGTTGTTTTCATGCATATGGTCAAATTTCAAAGTTTTTCTCAGCATATTTTTTGTAAAAACAAATATTGCATCTTTCTCATATTTTAAAACAAAATTGGATATCATAACCAGTTTATGATTATCCATTGGAATTTGACCAAAAT
This sequence comes from Salix dunnii, assembly GCA_015731905.1. Taxonomy (NCBI): domain Eukaryota; kingdom Viridiplantae; phylum Streptophyta; class Magnoliopsida; order Malpighiales; family Salicaceae; genus Salix; species Salix dunnii. The sequence goes on from CM027661.1 coordinate 4,887,465, forward strand.
ATAAAAAATAATCAAAACCATTTTTGTTTTTTCTATTAGGGTGTAAATTTATATTATAAAATACATCCATGGATAAAAAAAAAGATTTTAACTACGGTGTAAATATAAAGCATAAATTACATCCGTAGATAAAAACTAAAAAAAGATTTTCTAACTGCGGTATAAAATTACATCGTAAATTACACCAACATATAAAAAAATAAATATTTTTTTAATGTAGTGTAAAAAATAATTTAACTTAGAAAAAACAATCAAACGACAATGCAGCTTACCTGAGGTAGGGTGCACTGGGGGTGATGCGTCTTCCCCTTACACAACAAGTCCGCTTATCCAGACTCTCGCAGACCAATAGGTTCTTAGTAACCTTAATACTAGGTGGTGACTCTTTATATTTATAGTCGTAATTTTTACGGCTATAAAACAAACACCCTATTTTCACTCTGCGCCGTTGTCTCCCTAAATCTTGGGGATCGGCGGGGCGCAAAGCGTGTAAAAAAATCACCGTCGCAACACCCATCATATATTCCCCAAGTGCCACCACTAACTAGCCACATTCCACTAGCTTTAAGGGTATTGAAAAGTTTCTTATGCACTATTATAAGGGTCTCCTTGGTAATGGTATTAAACATAGCCATGTTTGACGAGTTTATATTATAACCCATTAACTTGAACAATATATCAGATTAGGTTTCAAAGTAAATTAGTTAAGGGTTGACTTAATATGACCTTACCAACCTATCAAGTTGTAAGACCCTTAAATTAGTTTAGGTTTACATTTTAAAGTAAATAAATATAGAAATTAATAGTGGAGGAAGTCCATGTACAAAGTGAAATAAAATGAGAATTCAGGAATTTCAGATATAACGTCCAGAAAAAATATTTGAAATATTACAGTTTTTAACTAAAAATTAAATATTGGTTAAATTTACATTCAAGAAATGAATTAAAAAAACAAATAAGATTATAGATATATAATTAGCTTAAGGGTAAAATTGAAATAAATGGAAAAAGTAAAGACTTAATTATAAAAGGGAAAGATGTGGGGGGTAAAAATAAAACATTTGATGGAAATAAGACCTAACAAAAAATAAGAAAAAGTAAGGAGTATAAATACCGATCTCTTTCTCTCTACCAATTAGAAAAAATGGTGGAAAAAAAAAAGAGAGATTTTTGAAAGTGTTCTTGCTTAAGATTTCAAAGAAAAGCAAATGTTACCAAAACATCTATACAGCAAAAACAAAAGGATTAAGAGTGTTATTAGAAGAAACCATTGGGAGAAAAAAGGGAGAGAGTTGCTGGCAACAGCAAGAAGAAAAGTTAGGGAGGAGATTTTGATTTCACAAGCAATAGGGTATAAATCTTCCTTGGTATGGTGGTTTTTACATTCATATAAAAATTATTTACTTTATTACTAAATTGACGTGTTCTTGAAAAATTTTGGGAGAATTATGAAATTGTATTTAATTGATGCATATCGCTTCAAACATGATGAAATGAGATATAGATGATAAGACAAATTGAAAGGAAAATGGGAGTTTTATAGGGAAGGCTATGGTTGGCCATTGAGAAGAGTAATTAGAAGGGAGAGATTAAACTTCCATTTAGTTGTTTATATGGGCTAAAGTAATGTGGTTCAAAAGTTGAGATAAATTAGAGAAAAATGTATATTAAACATAAATCATCAAAATAGGTAAATCATCTTTTGACTTTCAGAGAGAATATGAGTGTGGAAATGAGAGATTAAGATTTGTTTCCATTCTAGGAGTTATAATTTGAGTTGTTTATCATCCAAAAAAACTAATTTCATTTAATTTGGAATTTTAGAACTCCAATTATCATCCAAAAAAACTAGTTTCATTTAATTTGAAATTTTAGAACTCCAATTATGAGACACCAAACAGGACTATGCAAGACAAACTTTGCAAAGTAGAAGGTCTACCATATTAATACGACCATATTATTTGATATTTTCATCCATATTTACCTGGTGTTTTGCATATTTTTTATGTATTATACCTTGATATTCTTTGTTTTATATTTTGAAGTCATTTTTGGATGAAATATATAAAAAAGAGGTAATTGGAGCTGATTGATAAATTTGATCTTAAGTCGATGTTTTTGTGCAGAGCAGAAGCTTTAGAGATCGAAATGAAGTGATTATAGTGGAATTGAAAAGCTAACATACATAAATTTATGGAAAGCTAAGGAAAAAGAAATAAAATAAGGAAGACCATGAAAATCACAGCCTTGATAGTCAAATCTTGTAATCTGCCGATGTTGACCTTTGTCCATTTCAACTTCAATATCTCGAGATATAGAAGTCCGATTGATGCAAGACCAATTTTTTTGGATTGAAGACTCAAAGAAATATAAAATCTCCTAATTTCAACTCAAAAAAATATGTTATGAACGAGATATGAATTTTATAAGGGACAACTAAATTATACCAACTTAAGGAAGGACTCTTTCGTAAAATAGAAATTAGAGTTTCTAAGCATATATAAAGGAGGAGAGGCAGCAATGGACTTCAGTCAGCATTAAATAAAACACAAATCTTCCTCCTCCAAACCCTAAATCATGTTTTTTTCATCTTTGTATTTTATTCTTCAACAGACATGTAAGGCTAAACTCTTTTGCTCGGTTGCAAGGACACAGAAACCTTCATATTTCAAGAACTATGAGATCTATTTTACCTTAATCTTTTAGTTTATATGATGAATATGTTTGATCTCCTATGTTTATTTTCCTATGATTGTTTATTTAATTGCTAAGAGCAGACTCAAAGTTATTATTGTAGACAATCTATTTCTAGGTTTGATATCAAAACCTAAGTTGTGGTATATGAATTTTTGAAGCAACTAAGTTAATAATTATAATGGATCTACATTATTAATTTTAGGGAGAACATCCAATCAAATTAAACATATATTGTGGACAATTATATTTCCTAATTGATCATTTATCTAGTTTTTAATGTTAGTATTGAATCAAATTACTAGTGCGGATATTGAGATTGTTTGATGGTTAGGGTAAGTTATACCACAGATCCGTTAACGAACCAATTTTAAGAAGAGATAAATATTCAGAATATATATATTGATGTGTCACTTCCATGATCAGTTATGATTTCTGTTGGTGGATATTAACTTGCAACCAAGGTTTGTTTTATTGATAAATTTCAATTTTATAAAATTTTTGCTTAGTTTGCTTTAGTCTAGCCTAGACAACTTCAAACCCCCCCCCCCCCAATTTCATAGCATATATAGCTTGAAAATCTGAACTAAAACATCCTCGTGGGATCAACCCCTTGCTTGCTTCATACTATCTTGTTTGATTTGTTTTAAACTAGGGTAATTAATTTGAGTGATCGCGACATCACAATACATATTTATGCTATATTTCATGATGGATAAGGGTAGAATTAGGTTTTCATCCTTTCAAGATAATTGTATAAAAGTTTTTTTTGTCTTTATAATAAGACTAACCTCATTCAAAACGGAGTTCTATAACTCTAGTTATAGTGAAATGTGATTTATTCTAGCAGATCGAGAAGAAAAAAAAAGTAGAGGAGAGAGGTCGCAAAGCAACTAAATTATATGCATTTACAAAAAAGAAACAAGTTATGTTTGACCAGAGCATCCATAACAGATAGGTGATTCATGTCTACAATAGCCGATTTAATTTCCAAAATTTTGATGTGTGAGTTATGCTTAGAACTTTTAGTGAAAGTTTGAAAAGATGTGATTTTCAATAAAAATGATTAAGGTATGCATGTCAAGGAAGTCAATTTGTTGTGAAAATATGTCAAGTTATGGTAGATTCTCCAATTTGCCAATGACTAACATACGTTTAGTGTATGTTAAGATTTGGATTTGGAGATCATAAAAAATAACCTGCATACATTTCATGCATGTTAGGATCCTAAATAAAATAATCATCATAAAGGATTAACATACATTCAATTTATGTTAGGATCCTAGGAACGGGGATCGTTATGCATAAGCTAACATACGTTGAGAGTATGTTAGAATCTCAAATAAAATACTATGGTAAAATATAAATCATACATTAGTGTATGTTAAGATTCTGAAGAAAAAAAATTGTCAAAGCTCCACACATACTCACAAGGAGGTATGTTAGAGATTCAAAACGGGGTTTCTGTGATGATGTTGCTCATAAGGCGATGATGATACAAGTAATATTTAGACATAAAGTTAAATCTACTACTCAAATAGTTATCCTTCTGGTTATGTTTAAGTATGATGGTGTGTAGTTGATTAATATGTTACTATTATAATTATTTAATTTTTATGTGGAATTATTTTGTATTTCCTTTCAGGTCAAATATTTGCATGACAGGAGTAGAATTTGTTGTTTGTATTTTTTGTATCTAGCTTTAGGAGGTCCATTTTGAATATTTTATGTCATTTAATTATTGATAAAATTAACATATATCAATGCTAGTTTTTTTTTTTAAAAAAAAAATAGAATGTAAGGATTTAAATTCTTGAATTTGTGATATCCTATTTAATATGCTAATTGACAATTGATATTAAATATATATTTTAGTTATTATATGTAGTGTTAATGTGATAAGAATGATGTTTATGGAGATATAGACCCATGATGTTTGGGTCATAGTTTAATTATGAGTTATTGGATTTTTCTTGAAAGTCTGTCATATGTCGATAACTTGAAATATGTCAATACATGAGAGATTATGTCAAAATTTTGATAGAGATCTTGGTGGAATTTTATTGATTACAAAGGGAAAAAAAAGTAATTTGTCTTTTCTTGAGGAATATGTATTTAATGCTTTCTTTTTTGGAGAACAGTGATGTTACATAAGTGCTCTCATGACTCAATCTAAAAGAAGAAAAAAAACAATGCCAATATAATATTTTTATATGAAAAAATTTAAATGATGATATTGACCCAGATCAAACTTGGTTATCCCACCCAACTCATACCTGGGTCATGACCAAATCTATGTTTTAAGAACTTGTTTTCAAGAATATATTTTTATTTATTTGAATAATTATATAAATGGGTTTTTGCATGGAGACATTAAATAAAATTATCGAAGTATAATTGTTTTTTTAATTCAAATTATCTTTTTTTTCATGTTTTTTTATAATAATATTTTTTTAGGAGCATAATTCATCAAATAACAAGCAACAACAAAAAAAAAAAACTTAGAAAAACCTATAATGGTTTGGAATAAAAAGGTAAAGGCATATATTTTTCACAAGAATAAATATTCTTATTCATGTGTTTTTTATGTTGAGCATTGTTTTGACACAAAAAGCTCTTTGTGATCATGAAAGAAAGCTTTAATTAAAAATTTAAAAAACATGAATTGAATAGATTTCACAATATGTAAAAAATAAAAAATGAGTGTGTGTGTGTGTGTGTGTACTCATCCTTATTTTTTACATATAATTGTGAAATTTGATCAATTCATGTTATATATAACTATATGTAAAAAATAAGAACGAGTATATATATGAGAAAAAAAATACAATTAAAAATTGGATGAAAAAATGTTTTATTCTCGTTCATACTAATGAGAAAATTATTTGAAAATATCCCTTTTATGCTAATACATAATTATTTCTAAAGCAATCATAAAAGAAAATATTACATTTGAATCAACCTCAAATTTGTTTTTTTTTCCCAATACATAGGAAGCTTCTTTTATATCTTTCACGGAGAAAATCTTGGACAACTAGATCTTTATTGACTAGAGTAGAGAAATGTCATTTTCTATTAATAATATATTGTCTACATGTAATATTAGAAAAATAATTTCACTGTTACTAACCTTTTTTTTATAAATACAAGGTTCATCCATAATTTTTATGAAATCAAATTGTTTGATTATCTCGTTAAAATAAATATTTTATCTCATTGACACTTTTTAATTTTCCTAGTTTAAAAAATATTATAGTCAAATAAGTTTTGCTTGCATGCCTAGGAAAAGTTGCCAACTTTAGAAATTCTAATAGGCTAGAAAGATCAATTCTAACTTTGAAATCTTTGTTGTATTTCTCTTTACATGATTGGCTTTCTTTACATTTTATTTTATTTTATTGAAAATGACACATTATTTGTCTTTTTATTTTCTTAAAAAAATAAATTAGATGTCATGTTGATTGCTTGTCTAAGTTTCAAGCACCCGAAAAATAGCTACAAAATCAAGGTGGTTTTTTTTATTCTTAAAAAATATTTTTCAACCTTTTTTCACCAATACAAACACCTAATAAGCTCTCTTGGAGCTTTAATAGCCCAATTTTTAAACTTAAAGAAACCTTATATTGGTCCAAAAATAAAAACAATAAAAAAGTAATCTATATATTTCTAGCAATATAAATGCTTAAAAACTATATAATGACTATCATTTTTCTCGAAAAGACCTTTAACACCATATCTAGTTTTTTTATTCCTAAAATATATCAAACCAATTGTTTTCTCACTTATCCATAATTTTTTGATGAATCTCTCTCCCTTAATAAAAACAAGACCAAAAACCTAGAACAAATGAAGTGTAAAATTAAAATGAAAAAAACTCAATAAGTAGGATTAAAAATGAAAACATATTAAGGATGAAAGTTTTTAAAAAAAATTCACAAAAAAAAAAACAAAGTATTTTGAATCTAGTGTCAAATTTAATACTCAAAGTTTCAATATTTTATAAGTAATCAATTGAATGGAAAGATAAAACACAATTAAATTATATAAGATTTTATTTATAATTGTCTCTAAATTAAATTATATTTTTAAAAATTAAGAATTAAATCATTTTAAGGCCCTTTTTACTTGAAAAGGTGAGAAACCTAGAGCAAGCGAATCAAAATAAATTATTAAACCTGATTCCCGAGAAATACAATTTGGAAGGGTGAAATTAAAAAAAAAAATGTTGTTAGCTATCTTTTACCCCAAAAAGAAATTGTGAAAAAAAAACAAAAACAAAAGGATATACATAATCAAAGGTTAGAAGATTGCATAAGGTAGTGGTAAAGGACTGTAATGACAAGTGCGAAAGTTGGTGGAACAAAATATATAAGATTGATAAAATTAACAACCCAAATGTAATTGACAAAAGATCTCATTGTTGAAAATATTTGTATTCAAGATAAAGGATTATAAAAGGATTAGTTAATCTTATTGAAGATTTGATTATAAGAAAATTAATTTTTGGAGTCAATTTGGATGTTAATCGGAGGAAATTGAAGTGTAAAGGTTAAACTCCAATTTTGAAAGGTTAATTTGGTTAAAAGACTTCATTGTAAAAATATTATTCATTGTAAAAATATTAATATTTAATGGGCAATTAGAGACTTCATTGAAGAAATCCTAAAACCAATGATTAAATTGAAAAGAGTAAGTAACTATAGGGTCTAAGATTAACCAAATCAAGTACTAAAATAAATAAAATTAAAATTTTGATTCTCAATTAAACATCTGAGTGCACAAATAAAAAACTAAGAAGCAAGTTGAAAATAACGTTGAAGTTTGGTGGTGATAACAAATTAATAAAAATATTAGAAATAAAGATATAATAAATAATAAAAGTAAAGAGCATACTCTTATCCTATTCAAATATTTTATTTGAAATGCCTTTTTATCCTCATCCAATTCTGGACTAACAGTTTGACAAATGACTAAGTGATCTAGAAGTTTAACAAGGGTGAAATTGCATGTAATTAAAAATTAAGAGGCAATTATGTGTGTAATTAAAAGAAAATGAAAGAGTAGAAACAAACCTAGACTTTGTCAAATCTCAAATTAAAGATCCTAATATATAGGGTTTAACCTAAATGATGCGTTACTTGGGTTTAATAAAGGGATTGCGTGACATGTCTTTAAACTATTATTCAACTTCTTCTTTGACGACTTTGGCTGGTTGAGTAGCCATTTTTAGGTGAACGAATGTAACCACTATTATTAAATTGAAAAGCATAAATTGAGAAAGACTTTTGGTACAAAGTTCAACTCTTCTTATCAAACATTTACATCCTACATCCTATTTTTTCACTTAACTCATTAGCTTCTTATCCTTAATCAATTATTACCATGTTTTCAAGTTCTCGATTGCTTGGCATCTCTAAACAAATGAATATAAAGTTATAAACCTCTAAAATGAGCAAAAATAAATTTGAGCAAAATATATGCTTTTTCTTTACCAAGGTCACGTGGTCTTTAATTATGTTAACACCAGAGTTGCTTTAGTGAAGCCTTAAAATTAATCTACTAAGTCAGCTTTAACTGAGACATCTATTTGTTCATTTAGCTATTATAATAGTCCACTTCTCAACCATATAGGGCTATCATGACAAGCCTTATGTGTTATTTGATTTTTGCAATACTAAAAGTTTAATCAAATTTTATGACTTTTTGGTTCCTAATCTTGTTAAATCTTGGATTCAATAATTCACACATAAACAATAATTTTCAAACACTTACACTTATTTATCAAGCACCAAATAGTCATCCCAAATAATCACCTTTTTACATAAAATTTAACTATACTTATAGCCAAACATGACATAACAATTTTCAAGTACTCTCATCATCATTAAGACATCAAAACAGCATAATTTAACAAGTTTTTCAAATCCTCTTAAAACTCGTTACAATAGATACTCAATTCTTTTACAATTGGTTTTCAATCTATTTAATAATATACCTTGATCATGTTATTTAAACCGCTAAATTACATAATTTTACATTTTATTTAACAATTATTCATAAATCTGAAATTCAAAATTTAAAGATTACCTTTCTCTTCCAAAACAAGAATAAAATGTAAAATTTATATAAAAAAAATAGTTATTTACCTTTGCTAATACAACTTAACTTAATGGGGTCTTGTTGATTTTCCTAAAAAAATACCTTTTCTTATTCAACCTTAAAGCTTTCCCACTCTAATGTTTTTTCCTTTTAAGCCCATTTTCATTTGCATTTTAAATTTGTCTTCTATGATAAAAATCACTCTTAAACGCTTTCAAAACATAAAATCTTAGAAGAACAATAATTAATTGGAAGAAGAAATCTTTGAAAGCAAGTCACCTTTATTGCTTTAAAAATGTTTTCCACATCAATAGGAGAGATGAATATGAAAAAATATATAATATTAATGAATTCATGTGCTTTTTTTATTATAGTTTTGTTTAATTGTCAATAACCTTCTTTTCAAACTTTAATTACCCTGAAATTTTAACCCTAAATAAAAAAATAAATTAAAATATTTCTTGTGAATTTTTTGTTCAATCAAATGAAGGATTGAAAATTATGCTTGACATTATAAAAGTAGATGGTAGATAATTACTTGAAAGCATAGTGTATATATAGTAACACTTGCATGATATATATTTTTAATTAAAAACAAATGAAAATAATACTTATTTAATTTTTAATATAACACTAGAATTATATTAAAAAATAAAAATTTAAAATCCTATCAACCAAAATAATTATAATAAAGTTAGAAGCTGAAAAAACAAAACCATCCTCGCTTGACAGCTGGCAGCTGTATCCTCACCTATCAAAGCATCTCGTGATGACCCTCTGGGGATTTGTTCGAGTAGTCAAATTGTTCATAATGAAATATTGCGCAAACCGATGTGAATAGTGAAAATGACTGATCCAAAATAGCAGAAGTTTATTCGTCCGTTCCTTATTGCTCGTCGTCATGATCTATCTTTAAAGTATAGAGAGAGAGAGAGAGAGAGAGCTCTTTCTGGCCTTTTGTGTTAAAGAAAAATTTAAGACTCACATGGAGGCCAGATCAGATCGTGCTTGTGGGTCACACACAACCCTTTTCCATCTTAAATAATTGCCTCGCTTTGTGACCTCAAATTGTACTTTATGGCCCAAACTTAAAGAGAGAAGCCTTTTTGAAAAATGTGGAACCACCTCCCATTTGATCTCCTTGCTCACATCTTCTCCTTCCTCCCTCCCGACTCCTTGGCTCGTGCCAAGACAGCATGCCGGTACTGGCAAACCTGCGCTACTTCAATGGTCGGACACCACCAACCATGGTTTGTTGCTCTGCCCACACGCAGTCGTGGGCTATGCTGTTATCTTCACAATCCAAATGTCGACAGGTGGCACGAGTTATCTCTCGAGTTTCAACCCGAACCGACCCGACCCGTTGCTCCGATAGGGAGCCTAATTCTTTCAAGACCCGCAGATTCTACAGCTCTCCAATTAGCTATGTGCAACCCTTTCACCCAGGAATTCAGGTACCTTCCAATGCTAAAGATTGCGAGGACAAATCCAGCTGTTGGTGTTGTGATCCTAGGCCCAACCCAACATAGTCCATTCTTACATTTTCGAGTCTACGTGGCAGGAGGTATGGCCGCAGCTCCACGCGGATCTGCCACGTATGTGCCCACAGTTGAAGTTTACGACTCGGAGGATGACGCGTGGAAGATTGCGGGGCCAATGCCAGTGGAATTTGCGGTGAGGCTAACGGTCTGGACCCCTAATGAGAGTGTCTATTCGAAAGGGGTGCTATATTGGATGACCTCGGCCCGGGCTTATAGCATAATGGGCTTTGAGATTAAGTCCAACAAATGGCAAGAATTGAGTGTGCCCATTGCAGATAAACTTGAATTTGCAGCATTAGCTCAGCTCAATGGGAGGCTGACACTTTTCGGTGGCAGGAGTTGTGGTGGCGATGCCTGCGTGTGGGAGTTGGATGAAAGGCACGTGTGGTGTTTAAAAGAGAAGATGCCAGTTGAATTGGGAAGGAGAATTTTAGGGGGCAGGGCAAGTTGGGCGGCAACAAAATGTGCAAGGGGTGATGGGGCTCTATTCTTGTATAGAGATCTCGGGTCAGGAATGGCGGTGTGGAGAGAAGTTGGTGAGAGAGGGGGATGGGAATGGTTCTGGGTAGAGGGGTGTTGTTCAATAAAAGGCAAACAAGTGCAAAACTTGCCGGTTAAAGGTGTGCTGATTCACCCCAATCTCGCTCCTTCTTGTGCGTTCTTCCAGCAAAGACGATGAGAATCTAGCATCAGAGGGGCCCTCTTTCAATTGCAATGTAAGAGGCAAATGAGAAATCTGCTCTGAAACAGATGCAGCAGCAAGGAATGGTCCAATGGATTTTGCATTAAGTGATTGTCTTCATATAATAGAGGCTGCCATGATTTCTGCTAGGAAAAATAGGCCACCCACCAAGGTGCTGTAAGAAGCTGGAGAGGTAATAATAATACACCGAGTGTATTTGGTAAGCTTTAAAGAAACACTTTGATGATACACTAGAGTTTTTGCAGGCCATGTGGGTGTGTTTTGTAAGCGAGGGAGATCAGGACAGTCTTATCTGTACAAAACATGAAAACTGTCAGAAGTTTTCTTGAATTCGCCTGATTTTTTATTTTTTTTTTAATTTTGTCCATTCATATTTTATTTTATTTTATCTCTGCTTTTTTTATACCAAATTTTATTCTCATTGCCTTAATTGTTATATTTTTTTTTAAATTTTTTGATGGTTAAGAATCTAGTTCAAGATTATTATTTTTATGTTTTATGGAGGATTATTTCAGTCTAATAATTAGAGTTGCTCGTTTTGAAAACTGGACTAATTTGACTTTGATATATTTTTTTTAATTTTATCATTTCATATTAAATTATTGGATTTTAAACTTTTTATTTTCACCTCTCAGTTTTTCAAGTTATTTTGAGTTCTAGGTTAGTTAAGATATTTCTCAATTTATTTATTTTATCAATTAATGTTGGTATACCGGGTCTTCAATTTTTTATTTTTATTTTTATATATTTTTTCGTTCTATAAAGTTATCTTGGATAATAGGTTTATTCAGTTAACCATGAATGAATCAAGTTTTTTTTCAATGTTTATTACTGTATTTATTTTTGGATTTTTCTTTCAAGTCATTTCTATTTTTTAAAAAATAGATTTTTTTTTTTTAATCTGAAGACTCTTCTCTTACGTTTCTTTTTTGTTTTAAAAAGAGAGAACCTCGTTTTTTAGCATGCAAGATATCATGTTAATTTCTAGCTTGTAATTCCCTGCCATTTATCACGAATTCACCCCCTTTAATATTTTATTCAAAATCCATTGTATCTTCACCTCGTTTATTTACCATCCAATAGGTGTGTGAGTGTGTGTGTGTATAAGATTTGAAGCTAAATCAAAATAACTCATAAACCTAGGTATAATTTGAACTAAACGTTTGATTTACTTCGTTAAATTAAAGAAAATGTAAGATTCCAAAACATTTTTTCCATAAGAGGGATCCAAATCAAATGATGCCTTTTTTACTTGATAGTCGAGTTTCAGGACAATAGCATTCCCTTGGCACAAATGTCAAGCAACCATTTCCATGGTTATGGATATATATATCCTTCGCGTTCTCTGTAAATTCGTCTATGATCTCGAGAATTTGATGCGTTAAAGTAAGCAAAAACATGTCTGCAAGATTCATAACCCCCCGTAAGATCACCAAATTGAAAGTTTGAATGTGCTGATAGAAAGACTGCAGCCAAACATTATAAAGGCAAAATAAGGATTGTGTCAAGAAGTAGGGTAAGGAATCTGGCCAGGGTCGTGTGGAGTTCTGTGGCGAGAGACACTCTTCGCAAACTCATAAATACCATTAGAGAGTATTTGAATTGGTGGTTTGAATCTCAGAGGTTAACCCAACATGTTCAGAAGGTGATAGAATCAACAGCACAGGCTGTCCCAGTTCAATTGAAAATACAGGCTGAGAAATAGGATGGCCCATTTCTAGTAAATGCCACCTTGTCAGAAACTTCTTGTTCCAATAAGTTTCTCATCGGGTTCTTCTAGTCGCTGGGTCATCGGGAATCAGAAAATCATAATCGGGCCAACAAGTAGCTTCTATCTCTCCTACAAAGTTTGTGGATGGATGGGATTTTTGCAGTTTTCAAATGATTAGAATTAAAGGGATTGCAATTGTAAACTGACAAAAGAGTCCAGTCCCTTTCAGCCCACGAGAAGAAACTTCATCTACTTTGCATAGGAGATTCTGTCTTTTTTTATTGCGGACTTACTTTTTGCCTGCGCTTTTTTTTCATCGTTTGAGTTATTTTTTGAGTTTTTATCATTTTTGTTTTCAATTAGGTCTTTTTATATTTTGTTCGCTTGAAATTTGGGGTTTTAGTTTGATTTAGTGTACCTCGTATGAGCTTTTCATTGTGAAAAAAAACTTGACCAGTGTTTCATTTTGAAAAATAATTTTAAATAAAAATCATGTCGATAATTAGTCATTAATTTTTTAATTAAACTTATGTAATTGTTAATTTTATAATTTATAAAATTAAAATTACTTAGAATACATATAAACTAACCCGTATACCTTCATTAATCTAAAGAAAAACTATACAACAAAGGAGCAGTCAAATGTGATTTAAGATGTTTTATTAAAAAAAACGAGAAATTTAGTGGATTAGTTCCTTTTTTTTTTTTTTTTTTTTAAAAAAAAAAGCGTTGCTCCGCTTAATTAATTGATGGAAAGAAAGTCAAATTTAATTTATTTAATCAGTCGTCTGAATTTAATTTATTAAATTAATCAGTCGTCTGAAAGATGAAGGTGCTAGCCAGCTACGACAGCATGTGGGGGGTCACATTTTCGATTGTTTAGAAAAACTTTAGTGGCTATTAATTCAGCCATTTTATTATTGGGTATTCGATTGCGTCATATGTTGTTCCCTCCTCGTGAGACTAATCACGTTCCTTCCTTCTCAAATCTTTAACTTGTTCATCAAAAATTGGAAAGAAATTTTCCTTCACATACTATATATTTGAGAGTTGATGTATTTATATCTTGTTTGAAATCAAATTATTTGCTTAATTAAATTCAATTTATAAGTAAATTTAAATTATATTATAACTCTTATAATTAGAATAAAACACCAAAAGGTCAATTATATTATTTATAATATATGGAAAAATAAATTAGCAATTTTAATTACTTTATTCTTGATTTAAAAATTATTTTTGTTATGAGAGATTATTGTAATAATTTAGAGGATCTCCACTCTAATTTACTTATACATATTTTTATATAAATTAAATTCAATTATATTGTGTAGTAAGTTGTATAGCTAGTTGCCTTAGAATCGATTTTTTTCATGGAAGAGACTGATTAAGCACGAATTTATTATGGTTCAAATAATAATAATAATAATAATAATAATAATAATAATAATAATAATAATAATAATAATACTGATTGTATATATTAGTAGTGCCTTTCTCTTTTAAAAAATATCCTGAGTCGGAAACCTTTGTTCCAATCCAAAAATATTAATAATTAATTATCATAATAGAAACCGGATGACACAAGGAACAACTTGTTGCAGGTGAATTAGATGCCAAAAAAGCCTTCAATTGATTTGAACCTTCTCTTGGTTTTGAAAATCCACAAATCAATCGCTGTGCTGTCTTTGTTGAGCTTCATATATGATCAAACAAGCTCTCGGATAATCGTTCCAGCAATTTCTTTCCTCCATTTCTTAGTTTTGGCTTCAACATATATATATATATATATATAGCCCTTAATTTTACATGCAAAAACAGGAGTCCAAGCTAGATGGTGCATGCTAAAACAAAGGCGGCTTCGCGTGGAGGATGAGTTAGGTAAGGGTCAGAAATGGCGAAGACATATAAACCAATCACTAACCACGTATTTATTTGCCCACATATCATAGTAAACCTGAGTAATTGATCGTATAATACACAGTAAACAGCAAATGAAATCACAGGCCAGACAGTTAATTAAGTGAGTAAATTTACAAAATAGTTATTTTACCATGATAAAAGAAAAATTACGACAATCTTTTTTGCGAGATGAATCTCAACAGAAAGAACAAGGCTAAACAAGTCTTGTTATATTTGACCAAGTTGCCTTCTTGTGACCTATCTCTCTTTAACCGAACCATCCCGACCATTGTTTATCTTCTTGTTTTATGTCCCTTTCTATAAATATTAGTATATAGAAAGAGGAGAAAAGTCGTATATGAATGATTCATTCGTATATAGCCAGCGCCAATTGATAGAGAGAGAGAGAGAGAGAGAGAGAGAGAGAGAGGATTGATTAATGGCTGGCTTGCAAAGATCTGCTATGTCTTTCAGGAGGCAAGGTTCCTCAGGGCTTGTATGGGATGATAAGCTTATCTCAGGAGAGCTGAACCAAAAACAAGAGCAGGAAGAACAGGAGCCACAGCATGATCGAAAGACAGATATCAAGCTAGAGAACGATGTCAGACCAACTTCAAGATCATCAACGACGCCCAGCATCACCATTGAGAGAAACCGATCCAACGGCGGACAACGTGGCTACCGCACCGGCAGGGTGTCTCCGGCGATAGAGCCTCCCTCTCCAAGAGTGTCTGCATGTGGGTTTTGTGGTGCTTTCGGAAAACGAGCAAAGAATCATCGTAAGAAAGCCGTTATGGGCAGATCATCCCGTTAGTTTTCGTTATTTCGATGGAATATTCCTGTTGAAATGAGGTGTGGTTATTTATAGTATGGGCATGTTCATACAGGTTTGTAGATTTATGAAAACTTGTCAGTTCATCTCAATAAAGTGAGATGTAGGAATTCTTAGAAGGAAAAAAGAAGAAGAAGGTTATGGATTGTATTTTTGTTGTGTTAATTTATCGTGGCGGTCTGTTTTCTTTTTATATGTTTAGATTATGTGTATATGGTCTCGGTACTTGAGGATTTTATTTTATTTTTGTGTACAAAATCTAAACTCAATTTCGCTTCTCTTCCATGTCTATTCAAGTTGCCTTGTATCCGGAATCTTACTCTAAACATACATCGCAAAACTACCTGATAATACATGGGATTTTAGCTAGATTTGAACATGTTGTAAATGACTCGATTTTATTTGTTGTGGCTGGGATTAAGGATATGGGTTCTTCCATCGCTCCCAAATTGTTGAAGAAATCACAGAATCTAGGTGAATCTAACCTTCCAGTTCTGCTCACTCCTGGAAGAGATTTATCGGGATCACCAGAGATCGCTGGACCCTGTTAAATAGGTTGTCGCAATTCGTCAACTATTTGTAATGCTTTTTCTCCACTCATAACAACTTTAAAGGATGAGTGGCTTAGGTGGTGGTGCTTTACACCTATTTCCTGCAGTTTTATTTTGATACGGATGTAATCAGCATCCACCGAACCAAAACCCCACCAATGCACTAAATGTTAGGTCAGCTAGGCTGTGGGTACAAGATATCTAACCAGAACCCAAGACTCGGGTCATGGTTAAACGGGTCAAATCAGGAGCTGGCCAATTTACTTGAAACCGGCCTCCGAACATTTGCATTTAATGTCTCTGCACAAATTATCATACAATACAAGCCTGTCTTTCTGTGATAAAGAATTCACATGCGCTCGGATGATGATGCCATGATGGTTTAGTTACAACCACATGGTTGGATAAGAATCCTCCATTTTTATTTTTATCTACCCTTCTTGGGTGGGGTGAGCGGATTTAAAAATTCTCTCGTGGCCTTATCTTATTAAAAATACCAACTGATTATTATTTCTTTAAGAGTAATGAGTTAAATGTTGAGTGGGTTAAGTAAATGAATGATGATTTAAAAATATTACTATAATTTATTTAGAGATGTTTAATAAATTTTCTTGGATTATAGTCTCAAAATCTAAACCTAGAAGTTTAAAAACAAAACAAACCTCTTTAACCACAGGGTAAACTTTAAGATAACACTTAAATTATCTTCTTTTATGATGTCTATCCTACTATGTTTGAGCTAACATAAAACTTTTACTTCATTTGTTGGTTTTATTTTCGTGTGGACATTTAGATTATACTAGTTTACAAGTTTATGTTATGTTATATGTACGAATTTTTTTTTAAAAATAACAAAAAAATATCTAAATTGTAGAGAGCTATTTTCTATTACGATTAAGTCTTGTCTAGAACAACAATCATGGAACCTCTAAGTTTGATTCCTTGTTTAGATCAAGTTTAAAATTAAATTATGTAAGAATTATTCTAATATAACTTTGATAACACGACAAGTCCAAAGATAACTCAATCAAAATATAAACAAATCCTAAGAAAATAATTAAGAAAACATATGATGAAATTATATATATGTGTTTGTGTGTGTGTGTGTGAGTGAGTGAACACTATTGACCTAACTCTTTGGCCAGTCTAATTTTTCTTGTTCCTAGAATTATGCAATATAAAAGTTTATCTAAAGTTTAAGATTTATCTAAGTGTGTAAGATAATTTTAATATGTTAAGAATATAAATGCAACAGGAAAATCTCCAAAGTCATTTTGTTGTTGAGCATAGAAAATTCTTATAATTTATGCCAAAACTTTAGGGTTTTTTTGTGTAGATTAAAAACTTAGAATTTTCATTAAAAAAATTTTGTTAGTTGAAGGAACCTTTATATATAAAATAATTTTGTACTTTTATCTATCACAGATGTGTTTGTCCCACAACAAGAGCCCAATAGAATTTAAACTTTAATTGTCACTTAATTAAAATTTACAAGAGATGGTGTATCTTAAATACATTTTCAACATTTTTTTACTTGGTTAATATGACACCAATTATAAAAAAATGATAATATCTTTATAGAGTTTAAAATATCCAATAACTAGAAACACTCATATAAATTATTTCAATTATATTTTATAATCAAGTACCTCCTCCTTCCATGTATTAAAATATATTGAATCATCAAAATAACAGCTTATGGAGAAAATATATTTTCAATAAGTTACTTGAGCCCAACTTTATATATTTCAATATATATATATATATATATATATATATATATATATATATATATATATGTCGCACGTCGCCGCATGACATCTTGGGAGAGGGTCTCGACCGGTGTTGAGGAGTTGCCACTAGTTGGTGAGGGTCGTTAGGAAAACTTGGTTGCATTGGTCTGATCAAAGATTCAAGGGTAGTAGAGTAGTTGCGTAAAGGGAAGATATTCACACTCCTAGTACGCCTTACCTGAGGTAAACTGCATTATATATTTTGATGTGGATTTTAATGTTTTAATGGGCTGTATTTATTCATGTGAATAAATCTAGCTTTTGAAATTTTATAACATACACACTTTCCACAACCGGTGCTAAATACTACGTTAGCTTTCTTGACAATTATTCCAAATTCCTTTGGTTATTTCCTATTAAACTAAGATATGATGTTGAAAATGTCTATTTAACTTTTCAAACATATGTTGGAAAACAATTTGATAGGAAAATCAAAGGAATTCAATTTGATTTAGGTGTAGAATATCGATACCTCAACACTTACTTTCGTCAAAATAGCATCAATCATTGCCTAAGATACCCTCTCACTCACCAACAAAATGGCTCTATTGAGCGCAAACACCGACACATCGTTGAAGTTTGTTTGAGTCTGTTAGCTCATTCAAATTTGCCTATGATATATTGGGAAGATGAGTTTCAAACCGTTACATATATCATAAATAGATTTCCACCACCTGTTTTGCATCACAAGCCCCCATTCGAAATACTATATAATAAAATACCTGACTATCATTTTATGCATGTTTTTGGTTGTGCTTGCTAGCCAAATCTATTACCATGTATAAAAAACAAACTCAATTTTCGATCTAAAACATGCATTTTCATTTGCTATAGCCTTTGTCATCAAGGTTACAGTGTCTTGATCTCTCTAAAGGTAAATTCTATGTTTCTCATAATGATATATTCGATGAAACATTCTTTACATACTCCAAAAAAAATTGTCTCTACAAGTGATCAACACCATCCTTTCGGCCCCGTTTGTTTGCTGGAAAGTGGTTTACTTTTGGAAAGTGAATTCCCGGAAAAATGAATTCCTGGAAAATGAATTTCTAGAAAGTGAATTCCGATGTTTGGCAGTGTTATGAAAATGAACTGGAAAACACTTTCCAGTGTTTGTTTATGTTATGGAAAATGATTTGGAAAATAATTTATTAATAAATTAATTTTTTTTCTCAAGTTTATTAAAATAATAAGGAACAAATCTTACAAATTAAAAAGTTGAATGAGAATGAAATTGAAAAAAAATATAATTTCATAAATTATCTCAAATAAAATAAATAATAATCAAAATAATAGAGATCAAATTTAATTTTTTTTAAAAAAATAAAAGGTGAATAAATTAAAATAATAATAATTAACATTTCATAAATTATTTCAAATAAAATAAGTAACAATAAAAAAAATGAGGACCAAATTTGATAGATAAAAAATTTCAATAAAAAAATGATAAGAAAAAAACAAATAGCAATTATAAAAATAAGAACCAAAATTAATATAAAAATTAAATTTTAAGAGATGGAATTGAAAAATAAATATTCAAAACAAATTATATATAGCAATCAAAAGTTTGAGGATCAAATTTGATATAATCAGCAAATAATGACATTTCTAAATTTTTCACAACTTCCGGAAAGTGTTTTCCGCCCAAATTTTCCGGAAAACACTTTCCTGAAAACCAAGCCAAATTCTTCTTTGACTGGATAGTGTTTTCCGTTGATCGGAAAGTGTTTTCCGTTGACCAACTTTCCAGAAGACAAATAAACACAGGAAAGTTTGGAAAGTGGTTTCCCGGAAAGTGAATTCCGGGAAACAAACGGGGCCTTCATGTCTATTTCTTTTCCCTCAAAAATCATTATGCCCGTATCCCCCAATTCAACATATTTGCATCCTCACCATATTTCTACATGCACACCACATGTTTCTATTATATTGATTTTTTGCAGGTACAGATCAAGCACCACCTCTAGCAGTCACAGGACCAGCTCTAACTCTAGTAAACACAATAACAAGTCCATCTCCATCTGATTCTCCCGCTATGGCACCAGTTCCATCTACTGATACACATGCAATTCTTATAAACACTCACTCCATGATCACATAATCCAAGAGTAATACTCATAGTCCTTGCCAATCTAATGACGACTTCATTCAATATCCAATTCAGTGACAGCTTTATTAGATAGATATCCACTGCCATGGGTATTAACAGCAACAAATGTTCCCATAGTGACAAAACCAATGTCATACAGTCAAGCCTTAAAATCACCACATTGGTGAAAGGCCATGAATAAAGAGCTCTCAACATTACTACACAATGGCACTAGGTCCTTGGTGGTTCCTCTCACACACGCAAATATTGTTGGATGTCGATGGATATACAAATCAAAAGGAAGATGGATGAAACTACTGAAACGTATAAAGCATAATTAGTAGCGAAAGGGTTTCACCAACAAGAGAGAATTGATTTCTCTGGAACCTTCAGTCTAGTCATAAAGCATGTCATCATTCGGTTAGTCATCTCTATTGCAATAACCCATAAGTGACCTATGAAGCAATTAGATGTTCAAAATGCTTTCATGCACGGTGACCTCAATGAAACTGTGTTTATGCTTTAGCAATAAGGTTACATTTATCCTCAGTATCCATGTGTGTAAACTCCACAAGTTTCTTTATGGTTTACACCAAGCTCCTCACTCTTGGTTTTCAAAACTGTCAAACAAACTTCATTCCTTGGGCTTCAGTGAAAGCAAGACATACACCTCTCTCTTTGTACTTCAAGAATTGAATTATGTAATCTATATTCTCATCTATGTAGATGATATAGTGATAACTAGGTGGAGTACTACTGTCATTGACAATATTATCAGTGCACTATAAGCCTTTTTTATTGTCAAAGATCTTGACAATCAGCATTATTTTCAGGCATTGAAGCACTCTGGTGCACAAATGGACTTTACTTAACTCATTGTAAATATATTGTTGATTTGCTTCATAGAACCTAGATGGAACACGTCAAGCCCCACACTGGTCCAATGGCTTCCACATGCCAACTTAATTCTACATATGGAACTCGATTCGAAGATGTCTACCTCTATCGCAGTGTTATAGATAGCATGCAGTACTTTGCTTTCATAAGACCTGATTTAGCATTCTTTGTTCACAAAGCAAATTTATGCATAAGCCTCTGGACACTCATTGACTCGCTATGAAACGTATACTACACTATCTTCAGCATTCAATCTTAACTGGTTTATACATCACCAGATGTGTTGATTTCACCTTGCAAGCATTTTCAGATTCGGACTAGGCTATAGACAGAGATGACTGTAGATTAGTTGGTGTTTACTACATTTACATGGGTTCCAATATAATTTCTTGGAGCTACAAACAACAGTCCATAATAGCTCACGACAGTACAAAGGTTAAGTACAAAGCAATTGCAAATATTGTTGCTGAACTTACTTGGTTCAAATCAATTTTTCATGAACTTGGTCTGCCTCCACAGCGTAGCCCAACCTTGTGGTGTGATAATATTGACATTACTTAGATCATATCAAATCCTAAATTTCACATCGAAATTGACTTCTTTTTCATCCGTGACAAAACATGCAACAAAGATCTCATGGCTCAATTCATCTCCAACAAGGATCAATTAGCTGATGCACTTACGAAACCTTTGTTGCCAACAAAATTCAGACAAGTTCAACTCAATGTCATAACCCAATTTTGGGTTATTCTCCTAAATCTACCCAAAAATAAGAAAATAAAAGGGGTAGGTGTCGGCAAAAAAAAATCAAGGTAGAAATTTTGGAAGTTTTCGAGATCTCGATTATACCTCTCTTGTGCTCAGAAATGAAGGAAAATACAGATTCAAGGCTAACATAATTTATTATCGGATAAATCTGTATAGAAATTAAGTCGAAAGATATAATTATATTTTATGGGCCATTTAGATTTAATCATTGTCTAAATTAAAAGTGTAAATTAATCGCTGGCCAATTTAAAAGCGCAATGATACGATCGTACTGTTTTTTATACTCGTAAACAAAAAAGAGCACAAATTCGCGACTAATGTAATTTATTATCGGATAAATCTACGGAAAAATTAAGTCAAAAGATATAATTATATTTTTATGGGCCAATTCGATTTAATCATTGGCCAATTTAAAAGTGTAATTATGTTTGAGAATTAATTTATGGTCCGATTGAAGGATTTACTTAAGCGTGATGACTTAATTATACTTTAAATTGGTCAAATTAATTTTATTAAGGGTTTAGTCAATGAGAAATCAAGTTCTTGAATTTAATTCGGGTTCAATTGATGAGATTGGAATTTTCGGAGACCGATTTAAATTTTTTTAAGCTACTTATGCGAAATCGATGGCCAAATTGAAAAAATTGAGAGTTTAATGGTAAATTGAGGGTTAAATTGCGCAAATAAAAAATCATGAACCAAAATAAAATAGGCGGATAAAGTCTAGGCTAATATTTAATATTCTTACTTGGGTATAATTACACAAAATCATGAGTTTAAATTTAATTGGGGTGCAATTCGAACAATTATAAAAAGGAGGACCAAATCACATTTTTTGTCAGCAAAATCATTAGCGTGCACTGTTCAATCACCTGAACAGTGCAAGCACGCCGCCTGAGCAAAGCCCCATTACTGGGCAATGCACAAGCATCAGCCCTTGGCTGCATGCCATGGGCAGCCGAAGGGCTGCGTCCTCTGTTATAAATATGAGCAGAGGGAGGACACGAAATGGGAGGGAAAAAAGAAAAAAGAGAGAAAAAAGAACAGACAAAGCAAAAAATACATACAAAAATTTTATGTGAAAATTCTGAATCTTTATCCCTCTCATTTCTAGGCTCTCTCTCTTTCTCTCATTTGCATTTTTCTCTCAGTTTCCTCTCTCTCTGTAAAACCAAACCATCGCTCTCTCTCTCTCTCTCGGTTCAACAATAGCAACCATCAACTCCAACCACCTTGCACCACCTCATCACCATAGGAATCCTTCCCTCCACACCAGCAACCCAGCTATGGTTTCCGATGAAGCAAAGGCAGAACAACCCCAACAACTACAACGCCACCGTCACCTTTCGATGTCCACTCTGGCCACCACATGCCACCATTTTTAACGACACAATGACCAGAAGAACCACCTCGATGTCCTCTACATAACGGTATTAAAAGATACATCATTCATCACGCTCGAAAATCTCTCATTTTACTGTTCATTGTCTCCCACATAAATACTGCCCTGATTTACAGTTCACATGCTGTGAACAGTAACCGGGTCGGGTCAGGCTGGGCTTATGCCCGGCTTGACTATTAAATGAAACGGGCTTCCAGCCCAAAAATAAATGGGGCTGAAAGCCCAATCCAAATTTAAGTGGGCCTAAAGCCCGTATAAGTTAAATTTTGTAGTGGGCTGGCAGTCCAGCCCAGATGCTGGGTTGGGCATTCCAGGCCACCAACGAGTAGGCTAGCAGCCGGGTCCATCTGGACGGGGCAGTCCAGCCCATCAGCAATAAATAAAAAAATAAAAAATAGAAAAAAATAAAAATTTCAAAAATAAAAATATTATTTTTTTGGAGAAAAATATCTATAACAAAAATGTGATTTTGTGCATATGGCCAATACACTAGCATATTTTAAAAATTCTTTTTGTTTTTTAAAAAATATATATTTTCTTGGAGTTTGAAGAAAAATGTATTTTAGCATGGATTTCGCAAAGACAAATCATTTCTCGCATTTTTGAATTCTAAAACATGTTTGTAAAGATTGAAAGGGTATTGGCCAATATTCTAAAAAATATTAAAATCTTATTTTTAGGAATTTATTATTCAGTGTTGGTATTTGGATAAATAAATTCTAAGGGATTAATATCCAAAATATTCGGCGGGAATAATTTGCTATTATTCACTGTCGGTGTTTTGGATAAATAAATCCTAAGGGGTTAATATCCAAAACACTCGACGGGGATAATTTGCTATTATCCACTGTCGGTGTTTTGGATAAATAAATCTTAAGGGGTTAATATCCAAAACACTCGACGGAGATAATTTGCTAGTATTCACTGTTAGTGTTTGGATAAATAAATCACAAGGGGTTGATATCCAAAATACTTAATGGGGATAATTTGCTATTATTCACTGTTGGTATTTGGATTAATAAATCCCAAGGGGTTAATATCCAAAATACTCGACGAGGATAATTTGCTATTATTCACCGTTGGTGTTTGGATAAATAAATCCTAAATGGGTAAATATCCAAAATATTTGATGGGGATAATACACCATTATCATTTAATCAACATATTCTTTGAAAGATCAAAATCATAACAAATCATAAGCAACCCAAAACATCAAGTAGCTTACCTTAGGTAGGGCGTATTAAGGGTGTTAAAATCTTCGTTTTACGCAACCAGTCCCTTGCCTTAGAATCTCTGAAAGACCAGTTTTAGGTTTCCTAATAATCATAATACTAGGTTGCGACTCCCTTTTTCCATAAAAAAATAAAGATAAGACCCCGACATGAATTTTCCAAGGGGAGGGTCGTCGCAATGCCACGCTCACGTGTGGGGTGCGACAGGATGGAGGGACTAGAGGGGCATTGATTTTGTCCCCGTGGATCTGACACTTATGACACTTGTAGACATAGTTCATGCAATCCTTCTCTAATGTCATCCAAAAATAACCAACTCTTTGTATTTTTCTAGCCATCATATGTCCACTAGCGTGAGTTGAGCAGATCCCTTAATGAACTTCTCATAATGCATCTCTGGCTTCAGCTTCATCTAGGCATCTTAGTAAAGTCCCATCAGATGATTTTTTATGCAAAATCTTCCCATCAAGATAAAAATCCATTGCCAACCTCGTCAAGGTCTTCTTTTCGGCTTTGGATGCCCCTAGGGGATAAGTTTGGTTTCGGATGAAATTCTTGATATCGTAGTACTAAGGGTTTCCATCTATTTCTTCTTCAACTGAGCAGCAATGAGCTGCGTTATTTATGATATCAATGTGTATCGATTGTAAGTTTTGCTCGAAATCTATCCTATCCGTAGAAGCTAGTGTGGTCAAAGCATCTGCAAACTGATTTCCTTCCCTTCCCAGATTTGTGAACTCTATTTCCTCGAATTCTTCAGCTAGTCTAGATAAGTATTCTTGGTAAGGTACTATCTTTTCTTCTTTGGTTTTCCATTCCCCTTTTACTTGACAAATAATTAGCATTAAGTCCCTGTACACATCTATCTTTTTTACATTCAACTCCAATGCAACCTCTAAACCAAGAATACAGGCCTCATACTTGGCAGTGTTGTTAGTGCAACTGACTTAGTTGCAACTGGATACTGTTTCTTGCCAGGAGAGATTATCACTTCCCCCACTCCATTACCACATACGTTTACAGTACCATCAAAGTATATAGTCTATCATTCTAGTTTCCCTTCCTCGACTGAAAGCACATCCTCATCGTGAAAATCAAAGTCTAATGGCTCATAATCTTCCATAGCATAGTCTGCTAGGTGATTAGCAATAACACTCTCTTTCACAGCTTTCCTTGTCATATATACTATGTCATACTCCGCTAGTAAAACTTTCCACCTTGCAATTCTGCTGGATAGGTAGGGTTTTTCGCAGATGTACTTTAATAGATCTAATTTGAAAATTAACCATGTGGTATGATACAACATATACTATCGTAACCTTTTCGCAACCCATGCTAGTGCGCAACATAACTTTTCAATCATAGTATACCTAGACTCACACTCCATGAACTTCATGCTTAGGTAATAAATGGCTCTTTCCTTTCTTCCGGTTTCATCTTGTTGCCCAAGCACACATCCTATCATTGTTTCAGCCACCGTTAAGTACAATTTCAATAGTCTTTTTGGTACAGGAGGAATTAGTAGGGGTGGATTTAGCAGGTACTGCTTAATCTTCTCAAAAGCCTCTTCACACTCTTCATTCCAAATCCCAGGATTATTCTTCCTTAACAAATGATAGATTGGGTCACAAGTCATGGTTAATTGGGATGTAAATCGAGCGATGTAATTTAACCTTTCTAAAAAACCTCTTACTTCTTTCTCAGTCTTGGGAGTTGGCATGGCTCAAATATTCTTTACTTTCTCAGGATCCATTTTTATCCCTTTGTCGCTCACCACAAATCCTAACTTCCTAGATTTCACCCCGAATAAACACTTTGCAGGGTTAAGTCTTAACTTATATTTTCTTAGCCTTTCAAATAATTTCTTCAATGTCTGGACATGATTCTCTCTTTCTCTAGATTTAGCAATTATGTCATCCACATATACTTCAATCTCCTTGTGCATCATGTCATGAAATAAAGTCACCATAGCCTTTTGGTAAGTGGCCCCAACATTTTTTAACCTAAATTTCATGACTTTGTAGCAGAAGGTTCCCCATGGTGTCACAAAGGTTGTCTTCTCATCTTATCATGCCATTTTTATCTTATTGTAGCCCGAGAACCCATCCATAAAAGAATATATGGAGCTACAAGCTGCATTGTCCACTAACATGTCTATATGTAGCAGAGGAAAATTATCTTTAGGGCTAACACGATTCAAATCCCTAAAGTCCACACAAACTCTAATCTTGCCCTTCTTTTTGGGTACTACAACTATGTTTGACACCTATTATGGATATTTGACTACTTCTAAAAAACCAGCGCTTCATTGTTTTTCAATTTCTGCTTTTACTTTGATCAAAACATCCAGATGAGTTCTTCTTAGCTTTTGCTTAATCGGCTTGCATCCTTCTTCCAACGGTACCCTGTGTACTATGATATTTGTATCCAATTCAGGCATGTCCTAGTAAGACCATGCAAAAACATCTACGTATTCTCAAAGCAGCGTAATCAAGTCTTCTCTTTCCTTCTGTGTGATCAGAGTTCCTATCTTAAGCTCTCTTCGTCTTTCTTCATTAACCTTATTTATGGTTTCAAGTTCCTCTTTAGCGGGTTTCCAAACCTGT
Organism: Salix dunnii; assembly: GCA_015731905.1. Classification (NCBI taxonomy): domain Eukaryota; kingdom Viridiplantae; phylum Streptophyta; class Magnoliopsida; order Malpighiales; family Salicaceae; genus Salix; species Salix dunnii. The sequence continues at coordinate 4,914,285 of CM027661.1, forward strand.
TCATGTTGTTCTATTAATTTTGTGACTTCCCTAATGTTATTTTCATCCCTCTCTCCCTCTTTTACAGCTATTATATATTCTTTAAAATTCAACCACTCATTCAGTGTAAAGTGCAGGTGTTGTAGTGGAAGTTCCGCTTTCAAAGCTCCTGAAAGCGAAAAGTGAGTGTAAATGCACAAAACAAAACAAAAAAGAGAGAGAGACGAACTAAAAATGCATAATCTCATTAAAAAAACATTTGGTTCAAAACAAAAAAAGATAAAATTCAATTGACCTGTTGAGCCTCGAATTAAAACAAAGCAAAAACAGCAAAACAAACATTGTTTATTACATTCTAAAAACCAATGGAGCTTCTGTGGTCTCCCATTTCTGAAACTTTTCTCCCTCGACTAGCTTTTGAATACATGTACTGGTAGTAAATTCCTCCAGAGCATAGGATGGTTAATTGCAGAAGTTCTTCCTCCCTTCTCCCAGATTGAGTTTTCTTAGCAATGCCCTCGACTTCTTCTTCTTCCACAGTGTTTATGCTCATAGACAAAAGCTTCTGAAGAGAGCTTTCATGTCCCTGGTCAGGTTGCATCACATATGCAACCTTTGGGAATGAAACCCTGATTGGAGGAATGACTAAGTTTCCTTCTTCAGGCTTCCTTCCTGTAATCCGCGCCATTCTCTTCTCTCTTCTTGCACTAGAAGCTTGCTTGTAATCTTATTTTCTAGGCTGATATCCCATCCTAAACCTTTGTTCCATAGCTTTCAACTTTGTTATACTAATCCACTCAACTTTTCCTCTTTTTGCGTCAAATCAGGTAGGAATCTCGTGCTATAAAAGGCTTTTAGCATCCATTTTGGTGGCCTCTGAGATACCTGGTTTTCTTATTATAGTATTTTTAGGCACCCACTCGGTGTTCACAACCTCGAACTCATGTAGGTTTCCATCCATACAATCTTCAGCTTCAATGAAAAGGAATGCCACATTCTTCAACATCGATACAGTCTCTTCGGCCTTAACAGTAACGAGGACACCATTGGCAATGTACTTCAAATATTGATGCAGCGAGGAGGTGACCGCTCCTGCAGAATGTATCCATGATCTTCCTAACAACATACTATAGGAAAGGTGGATGTCCATCACCTGAAGGGTTACTAGAAAAACTTGTGGACCCACGGCTAGTTCAACTTCGATTGACCCTAACACTTGCCTTGGTGAACCATCATATGCTTTGGCCATCATCAAACTTGGTTGCATATGGGAGGGGTCCACTAGCATCTTGTTCAGCATATGTCTTGGCAACACATTAGGGGTTGAGCCATTATCAATGAGAACTTTACCGATGAGACAATCCTTAAATCAGAACGTGATATACAAAGGCTTGTTATGGCCATTTCCTTCAGCGTCAAGTTCATCCTCAGTGAAATACAAGTAGTTTGAAGCATGGATCCTCCCTCCTAGATGCTTCATAGTCTTTTGTTCGATATCTTGAGGTACATAAGCCCCATTCAGTACCTTCTGTAAGGCATTGTGATGGGGCTCTGAATTGAGTATTAATGACATGATAAAGATTTTGGCAAGGGTCTTTTTCAATTGGTCAACCACACAATACTCATTATGCTTCATGAACTTCAGGAACTCATTTGTCTCCTTCTCTATCACAGGTTTATTTACCTCTAACTCTTTTTCAAAACCCAATGCTTCTTTGCCTTGGATTTTCTTTGTTTTTCCAACTCCTCGAGTGTGAAACAGTGGCCGCTTCAAGTCAAACCACTTATCTTGGTTTAGGAAAAAAAAGCCTCGACATTTACAATATAAACATAATTGCTTGGTATCGTCCTATAATTTGCCTTCTTTTCATATGAGGGCTTAGTTAATACCGACTTGGAGAGTTCATTAGCTGTTGATTGGATCCTACACTTCTTTATCGCTGCTATCTCTCTATTGCCCTTCATATCCTCGATCCTTAGTTCCCCTAGCGTTAGCATCCTTGCGACCTTTTGATGAAACTCGATACATTCATCAATGTGATGCCCTTTCTTGTTATGGAATAGGAAAAAAATCATTTTCTCCCATGCTGTATCTGATCGATTTCCCTAAATGTCCAGACTGCACCAACATTTCGTATAGCCTAGCCATGCTCACTTTTAGCACTTTTCTTTTATAATCGACTTCTAACGCATTCACCCCACTACTTCCTGCAACATGCTCGGGCAAGAGATTCGAGTTCACATTGGGTAAATCCTCAAAAGTGACCCACCTGATTTTGATCGACTACAAAACCTTCCTCTTAAAAGCTGCGCAAGTCTCAATGCTATGACCTGCATTACCAACATGGTATTCGCAAGTCAAGTTGGGGTTGTGTCATGCAGGGAAAGGGGGTTGTATAGGCAGTACTGGTAGGGGAGCAATCTACCCAATGCTTAGTAATTTGGCATATAGCTCCTTTAGGGTTATTAACAAGGGTGGTAATTATTCTTCCGGTTGTTGGTAGTCTCTCATTCGGTAATTAATTTGGTTGTTCACAGGGGACTTTGTGTGAAGGGCTGGTTTGGGACAGAGGGTTTGGAAAAATTGATATTGGTGATTTGGGGGTAGGTGTTTGGTAGCTTCTGTAATTTTTGTCTTTTCCCTTGTACCTATCCTCTAGGTTATTCACCTTAACTTCCTTCCTTTTCCAAACCCATCTGAGCATAAGCCCTTATGGACTCTTGAACTCCTTTCTCCATGGTTATCAAGCTGATCCTATTAGGAGCAATCTCTAGATTAAACTTGTATTGCTTTAAAAAAGCGTCTGTCATGTCCGTCCACTTTCTAATCCTTATGTTGTTCAGCCTTATATACTAGCTGAGGGCTGATCCTGTTAGGCTGTCCGGAAGAAATATATTAACAGCTTATCATTATGGAAAACCTCAGCCATCTTGTTGTAGTAGGAGCAAAGATGAGTCTTCGAGTATTATATCCTGGTATACTTTATAAATTCTAGCACCCTAAACTTCCATGAAATCACGATGTTAGGTACCAAACATGCTTCGGCTGCTTGGACTGGGTCTGACAAATCATTCCCTTCAACCGCCATTAACCTCTCCTCTAGTGCGGTCCATTTATCATACCCCGTATGGTCAGAGAATCTAACGTCTTGTGGATCCTTAGCCGTTAAATCCATTGTAATGGGAATTTTAATAAGCCGGATGGGATCAAGATGCTTATTTGGTGTACTTGTCCCTATATTTTATGGTGCCATAGGGCTTTGAACTGCTAGTGGTCTTCATCAGTTTGAGTAGACGTGCCTTCTCCATCCCTTACTCTTAACGTCTTTTCGAGTAAACTAGCTAACCGTGCTACGTCGCTTCGAACAGCTTCAAGCTCCTTTTGGTATTGGGATTCTGGCTTTGTCCTTTCGTTGTTTTCCATCTTTTTTCTTAACCGAGTGTTGTGGACTTTAGCAAGGGGATCTATGTTTCGTAGTGGAGCTATATCCATGAATGTATAAGAAAATGTATAGTATAATGCATGTATTATGATAAATATGCTTTGTGCAATGTATGGATGCATTCTTCTTGTGAACTATTAATAGCCAACACCTCATAAAATATGGGTTTCTTGTCACATTGCTGCTAGAAGTACTGCTTTTCAAGTCATTTGCTTAAGTCATATTCACCTAAAGATTGATTTCACATAAGAGATTGGTCAATGCCCTTTTCATTTATGTTCGACAAGCTTACTACATTTTTGGAAACATAAAGAGGAAAAGCAAATTAATCTTTTTCCTTTTCCACCTCTTTGGTCAAGGGTAAAAAAGCATTCTCGATTTTCTCCAAGAAGGCATCAGTCTAAGCTAGACTTTGACGGTAACAGATGATGTCTCTTCCTACATTTCTTACATTGATTCTAATGACCCGAGAGTGCGCAACAGCTTCATCCATTTGCTCATCTATCTTGGATATTTTTTCAATGAGCAACATATTGGTTTTATTCAGTGAAGTATTATTGGCATCGATTTGATCTTTGTACTTTCCATTAATGCTAGTTTCTCATCCAGATACTTCACCTTTTCTCTCTCTTTGCCGAGCTTTATCCTTAAAATTCTTATCTCATTTTCTTTAACTGTTGACTCTGCTTCAACAGCTTCTTGTTCTACAAACCTCGTCAAACGACTTTCTAACATTACATATTTATTATACAACTCTTCATACTTCCCGATTCTATCCATCAGCTCACACTAAACCTTTGCAAATTTCTCTTGGTAGTATTCTATGTTTCCATGGCATTCATTATGTTCGGTTTTCAATACACCCAATTCAGAGCAACTTTGCGTCTAATTTAGACTCATCTTTGTTAACTCTTTCTCAATTCCTAACCGAGCATTCTCCTCCTCAGCCAACTTAACTCGAGATTGGTTATCCTCACATCTTTAGATTGTATTTGCTCATCTAAAAAAGCTCTCCTCTTATCGCCTTCCATTACCATTTCTTCCATTATTGCCTTGTCTTTTCTGCTTTTGCTCAATTCCATCATGAGCTTTTCTACTTTTCTTCTCAAATCCTCTTCATTATCAACTCTTTTCCTCTTAACAGGCTTTTCTTTAGTTTGGGGAGATTTGATTTCCTCATTGATCATGGATAAAGGAATCAAGTCTCTCCATCTTGCATACCCGTCACTTGTACTAGGATCTCCCAAACCTTTTATTTCCAACAAAACTAGATGCTTCCAATCTTGTTTGATGACCTTCATGACTTCTTGTGCAACGGGATCCTTAAACAAACCAAAGAACTGAGCAATTCTTTTGGTACTCGGAACAAATTGCATGCCCCTATGTTATCTTACCACGAGAGCAGGAGCATAAATCACATAGCCGGTAATCCCTACCAATGGAACCCAAGGTCGCTGCCCACAACTCATTAGGACATTCACCGCCTTGACCCAAAGGGCTCTCCATTTGAAACCACTACTGCGTAAAATTTCTAGCTTCTCTACCCAACCCTGGTCATCTAGATCTCCCCATTCTTCTTCTTCCACTATCTCCAAAGGTTTTTGGTTAAACCACCAAAAATGGTTAAAAACTGGATTTTTCATTTCAATATGGCTAACCATCTAGATATACAACAACTGCGTGCAATATCTTATTGCTCCTTTCCCAGCTCTTCGATAATGGTTAAGTGTTATGATGGTTTCAGCCAAAATAGAGGCCACTGGGTTGATTTGAGTATTCTTATATTCTATATAAGCAGCAATAGCTTCTAAGCTTATTATACTTATTTGACTTGGGAACAACACAAGGCTAAATATGCCCAAGGCAATCAGTCTCTCCTTTTCTGATACAGACTTCTTTTCTAGTTCAAATTCTAACATCTTCCAATTCAGACCAACGACATTCTTCTCTAAAAATCTTTCCAAGTCAGAGATTTTGAGCAGCTTTGACAATTCCGGGATGATCTTGTCAAATCTCAAAAGAAAAATAAATTATATACAGATCTTTTGGAAATTCAGTCAACATCCCATATTCCTCCATGGTAGGACATAAATCTATGTTCCCAAAAGAAAATCGAAGATAGTCTGAGTCCTAAAAGTGAACTAAAGCTCACACTGCTGGGCTTAAAACTTCTACCTTTGAGATCTCCATCAGGCATCCGTACTTTCCAAAGAATGTATCCTTACCCACATCCTGAAAATGAGTCGTTAACTTGTTCACCTCATTCATGATGCAATTCAGATTCTTGATTGGTGATAGCCTTTCAGCATCGTTCTTAATACAGTCTCTCTCAGTCAATTGTGACAATTCAGAATTTTTCCCATATTCCATGATAGAAAGTTTAGTAGTGGTGGTCATTTTGTTCACAAGACTTGTAAGTCAAAATGCTATTTAGACTTTTTCTTTATATGTAAAAAGGATATTATGGAGCATGCACCCTGACGATAGGTTCTAGTTCCTTTATGTGAGACATAAGATAAGTTTACTACTTGGTCTCTAAAAAGGGTCTCTTGTTGTCCTAGTGATCACCTTCATAAACGCTATATGGGGGTTTAGCAGGTAATGGGATGGTACGTATATTAATCACTACCAGTCTAAACACTCAGCAAAGAGTTAGGGTTTACACAAACTTCAACCTTGACTCAAGTCATATGTAAGCTGCTAGTCCCCCACTTAACTTAAAGTTTACTATGTATGTTAAAAAATAATAAAGGTGATGCATGACAGGATATTTTTTCATATTCGATATGTCACGCATGATAGAATGTAAAGATGCATGTTAAAATATTCATAATAAAAAAATTAACATATCATAAACAAACAAAATTATCAAGCCTAGTCCAAGTGTCCTTAGTGGAGTCCCCATCCTGTCGCTTGTAGCCACGTGTTGTCCCCTGTGAGGGAGGTTTTTATTGTCTCACAATGGATTTGTTGAAGAGTTGCCACCTGGCTGTTGAGGGTCGCTAGGAACACCCGGTTGCACTAGTTTGATCAGAGATTCAAAGGTAGGGGACTAGTTGTGTAAAAGAAAGGTATTAGCACCCCTAGTATGTCTTACCTGAGGTAAACTGCATTGTCTATCTTGATGTGATTTTGAATGCTTCAACGGATAGTATTTATTCGTGTGAATAAATCTAGCCTTTGAATTTTTATTATGAGTTCATGAACCCAAAATAAAATATCAAGAAACAGACCCATCTAAATGACTTGAAACGATCACCTATTATGGATAAGTTTTTCACGAATTTGACCCTCGTAAAAAATGTTCCGATTGAAAAGAGAATCAGTCACCGCTTAGAATAATCTTGCGAATTTTATTGGTTATTTCAAGATATGCAAATGCTTACCTACTTGTAGTTTCTTCATTTACCACCTAAAATTAACCATTAATCCCCATGAATATTAATTTCACAATTGATCGATTCATAAAAAATCGACCACCACTCAGAATAATCCTGACGATTTTGATGGTTATTCCTGAATATATAAATGTTAACCTACGTGTAAATCCGACAATTACTACCTGAAATTAACCATTAATTCTCATGTATTAATTTCATGATTTATTTTAATATTAGGCCAATTTGCAAGATTTAATAAACTTGTTAAATCTAAAGTAAATTTTTGGAAAATGTTTTGGCCGTTTGCAAAGAAAACACATTTTTTATATTTCACTTTATATTCTTTTTTTCCTTAACAAAAAAACATAAATAATTGAATAAATAAAACACAACACAACACACACACACACACACACACATTCTCTTTTTGTTTTCTTTTTCATTATATTTTACAGATAAAACACAACACGCCCCATTCTCGTTTTCATTTCTTTTACAAATAATAATTAAAAAATACAATAACAATTCAAATAAACACATAAGCATAAAAAGAAAATTACATAGGAGAAGGACTGATGGCGCTGATGCGACCATATTATTTGATAGTTTCATACATATTTACCTAGTGTTTTGCATATGTTTTGTGTATTAAATGCCTTAATATTCTTTGTTTTATGTTTTGAAGGCATTTTTGGATGAAAGATGCAAAAACGAGGTAATTGGAGCTGATTGACAGATTTGACCTTCAGTCGATGTTTAGTGCAGAGCGGAAGCTCTAGAGATCGAAATGAAGTGATTCTAGTGGCATTAAAAAGATAACATCCATATCTTTCTATAATTCTAAGTAAAAATAAATAAAACAAGGAAGAGCATGGGAATCACATCCTTCAAAGTCAAATCTTGCAATCTGCCGATGTCGACCTTTGTCCATTCAAACCTTCATATCTCAATCTACAGAAGTCCGATTGATTCAAACCCAATTTTGGTGGATTCAGGACTCAAAGAAATATAAAAGCTCCAAATATCAGCTCAAAAAAACTTCATATAAAGGAGATATGAATTTTACAAGGGACAACAAAATTCTGCCAACTTGAGGAAGGACTATTTTGTAAAATAGATACTAGGGTTTCGAAGCATATATAAAAGGAAGAGAGGAGCAAGGAAATTTCGGCCAGCACCAAAGAAAACACAAATCTTCCTCCTCCAAACCCTAAATCATGTTCTCTTCTATCTTTTTATTTAGTTGTTCAATAGTTATGCAAGGCTAAGCTATTTTCTTAGTTGCAAGGACACAAAAACCTTCGGATTTCAAGAACCGTGAGATTTATTCTTCCTTCTATTTTCAGTTTATGTTATGAATGAGTATGATTGTTTTCCCATGCATATTTCCTATGATTGTTGTTGATGATTGCTAGAGCGGACTCTAAGTTATTATTGTGAACAATCTATTGTTAAGTTTAATATCAAAACCGAAGTTGTGGTATATGAACTTATGAAGCAACTAAGCTTGATAATTGTGGCGGAACTACGTTATTGAACTTAGAGAGAATATTTGAACAAATTGACACAAGTTGCAGACAACTTGTATGTTAATCTTGATGAAATTATCTAGTTCTTAAAGCTACCATTAAATTGAATTATTAGTGCGGACACTTTGATTGTTTGTTGGTTAGAATTAGTTATACGGCGGATCCGTTAATTAATCACGTTAAGAAAAGATAAAATTTTAGAACATAAACTGCATTTTTTTTGTTTGAAGGATCATTTCTAATTTCCATAGGTGAATGTGTGCTTGTGACCAAGGTTTGTTTTCTTGATAAGTTTCGGTTTTAATTGATTTTGTTTGCTAGTTTAATTGCTGCCATAGTTTAGATAATCACAAACCAAACCCCCCCAATCACATAACGTACAACATAAAAATCTGACTTGAAACTTCCTCGTGGGATCGACCCCTTGCTTGCTCTATACTATCTTGTGTGTTTTAAGCTAGGGTAATTAATTTGTGTAACCGCGACATCACAACAAATTTTGGCACCATTGCCGAGGAGGTAATTTTAGTTGATTGTTGTGCTTGTACTGTTATTTTTATTTTTTGTGATTAAAAAAAAAAAACAGAATTTTTGCTTGCGACAGTACTGTTCACTTGCGGCAGCGGTACTGTTCAAAACAGAGTTTTTGATGGAATTAGGTATAGATCTTTTATTTCCTGAAGTAAAAGGACGTTCTGAATAGGACTAGTGATTTATCACTAGCCCCACCCTTTGAGGCCAAATTCTGTTGTTTTCTAGTGTTTTTAGGTAGTTTTAGTTTTTTACCGTAAAATTTTCGTACAATTTGCATTGTTTTCGATCTCTTATGTGGTTACTTTCTTTTGAGTTTTCTTTGTGATTTATGCCTACAACCCGTTCTGCTAACCAAAGTAATCAAGTGGAGGTTGATCTCGAAATAGAAAACACTTTACGCAGGTTACGAAAGGAAGCTCGCATCAACATCATGGCTGTTGCACGACAACGGACACTTAAGGAGCTTGCTGCTCCTAACGTGGAAAACCAACCATTGTGCATAAACATAGATAGTAATGTGAACTTCGAACTCAAATCTAGTTTTATACATTTGCTACCAACTTTCAATGGTCTTGCAGGAGAAGATACTCATACTCATCTCTAGGAGTTCCATATGGTTTGTGTTGGCATGAAACCGAATGGAGTTGATGAAGAACAAGTTAAGTTGAAAGCTTTCCCTTTCTCTTTGAAGGAGGCAGCAAAGGCATGGCTTTTCTCTATTCTACCAGGATCTATTGGAACTTGGAATGCTATGAAGAAGATTTTCCTGGAGAAGTATTTTCCAGCATCTCGAGTTGTCAATATAAGGAAAGAAATATGTGGGATTCGACAATCTCATGGAGAGACACTTTCCGAGTATTGGGAAAGATTTGAGCAACTATGTATTCAATGCCCTCATTATCAAATACCAGATTAGCTGCTCATTCAATATTTTTATGAAGGATTAATGCCTACTGACCGTAGTATCATTGATGCTGCAAGTGGAGGCGCATTGGTGGATAAGACACCCGAGGTTGCACGCCACTTGATCTCAAACATGGCAGCCAACTCAAAATAGTTTGGCACTTATGGAGACTTCTCCAACAAACGAGTAAATGAGGTAAGTATTTCTAACCTTGAAAATAAAGTTAATGATCTTACTTCTCTTGTGCGTTCTTTGGCTTGTGGAAATATGCAGTAGGTGAAAGTTTGTAGCATATGCTCCTTACAAGGACATGCTTCAGAGATGTGCCCAACAATGCAAGAAGATTACATTGAACAAGCTCATGCAATTGATGGAGCATTCAACGGACAGTCCCAGCATAAATATGATCCTTTTTCCAACACGTACAATCCTGGATGGAGAGATCATCCTAACTTCCACTACGGGAACCCACCTCAACAAAGCAATCAAGGGAGACAGTTCTATTCCCATGGATTTCAACCATAGCCCCAACAAAATTATCAAGCGAGACATCCCCCTCTGTTCACCAACTCCAATGTTATGGGGTCATCATCCAATGATGATCTTCGTGAGATGATGAAAACTTTGGCTTCTAACACTGTGACCTTGCAACAAAATGTCATGTCTTTTCAACAGGAAACAAAGTCAAGTATTCACAACTTGGAGAAGCAAATGGGGCAAATAGCTTCAGGTGTGATCAAACTGGAAACACAAATGAATGGCAAATTGCCCTTCCAAGCATTGAATCCAAAAAAGAATGTTAATGCAATCATGCTGCGAAGTGGGAAAGAACTTGGAGAAAACAAGTCAAAACAAGTTGAGATGGAAGAAGAAGAAGAGATAGAAACTAAATTGAGTAGCAAGAAGAAACCTACTCCTCCTTCACAAAATGAGACAACGACAACCACTCCAAAGGTAATTCCTCACTCAATGAATTCCAATTTTAAAACAATTCCACCCTTTCCTGTGAGTTCTTCTAGGTCTAAGAAAGAAAACAAAGAAAAAGAGATCTCAGAGGTTTTCAAGAAAGTGGAACTCAACATTCCTTTGATTGATGTTATCAAGCAAATTCCCAAGTATGCAAAATTCTTGAAGGAGTTGTGTACTACCAAGAGAGCTTTCAAACTAAAAGGTCATGAAACGGTAAGTATGGGTCAAGTTGTATCTGTCGTTGTTCAAAAGAATTTGCCTTTGAAACAAAAAGACCCAGGTGCGTTTACTATCCCATGTGTTATTGGTAATGCTAGTTTTAAAAGAGTTTTATGCGATTTAGGTGCATCCATTAGTGTTATGCCCAAACATGTTTATGATTCTCTTAGTCTTGAGCCTTTGAATAAAACTAGCATTGTAATACAACTTGCAGATCATAGTTTTGTTTACCCACTTGGTGTGATAGAAGATGTCCTAGTCAAGATTGATAGTTTGGTTATTCCATGTGATTTTTATATTCTTGATATGGAACATGATTCTTATGATTCATCAACCAGCACTCCTATATTGTTTGGGAGACCATTCTTAAAAACCGCCAACACAAAGATTGATTGTGGTAAGGATACCTTGTCTATGGAGGTAGGAAATGAAAAAATTGAATTCAATTTTTATGATGTAATGAAATATCCTTATAGCAATGTTTATTCTATCACATGCTATGATCAAATTGATAAGTGTGTGCAGCAAGTTTGTGATTTTGATTGCGAAGACGGATTAAGCATAGCTTTGAGCTATGGCTATGATTTCACCAAGATAGAAGAGATGGAGAGGCACGTGTGTGTTCCCCAAAACGTGCACGAATCAGTATTGGCCTTACAAGCTTTGCAAACCATTCCCCATGGTAATGTCTTTGTTGATTTAGTACTCTCACATAAAAAGCTTTTACCATCTATTTTACAGGCCTCCGAGTTAGAATTAAAATCTTTGCCTGATAATTTGAAGTATGTATTCATTGGTGACAACAATACACTTCCCGTTATCATAGCAAAAGGTTTGACAAGTATGCAAGAGGAAAAACTTGTGACGTTGTTGTGTGATCACAAGACGGCCATTGGATGGACTTTAGCTGACATCAAGGGCATTAATCCCTCAATGTGTATGCATCACATACTATTGGAGGACAACACAAAACCAACAAGGGAAATGCAAAGGAGGTTGAACCCGCCTATGATGGAGGTAGTGAAAGCTGAAATTTTGAAACTGTTAGATGTAGGAGTCATTTACCCCATCACTGACAGTAAATGGGTCGCGCCAATCCATGTGGTGCCCAAAAAGACCGGAATCACGTAGGTGAAAAACAAAAATGATGAGCTCATTCCTACTCGCATCTCGAGTGGATGGAGAATGTGTGTTGATTATAGAAAGCTCAATCTTTCTACACGCAAAGATCATTTCCCATTACCATTCATGGATCAAATGCTTGAACGCCTAGCAGGTAAGTCTTTTTATTGCTTTCTTGATGGATATAGTGGATACAATCAGATTGTTATTAATCCTCAGGATCAAGAAAATACTACATTTATATGTCCATTTGGTACATATGCATATAGAAGAATGCCTTTTGGTCTCTGTAATGCTCCTGCAACTTTTCAAAGATGCATGATGAGTATTTTTTCTGACTATGTTGAAAGAATAATCGAGGTTTTTATGAATGATTTCACGGTGTATGGTGATTCTTTTGATAAATGTCTAGAAAATTTATCTTTAATCTTGAAAAGGTGTATTGAAACTAACCTTGTCTTGAACTATGAAAGTGTTACTTTATGGTAGAACAAGGAATAGTTCTTGGGCATGTTGTGTCTTCACGTGGATTAGAGGTTGATAAAGCTAAGATAGATGTTATTTCATCATTGCCTTACCCCTTATGCGTGAGGGAAGTTCGTTCTTTTCTTGGCCATGCAGGTTTCTATTGACGCTTTATCAAAGACTTCTCGAAGATTACAACACCCTTGTGCAAACTATTATCCAAGGAAGTGGATTTTGTGTTTGATCAAGCATGTAAAGATGCCCGTGATGAGCTTAAGAGATGTGTCACATCTGCCCCTATCATCCAACCACCAAAATAGGATGAACCTTTTGAGATATTGTGTGATGCGAGTGACTATGCGGTAGGAGCTGTGCTTGGGCAAAGAATTGGGAAGAATTTGCATGTTATCACCTATGCTTCTCGTATCTTGGATGGAGCACAATGCAATTACCATACAACTGAAAAGGAACTTTTTGCAGTGGTGTTTGCTCTTGAAAAATTCAGGTCATATCTACTTGGTACAAAAGTCATTGTTTTTACTGACCATGCAGCTCTTAGATATCTTTTAAAAAAGAAGGAGTTCAAACCAAGACTGATTAGATGGATCTTGCTTTTACAAGAATTTGATCTTGAGATCAAAGACAAAAAAGGTGTTGAAAACCATGTGGCTGATCACTTGAGCCGACTGAGAACCGAGGATATAAAGATCGAAACAATAAGAGACACATTCCCCGATGAGCAGTTGTATATGTTGCATTCCTCTATAAGACCATGGTATGCTGTTTTGGTAAACTATTTAGTCACCAAAGAATTCCCTCAAGGTTTGTCTAAACCCCAAAAAGATAAGTTACGATCTGATGCTAAATATTATTTTTGGGACGATCCTTACCTTTGGAAATTTTGTGCGGATCAAGTAGTTAGGAGGTGTGTACCACAAGATGAATTTCATTCCATTCTCACTTTTTGTCATTCTCATTCTTGTGGTGGGCATTTTGGAGCAAAAAGAACAGCCCACAAGGTACTTGAAAGTGGTTTCTATTGGCCTTCTATTTTTAAATATGCATATCACTTCTGCAAATCATGTGAAAAATGTCAAAGAACAGGTAATATCACTCATAAGAATCAAATGTCTTTAACGAATATTCTTGTAAGTGAAATTTTTGATGTTTGGGGTATTGACTTTATGGGTCCATTTCCTACTTCTTTTGGCAATCTTTATATTCTTCTTGTTGTTGATTATGTGTCTAAATGGATTGAGGCGAAAGCCACATGAACTAACGATGCTAAGGTTGTTTTAGATTTTGTCAGGAATCACATATTTGACAGGTTTGGAATCCCTAAAGCTATCATTAGCGATCGTGGCACTCATTTATGTAATCATTCCATGGAAGCATTGCTACGCAAATATCATGTGACTCATCGAACTTCCACAGCATATCATCCTTAAACGAATGGCCAAGCTGAAATTTCAAATCGAGAAATCAAGTCCATTTTGGAGAAAACAGTGCAACCTAATCGGCGAGATTGGAGTCTACGTCTTGGAGATGCACTTTGGGCTTATCGGACCGCTTATAAATCACCTATAGGAATGTCACCTTATAGAATGATTTATGGGAAAGCATGTCATCTACCAATGGAGCTTGAACACAAAGCTTTTTGGGTCATTAAACAATGTAACATGGATTATGATGCTGCTGGAATTGCAAGAAAACTGCAACTACAAGAGTTGGAAGAGATTTGAAATGATGCTTACGAGAATGCAAGTATTTACAAAGAAAAGACTAAGAATCTTCATGACCGAATGCTTACAAGAAAGGAGTTTCATGTTGAAGACAAAGTCCTTCTTTATCATTCGCGTTTGAAACTTTTTCCTGGAAAATTGCGCTCTCGTTGGATTGGACCCTTTGTTGTTTCTAATGTTTTTCCTTATGGTGCAATTGAAATTACAAGTTTAGAAACCAACAAAGTACTCAAGGTCAATGGGCATCATTTGAAACCTTTCTATGAAAGTTGGACGACAGAAACCACCACTTCTATGGAGTTAGCTTAACCGATTTATGAAGAATGAGCATACCATATGCCGAGCCAATGACACAAAACAAAAGCGCTTCCTGGGAGGCAACCCAGCACAAAATAAAAAAAAAATCAGATTTGCTTTCATTTTCCCTTATCCTTTATTTTTCGCATTTTTTTTCATTCTCCTATATTCCTTTTCTTTTATTTTTCAACATTGAGGATAATGTTGTGTTTTAAGTGTGGGGGTATTGGGAAAATATCAATTTTCTTATTTTGTTTTTCTTTATTCTTCCAAAAAAAATAGAGAAAAATCTATGATTGATCTTTTTGAACTCCTACTGGTTTAGGAGAATATGAGTATTATGTATGAGAATTAAGTGAGATAGATGAATATATAAATTGAATGAGTGAGTGAGCATGCAAGTTTTAATGTTTAATTGGTTTAGGGATTGACTTTGAGAATATGCCATGTTGACTTGATAGTGCTATACCAATGCAAGCTTTTGAGCCTTCACCATTATATTCTTTGAGTGTGCATTCTTTCAATGATATGTATCTCTAGAACTTGTTTCATATCTTCTTGAGATTACATTCGCATTACATATTTGCATGAAGATGATAAAGGCATTAGGAATTTTAACCGTTTGAGCCAAAAAGCCAACCTAAAGCATATTATCCTTAGTGAGCCCCTTTTGAGCTTGTTTATCTTTTCTTTGCTTTACCCATGTATAAGCCTTAAACTTTTTATATGTTTTCCTCTTTTCCCCTGGCCAAGGATTAGTAGAGCATATACTTATGATATCTCATGGAATTATGGTTGGGAATTATGTGAAAAGAAAGAAGTAGTGATGTTTGATGAAAAGATGAGCAAAGTTGCCAAAGGTGAAAAAAAAACAAGAAAGAAGAAAAGAAAAGAAAAAGAAAAAGAAAATAAAAGAAGAAAAAAGAATAGAAACGAGCTTGAAATCGAAAGTAGCTAAGCATTGGTGCTTAAAGACTGAAAATTGATGTGCTTTAATGGAATATCTTGTTAGAAATATCATTTTTCAGAATGCTCTACTTTCTTTGGTTTGAACCAATTCTTTTACTCTCTTTTACCTCACATTAACCTTAGCCCTATTACAACCGGAAAATAAGACCTTTTGATTCATACATTGTTTGTAATATTTTAGTAATAGAGATGAGATTGAAGAGCAAGCTTATGGTAGAACATATTCATTGATTGAATTTGAGAGATTTAAACACATAAGCCCTAAACACATGAGTGTTGGAGTGTATATCAATGAGAGGACCTATCACTTTGGCATGGCATATATTTCTTTTAAATCTCAAAGAGTAATTGAGTTTTGAAGTTTGCATGTAAATAAATTCATGAAGATTTATGTTTTTTATCTTTCTCAATTGTATTCTTATTTATAATGCTTAAATTCTTGGATATTGATGGAAGATTAAAAAAAATTGATCATGGTTATTCTTATTTTTAATTTAAATCTTTTTTTACCTATCCTTTCTTGAGGACGAGCAAGAGTTAAGTGTGGGGGTATTTGATGCGACCATATTATTTGATAGTTTCATACATATTTACCTAGTATTTTGCATATGTTTTGTGTATTAAATGCCTTAATATTCTTTGTTTTATGTTTTGAAGGCATTTTTGGATGAAAGATGCAAAACAGAGGTAATTGGAGTTGATTGACAGATTTGACCTTCAGTCGATGTTTTGTGCAGAGCGGAAGCTCTAGAGATCAAAATGAAGTGATTCCAGTGGTATTAAAAAGATAACATCCATATATTTCTGTAATGCTAAGTAAAAATAAATAAAATAAGGAAGATCATGGGAATCGCATCCTTCAAAGTCAAATCTTGCAATCTGCCGATGTCGACCTTTGTCCATTCAAACCTTCATATCTCGATCTACAGAAGTCCGATTGATTCAAACCTAATTTTGGTGGATTCAGGACTCAAATAACTATAAACGCTGCAAATATCAGCTCAAAATGATTTCATATGAAGGAGATATGAATTTTATAAGGGACAACAAAATTCTGCCAACTTGCGGAAGGACTATTTTGTAAAATAGATATTAGGGTTTCGAAGCATATATAAAGGAAGAGAGGAGCAAGAAAATTTTGGCCAGCACCAAAGAAAACACAAATCTTCCTCCTCCAAACCCTAAATCATGTTCTCTTCCATCTTTTTATTTAGTTGTTCAATAGTTATGCAAGGCTAAGCTATTTTCTTGGTTGCAAGGACACAAAAACCTTCGGATTTCAAGAACCGTGAGATTTATTCTTCCTTCTATTTTCAGTTTATGTTATGAATGAGTATGATTGTTTTCCCATGCATATTTCCTATGTTGTTGTTGATGATTGCTAGAGCGGACTCTAAGTTATTATTGTGAACAATCTATTGTTAAGTTTAATATCAAAACCGAAGTTGTGGTATATGAACTTATGAAGCAACTAAGCTTGATAATTGTGGCGGAACTACGTTATTGTACTTAGGGAGAATATTTGAACAAATTGACACAAGTTGCAGACAACTTGTATGTTAATCTTGATGAAATTATCTAGTTCTTAAAGCTACCATTAAATTGAATCATTAGTGCAGACACTTTGATTGTTTGTTGGTTAGAATTAGTTATACGGTGGATCCGTTAATTAATCATGTTAAGAAAAGATAAAATTTCAGAACATAAACTTTATTTTTTTTGTTTCAAGGATCGGCTCTAATTTCCGTAGGTGAATGTGTGCTTGTGACCAAGGTTTGTTTTCTTGATAAGTTTCGGTTTTAATTGATTTTGTTTGCTAGTTTAAATGCTGCCATAGTTTAGATAATCACAAACCAAACCCCCCCAATCACATAACGTACAACATAAAAATCTGACTTGAAACTTCCTCGTGGGATAGACCCCTTGCTTGCTCTATACTATCTTGTGTGTTTTAAGCTAGGGTAATTAATTTGTGCGACCACGACATCGCAACAGGCGTGTGGAACCAAGCGCCGCCGCCAGTGAACAGTAGGACGGGGCCAACAGATCTACTTCTCCCCTTTCTTTTCTCACTGGAGTGGCCTCCACGGCGACCTGCAACACAAAAAACACAGAAAAACAACACACACGAACAACACAGGCTGCTGGGTCGTTCTTTCTTCATATCAGAGATCTATTCTTCTCAACTTCTTCTTCCCAGCGAGGGCCGTCAAGAGTGACCTACAAGATCAACAAACACAAACATAGCACAAACACAAAATTGGTTCATTCTCTTCTGCAAATCAACAAATCTATCCTTCTCGGGTTGTTCTTCTCCTTGGCTTCTCCTTCAGATGGCTGGACTGCTGGGGAGGCAGAGCTGTTGTGGTGGCTGATCTATTGGCTGATGATGGGTTTGTCATGTGCAGTGGCTGCTGGAGAAATGAAATGGGTGTGTGGGGCTGACGGTGAGGAGATGTAGTCCTTGAGAGAGTGTGGGTGCCGCTGTAGTGGCTACCATGGACGGAAGGGAAGAGAGGGAAGGCAAAGGCTGCTACTGTGGTGCTGGTAGGAGAAGAGGGGGGAAAGGAGTGAAGGAGTGGGGTGGCTAGTAGCTGGGCTGTGTTGCCGTGGAAGGGGCTGTCGACGCTGAGGAAGAGGGATGGCTGTGAAAGGCTTGATGGAGGAGAAGAGGGGAACTGAGGCTAAGTGAAGGCTGATTAGAGGAGAGAGTGAGAGGGAAAAGGGAGTGGGGGCTGACTTTGGTGACTGGTTGAAGAGAGGAAGGCTGGGATGAGAGAAAATGGTGTGAGGCCGTGAGGGGGCTCCTGTGGTGGCTGGTCGGTGAAGGCACGCTGGAATGAAGAGAAAAGGAAAAGAGAGATGGGGACCTTGTGGGAGGGGGGCTGTAGCTGCCAAGATGGGGCGGCGGTTGCAACCCCAAATAACGAGAAAAACTAGGGTTAAGGTTTTTTAGGGTTTTTGAATGTATCAGATTTTTTTTTGTCCTTTTAATTGTGGCTGAACAACTCTATTTATAGAGTTTTTCATAGGCAAAATTCAAAACCAACTCTCGGCTTGCGGGCCTTTTTCAATTTGATCCTTGATTTTCAATTTATGCGATTTAACCCTATATTGACTGTTAAATTCTCAATTTGTTTAATTTTTCCCCTGTAACAAGGTATTTTCTTGGATTTTTGTCTTTTTTAATATTTTTTTTGTTTTTTCCGAAACATAAAAATAATGAGTCAAAAATTGGATAACAACATTTAGTATAAATGTCCGTGACCTATCTTCTAGATTAAGGGGGCGTGTAAAAGACCAAGTAACGGCAATTGATCTCAAGAAAAAGATCAGGAAGATGATCCAGCAGCAGGTCCTGTGATTGCAGCAGCAGATAACAATTCCCTAGCAGCACGTCCCATGATTGCAGTAGCGGATAACAATCATCCGCGAAGGTAGCAATAGAGGAATGACTGCACTTAATTGAGGAAGATACGATCTTGCAAATGAAATATACCGCTGTCACACAACAAGAATAATAGGCACGTTAGGTTTCTAATATAAAAGCTATATATAGGGGGAAACGTGTTAATCTTTAAAAACACAATTGTTCTTATAATCTCTTTTACCTGCAGCAGTGATAGTCAGGAACACTGGTTTTATGAGATGATTCTCGCAGGTTTACTTAGAAAAACGGCATTGGCTTCAATCGAAAACTAGCCCTGGACCCGATGAAGCTCGGAAAAGCAAGATTGTTGAAATGGAAACGGCAGAACAAAAGAAAGTGCTGACAGCAACGGACAGTATTTTCAAATGAAGCTCGTGTATTTAAAAGTCCTAGTTTTTTGTTCAGTAAATTGAAAATTTGATATAAAATTTTCCAAGATTGAGAATAATGAGGTTTTTAGCCTATACGAACCCAAATTAAGACTTGTAAATTTTGAAAGTGAGCTTATAGAATACTGACTGATAAGGAAAGGAAAGAGAAAAGATAGGAAAAAGAAATCAACACGACAGCTGTTATTTATGCTATATTATATTCATCTTTTGCTTATTTTTCAAAATTTTATCTAACCCATAGTGTAATTTTTCGTGGGAAAGTGAAACCACAATCAAATTTTAAAAAATTATTTTTTTGTATTTATCTATTTAAAGATTATATTGTCCAATAAGTTCAAAATCAATGAAATTCATAAACTTGTTTCCTTAAAATACATATATTAAGGTTATGTCATTTTATGTCTCTATATAGATGATATGTCTGTTCTGGGTTATAATGGCTACGTGATCAAGTCTACTAAAAATAATAACTAATAAGTTTGACATAAGAAAATCATGCATTACAAATTTCATACTATAAATAAAAAGTTTCTAAGAAATCTGATGAATTTATATTGTCTTAATCTCACTACGTTTAAAAAATTCTTGATAAATTTTTATAAAATTGAAAGTAACATTATGAAAACATTAATGGACATTAGAGTCTATATATCCAAAAAAGATATATGAATAGACAAGTTGAAATATTCTTGAATAATATAGGAAATGAAATATACAACCTTAGATTTTAGCTTACACTATATTTGTTATCTAATGAAATTTGAAGGGTATAGTGATGTTATTTAATATTTGATACTAAGAATTTAAAATTCATAAGTAGATATATTTTCACTCTCAATGGAGCAATGATATTATAGAAACTTTCTAAAGAAAACATGAATAAAAAGATCTATGATGGAATCAAAGTTTACTGCTCTTGATAAAGTTGGAGAGTAGTTGAGTGACTTTATAATTAATATTTCATGCCAAAATTGGTGTCAACTATTTGTGTTTATTACAACATTTAGATAGCAAATGAAAGGACACAAAGTAGTATGTATAATAGTAAATTTAAACATATACATTATAAACATAATAGTATTAAACACTTGCTCAAAAATAAATTTATTTTCATTGACTATGTAAAGTCAAAGTACAATATTACAAATTCTTTAACCAAGGGTTTGCCTATAAAGCTTGTGTATAATTTCATTATGGTCAATAATTTTATAACCCTTAAAAATAATATATATGATGGTAACCATATCTAGTTAAGAAGAGATATCAAGATCCAGGTTCAAATGAAAAACTAAGTCATTATGGTCAATAATTTTACAACCTTTAAAAATAATATATATGATGATAACTATACTTAGTTAAGAAGGGATATCAAGATCTAGTTTCAAATGAAAAACTAAGTCCTATAACATGTTTTATAACACTCGAAATTATTAATTTCTACTTATATCTATGATGAAATAAATGTTAGTTATAACATGATTAAAAAAAATTAGTAGTGCTCTTAATGATTTTCATATTTTGGTATACTAAGTGGAATCTTAGATAATACTTTTAATGAAATATCATCTATACTAATAAAAAATATAGTCATTTCTTTGAGAATTTTAAAGAATTAACCAAGTTTTATACTGTCATTTATACTTCTAGTTCAAGTCTCTTTACAGATGTTGGGTGGGGGGTTAAAACACTTATAATCTTGATGTAATAGTACAAATTAACATCGTGTTAAACTTAATTATAATCCTGAATTTAGATTTCTTATAAAAGATTTATTTGACTATATGTTTCTAAATCTTTTTATCCATGTGGTTCATATTAATTGAAATTAGAGTAATGCATCAATTTGCATTATTTTTCAAGTTATTTTATCATTATCATAAATTTATCTATACTTATTGTAATAGATTATAATAGATTATTTATTATTTGGTTGTTTATAATTTAGAAAAGAAAAGAAAAATCAGAATCATAAAGTTTTTGAGAGTAAGTTAGCATCCAAACAAAATGATTGTCATGACCTAACACCACAACAATTTTTATATTTTTTTAAAAAAGACAATCTTAACCGGTAAACATATATTATATTGTACGAGACTAGTCACACTAAAAGAAAAGGTATTATCACTCTTAAAATATTATATCTAAGATAGGTTGCATTAATAGTTTTGTCTTAGGTTGTTAAAGGTATATTGTGTTATGTTATTAATGTTCAACCTATAATATTCTTGACTCTAATATAAGTGAATATTCAACTATAAATACTTTCAACTATGGCAATGGTAAGTATTACATGAAAAAAGAGTTTGATATTCCTAACTTTGATATCAATGAATATTAAACTAAAAGTTATTTCTAATTCTAGTGCTCATATTCCTAACTATATTGGTAGTGAATATTAAGAGTATTCACTATAAGAGTATTTCAATATTAAGAGTATTTCAACTATGGCAATGGTAAGTATTACATGAAAAAAGAGTTTGATATTCCTAACTTTGACATCAATCAATATTAAACTAAAAGTTATTTCTAATTCTAGTGCTCATATTCCTAACTATATTGGTAGTGAATATTAAGAGTATTCTCAATTTTGACACTCATAATTTAAATATTTATGACTCTTATGTTAGTGAATAATAAGATGACATGTATAATCTTGGCATGGAGGATATCAATCCAAAATTGATGTTCCAAGTATTCTCAATTTTGACATTGATAATATAAATATTTATGATTCTCGTGTTAGTGAATGTTAAGATGATATTTATAATTTCACCATGGAGGATATCATTGATGTTTCCAACTCTAGCATCATGAATACAAATTGAAAATTTTATTTTGATAAAAAGAAAATTATCTTTATGTGAAAAACCAAGAAGTATGTTTTTATTTTTTATTTTTTTTGAATGTTCATGAAGATGGCTCACTATGATTCCATTCACTCAAACATGAATAACATACATTTTTCAATTTTAAAAAGACAAGTTTGATTGTTTTGTTATTTTAGGCTTGTTATGCTTTAATGATCTTGATACATTTTTTATTTATTCTAAAAATGCATGCATCAATAATATGTTATGTTTGGATAAAAATGCTAAAACACAAGTATTTTTACAAAGCTAAAACAAGTAAAAATAACAAATCTTATACGCTAAATATGGTTTTCAAAAATACTAAACTACGCAAACAAATCTTTTTAATAATTGGACATGAGCAAATTAAAACATCTAGTTGATTCCATTTATCTTAACACATGTTAGAGAAATTATGCAGCACAGGCACATGTCTTTCTCACTAGTTCACTTGCACACCCTTCAATTATACACATTTACAATTTTATCACAATTAAAAATAAAAAATCAAAATTGCCCCACCTTTTTTTCTTTTTCTTTTTAGTTGTTCTGGAATTTCCATGGTGGGTATCTTAGAGGTGAGATTTCAGTGAAATGGATGGTTGTTGGTTTTAGTGATTTTTTAGAAAGAGGGTGACAATCTGTTTTGGTCATGTTTGAACGAGAGAGGAATTGTTTTTAGGTAGAAAACACAAGAAAAAAGTAACTTTAATCATTCAAATTTGTATAGGCAGAGGAGAAATTATAGGGGATGTCATTATTATTGTTGGGAAAGTGGATATGTCTGGTATTTCATTTTAAAATTATTTTTGAATTAAAAAAGATTTAGTTTTATTTTTTATTTTAAATTATTTTTTTATAGTTTTAGATTATTTTTATATATTGATATCAAAATTTATTTATTTTTTAAATTATTTTAATAAAAATAATTTGAAAAACGATATCATGTTTACGTGGCTGGTGTTGGGGAAATTGATGGCACAGGGAGATAAAAACTGTGGGAACATGCGACATGTCTGTTTTGATTTTCAAATGGAAGAGTGAAAGTCTTTATAACTATGGTGTAGTCAGAGGTTAAAGACGTTCCACCTCAAATGGTTTTTGTTTTCTAATGTAAGCAAGTGTTTTGGAAAGTTAACGAAGAAAAATGTGTGCGGGGTAGCCTTTTTCTTGTTTTTGGTAAGAAATGTGTGTTTAGTTTTCAACAATTGTCGGAGTATAATGTCTGCCCTCCTGTTTTTCCTCTGAGAATTTTATCTACTCTCTATATTTTCTTTTTCTTTTTTCTTATCTCTGTCTTGGGATGTATATTTATAATAAAGAACTTTTTTTTTATTCCTATAAAAATCTGTATTTGAAAAGTATATTTTATGAAGTGGATAAAACCCTGACTATCTCAAGTTCTTATAAGGAGTACACTCCCTGACTCGAACTTGAGATTTATTGTGCAGATCACAAACCCTTTGTCATCATGCTACATGAAGACAATAAAAAATTCTAGAGTCTCAAACAACACAAAATCATTCATATTTCTCAAATTAAAACATTAACTGAATAGATCTTGATATCTTATTTCAACTGCATATTAAAATTTAAAAAAAAAATACACACTACAGTCCCTTATTTTTCTATAAGTTGACACATCACACAAATAAATCTCTAATCTTTTAAATCCCCTCTTAATTAAGCCCTTATCTTTCCAAATTTGACTTTCAAATTCTACAAGCTTGTCCATATTGTTTCTTAAACTTTCAACTTGTGTTGTCATAATCAATTTCAATCTATTTTCTAACATTTCTTTAGCAAGAACCCGAATTTGTTCCAATTATATATCTTATATTTTTTTTTTCAGACTTATCTAGGATATTTTTATGTAGTGTAAATTGGCTTATTTAGCTTTTGTACTTGTGCTTTTGCTTTTAAGCCATAATGTTTTGAATAAATCTATGTTTTGTATGATGAAACACTTTTCTCTTTGGTGGAAAAAGAACAATCAAACTTATAAAAATAAAATTGATTTTGTGACATTCTTTCTTATACTTCTTGTTCGTGATTTCTTTAATTAATGGGTGAAGATTCATTCTAATAGTATTGGTACTTTGATTTAGACAATCTTATCTCACAATTCTATCTATCATGATTCTTTAGCTTTCCAAGATTTATCTTTCTTCTGTGTGAGTTATATAATCACATGATCATATCATTCATATCAAAGTAGATGTCATAATCCAATTTTAGGTTATTTCCCCAAATCTACCTAAAAATAGAGAAAATAAAATAGAAAGGGGTTGGTATCGGCAGGAAAATCAAGGTGAAATTTATGATGTTTTCGAGAGTTCAATCGTACCTCTTTTGTGCCTAGAAATGAAGGAAAAAACAGATTAAGACTAAAGTAATTTATCATTAGATGAAACTGCGTAGAAATTAAGTCGAAAGATATAATTAGATTTTTATGGGTCAGTTGGATTTAATCGTTTGCCAATTTGAAAGTGAAATTAATTACTGACCAATTTAAAAGTGTAATTATACGATCGTACCTATTTTATGCCTGGAAACGAAAAAAGGCGCAAATTCAAGGCTAATGTAATTTATTATTAGATAAATCTGTGTAAAAATTAAGTTGAAAGATATACTTGTATTTTTATGGGCCAATTCGATTTAATCATTGGCCAATATAAAAGTGTAATTGTGTTGAATAATTAAGTTAGGGTTCAATCGAAGGATTTAATTAAGGGCAAGGACTTAATTATACTTTAAATTGTTCAAATTAATTTTATTAAGGGCTTATTCGATAAGAAATCAAGTTCTTGAATTTAATTCAGGTTCAATTGATGAGATTGGAATTTTCAGAGACCAAATTGAATTTTTTTTCAAGCCAATTATGTGAAATCAGGGGCAAAATTGAACGAATTAAGAGTCCAATGATCAATTGAAGGTTAAATTGTGCAAATTAGAAATCATTGACCGAAATAAAAAAGGCGTGCAAAGCTAAAGATGCTCTAGAAATTTTGATGGGGATACAATTGCACAAAATTAAAAGTTTAAAGTTAATTGAGGATGCAATTAGAACATTGCAAATTTAAGGATCAAATCTTACTTTCACCCTCCTAAAATCAAATTTGCAGGTGTCTGCACTGTTCCGACACCTGAACAGTGCAGGCACAACTCTGCAGCCCTCTGTAAAATTCAGAGGCAACAATCTCATGCAATGTACATGCTAAAGGCTTTGCTTATTCCCCTATAAATTCCCCGTTCACAACTACAGAAAGGAGGGGAAAAAAGAGAGAAAAAGAGCAGGGAAAGACGAAGTAATGTGATCCAACCATCAAAGGATCCATTGGAGATTCCAATTTGTCCAGTTACTAGGCTTAGGGTTAAGAAGTTCAAAGAAGCTTTCAATGGACTTCTTCAAGATACATGGGCTAAGGTGGACTTCAAGAGGATTTATAATAATAAAAAGCAAGCCTTGATTAAACTCATTCATGTTCAAGAAGGGCTTGTTGGTGGAACCAAGACCATTACACAAGGATTGGGAGAAGAAGGCTAGATTTGGAAAATTTGACCTTTGGTTACTCTTTTAGTCATAACTAAAGCTACAGATTGAATTCTGATGTGATTCTAGTTATTATGGAAACTAGGCTTCCAGACCTTTCCAACGGTATATGTCACGCCTTCTAATTTTTTAAGACAAGAGAGAACCATCTATTTTAAGTTGGGTATTGCTGCTGCCCGACAAAATACGAAAACAACGAACTTGTCTTATTTAATTAGTTGGGCTATCAAATTTTAATTATTTTGAGAGGAGACAACTTGTTTGGGTTTTTATACTTGTTCATTTTTTTATTTTAATTTGTATGGGCTAGTTGATATGAACTCCATCAACAATTGTGATGAAACCCAATAGCAACGATGGTTTAGAACCCCAAGTTCGTGTAGACAAGATTGCTTGAGCCTTGACCCAACACCTAAGAAGATGAAAACCAAGACTACGAAGGATTGAAACGCCACACCTAGAAAACATGAGAATCTTTCAACAATCAAGGTGATAAGTTTGGTTGTTTGAACGCCACAAGATTAACTTGATAAGTTCTACGAGTTCTTTCAAGAACGAAGAGGAACACAAGACCTCACAAAAATGATAAATTTCTGAAAACATAATATGTCTATTGATTTCAAAATTCTCATCTGTATACTTGGAACAACCCTCCAAGAATAGGAAAAGTCATAACTAAAGCTTTAAAACAGCACAAACATCAAAATAAACAAGTCCCCACGTTTTTAGGCCTGTTGGGCTTTTAGAGGCAACCATAAATAGCTAAATTCAATGTATTTAACATCGCCATTAAAGACCATGTTTAATCCTCTATTTAATATCTTGAAACTCATCAAATTCATGGCCTTTGATGGTCAGATCATGCTACAAACATTTTTGCATAATTATTAGCCTCTTCAATTGGTTTGATGATGTGGACTAAGCATTCATTATTATTTGAGCCCATCTTGGTCTGATTATTATATGAGCCCATCTTGGTGTGTTTAGAATCAGCCCAAATCGCTTGGATTAGCCCATTTAGTGCTTCCTTGAAACGTTTGGCTCTAAGTCTTGTAATTGGACCACTTGGAAGCGACAACGGGTCTTGCGCAAATTCATCCCCATCCACGAGTGTATGATCAACAAGTCCATCTCCTTGGTTTGCATCATTAGTTTTAGCTTGGGTTGATTATAATTTAATTTGGGCTATGTGAGACACATTAGGGAAACTAGGGTTTTGGCTTGGAGTACAAATACTCTTTAGGAATAATATTAGGGTATTTTCTGGAACAATATTGTCCAGCATTGTTGCTTCTTCTTGGTTCTTGATTGAACTTTCAACTCTTCAAAGAATTGACCATTCTTTGTTGTGAATTTATACTTCCTTTGCTCGTCTCCAGGTGTAGACGTTGTGATCGAGTTGGTTTATAGTCTTGTTGTCTTGGAGCAAGTCTTCCATTGTGATAAGCTCATTCAATTCTCAATAAACTTGGGTTAGATTGATCTTGGGGTCACAAATACCATTAAATTCCACTAAGGTTCGTATCACGCAGCCACCAACCACGACCACTCCCCCTTCCCTCTCCAGCAGCCTGCACAATAGCAGCTTCAGCTTCTATCTCACTCCTTCTGTCGACTTTCTCTCTCTAAGACCAGACACTTTCAGCCCTCTCTCTCTCCCCCAGCAGCCACCATCTCCAACCGCCTAGAACCACCTTGTCATCACCAGCAATTACCCCTCAACAACGGCGACCCAACCACATTCTTAGACAAAGGTAACAGAGGTAGTAATAGTTGTGCAATGTGACCCGTCCACCTTCCGATATCCATTTCGACCACTACAGGCCACCATTTCTGATGCCACCACGACAGGGAGAACCACCTCAATCTCCTCTACCTGACGGTACTAGCTAGGAGTGAGCAAAAAAACGAAACAACAGATTAAATTGAGAAAACAAAAAAAACCGAGAAAACTGAACAGATAAAAAAACCAATTAAACTGATTATAAAATTTTAAAAATATCTGGTTCGGTATCGATTTTGTACGGACAAAACTGATTAACTCGAACTGAACAGGATCAGTTTAAAAACTTAATATAAATTGAAACTTACAAAACCCTAGATTCGTTCGTCCCCATTCACCTCTCGCCTCCCTCAGTCCCTCTGCAACTAAACTAAGAAGCCTCTCAGTTCAATTGAACTTTGCATCTTAAATCTTCATCCCTCTCGCCTCTCGCCTCCCTCTACATCCTTAATCTCCATCCCTCTCGCCTCTCGCCTCTCGCCTCTCGCCTCCCTCTGCATCCTTAATCTCCATCCCTCTCACCTCTCGCCTACCTCTGAAACTTAAAGCTCCTTACCTCTCGCCTCTCGCCTACCTCTGCAACTTAAAGCTCCCTCCCTCTCGCCTCTCGCCTACCTCTGCAACTTAAAGCTCCCTCCCTCTCGCCTCTCGCTTCTCGGCTTATCCCTCCATCTGTAACCAACCAACCATCACCCTCTCTCCCTCTACAATCTGATCACATCGTTACCCCTAGTTCGACAGTTTCTCTTTATCATCATCCCATCCGACATGGTTGCGGTTTACAAAAGGTAAGTAAATTGAACCTTTGTTTTATTTCTTGTTATATTTGATACATTATCTATCGTAAAATAGTCATAGTCCTATGGAGTTGATAAATCAAAGCCATTGGGCATACTATTTGATGAAGCCCTACTGGCTACTACTACCTCTTGCTATGCATTGAGATTATGATATATGATTATATGTTGGTGTATTTTAAGTATTAATTAATTGATGTTGCTGGTATTTGAGATTATATGTACCTCTGGCTATGCACTAAGATTATGATATATGATTATATATTGATGTATATAAGTAGTAATTAATTGATGTTGCTGGTATTTGAGATTATATGTTCATATCATGCCATTGGTTTTAGAGATTATTGTTGTTGCCTTGCTGGTAATTAATGACTGGTTTATAATGTTGAGAATTTTCCATCATATTTAAATATATTGTTGCCTTGCTGCTTTGTCATTGTGAAAGCATGGATAGTAAATTAGGAATATTAGGTGAAAATCAGTATAATTTGAAAATCAATATAATATATTCAAATATGTTGTTGCCTTGCTACTCTGATCATCATGAAAGTGTGGATGGAAAATTAGGAATATTAGGTGAAAATCAATGTAAAAAAATAGAATCTAAAATAGAGAAAAAAAATCAAAGAAGAGTAGTGATCTAGCAGGAAATTCCACAACAAAATATTGTGCTTAGCATAAAAATTAAATACTCAAGCTAACGCTGTTAAACTGATTCCTTTCAGTGCTTGTTTTGCAAATGAGAAAACCACCTAATATTAGGCTTAAACATAGCATTTAATACTAACCTTTTTTTTCTTGACAAAAAGACATGAAAACTAGACAAGAAATCTAATGGGAAATTAAATAATGTACTGGGTTCCCTCTTTCAAGTGACATATTAAAAGTAAATTGCCAAACTAGACCATGCTACAAATATAGTGTAAATTTATTATGCATATATGCTACAAATATATTGTGAAAACTTTATGCATATATGTTGCAAATATATTGTGAAATTATTATGAATATATGTTGCAAATATATTGTGAATTCTAAAAATATATATATTATTAACATGTTTTGATATTTTTTTCATTTGGTAATTACAGATGAAAAACCTTCAAAACCAAAATGTTTCATTCATCGACACTACCCCCACATCAACGTTTAATGCCCTTCCTTCAAACACCCAACCTACATCAACCACTACAGGATCTGTCACAAATGATAGAGATAAACAACCTGAAGCCCTTACATTAAGAAAAAAAATGTTGATGATAGAAAAAAGTCACATATTTGGGATCATTTTACAAAACTTAATGGTGATCCTAAAACTCCAAGAGCTGAATGTAATTATTGTAGAAAGAGTTATGCATGTCATACTATTTTGAATGGAACAAGTAATATGTGGAATCATTTCAAAGTATACAAAAAATTCCCTTTTATGGTTGATAAGAAGCAAAAAATTTTGGTATTAGAACCTAAGAAAAAGAGTGATGAATCAGAAGACAAAAATATGGGCACTCTAAAGACAATAGGTTATAATTATGAAGAATATAGACTAGAACTAGCAAAAATGATTATAATTGATGAGTTGCCTTTTAATTTTGTGGAGGGTAGGAGATTTAAATTATTTTTGAGGACAATACAACCTAGATTTGATAGTTCTTCTCTTTTTACTATTATAAAAGATTGATTGAAAATTTATGTTGACGAGAAGGAAAAATTGAAGATAGCACTTAGGGGTCAACGATTATGTTTGACAACAGATACATGAACATCAATCCAAAACATTAATTATATGTCCTTAACGACTCATTGGATTGATAGTGAGTCGAAATTGCATAAAAGAATTCTCAATTTCTGTCAAGTTTCAAATCATACAAGTGAGATAATTGGTCAAGTGATTGAGAATTGTTTGATAGAGTGGGGGATTGATAATCTTTTAACTATTACAATAGATAATGCAAGCTCTAATAATGTGACTATTTCATATTTGAAGAATGTGATGATAGATTGGTTATTTAATATATTTTCAAATGATCATTTGCATGTAAGATGTGTGCACATATTGTAAACCTTATTGTGAGTGATGGCTTGAAAGAGATTAATGCTTTGGTTGTTAAGATTAGAAATGCAATAAGGTTTGTGAGATATTCACTTGCGAGGCAGCTTGCATTTAAAAAGTGTACAGAAAAATTGCATATAAAGTATAAGAAGTCATTATATTTGGATGTTGCAACTAGATGGAATTTAACTTATCTTATGTTGGATGCTGTTGAAAAAATTGAAAAGGTATTAGTGAGGTTAGGTGAGAGTGAACCTAGGTATATGAGTTATTTTTTAGAGATTGATCTAAAAAAAATAAAAATATATAGGGCCACCTGGTTTGGAGGATTGGGAAAATGGTAGAATTTTGGTCGAATTTTTAAAGATCTTTTACATAGTTATATTAAAGTTTTCTAACTCATTACAAGTGATATCAAATTCTTTTTTCAACGAATTGATTTACATGCATACAAACTTTTTGGAGGATTGGGAAAATGGTAGAATTTTGGTCGAATTTTTAAAGATCTTTTACATAGTTATATTAAAGTTTTCTGACTCATTACAAGTGACATCAAATTCTTTTTTCAATGAATTGATTTACATGCATACAAACTTGTTGCAATTGTGTAAAAGTAAAGATAATGTTTTAAGTGGAATGGTGATGAAAATAATGTTGAAATTTGAGAAGTATTGGGGTTATGATACAAATCAAAATTTTATATTGTATGTGGCTAATGTTTTAGATCCACGTTTTAAGTTGAAATATGTTAAATTTTGTTTTGGTGAGTTATATGATTATCACAAAGTACAATATTTAATAAAAAAAAATATGAAAGATCATTTGGTAAGACTATATGAGTTTTATTTAAGAGTTGATGAAGTAGAGGATATTAATAGACATATTCATGATGCTAATGATATGGATTGCAATGACATGGAGGTAGATGTTAATATTTTTGCGTTATTCAAAAAACATTTACAAGATGAAGATAGTGTAGAAAATAAAAATGAAGTGGAGAGGTATTTAAATGATGGTTGAGAGGATTCTAATGATGATAAATTAGATATTTTAGGTTGGTGGAAGGGTAATGGCTTAAAATATAAAATACTTTCAAATGTTGCACAACATGTTTTAAC
Source organism: Salix dunnii (assembly GCA_015731905.1). Taxonomy (NCBI): domain Eukaryota; kingdom Viridiplantae; phylum Streptophyta; class Magnoliopsida; order Malpighiales; family Salicaceae; genus Salix; species Salix dunnii. The sequence goes on from CM027661.1 coordinate 4,945,812, forward strand.
TATTCTTATATCCATAGTGGCTTCTAAATCAACTTTTAACACTGACGATCATATATTCAACCAATTTTGAAGTTCTTTATCTCCAGCAATTATTCAAGCACTTGTTTGTTGTCAAAATTAGTTGCATCATGGATCAATCCTGACCGACATTCCAACCTTGATGAATGATTATGAAAAATATGAAAATCTTGAATCAAGTTATTTTTCTTATACACTTGTATTTTTATTTTATTATTTATTAATCAATTTATTTTTAATCTAAAATTTCTATTTTATTTTTTTTTAGAATTTGGTGGAAAGTTAAATCTAGCTATGAATAATAATTAATTCAAAATCAGGTTTATTTCTTGAAGTATTTTATGTTAATGTTGCTTGTTTATTTTGAAACCATTTAAAGGTATTTTCTGTGATTTAAATTTAAATTAGTTCACTTGTGTAGTTTTAATTATTTCACCTCATGCTAAATTAAACAAAACAAAAGTATTATAAAGGTAAAAAAACTTAATAAATATTATATTAACAATTTAATACATTAATATTTGTATTAGTTGCAAAAAAAAATTAAAAATACTGTGGGATTTTATAAGAAAATCATTTGCAAGCCCATCAGAAAATTCATTAGAAAACCCATAAAAAAAAAACCATCAAAAGCCCATCAATGGGCCCAAAAACCAAATTCGGGTTTTTCAATTTTTTAATCATAAAAACCAAACCGAATCGAAAGTGGTCAGTTTTTAATAGGTTCAGTTCGGTTTTAGTTTTTTTTTTTAAATAAAATTTTTGGTTTGGTTACTTTTTTTAATAAAAACCGAACCGAACCGAAAATGCTCATCCCTAGTACTAACAGGTACACCGTTTGTCATCCTTCAAAAACTCTCATTTTACTGTTCATTATATCTCCCATGCAACCCCCATTACTGTTCACTGCAAGTGAACAGTAATCGGGTCAGCGGGCTTTGTGCCTGGCCCAACCACTAAATAAGATGGGCTTCCAACCTAATATAAGATGGGCTTCTAGTCTTTCTAGATTGGATGCCCAGCCTCAATGGAGGTGAGCTCGCAACCCGTCTGGGCTGGAAGCCCAGACACAAGTTAGGTTGGCTGACAGGCAGCCCATCGAAAAAATATAAAAAAATAAAAAAATAAAAAATATATTTTTTAGAGAAAAATATATAGAATAAAAATGTGTTGTTTTATGCATATGGCCAATATACTAATATATTTTCAAAATTCATTTTTTTCAAAAAAAAATATTACTTCAAAGTTTAAAGAAAAATGGTTTTAGCATGGATTTCATAGATAAAAAATCATTTCCTCGCATTTTTTTCAACGACCAATTTGATCTCTTGCCTAGTCCATATTAAAAAATAAATTGTATGGGAGTTTATCCAATATGACTCAATCAATATAATTGGTCTAAAGGCAATTCGACCAACTAGTAAAAACATTCTACAAATGAAATTGAGAACAAAGAAAAGACAATTAAAAAGGGTAAAAAAGCATGACTTCATTTCTTATATAACTCGAGTTTAAAATTAAATGGTATAGAAGTTATCATTGTATTTTAGTCAATTTGGCCGGTCAAAAAACAACCGGTTTGATTAGTAAGAAACATTTAATGATAAAATTGATTGAAAAAACCTCTTGATGTGACTTATTATTTAGTCTAGGTTTAAATTCAAAAAATGCAGGGATTGCTGTAATGTGATTTGGTTGACTTTATCGGCCTAAAAATGTATGTATATGTGTATGTATGTCGTAAGATAATTGAGTTTATTGACTTGGAAAAGTGCGGGTCCAGAAACGAAGAAATAGGAAGAGGCGGCCATTTAATGGTTTTTTATTTGGAGTTGGTGTGGCAGAGGACGAACCACTTTGAAGAAACAATAAATGTTTTAAATGTAAAAGCTCTTTATGATCACACCACCCATCTTTAGAATCTGAAGTTTCCTTTATTTATTTTTCCCTCCAAAGTCTATCTGTGGATGATGGTTGACCTCAGTGAGTTGGGAATCTTCTCCTCTCTTTCTTGATGGCAAAGTCTCCAAGCTCATACTCTTTTTAAGCCGCATGCAATCAGCTGCAATTAATACATTCCAGTGTGTTTTTGTGCTTGTTTATCATTTTGTTTTAAAAATATTTTTTATGAAAATTATATTTTTATATATTTTAATATCAAAACAAAAATATATCATCTAAAACACGCAACTATATATAATTTTCTATATTTTATTTTTTGTGAGAGACATTACTTGTAATATAATTGGTGTTCTGTATTTTTTTTCATCTAAATACAGTTCTTTATAAATTGTGACGGTAAAATTATTATTTTACTCTCAGAAACAAAAAATTTAACACTCGTGACCAAGGTTATTTCCGATATTTTCAGATGACATAGATGATATTTTTGAATTTTTTATACAATAAAATTATTATTCTACTCCTGGATGCTGGGAAAAAGAAGCAGAATAATTGGGGCTATTTTCAGTTGTTCCAGCATTTCAATACAATACAATTATCAACATAGCCCTAGTAAACGACAAAAAGTAAGCCTAGGAGTCAGGGGCATTTAGGTAATTTTCACTGAGGTTTTTTTCGTAGTTATTGCTGGATATATGGGTGTTTAGATAATTTACCTTTATTTTATTTTTTATTTTTAATTTATCTTTATTTTCTTTTTTATTTTTAAACACTACAAGCATGTCGTATGGATGCACCTGTAATGTTTCATGCGCACGTGCCCTTAAAGTGGCGCGTGCAACAGATTCCAGAGATTGAAAAAGCTCATTCATCATGTTATTAGGTGAGATGACATGTCCTCAATCTCATGAGTGGTGCATGTAGCCTTACGGTAATTAAGGAATGGTCAATGGATTTTTTTTACATTTTTATCCCTTTTCTCTTTTCTACCACCAGAAAATACATGTCAGTGCTTAATGTTTGGGATTGTTTCAGTTTAGTCCTTGTTCTTTAGATTTTGATTTTATTCCTAATTTCTATAATGAAAATTTTGATTTGTTGCAATTGTGCTCATCGATTGAAACTGATTACATATGTTTGTTTTCATTTCAGCCCTTATTCTTTTCATTTTTTATTTTCTTTTGATTCCCTTAATTATTTTGGTATATGGGTTTTAATTTGTTTTAATTGTATCCTCCAATTGAAATTGATCATATATGCTACTTTTCAATTGGGTCCTTAAACTTTTAATTTTCTTAACAAAATTCAACTACAATTTTTTTTAAATCTCTTTATGTGTTTCAGTCCAAAAGTTTTTATTTGTTTCACTTTTATTCTTCAATTGAAATTAATTATATAATTTGTTTTGATTGTATCCTCCAATTGAAATTAGTCATATACGCTACTTTTCATTTCGGTTCTTATTTTTTTAATTTTTTTAATAATATTACACTGTTTTTTTTTTAAATACCCTTATTTATTTTGGTCCCAAAGTTTTTATTTGTTTTAGTTTTATCATTCAATTGAAATTGGACAATATTTATTTTTTATCCATATTTATGCATTTATGCTTTTAGTTTTTGTTTTTAATTTTTGTCATTTAATTTTTTGTTGTGGTTTTATTTTTATTTGGTTCAGTCCTTAAATTTTAATTTATGTTAATGATAATTTTAAAATTAATATTGCTTCATTTTTCTCTTTAGTCTTGTTTTATGAATTCTATTATTTTATTTTATTTTGGATCAAATGATTTTATAGTTTTATTGTTTAGGTAAAAATAATAATAATTTTAGTAATTTTTTTTTGTTTTTTTTTGTAAAAATATTTATCTTTTTTTTATTCTTTGTTGTAATTTAATTATTTTAATTGTCTGAACAATAATATTAATAACAATTTTAACTGTTATAGTAATGATAATGACAATAGGGATGGAATTTCAATTTATGTATTCTTCTTTTTGGAAATAGAAAATTAACTATTGTAGGTATTTTCATAATTTATTTATTTTTGTATTTAATTTAATTTGAATTATAAAATGAAATAATCTTAATATAGTGAATTCAATAATTCAGAAATCTAAATCTTCTTTCTTTTTTAATGAAAATAATAATTTTATGTTGGTTATTTCATTGAAATCTACTAAACAGATAAATTTATATTGATTTAAAATTCGTGAATTGAATAAAAAAACTTGCACTTCACATGAATTCTACACATATTTATTATTTTATCTAAATTTATATTATAATAAAAAAATCTTATATAATTAATATTTTTTATTTAAAAAAAATATAGTGTCACTCACGATGAGGTACGGGGGCATTGGCTAATCTTTTTGTATTTGTTGACGGCATGTCTATCTGGGTGACAAGTTATCATCTTATGCAATGTAGCCCTATCCTTAATTACTCAGTCTTTTGATAAAATCAAGGTGTTTCTTTTAGAATCATCAATATATCTTGTTTTAATTTTTAAAATACAAAGAACTAAAATAAACTTTACATCGCTTGATTTGAAAATTCTACTTGAAATGTTTTGTTCATTTATGCTAAATAATATTGTGTTTCTTAAGAAATAATCTATATTTTTTTTCTTTAGTTTTACCTTTAACATTTGGTTTATTGGATATTAGACATGTGATTTACTCTTTTTGTTTTGTTATCTCAATTTTATGACTCATGTCACGAGTTTGGTAGGTTAACCAAGTTTACTAGAGTTTTTTTTTGTTTTTTATAATCTGTTTTCTTAGTTTGATCATTTAACATCTTCAATATTTGGTTACTTATGAATTATGCTTTGTTATTTTTTTTAATTTGTTTTCTATAAAATTATCAAAATATCATGACTTCAGTTATTCAAAAAAAAATATTGTATCTTATTATTAAATTGAGTTGTTTTTCATTTTCATCATTTAACAATGGATTTAATAGGAATTAAACTTTATAATTTATTTAATTTAGGATTATCATGATCTCATGATTTAGGTTGTGATTTTGAGAGTTTTACCTGAGTTAACCTGGGTTGATCTAATATGTTTTCGTTTCAATATTTTTTTAAAATAAACATGTCGCCTTGAATTATTCTTTTCATCCAAACAATATTTTTATTAGTCGTCTGGTAGTCTTTCGACCTATTGAGTCAATCGGCTCGTATCAGTTCAACTTTCATTTTTTTTATTTGTTTTTAAGATTTGAATTATATAATTTCAAGTTAATATTTATAATTGATTTGAAATTGAATTATTATTTTTAATTATATATAACCCTTATGACATACCAAAATATTTCAAACCAAAATATTTAATTTCAATTGAAAAAATAAATAGCAACCCATGCTTGGATACAACGTTAATTGACCTAACAAGCAACAGTTGGGATATGGATGCCGTCCATACTCCTAACTAAACGTTCTTCAATCTTGAATTGCTTTGATACTCGTTTTATATTTTTCTAATTTAATCTTATTATAATATGAAATTACTCATCAAACTCTATAAAACTTGTGGATGCACGTACTAGTGAAAGTTGCAACGGTCCTCAGTCTCGGCAACATAGGCGTATCTTGTGCCAACTTTCGACCCAGGCCCTCGTTTTAAGCCGCACGTTTGCTTTGAAAGTCATGTTCCTGCCACATGCTTGCGTGTGGGTGATTCAATAATTCCTTTTGCTAGATCAAAATAATTCATGATGGGGTCCGGGAATGTTATTTACATACCAAATATAAATTTTGAAAAGCTATAGTGTTAGTATTGTATTTTAAATAGTATAAATATATTTCTATTGCTATATACACTCCAATAATTTAGATGAGCTATTTTGAAAAATCAAAAAACAATTATACATCCAAAAACTAAACCTCAAAACACATTTAAAAGCTGCACACTTCCTACTCTTCTTCCCCCATGTGTGTGAATGTATATATATATATAGACGAACCCGTGTGGCCATGAAATGCCTATAGAAAATCGTCGTGGCTATTGACAGCGGGGGATAAAGAACTTTTGAAGAGAGCATGATGAAGAACACCAGATCCACTCCTCCTCAACACCAGGGCTCAAGAACTTTTGAAGCAAGAAATGATGTTCATAGTTGCAAAGAGGATAAAGCAGCGGCGAGGCCTCATGTTGTGGAGAATAAAGCAACATCTAACAAGCCAGCGAGAACACCATCTCTAGACATAGATGCAAGCGCTGAGGCATTCATCAAGAAATTTAGGCAACAACTAGTGATCCAGAGGCTTGAATCCATAGAGAATTATGAGAAGATGCTGGCAAGAGGTCTCTGATTTGCCATCGTTCGTAATCCTTGAGTGTATGTATTGTGTTTAATCTCGTACTGTTTTATTATGTGTTGTGATTTGTTTCCTCTCTTTAACGATCTCATGTGTACGTGTGTTTAGAAAGCAAGCATGTATCAGAATAATAAAGCTTCTCCATTGATGAGTGTTAAGCTCTTCTGTGCTAATTAAAGCTTGTATAATAATATCTTGTGTATGAATAATCGGCTTCTTTCCCCTTTTTTTTCTCTCCGTACTTTGCATTCCATTTTCCAATATATTCCCAGATTTTAGTCATAGTGAAACTATGCTGCAAGTAATTATTGGTTCCATAAACTCTGGATTCAATCCCTTGATGGAACCTGGATGCTTGGAACAGTTACCGTTTCTGTGATTCAAGTGTTGAACATGGGATCTGTTGTGGAATCCATCGACTTGGGGGGGGGCAAGTGTCTCTCCTGATTAATGGTAAAAGTTAGTCTCTCAGTAAAATAGGAATTTACCCTCTATTAAGTAAAATTAGACTTAATCTAATTTTGTTAGGTCAAACATGCCTCTTATATATGTTTTTTTTACCTAATTTAGATTTCAACCTAACTTTACTTCAGAAAAAAGATTTGATTAAGTTTTCAATTTTATTTATAAACTAATTAATTATATTAAATAATTCATTCCAAAACCAACTTTGTGTTTGGGAGGGCGGTTGCGGTAGTTTTTGAAAGTGCTTTTTGTGCTGAAATATATTAAAATGATATTTTTTTATTTTTTTAAAAATCATTTTTGACATCAACACATCAAAATAATCTGAAAATACTAAAAAAAATTCATTTAAAATACAAAAAAAAAAAATTGAATTTTGGCTAAACGGCGTTTCTGCCGCTTAGCCAAACGGGGTCTTAGAATTGGTAGCGCCTTTAACACTTTTTTTGTACAACAGTATTTGTTTTCAAAATGGCACTATGTTTTTCTTAAAAAACGAAAATTCTTCAAATTAATTTTTAGATTGCTTTATATGATGTTATTAAAAGTAAAGTTTTCTTAAAAAAAAAATATTATTTTGATTTGAATGTCTATAATCAAGCAAAAAATAGTGTAAGAAAAATAAATTAAATAAACTCAATAGAGCTTATGACTTAGATTATAAATTTGGTGGATTAAACCATAAAACCTGAATTGATCAAATATATCATCATCTAATTATATATAAAAAAATTATTTTAAAAAAAAAAATCTAACCATGGTTTTACTAAGTCTTTCAATTTTCTTTTGAACTCACTACGCTATCTTTTATGTCAGAGTAAATCCTATGTAGTTTAGTTTTAAACTCGATCTAAGTAAGAAATCTGATTATGAGTTTTTTAATTGAACCATTGTAAACTAGTATTGTACTATTTTTCATGCATCATTATTTACAATATTTATATATATCGAAAACTCTTGAAATAAATTGAATCTGATTGCACAATAACTGGTTTACATCATTTCATTTAATTTAAAAAAGATCCCATTAATTTTCATAAACGTTGCTTTTTCTAAAAAAAAAAAAAAAAAAAACCCAAAGGATTAGATTTTGTACAGCTAAATAGGTTGGGCTGAGCTCCATAGGATGCTTTGTGAATCGAGTAACTAGATGGACGTACAGCTAAATGGGCTTGAACCAATAAGATTGTAGGCTCAGGCCCAGAGTGATATACCCAATCAAGAAACAATATTGACCAAGGCTGTGATCAACTGCTGTTGCATTATCTGAGAGGACTAGGAGAAAACAGAAATCAATGGCCAATCAAGCCAAAACTGTTCCTGTTGAGATAGTATTTGGAAGCACTCCGAAAATGCTTTTTCAAAAAAATTAAATTTATATTTTTTTGTTTTAAATGAAAAAAATATATTTTTAGATTCCTGATATAAAAAATAATTTAATTTTTTATATATTTTTAAATAAAAATCAATTTAAAAAACAAATACAATCACTCTCTTGGATACCCACTTAACTCGCCCACAGAATGGAAGCAATTCTACCATCTCAATTTAAAATCCAAGCTCAAGGCATGAGTCATTCATGTCCGGTCGTCTAAATAGCAAGTTGCTTGTGCTCATATGGAAAAAAAAAAAAAAATCAAACAATTCAAAGCGTAGCCAAGAAAAAAAGTCAATATAATATAATAATATAAAATATATTATTTTAATATATTTTTAAACAAGAAAAAAAACAACTTTGAACACTACATGCTACAAGATTGTGTAACACAATTATACAAGAGAGTTCAGCTTGATGATCATCTCCACGTAGGATCTCATTTGCTTTGTATTTTATTTCATGTGCAGTAACTAGTTACTAGCCAACGAAAATAAGCGCGTGGAACAGCGATCGGAGACCATGCAAGCAGGCAGCGGTTAGATTGCTCTCTCCTGCTGCTGCACCATCGGCTGCATCTGCTGCTGCATCCTTTCAAGGTTCAAGTAAGAGCATGATTGTGCGATTTCGCCGGCCAAAGGGATCACCGGGAGGTTATCACAGTCGCAAATCTCAATCATAAACCCATCAGGGTCATGGAAGAACAGCTGTTCAACTTGAATCCCACCTTCCTCTACTAAAGCTCGCACGTGCTGAATCCCCATGTCTTTCAGCTTCTTCTCCACAGCTGCCATGCTCTCACACTGTATACCACACAACCAAACACTTTTTACTTTTCAACATCACAAGTTTTCATAGCTTCTAAGGGACCAAAAACTCCTAGACGACGGCCAGCTTCCGTAAGCCGGAATCAAATATGGGATCATTGTCCTTTAATTATTGTTTAATTATCTAAACAGGCAACTTTGTCGTCACTGTCAAATGGTGTCATCACTTCTGGAACCACGCTATCATGGACGAACAATACGATGTTTTAACATCCACCTACCTCTCTGTGTCGATGGTTTATTTTGTTTTTTAGTCGGCAGATTGATGCTCTTTTTTTATAATGTTTGTTTTAATAGCTTTGGCCTCTGTTTGGCTTAGCTTTTGCACCGCAGGTTTGCTACGGTGCAAAATTTTTTTTTTTTTTTTTTTAATAAAATTTAATTTTTTTTTGTATGTTAGATTATTTTGATGTGCTGATGTCAAAAATAATTTTTAAAAAATAAAAAAACATCATTTTGATATATTTCAGCACGAAAAACTTTTTAAAAAATTTTGAAAAGCAACCGCAACAGCAATCCCAAACACCCCCTTGATGTGAAAGCAACTTATAGAAATTATCTTCTCCTTACTACCAATAACAGCTTGTTTGGAAGTACGAGACAAAATTACATGTTTGAAATGATTTTTGTTTGAAATGATTTTTATTTAAAATAATGTTTTTTTACTAGTTTTGATGGGAAAGGAAATTATTAAAATTACCAACAAGGACAGCTTCTTGCGAAGTGCGAAAAAAAATTCATTTTGGAATTGATTTTTATTTAAAATAATATTTTTTTATTTTCTAACCTAAACATATCAAAACATCTAGAAAAATAATTTAAAACAAGAAAAAATAAATAATAAAACAGTGATTGAATGACGTGCACAGTAAAAAGAGAAGGACCAGAAAAACAATCCACGCAATAAAAAAAAGTAAAACAAAGGATCAACGTTCAGCTTAATGAGATTGACATTGTAATTAATTACCTGGAAAGATATGTGATTGTCCTTGGGATTAATTTCACCTTTCTTCAGCATCTTTTCTGGATTTTCTGACTGCAATAAATGAATTCCAATTCCATAACCAAACAACCTATTTTAACAGAGAAACAAATTTAAAGAGCAACGGCGTCAAAAAAACAAAGTGGATAATCTTTGAAGTGCCTGTAGTGGCTTGTCAGGTTGCAAGGGCCATGTAAGGAATTACGTACCATGCCCCGTCAAAGTTAAAAGATCCTGGCCTCCTTATGGGCACAAAACCAAGAACATCCTCGTAGAAATCAATGGATTCCTCGAGTGATTTGCACAAGAGTGAGATGTGGTTCAAAGACTTGAGATGAAGTGGGTTTCCCATGCTCCTTCAGTGTCAAAAAGAGTTAACAGCAACAGCTCCAAGAACAGAAAAAAAGAAGAAGAAGCAATGAATCAGATAGAAAATAGAACAGGAACAGCAAGTGTTTTTGGTTTTGTGTGAGGGAAGAGTGAGACAAACAGGGAAGGGAGAAAATAAGTACAGAACAGGGTTTGAAGGACTTCTGCAAAAATAAAGTTGTTTGAGTTAGTCGCGGCAAACTTCAATTGTGATTTGTGTGAGGAACATAATTTTTGGGTTTAATTTATAGAGGAAAAAAAAAAACACAGAGAGTAACAGCGGTGATGATCTCTTCATGTGCCACGTGCCGATGAAAACGACGTGTTCAATATGGATGATTCTGACACGTCAGAGTACACGTGCTGAGTAGGCTCCTCACCTACTCTATTGGCTGTTCATGTACCTAAGAACATCTCCCAGGAAAAAACTGATTCTATTTTAATATATATTTATATATAATATAATATATTATATAACTATTTATCAATAATAATTACTAACAAATTCAGTCAAAATTATTTTTTTATTTATATAACATATATTTTTCTCTTTTAATTAATATGTAAAAACACTTCTTCAACTTAAAAATATTATTTTAACTTTTCAATTTAAAATATAAAATTAAAAATTAAAAAGTTTTGTCCTTTTCTTCTAGGTTTTATTTTAGCTCCCGAACATGCTCTTATCATCATCTTGGTCTTAGTTGTCATCCAAGAGACAAATTATTTAAAATAATAATAATAATTTTATATTTTATATTGTTTTGTTATATAAGTATCAAAATATTTTTGAAAACGAAACATATTCTTTGAATTTATTTTAGTGAAAATCAGCCATTATTATACTCACACCTAAAATGTGATAAAAATTATATTTCAAAATATTTTTAATAATAATATGTTAAAATGATATATTTACATTAAAAAAATCTGAAAAAACTTATTTTTTTAAAAAAATCATTTGTTTAACAAAAAGAATAGAGTTTTTTGGCTGCAATGTCTAGCTGCCCTTCAATTATTTGAGAGTAATATTGAGTGACGTGGAATTTCTGTAAATTAACACAGCTATATATGGAGATAATCGCTATTCGCACAATATAATAAAAAATACAAGAGCGTCAGAAATTGAAGCCAAAATTAGTAACGAGAAATAATTGGTAACCTTTTTTCATTAAGGTGCAATTACTGGAGTATTTTCATCATCCCACGAGGTAAGATAAGGGCGCAGCGAAATTCACGGGGTGGGTGGTGTAGACTGGTCTTCAGCCTTGACTACTGCTTTAACTACTGTCCGTTAATTTAAAAACTTTACTTTTAATAAATAAAATTAAAAAATAAATAAATCTGTTGAGAAATTGCTGTGCATCTAGACAGACAATATTATTTGTCACGACATTTTTTAATTGATGTTTTCAAATATTATACAGATATATTAGTTTTGTTATTTTTATAAAAAAAAAATTCAATTATACATGTAGATGTTACAGGGCTCTGTAGTGCTTTTCTTGTACTTTTTTAACCTCATTATTTTTTTATAACCAGGGTATCCAGGTTAACTCACATGCACCATGACTAATCTTTAAATCTATTTTTTTTATATTTTTTTATCCAACTTATATTTTTTTTATAACCGGATTATCCGGGTCAACTTACACGCACCATGATTTTTTTTCCAAGTATACATTTTTTTTTTGTTTTTTTATAACCCGGGTGTCAGGCCAGATTACACGTATCATCACTAATCCCCGGACTCATTTTTTTTATATATTTTCTCTTACTTTTTTTTCACTTATACATTTTATTTTTGACAAATAAGGTGTTTTGGTCAACTTACACGCACTACAATTAATCACTGGACTCACTTTTTTTAATTACTACAGTGCTTTCCCTTTCTTTTTTTTATAACTGGAATGTTCAAGTCAACTTATGCGCACCACGATTAATTCCCGAATTCATTCTTTTATATTTTTTTATTTTCCCCCCATTTATACATGTTTTTCTAGTGTTTTTTTATAACTGGGTGTCCAAGGTAGCTTACACGTACCACGATTTTTTTTCCACTTATATTTTTTTTTTTTTTTTATAATCAAGGTATTTGGATCAACTTATACATACCACAACTAATCCCCGGACCTATTTTGTTTACATTTTGTTTTTATTTTCCCCACTAATTGACGAAGTGCAGGGGCATTGACTAATATATATATATATATATATAGAGAGAGAGAGAGTTAGTTGTAGTAGGTGGTTGAGAAAATCGAAGATCAAGGTTCTAAAGGTTTGGTCATCTAAAAGTCCATCATGCTTGTGACGAAAAACTGAGTGAAAAAGTCCATCATAATATGTAAAGACTTTGGAAGAACATAGTCAATAGGACCGATTTGACAATGAAAAATGACCTAAGAGCTCCACCTATCGAAGGAATAAAATACAATAATAATAATAAGAAGAAGAAACTCAAGGAGAAGGCAAATTCACCTTGAATAAAATACAATAGGTTTTCTCTTATTGTTCATGTTACATGTATACCATGTTTGCTCGTGTTGCTTTTTTTGTTCATTTTTGTCATTTCATATTTAATTGACTAAAAACCAAATAACATTCTATTTTTGCTATCGGAAAATATTGTTCTTACTAAGTTATCATTGTATCTTTCTTCAGAATTCTTATTTGTATATTATTGATGTCTATTTTCCTAATCTAATTCAAATAAAACTATCTTATTTGATCAATTATTGTTATAACCTCGGTCATAGAGTTTTTTTTTCTCTCTTTAAAATGTGTTAATGTCATCTAAATATATTTTTTATAGAAAAAATAATACAAACCCGTAGCGTGGTCTAGTATTATAACAAACATTGAAGTATTTGAGGCGAAACCACCTACTTCATTATTTATATGAACAATAAACATTTTTTTTTGCTCTTTTTTTTTTCACTATAATGCCTTAAAATTTTGTTGGTACTTGATTTTGTGAGCGTTTATTTTTATTACAGCATAAATAAGTAAGAACTAGTTTTTTTAAAAAATAAAATTATTAAAATTAATAGAGTTTCATAGCACAAGTCACAAGATTAACAGGTTAAATCATGAAATCTAAGTCGATTATATATGTTATTGTCTTAATATTAAGAAAAATATTATATTGTATTTTTTAAAAACAAGTCAAGTCATGTTTTTACTAGTCTTCTAGTCTTTTATGGACTCATAAAGTCAATTAGGTGTTATATCATGATAATTGAAATGATTTAATTGAAACTAGAACCATACAAGGAGACGAATTATAAGGTTTCAAAGTTGACTTGTTAGTATAGAATTAATAATAGTGTTAAAGAGTCCATTGTAACATGAACAATGTTTTTATGTTAAAAAAATTTGGTTTAACCTATAATACATCGAAAACTCAGAATAACTAATAAATTCATCTTTTGCCCTTGATCACGAGCAACACGTCCATGATAGAAATCTTTGTTAAAATCATAAATCACCATAATTATCAAAGTGATAGTTTCTAGGTCAATTTTTCTATTATATATATATAAACCTTTGTAACATTCATAGGTTTTTTTCAGTCAAACTCATGGTGTAGCATGAGCTAGTAAAGTAGCCTATAATATTATATTACATTATAACTTCAAAAAAAACTAAAGTGGGTGATGAAATTGCTATAACAATTCCTATTGTAGCTCAAGAAACATAAACATAATTGATTATAATATTGAATCTATATTTCTTCACAATTGCTTGATATTTTTTTTTTCAATTTCACTGTTTTTTTTTTTTTTTTTGTATTGGAACTTATGGGTTTTTTTGTGCTTCATAATAATTCTCGTGGTGCTGATAAAAAAAATCTATTTAATCAATTTTAAGGTTATCTTAAACCCAAAATCAATGAAATTTGGCAATTCAATTACTTTTTTAAAGGTTTGTTTGGTATTGCAGTTGAGAAAAAAAAACAATTTCATAAGAAGCACTTTTAGTTGAGGTTTATAACTGAAATTAAAGTGTTTGGTTAAACTATGATTGAGTTTGAGGTTGAATAAATAAAATTTACATATGTTTGGTTAATATATTTTTCATATTGATTTCAACCTGTAAAATTAAATTAAAGAGCGCGCACGCGCGCGCACAAACACACACATACACATACACATTGTTTTTGAAATATTATAGATTTAATAATTATAATTACATAATGTAATAAGTAATGAATAATCCAAGTAAATTATTTTTTTTATTGTCCTATCAAACTGTTTGGAACTTCAATTATGCATCATATACAATAAATGCCACAAATACTATGGAAAAAGAAGAAGAATAAAAGCATGCAAAGAACATTATGGTCAAAGACTCAAAAGAGAAGACATTTAAGTATACCATGCTATACAATTTATTTTCATAATACAAAAATAAAGTAGTCAAATCATTGATTTGACATAGTTATCCTATATTTTTGTCGCACTATAATTTTCCAAATATTTTACAAGTCTTGAACAATGAAACTAACTTGCGTTTTGTTGTCACTGGAGAGGTAAAAGTAGCTAAATATTGCTTTTGATAAACTGAGTTTTAACCTCAATTTATCATGGGCTCCATAATTATATAACTATGATGCAATCTCAACCAAACATTAAAATTCTGTTTTTTATTAAAATCTCAGCAACAACCGCAGGGCTAAACACCCACTAAATAAAACGGTTGTAAAAGCATGCATCAATAAGGGATAAAAGTTGTTGTACTTAGATAGTATGTGTAATGACCTCTAACGTTTTCTTATATTTTTTGTGTTATTTGAATTGTCTTGTTGCGGTTTACCACCAAGTCCAACGAGTGTTGATGATAGATATTTATTTTGGCTTTAACAGTCCATTTTTTACAAGGTTATCTCATTCATATGATCCATGTTGCAAACTTAATCGGTTTATCTATATTGACCAATGTGATTTCTTTATTATTATTGTTTTTAATATCATCCACCGACATTTAGTTGTTTGAGAATTGAGTTTTATAATATTTTCTTATAGTGTTATCACAGTATGATGACTCGTATCATAAACTGTGTCAATAAACTTTCTCATCTAAAAACTTATGTTATTAGGTGAGATTCTAGAATATAATTTATATTATTCTCTAACTCCTCTTGAAAGCCTTTTTGGGTTTGAAACTTGCACACAGGTTCATATTATCTTGTGTTTGATTTTTATTAAATAAAATTGGGATAGTGAGATTCAAATTTATGGCCATTGGGTTAATAAGGCTTCAAGATCATGTCAAAAAATCATTTTGCCCAAAAATTATAAAATAAACTAAAAAAGCTCAATGTTTCACTGTAGCATGTGAGTGAAAACACTATGGATTGTAATAGTGTATTTTTATGTCGGTTCAGTTTTCGGGTCAGTCGATTTACTGGTTTAACATTATTTGCACAGTAAAATAATTATTTTAGCCCTCACAAAAGATATAAAAAAAACAGGCATGACACTGAGGGGCTTCACTGGCATTTCATAATTCCTGAAAATAAATAAATACTAATCTACCCTCATTTAAGACAAAACACTATGCAGCCGGGAGGGGTACCTTGATGATTTTCTATTTTTTGAAAATAGCTAAATACCAATATACCCCAATAAGATAAAATTGAAGAATTGTATATAGGGATATTACGGTAATTGACCAATTTTTTTTTTCAAAATCTGTGCACATGGGACACATGCGACAGATGAGGTGTAGCCTCACGCCCGCTTCAAGTGGCGCGTGAGACTTCTTCCATCACCTAAAAATATGCTTTTGAAGTCTCTGCCAATGCGCCACCTTGTGGTCTTCTTCTTGGTGGGGCGCGTGTTGGACAAGGGTGACTGAAGTCGTGACAGTGGTCGGGTGAACTTTGTTTTTTTCTGTTTTTTCTCTCCTGCACGCAAAAGTACAAGAGAGGCCCCCGAGTTTCTGCTTTATTCACTTTCATCCTTGCTCTTTTAATTTTTCATATGGTCTTGATTTTTGTTATATATGTTTTGATTTATTTCAACTGGGTCATTCGATTGAAATTAATTATATATTTAGGTTTCACTTCGGTCCTCCTTATTTTAATTCCTAGATTGGATTTAAATACCTTAATATATTCAGTACAGAAGTTTTAATTTTTTTCAATTTTTATCCTTTGATTGAAATTGATAATATATTTAATTTTCATTTCGGCCCATAATACGTTTAATTTTTGAATTTGATCCCTTTATTTTTTTTTTCAAGTTAGAATGAATTTTTTTCATTGGATAATTTATATTTTTATTTTATCATTTATTTTATTGATCTTTTGTTAAAGTTTTTAGGATTTTTTTTAGTCTTTTATTTATTTTTATTTTTTTCCATTATTAACATAATAATAATAATAATAATAATAATAATAATAATAATAATAATAATAATAATAATAAATTTAGTTTTTTTTCTAACTTACTCTTTTGTTAATGTTTTTGAGTTTTTTTCTCTTGGGATAATTTGATAATTTTTATTGTTTTGGTAGTGATAGTAATGATAATTTTAGATGTTATGATTTCGATGTTGCTGTTATTATAATAGGGTTTGTTGAGCCGTTTTATTATATTAAACTTTGTATATATAGATATTATATTTTATTTTCAAACTAATAAATCATATTAATTTATTTAATCTCAACAATTATAAAAATTATTTGTTCAGCCCGCAACGTAGTGCAGACAATTTTTTAATTTTTAAGTCAAATGATTTTTTTAGCTAATAATTTTATTTTTGTTTTATCATTTATTTTATTTGCTCTTTTATTAAAGTTTTTAGGAGTTTTTTTAGTCTTTGATTTAATTTTTTATTATTAATGTAATAAAAATAACAGCAACAATAATAATTTTAGGCTTTTTTTTCGTTCGTACTCTTTTGTTAATGTTGTTGAGTTTTTTTTTTTCACGGGATAATCGAATAATATTTATTATTTTCTCTTTTATTGAGGTAATATTTTTTTGAAAAATTTAGTTCTTAAATTTTAGTTTGTATTTATAATCATTTGAAAATTGATATTTTTTTTTCCTATTTGTTATTTATTTTAGTTTTTTTCTTAATTTTCAAATCAAATGATTATTTTCAGGTGATGATTTTTTTTATCAGTTTTTTTTTTTAGTTTTTTTTGTTAAGTTTTTAGGCTTTTTTAGTCTTTGATTTTATTTTTTTTCATTATTAACGCAATAATAATAATAATAATAATAATACTTAGTCTTTTGGTATTTTTTTTCTCGGGATAATTTAATAATTTTTTATTGTTTTGATAATAATAGTAGTGATAATTTTATATGTTAATACTTCGAAGTTGTTATTGTTATATTAAGGTATGTTGATCTATTTTATTATATCAATCTTTATATGTATAAATATTATATTTTAATCTCAACAGTTATAAAAAATGTTTGCTCGACCTTCAATATAATGTGGGGAATTAACTAGTTTAAATTATTATATGAGACCCTAAAATATAATTTATATTATTCTATTACTTTGCAAGTTCAGTAGAGTAAATTCAATGTATCGCTATCTCAATATTTAAACATAAAATATGTTATTTGCTATGTTCCTGATTTAATATTTAAAAACTTGGTGTTCAATCCGTATTATATTTAAAATTTATAATTAAATTATATATATATATATATATATATATATATATATATATATATTAGCAAATCATTTATTTATTATTATTATTATAAATAATTCAACCAGTGATGCATCGCACATCACGTATCTAAAGTAGTTAACCGTACCGTATTATTATAGGTACCTGAAAGCACTGACATTGGCTTTCCATTTACGTGAAGGGTTCAAACACACATTTTAGTAATGTAATGTTTTTTTTGTAAAAGCAAACGAGGATCTTTTGTACTTGGCATAAGTTTCTTTGTGATTGAAAAGTCGTCACCTCAAAGGAATAATGAAAATAATAATAATAATAATAATAATAATAATTGGCTTTTCACCTCCTGCCCTTGGCTTCTCAGCTTTGAGTTGGTGCCCATGAGTTGTATATATTGGAGAAAGTTTAGCATGTTTATTTATTTATTTTAAATAGAATTCTGCTGTGTACTTGTAGATTTTTTTATCCTTTTGTTTTAATAAAATTAATGTTAAAACTATGTGTGTGTGCATATATATATATATAACACAAAACACAAACCATTAACATTCACAACTATTTAATTCATCTGCTAATCCACAACACAATAAATTAAAATCTTAACTAAATCAAGTTCAATTTTATAACTATTTAATTCATCTATTAATTCACAGCTCAATAAATTGAAATCTTAACTAATTCAAGTTCAATTTTACAACTATTTGATGGGTAGAATAATGACAATAACCTGATGGATACATATCAAAATTGGATTTGACAACTACGCTATCAATATGATTGATATTGACGCGGCATTATTACCACATTAATGCAAACAAATATAAATCTTTAGGGTAGATTATGTTTTTACCTTTATAATTTTTTATTATTTTACTTTATAATTTAAAAGCTATCAATTTTGGGTTTTACTACTAGCTCACAGAGTGTTATCTCTTTTTTTTTCTTCATATTTTTATTAATTAATTAGATATTAACATATTCGAATTAAGGTGTAATTGTTTAATATGATAATAATAGAATTACAGACATTTATGATAGACAAACTAACACTACATGTATAAAGACAAAAACTTTTTTATATTTATGTTTCGAAGCCAACTCCTATCATTTGTCCTGTCTTCTTGTAACTAGCAATCTCCGGGAATAAATTCAATAAATTATTCTAACTTGCCAGGTTCATTTTCCTGGCCTGCTTGTTTTTTTTTATATATAAAATTGGATGTTAAGATTAATTTATATATATCTTAATTAATTTTATAAACTTTAAAATTAATAATTATATAGCTAGAAACTAAATCCACACATAGAACAAACAGCTTAATACTAATTTCTTACTATTAATTCACATATATGTCTACTTGCTCGTTTTTCTTTGTTTTGTCGAGAAGCGCCCTGATGTTGCCTCCACTATCTTACTCTGAGAAAAAAAATTCCTGTCTTATCAAATGAATACAAGGTTTCAATAATTTGCGTAGATACATGTTTTATTTTAAAATATTTTGTATTTAAATTTATATTAAAATAATATTTTTTTTAAAATTTAATTTTGACATCATCCTATCAAAATAATATAAAAATAGTTAATTCTCTTAAGAAAACCAACTTAGTCTTTTTCAAAAGTACATTTTTTTTTTATAAAAAAAAAACAAGCTTGTAGTGACGGTTTGTTATTCCAATTACTTTTTTTTTAAATGTTTTTTATTTCATAAAATATCAAAGTAATGCTATTTTGGTTATTTTTTATGGTTTTGATATATTGTGTGAGAAATAAATTAAAAATTTAAAAAGATATTATTTTAATACAATTTCAATAAAAAAAATATATTTTAAAAGCAATTTACACTATATTAGCAAACACAATAATTAATAAAGATTTTAAAATAAAACCATTTTGGAGAAAGATGAAAACTCTCAATTAAAAGCACTTAGGTAATCCCGTTTATGGATCATCTTAGCAAAAAACAATTGTGTATAATTTTAATTCCTTCATTCATCTTGTTATAACTTAGATTTTTTTCTCTCTTCCTACGATTGATTATATATATATATATATATATATATATATATATATATATATATATATATATATATAGGGAAACTCATTGAAGTATATGCTAAGATTTTGGAAAGCCAAAATTTGTTCAGGGGATAATTATAAAAGCTTCTTATCATTTGATGTTAATTACATTTTTTTCTCTGAACTTTTATAAATTACACTTTTCATCATGTAGTTTACATGTTTAATAACAGTTTACATCTTGTATTTTTTTTTATTTAAATCAAGATGAAAATGATAATTTGTAAGAGTATTGAGAGAGAGAAAAATCAATTCAAACTAAGTTATAGAAACGTTTTTGTAATTATGCTGGCATCACATATAAATCATATATTGATTAATTCCCCAAATTTTGGTCATTTATCTTGTCATTGTTTGAACTAGTTTTTGAATTAATTGTCTCATTTAAGTCTCACGAGTGCATAGTGCATAAATCTTGTTCATTTAGTGACGTCGTGTTTTGAAATACGATAATTTATTATTATAAAGGATGATAATATATTGAGTTTAGTTAGGATTTGATGGTTTCGGTTATTGTGTTTTTTTGCAATAGTTTTTAAACGGGAAAAAATTAAGTATAGCTTTTTCAAGTAATTATTTCATTTAAAAATTTAAACTATTAGATGAGTCTTCAGAATATGATTTATATTATTTTTTAACATAACTCTTCAAATGAAAGTCTTTTGGGTTTAAAACTTGTATGGGCCCATATTATCTTGTATTTGATTTTTAAAATAAAATAGAGATAGTGAGATTTGAACTCGTGACTGCTTGGTCAACAAAGTTCTCATACCATGTTAAAAAACCATTTAAGCTAAAAAGTTAAACTATTAGACGAGATCCCATAATATAATTTATATTATTCTCTAACAAGTTTCTATACAGAGAAAATCTAATCCAAAATTTTGATAAAATTATAAAATTTTTAACTCTTGAAAATCATGAAGTAAATTAAATTTTATAGTAACAAAAACTATGATTTTATGATTTTTTTTTTCAAGCTTGAAACATAAAAATCACTCAAAACTAGATTGAAAACGATCTCCTTGAGATATCACAATTCTAAATCATGACATTTGATCACAATTCTAAATCATGACATTTGATGAGATATTGTATTTTTCAACCGCATTATTATTGTAATGTCGCACGGCATCTTCAAACTGTGACCTTTCACCATAACCTTTTCTGTTCCATGCTAATTTCCCAATTTATCCATAAATATTTTTCTCCATTATCTGATGTATTACTAGTCTATTAAATAATTACTTCTATTATTATTGTCAATTTGACTGCTATTATTAATTGTCCAATGCCACAGGCAATAACAGCGCACAAGCAGAGCCATGGTCTTCATTAGACCGCCCGTGATGGATGGATGAAATTTGCTTTCCAATGAAGGGATGTAGGTTACCTTCCTCTCGTCATGAGTGCATTCTTATTGCTGTTAAATAATATCTGCTTTCATATGGCGTGAAAGGTCACGTCTTGAAGACACTGAGGAGGCTAAAATAGCCAAGAAAATGAGACAGGAAACGATCTTAAAAAAAGCAGCAGCAGCAGCAGCAGCCATTGGAGCTGGGTGCTACGGACATATGAATCTGTATACGATCGGGACGAAAGTGATTGAGAATGAAAGCTGTGTTGCTTACAAGAACTTCCTATGGCCCATCCTCGTCAACAAGCACTAGCATTATTGCAAGATAAAAAGCATGACGTGCACTCACTGATAAAATTAGGTGACCTTGGAGCTCAAAACCTACATCCTTCTTCTAACTCCTTTTCTTAATGTTTAATGCACACCACCTGCAGTTTTATATTTACTAAACAAGTTATTATGCAGACCACCTGCAGTTTTTTATTTACTAAACAAGTAATTATGCAGACCACCTGCAGTTTCTTAAGTAATTATGCAGACCAACTGCAGTATTTTATTCACTAAACAAGCTACGAAAGAGGAACGGAGAGAGTGAGCTTCACACTGGCTTTGCCAACTTGTAGTCCAGCAACATAGATCTATATTTTTTATAATTATTAATTGGACGTGATTAATTACAACTGAGACATCTATATACAAGACTTCCATGAGTAAAGGCAAGGCAAAAATACTGCTCCAATTCTTCGGGTTTTAAAATATATATATATATATATAGATATAGATATTGTCGATTATGACTTGGTTTTTTCTGATTTAAAGCGATTTTTCCATCTCGAGGAGGCATTTACTGGGCTGGTCCTTGGTGAGGAAGGCTAAATATGTTGCTATTGGTTTCTTTCCTTCAGCAAAAATATTCTCCTTTAATTTGGCCATAGGATTGACGATGGGAGTTGTTTTACTCGGCCTGTCAAGAAGTTGGAGGTCAATTTTGGTGTGCAACGCAAGCTGTATGCAATAATTTTCTAAGTAATTAAAACAAAGTTAAATCTATACCTAACATTTTTCTTCCCTCTCACAAACTAATCTCCTCTTCTTCTTCTTTTGAACTCGACCATTTCGACCTGGTTGGTCTGCAGGTGGCGATCTCTTACTCTGCACGGTTGATATTGTATTTTAAAAGTATTTTTATAATTATTAATTATTATAAATTAATTAGTTTTTATTGTTTAGATATTTTTATATGCTAAAGTCAATAATTTTTTGAAAATAAAATAAATATTATTTTAATATATTTATGAACAAAAAAAATATTTTTAAAATCAATCTCAATCAAACTTAAACAAATACCTAATCCTTGGCTTTTAGGAATTAAGGTTTGTACAATTGGGAAGAGAGGGGGATTTTTTAGTAATATTTGAAAGTGTAATGAATATTATTTTTTAAAATGTTTTATACTTGAATATATAATAAAATAATATTATTTTGATTTTTTTTTAATAAAAAAATGATTAATATTGGAGTGGAAGAATTGGATGTTTTATTTTTTATTCGAGTTTGATGTTATTTTTTTTCCCACATAGCTGTATTTAATTGATTTTTTTAACATACTTTATTGAAATAGATGTAGGAATAAGAATTTTAGGATTGAAAAATGATCTTAACATTTAATTCAACACTCACCTTGAAACATATAACAATAATATTATTTTCTTACATTCTATCGAGCAAATCCCCTTGAAATTGCAAGTACGGCGGGTCTATGCCCAGTGCTAGTGGCTAATTGAAGGCAAAGGCCTTGTTAAGCCCACGAGTGTATGGGCTCATATCACCAGATCAAAGCCCATCTTGCCGACACACCCTCTCTCTCTTTCCAGGATCCATGGAAAAAAGAAAAGGTCTCAAAATTAATGTCCAACCGCGGATCCAACTCTTCCGAAACAACTTAATTCGAAGTCGACACATGAAACCAAATTCACGGAGCTGGTCTTGTACAAATTATTTAAAAATTACTAATTTTTTTCTTTAAAATATAAAACATTTTACACTTCATTTTAAAACTTACTTTATTTGTTAGAAACAATTTTAAACTTAATAAATTTCAAGCTCATAATATGAACTATAGTTTAAAATTTAATCTAATTATTTAAATTATCATTATCATCATCTTGTGTTCAATATAAATGATTAAAGAATTGACCTGAAACAAGGCTAAAATCACAAGTTAAAAACGTCAATCCATCTAGGTTGACCAGCAAATTTGTTATGGTATAAATGAAGGAGAAATTTCAAATAGCCTTTAATAGTCTAAACAATAATCAGTTTAAATTCTGTTTGTTTGTTGGTTTTCTTGTTAAGCACACGTGTTTTGTGCAATTGAAATAATACTGTTAGAGACAGTAGAGTTTGTTAGAAGTCAGGCTATATAAGCCAAGATCAATTTCTCAATACAATTTGAACTCTTAAAATTCATTCTTGTGTTTGCAATTCTCAGTCTCTTTTGTAAAACACATTTTCTTCTCTGCTGCTGGCTTTAACAAATTGGTATCAGAGCGTGGAGATCAATTTCAACCTGAAGGAAGATGGATTCAAACAACTTTGCACAGCCAAGCATTCCCAAGTTCGATGGAGATTACGAACACTGGAGTATGTTAATGGACAATCTGTTGAGATCGAAGGAGTACTGGTGTGTCATTGAAACAGGCTATGAAGAACCATTACCTGGAGAAGTACTCACAGCTGTACAGAAGAAGAATTTGGAGGAGATGAAATTGAAGGATCTAAAAACCAAAAACTACCTGTTCCAGTCAATTGACAAATTAATTTTGAAGACAATAGCGCAGAAGAACACGGCTAAACAACTATGGGACTCCATGAAGATCAAGTATCAAGGGAACGCTAGAGTGCAACGTGCTTAGCTTCAAATTCATCGAAGGAATTTTGAGCTGCTTGAAATGAAAGAAGGAGAGTCTGTAACAGGGTACTTCTCACGGGTACTGTTGACAGTAAATAACATGAGGAATTTTGGAGAAGCTATGACTGAGGTGAAGATAGTGGAAAAAATATTGCGCACTTTGACAGAGAAGTTCAATTATATTGTATGCTCAATCGAGGAATCGAAAGATACAAATAAATTGACAGTAGATGAATTACAAAGCTCACTACTGGTGCATGAGCAAAAATTTCGAAAAACAAGAGAAGATGATCAAGCATTGAGGGTGTATGATGAAAGGATGAAGAACAGTGGTGTGACTGCTGGGATGAACAGAAGCAGGGGAATGAACACCTATAGGGGAAGAGGACGTGGAAGAGGAGGCCAAATCTACAACAGAGCAACCATTGAATGCTTTAAATGCCACAGAATTGGGCATTTTTAGTATGAATGCCCAAATCTGAATAAAGAAGCACACTATGCTGAGTTGAGCCAAGAAGAGGACATACTGCTAATGACATATGCTGATACACACAATCAGAACCGAGATGATGCATGGTTCTTGGATTCAGGTTGCTCAAATCATATGAGTGGAGAAAGAGGTAAGTTCACGAATCTTGATGAAACTTTTCAGCATTCTGTTAAATTGGGTGATAATAGCAGAATTAGTGTGACTGGAAAAGGGAGCATGAAGTTGATTTTAAATGGCATAAATCATGTGGTTAATGTGTATTATGTACCTGAGCTTAACAACAACTTATTAAGCATCGGTCAACTTCAAGAAAATGGATTAGCAATTGTGTTTAAGGGGGGAGCTTGTAAGTTGTACCATCCAGTTAGGGGATTAATTGCAGAAACCCGTATGAGCTTAAATAGAATGTTCATTCTATTTGCTGAAACACAAGCAGCTCAGAATGATCGAGAGTGTCTGTATGCAAACTCTCAGAACTTGTCTCAGCTTTGGCATAGGCGTTATGGCCATTTAAGCTATACAAGCTTGCAGACCTTGCTGCAAAAGGAGATGGTGCGTGGACTTCCTCAGTTCAAGGTCACAGAAATGGAATGTGTTGAATGCAAAATAAGGAAGCAAAGAAGGGATGCCATACCCAAAGTGAGTGCATGGAGAGCAACTTAGCTCCTTGAACTAGTACATGCAGACCTCTGTGGACCAATTGCTCCTGTTTCATGCAGTGGAAAGAGGTACATCTTGTGCTGCATAGATGATTATAGTCGAAAGGCTTGGACATTTTTACTAACAGAAAAGGGGGAAGCATTTCAACAGTTTAAAGTCTTTAAACGAACTGTTGAAAAGGAGAAGGAACTGGATGTTAAATGTTTGAGAACTGACATAGGGGGTGAATTCAATTCAAAAGAATTCAATGACTACTGCAAGCTAAGTGGAATTAAGAGGCAGTTGACAGCTGCATATACGCCTCAACAGAACGGCGTGGCCGAGAGGAAAAACCAGACTATTATGAATATGGTGAGGTGTGTGTTAACTGAGAAGAAAATCCCTAAGTATTTATGGGCAGAGGCTGTGATATGGACCTGTTATGTACTGAACAGGTGCCCTACGCATGCACTAAGGGATGTAACTCCTCAAGAGGTTTGGAGTGGAGTGAAGCCAAGTGTTAAGCATTTTCGTGTGTTCGGGTGTCTTGCACATGTTCATGTGCCAAAGGAGAAAAGAAGAAAGTTGGATGACAGAAGTGTGTGCTGTGTGCTGTTGGGATTTAATGAGGAAACTAAAGGGTATCGATTGTATGATCCTTTGACTGAGAAAATTGTGGTCAGTAGAGATGTGTTTTTTGAGGAAGAAAAGGGGTGGGATTGGAGTGAAAAACATCAGGAACAGATTCTGATGGATTTGGAGTGGGAAAAACAATGTGCAGAGAACAATGAACATGTTGATGTGAGTGAAGGAAGGAGTGAAAATGGAGCAGTAGTTAATGTGTTGGGAGAAGCTACTGGGAGTGAAGAAATTATGGCAGCTACTGAGAGTGGGGAAATTATGACTGCAGAAAATGGAAATTCAACAGCTGCAGGAACGAGTCAGAATCGAGTTAAAGGGAGAGACAGTGCAGAAAATCAACATGAAGGGAGAGTGTCTCGTGCCCCATTATGGATGAGGGATTATGTTGATGGGGAAGATTTGAGTGAAGATGAAGCTTATGTGGCACAAATTGCAGCTGCTGAAGAGGACCCATTTGTGTATGAAGAAGCCGAGAAGGAAGAAAAATGGAGACAAGCAATGGACAATGAAATAATGCCCATTGAAAAGAATAAGACGTGGACTTTGACAATGATTCCAAATGATGCCAAGAAAATTGGTGTTAAATGGATTTACAAAACAAAGTTCAATGAGAATGGGGAGATTGAAAAACATAAGGCAAGGTTGGTGGCGAAAGGATACTCGCAGAAGCATGGGATAGATTACACAAAAGTGTTTGCGCCGGTAGCCAGAATGGATACTGTGAGGATGATCATATCTATGGCCGCGCAAAGGGGTTTGAGAATTGGGCAGCTGGATGTTAAATCGGCATTTCTCCATGGAGAGTTGAATGAGGATGTATATGTGGAGTAGCCGAGGGGTTATGAAAAGAAGGGCAAAGAACATTTGGTCTATAAACTGCACAAGGCCTTATATGGGTTAAAACAGGCTCCACGAGCTTGGTTCAATCGAATTGAGGCATACTTTCTTAAGGAAGGGTTTCAGAGGTGTGAAAGTGAGCAAACTCTGTTCACAAAAAGGAGCAATATCGGAAAGATTATAATCGTAAGTATTTACGTTGATGATTTAATTTTTACCGGTGATGATGCTGATACATTGACAGAGTTTAAGAACTCTATGTTGAAAGAGTTTGACATGTCTGACTTGGGGAACATGAGGTTCTTTCTTGGAATTGAAGTATTACAAAGAAATGATGGAATTTTCATTTGTCAAAGAAAGTATGCATTGGAGATTTTGAAGAGATTTGGAATGTTGGAAAGCAATGAGGTGAATAGTCCAATAATTCCAGGTTTTAAAATCAGCAAAGATGAAGATGGAATTTTTGTGAATGATACACATTTCAAACAACTGGTGGGTAGTTTGATGTATCTTACGGCCACAAGACCAGATTTGATGTTCGTTATAAGCCTTATAAGCAGGTATATGGGGAGGCCTATGAATCTTCACTTGCAGGCTGCAAAAAGGGCTCTTCGATATCTGAGAGGAACTGTGAATTATGGTATTCACTATAAGAAGGATGGAAAGGGAAAATTGTTTGTTTTTACAGACAGTGATTATGCAGGAGATGTAGAAGACAGGAAAAGTACAAGTGGATATGTATTTTTGCTGAATTCAGGAGCAGTATCATGGTGCTCGAAAAAGCAGCCTATCGTCACATTGTCAACAACGGAAGCCGAATTTGTAGCAGCAGCGGTGTGCACATGCCAAGCCATATGGATAAGAAGGGTGTTGAAGGAGCTGAATTATAGTGATGAAGATTGCACTCGTATTTGGTGTGATAATAACTCTACCATTAAGCTATCGAAAAATCCTGTTTTGCATGGACGAAGCAAACACATTGACGTAAGGTATCATTTCTTGAGGAATCTTACGAAGGCAGGTTCGATTGATTTAATTCATTGTGGGAGCAAAGAACAGGTAGCTGACATAATGACCAAGCCATTGAAGGTTGATGACTTTCAAAGACTTCACGGATTACTTGGAGTATACGACATTGCTGATTTAAGCTAAGTGCTTGACAGCAACTTGCTTAAGGGAGAGATTGAAGGAGAAATTTCAAATAGCCTTTAATAGTCTAAACAATAATCAGTTTAAATTCTGTTTGTTTGTTGGTTTTCTTGTTAAGCACACGTGTTTTGTGCAATTGAAATAATACTGTTAGAGACAGTAGAGTTTGTTAGAAGTCAGGCTATATAAGCCAAGGTCAATTTCTCAATACAATTTGAACTCTTAAAATTCATTCTTGTGTTTGCAATTCTCAGTCTCTTTTGTAAAACACATTTTCTTCTCTGCTGCTGGCTTTAACAATAAAATCTTATTCAGAATCTCATCTTTTCTCACATCAGGTGGCTGCACTCTTCATTTTCACTCATCTTGCTTTAACTTTTAACCTTTCTATATTCTCCTCTCAAACAAAATCATTCAATCTTTCTCCTTTACTGACTCAAAAACTAAAACTACCACTATTTTTGTTTTCTTTCCTCTAAAAAACTCAACTCTTAAACATGCCAAGTTACAACAAAAGTTTGGTTTTCAGCTTTACTTTCATGATTTAAACTTTGAACATGATGATTAAGATTTTGAAAAACAAAGATTGGTATCATGACTTTGAGAGATGATCTAGTTCTAAATTTGGTGAAGGATCTTTTACTTTCTAATGTGTGTTGAGTTTGTTGTTTTCTAAGATTTTATTGGATTCCATTTGTTCTATATAATGAGAAGACATTTTTAATTTAGAGTTTTTTACCGACTTTTACTTGAGTTTATCAGGTTGCGAATTAGTTTTGCCTAGGCTAAATCAAGCTAATTTCTTTCCTTATTTTCCCTTTATTTTGAATCGATTTAGAGTCTTAGTCGATTGGTCCCGAGTCAATCTATTACTGGCTAGTCCATTTTATAACTATTTTTTTTATTATTATTATTATTACTATCATTTCACTAATATTATTGTATTACTTTATTATTCCTACCCTATCTTTTTTTCATTCATCATCATCCATGATTATATCACTTTATTTGATATGAGTAAATAGTAGGGACTTTGTTTTTTCAAAGAAAAAGCAAGTATGACGTTTTGTTTTATGCTTTGATAATACTTAAAAAAACAATTTTTAATCATTCAGGCTCAACACCCAAAGAAAATCCAAGCCCTAATGTAGTTAGGATTTTCAACATGACATTAACATTTATCTTATATGTCTAATCTTGCCATGACACAATATTCTACAAATTATTTTGAGTTTTTGGGAGTTGCACAAACTTTTTATGCACATATAAGTTTTCTTATGCATAGCAGACATTATTTTTCACCAACAATAACATCGGTCATCATCAATATTTTCACCGATAGCGTACATGCACAACAACTAAGACATGATACAAAAACCACCATATACACCATGGTTGACCGATGGCAACGCATCAATTTCTCCATTAATAATACTTCAATTAAAGTCTAAGATATAGTGATATAAATACACTCAATCACCCAGCAAAATATAAACCCGATTCATTGGCCACACATAGATAATTATAAAAAATTTGGATCATAAACTAGCCCATTAAAAGGTGCATGCCACATAAAAGCTATATAGCAAAAACATGTGAATATCCAAGAGATGGAGGGGGCAAATTGCATTGACAAAACAAACTCCAAGTCTCCTACTGTAACAATCGTTTTGATAGTGACTAAAATGGAAACAAGAGTAAATTAGAAGTGCCAAAAAAATAGAGAAAGAGGTTTTAATTAAAGAGAGAAAGAGGTTTTAATTAAAGAGAGAATTCCTTCTCCTTCCTTTCATTACCTTGAAGACTCGATCCGATCTAGCAAAGCATATTCTCTCTCAGTGAAAGAAAACACAAAACCAAGCAACCTCTTCATTTTGTTTTTACATTAAAAATATTTTCCTTTTCTTTTTTATCTGAATCATCACAAATGATTACAGTCTCCGTGAAGCCATTGTTCACAGCCATTTTCACACTCTCGCTTTTCCTAGCTATCGTTTTGCTGTCTCCTTCTTCGCCATTTTCATCGACCCCTTCAAATAAACAAATGTAAGTCACGTCATACTAAAGCTGCTTGATGTTGATTTATATATTGTGATTGTAATTGGGTTTAATTACTTGTATTTTATTTAGAGGAAAATCGGACATATGGGGTGTTAAGCGGCTTGTGGAGTGGAGGCCGTGCAAGTGGTGGACTCATGGACCTCGCATCGGTATGTCTCTTCTTTGCATCTGATTTTTGTGTGGGCTCTTTTTTTTTTTTGGTTTTTTGTTTTCCCCTTTTACTGAATTATGCACTTAATGGGTGTTGGTAATAAATCCAAGCTCTCTATATGGGTTTGGTGAGGTTTATATATATATGTATATAGATATATTTTAAAATAAGCAGATAAGAGATAGAGTTCATTGACCTGGCTTTGAAATAGAAAGAGAAGAATTTGGAAACTTAGAATGGCAATGAGTTTGAGTTATGGGAAGCAAGTTCTTTTCTTACTGTGCTGTCAATCAAAACGTTTACTGCCACAAGATTTATAAATGGCTTGGGTTTTTGAGAAGATCTGTTTATGCACAGATTTTTTCGTTATTTACTTGGTATTGAAATCTAGGATAAATCTGCTATTTCGGGAGGGATTCAGATATTTTTTCTAATCACCATAAGTGCTGCTCAGAATATGGTTTAGTATAGGGATTCTCTTGGCTCTCTTTTTTTCCTGAATCAATTTTAATTGGTTTTCATTGCAGAAAATTGCCTTGGTTTTTTTGTTGAAATCATGCAGCCCTACCAGCAGAGAGTAATGGATATATCCGTGTGGATTGCTATGGTGGCCTCAATCAGATGAGACGAGATGTGAGTGTGGAGTAAACATTGTGTTTTGTTTGTTATTTTCAGGTAATGCTCGTTAATGTTTGCTGTGTTCATAAATGCTCTTGTTCATGATCTATGCAGTTCTGTGATGGCATTGGCATTGCCCGTTTGTTAAATGCAACTCTGGTTATGCCGAAGTTTGAAGCAGCTGCTTATTGGAATGAATCAAGGTAGTTGTTGATCACGTTTATCAGTTACCACTGGTTACGTTTATCAGTTACCACTGGTTATGAAATCAGAAGAATTAAGATTGAATGTGCAACTTATGGAGATGGTCTTCATTGTTGCACACTGAATAACTAGATAAACCAAGGAAACTTTTTGAAATCCAAGCAATATCAAACATGAGATGATTTTTATTTTATTTTCTTGCTAGATGTTATAATTGCTCCAAGTAGGTTGTGTTTGGGATTTTCACGACTTCAAATTTTATATGCATTTCCATAATCACTTCTATTTCTTTTCAAAATAAGCAGATATACAGTGTTATTGCCCTGTTCATAATCACTCAGCCGCCCAATACTGAATTGTTTTTTCTCTTCTAGGGAAAGTCTTCATCTATCTATAAGTAAGATGTAAGGTTTTGTTGAGCGTGTTTCGTTTGTGATATTCTAATTACTCTTTCTGTTCAAAGGAGCTTATATAATGTAATAAACTGAATTAAAAACTCTTCTTTTCTTGGTAGCATTGTGAAAAATGTTTGAGATACACTATAATCCAATATTAAATAATGTAGGCTAAAAGCATCTTTATATGTTTGAATTTGATTGCTATCATTTCATGGACAATATCAGTAAATGACCCTTTAATTGTACTTCAGTGGATTTGCAGATGTATTTGATGTTGACTACTTCATTCAACAGATGGATGGCTTCATTAAAGTTGTTAAAGAACTTCCACCTGAGGTTGCATTAAAAGAACCCTTTCGTGTAGACTGTAGCAAAAGAAAAGGCCAATTTGATTACATTGAAAGTGTCCTTCCATCTTTATTGAAATACCAATTTATTTCAATTACACCAGCAATGAGTCAAAGAAGGGACAGGTACCAGATTGCATTTCAATTTATTTTTTTGTTTTTGTTTTTGTTTTTATTTTGTTTTGTGTAGTGATTACATGACAATGACTGTTAGGCCTGCAGGTTTGACTACATGCATATTTTTTTAACCTTAGGTTTTGTTTTCATGTTTAGATATGGTAAAATAGCATGCAGTTTGTTATGTAAAAGTTTGCACCTTTTCTTTGTTTAGGTATCCTCTGTATGCGAAAGCTGCACTTTGTCAAGCATGTTATGGTGCATTACGCCTTACAAGAAGCCTGGAACAGAAAGCTACAGAACTTCTGGAAGCTATACCAAAACCTTTTCTTTCGCTTCATCTTCGATTTGAACCTGACATGGTAGCATATAGCCAATGTGAATACCAAGGTCTTTCCCCTGCCTCAAAGGAAGCCATTGAAGCTGCAAGGGGAGACAGAAAACCATGGACTGGGGAGTTGGCTCGCATTTGGAGAAAGCGAGGGAAGTGTCCCCTAACACCTAACGAGACAGCCTTCATTTTTCAGGCACTTTCCATCCCTTCAAACACAAATATATACCTTGCAGCTGGGGATGGCCTGATGGAAATTGAAGGTTTAAAATCTATTTACGCCAATGTCGTCACCAAATCTGCACTTCTCAGTGGCGAGGATTTCCTAAATATGCATGGAAACACAAAAGCTGCATTGGATTATTATGTATCAATCAACAGTGATTTTTATGTGGCTACTTTTTTCGGTAACATGGATAAGATGGTTGCTGCAATGCGAGCTTATAAGGGGTTGCATAATACCGTATTCCTAAGCCGGAGAGCTTATGCAGAGCTCACTTCTAAGGGCTTGGCTGGGAAGGAGTTGAAACAAGCCTTATGGCTGGCTCACAAAGAGGATTTCTCCATGGGAAGAGGGTCTGCTCTGCCTGACTGCTTTTGTGACTTCAAATTGTGATTTCATGTTTTAGGATTTGACTTGTTCGAATTTCCTTGTAATTTATTTTGTATGGCTAGTCCTATTACGTGTGTTGCGTTGCGGGCATGTTTCTAAGTTAAGTTAAATATCAGAGTATAAATTAAATGTTAGAGAAAGTTTTGACATTATAATGATTTTTTTATATTAAAAATCAATAAAGATGTTTTGCTCTTGAGTAATAAATATATAAAATTTATGAATTTATAAAAAGAGTTGTTAATATAAATTACATACTAAAACAAAAAATTAATCTTTCTAGGATGAGCTAAAGATACCATACGAAAATAATTTCTTTTTTGAAACCAAAACTAACCTTTATATATATAATCTTTCCATCAAGGCAGAAGACGTGGTCAATTTTTTTTTAAAAAGGTTAAAAATATTACTTGCTATGTTATGATATTTTATATCTTTTGATTTTCTAATAATTTAATCGTAATTGAAAAGATATATATTTTAGATTTATATATTATAATATAGTATCATTCATATATATACATTTTAGGCTTGGCACCTTTCACCTTTGACAACACTAGCTAGTAATCCTACTTTATCGAAATCTGCAACCACAATCTAGCCATTAGAAGTTAATTCGTCGAACACTGACTGCCTCAGTCAAATGAGACAGCAAATTTCTACTAGAATATAAACTAAGAATGTTTCACTTCAGTTCAATCTCTTCAGTTCCACCCTGCAGCCGTTGCCTCATCGCTTCACAACTGTATCCTCTCTCCAGCACTCCTCTCTTCCCTTTCTGGCTATGCCAGTTTTGATTTGCAACTTTTGTCCTGCACGGGTGCAATTACGAAAAAGGTTCAGGAATTTCTATCATTAGAGCAAAAGGATGGGATCGAGGAACCGGAAAGGTTTGGTTTTCTTCCCGTTATGGCAGGATGCATTCATGAATAAATTTCATAAAACCTCTAATGTGTCTAGTTTCTGTTCCTACCTATCTATTATTAAATACAAATTAAAAGAAGAGATTCAGTCTAATCCTAGTGTTCATGCAGCAATCGACTCTACAAGGAGATTTAACATGTAGATTAGGAGATAGGAAGGGTGAAAAATAGTATATGACTTGATGTACTTCATGTCATCGTCAATAGGAACTATAAAAAACCATTATCACCAACAGATGACTTTGCACGATGAAGCTTTTTTCATCTTTATATTGATGCAACTTCAGGCAAGTCAGCAGGTTGTTTAGAAAAGAAAGGAACAGGTGTTAGTAGAGCACTGTGGGGATGACGAGGGGTTACCATATTGTTTCAGTTTTTTACCTAATGAGAATTCGGCTTCGCCAAGAAGTTAAGTTGAATATTCATTTCATGAAACTCAGAAGTCACCTTCCATGTAGTGCCACATTGGAGTTTCTAACAAGTCAAATACTAGTTTGGATTTTATGGGCATTACAGAGCCCTCCTGCTATTCCACAACATGTGGGGCCTATAATAGCCCTTTCTGAAATCAATGCCTAATAATCCTTCTTTTCTTTTTTTATGTGTGCGTGTGTGGATATTTCCCAAAAAGAACTACAGGTTCACCAATTCTGCTTTTCAATTTTATTTTATAAGAAAAACAGGCTCACCAAATCAAGGCACTGTTTAGCATTGCGTTTTAGGTGCTTTTAAAATTATTTTCTTGTTTGAAAAACACCAAATTGATGCCTTTTTAGGTGCTCCCAATGGTTTTGATATGGGGATGTCAAAATCATTGAAAAACATTTAAAAAAACATCAACTTGGTGCTTTATCATATAAAAGGCACTTTCAACTGCATTACCAAAATACACTAAAATAACTTTTTGACAGTTTACCTACCCTAAAAAAAGGAAACCATATTTATAACTACAATATGCTCCTTTTGGGGTATGAGTGCAATGTTTTGGATGTTTCATGTTACAACTATTTTTTAAGAGATGAAATCACTAACACCCACAACAACTATTAGTCGTGGTGATTCAGAAAACAAGAGAGTCAAAACTGTTGTATTCTAACATGAATTTCATAGACAAGGTATTTCTGAAATTTCTAGATTTTCTGTAAATTCTACAAGTCTTGGTTGTTTTCCATTATATTTTATTAGTCCTAAAGAGTAATTAGCTTTATTAGATTTCTCAAATACGATTATAAGCATTTTCTTATATAGGAAGATAAATTCTTATAAAGGTTAGGTGATTGTTTAATACCATGAGGAAATCAGTATATGAAAAGAGAAAAAAACCCAGCAATTTGCCATAGATAGTGTGACTCAATCTTCTCTTAGGCGTGACTCCTAGAAACCATATTAATAAGATTCTAATAGCTTCGACAATTTCCAGCAAATCAAATCCCATATTCCAACCATCAATAGTCTATATGGAATTACTAAGCATCCACACATTCAAGCCCTATCAGTCCTATAGCTATTGACCATCAAAAGACCAACACAAACCCTAAAATGTTAATGTCCACAGCTGTAAACCGGCCCCCATAGCTGTCCTTTATCATGTAGTTCAATATAGCATTGAACATAAAAGAATTTGTATCAAAACATCAGCCATAACTATCATCACATGTCAACTTACATTGATATGCTAGACAAAACGCATCTAGAACAATGTAGCAGTAAGTTCCGCAAAACAACTTGATGCATATGCTAAGCCCAACAAACAATAATGAGCAAAATAATTGATGCTTACCAATGTTGGCATCTAAGCAATAGATAACAATGAGACAACACATTCTTTTGGCTGGCTAACCAGCTCTTTGTCAATTGAAACTGCAAGAATTTCAAATAAAACGCATCATATTAGAAGTGAAAAATCAAATCATATCAAATAAAAACTTCAAGTCAATTTATACATCACATCTGATGAAAATATGCCTAACATGGAAGCCAGAACAGAAGACATGTTCACACATATACATACAATGAGGAGGTTGCATGATGATTTAGAAAGAACACCCCTCGTCCATGAAGATAGATGCATATAAAAAGTATAAAAGATGGCATGGGTCATCAGTATTCAGTACGTGGAGCAATTATTGACAGGTTAACATCCAAAAATTTCATGCTCCAACACCCGTAGAATAGAAAGAAAGTAATGTATTTGAAACTGGCAAAGATAAAGGAAGAAATTGAATGGAAACTTACAAGACTCATGTCACCTACCAGTTAGAAGTTTAGAACTTTCATTTCACCAGGAACTTAATAGAAGCTACAACAAATTAATTGAATAATGGGAGCAACGTTCCCTTTGATGTTTACGGATGAGGATATCCATTTGGTTTTGTGGATGTATCATTGGACAAAATTAAATGAATATCCCCTGCTGTGAGGCTGGGGTATTACAAAACCTAGTTTATCTATGCATTTCCATCAACTCAATTCAACTTCTAGACAATACAGCTTGCAAGGAGCGCAAATGACTTGAAGGAAAAGGAGGCACTCTCCTCTGAGCTAAAGTCACGATCACCTTAGCCTTATTAAGCTGCCCGTTCTTCTTCAGCCCTTCAAGCAGCGTATGAATGGTATTCACATTCAAAAACCAGTTATTTCTCATGCTATCTCTACACATTGTATATGCCAGATCAAACTCCCCACCCTTGCATAAATAATGAACCATTGTTTGGTAAACTTTAACATTAAATTTATGCCCCTTGCCACGTAAAGAAAAATACACCATTTTGGCCATCTCAAGTTTACCAGTCTGGAAAAAGCCTTTTATAACCAAATTATATGTAACCTCATCAGGCACAATCCCAATTTTTTGCATCAAGCGCATCACATCATTTGCATGCCATGCCCGTCTTATGTTGACCAAATACTGAATTCTAACATTAAATGTTGCAAGATTGGGTAAACATCCCTTAAGCACCATAAGATTCCACAATCCGTTGCCAATCTCTGCCCTGTTGTTCTTATAAAATGCTGACACAAGTGTGGTGAATGTGATGACATCTGGCCTTACCCCTGACTTTTCCATCTCTACCATGAGTAAATATGCTTTATCCGAATTTCCCGTTTCACATAAAGCCTTAACAATAATATTAACAGAATATATGTCAAGCTCAATATCAAACTTCTTCGGCGCCTCGTTAACAAAGGCCTCGATTGCTGCTAAATCACGGGTTCCAGACAGAACCTTCAGTGCAGCATTGACGGATTTAACAGTTCTTTTACAGCCGTGCAAATGCATATTATAGAAAGTATCAATAGCATGGTTTATCATTCCAGCCTTTCCATACAACATTATAATCCTCACCATGAACCCTTCACGCCTGCCTTGTGGAAGAGTCTTCTGGTGCTCAAGTAAATGGTCAATGTAATCAAACCTGTTAGCACCAGCTAAGCGAGAAATGGTATCCTCAAATGCAAATCGACTCTCCACAACAAGCCTATTCTCAGCATTGGCCTTGAAAAGATTAAATAGCTTATCAGGATCTCTCTCAGCTTTAAGCTTAACAAGTGCAGGTTCCTCCAAAGGTTTCTCGTTTTGATTCTGAATGCGATTAGATACAGCTGCAGGACTATGAGTTAATGAAACGGCAGCAGCAAAGTTGCAGAGTCTGCGAGTGATTCGCAGAGAGAGCATATCTTGGTTTCTTCCTCAAATTGAAACATACCAATGTTCCATATTCAATGCAATAACGTCAAAAAATCCTGATAGCCCATTTAAAAGAAAAGTCAAAACCCAAAAAAAGAGGATTTCAATGAAACAAACACAAAAGCCTGCCCGCATTCAAGAGATTATCTTGACAAGATTTTTAACGAAAATCCATACCCGTTACACATCGAAAACTCGAAGAGGAATTTTATCAAACAGATGCGTACCCATATGCTAAAACAATGATACCAGACCCATATGCTAAAACAGTGATGCCAGACATTGAATTGAAAAAAAATTTTAAAAACCCATGTGGCAAATAGAGAACCCAACAAGATGAAAACTCAAAAAAGGCAATCTTGAGATAATTAAGAACAAGAATTAAACAAAAAGGAGCAGTGTGTGGGTATATATGTTCAGTGTGATACAGTGTGACAGCGGTGGCTATAGAAACGGATACGAATAGAAAGAGAATGAGGATTGGATCTTTTGGTAGGGAAGGGGGCTTAAGTTATGGGATTTAGGTTTTAGAGTTGGGACTTCTTAGTTTTTTGGGAAGAATGGTGAAGCCAGAAAGAAAGACACTGTGGGCTGCCATGTTGTTGTTGTTGTTGTTATTTTCTTTTCTGGGGGGTAGGATTTAGGTTTCGTGTCACAAATTTAACCCTATAAACTATTGTTGAAAGGGCACGATTACAAGAGCTGGGATGGAGAAGACTAATTGGCATGCGATAAGTAACTTAAAATAGTATTTTATTATTTTTTGATAATTATATTTTATTTTTAAAGATTTCAAATTTAATTTTAAATTCACAACAAGAAAAATATTTTTTTATTTTTATATGTTTTCTCTCTAATCAAACATGTTGCTCTTCGTGTGGTTCAAACCATTAAAATAGTATTTGAAAATGTTGCATAAACACTAGCAGATAAATAAAATTAGTTTTTTTTTTAAATGATCTTTTAATATTTTGATATTAAAAATAGATCATAAAAAATAATAAAAAATATATTTTATTTTAATATATTTCTAAATAAAAAAATTATCGCAATACCAAACTCAACATGTAAAATAACACAACCTAGCATTTGATTTTAATGAAAGCATAGCAAGCCATTCACACATGGTTTGACTGATCCAAGTCATGATGTTACATGCTACTGTCTAGCATTATTATTTTTTAAATAAAGAATCTAGCGTAAATACTTTTTTTAAGAAAAAACTATAGTTGTCTAAAAGGTTGCTCAGAAATTTTCGGAATTAAGTATAATTTCAAGGATTAAATTGAATTTTGTATTTAAAATATTTTTTAGAGAACTAATTTAAATTTCAAATGGAATTCAAATCATAATAAAAAGACAAAAAAATAAGAAATAAGAAACCTTTTAATTTACAAATCAATTTTTTAAATTTAATAATGAAAGTAATTTTCAATTATAAAAATATATATTTAGAAGCAAGCATTATACTTAATAAAGATTAAATAAAATAAATAAAAACAATATAAATTAGAGAAACAAAAAGAGTATTCTTCATATAATCTTATATAATGTAGTTGTACTCCACGTCATCTTAACAATGTTTTTATTTATAATCTAATATATATTAATACTTGTAAACCCAAAAGTCAAAAAAAGGTGTAAAGTTCCAATGCACTCTTAGAAAATGAATAAACATGAAAATATAGAGGTGGAAGAAGGTAAATAGACATTCATATATAGTGTTTCATAACACTCTTTATTGAATGTTTTATGTATAGTCTTACGCATTGAAAATTGGTCATTAAAAACCTAGCCAAGAGAAAACCTAATGAATAACCCCCCCCCCCCTCAAGTTTTGTCATTCTAATATTGTGTCGTAATCTTCCAAACATTGTATTGGTAAACAAATCTATTAGATTATTTTTTGAGTGAATTTATTGAACATTAATATCACCATATTTATCAAGGCTATGTGTGAAAATGAATTTTAGTGAGATGTACTTTGTTGTATCTTATTTAACATATCCTCTATTTAATTGAGTTATGCATGTAATATTATTTCCAAACAAATATAGTTAAAGTTTCTTTATTAGAGAACAAATCACATGATCCACAAATATGTTGAGTTATTGATCTGAACCACACACACTCATAGATTGCAAGTATTGTGACATGATTAGATGGAGTGATACATAATATTTGATTTATAAATCTCCATGATATAATAATATTATTACTTATAGAGATAACCTATTTGAAACCAGCCTTTACATGAATAAGATAAATATCTTATATCAACATACATAACAAATTCATGATCAACATTATATAAATATAATAAGCTCATATTTGTAGTTCATCATAAATAAATAAATAAAATATTTTTCTATATTTCAATGTCTCTAGATAGGAGAAGAATTATATATTGCAAGTAAATTCATAGAGAATATGATATCAAGTTATATATTATTAGCAAGATGCATTACTGCATCAATAACATTGAGGAATGATATTTCAAGACCAAATCATGTTTTTATTATACTCTTAAGTTCTAAAATTGTCTTTTTTTTCATATCAAATGATCAAACAATCATTATATCACTCAATAAATATACTTTATCCATATAAAATCTTTTAGAAACCTTAATTATGTAAGTTGAATGGTGAATGAGAATCCCATTGACTAAATGATTGATTTGCAGGCTAAGGTAAAAAAAAAATCCCAAATATTTCATCTCAAAACTCTTTTTTTCAAATAACTTATTGTATTTGGTATCTCTACAAGAGTTTCAATAATATTTGAATTTTCAACTTATACAACAATAACAACAACAACAAAACAAGTTGGTTTACCATGCCTTAAAATATAATTTGCTATAATTAACCATATTTTCCTATTATGCCATCAATCGAGGTTGGAGCATTTACATTTGGTATATGAGATTTAATTTATTTTTTTAGTTAGTGAATGTATCTACTAATTTACTTGCAAACGAAATACCCCCCCCAATATAGAGGATATAGATAATTTACTTATTAAAGATTCATGATATTTAATTATTGATAGAAACCCCAACCTAATATATGTAGCCCTAGCTTCTTTGAGGAACTATTTTTATATGTTATAGTTGACAAATTAGAATATATTTTGCACAATCAAATATCATTAGATGGTAAATGTTTGTCTTATGAACGAAAACCAATTATAATAAGGGAGCCCAATACATATAAGTGTTGTTACATGTAAAACAACATCTCCCCAAATAGATTCAAATATTCAATTGCATGAGTAAAGGTCAATATCAACTGCTTAACACCATGTAATCGATCAATATGAGGAAACAGGTTGTAGACCCCCAATAGGCATCTTTCATTCATCTTGATTTATTTTTATGTGTTACCTTGCAATAAACTGGAAGAATTTGATAAATAATTCAACAAGACCATTTCAAATATGAACATGGGTAATATGATGTTCAATATATGTCATAAGTGATATGCAAAACTTGTTAAATGATTGGGATGTGAATTCACCAAATTGTCGAGATGAATTATATTGATTATATGATTTAGAAATTGTGTTCTTAATCTAATAATTTTAGGAAAAACTCTTCATATGCAAGGGTACAAGTTGATAATAAATATATATGTAACCATCTTATGAATATATATTAAAATTATAAAATTTCTAAATAGTCTACATGGTGGGTGAATAAGCCAATAAATATCACCTTAAATACATTCAAAAAATCTTAGGGATTCAATCCCAACTTTAGCTAGTACAGTCTAATAACCAATTTGTCTTGAGAACAAGTAACATATAAGAATTCTTTAAATTAAAGAATCTTTTGGTTATTTAATTGATAGTCATGAGAATTCTCAATAAGTATTCACATTATTATTGATCCAAGATGACGTAACTGGTTATGCCAAACAATAAAATTATTTGGTTTATTGAATTTTTGGTTTGTTATTGTACTAATTTCAATTATACTAATATATGTATAGTACAAACTTAAAGATAAAATGATTAATTTTTAAATATTTGTTTGTTAGTAAAGATATTTGATATAAAATAAAGTATTATATACCATGTTTATTGGCAGTCTCAATATGGTACTCGTTGCAATGTAGATCCTTGAAACCTAGCCAATTTTTCTTGATTTGATAAAGAACCAAGCATTATCAATTATAAATCTTGTTCCCTGAGGAAGCATTAAATTGGTCTTTTCAGAGTCTTCAATCAAGTTTGTAGAACATGATATTGTATTCATTTATTTCATCATTCTCATACTTAGAAAATATTGTTTATGCCTTAGAATAGCGCGAGTCATTATACTATCTTCTAAACATATATCTTCACCATTAATATACAAGTCCATGTTTTCTTCATGAAAAAACCAAATATGCAAAAAGCTCATAAAAGAGGATATAGTTCATTAAAGTTGTAAATGATAATTATTATAACATGATCATTTATAATAAATAAGCCAATATGAAAGAAACAAACCAAAATACATTGAAAACATACTAGTAAAAAAGAAACACACCCAAAATATTAATATAATTTTAAATTCTAACATTCTTATATTTAAACAAGTAATTATTAACATTACAAAAAATATAAACTTTGAGCAAATTCATTTCAAGGATGAACATAATTTATTTTCATGCCCTTCTCTTTTTCTTGTAAGCTAATACAATTAACAAGATGTTTGGTTGTGCGACAGGTTATGATCAATGCCTATTCATTCAACACCTAGAACAAATATTTTATATCTTCTTGGTATCTCTGCAATGTATATTCCTCTCCTTTTACTGTTTCTCATTTTTCTAAGAAGGTTTGTTTAAATTATGACCATTAGAGTTGCGAAAATTAATTTATCATTGATCTTGCCCATATCCACAACCTTTACTATGACCTTGACCATAATAATAATTATATCTCCTAATATTCATTTCAGGGAATGAAGTCAAACTAGTTGATCGTGATATAAAATTTTTCATTAAAAATTCATTATTTTATTCATCCACAAGGAAACATGAAATCAATTCAGAGTATTTTTGAAAAACCTCATTCTCTGCTTATATTGCTCCAGCATGAGCACATTCAAAGCATGAAAAGTAAAAAAATATTTTTTTAATAGCATATCTTCATGGATGATAATATTATCTCTGATATATGTTCAATTTAAAACTCATATTAAATACTACATGTAATTACTCATCGATTTAAAATTCTGCAATCATAAATGTATCCAATTATAATAAGTTTTTAGGAGTAACTATTATTTGGTGTTCATATCTTTCTTTCAAAATTTTCTAAGGAAAAATAATTTTTTATTATGAGATGCTTAACTTTCATCTCCTCAAAAAGATAACGAGGTATGAAAATCAAGGTTTTTGCTGAATATTTCATTGTCATCTTTAATAGTATCTCCAAGACACATAATATTCATATGAAAATTTAACATCAAAAACCTATAATAAATAATTCTTATCAATAATATAGAGTGCCATTAACTCAAGTTTGACAAGATTTGGTATGGTTATTACTACTTTTCATTAACAAATCAAATACTATTAACAAATCAAATATAATTATTTAATTTTTATTCACAAATCAAATATGATTAATTATTTTTTATATTATAATATACATCAATACTTGTAAGCCTAAACATTACAAGAAATAGACTTCAAATGAGATACCATCTTCTTTTCCATGCAACCATTTATCAAAAGATGGGATTGTAACCCCAATGTGAAAATCGACTAGCTACCAGAGACAAATTATTGGGTTTTATTATTCGTCTTGCGTTGTGCTTTCGAGGTTCCTTTGTTAATTCTAAATAACAACATTTAATAAAAATATTAAGGGCAAGATAAATATAAATCTCTTGTAAGAATACTGTTTTGAAATTAAAAATAAAATAATCAAGGATTATTAACTCAGTTTGTTTCCACATATATTTCAAATAGTATAATTAAACTCAATTATATAATTTAATATTTTTTTCTAAATATAAAAATTGTAATAATCAAATGCGATTTAGTTCCCAGCAGATTTTTTTTGGGGGGTGGGGGATTGAAGGTCCTATAGGGTGGGTTTGTTTGTTACATGTTAGTTCATTAATCAGGTTCGTTTTGCCCTTTTAGCTCGGTTTTGTGAGGGTGTTAACAGCTTTAACCACAATATTTCTCATTTAACCAAATTTGACTTCCATTCAGCAGCTCTCGACTAAGATCCAAACGGCTTTATGATTTGCAACCGGGCTTAGTCATAAGCTGGAATCCTGGAACATTTCAACCAAAATTCAACAAAGATAGCAAAAAAAATTAAGGTTCACAGCGCTTCTGGTGCGCAATCACCCATCTCAAAAACCCTTTCTTTTGTCCACCTTAAAAAATGGATACCAAAGCGATACATTCAAGGTCAAGCCAGGCAGCGGGTACTAACTACTAAATTGCAGCTCTTGAATTTTGTTTCAGCCATTAGTCCTTTGAAGTTATAACAAGCAATCCCAATGCGCCAATAAGAATATACTGCAAGAAAAGAACCATACCTTGATCATGAAACAAATGGTGATCACGAAACAAGATTTTAGTTTCCGCAAATGATTGACAGAGAAACCATACCTTGATGATAGGCTTTTCAGTCATTATAATCGTTACCCAACCAACATAAGGTAAAAACCTGCAAAAAGGAATGCGAGCAACATGAAGAATCTGCTTGGTACTTTTGAGTTCAAACACCATGACACAAACGCAGTATTAAAACAGCCTGACTATCCTACAAAGAAAAACCCTGGAATAAAGATAAAGTTGCGGTCAAATTTTGTACCCAACAGCTCTGCCCATGATGTGATGCCGCTGAAGCCAAAGCTGCCCTTGAGCATACAAAAGCCTGTCATCCCCATAATTATTATCTCCTGATAGAAACATCATTTTAGAAAATTAAGAGTTTAATAGAGCAAAAAAATTAAAATTTTTATATAACTAATCGCTTAAGAAACGATACAAAATTTGGA
This sequence comes from Salix dunnii, assembly GCA_015731905.1. NCBI lineage: Eukaryota > Viridiplantae > Streptophyta > Magnoliopsida > Malpighiales > Salicaceae > Salix > Salix dunnii. Next base: position 4,990,299 of record CM027661.1, read on the forward strand.
TATTGAGAAGGGAATTTAACGGGACAATTGATTTTAACAGTTTAATATCTAGAAGCAGCTAGCACCTTTTGTAAGGACATCAACTTCCCCAGTATCTTGCCTTTCATGGACCTGTGAAAAAAGTAAATGTTACATGCAACTAAATAATAGTTTGATGATAATTGACTAGATTATGTGTGAAATTAACAATGAGAAAGATGGAAATTTAGTTTCCCCTCGTATTTTCATGAAAGAAAATATTGGTTTGAGATCATGACAGGGAGGCCATATCAGCCTATCCAATTTTTCATCACTTCAATTTTGTTGCCACACACAGAATGGACTCAGTTTATCCAACATAGTTTTCAATATCAATATGGCATTAAACTAGAATGTAGTGAGGTCAGCCAAGTCTTTACCTTAATTACACGATGGACAATTGGAATTTCACGCCCCTGGTCAATGAATAAGTATTTTCAGAATTAGCACAATAGTAGGACCTTGCAGAAGCATGACAGAACATGAGCAGATATTGAAGGAAAAAATATTACAAGCATACAAAACAAAATATCAAAAAATGCCCACAAGCAACAAATGATATTCTAAAGTGCAAGATCATTACAACATTTATACATGTATTCGAACTATAGCCCCATATAATCACATCATCTGAAACTTCAATGCTGAAACACAAACCATTTTTTAATTGCAAGATTTACATATTTCCATCCATTTTTTTTGTTTCACATGACAAATGATTTACGGTAAAAAGAAATTATTAAACTCTGTGACCACTAATCCAATATAGAGGTAAAAACATGTCAGTAATTATAAATATGATTTATGCAATTGTTCAATCAAATCAGCAGTTCTCTCCCAAATCTCCCATCTTCATATAGCAAGGTTCTATTTATTAGTAAATTATGTTTTAATGTCATAGTAATATTAAACTAAAGGAAACATAGTAACCTATATACTGGACTTGAAATAATAGGAAAGAGAAAAATTGTGCCAGGCTATATCAAACCAGACTTAATAGCCATAAATAAAAACACATGAAAAATCTTCACAAACAGAAGGCCCCTAAGAAACCCAAGCATGTTCCACAGTTATCCATGCTGAGATGGCAAGCGTACATGTCAAGTACAAGCAACCTTGGACCTTCATTCCTGTAAAATCAAAACCCAGATGCTTTGTCCACTATTTCCACTACTATCAATCATACAAATAATACTATGATAGAGTTATAATGTCACAGGAACCAAAACCTCATTTCAAAGTCATTGAAAAGAAAGCAGGTGATGGAAAACAGAAGGAAGCCTCATCAATTTACATAAAAGCAGACTGGAAATACAACCAAGGATACTAAGCTGAAAATATAAGAGCAATTAGAAACTTACATCAACATTAAAAACGACAATTTCTCCTGTGCGAATAGGATCTTTACTCATGTGCAAAAACAAAATGTCACCCTGCAAAAAAAAGAGATTGTAATTAGTCAATCAGTTTGAATAGTAAAAATTGAAGGAGTTCCAAAGCGATGAAATTGTATTGTCATCATCAAAACTAAAAAAAAAAATAGCCATTAAAGCATTAAGAATAACTTCCAGTTGCAAATACCTAGACAAAGCATTTCGATGGTAATCTCCTGAAATACTCAAAATGGATTTTACTATATCAACTAGCAAACTAAAGTTTGATGTTAAATTCCATTGCAAATATTCAGCAAGATTAGAGCAATTAAATACATAAATAACATGTAAACGATGTCTTGTAAGACTCCCATTGCATCCAATTCATTTATTTACATAATGTTGTTTGTGCTGCCACTGTTTAAGCTTAACCCGAAGCATGGGCCAGATAATGCATATAGTTATTTAGCTATGTGTGAGGATAAGTAAATTAAATATCATCAAGTTTACTAGCATGAGATGCAAGGAACATTTTGTCACCAGCATTTCAACCATAGAGGTGCAATATAATGAACTTAGTAAAATTTTATGTATCAGTTGTTTGTGCATGGTTAAAAAAAGGTATATTCCCAATCAAAGTTCTTTATTTTTTTTAATGAAAATGAAAATCCCATGAAAAATTGTGTAATTCTAGTGAAGAAAATACAAATAAAATTGTGCTAAGACAAAGCATTGGTAATAACATGTAGGATGTTGCACCCCTAAATTGTAAAATGGTGCTCAGAATCAAACCTCAAAAGAGAAGGTAAAAAACACAAGAGGAATGCATGCAGATGGCTATCATTCTGTCATAAAAGCCCCTGCATGTGTTCACAGAAATTGACTTGGAACTTTTTTACTTCTTCTGAAGCCTCCAAGAGACAACATCATTTGGAAAAGAAACATCAAGCCTGAGGAAGAACTCAATCTCAGCTTCCATAATCATGAAAACTTGACCAAGAGATGATTATGCCCCCATGCTTGACAAAATAACAGAAAAATGCATTTCTCTTACTTTATTATAGTAACTGTTTGTTTAAATTATCACATACTTAGAAAATGAAAATGAATCACGAGTGCAAAATGGGACAACATGACTAATTAAGGATCATCTTATACCAATAACAATTCCTACATTCCCATACAATTCTGCTTACCCTCTTGAAGCCAGGTTCCATGCTTCCAGAAAGAACAACCACCACAGGAGATTCACTGCCAGTGATGCACATCAATGCCTTCCATATTATTAGCGCAGATGTAACAATCATTCCTGGAATCAAAAGCAGATGTCTCAAAACACCAGATATTGTAGCAGATAGAATACAACCAGACAGTGAGAGTTCTCTAGAACTGCGGTTTCTTCTCTAATGGCTAACTGAATGTGCTTGAAAATTTGATGTGACTTTACCAAAATGTCAAAGCAAAGGTGAGGTAACTTAACCATACCAACGAATCAGAAATATAACAGGGTGCTCTGAATTATATAGCTAAGTGATTAAGGAACTATAGTAGATCAAACATTAGAGGACCTGGATATTATTATAAGCTGGTTTTTGTGCCATGCTATTCGTTTTATGAAAGGATCTAAAGATTTGCATGAAAGTTGGGGGGCCGCAACCCATCCCAAACTCAAATTAAAAAATTATACTAGATTGAAACTAAGCTCAATTGTAACTAAATTGAAGCATGCAAGAGCTAAGCATTTACATGAACAGATTGCAATCATTCCACAGTTTGTTTTCAATAAAAAAGATTAAATGGCAAGCAACCAAGTAGTACAGAATCATAGTCAACGCCGTACGCTTAAAACCCACTATTCAATGAGAACATACAAAGACAAGACAGTGTCCGAAAATGAAAATTTTCAAGCCATTTTGCATCTTTGTATTCTATGGTATATTCATCTCTCTAGAAAAATTAAAAATTAAAAAAAAGGTCACTGTACTGTGCAGTATGAGCCAATGACTACACTAAGCACACTAAAGTCCAGTCCCTCATAATGTTAAAGCCCCATTTTTTAAAACCTTGGCAAAACAGCAATCCCCAATCGAAGTCAAAACCCTTCTCAGTATCATCACTGCCTGCCTAGCTGCTTCCCCCACCACATAACATTGCATGACCAATTCAACCAACCAAAGAACAATAATAATAATAAAAAAAATCAAATTAATTCCAAATTCAAACTTTAACGAATGACCTAAACTGACGGCCTGGGTGAGCAGCTGCCGAATCTGGATGGATTTAACGGAGTCCACGGTGTCTCCGATCCAACCCATTTTCCCTTCCTTCTCCCTACTCTTGTGATTGATTGTACCCTCTTCGTGTGATTTTAGGTTTTTCCAAAGCAACGTATAGCCTAATTGAAGCGTTTACTTGTAAGAAAATAGCCTTAGCAGCTTGCCTAATGCTTACCGCGGAGGAGCTTTCAACGACATCTCGGAGTTTTTATTGACTAAGCGACACGTCGGTAGATACATGGAAATTTTCCCAAAATAAATTGGTTTTAAATATTATTTTCCAAATTTGGTGCTTTTGACGTTTACTAAAATAGGAGACTTGTTTCCGTGTACATTACTTTATATATTATAGTCACGGTTGAAATTATATTTTTTTTAAATAAAAAATATTAATTATATTAGATTTTTTTATTATAATATAAATATGAACAAAATAATAAATTTATGCAGAATTTATATGGAATACGAGTTTTATATAAAATGAAAAAAAATCAGATCCTTGAATTATCGAATTTACTGTGTTAAGATTAGTTCATTTTATAATTCAATTTAAATTAAATACAAAAAAAACTTATGAAAACATCTGCAATAATCAAATAAAAAAATAAAAAGTTAATTTTCTATCTACAAAAAGAAAAAAATATCATTGAAAATTCATCCCGACATTATCATCATTACCATAACTATGATAGTTAAAATTATTATCAATATTATTGTCCAAACAATTAAAATTATTAAATTATCTCAAAAAAATTAAAAAAAATATAAACATCTAAAAAAATAAAAAATTATTATTATTATTATTATTGCGCAAATAATGAAACCATAAAATCATCTTATCCAAAAAATAGATAAAAATAACAGAAAACACTAAAAAAATAATAAACAAAAAAAGGGTGAAATAGTAATTTTAAAATAATCACCAATATAAATCAAAACTTCATGACTGAACTAAATAAAAATAAAATCTTAATAAAAAAAAATAAAAACAAAATAAAAACAAAAACTAAAAGCATTGATACATAAATACAGGTAAAAAATAAATATTTTCCAAGAAGGATTGAAAAAACAGAATAAACAAAAAATAAATTGTGAAAATACCTGCAATAATCAAATAATAAAAATAAATAGTTAATTTTCTATCTGCAAAAAGAAGAAAAATCATTGAAAAGTTATTCCTATATTATTGTCATTATCATAACTACAACTATTAAAATTATTATCAATGTTTTTGCCCAAACAAGTAAAATCATTAAATTGCCTCAAAGAATTAAAAAAAAATTAAAAACAATAATCACTAAAATTATTATTGTGCAAACAATGAAATCATAAAATCATCTAACCTAAAGAACAAATAAAAAAATATAAAAAAAAAACAAAGGGAAAAAAGAAGAAATAATAATTTTAAAATGAATGCTAATATAAATTAAAATTTCAAGATTGAACCAAATAAAAATAAAACCACAAAAAATAAAAAAAAAAAACAAAAAACATCGTAGCATAAATATCGGTAAAAATAAACACTAACAAAGAAAGATTGGCAAAATATAAGGAATTAATACCATATAAAAAAAATTTGAAAGAATAAGGGCCGAAATGAAAAAAAATACATAATTAATTCCAATTGAATGACAAAATTGAAACAAAATAAAAACCTAGAGACCGAAACATATAGAGACATTTTTTTTATAAAAAATGGTAATGTAATTTTGTTAAAAAAATTAAAGGAAAAAAGGCTGAAATGAAAAGTTGCATATATCACAAATTTCAATTAAATGATAAAATTCAAACAAACTAAAATCTACGTACTGAAAAAATTAAAAAAACAAAAAACAAATTAAAAATCAAAAGAATAAGGATATAAATAAAAAATCAACACACACATACACACACACACACACACACACACACACACATATATATATATAGTTTCAATTGGAGGACATAATTGAAAAGAATCAAAATTTCAACTAAAGAAATCTGGAATAAAATTGAAATCAAAAGAATAGGGACTAAACTAAAATAATCAGAAACATAAAGGACCTACCTGTAATTTTTGGAAGCAAAGAGAGAAAAGTGATAAAAACCAAAAACCGTTCATCGGCGACTCATCGACCACCAGACACGCGTCGTACCGGGAGCAAGAGGAGATGGTGTTATGCCAGGGGAGATGACAAAATGTTAGTTTCAACCGCAAAGGGAGGCTGTATGTGCCATCTACAAAAAACGCGTGCACGTGAAACACTTCTAGGGCGTCCGTACGACATGCCTGTAGTGTTTTAAAAAAAAATTAATTAAAAATAATAAATTATCTTTACAACCCTGGACCCTGTGATAACCACGAAAAAACCCGGGGTGAAAGTATCGCAATGCCCCTTCAGGTGTTCTTTTTTAGGGTTATTTTTGTAGTTTTACTATGCATGATTTTATGAAAAACCAAAAACATCATCAATTGTTCTGCGTTCTTTTCTCAGCACTCAAGAGTAAAATATTAGTTTTATTGTGCAAAGAAATTATAAAGACCACCATGTCCCCCTGAAAATATCGGAAATGACCTCGGTTTCGAGGGTTATTTTTTTTCGGCTCTAGGTTAAAATGATAAATTTATTATCATAATTCATTGTAAACTGTATCTATATGAACAACACAAAAGAACACAGTAATTTAGCCACAACAATTATATTATAAGGAATATCAACCCAAATATTTTAAAAAAATAAATAAAAATAGAATAAAGGGTAACGCAGTTTCTAGAATTTCCACTCCTTCCTCTTTTGTTTGCCTAAACTTTCTATTTCAAACACTATATTTATATGAATCCTCATCTTAGTTACAAGAAAGTTTCGAACATGTTAGTCACCTAAGTTCCTTTTTTATATTCTTTTTAACATCGTCTAATTTTATATGATTTCTTTAATTATATATTAATCTTCTATGTTATTTGAATTTAATTTAAAAAAACTTGAATTTCATATTATTTGTGTAATGAAATCCAAGGAAAACCACATTGGATGTATATGGAAAGTAGGTTTGTTGAGAATGTCAATAAGAAAAACTTGATATTACTTTCTCATGATCGACTACTTTGTGGAAATTTAGTCAACAAGACTCACTCCCCGAATAAATAAGACACATAAGCTTTTAGATGAGGTGACATGAGGAACTTTATTTAATATTTTTACTTAGTTATTTCTTTAATTGTTAAGAATTCCTAGGTTTTAAGGAGTGTAAGATACAATCTATTAGAACAAGCATAATTTTGGATATGGCCATTGAATCAAGCTGAAAGTTTGGAAAAAATATTTTAAAGACCTATTTAAAATTAGGTATGAATTTCATGGTGATTGTAAGGAAATAAAGAGTGGAAATCAATATAAATAATTTTCTTTATTTTCCTAGTTAATTTAGGATGATAATAAAATAAATCTTTCAGAGTTTTCTCTAAAGTTTTTTTTAAACATAATAGTTGTAACCTTAGAGTTTGAAAAACCCTAGTTTCTTTCTTTCTAGTTTTGGGCAATAGAATTTTAGGGATAAAGGAACTCTAATTTGTATTCATATTATACATTGCATAAAACAGTATCAAAGCAAGTTGACATATTTGATGAATAAAAATGATAGCAACCCATTTCATAATGCACAGGTGTAGGCCATTTACGGCACTATAAAGGCTAAGAGGTGGAGAAAAAAACTATCATAGAAATTTGATCGATGAGAGCATTCAATAAAATATTTAACTAAGTAGATAAATCAATTATGATACCAAGCATAAATAAAAAGTATGGAAATGAGAGGAATGTGCCTGAAAACTTACCCTCGAATAAGCCTAACTATAGACATATTCTTAAAGATCCACCTATACAAGCAATTGTCTATATATGAGGTGTTGGTGAATATCAATTTGATAACAACCATAGAGCTTGTTGGACAAGTTATACCACCAGAACCTGATTGATAGAAATCGATCAACATAATCATGATTAATATGAGTTGGAACCTTCTAATAATAAAGGTGATTTTATGTGAATATGATGATGATGATTTGTATTTATAATGATAATGACAAGGGACAAACCTTTTTTATTATAAAGATGTTGCTAAAAATCAAAGGTTGTTAAGGATTTATAGTGAAACTAATTATTTCGTACTCGATGAACCATTTATAATAATTCATTTGATTTGATTTTTAATAATGCTATCTATAAAATATTAATTTCATAATTTTATTAAATTAAAATTGCAATTAAAACCACATCTTGAACCATATCAAATTACATGGATTAGATCAATATAATAAATAAAGGTAACCTAGCATTGTACAATTTTTTTTTTTCATTGGAAAATATAGGGATAAGATTATACATGTAGTTTGATATTCAATAGGTCTTGACAATATGATGTAGATTAGTAGATGCTACATACTAGAGCAAATATAATTTATATAAATTGAACAAGGATGATGTGAATTGTATGCTCTGTACCTTTGAAAGGAAAACTAAAACCTAAACTTTTAAACTAAAGGAAAAGCAACTTGAGACATCAATTATTTCAGTTGATGATAAAAAAAAATTAAAAAGGTTTTCAATCTAAAATCATAGACACCTAGTGTTTTGGCTTAAATGACTAATGTTCTTATTGGTGAATTAGTTCTATAGTTATAAATTTCATTTTCAAAGAAGTAAAAAAGTCATAATTATTATCATTCTTGGAGGAACAACCTGAAATCACTAAATATCCTCATAAATTAATGGATTAAGAGGTTGATGTGAAAGCCAAAGGACAATTTAAAGTCAATAAACATGTTAGAGATTAATTAACTAAATAAAAGGTATAACAAGTTGTTGGAATTACACAAGAGCTTAAAGTTGATATAAAAAAGATATCAAGTATGGATATGTCAACCAAACCAAACATACTTATACTGGATTAATAAGATGACTAAACATGTCGATTAAAGCTTTTGCTATCTTATAAAATGGTTTCATGTGACCTTGATTTTTAGGTCTGAAACTTAAAAGACTAAAATTTAATGATTAAAGTTGCTAATTTAATGTGACCTTGCTTTAATTCTAAAATTTAGATGAATATATATTTTCTAAAAGTGAATTTAAGATTTTTAGTGCAAGTTATCTTGTTCATAAATTAGTGACAATGTTACATTCAAAGCATTTATTTCTTTGGCATAATTGAGTTTAATTTCTATTAGTTAACTTAAGAACAAGTTTTTCTAAAGTAGAGGGAATTGACTTAGGGTGCTTTCTTCATTCTTTTTAGAGTAATTATTGTTATTGTATTACTTTTTTAATTCTTAAAATTATTTTTGGTTGAGGAAATTGGGACAAGTCTAAGCACAACGTGCTAAAACAAGTATACATTTTGTTTTGCTTGTTAGATCAAGCTGAATTTTTTTTTAAAAAAAAAACAAATTATAAAATATCATGTTGGACTAAACTTTCATGATGATATTAGTATTAAATTGAAAAGGCATTCAAATAAAGGATGGAAATTATTATGCAAAAAAAAAATCATTTTCTTAGTTGATTTATAATTCATTTTCCTAGTTGGATTAGAGTTATTATTATTATTTTTTAGCTTTATTTTTGACTTTTTACTAGCATATAAGCATTGTCAAATAGTAATCATAAGATGTTATTATTGAAGATTAATAAAACAAACCTTTCAGAATTTTCCAATATGATATAAAAGAGCGAAAAATATTTTTCATAAAGGATCCAAAAACTAAAGTGGTGTAATACATTATTATTATTATTATTATTATTATTATTATTATTATTATTTAAAGTATAATATTATTAAAATAATAAATTACTATTGTATTTATTTACAAAATACTATATTAGGATATATTAATATAAAATTTAAAAGTATATTGATTTGATATATTAGTGCAAATAATATTTTAATTTAGATAATATTGCAAGAAAATACATTTCAATACAAAACATATTATATTATACAAGTCATACATTTTAAATCATATAAATTGTCCTATAAAATTAGGATACCATGGAAAC